>OZ010741.1:111353281-113753281 GCA_963932245.1 Tachinus rufipes | reverse complement strand
GATAGTCTCCAAGCGTCATTTAGTATCTTTTTAGGTCATTATAGTAAAAAATACGCCGATTTAATTAATCAATCCCATTAATTACTTTTCTGTTTCAGATTACCATTGCAAACACATTAACGCAACACCATTTTCAAGCTAATAGCAACGTTGAACTTGGAAGCAGATACTATTAGAACATCTTTAGAAGTGGACCAGCAACAAGGCGTGACTTGTTAGTTATTTTAAATGAATAAACCTGGGAGTCACTATATCGCACCCAGTTTTGCGTACATTAGTACCATTCATTCTCTCGGTACCCGGAGTAGCAGTTTAGTTTTTTAATCCAGCAGGAAATCTAAATTGCACACTAAAACTCACTGTTTGTACTTCTGGGAAATCTAACCAAGTCTTGCACAAGTAAAGTCAATACCAGGTAACCGTTACTATTGGGGTAATTTACTCCTCTTCTTCTGCTTCTTTTTATTGTGTCTTCTTACGGAGGTTGAATATTTTTGTTTTATTTAATGTGGTTCTAAACAATTGAATGGATGTGCATCTGCGCAGGTTTTTGAGCCACGACATTCTTCTTCGGGTATGCTTCTATTGCCTATTATCTTTTCCTCCTCTTGAGATGCGCCCAAGATATTTTAGCTGTAAACCTATTCTTCTTAAGACCTCTTCATCTTGTCTTTCCATGATATTTTCATAAATTTGCGATATAACTACGTCTTGATGGCTTCCAGTTGTGGTGTTTTCTGATTGTAGATTATATTCATTTTGACGAATGTGGCTCGGGCATTTTCTATGCTACTGTTATTTTGATTGAGTGGTCGTCAGTTTTGCTAACTTATACGTCTAGGTATTTAAATTTCTGAATTCTTTCAACGCTGGTATTTATTTATTATTGTTGTGTTTGTATTGCGTTTTGTAATTTGATATTAATATACATTTTGTTTTCTTTAAGTGAGGAGTGTGTTATCTACGCACACATATTATTGATTAGCTTTTTGTTGATTATAATTTGGTAAACAACAAAAGAGACAAAAGAGGTCTTCTGCTAATGTTATATTGGATGTTTGATGGAAATGCAGGTTTTTTAATATTCTCTTGGTAGTTTCATTAGTTCGTTATCTCTAACTTTATAAAAAGTTTTCTCTAGTCAATAAAGCACGTATATACCTTTGTTTACGTCAAAGCATTGTTGTGGGGTGACTTTAAAGCTGAATATGGCTTTTCTTGTGCCATCCGCGTTCTTGATCCTATAAATTGGGTCTTGCCTATATTGAGATCTAGTTTCTAGTAGATTCTGGAGTGGATTATTCTAAGCAGCAATTTAAGAGTGTGACCTATGAGGCTGATGGTCCTGTGATCTTCACACTTTTTAGTATTGTGTTCTTTTGGGGTCATTATAAATGTTGAAGTTATTAGCTATTCTGTTAGTATAGTTCCTTTAATATATATTCTGTAGAGCAGGGGCGCTCAGACTTAAAGCATCGGCGATCTATTATAAAAGCATTAGGCGGCAAGCGATCAACTAAGTTACACTAGGTTCTAGTAAACCTAGTAGTAAGTAGACTTAGTAGTAAGTAGAGCTAGTAGTAAGTAGACCTAGTAGTAAGTAGACCTAGTAGTAAGTAGACATAGTAGTAAGTAGATCTAGTAGAACCTAGTAACTAGAGTAAAAATAATTGATAAAAATTAATATTTAGTGTACATTTATACATTGAATGTCAGAAATTTCAAAAATATAATATGTAAGACGATCGACTTAAAAACCTCTCGCGATCGACTGTTTGTTTTTTTTTTTGTTCTTTAGAACGGATTTTATTTCGTCATTAGTGATTTTTAAACCATTGAGTATTTTTACTTGTACGTATTTGTCCGGCTGTTGGTAGTCGAATAATTGTTGAATATAGTCCTTCTATGCTTTTAGCTTCAGTGTTTATAATAAAGTTTTTGTTGTCTTTTTATTTTTTTACACATTTTTTTTCTGGTTTCATTGTGTTTTTTTTTAATTTAGTTTTTTATTTGTTTTGGTTCTTGTAAATTTTTTTCTTCTATCAGTTTTAATTTACTAGTATTGTTTGCTATTTGTTTAAGGTGTGTTTTTCCAGTGGCGAGAGTATGTGTTTTTATGTGCTTGCACTTTTTTATGATTTTATTGCTCTTTTTTCTTCTTATTTCAGTTGCTTCTTTTTTATTGGGTCTTTGAGCATTGTTCATACATTCAACTCTGTCGTTGTGGTCTGAAAGTATGTTGGCTTCCGAGTACGTTTTTGCAGATAGTTTGCTCAGTTTATATGTTTTTTTGATCATTATAAAGTTTTTTTTGATTTCTTATAATGTGGTCTTTTGAGTTTTTCGGGGATTTTCACGAGCTAGTTACTATAAATTTGTTATCTTTTGCAAATTATATTAGTCTGTTTTCAAGCTTATTGTGCTCTCTGCAAGTGTTGTTCTGTTGTTGTCTGTAGATGCATAACTATGTTTCTTTTTGGTGTAAAGTTTATAAAGGCATAGTGTGTACTATACCATGATGCGCGATTTGTTTAGAGACACGGTTGAAAGACCGTCTAGAGACACTGTTTTTTATCTCGTCTAGCGTCCACACTACGATGTGAATTTTTCAGTCTCATCTTTTTTTTTGTATGGAATGACTTCCTGTTTAGCTAATTACAACTGAAAGAACGCAAAACTTAAACGTTGTGGACGCGCGCAGTGCTTGCAAAAGGACCTAGGTTTGGTAATGTGTTATTAAATAAATTAAGACTGGAAGACGCCAACAATAAGACGCAAAGTAATCTTAAATTAGTTTTAAAACTTTCTCGTTATACTACATGTTTTCAAAAGAACTGTAAAACTTTGGAAAATAACTGTGAACAGCCGAACCACACCACTCGGTAGCTGGAGACAGACTAGGACGTGTATTGCCTCTAGACGCCAAGTAACGTCCACACTGTCAAAATGTTGCTCAACATGTCTAACGTTGCACACGGTTTTCTATTCCGATCGGGAGACTTTAGACCTGCAATTTTTAGTTTTGCAACAGGCCCGTAGACAGGGAATGGTCTATGGACATGTCTACGTACTCAATCTGAGATACGTCTCACTAGGATTTACAGTTTTTTTTTTTGAGTATACCACAATTGCCACGCCGTGTAGATTTTGGGAGTTATCTTATCGTGAGAATAATATATTTTTTTTTAATTTGTAATATTCTACTATTGTGCTATCTAGTTTTGCTTATTCTTAAAATTTTTATATTTTGTCTGTTTATTTTTTGAATAACGGTGATTTACAACTACAATTTCTATGTTCTCAGTATTAATTGAACGTCAATCGGAGTCTTTTGAATACTATTGACATTGTAACAATTAAAGTTAAAAAGTACAACTGACACAGAATTAAACGTTGCTACTTTAACTACCCGACACATAATAAATCTAACTGATACAAACCTAAAGCGTCAAAATTTTATTTCAACGAATTAACAAAACTGTTACCAGTACTCACTTTTACATGAATAAAACCGCCATATTAAGATAATGTAAAAATAAACACCTCAACAACTACAAATTCATGGATTTGAATTAGGCGCCATTTTGTTCTGTGATGGTTGGCAGCCGTGAGTTTTCTATGTTTGTTATCTTCATTGCATTGTTGTTTCATGTTTATTTTTGTCATGAAGCAGATGTCAACGTAACGTTGCTCTAACCAAATCCACAGTTTGTAAGTTAATCCGAAAGTTTGAGACCCCGGGTTCTGCTTCGAATGTTAAGAAAATGGGACGACCGCGTTCTGTTCGAACACAAGAAAACATTGCTGTCTTGCGTGATACTGCGACCGTAAGCCCTAGAAAATCGGTTTGCCAACGAGCCCAACAACTGAATTTATCACCAAGTTTACTGCATGTAATCCTTTCAAAAGATCTGAAAATGCATGCACAAGATTCAACTTACACAAGAGTTGAAGCCTGCAGATCATGGAAAGAGACATCGATTTGCTCAGTGCGTTTTGGCTCGACAAGCGCAGAACAATATCTTTACAAAAAAAAATAATTTTCATAGATGAGGCGCACTTCCACCTCAGTGGATTCGTCAATAAGCAGAACTGCAGAATTTGGGGTACCGACAATCCGCAAGATACTGTGGAAAATGAGATGCATCTACAACGCACGACTGTGTGGTGTGGGTTCTGGGCAGGAGGAGTGATTGGCTCGTACTTTTTTGAAAATGATGAAGGAGCTGCCGTCACTGTGAACGGCGACCATTATAGAAACATGCTTTTTGATTGGTTTTTCTCAGTTGTGGATAAAAATGACGACTTTTAGTTTCAACAAGATTGTGCGACATGTCACACATCCAGTGAAACGATTGCTCTGCTGAATAAAAAGTTTCCTCAAAAAATTATCTTTTTGCGTGGCAACCAGGAATGGCCTGCCAAATCATGCAATCTTACGTCTTGTGATTTTTTTTGTAGGGATTTATGAAATCAAAAGTGTACGTGAGCAAACCACAAAAAATATACCAATTGAAGAAATTTTTTTAAAGGGTTATTAGCAGCATCCCACCAGATGTTTGTGAACGCGTCATCAAAAACTTTAATGAACGCATTGCTCATTGCCGCGCGGCCTTGGTTTCATACATAAATGGGAGATGTTCTACAGCACTTTAATATTTGTCAATACTTCCTGGTCTCCCTTTTTAATTAAAATCGGCTACAGCCCAAAATCGTAGCCAGACGTTTGCAAAGCTGTGAAAACTTTTATCCAATAATAAAACATGCATAATGACAAAAAGCTACAACACAACAAAATGCTACAAATATTAAGAAACACTGGAATAAACGACAAAGACCTTCGTTTCATCTCAAAACTTTACTGGCAGACTTACAGAAGCAGTTGATATACAAAGAGGAGTTGGACAAGGATGCGTCTTATCTCCGCTAGTATTCAACATCTATGCAGAGCAAATAATCAAAGAAGCTCTTGAAGGGAGAAGTGAAGAAGACCTATCGATAAATGGAATTCCAATAAATAACCTGCGATATGCAGATGATATAGTACTCATAGCAGAGAGTATAGAAGCAATGCAGGAAATGCTTAAGGATCCAGTAAGCAACTATAATATCTAGGTCGATGGCGTTCCTCTTGAATACACTAATAAGATAAAATACCTCGGATGCACCCTGAGTGATGACTGGGACCACTCAACGGAAATCCGATGCCGCATTGAACAAGCGAGGGCAGCATTTACACGTATGAAGAAAGTATTATGTGGGAAAGATCTGAACCTAACACTACGAATAAGAATGCTTAGATGTTATGTGTTCTCAGTCCTTATGTATGGAGTGGAGGCATGGACACTAACTAAAGCAAACCTTAAAAGAATAGAGGCCTTCGAGATGTGGTGCTACAGGAGAATACTCCGCATCAGCTGGACGCAGCACGTTACAAATACCACGGTTATGGAAACACTTAAGAAAGAAACCGAACTAGTACGAACCGTAAAGACCAGAAAGCTTGCATATTTCGCACACGTAATGAGACACTCAGAGACATACAATATCTTACATATAATCATTCAGGGAAAGATCAAGGGAAAGCGAGGTGTGGGAAGACGGAGAACATCCTAGCTAAAGAACCTCCGACAGTGGTTTGTTTGTTGTTAAACAGAGTCGCTGTTCAGAGCAGCGGTCAATAGAGTGATGATAGCCAACGTTCGCTAAGCGGATAGGGCACTCGAAGAAGAATGACAAAAATTGGAAACACCAATCTAAAGCTTCTATATTCTCTGAAAAGCTAACAGGACTGTGTTAACCATGTAATTATCAACTATTTTTTTGTTGCAATCTAAAAGGTTTCAGAAATACTGCTTTAAAAAAGTCTTGTTTGCAAAATTCTCCTTAGTTTGAGAGTTGTAGTTTGTCATACACGACTAGATTGCAGTCTCTGCCTTTTTAAATGCGTTTTCTAGAAAAGAAAGAAAGGGTTTTTTTTATTTCGGAAACTTTGTTCTAGGTTCAGCATTAATGTTGCTTTTCATTGATTGTTTATTTTTTAATAATTTTGTTTATATAATATAATAAAATTCAATAAACGTCTTAAAATCTTTTATAGTTCTTTTACAATCAATTCCTGAATTTAAGTTCAAAAATCGGCTAACAAATTGTTTGAAATTAATAAATTATTTAAAATTTGTTATTTATAAATAAATATGTTAAAGATAGTTTGAACTTGATTTCATAAAGAATAAAATTATTCTGTAAGTCAACATTAACAAACAGACTAAAAGTGTTCTTAAACACGAGTCAATACAAATGAACAAACCTAACAAGTTACCTTTTTGCTATCTTCATTTAAGTCGCACCTTTCCAAATATAAATATCATTTAAACTTAATTGAAGTAAATACCAACAATACTGATTTTAATTACTTAATTTATAAGTCAAAAATAGGTACAATTTATCAAGAAAGTTCCAAATAATATTTAATTTTCAATTACTTAGAAGGTAGCAATGAATAGCTAACTTCGTTAAATGTCAACACATAACTGTCAATATTGTCAGCTGTCACTTGCACATAACTGGATTTTTGTATTTTTTGCGAAAAATATATGAATTTCGGAAGATGTGCCAGACTAAATAAAACATTCCTTTATTAAAATAGCTGATACTTGAAAAAGGTATCAAAAAGCTTTCCAATAGGTTCCTTAAAATCAGTAAAGGTATGACTTGTTTACTTTTTCTATTTTTTTATGTATCTTTATTTTTATTTCATTATAGATTATTCATGCAGCACAAAATGGGTTCTTATCATATTTTAAAATAATTCCATATCAATATTATTTTATTTCATTCCTAGAGAAGACATATTTGTTTTTATTTTATTTGGATTTGTCTTGTAGATTGACACTGTGTGGGGCTGGGCTTCGCCGCCCTTAAGGCTGCAATTGTCTGGTGGGCTTCGGGGGGGCCCTTGCAGAATGGGCGGAGAAGTAGGTGAGAGGCCCCCCTCACCTGCGAGGTTGTCGCATACTTCTGATAAACATCCCAAAAATACACTAACAGAATTGAATTTATTACGACGGCATCGAGAACTATGTGATGTTGTTCTTAATGTCGGAGCTAGAAAAATATTTGCACATAGGGTCATATTAAGCGCTTGCAGTCCATATTTTAGGTAAGTGATTGATTAATAAAAAACCAATATTGTTACCATTATTTTTTAGAGCAATGTTTACTGGTGAATTAGCTGAATCAAGACAAACTGAAGTAACAATCCGTGATATAGATGAATTAGCCATGGATCTTTTAATAGACTTTTGCTACACATCACATATAGTTGTGGAAGAATCAAATGTACAAACGTTATTACCAGCGGCTTGCTTGCTTCAATTGACTGAGATTCAAGATATCTGTTGTGAGTTCCTAAAGCGTCAACTTGATCCTTCAAATTGTTTAGGGATTCGTGCTTTTGCTGATACACATTCATGTAGGGAATTGCTACGTATTGCTGATAAATTTACGCAGCATAATTTTCAAGAAGTTATGGAAAGTGAGGAGTTTTTATTGTTACCAGTTGGACAACTTGTAGATATTATATCAAGTGATGAATTGAATGTGAGGACTGAGGAGCAAGTTTTTAATGCTGTTATGTCGTGGGTTAAATATAATGTTTCTGATAGAAGACAACATTTACCTCAAGTTTTGCAACATGTTAGGTTGCCACTTTTGAGTCCAAAGTTTTTGGTTGGAACTGTTGGTTCGGATTTGTTGGTTAGATCTGATGAATCGTGTAGGGATCTCGTAGATGAAGCTAAGAATTATTTACTGTTGCCACAAGAGAGGCCGTTGATGCAGGGGCCTAGGACAAGACCAAGGAAGCCAACTAGAAGAGGTAAGTACAATATATTTTTAATTATTTTATTATTTTTCTTACCAAAAATGTATTAAATGCAACATAAATAAGAAATTATTAAAACACCCTAAATATGGGCATGTCAATCATGTGTGTGTTTTTTGGGGACCTAACCTAACATGAACTGCATAAGGAAACACCTAAATTTGTGTATAGACTATTGCCATTGTCATATGCAAGGAACAAACAATATTTATAGTCTCAACCAACATAAATATAATATATTTTCATATTATGATGCAAGAAGGCAAAATATTTATTGATTTAATCATGTGCTTCTCAGTTTGGCTTTATGAACAATGTACCACTAACATGCTTTAGGTTTAGCACAAACATTTGGTTTTTAAATGAAGGTGCTGCTACTTTGCCAATTTCTAATTGTGAACCAAAACATGTGGCAAATTGATTGTTAACAGGATTTATCAGCTAGCTAAGTTAGGTTAAGGAACTGCCTTCTTAATTTAGTTAGGTTAGGTTTAGCGCAGGTAAGTATTGGACAACTCAGGTGTATCAAGTCAGATGCTATTTGAATCAAATCTGGTTAGGATATACACATATCACACTTACATTGCTCAGCTTATTCTTGAAGGTTTTATTAGGTTTAGTTGAGGTTAGGTTAGGGTTACACAGGCCATATGATGTGATGTGTTAAGTTCAGTCTGAACTGATATAATCTAACGAGTGCTTGGTTGAGTGATTTCAATTCTTATCAATAGTTGTTATAACTTGATATAATTTTACTTTGCACAATCACATCACTTTTTAAACTAAGATTACCTAAAAGGGCTGGTCTTTTATTCATAGATTAATCCTATGTTCACCTGTGCTTAGTTTTCATTGTGATCTTAGTTTAAGATGATAAATGTATTTTAATTGCATTTCAGTTTCAATGTAGAATAAAAATATGTAAAATTATTTGATTGCTAATTTAAATGTTATTTATTATCAGACATGCCAGTATGGCCAACTTTAGTTAAAACTATTTGATATCTGGAGTGGAGAATGCAGAGATTGGATATCACCTCTTCCTCCTGTGACTAAGGCACTTTTAGCATTTACAGAGAAGAGAAACTTCCATTTGTTTGATAACAAATTCTTGGATGGGTGATTGATCTGGAGTGACCCACTCCCTCACCCAAGTGTTGATCATACAGAGATTGAATATCATCTTTTCCTTCTCAGACTAAGGCACTTCTATAGAGGAAAAACTTTCAATTTTTTTGATAATAAACCTCGTCAGTATGCTTTGTGCGACGCAGTGGCGTATTTAGGATTTTTGGCTCTACCGCAAAATATTGTAATAAATTTTGAGCGTTTTTGAAAATGTGTGTAGAATATATCTGGCGCTACTGCTAAAAACGCAGTGGCGTACTTATGTTTTTTTGGCACCGCCGCAAAACATTGTAATGGTTTTGATAGCCGATTTTGAAAAAGTGAATAGAATATATCTCTGGCGCTTCTGATACTGCGTAGCTAGGTTTTTTGGCTTTACTGCAAAATATTGTAATAATTTTTAGATTTGATTTGGAAAAAGTATAAAGAATATATCTTTGGAGCTACTACTAATCACACAGTGGCGTAGTTAGGTTTTTTTGCTTTGCTGAAAAATATTGTATTGGTCTTCAGAGCCGGCTTTGAAAAAAGTGTATAGAGTATATTTTAAGAGCTATTTGCTATTTACACAGTGGCGTACCTAGGATTTTTTGGCACCGCCGCAAACATTGTAATGGTCTTTAGAGCCTATACGCAGTGGCGTACTTGAAATTTTCGGTACTGCCGCAAAAGTAATAATTATTAGAGCCGATTTTGAAAAAAGGTTATAGAATATATTTCTAGAGCTAATTCTAACGCTAAGATTTGTTTGCCTTATTGAAAAATATTGTAGCGGTGTTTAGGTTGGCAATGTTGTAACAGATCAGCTGTTGGCAGCGTTGCCAGATACCTTAATTGCAGTAGATCTATTCTAGTTTAACTGAATGAACGAAAACCGCTACAAATGTAACGGTCCGCTCCCGCAATGTAGTTTAAAAAAAAATGCAGTCGTAAAGCGGTGGAATTATTAAAGTACGCGGAAATTTCAAATTTCACATTTTATTATACATTTACAACTTTATGCATAACTTTAACAATTGCTATTTCAGAAAAATAACATATAGCACAACTTTTAATTATTGGTAACTAAACGATATTTTTAGAAATTTTATAGTTTATATGATGGTTTTGGTTGGTAATAGTATAAAGAAGCTGTTCATGGAGACGGAACCGATCGGGAACGGATTGCCTTCTTAGACGCATTCATTATTTAACGACTGGACGTTACTATTTTATACTATTTTACTAATATAAAATGTATTTTCATCGTTAACATTGTATAGTTATACCTCTACGTATATTTTTATGATTGCACATCAGCGAATGCAGTTGCACAAAAGTAAGTGATCTACGTGACGTCACTGAATATATACGCGCGAAAACATCATAGTATTCTTACACTATGGTAACGCATAACAAACATATCACAATTTTAACAAAAAATATTTAAAATATAAAAGTCTTGGTTTTACCTGCACTCAAAACATGACAAATTACTTATTCACAAATAACACAAAATTAATTTAAATCGAGCTTAAACTTTAATTTTAGTTTTAGGGATAACTGAAAAACTAGCCCAAAGTTGATCAAATTTTATTTGATTTAATCTAATATGACTTAACACTTCAACAAAATGAAAACCTAACCTAACTTGATCTAATCTTAACTGTTATGTTCTTCTCTGAAACTCTTAACTTGAATCACTTGGTTTTACTTGCAACGTTTTTTTTATGAGAGGATGAAAATGTTCAATTAGTTCTGTAGAGTCAGATGTTTATCTGTTAAAACTTTTGTTGTTTGTTAAATGGAATATTCTAATACACTTTCTCCTGAGGAGGTTCTAAACACGTTCGTCTTTGTTCTTGGTTTGCAGAACGATATGCGCGAACTTAGTGATTACATTTTACTTGTTTATTGATAAGGATACACTAGCCTCTCTAGTCTATACAATCGGCGGTTTACTAAGTGTTTCTTGCAGCTGATATCGTTATTTATTGTTTAAATTTCAGCAAGATGTACTTTGCGCGTTGTTACGTTTTCTGCTTACCCACTTATTTAATTTTGATATGAGCCGTTGTGTTCATTCTTCTTCTTCTTCTTATAGTTTCTTATCCGTTCCGGACGTTGGTAACTATTCTTGCAATCATTTCTTTATTTACTGCTGCTCGGAAAAGATGCCAACCCATGTTTAAAAATTCTTCAGCCTATCTTTGTTCTTCCGACAGTTCTTTTTCCTACTATTTTCCTTTGCAGTATTTATTGCAGTATCTGGAATCTGCTTTCATTCCTCATAATATGCCCCAGGTATTGGAGTTTTCTGCATTTTATGGTGTTGATGACCTCTTTCTCCTTCTGCATTTTGTGAAGGATCTCAGTGTTGGTTATGCGAACCTTCTACGAAACTCTCAACATCCTTTGATATAACCACATTTCAAATGCTTCTAGTTTCCTGCTCATAGCATTGGTTAGTGTCCACGATTCAACTCCGTAAAAAAGAACCGAAAACACGTAGCAGCGCAGAATTCTCAGCTTCGTATGTAATGTGAGGTCATGGCTTTTTAGTAGGGATCCCATACTGTTGAAAACAGCTCCCGTTTTCTCTATTCCGATCTTGACCTCTTAGGAGTGATCCCACTGATTGTTTACGGTAGTGCCAAGATACTTGTACTTATTTACTCTCTCAATGGGTTTCTGATTTAGCGATATTCCAGCTTCTAAGTCTTCCAGAGCTTCTCTCAATATATATTGAATATCAATGGCGATAATATGCAGCCTTGCCTCACCCTTCGTAGAACGTTCACCTCTTCTGTCTTCTGTTTTTCCAATCTGACAACGGCTGATTGGTTCCAGTACAAGTTAATTGGCTTGTTCCTATACTAATAAAATAGATAGATCTTGGGGTATTGCATATATAAGCACTTTGACCGCATAATAAGTTTGGACTGATGTTCAGTAATCCACTCTATAGCACAGCTTGGTTTCTCTGTACGCCCGCTTCATCTGCCCGTGTTGATCTATGTTAGCATAATGTGGACTTTTGCCTTCAGCTTCTTGCACCTGCCGACTATGGCGCCGGTTAGGTTAGGTTAGTAGGTATTGCAGGAACTTTTTTCTCTACCACCAGCTCTTTCTATAAGACACGCCACGCCTTCTAGATTCTTATGCGCCGCGAGCTTACGTCCGCTAGTTTTTATCCTGAGGTAACTAAAACTGCCAATTCATCCGGTCAGTTTGTCTCGTACGACGAAAAGCTTCTAATAAGGCCGGTATTCTAGTTATCACGTTGGTTCTAGGCTATTTGTTTTGCTACGAGATATTGTCTTGTAACTCTTAGGGGTAGTTTTTGCTGGTTGATACTATTTTACTATGCTGTCGGGCCTTTTACACGACATGCCTATGTGTCCGTAGTTTTTTTTTTACAAATTTTTTAATGTCGATTTATTTCTGCTCGTAAGTTTTAGCGCGTATGAAATAAAACAAACCAACTAAATTTTGCTTATTGAAAACTTAAAAATTCCAACAGCTTTACAGCATAAATTTAAAGTTTTTTTACACATAAATATAAAGAATATATAAGTACATGAAACGAGTTTTTTTATTAACATCTAAATACTATTTCTATTCTATTTGTACTAATTAATATTTTTTATTTATTAGGTGAAGTATTATTTGCCGTTGGTGGATGGTGTAGTGGTGATGCCATTGCCTCAGTTGAAAAGTTTGATCCTCAAACGATGGAGTGGAAAATGGTTGCTCCTATGAGTAAACGCCGGTGCGGTGTTGGTGTTGCTGTATTAAATGATCTCTTATATGCCGTTGGAGGACATGATGGACAAAGTTATCTCAATAGCATTGAAAGGTTAAAAAAATTAAATTATTTTTGTTCATTACATTAAAATTAAATTAAATTACAGGTATGACCCACAAACAGATCAATGGTCCTGTGATGTAGCTCCTACAACATCATGTAGAACAAGTGTGGGTGTTGCTGTACTTGATAGTTTATTATATGCTGTTGGTGGACAAGATGGTGTACAGTGTTTAAATCATGTAGAAAGGTAAGAAATGATTTTATTTTAAATATTTGTGTATTTGGTCAAACAGATTATAATAATAATGGACGAAATGACTTTCATTGTCACTTATAGAAAGTGTTTATGCTATCTAATATTTTTACTATGGGAAAGTGGTAATATTATTTAATATGGAATTTAATATTTATTTAATTATAAAGCATTTAAAATAAATATCAATTAATTATAGTAAAATATGTATTTCTGTAAATTTGTTAATTTACATTTTGCAAGGTATCAAATTACTAAGTGTTCCTAAAGGTGATTGCCATAAATTAGGTTACTTATGATTTTGCCGGAACACTAATGTCTAACTATCTAATAACATTTAGGCTGATAAATAAGTTATGTACCGGCGCTTATACGAATTGCTTCAGCCGATCGACCTGGTACATGGACTTTATACTCCGGATAGCACCATTTCGTGTACAACCACAGAGAGTTTAGGTGTTCTGTAACGATGTCTAACAACTCAAGACGTCGGATAAGCTTCACCTTTGCTCTGACAGGTTACATTCAGACGAGTCTTTGTATTTATTTTCTAGTTCTTGCGTTATATGCACATCGCCTTGTCTTGGATTGCATCGTCTTTGCGTCAGATACTTGATTCTGCACTCGAAATGCTTCTGTGTTGTATTTAAAACCTGCCTAATGCATAATATCGCGCAATAATAATTCAATTTCCAAGTTATTGATTACGCTCGAGGCTTATTTGTATCTTATGATCAGTTTATTGACATGTGCTTGAAAGGAGAGAGAAGAATCCAGCGTGATTCTTAAGAAACGAAGTGTTTTGACGCACTTGCTTCTGAATTTTGAGTTTAAACCACGGATTTTTCTTTATTTGATAAATAATTTATACATTTTAGGTAGATATCAGGTTGGACATTTCCAGCAGTTGATTATGCGGGAGGCCGATTAACTTGGTAAGGCATGTCATCCTGGCAGGGTGTTAAGAGCGCTTTCCAGCACCTCTAATGAAAATAGGAAGTTATAGGGCTACAATTTCGGCTTTATTTCTCAGAACTATTTGCAGGCGCATACTGAGTTCAATGCGTCTGCGATTTAGACCGCTTCGGTGGCTGCGCCTGTCGATGATTAAGATAGAAGCAACGATTTTTTTGGTACGGCTTCTATTTTTTCCAATCTTCTTAACAGAGCAATCTGACTGATTGTTGTTTGCATTTAAGAGTGTTACGGCGCATGAGGCGCGCCTCAAAATATTTTCTCTTCCACTGCTACTACACTTCGTCGTTCTACCATGGAACCGATGAACTAGCCAGCTGACTGCTGGACTAGGGAAGTATACCTCTGCTTCTTGGATGGGCTTAAGGGTAGAATGTAGAGATGATAAGAGAAACAGGGATAGGTTGCCTGGAATAGCTTTGGGTACATTTAGTTTTAGTACATCAAAATTTAGTATATTTTATTATTCTTACCTGTACTAACTATTTTAACATTCTTTTAGATATGACCCAAAGGAGAACAAATGGAGCAAAGTTGCACCAATGACGACAAGAAGGTTAGGTGTAGCCGTTGCAGTATTAGGTGGATATTTATATGCGATTGGAGGGTCAGATGGACAATCACCTTTAAATACCGTTGAAAGATACGATCCGCGAAGTAACAAATGGTCGCCTGTAGCACCAATGTCGACCAGAAGAAAACACCTAGGATGTGCTGTCTTCAATAATCTCATATATGCTGTTGGTGGACGTGATGACTGTATGGAACTGAGTAGTGCAGAAAGATACAATCCACACACAAATAGTTGGAGTCCAATAGTTGCAATGACTTCAAGAAGAAGCGGAGTAAGTAGATATTTTAATAATATTCTTTTTTACAGGGATAATAAGGATGTCATTTAGCATTAGATGCTACTTCAGTGGTTGTCTTATGCACAATTGTGGTAAACAGCTTTAATTGCTATTTGTTCTCATTTGACTAATTAATGGCTAGTAGGGGGAGTTTCTTGCTTTATGGAAGAGTTTTCGTGTGCGCTGTCGTTTTTTTTTACTGCACGGGAGGCAAGTATCTTGGTCGTGTTACAAGCTTTTCTTGTTTAGGCTTCTCTCACCTCTATTACACTTGTCTTACGCTATACACCGTTTGAGCTCGGCATTCATGTTGCAGTTACTTGGTGTCAGCGTCTTAATGTGTAATGAGTTTTAACTTTAAAGTAGTAACCAGACACACAGGTGGCTGTTTTGTTTTTTTTTTAAATTTTTTTCACGAACGTTAGTCATTTGGTACACAATCTTAAGTTTTTTGGCTCTTAACATTTATTGCTTGAGTGCCACTATCCCAGTCTACCGTTGTGGTGTTGCTGTTACTGTAAGGAGTCGGTATTACTTTTAAGCAGGTTAATTTATCTTGAGTTATATTTGTTCAGACATTTGGCAATAGTAGAGGATCTCATGTGTCGAGTTTTACTAGATTAGGTTACGTTTAGAATGTAAGGTTATGATGATTTGTCTGGTTAGGTTTAGTCCAACGTCTCCGCCATTTTTGAAAAGGGCGTGATCCGAAAGAATACGAGTAGGATGTTATTACCATCGTAACATCTTACTTTTCTTCTTTTGGGCTTCGAAGCTTTCCAAGATGGCGGAGACGTTGGGCTCTTTCCGCGTATGTGAGTCCTTTTATTTTTACTTTTGATGATCGTTCAGCGCTTTCTTCAGACGAAGAAAATAAGAAAAATTCTTATGTTGACTGAACGAAGTTGCATTATGAAAATTGATGTGAACTGTATAAATACTAGGATCGGATCGATGAGCGAGGGTACAAAGCTAGGATCGAAGCTACAGTGTTTCTAATCATAATTTTATCAAATTCAACATCAAACGGGCAGTACCCAAATAGCTTTATTTATTTGAAATGAGTTGTTTGAAAAGACTTTAAATCACTTTTAAACATTTAAAGAGCGTCGACGATAAAGGTAGTTATGATATGAAAAAAATTACACAAAGTATTTTCTTTCAGGTTGGATTGGCTGTTGTTAATGGCCAGTTATACGCTGTTGGTGGTTTTGATGGAACTGCTTACCTAAAAACCATCGAAGTATATGACACAGAACAAAATCAATGGAGGCTATGTGGTGCTATGAATTACCGACGATTGGGTGGTGGTGTTGGTGTAATGAGGGCACCGCAAACGGAGAATCGGATTTGGTAGCTAAACCCCAACGCCCCAACGTTACATTGTGTTAAACGAGATATTAACCTGGTAAGCATAACTTACACAGGTTCTTTAACACAACGTCCGTTTAGGGGCAAAGATGATTTAGCTTAAATGATAATTAATATTATTGTTTGTATGAAAACAAAAACTACTTTTATTATAAACTGTGATTGTTTACATTATATTTAAAACAAATTTCATTTAATAATATTTAATTCTTAATTTGATTTTAATAGAGTATTTTACTTTATTTATTTATGTTAGTGGTCAATATTTTAAAAAGCATTCTCTGTATTTATAAACAAAAAATATATATACGAACTGTTGAAGTAATTGTAATTCTATACAACAAAATATTTTTTATCATTGAAGATAAAATATTATTTATGTAAATGTATAATAGTGGCGGGATGTAAATTGCGATTGGCATTGTATAGTCTAGATCTAGATAATGATAATGCTTTTATTGATGGGGATAAATCGATTGGATTAAAAAAAATATATATATTTTATATTTTTTAATGTTTAATTTGTCAAAAAAATCAAATTAATACAAATGCATGTTGTGAAATGATATTTTTATAAATGTTATCTATATGTATTTAAGAATCTCTAAAAAAAAACACATTTAAAATTATTTCACAAATATATATCTGCTATAGTTGTTTAGATTAAATATCGTGCAATTATTATAATAAAATTAATCTAAATCCAACAAGTGACTATTTATTTGTGTAATGCAAATAAATTTTCAACTTTTTAAATGTGTATTGCTCTTGAACTCTATGAATGCAGTTAGAATAAATGCTAAATGCAAAAATTGTAAATTAAATTGTATATACAAAATAATTATGGAGTAAGTATTATCATTAATTTGAATCAAATTAGACATTGCATAAAATTTATATTGTAAGTTTAATGACTTTTTGTTTCATCTGTGTTATTCGAATTAGTAAGTGTATTGTTGTCTTTGTAGTATATAAGTAGTATGTTAGGTTTATTTGATTATATTTTTAAATTATTTTCATCAAGTTTATATTTTATATTTTGTAAAGTTATTGTTATTCCATACTACAAATATAATGAATCTACTGCATAATCTTAAAATTAAATATTAGTGATGGAAGTTGACTATTATTTCTAAGACATTACATATATTATGAATGTACTGAGTGAAGAAGAATAAAAGAAAATCATTATTGGGGTGACAAACGGGGTGACAAACAACCAAGAATGCATCAGTTTCAGGATTTTACTGCACACAGGTTAGTCAATATCTTTTATACTGTATGGTTCTTGGTGAATAGTTATTATTTTCTTTCTTTTACAAGTTTATAAATTAATATTTATTTATTTATGTTAGAATACAATTAAATTATTATTATTACTTTTCTATATCCATTTTATATTGCAAATATTGTATTTTTTTCTCTAAGAAGTAGGTATTTTGAGTAACTGACGTAACGCGATTAATGATTTTTGTGCCAAAGTTCCAAGTGGTATTACATCAGCATCGAGTAAAACGAAAAAAAAAAAAACTGTCAAAAAGTTGGCATTTTTTTGTAAATTTCGTTTTAAAGTGTCTTATTGTGAGTAGAAAATTATTTTTTTATACTCTGAAATTATTGTCTTTACTTATGTACCGAATTTTCGAGTAAAAAGTAAAAAACTGTCAGAAAGAAAAGAAAAAAAAGAAATTTTGTTAAAGTTTTCTAGTGATGAAAATTAGTTTTTAGGAATGAAATCAAACGTATCAGTTTTTAGCAAGACCGTACCTGGGAGGGGATTTTGGGTGTCAAAGCCTCTATTCTCAAAATGCGTTAAATAAAAACAAAAAACAATCACAACTTGTTTTTCATATTTATTAAAAAGAGTGTTCTTGGCGCAATTTGTGAACCTGGTTCCGTAAAATTTAGCGCCGGTCTTCATGTTCATTTTGACCTAACGGTTTTATGTTAGAGAAATATTATATTGCCTAATTAAGTAGTACAGGGTCATTATAAAAGTTTGGGATTATGTAACCATCTAGTGTACGTTTGTGCCGTTCTAGTAAATGCGTAAATAAAGTTGCCTATCTTAGGGTTCAGTAATAAATATATTATTTTCATATGTTTACATTGTTTACTGCTGTCGAAACTCTCGAACACAATCCGGAATGGAATAGAGCCATTTCCCATTACCAAACCGCACACTCCTAAAGTAGGATTCAATAATAAAAATATTCTCTTCATCTGTATACATTCTTATAACCTTGCTTGACATTTGAACTGTCAAAACAAAGTAAATATTTTGGTGCACAATTAAAAAAGCGGCACATTTAAAGTGATTACATAATCGCAGACATTTATAGAGACTATGTGTTTAATAGCCAGGCCGAACCAAGAGCAGCGACTCAAAATTAATTTAGAGTGTCGCGGGCGAGGTAAGGTAAGAGGGTAAGTGATACTGCCGCATAAAATAGCAGTTGACGACGTTTAGAATAAATTAGCGGCGAGCGGCATTGATTTTTAAATTTCAAAACGACGCGAATGCTTTGTGTGGTGATGGAGTGTTTGTTGAGTTAGTTATTAAAAATTAAATAACGCAGTAACACAATAATTATAATTATTTGTAATATAATTAATTCGTTTAATATTAATTATTTTGAATTTTACTTTGATATTATTTTAATATTATACAAGTTAATTTGAATTGATTTGTTCGTTATTTCGGAAGCAAAAATTACGTATAAAGATTTGATTTAAAATTACGTGGTTCTTTTTTATTAGTAAACCCACTATGTCTACCGACCACAAAGTTTGATTTATTGTCACTTCAGTTTTGACTAGCAACGTTGCGTTGTTTAAAAAACATTCTGAAGTAATTAGAATTGAAAGAGAAGAGGAAAGGCAGTTAGGGAAGGTTGTATGTGTATACAGATTGTCGAAATCATTCTTACACAATGCATCATATGTGCTCTTCGGCGATGATATATTTTTTTATGAAATCTGATCTTATTCTTAGTATTTCCTCTTCTATGTTCATTAATCTGTAGTAGGTACACCGCTTGTCTTGCCTTCATCATCACAACTGAGTGCAGTGGTGGTAGTGATGGCAGCTGTGGGAGTTCTCATTACTCCCTTTGTTAAGAGACGTCCTAATCTTTATACTTTAGCTAGTTTAGTTGCTATACTTCTAAGGGTACTTTTTTCACTCCATACAAGTGCTTTGTACGTGATGATGGGTCTAGTCACCACAGTTTAGAACTATCTAGTCATATTGTTATTTTCCCGGATGTGTATAAAAGGTTATTTTGGTGTCTATCGTGAATACTTTACTTCTTTCTTTATGCGGAGTATGTATACATTTTCAGATTTTATAATTTTTTTTGTCGTTTTGTAACAGAGAAGATTGCGGTTTTGGTTTGGTTTATTGATAGTCCATCTTTCTTCAATTACCTTTCGACAGTGTTGTTCAGTGCATTCTGCATCATGTTAGATACAGTTCTTCCAAACTTTTCACATATCAGGATATCATTGGCATAGTCTATGGAAGAAGTTAGAAAAGGTAAGCATGGCAGATTTTTGTTACTTTGAAAGTAGAATTACAAATGACAACATATGAAAGCTTTACACTAAGGGTAGCATTTGCAGAAAATGAAAAGATTTTTTGTCCAACATTCACTTGAAAATTAGAAAAATATTATTGAAGTCATACGTGCGGAGCGTAGTACTGTATGGATGCAATTAGAACTAATTGAAGAATAAGGAAATGTATGTAAAGTATTACAACAACGGAAGGAGAGAATATTTTTGAGAGAATTATGAAACTTGTTATTCCTATAAGAGTAGAATTAAGATTGAACCATACAAAACAGATAAGAGAGGAACAACTATAAAGACATTAGCTTACAATTGCATGCTATTTCTCATCAATCCAAGCGGTTGATAATAATTTATTTATTCATTAATAAATGGACTAACCCTCAAATTTTAGAAATCTAATTCTATGTTATTTTTACTTATATCATAAAATGGTGTACTTAAGAAAAATGAACTGACTCACATATCTTGTTATGATAACAATTATTGAACATAAAACGAGTTAAAATAAGTTAAAAATATCATTTAACTTATTTTAACTCGTCTGCTATTTTCAATTGCATATTGCTCAATTTGTTGAGTACAACTTAAATCTTCTAAATACTAGGTGATAGAATAATAAGCTTTTCTATAAGAATTTCCTGTAAAATAAATTATATGTTAAGATTTTAATATCATTCAATAACTATATATATATATATATATGGACTGGTATTATAAAATGACGTTTCGTATTTTGAATTTTGGTTAGACATTATTCTTACAATTCTGTTTTAGATCTTATATAACTTTTCAATTTCACCACGCTATTATACAGTATGCTAAACGTGCATGGTAGGAACAAAAAAGGTGAATGCGCCGGGCAAGTGCAGGTTTTTGGCAATATAGTAAATTTTGTTAAAAAATAATATATAATCTTGTTCAATTCTTAATCTACAGAAATACAACTATTCGAAATTAACACATTTTAATCCAAAACAGATAACATGCACTTAACACGTCTGAATAGTATGCAGCAGTTGTAACTTAATGCGGTTCAGTATTAGAAGTGGTCTTAATTGTGAGTCAATGAGAATGAGACTGCTACACGTGCTGAATATACCAAAAAGTAGTTTTTGCTGCTTGTAGAATACCGTCAATAGTTTACTAACTTGAGATTCCCAATATGCAAAACGAACAAAATATGATCGAATTAGACAGCATTTTGTAGTTGGTAAATCGTAATTATTCAATAAGCACTGAAAACATGCATCTCTAATCATTGAAAATTAGTCTAATATGTTTTATTTTACCTAATATACTTTGCATCTGTACCTGTACCTTAAATTGCAAATGCACGAGTAGAATGTACCTACGTCTACATTTAGAAAAAAAGACTTGTCGCAAAGATTATAATTATTGTTACGGGTTCTTTATCAAAATCTACATGATAAATCCAGATGTTTGCCAATTTAGAGTTTGAGTAAGACTCACTATGAGACGCACTACAGTAGTATTGTGCTAGGTTTATCATTTATCGGGTTAGAGCTGTGATCAGAGTGTTTATTGAAAAAGTTAAATATAATTCAAATATCATTTTAACGGTTTTAACTCTAAAATTTTAAAATTAAAGTTGTAAGTTATCAATAATCTTATTTCCTTTATTCAATTATGTAATGTATCTCATCTATTGCTTGAAATTTCTTAAAATTGCATACAAAAAACCAATTTATAGACATAATGTTTCTATAAAGTTAATAAGTGGCCGCAAAAGTGGTGATTGTGGATCTGCTTATGGTTGAACTTTATCTGGCTTAGGTTTGCTATCAAGTTCGGTGTTCTGAGGACGGCCCAAAATTCACGAAGGTTCATCGACTGGGTTGCGTTGTTTTTTCAAACTTTCAAACATCTCCGGGTAAAGGAAATCTGTTTGTTCTGACAAACGTGGGTTGCTTCAGCCTGTCTGGATTTTATCATGTGTAGTGTTTGCTTGGGTCTATTGTACAAATTGTAGGTGGACACCGGAGTCGCCTTTACTAAGGTGAATCTCAATTAACTCTAGAACCTGATGTGATGTTATTGTTTGGAACTTAATTTGCTTCCATAACCGGTAGGACAATGTCAACATAGGTCGTTAGTTAGTCTTTGTTAGTCTGGGTTTATGCTTTTGATTTTGCTGGCTCATTAAATGCGATCACTACCGTCCCTTTAGGTTGGGCAACTGCAGATCCCGACTTGATCGAGTAAAGGTTATTCGTTTTTTTAAATTTTTTTGAAACTGCTTGTGTATAACACCTCAAATTCTGGTTTTAAATCTTTGTGTTTCACGCCCTTTGCAAACAGTCGTGCAACTGTCTTCTTGAGTTCTTAGTCGTGGTCAAATCTTGTTTTGACAAAAAAACACGTTTGGCTTCTGTTTTAAGAGCTGCCAAGTCTATAAATCCTGATAAGCAATTCATTTGGATCTTGTCTGAAAGGCTTGGCAATATTTTTTAAAAGAAAACGGCTTTATCGGAGTTGCTGTTAAAGTTCAATGTAAGATCATGACCAGCTGTGTCTTGTGTCTCCGTTATAGTATTAAATGTGTACCATTTGCTGGTATATTCGAAGACGGCTTGGCTAACTCGGCAGGCGGGTGCGTAGATTGAAGAGCATGCGTACTTATATGGTAGCAATGCAAAAACCTTATCTTGCTCTTGATATTTTTTGTTTTGAAAGCCATCAAACTCCAGATTATGAGTGGGATAAAAAAAATCATTATTTCAAAATGAATCTAGTGCAATCCGAAGTCGGGAAAAATGTGAAGAAATTAATTTATTGTGGAAAATTGATCGAAAATGTTATTTTAACACTTTAAAATTAATTAGTCCAGGCAAGAGCGAGTTTGGCCAAGAACACAGATAATGCCGCACCCTTGCCTCTCCAATGTAACTTTCACAGATTGTTGACACTGCCTCTACGTCTTGATGACTGCTCAAAATAGTATTAGACAAATTACTACTATTTATGCGTCCTAATTCTTCACCTATAAACTTCAACGTCCATACATCTGAATATCCTGAGGCTCAGCTGATAAAAGCTTATTCATATTTGATTGTCATTATTACCACAAAGTTTTCTTTAAATTGGAAATTGATACCAATCATTGTGATTATGGATTTTTTTGTATGGACTGTGTTCCGAATTAAACTTGGAAAATTGGAGAAAAAAAAGAAACGCATGGAAATATTCGAAATGTGGCTTTGGAAAAGATTAATTTGCATTAAGGACATACAAGATCCGATAAAAAGTGTTAGCAGCACAGGGGAGGATACAGCGTAAGTAAATACAATAATAAAAAGAAAGAAAGTAAGGATTAAGAAAAAATTTGTTTAATGACGGACGTGATCAAAAGAATGGTGAATATAAATACAAACAGACAAAAGACCGAGAAATCTGGAAGAAAAGCAGAACACCAACGATGATGACAAAGGGCAACAAGAATGATTCTTTATTGGCTGGCTGTCAAGCAGGTGTGTATGACGCCGTTGGGATTGTTACTTGGGGATTAGGATGGGCTGGTTTCCCCACTCAAGGCATCTCCACTTAAGAACATCATCGTCTTTACCTTGAACAGCTGCTGAGATGTGTATGGTGCGGTTGGTATTGTTAGGTAGTGCTGGGCTGGATTTCCATTTCAAGGTATCCTCACCACAATATTTTTTTTGTTTGAATTGGGAGTTGATACAAGGGAAAACGAAAACAAACAGACGTACATATATGGCAAAGTTGAGGTTGTTAGGTTAAGATTGGTTTAGACTGGTTTTCCCATTGAAGATATCTCCACCTAAAAAGTTCAACGTCATCACCACGTATAGCTGCAGATTTTAACGCTTTTTGCTTTCTGCCATAATCAAATTTTGTTTAAATTAGGAGTCGATACAAGGTGCAACAAAAACTAGTCTTCATCGGCTCAGCGTCAAAG
Source organism: Tachinus rufipes (assembly GCA_963932245.1). NCBI lineage: Eukaryota > Metazoa > Arthropoda > Insecta > Coleoptera > Staphylinidae > Tachinus > Tachinus rufipes. The sequence continues at coordinate 113,729,512 of OZ010741.1, read as the reverse complement.
ATGTATATAGCAAGGTTATGGTCGTTAGGTGGAGATTAGGCTAGGCTGGTTTTTCTCATTCAAGTCATCTCCACCTTATTCATATTATGTTTAAATTAGGAGTTGATGGAAGGTCAACAAAAACGACTCTTCATCGGTTGTGCGTCGAACAGATGTATATGAAAAAATTGAAGTTGTTAGGTGGGGATTAGGCTAGGCTAATTTTCTCATTCGAGTCATCTCCACCTAAGATGTGCAACGTCCCCACTACGTACAACTGCAGTCCTGAAGCTCAGCTGGTGGAGGCTCATTCATATTTGATTTCCTTATTACCACAATATAACTTTTGTTTAAATAAGGAGTTGATACAAAAGGCAGCTTGAACGATTCTTCATCAGCTGAGCGTCGGACAGATGATTATGACTCGGCTGAGGTTGTAAGGTAGGGATTAGTATAAGACGGTTGAAGATCTATACCTAAAAACTTCAACATTCCCACCACGGATGCACTTCCTGACATCGATGAAGGTTTGTTAACCTTAGTAACAATGGATACATTTAAAAACTAGAGCTTTTAACTAATATTGATTGCTACGAGTGTGCATACTTAATATTTTCACCATTTTTGTATGCCTATTCATTAATAAGTTGTTAAGATTACAATCATTCTTCGATTACAGTGCTGCAAAAGAAATTTCCTGTAATAAAAATATGTTTACCAATATTTACAAACATCAAAAATGCAATTTTAATTGATTTATTCAACATTTTTATCTAGTATATGTACACAACATTCATACAAAGTCTCTTAACAAACATTATTTAAGATAAAAACCGCAATGTTTGTTTTAATATTTCTAACATATACAATTTTTCCTATAAAATATAATCATCAATTCCATCGCTTGGTTTTTTTTTTAATTTTAAATTAAACAATTTATATTTTACAAAACAATAATATTTCTCTTATAAACAAAACATCTCAATTTAATAAACAACAATATTATTTAATAACAAGGATAAACTAACAATCATATTTTTTCTAATTTATGAAACAACCTTATCTTATATCGGAGAGAAATATTAAAATTTCACGATGAAAACTTCGATCTTAATTTAGATTACATCTGATAATATTCTAAATATGTTTAAAAGTTTATTTGGATCGAGGTTTTATCATTAATTAATTTATATAGTATATACAATTGATGGCGATTTTTATCTTAAAACTCATCAAAATTCATACAATATTATTACGTTTACTTCCACTATATCATAGCGGACAATTAAAAATATTTTATACAAGTGGCAATTTTGCAATTTCAAATATACAATTTTTGGTCTAGTCATTTCCATAATTAACGGACGCATTAAAATTGCAATATCGTCAAGAAATCTATCATTTTTTCACAGTAGTGTAAACATGTATAAAGAAACACTGTTAACTTTTTCGAGTAAACATTCCAGAAATGTATGAAATTGTTTTGAAATCAGAGCACTAATATTTAATTTATAAATGATATAAAAATAGTTAGTTCGCCCACGTTGTTACTAATTTGTGCTCTACTTCAATACTTGTTTGATTTATATGGAAAGATTCAAGATTAGTTTTCATTGGAATGTGGACTCGAAGTTTAGTGATAAGATTCGAAAGTTTATTATTCGCCATTATATTTATCAACTAAAAACATCACTATGTTTTAAGTTCGTCCGATTTTATGTCTAGAAATCACTTTAGTAGTTTTAATGGAACCGAGTTTTTTACAAATTATAGTTTTGAGCAATCCCTCTGTTAAAAAAATATCGCGATAAATCACTTAAGTTCACGTCACACTCGTAGCTCCTCCATGGGAATGTTCTGTTTGCTATTAAGTTGTGTGTTCTTCTTGGTTAAAGTTCCCGTATTAATCAGTTGTATGCTATGCGTAGACAATAGCGGCTGATTTTCCGGCATGGGGTTTGATGTGAGGGTATTAACATTTGCTTTACACAGTTTGGGAGGAGGCGGAGGGCGCGGTAACGTCGCATTATTCTGTGGAAGATCCGCGAATTCGGGCGGAGGCAATTGATGATGTGAATGATGATGGCCTAGTATCGTGGCCGGATCACTTTTTACACCGATAATACTCGATTCTAAATCACCACAAATGTTATTTGGCATTTGTCCGTTCTCATTCCTCTTTTTTGCCTGTCCGTGCGCCCCATTCTCATTCATTCTTGTTTTGTCCCTTTGATAATACACCCCCGCAAATATCAATACGTTTAAAATTAACAGCGAACAACCTATTGCTATGGTGACACTTAGTGCTGTGGAATATGCTGCAAAACCATCCTCTACTGGATGGGTTGTGGTGCTTATGCCACCTAATTCTTCAGCCCTATCGGTTGAATCTGCAGTTGGAACGGTTACAACTACAGATGAATTGTGGCCGGGTAGTAACACTTTGTCACCAGCGGGAGGTTCCACAGTTGTTAATTTTCTTGGGTTAAGTGATGGGAGTTTTGGTTGTGGCTCGTCATCAGGCAGCTCGTGATGTGAACGTGGCACGTCGTCTCCTCCGGGCTTGTGCAGATCTGGCACTAAGTTCAACCAAAATGATAATCGATGGGCTCTATAATGATTTTTCAATTTTGGTTTTGTATCTGAAAAAGAAAATATATAATTATTTGAGCAAATCATATGAAATATTTTTATTATTAAAATAAAATATGATATTACTATTACGATTAAACAAGCATTTTTATTGTTTTTATTTTATTAAACAAACTCAGATTATAAAAATATATTTTTACATCTACTTATCGAAACTAGTTGTACAATATAAATAAAATAAAATAAACTGAATTTATTTTGAATCATAAAGTTTCATTAAATAATTATTTAAAAAATAGAATGTATATGAAACTGTTATTATTTGTAGATAATAAATTATTTTTGCTCAAAAGATTTGTTGTAGATAAGTTGCAGTTAGCCTATAACATGTTAGATTCATTGATTATGGTGAATCCCATATTAAAACAGTTAATTAGTTTTAGTAAAATTTCAGATCTATATGGATTTTCTGTAGAGACATTACACTTAATTTAACTAATACAGACTTACTAGATTTTATGATTATGTATACTCTATTTTATAGAACATTTGATTGAGGAAAATATTGTTCTTGGGTAAAATTAAAATAGGCTAACAATACAAAAACTCAAAAGTTGGATAACATTCAAAATCCACAACAAAAATGAGAAATAATTTAATTAAAAAAAAATTACCCCTAAATTATTATTTAATTGCGATGAAAGTAGATGAAGTAATATGACTATTGTGAATCTATGATACCGGTCAATACCCCCGTCCAATAATTAACATCGGCATGGATTCTCTCTTCTTTTTAGGTAAAGCAAAAAGATTATATTAGATTTATGAGTCACATACTGAAACTATTATTTTAAATAACACACTATTTTTTCCTCCGTTTTTAATACACGCACAAAATTTTTTTTATATGAAATAGTTTTTTGAGAAAATATCAAAATTTTTATTAAATCACAAAATAGACTTGTGGGAATTATGTATAGAACAACACATCTGATAAACGTTCTTCTTGGCTTTGCTGACACATTTGCGTTCTTTTGACAACATTTTGAATCACGATTTGACACAACTAAGGCTGGATACTGTTTTTAATCTTCTCTTTCAAGGTTAGACTAGTAGTAAACTTGGTCAATATTGATTGCCTAAACTAGAAATTACACAACCTGGGAATGTGCAATAATGCCGTCATTGTAGGTAATGTGTGGCTAGTAGCACCTATCTGATGGAACCTGTTGTTGAAATCCATGCCTTTCATGTCAAGCCCAAAAACCGGATTATGGTGCAAATAGTATATAGAGTAAACCCTCAAAACCCACACCAAACAATGACACGTTTGAAATGCATTTCTTTCTAATAAAACACAGTTTGGATTCAGGCAATCTCTGTGCAGGTTTTACAAAAATGTCATGACCAAAAAAACAAAACAAAAAACGTTTCGCTGTGCTTTATTAATTACAAAAAGCCTTTGACAAACCCCTCAAAATCTTTCAAACATTAGACATTGACCAAAACATGCGTTCCATAAAGAATCTTTACTGAAATCAAAAGGGTTTATCTATGATAAGGGTAGACGCTCAAAATAACATCAATTAACAAAATAAAACATGTGGGCAATGTGGCTGCATCTTAGAGTATTCAAAATACCTAGAACAAGATCACAATATAAAAAATCTTACACGAGTAAATGAAGACAGAGAACTACTAAGTACAATAAAAAAGGAAGAAAGCTTGTCTAGAACATGCGCAACTAAAAATAACAACTACTAAACATCTAACAAGGCAAAGTTGAAAAAAATCTTGGCTGCAGATTACGCAATAGACCAGATTACCTACATCTGAAGTTTGATCTACATATTAAAAAAAAACAACCAAAAATGTGGTTGTAAACATTTATTAATAGGCACTAAAAGACAAAGTTATTATGCTAGTATGTACGTAACTTTTAAAATTGCAATCAGATCTAATAACTTGCAAGATGTTACTTGATAATACAAGAAAAACAGTGAACCATAACGTTTGTCTGTTACTATTCTTAATCCAAACTTATAAAAGTAGTCAAATCAGTACAAATTTAGCTCTACCAAATTTTTGCAAATGTTCTACCAATCTATGCAGGACAGTAAATATGGCTCAACTATCAAAAAAAGAATGGAGAAATTATATTTAAGCCTATCCTTAAAAAAAAATGACCGAATGCTAAAGCAGCGCCATAGAACAACAAAAAGAAGTAGCTAGACGCAACTGGACTAAAGCTACGCAAATAAAATGAAATTCAAAAATGGATGAGAAAGAGTTGAAAGAAAAAAAAAAGAAGAAAGATAAAAGTTGACAATCTTTATCTAATTTAAAAGACAATTTTTCAAAATTACAGATCTTTAAAGCACTTTTGACAAATACTGTTTACAGAAGCCATTCGATCAAGAAGTATTATCACCATAAGTAAGTCTAGACAAGATCAAATATTGTGCCTGTTTGTCATTAAAAAAAAACAACAACGTTGACCGATTAAACCTACCTGCAAGTTTGTTAAAAACAATTTTTGGAGGTTATTAAAAGAAAGAGAATACGATTCTCAGAGCATAGTGAAAAAATATCTAAAGATGATAAATAGTAAACTCTGAGTTCACAAACCTGAAATAACAAATCTGTTACATGAAAAAGATACACTAAGGATGAGATCAGATTGCATGAAAAATTATTGCATACAGAAGTCGTTTGATGTATTAATACTATCTCAAGAAAAGTGGATAATCAAAAAATAACCGGGCAATATCAAAGAAACCATCTAGTACATAGATGGGACCAAAAACCACAATGGAATATATGAAGGGGGAAGCCAAAAAATGTCAGTTATGTTGTCCCTGGACAAACATTAGTTATTCATCGACTGCATAACCAGTCTGGAAGCATTAACTAAACAATATGGTACGCCTGAATTAGACAGCAAAAAGGTGGTTTATCTTTAAGATAGAAAAGAATACCACAAAATCAAACGGAAGGTCTTTTTGGGGAAACACAAGCTAACTAAAAAGGAGCTTATAACGATGCACTGGCAAACGTTTACAGGCTTCATCAAAGAAACAGAAGTATTAAATAATTGTCAAAAGTGCACAATATGACAAAAAAGGGCAAGGATGCTGAACGAACCACTTCAAAAGAAAAAACTTGCATAAATGTAACTTAATTAAAATAGTTGTAACTGAAAAAGAGACTCTACGGCAAGAACACCTGATCAATCATATATTTAATTCCATAAAGTGTCAGTTTTTATTAGCACTTTACTAGAGTTTGTTGGCAAAAATAACTTTTTAGACGTATTATCTAGTATGACACTTTTGCAATAGTTAGGTTAGGTTATAAACCTAACGGTAAGCTGACTACTGTAAAAGTATACCCACTGTAATATCTGTTTTATGGCTTCTGGATTGTGTTACATTATACCGCTTTTTTGCATTTCTCCTGAGCTTATACTTATAGTTTTACAAATAATGCTCGCAGAAGAAAGACAATACAATTGCTTCAAATCTTTAGAAAGCTGATATCTTCGTATGTAAGTGCCGTTGTCTGTCCGTGTAGAATTTAACTGTACTACAGCTCTCCTTCACACACAAACAGTTCAACGTTTCTCTTAATAAGGGACATGGCGTTACCACCGACATGTTTCATTATTCATTAATTAATTTATTTAAGGTCGGTCTTTATCTGCTGCAAGGTTAATCACCAACCCCAAAGGTTAAAACGACCACATTTGCTATCTTGCTGCAAACTCAAGAATTCTAACTTAAATTATTGTATTATTTAACGTGCACGCAACATCGAGGCAGTACACAGGATCTACTAAAATTTCTCTTCTTATCCGAAAGAAGTTGTACTCATCACTACAGATTTCTTCCTAACCAGAAAAACTGACTATCCAATATCAAAAACCATTGGTGTAGCAATTGAGTAAGCTATCAATGCTACGAGTGGCTGCAAATATTCTTTGTAAATAATACTTTTCAGCTTCTACATAACCAATCATTGGCCGCAGCTAATCTATTGTCACCTACATATTTCCAATGATGCCGGCTAGAAAAACTATTTTCTACTGGCTAGAGAGCTATCAGTACACGCAAAAACTACCAAACAAGAGGTAAAATTGGTGCAAGCAACTTGAATGACACTAACTATAAGGTCATACAATATGATTGAAAATGAAAAAAATCGTATTTAATATTTTGGAAAAAATCAAACTGGGATAAATTTTTGCACAAAGTTCACAACAAATATTCTTGTCACAATCTTAAAGATTACGCGTTCAAAAAATAATAATTTTTTTATCAATTCAATTTTTTTAATTTGGCTTATGTTTTTTTTTCTGTGCCTTGTATAACATTCTAGTTGATGACAATCAATTTGGAAATATAATATCTATAACAAAAAAGCTCATTTTAAAAGTTTGACGTCAATTTTAGGCAATTTTACCTCTTCTTCGTAGTTTTCAAGCTTGCGTCACCATTTAGACTCAACTTATCTGCACTAAAATTTAACAATGTTATTTTTGTTGAAATTCGATCATTCCGCTCGGAACTCATCATAATTTGGTAAAAAAATTAAACTCTTTCCTAGTGTAAATAGTACTTAGAAGAACTTAATATTCTATCTAATGCTTATCAGTGCTGCTACACATCTTTTTTGGAAAAAATAATCAATCAACCGTACAACAACCTAAAAAAAACTTCAGAAAACTTTCAATGTGGTCAAGCAACAACACATGTTCCAGGGAATCATTTTAAGTAGTTTCAGCTTGTGCAAAGCATTTTTTAAACCACTATTAACATGACACATAGATACCAATCTACTTTTTCAAACTATCACCCTTCTTAGATCCCAATAAAATCAAAGTATGATCTACATAAAATACTGTTTAAAAGTGAACCAAATTGACGTCTCAATGTACAGGCGGTTCCACCACCCCGTAGATCAAAGGTGTAAATGAAGAATGGTCTCAAATTCTTTTACTACTCATACTATTTAAGTATGTCCTTATAAAATGCAAATTACCCAAACCTGCAATTCTTAAATGTATTGCAATCAATTTCGAAATATTAAACACTCTCATAATCTTATTCATAACCTTAAATCATCATACAAATTTTACCATTTCTGATGTTAAGTTGTGAGATTTCATAAAAGGCAAAAATCTAAAAGCAAAATATTATCTGGATAAACAAGTTTTCAACTTTAGATTTCAAGATGTATCCATAAAATAGAGTAGGTACGTAGGTAAGATCGTAAATTTTTGTTGCTTAATTGATAAAAAATAGTAATAGCTAGACGATCGTTTTAATGACTAGGTGCGGTTCAGTTTGGTGAACTGCTAGGTTGCCAGATTTAAATTCACTAGTTTTTCGTCAGGAACCACGTAAAACGTTTCAGTGATTAAATATAGTTATTATACGACCTCCAATTAGTTTCTAGAAAAAATTAAAATTAATATATTTTTCAAAAGTTTAAAACCAATTACTTCAAAACAAAAACCGATAAGAAAAAAAATGTTTACTTACAATACCAAACACAAATATTTATTTTCTGCTCTTTGGTGTAAATCACCTTACTTACTGCGTATACTTTTGTGATTTTAATACTACAAGAAGAAAATGTTTCCCTAGTACCAGGGTAATATCAGCCCCAATTAAAGAATTATAAAAAATGTTATCAATTAAAATAACGTTTTACCATAATTGTGTGTCAAGGCACATACTTGGCTTGCAATTAGTTATATCTTTCAAAAGACATTCCGGTTGGATATTTCAATCCAATAAATATATTTAGTTTTTAACCAAAAAATCTTTTCGAGTCGGAAAATAACAACTAAAACCAAGAAAACATCTTTGTCTTTTGAGACTAAATTATATGGAGTTATGTCATGTAGTCATGTACCAATCAACGCAATACTAATGAGGGTAAATATTTAACGTAAAAAAGTAAACGTTCTCAGTGCTAAACGGTTTTTGAAAATTGTAGATTATAGAGTACAAAATATATTAGATAACAAAAACAACAAGTCTGTGTTTGTCCTATGCCTAAGTTAGGACAAAAATTTGTTGACGTTTGATACAGATGAATGCAGACTATGTTGTTAGCCACTTAAATCCTATAACAGTCTGTGCTTGATTCAAATTACTAGAACATTCTGCTACATTGTTTTAGCCCTGTTTTGGTTTAAGTTAAAAATATGACATATGGTTGGGGATAGTGAACACTTCCTGATCTAAGCTATCAAACATTGAGCGCTTTTCTTCAGTCCAGTTACAACTGTATTACTTACTTAAAAAATTGTCTCGAGTTTTATGGTAATTTGATATATCATATCTTATCCCAATTCTTAAAACATAGTCGCTTATAATAATAAATAAAAACAATCATCCAATCAATGTTTTTAGAATACAATAAGATCACTCCTCCACCATTCAGCAAGACCATGATATAAATAAACGTAAGCAGATATTCATAAAGATGTCATGAAGTATATGTATTATTTTTAAAATATTGATGTCTCAATGTTTAGTCATCGTTTTCGTAAGAGACCGTTGTGTACTATCTAGTTTATAACTAGTTTTAATTTCTTAATCAAGTTGATAATCAAGCAATTATATATTTAAATATAATAATCATTATATATAGGTATTAGGTATAGGTTAAGTATTGTAATAATTAATATTAATATGGTAAATATCTTATGTTATGGCTAGTCAAAATGACACAATTACGTATCATTAATATTATAAAATTGACATATTACTGATTTCAAATAATGACTCCACAATCACTACTAAAATAACTGTCACTTCAAGATTTACCAATTCGTATAAAATGGATAACGAATCTATTTGAAATGCGCACTTGTACGAGCATTTCACGTTTGGATAATCTTAATCGAAATCCAGAGTGACATATCAATTTATATCAAAAATTATGAAACGTGGAAATAGAATCAAACCTGTTCACATAATACATCCCCTACGCACGTTGTGCCTACTTTATCAATATCATTCAATTAGTAATTAATTGACATGACATTTATGAGATTGAATATAATTTGATGTATATTTACCTAAATTTAAATATTTCTTATGTACAGCTTCGTATGCAGTCCATTCAATGTTCTTAAACCTATTCCTCTCTTGTCTCGCTCCATGTGCAATATCAGCTTCCTGAGGCTCATTAGGGTTACTGAAAGGGAACATAAGATAAAAAATCTGAAGATTACATTACACTTCATTTAATTAATCAAAACCATGAGTTATCGACCCGTATGCTTTATTATATATGTGTTTAATAACAGAGTGGGATCGCATAACGGGTATAAACTGGGTTAAGTGTGCTTACCCCGTTCTGGCAAAGTTGCTCCAATATATCATTGTAGTCTCGGCGAGTAACATCTCAGACTTAGTGTAGTTTCTACCGAAGTGCATGAGGCCCCCCACCAAGGGGGCCCCGAACATATATGGAAGTTCTTCCCCATGAATACACCCTTGTCTCTGTAATAAATAATTATCATTAGTCATATATACTAAGCATTAATCATAATGTATAATTAGATACAATTAGTAAAGCGCGTGGCTTTATATAATAATCCTCAACGGAACTGTTTCACAACAATATTTCTTTGTAGTTTTATATGTATATCGCATCTATAAATATTAAACGGAACGATATCGTGAAGGGAACGGTATGAATTTCTCATTGCAGCGTCTATTGTATGGACTTGCATATAGTATCCAATCTTTCAGATTCCACACGTTTCAGCTGGTCTTGGCATCGAGGTAAAGATATAATGCAAAAACGTGATTTGAAGCTCATTGAACGTAAATCGTATATTGTATAATATTTGTTTATAAAACAAAATTTTAATTAATTTTGTACCAACAATCACATCTCAGCATGTATAAGATCGATGATATATTTTTTAACATGATTCGTTATTAAAAGAAAATATATTTTATATTAAATTTGCGTCCCTGAAAGATTTTTGCTTGAGGCAGTTGTTTCAATAAATATATTTTATCTTGGCTGATATTTTGTGCTATATTTATAATATATTGAGAAAATATTAAATATTATTGAATTATTACTATTATGTGCTCTAAGAAGAGATAAGCTATTTTATAAACTATATAATAAAATTTCAAATTTGACTCGAGAGTATATTATTCTACACGCCGGAGTTGCTAGATGTAAAACCTACAATTAGACGAAAGTACAAACTAAATATAAAAAGTAATGTATTCCTTTCCTTTAAATAGCTGTTTGCCAAATCATAATAGAAACAAAATGACATTAGAATTACAGAAAAAAAAAAAACGTAGAAGCAAAACTTTATAGAAAAAATTTTTTCTTTCTACTAAATTACTTTCAAATCTATTATTTTCTAAATAGTGCAACTTATCAAAGTAAATCTCAATCTTAAGTTAAATTATAGTTTAAGAATGAATTTTACTCACTAATATTCAAAAGATTTTTATCTTTTTGAGACAATGTAATTTTATTAATATAACTCATAATATATAATTTTTTTATTCTATAAAATTTTTAACTGTAAATTTTGTTTATTTTTTACTGAAATAATTCCTTCAACATTAGTAAGTGATGTGGATAATTTGTTCACCATTGATGTACAATTCAGTCATTCCGCTTCAGCCTACCAGAACTAAGTCTTGTGCTTTGAACTGATTGTATGATGTGCAGCTCTATACTCAGCCCCCATCCATACTCGTTCTCAGCTCGGCAAGCATAATAATACGCCGAACGCATACATATAATCAGTTCATATGTCGCTCATAGCAAATTAAGCAATATTTAGTAGAGTATACATTCTTATATAACTATAAACAAGATATCTTTATTTAATGTATCTCAATAGTCATAACTGAATACATTTATTTGAGCATTGATTTTAACAAAAATTGAATAAAAGGCGAAATTCCATCTTCATATACTAATCGAAAATCAATAACTTTCAAGACTTTATTGACTCTATAATAAGCATAAAACTTTCGTTGAGAAATTTTAGATGTAAATAATACATTAAAAAATATGCTTTAAATCGTTTTATATAAAAAAAGTTTGTGGCACATAAAAAGTAGGTTGCTCAGTTAGTTAACCGTTAATCTGATGGGTGACAGAACAGGTTCAGGACATGTTTAATAAAAATACATAGTTTAAGAAATAAAAGTATTATGATTATTTCCAACATCTGTCAAATTAACCATTATTAACGATTATTCTACTAAAAATTGAATTTAAATCAATACATTATTTTACTTTTCAACGTGTACCAGTATTTTCTGATTTTTTTTATGTATTTGTGATGAAGTGATAAATATAATATATTTGATGCATTATGAAGTTAAGAAAAATTTCTTTAAATGGAATGAGAGACAAAATAACAACTTTACTTGTCATTTAAATTTAATAAATGATTTGATGTAAATTGCATCTCTAAGCAGGGTGAGACACATGTGTTTCAAAGTATGCACACATTATCAGTGTGCCTAGCATCTCACTTAGGTTAGAGAAACAATTTACATAAAATAACAATTACTATTATATCTTTTATGTATATTTATACATGCATTTACAAGTGGGAGGTAGTAAAAGTTGTAAAAAACTCCGGTGCTTTGAACTATACAACAACAAAAACTAATCAATAAAAACAAATAAATAAAGTTTTTACTGTCAGCACCATACACTATAAAAAAACTAAACAAATACTTAAAAAACACTGCAGTTGTAAATGACAAAACAAAACTAGAAATAAAATAATTTAAAAAAATATATATTTCCACAACCAGGATTCACTTTTCTCTTCTTTTTATTAAGACAGGTTTGACAACGGAAATTGTAGATGTGGTATCCAGGTCAGACTGCATTTTACCCGACTGTGTTGGCGTATATGACAAAATAAGTTTTGCTATGTAATTTATTAATTGTTTACCTTAAGAAACGTGCAAATTGTTTTCTATACAAGTTTAGTTATCAAGGCTTTAGAAGCTTTCTTAACTATTGTTGCCCCAAATTCAGTTTAATTACCGTTTTCGAGATTGACGGTTCCTTGAACAAAAAGCGGCAAAACTTGCTGGTCGTTGATGTCAATAGTCTTAAAAAATGAAGTAGAAATAAAGTAAAAGTATTCCGGCTGTGGGCGTAAAAACTAATACCAATTTACGAGCTTCAAACTAGAATTTGTTTTTGGTATTTTTTTAATGCATTCTTAATTGTCAAAACAATATAAAAAAATAATTCCTTATTGTTTTGACAACTAAGGGTTTTTTCTACAGTTTATACACCTAACTGGCTGTTAACGTTCTGAGCCCTCATGCAAAGGTTTGCTAAATATTTTAAACGTTAAATTCGTGCCGGAATATTAAGCTTGAAGAAGAAGACAGTTACTTTTTCTTCTTCTTCTTCTTCTTCTTCTTCAATCGTTTATTATTCACTATTAAACATTTTCCATCTCTGTTTTGTGCCGTCTTCAACCAATTTTTGGCAGCAATCTGCTTAATCTCATCTTGTCACATTTTTGTGATTATCCTAAACTTCTCTTAGTCTCTTTTAGATCCCATGTTGTTATTTTTGTTATCTATATTTCGTTTGGTTGCCTTGCAACATGTGCTCACATTACATGAAGCTTGTTCTTTTTCGGATTTTTTTATTTCTTATCTTGTCTCTTATGCTATTACCCAACATTGCTATTTCTATCCCCCTCTTAATCTCTGGGTACTACTTTTTATGAGTGTCATTGTTTTGCGGCAATACTTGGTTACAGGTAGAATGTATGCCTCATATACTCTTATTTTTAAATCAATGGGCAAATGTCGGTCTTTAAGTATGTAAGCCTAGGTTAGACATACCCGTGTCTTTACCTCTGCAGTTTGGATTGCTTTATCAAGTTTAATATTATAGCCAAGGTATATATAGTTATAATGTTTTTAAATTTTGTTCACTACTTTTTTTCTACTTTACTGTTACGCATAATTTTTCTCTTGTCCAGGTGTATTTGTAGGATACCTTTCACATATTTACTTGCTTCATTAAATTCTTGTTGCATTTCTTTTCAGTTCTTCAACATCACTCCAGATTATAATCATTGCAAAACGTAGGTGGCTCAATTAATATCTATCTATATTAATACCTTTCCTTTTCAATGATTAAATACAGGTCAAAAGTATTAGTAAAATGGGATCTCCTTGACAAACTTTTCATTGGATTGGAGTTTTATTGTTTTGAAGACTTTGTACAAAGGCGCCCATTCGCCGCCTCGAAATTAAGCTCACTCTTCTGATTTCTTCTTTCAGCTGTCCGTTTCTGTCTTATTTCTCAACAACCATAATTTTTCTACAATCTGCCTCTGTTATGGTTTATATTTCTGAGGAGTCATAGATGAGTACACTCTTTAGGTACGTTGCGGTGGGTTGTGGGTTCTTATCACCGACTTGTAGGTGATGGGTTTCAAGCCTAATACAAAGTCAGCTCCTAGTCCTGATCGCATACCCGTTTCACGATAGAATAAGATACCCACCGATGTCGCGTGTTGCATCTTCAATCTTTTCTTTATCTTCGGTTTTATCCATAAAAATGAAAAGTAAACAAGATCATAACTGATAGGTTTCAGCTAGAAGATGAATTGTTTGACTTCAGACAGCGAGCATTTTGGAAAGGGGCGATGAAGCTGCGGAGAATTTCTGACTTGTTCTAAAGCATGCACCCGCAAACGGTAATACAGAAAGTTTATAAATGAATGGGATTATGTAATTACTTTAAATATGCCGCCTTTTTAAAACTGTCCACTACTACATATGTTTGCTTGACAGCTGTCAAAGTTGATCTGTCAAAACAAATAGTATAGTGGACAATTTAAAAAAAGCGGCACATTTAAAGTGATTACATAATCCCATTCATTTTACAATTTTTTATTTTGCAACTATTTTGGCCGATTTTTGGTTCTTTCTGATAATTTTGTTATTTTTGACATTTTTTACATAAAATTTCATAAACTTTTACTTTCAACAATATTTTGATATTTTATTTAACTAATTATATATATACAGGTATATGAAAGCTCAGAAAGTGTTGACGTAACGTTTAGGTTAAATTTGAGCTTCGTTATTTAAAATCAAAAATACGATCACAACGAGTAGGGATTTAATTACAAGTATACGCGAGAAAAAAAGCAAGTGTTTAGTGAGCAATCAAGCAAGGAAAAACAGAATCAGAGTAGAAAGAAAGGAAAAAGTTAACATCCAATCACAAGGCGGCAAAAAGTGGGGTTAGGATACGTAGAGCTCCGAAGAGTGAATCTGGCTACTCAAGACAGCGCGACATGAAGACCACCATAAATAAACCGGGAAAACATGGAACAAAAACAATTACAAAAGCAACGTTCAAACAGCATTGGCGACTTAGAGGCTCTCAAAAAATTCAAAAGGAAAAGACTAAGCGAAGACCCAGAAAATTTTGAGAAGTAGGAAACAGAACTACTAGCACTCAGTAAGAGCGCCAATATTGAAAGATCCCCACGTAAAACAAATACTGAACAGCAGAACAAACAAACAGTTACGACAAAAAAGTTGAAGCAGAAGCAAAAAAAATGGAAAAGGCCTTGGAAAAAATTAAAAATCTAGTAAAAGCTATAAAGCAAAAGACAAATGAGAAAATAAAAGAATTAAAAAAAGACTTGAAAAAGGAATACAACAAAAAACACGATGAAATGAACCGAATTTCAAAAATTAAAACAAGAGTGGGTGATTAAGGCAAAGGAGTGGAATAGAGAAACACAACAACTCCAAAATCGGATTAGCAAACTCAAAGAAAATATAGAGAAACAAGAAAAATGAATAGAAAACTGAACGTGATAATAAAAAGAGTGCAGTGCAAGGATGACAACGTAGATGGAAATAATGCGAGCATAAAACAAACTGAGAGGAACAAAAATAGTGATTGAAAACAACCTTACACAGAATGAGAGAGAAATACAAAGCAGAAAATGGGAAGCAGCTGGAAAACGATAAAATGAAGGCAAACAAGTACGTGTGAAGTACCAGAAATTAGAAGTAAAAAGCAAACTATTCGTATTTGACTGGAGCAAGGGATGTTTGGTATCACAACTAAAAACCTAACAGATATAAAACCGGAAGGATACACGGCAGCAACAAGGCCAAAGACAAGGAATCATACGAGTTGCATAAAAGAAGTCAAGAACACAAGTTTAGTAGTAGCCTCATAGAATGTTCAAAGTCTGAACAGAGAAAGAAAAACAGCTGACTGAAGAAACAACAAAATACAACATAGATATCCTAGAAGTGCAAGAAACCAACCTAAAAGGCGACTCAAATACATAAATGAAAGACTATATATGGGTAAACGGAGGAGGAGAAGGAAGCAGATACGGAACAGGATTCTTGATCAATAAAAAAATAAAAGGAGAGGTAATAGAATGGAAGAAAATAACCAAAAGAATAAGTATACTAAGAATAAGATGGAAACATAGGAAAATAAGTATTATAAACACATACGCTCCTACTGAGACAACGGCGAATGAACTAAAAGATAAGTTTTATGAGGAATTAGAAAGCACATTATAAAAATACCAAAATTTGACATAAAAATAATTATAAGCGACCAAAACGCAAAGACAGGAAAGGAAAGAAAATACAAACAAATAGCAGGCAAAGAAAGCCTACACGAGACAACAAATAATAACGAAGGACGTCTAATCAACCTGGCGGCCACAAACAATTAGGTTAGCCCAGACGAAAGAACCAAGAACCAGATAGATCATGTGCTAATCTCGAAAACGCTGACCAACGCAATAACTACATTCCAAACATGTAAGGAAGCAGAGATCGGATCTGATCATAAAATGATCAATTAAAACTAAGCATACCAAACCAACATACAAAACAATATGTCCTAGCCTAAAAAAGAAAGCAGCAAAACTAATAAAACAATGAGAAAACCCAAAGAAAGTACTCAGAGAAACTGGAGCGCAGGCTACAAGCAAACAACAAATTCAATGACATTGAAAATGAATGGCATTACCTAAGATCAACAATGCTAGAATGCGCAAAGACGGTACAAAACATTAAAAAAATAAAAAATAAAGACTGGTTTAACTAAGAGTGTAAGGAATCCATGAACAAAAGCATAACAACAAAACAACAATGGCTGCAGAAACAAACCGCGGAAACAAAAAACCAGTACAAAGCGGCAAGAAATAAAGTCAAAACAATCTGCAGGAGGAAAAAGAGAGAAAAAACTAAACAAGAAATAGAAAGCTTGGAAAAATCCTATAACTCAGGAAATATAAGGATGTTTTACAAAGCAATAAATCGGGAAAGAAAAGGATTTCAACAACAAACTATAGAACTCAAGAATGAGCAGAAATTCACAAACAGCATATAGCAAAAATATTCACGAACATCAATAAACAGCAAATGGAACAAAGGTGGGAAGACATAGAAAAGTCAAAACTGCCAAGCTGGGTAAAGTTTCAAAGAATCATCAAACAGGGAAAATAACTAAAGTCCCGGAATAGATAATATTCTTTTAGAACTTATAAAATATGGAAACAACCAGTTAGAAAGAAGAATATTCAAGCTAATAAAATAAATATGAACCGAGAAAAAGATGCCAAAAGAATGGGAAGACGCGGTAATATGCCCAATATTCAAAAATAGAAACAGGCAGCTAGCAGACAATTATAGACCAATATCACTCCTAAGTACGACATATAAGATCTTGGCATCACTAATCACTAAAAGAGTGAAAGAAAAGTCGCAAGAAAAGATCGGAGAATACCAGGCTGGTTTTAGACCAGGGAAATCAACTGTAAACCAGATATTTCGGGTCAGACTAACCCACGAAAAATTTTTGAGCTAAAACTTAGATATACATGCGCTATTTTTAGATTTCCAACAGGCTTTCGACAGAGTGAAAAAAACGATAATAACAAAAGTGATGGAAAAGCTACAGCTCAGTAAAGAAACGACAGCACCAGTAGCAATGACAATGCAGAGAACGAGATATAGGTCAAACTTAAAGGCTGCATGTCTTCGAAGTTCGAAAGCAACACAGAACTAAAACAAGAGGACCCTTTATTACCACATCTGTTCAACATTATCTTAGAATACCTAGTAAGAAAAGCAAAAATCGACATCAACAAAAGTGTAATAAATGGACCATATCAAATACTGGCATACGCGGACGATTTGTTATTTATGTCAAATTAACACCAAAAAATCACACTATATAACCATGGGGAATAGGAAAGAGAAAGTCAAGAAAGAACTTAGTATAGAAACCAAACACACCAAAAAGAAACTCACCTTTTAAATGACAAATAGTATTACATATCAAGGAATTGAGGTAAACAGTGAAGGAAAACAAGCCCAAGCAATACAAAACAGAATAATATGCGCATCTAAATGTGCCGGATCCCTAAATCACATCATGACTTACAAAAGCGTCTCAAGAAAGCCAAAGATCAGTTTATACAAATCAGTAATTAGACCTAGCCTGACATACGGAAGTGAAACATGGGTTTTAACACAAGCAGAAGAAGATAAACTAGCGAAATGAAAACAAAAAATACTAAGAAAAATCCTCGGTGGTCAAAGAAGGACAGAGAGGGGACGATGATACAATCAAAAAAATAATAAAACAAAAACCCAAAGGAAGAAGAAAAACAGGAAGACCATGAAAAACATGGTGGCACCAAATAGAGGAAGATTTGCAAGAGATGGGCATGACTAACTGGAAAGAAAAAGTTATGGACAGAGGAAGATGGAGAAGAAAAACCAAAGCCGTAGGCTCAACAAGCATCTACCGCTATCATATATATATATAATTATACAACTTTCAACTTCAAACAAAGACAAAATACTTAAGAAAAGATTATGTACGTGCTGTAATTTAACTTTATCAATCGCAAATCAAAAAATATCTACTTTGATGCATGTAGTAATCCTAGCACTCAAAGGTATTAAATAAAAAATAAAACAAAATAATGCAAATTTTGAGAACATTTTCCAAATTAAATATTGATGTAACCCGCACTTCCTTGTGCTCTAAATGCTCAATATATATATGCTAGACTTATGTGAACATTAGTTAGGATCAAACATTATATTTAAAAAATAAAATTAGTGCAAGTCTTGAGTTCACATAAGTTGTAGAGTTGTCTAAAAAGAATGTGAATAAGTTTGCTATGGCTTTTTTTAACCTCCCTCCACTACTTCCATAATAAAGGCAAGAGAAAAAGAATGAAAAATACTCCAGAACTAAAATATAGTTGAAAGATTCTTTTAGATAAACAAATATTGTCATATCTTTTGTACAATCAACGCATCGCTTACGCATATTTTCAATAAATAAAATAAAGTTATAGCTATAAGCACAATACATCCATAGTCCCGTTGCATCGTGTGCATTAAACATTAAACAAATATTCTTCATTTTTAAACTCATGCAAATATTTTTCAAATAAAACTATTTCCAGATCGTATAGAGCCCGATGAAGCTGTTGTGTGAAGCTGGCTTTACTGTAATACCAATTTATTAAACATAAAAAAATCACTTCATTAAAGTCATATCATTGATGTATATTTTGTGCCATGCATATTTATATTGTGTCATTAAACATTTTTATAATAATTAAGTTCTGCTATGATTTTACAACACTGAGCAAACAAACAGAAATAGAATATCCTCAAATAGAAAAAAAAAATGTATTAATTTGTTCCCAATGAATCGGATAAAAAATTGTTATTTTTTGCTACGGAAACAATGCTGACACTAGGTCTGGACTAACCAATTACTAGTCGGCCATAACGTTGATTACAAACGTATCTATTGATTAGATTCAGGTATTTAATAGGAATCAAATCGACATATAAAAACGTAATCTATACGTCCGAGAGTAGAGTAAAATAGAATAATATATCAGAACGTGTCCAATCAATAATTTAGTTAATATTAATCAATATATTATATAATTTAATTTGTTTATAATAACAATAATAGTTCTTTTAATATAATATTTATATGCGCATATATAACCATTGACCTGAAAATAAACATACTACAAAATATAAAATATTTATATAACCCTTCGGCATCAATTAATACGTGCTCATATATGTAACGTGCACATTCGTAAACGATCGAAATGTTATAAATATTAAACATGTTATTTTTCACGAGCGCATGTATATTTTATTAAAAGCTTCATCCTACTAAAATTCTTTAATTTAAATATGTATATGAAACTGAAGCTTCTTCGAAATTTCGTTATATTTACATAAAAATTTCCCTCCATAAAAAATTGTATTCGAGCCTCGGAGAAAAGCAAATACTGAATATTTTCCAACCGCAAAAGAAAAGACCGGAATTATAAACAGCAATTATTTTTTACATCTAATATAAAGCAAATACAATAAAAAAAAAATCAAATGACATTAATCGATGAAACAAAACATAACGGAGGAAGTTTTTAATGTATATAGAACATAACCAAAAATGATCTCTTTGTGAAATTACACGATCAGAGAAAGCATTTCCCAAAGTTATTATTTACAAAGCGCTTTAAATTTTAGATAAAGATATTTCAATTTATTACCTCTTAAATTTAACTGTTTAAATTCTCGCCTTTTCCTTGAGCATTTCTGAGCTTATAATATAATATTTACGACCACGTTTACGACATTTGCGTTTTTATTTATTTTTAATTCTAACGTTATAATTAAATCACAGAAGCACAATAAATTCGTGAATTGATTTAAAGAGATCTTAAAAAATTTGCGTTCGTGCAAAGTTGCTAACTAACTAGCTTTTAATGAGAACAAGTTTTATATTTAAAACCTCTATCTCAGGCTAAACCAATCTTTAAGCACATAATAAAGTTAATTACCCGTAAATTACACTAATTACTGAGGGAAGATTCTACTAGATTTTTTTCTAAAGCATTGAAAACGCTTTTTAATAAAAATATTACGTCTGGAAGACGGTGCTGCAATTCAGAGTGGAGTGGCTGTGTGTTAATTAAATAATCCAACTAGTTTATAGCATTTTTATGTGTATTAAGAAACTTTTGAATTATAAGCCAGACACTAGCACTTCATTTAATAATATGAAATATGGTGATAATTTTTGCAACTATATTTTAACGAAATATATTCCTTGAATAAATTTTTGTTCTTTGAGAGTTAAAAGCGTTAAAAAAACCCTCATGCACACCCTTTGTAATAGATAAAATATGATTTATTAATTTAGGTACATAACTGATTATTTAAGCATAATTTGTTTAAGTAGGAATTTATAATTTTTATTTGTTTATATTTCATGTCATAGTTTTAGAAGTTTCATGATGACTGACACAAGCTGTTTAAAGTATTGGTGCTGTTTACGATAAAAATGTATTGTTGTCAAAACATTACAAAAATAATCTTTTTAAAGTTAATCATTTTGGTTTAAACAAAAAGCATTTGAAAGCCATTCCTCTATAGAACAACCACAACATATTTTAGTAACTCGCGCTACCTAAGAGAGTCTGATTACAAAGTAGTAATCTATACCTATTTATAATATGAAAACTAATCTATCATGATGAGAACTAACAAATAAAGTGATAATAATGGCGCCTAAACTCTTATACCTGTATATCTAATGCCGTTTAGACATATTAACATGTCTTATTATTTACAATTATCGTAACATATTTGATAACTAATCGTCATAAATAGATATGTGATCTATCACATGCATACACCAAACATGCTAACATGCTAATAGATAACAAACTTTCAATTTGAGCCTTATCATTTTAACACAACTATTAATACTTTTTATCAACCTGTTATAGCTAGTCAATTTACTAATTGACTTCTATTGAATATCAAATGTATCTACTAATTTTACTTAGTCTCTGATGTAACAAAATAGTTAGTATCATTTTCTGGATTTCTGGACTTGATGGGAAGAGTGCAACTATTTTCACTGCACTTTGGCCTTATTAGGCCCTTTGTACCTCCTCCAGTGGCAAACCTTACTCCTCCGTCCCAACGCACAGCCAACCTGTGTGGTTGATGTATGCTAAGTCATCGCTTAGAAGGGTTGCGGCGGGCAGATACATAGTGCGTGCTCGATTGTCTCGTCTTCCATTTCACATCCTCTGCATCTACAATGCCCATAAGTTCATGTGTTTTCTTAATTGAGAGTACAAGGCAATGTACAAGATTTCTGTTATGGTTTGTTGGTTCTTTCTGGACAGTCTCAAGTAATAGACGGCCAGTTCGAGGTTTGGCACAATCACTGCCTCCTTTGCTTCTCTACAACTTGGGTTGTTATATCATTGTGCTTTTAATGCATTGTGTGCATTTGCTTTTAGTATGGTTTCAAGGCTTTTAGTGATAGTGCGGTCTAGTGTTTGGGTCCACAAATCTTGAAGATTGATCTTCAGCTTTAGTACGTTACCTATTGTGTTGGCAGGGACGGCGCTAGGCGGTAAGCGAGGTAAGCGCCCAACTTAAGGCAAATGTAACCGTCCCGTTCCGCACCTCAAGAACGACTTTCTGCAAGAGTTTGATCTGATCACAGAAGCACATAAAAACCGAACGCAAACTTACTACTAAACGAGGACCTGGAATACTATAGGAAGACACTGGGACAGCATAATAATACTTTGCATATGGCTCAGGTACTAACATCTAGAAAAAACCACGTTCTCCGAACCAACTTCTCCGACTACGAAAACCAAACCAGTAACAAATGACGCCCAATGTGAAGCAATTAAATGCATAGTGCCGTTCCTACAACAACAACCCAAAAAAAAACAAAAATAAAAGAAATAAAACAGGCGACAGAGACGCTCTGTAGAAGCACAACAGACTTTAAGAATCATCACCGATGATGAGAAACCAACTAGTCATCTTAGTGACCAAGACATTACGGTTTACGTCGAGTAAAAGTACCAAAAAGCAAGACCCATCTTGTTTCTATGCACCTCGGAGATATCAAAAAACATTCAGTACAGAAATGAACGGACTTATCCGACCTCTCAAGAAAAACCTAGTAAATCACACCAGAACGATCTGTAATTGAGCAAGCCAAAGCCTTCAACGCATGCATAACCCATATACATATTACCGTCTACTACGACAAAGAAGACAACTTTGGCACACAAGATATTCTAAAACCAACGCATCAAACCCGCAAAAGAAAACGTTGCAATTGGTAAACGAGCACGTCCAAAAAAAAAAGAAGGTAAACTATCACCACCCTAGGTAAATGTTGTAAAGCACACTACCGCGTAGTAAAACCTTGTGCGTAAAGAATTGAACTTGACTTCATATGTGCCTCTACAGTACAGAACAGCACGGAAACCGTCAAAACCTGCAACTTAGAACAATTTTGAACTAACCCGTACTGCAACACCCAACATTTCTAGTGAAACTCCAATAAATACTTTTATTAAAAAATAAATTACTTTTGTCCGGAACAATTGTGCAGTAAACAAACATTTGACGACACCCAAAAACCACATCCATATTGAAAGAATTTAGAAGTTCACTTTCGGAGAGCAGGGGATGCCGCAAGTAAGAGCCTCATTTCACCAACAGCATCACACTTCTTTGTGACTCTTAAAAATATTAAATTATTATATCATTTTGTTCAAAGAAATCATATGGCCACAAATATAGATTAAGGAATTCTATCTAGTGCCACCAAGTGACTATAGTTACACCACACTGCAGTTTCCGCACAACCACTACCCTAGTGTTGTCAACCACCACGCTGCGGTTGCACCTTCCACCAGAGTATAAATAAAACACATAAAAACCGATATAAGAGAACAACCTCACACCAATCCGCAAAACCATATCCGCCGGGCATGTTTGTCCTTAGGAGACACTGACCTTCTTTTAAAAGCACACATGGCCACACCCTTATTACCAAAGGGAGCTCTGCTAGAACTCTTAGTCACCAGTCAACAACTGAGAGAAATCTATCTGGTAAGATGAGCCGAGACCACGCCTTGGAGATGTAGATATAATAGAAATAGGTTAAAAGCCCACATTAATTCTTATTTTCTCAGGCATCAACATCAGTTTAGAACGAACGGCACGAATTAAGTCGGCTATCTCCTTTCACTTTGAACAATATATGTAATCTCAAAGCATGTGCGCACAAAGTTCATATACAGTTTTTTAGTAATATTTATGTTTTTTAACACCAAAAAAGATACATATTTGGTCGCGCCGTTCCTGTGTTGGAATGCCCTTTCACCGAGCACAGCTCAATGTTTTATAACATTCTAGCCTTGATGTAATTTTAGTTTTTTTTGTAGCTTTGTTCGTTTAGATTTGCAAGTTTTTTCCAGAACCTCGAAGAGATTTTGAGCAATCAGTGGAAATTTTAAGATGTTTGTCCTTATTTACGCTTAGCTCTTGCTGTTCACGTTTGTGTATACTGTAGGGTCTTTTAAATACAAAGAAGGATACCATAATATCTGTTTGCGCTCCTAGTAGTAGTTTTTTTACAGCGTCTTCCAGGAAGGAAGTGTTTGCCGGTCCTCCTTGCAGTGCACTAAAATCCGGTTGCATTTAAGCGCAGTGCTGCTAATACTGCTACTTCCTCGTCATGTGTCAAGGAGTGGCGGACACAGCCTTGCTCCCATCCACAGCATGTTGCACTTACGCATGCCGTTAGTTAAATTAGTTTTTTTGTTAAATTCTTAGTCACCAGACTAGTGCGTCATAGGTGAGCATAGGTCTTATGCTATGTATAACCAGAGTACTATCTTATAGGTGTGTGAAATGGATAAATTATAACAAATTTCTCAAATTAATGGTTCTTGTTCAAAACTCTAAATAATGATTGGTTCTAGATAAGCTTTCTTTAACACAGATTTGCCTCACAAATACCACAAAATATTCTTTATACCGCCAGTGTTAAGTACTATTATGTCTTCACAATGCCCTTAAACGCTTTCAAATTTTTCTTACAAAAGTTTCCGAGCACAAAGCTCTCAAAAACTAGGTTTTCATAAGCCTTACTTGATTTTCCTAAAATAAAAAATCATTCGCGCTTCTATACTATCTATTGAGAAATAAATAACTTTAGACCGACAATGTTGCTTTTTAATATTACTGGACCCGTACGGTTTCATAAGATAACCAAAGTTTTATAAGATTACCATCATCACTCGCCAACGTTCTGAAAACCTTTAGTAGCTATTGCTATTAGTTTAATTTTTAAAGTACTTTCAATGCTTTATTAAGCCCTAATACTTTCACATTAAGCCAATTTTTCCACATCAAGCTCTATGCTTTTTAAAGCCGTCATTAAATCTTCTAAACTCGTATAAAAAATATAAACTTCTTTAAAGTTTTAAAACGTTCTCTTAAACCCACCAAAGTTCTCCTAATCACATTTAGTCATTCCACTTTAATACCAGTCTCTTTAAACCTTTTTGACTAATAGAACCAACACCGCAAGTGCCTGCCACTACTAAATCTTCCGATCCCAAACACTTCAAAATTTTCTCTTCAATGGTTCTTAAGCGCTAGGTTCATTCAAAAAGTCACAGCTCATAAACCATCAAACTTTTTTATTAAATTTCCACAGCAATTTAAAATTCCTTTCAAAAGTTCTTATAAGCTCTTGGCAATTAATTCAACTTTCAAAGTATTTCTGAGACTGTACTCATCCATAATATGTTATTGTATAGTACATTATCTTCTTTTGCTGCCATAAATCTGAAATTTGTCAGAGCTCTCATGCAATAGATCATTTACTTACATTGTTTTACAACGCATTTCCAGGCCCATTTAGGCTATTTTATTCACAGTTTTCTAAAATGTATTTATAAATGGCAATTTCTAAAAATTGTATGTGCAGACGAACCAACTAAATATTGACTTAGCAGCACATCTGCCAAAACAGACCTCCTTGAAGGCAAAGAACTGTAGATCATTGGTCTAAAATAAATGCCAGATCCAAGGCTACAACTAAAACCAAATACCCATTTAAACAGAGTGGAAGTGCAAAACAGTTTAAGCGTTGATACCTAGCAAGCGGTAAATTCAAAATCAAACCTTAAAGACACTTAACACGTCTTACTTATGCATAAAAGCGCCATGGGAAAAGATTGAAACCTTAAGGAGCAATCTGAACTGCACCTGGGTTTCACAAGAGTAATCCCCTAGGTACAGTCCCATTCTAAAAAAAAAGATGGCGACCAACCGAATGAGCCGCATCCCGACAAAGAAGCAATATTTGAGCAAGGTTTGCCAAACGACAAAGAGAAAACCAACCATAAATAAAATGTTGAAAATTGTGCAAATCTATATACGTCACTGCAGAACAGCCTATGCGGCTTTCAATATGTATATTATTCTTAGCTAACTAAGATTTGAAAAACATTGGCGTACATTTAGTTCAAAAACCAACACCGCCAGTATCGGATATTACTAACTCGTCCAACCTCAAAGTTTTCCTTTTTTACTTCTTAAAAGTTAGTAAATTCATCTCGATTTTTTTTTTTAATCACAAAAGCTTACTTTACTCTATGCCTAGACTCAAACTGCCTCATAGACCATCAAAACTTGATTAAAATTTCCACAGATATTTGGAATTGCTCTTATAAGCTTTTGGCAATTAATTTTATTCCTAAAGTACTTCCAAGGTTGTACTCAAACATAATATGTTATCTTTTTCTGTAAGCTTTCATGCTATAATTTCAATGTTTTACAACGGTTTTCCAGGCTTTTCTATTATTTTTTTTAGTTTTCTAAAATGTACCCATGAAGGGTAGTTCCTAAAAATTGTATGTGCAGACAAACCAACTAAGGAGTGGTTTAGCAGCACACCTGCTAAAATAAGCCTTCTTAAGAGGAAATAACGTCAGATCATTAGTCTAAATAAACTGCCAGCTTTGAGAAAATCTTCATATGGGTATCTAGGCACAACTAAAACAAACAAAAAACCTATTAAACAAGCTGGATGTAGAAATCAGCTTAACGATAGAGAATTGTCGAGTTAGGTCGAGCCGTCCTGTTGAGGTGCCACTAGTAGTATTGTTATTGACAAATATTGAATCTTACCACATCTACAAGAATATCGGTGGACCTTTCTCTCTCATCTTATGCCTTCATGTTTTTGGTTAAAGATTTGAAGTTATATTTAACGAGTAAAAAATTAATAAAAAACTAATTAAAAGCACTACTTTTTAAAAATTAATTGCGGAGAAACGACTTATCGCATCAAATTTCTATAAATTTGAGGACACAGATTAGACTTTCTTCTACAATGTGTAAAATTATATTTAGGCGTTTTCTTGCTGAGTTTGATTCTGTGAACTTTTATAATAGCGCAACTATTCTTCCTCCTTAAGCATTAAAACCTGGCAAGTGGTGAACTCAAAACCGGACCTTTACACGTCCTATTTATGCAAAAGGGCGCATAGAAAAAGATTGAAACCCTAAGAAGCAAACTGAACTTCACCTGGGTTTCGCCACCGTAAGCATTTGGGCACTGTAAAAATGGCAACAAACCAAAAAAGAACAGGGTTTGTCAAACAACAAAGAGAAAACAAACAGTAAGTAAAAATGTTTAAAGTCGAGCAGATCAATGTAGGTACATCACTGTAGGACAGCCTCCGCGGCTCCCAGTCTGTATTTTATAAAACATTACATTGGAGTAATCTTCGTATATGTATCTTTGTTCCAGCGAAAAGAGAATAAAAAAAAAAAAGAAATTGCAATAAATAAAAAGATTGAACGCGTAATATTTAAAATGTAAATACTTATTCACGCAAGATAGAACAATAACGCACCAGAACACTTATCGTTCAATGCCCTGGGTGTGCACCCATCTAATTTATGACTGCATATTAATTAACATTAAAATAATTATGTAAATATTAGCAAAATAGATATCCTCATGCAGAAAATTTAAGCGAAAGCAGTAGTAGGAGTAAGAATATATAAAGAGTTGTGTGAAGAAACTAAAATCATTCTCAGCTTAGTTGTTAAACAATCAAGTTATACAACATGGGGGAACTGGTAAGTTAATTTAATTTATTTATATAAAAGTAATTAATCAAATTAATTACAGGCAATGGCGAGTTTGTTAGCGATCAGTTTCATGTTAGCAGAAGGCTTTAGGATAGATTATGTTAAGGATCAAGAATTATCGCAATCGCAATTAAATCCTAATTATATCACCTATGGCTATGTGAAACCTGCTGATAATGCGGCACATAGCGCTAGAGCTTATTCGCAATACGAATATGCGCCACCGGCCGTGGAAACATTTGAACCCAGTGCAACAAATATTTTTAGCACATACAACTCTTATAAAGTGAATGAAGGTGATGATTTTGAAGCGGAGTTTGGTAGAGATAATGAAGGCTACACTCATTACAAAACTACATCAAATGTTAATGTACAAGGACCTCATCAAATTGAAAAAATTGAAACTAAAAGTTATCATAAGGAAGTACCACAATTTGATACATCTGATTTTAAACATGAAGCATATCACAAAGAACATAAAGGTGGTAAAGAAGTGCATTATCATAAACATAAACATGTTCATAAGCATGAGCATAAACAGGAGCATATACATAAACATAAACAGGAGCATAAGCATGAACACGAAGAGGGTCATAAGCATGGTCATCAACATAAGCAAGAACATAAGCATGAACATAAAGAGGTTCATAAGCACGGCCACGAACATAAACAGGAACATAAACATAGTCACCACGAGCAACATAAACATGGACATGAACATAAGCAAAGTCACAAACATAGTCATCACGAAAACCATAAGCACGGGCATGATCATAAACATAGTCAAGAACACAAGCACGATCATCATCACGGGCATAAACATAACCAGGAACATAAACACGATCATCATCATGGACACAAACACGGTCATGATCACAGCCATAAACATGATGAACACCATGGACATAAACACGATCAACATCATGATCATAAGCACGATCATCATCACGGTCACAAACATAATCACCATCATGGTCATAAACATGGACATCATCATGGACACAAGCACGAGCATCATTCTAAGCATCATTAAATTTATGTAGTTTTAATTGTTGATTCTGTTTAGTTGTTGTTTGAATAAAATGTTGTTAAATTTATATTATTTTTGTATTTTATTAGATTTGAACGTAGAACTTTTATGTTGTTAAAATCTTCGAAATTAAGAAAACTGCCGATTGCATAACAAAACAGAACTAACAAATTATATTATGCAAAGCATTAGTAAAAACGCTAATGATAAGAGCATCTCAGGTAAGACAATATTTGTTGATTTATACAAGCCTTTGTGACCACGCATACATTCGATTCAACATTGAATCTAAGAAACGCTCTCACAGGAATACAGAAACACGACAACAACTAATTAGGATTTCTATAACAAAGTTCTAACTAGTACAATCCCCAATTTGTCTAACTAGTCAAATCAGAGATTGTCCACAGTCAGCGAGAAGAAGTCACAAGCTGAAGACACGTTTGTTAACTTCATAAAAACAACTTTCAAAAGAAGCCCAAGCACGTCAAACATAACACCAACAAGATTACTTGGTAGAAGCTTGACAGAATAAAAGCGATCACTAGCAAGCTGTTCAACAAGACTTTGGTCACTAAGTCACCGTTTCTTTTGAGAAACGGTGACTTAGTCTCATACAGAATCAGCCTCATAGCAAACAAATATAATAAAAAAGTTGGACTTGATCGCCTCAAATTAACAAGGATTAATCTTATTTCTAACTGTTCTAAGGCATCATCATCGGCCCTTTTCACTTCACTGCAGGCGCATTAGCCCTGGCAACTTACATTACAGGTGGACCTACAATTTTAAGTAAAACCACTAAAGAAATTGTTAATCTACTCTAAACCAGAATAGGATCTTAGCCATAAAACCCCACGCAGACAAGGCGAGTTGATTAGTGAGAGAACGTATAAAATAGTTTTCGTTGCGAGATTCAAATTTCAAATCCACGATCTTCAGTGCAGTAGTCGGATGCCTAGACTACTGAACCACGTTCCCCTTCTAAAGCATAGAATATTAAAAATCCCGTTGGATTTAATATAGACTTTATAGTCGTTTACAATAACATCTAATACCATAAACACCATTCTAATGTCCAAAAACTATTCTACTGCTTAGTTTAAACCCTCTGTATGTGTAACAGATTTGTAAATATTAAAAAAATTATGACAAAAGTCATAGTAGCAGAAAATAAATATCCAAATTTCATGCATCAATTGCTTGTTTTAAAGTAGTAGAAACAGTGTTTCATCAATTATTTCGTCATTAAATTACTTTGACATCAAAATATTAATATATAGAAGTTATATTTGATCCATAAATCCAGCAAAATATATGTTAATTCATGAATTAATTAATATGATTAAAACATTCACCAAGTTTATTTTAATTATAGATTTGATGTTAAACATACGAATGCCTTCCAAAGCAAGCACTACACCGATTTGCAATAAAACGTACGATAGATATTCTAATAACTTTGAAGTTTCCAGACTGAAGTGTTGTACGTTACATATTGAAATCCCTTTACATGTTTGCTAGTATGCAGTTCAGGATTATGCACATGACTTAACAGTTACTTTACGCGTGCTTTAAATTCAATCGCCGACTTTTAACTTTGTGATGTGTATAGACTATGAAAAAATATATCTCACCAGATTCTACACACTAGATGGTTGCTTTAGTTAAAAGCCTTTCATATATCATGTTTATTTTCACTTACAGTAAATATTGTTGTTCTTTGAAGCAAAAAATATTCTGTTTAACTCACAAGGTAAATTAAAGATAAATATAAATGTTGTGCTACTGAAACCGTCATGGTGGTTTCACTAAATAAACATTGTTTTAATATTTGTGTGTTTGTATATCTGACACTTGTTAAATAATGACAAATTTCTGATACATTTTCAAATTCCATAGCAGTAAATTAGATATGATTAATTTAGATAACGGATTGAGATTAGAAATAAAACTATAACTGCATATTATTGAACTGGCTGCGGTATTAGATAATCTGCACGGTTACAACATCCGGTGTAAATATAGATATTCCTAGATGTTTGGGGCTTGGCTCTCATATCGATATCATGTGCGCGCAAAGTTAATAAATCGTATTTGCAAATTATCTTAAATGGAATGCACGGACGTTAATCCAACATGCTGGCACCAGCATAGCACCTACAGTAATGTTTTATATAAAATATTAACCAATGTCTTGATAACTGTCGATGTTAAATGAAAAGAACTGCACAGTAAAAATGTATTGTTCTTTTTTTCTTAATGGTATAAAGGCTCATTGATTTTACAACGAAGCACCCTTTAGTGTATTTGCTAAAATCTCTACTTAAAGTCGGCAATAATAAAATTCCACTTTACAATTTTATCAATTGTATGTCGTGTAACTAATTTGTTGTTTAGTAATTTAATATTGATAGATATTACAAAGTTCAGTAAAAATAAACTACTTTGCAATTGTTAATACAAAGTTAATGTAAATAAGTACATTTACATGAACATTTTTTCCGACGTTAAACTTAGATAACATTTTTTTCCGTCAACAGCATTTACACTGACACTTTCTTCAATGCTTCAAACCTGTAGTTATTTTTTTTAATAAATATTATCTACTATTTTTAGAGTTGTTGTCTAATACTTGCTTAAAACGCATTCTATTTACAAACCAACTTCTTGTTAAAGCATTTAAGCTTCAGAACTGTAGTTTTAGCTAATTTTAGCTCCTAATATCTTTAATAGTTATGTTACTTATGTTCTTTAAAATTAAAGATTTTGGCGGTATTTTAGTCTTTTCAGAGGAACCTGTTCTATAATTGATATTCCACGATTTATAATACTTATTTTATTAGTTTGTATATCGTCGTAGTTTGAATATTTTAAAAGAATTATAATATTCAATTTTTTTTAATTTTTGCCGGCTAGGTCAATAAACAAAAGTGAAACCAAATGTACCAAATCCCTTTCCTTGCTACCTATTATTATTTCCTATCATCTCTATACACTACACCCATCCTTATTTCAAATCTTTCCAGTAGTTTGAAACCGGACTTTTTTATAATAGTAAAAAGTCCATCACGTCCTAAGTTTATACTGCCATTTAAACATAGCAAGAGCTTCACAATTTACATGCTAACAAATACCGGAGTTAAAACAAAACTCCGCTAGAAGCGTGACTAGTTGTTCAAAAACTGTTATATCTGATTGAGCTGTATCAATGGATATGATATAGCTACTCGGCTGCCATCCAATAGGACTTTGTTAAAAAACCACTAAATAAATCTACCACTTCTTCCATTGCAAAAGCGGAAAAGGTTAGCAATGTTATTTTGTTAAAAACCAGCACAAAGTGTTTAAAGCCAAAACTCGTTCTTCAGTTTATCCTGGTCTTTAGAGAAAAAAAAAACAATTTTGATAGTCAGCCAGCACCTTTATAATTAGCAGTGATATAGTAACACAATATCAATCAAGCAGATTATGAATAATCTTCTTGCAAAAACAGTGTCTGTTGCTTAGTCAATAAAACTCCTAAAATATACCGGGCTTGCTGACATAAATGAGAAAGCAAAAAACTGTATATGACACATTTTCTAAACTGCGCTGTTGACAAAAGTGCTGACAATATGAGTGAGCAAATGGCAATTAAAGTGCAACATATCTCTAGTCTAAAAATTGGCAAACAAAAAGGAAACACCAACAACCAATTTAATCGTCTGATTATCTTGAAAAGGACTATTTACAGCTTAGTCGGACCATATGTTCCAACACCTATGCAGGTTTGGGCAACGCAAACCAGCGGCGTGCATGTGCAAACATCCTCTGCATAAAAACACAAAATGTAAAAATAATATGAAAGTTGCAGGACATAAAAAAAAATTCTATTACTCTATTGCAAAGATTTCCTAAAATACACTTTAGATAAAATAAAAGTACAGAGCATCTCTAGTATAAAAAACAGTAAAACAAAAAATACCAACCACATACTTACATTTAATCGTTTGCAGATTAGCGCAAAAAAGACTTTTAACAGCCTCATTCTCAAAGTACCAATACAATGCTTTATGTTTGGACATACAACTGATGTGCGTATACAGAAAATCCTTGCATAAAAACACAGAATATCAAAAGTCAATTACGTGCAGCAATTGCAAAGAATATTTTGCCAGGGCACAAACTTGTCTTTTTAAAGAAATAATTGTAATAATAATAAGAATTACAAAACACAAACTATCTTACTTAGAAGCATGTAAATTGATACTTATCCTTACCCCACACAGTCAAAACATCGTTTTCTTAAGCTTTGTGTATATTAAAGACTCAAGTAGAAATAACAACTTAGTAAGTAAGCATTTGCTACATCTAGTTGATGCACTAGACAAATTCATTCAAAGTATCACTGCGAAATTAAAGTTACCAAATCAGCTATTAAAACAAATATGTCCTCATCAAATCCTCCGAGGCCAAAACAAATAGAGATTTTCTCTTCTTTTAAAAGAAAGTATCTCCTCAAACAAAAATGAAGAAAAAACATCCTCCTCACTCCTCCAAGTCAATCCATAATTAAAAACCAACCTGATTAAAATCTCTCTACTTCTTGTAGATTTGTCAATATGTAGATTGCAAGTTATCCCTCTATCTTTTAGGTGGTCTTCTAAGTAATCTTGAGCCATGTGAGTTGCCTTTTTGAACAATTCTTAGAAATTTATTCTCAAAAACCTATTCTCGTCCATCCGTCTTACTATGACCTATACATCTCATTGTTCTCTGATGTCTGTGTTTCTAACTCTGCCTCTTTTTGTTTTTCCCACTATTGTTTTTAGTATTTTCAAGTTGGCTACTTTTAGCATGCTCTTTGGATTATTTGTACCTTTGCAAACTTCTGTGCCGTATGTCATGATTGGTTTCATCCAAGTTTTATAAATTCTAGTTTTACTCTCTGTGTGCATATACAAGTTTGAGATCTGAAATATTTAGTTGGGTCGGAGACGCTTGATATATCAATCCCCAAATATCTGAATTGCATCACCTGTTTTATGGAGCTATTTTCTATTAAAAGCTTGCATCTGATCAAACCTATTCCAATTGTATGCGGTTGGTTTTGTTTGTAGAAAACATGGATGACTTACTTAAAAGAATTTGAAAAAGTGTCTATGCAGATTTTTTTCTGATTCTGCAGTAATCGCTGCGTTGTTCCAATTCTTTTGTTTCCCATTCTATA
This sequence comes from Tachinus rufipes, assembly GCA_963932245.1. NCBI lineage: Eukaryota > Metazoa > Arthropoda > Insecta > Coleoptera > Staphylinidae > Tachinus > Tachinus rufipes. Next base: position 113,695,587 of record OZ010741.1, on the reverse strand, counting down.
TCCAATATAATGTTACTTTATTATCTAATTCATCAAGAAATTAAATAAAAGACAACATCGTAGCAAATAAAAGCTGATTTCAAAAAATGTATATTCACGTAATTACCTTAACTTATAAAAGCCTACTTTAAAGTTATGAGTAATGCAAAAGTAGAAGTAGTAGAAACGGCTCACAATTCAAATATGTTACCCGCCCGCCCACCTAAGCATTTGTCATAAAAAGATTCATAATCACAATCTTCTCTGATATAACATTTAATTTTTAATAACATTTAATATTCATTCTTTTATATAAACTAGAAAAATATAAAAAATAAAAGAAATATATTGCATGCAGAAACCGGAGCTGCGGGCACTCGCTGTCGTCTAACCTAGACACAGGGTGTGGACCTCTGACTCAACGAAGTTATCTTTGATGAGTAACACTTGAGCTGGCAAGTGAGACGCAATAGTAGAAACACAATGCTCGGCTCCCCCAACATTTGTCATTAAAATATTCATTACTGCAATCTTCTCTGATGTACTGATGTCATCTGAGATTTATTTTTTTTAGAAAATAGCCATAAAAACACAATATATTGTTAATAACTAACATTTGGTCGGAAAGATGGCACACAATAATAGAAGTTCATCGTTTTTCTTAAGAACGGCTGCATTAACATTGTCTTGACATCTCGGCCCGATAACGAACTAGAGTTAAATAACTTTATCAAACAAGTAGGAAGCTCAGGTGATAGATAGTTTGCTTTAAAACGCCTCTGATGCTCTCAAGTAAAAAATTTTAACCAATCACAAACTAGATCTGTTTGATCTAACCTAAATTAATTTATTTAACGTCGGTCTATTTCTGCTGCTAAAGCAAATCTCCCAACGCCAGAGGTTAAGACTACCAAATCTGAGAAAAATAACAGAAAATAGAAAATAAACTGAAGCTTCACAAAATTAAAAAATGTGCGCTACAAAAAATAAAAAAATAAGGAAATATGGCATATAATACTGAGCAAATATCTGTTAGAATATAACAAAATGAGTAAATATGTAAGAACCTAAGAAATCGCAATCAAGATACGTAAAAGAATTAAAAATCAAATAAATCAAGAAACTTAAATATGTATCAGAATTGAAGTCAATCAGGAGCATTTATTCCAATGATGTATAAATCCTCATTGGAATATATTGCAAAAAATTTAGAACAAAGAAAATTCAAAAAAACTTCTGCAGAAATTTACAACAAACACTAGATAAAGACAACAACAAAGCAACAATACTGCTAGTTGACTTCAAACGGAAATTTAACGAATGCGTTAAACATACAGTCTCATCTGTTCATTCTTCATTAGCCTTGTATCATCCAATGCTGGATATAAGCCTCTTCTAGTCTCTTTTATATTTCCCTATCTTGGGCTTTCCTTATCCACATTTTTCCAGCTATTTCCGTCACATCATCTAGCCATCTCATTTGTGGTCTTCCTCTACTCCTCTTGGTTTCCCGTGGTCTCCATTTGGTTATTTTATGTGTCACATCTGTTATTTTCGTTTTGTTTCAGATTTTGATGTTTCGTATTTGATCTCTTAGAGATACCCCCAACATAGCACGCTCCATCGCTCTTTGCGACACTCTTAGTTTTTCTGCCACCTTTTTTGTAATGTTCCATCAATGTTAACGCCTTTCGTGTCCCACGCTAGTGTTTTAAAGACGTTCTCCAATGTCAATGTAAATAATTTTGGCAATATAGTATTTCCTTGTCTGACGCCTTTGCCAAGAGGTATTTGATCAGACTTTAGATCTTCGTCTATTCTTATGTAGAAGGTTGCGTCTTTGAATATATCTTTAATAATTGTGGAGTACCTAGAGTCAATCCTGGCGTCATCCATTGCAGAGAGAAAGCCCAAGTTTCAATGCTGTCAAAGGCTTTATCAGAGTTCTAATGGTTTGTAGGTGGTCGAGAGTGCCAACATTTTTCCAAAAACCTGCTTGTTCCACTGGCTGGTATAAATCGAGTTTGTCTGTTAGTCGATTTGTTATTATCTTTGTAAGAAGCTTGTATAGGTAAGACAGTAGGCTGATGGTCCGGTAGTTTTCCATATTGGTGGTGTCTCCCTTTTTGTGTATTTATATCACTTCTGCGTTCTTCCAGAATTGAGGCACTTTGCTTTCTAGAAGGCACTTGTTTAATCATTGTTTTATGGCTTCCTCCAGGGTGCTTTTTCACATTTTCAGCATCTCGGTAGTTATTTGATCTTTACCGGGGGCTTTCTTGCTTTTCATTTTTTGGAAAGCATGTTTCATTTCAGGTAGGGTTATTTTAGGAAGATCTTTTGATCCTACATTTAGAATAGTCTTGGGTTGCTGTTTGAGTTGATTGAGGCTAGGTATAACCTATGTATATAGTCTTTCGTAAAAAGATTTGATTTCTGTAGCAACTACTTTTGTTTTGTCTGATGTAATAATTCTCTGCTGATCTTTGATTTTGAAAATCTTTTGTTTTCCTATTGAGAGCTTTGATTTTAAAACTTTCATGTTTTTGTTGTTCTCAATTGTTTCCAGCATTTGTTTGGTTTTGTGTGCTTTTAAGACCATACCGACCGCTACCTTGATTTGTAGTATTTTAACAAAAACGGCAACTTCCCCTTCATCGCTGCTTCTACAAATAATTTGATAATCGATTTATTTTTTTACAAGTACATTTAGAAAGGATTAAACTATCACAATGAATTACCTTCAGCAACTTGGGATTCAAACCATGGATTGGCCACTCGACGGAAATAAGGTCTACGAGCTAATGATAAAGAGCCGACTTATAGAAGAAATCAAACAAGGAAAAGAGCTCTCAGAGCAACAATACGTTTTTGCCAAAAGCAGATCCACGGAATGCAGTAAAAAAAGTAGTAAACACACTGAAAAAAAGCAAAAAAAAAATAAGGAGCACTAGTCACTCTTGACATAAAAAACGCCTTCAACACCTCATCCTGGTCAAAAATCATGCAAAAACTGTCTAGAAGAGAAATCTCATAATACCTTCAAAACGTCATATCAAACTACCTGAGCAAAAAAAAAATTACAAGTGGAAAAACACTTGATCATTAAAATCACAACTGACGTCCCCCAGAAGTTGGTTTTAGGGCTACTACTTTGGAACGTGGTATATGACGGGGTTTTAAGAAGACAATGGCAGAGTGGAGTCAACGCAGTAGCCTTCGCAGATAGTATGGTTATAACAATCGTGGCAAAAGACAAGGGCAAACTAGTGAATAAAACAAACAACGCAATAGTGGATATATGGCTAACCAAACACCACTTAAAACCAGGTCCACAAAAAACAGAAGCAGTAATTGTGAAAGGTCCACGTAAGAGATGTCAAAGAAGCAAAAACACTATAGACTATAGAAGCACGACCATACATACAAAGAAGGCAATCACATATCTCGAAATAATGATCGGAGAAAGTTAATGCATCGTCCGCATTAACTTTCTCCGAGCATATAAAAAAAAACGGTGGAAACATCAAAACTTAGAATAGCAAGCCTGATGGACCATCGAGTGGTAAAAGACTGAACTCCGTCATAGCGTCAACATAACTTTATAGAGCACCAATATGGTACAAAGAAGTAAAAACCTACACAAACCGGCTGATCAGGACCCAAAAAGAAAAAACGCAATTGAAGGTAGCAAACGCCTACAACACCGTCTCAGCGACGGAACTACAGGTGGTAACTAGAGCAATACCCATCGACCTGCTGGCGGAAGAGAAAAAAAAGACTGTTTGAGAGAGAAGGTGTTATAAAATCAAAAGTCAAAATGGAAAAAAGAGACAAAACCATAAACTGATAGCAAAATAAATGGGAAGGCACAAAAGAGGTCGCCCAAAGGACAAAAAGGCTCATACCGAATATTAGAACATGGTTGAATTGCATATTCAGAACAACATACTACTTTCTAACTCAAGCCTAGACAGGACATGGATCCTACAAAGTTTACACCAAGAGAATTGAATAAAACCGATGCGTGCAGGTATTGCAACATAATAGACAATGAGGAACACATTTTATTTTTGTGCGACAGATGGATAGCGAAAAGAACAACGATCGAGATATGGTTCGAAAAAACATTAAACGCTGAAAATATCGTCAAAACTATGCTGCAAAGCAAAGAAAAATTCAAGTATGCCAGAAGACATATAGGCACAATAATGAAGAAAAAAGAAGAGAAAGAAAAGAAATCTAGATAGATAATAGACCGGGCCGTTTTGAAGATAGGTATACTTACACGGTAATTCCAAAACGGTACTCTCAAAAATAAGGTGTTTTTGTTAGCGTATACCGTGCTTCACACGGTGAGTCGCACATTACTGGTAGAGGGACGAACCTAATCCAGTGTCCATAAAGGATTTTCAGCTACTACAAAAAAAAAGATCCACCTCAAATCCTTCATCGGCTAACAAAGCCATAATAAAAAAATGGTAGAATATACCACAAGAAGGCATCCTCGTTCCATGTCTCGAAGATGTCAAACAGTAATTCGTGCTAATGGAAGACACACACGTTATTAGTATACCAAATCTTCTTAACAATATATTACGTTATATAAGCAAGATACTTGCTTGCTACACTTTGTTTCTTTTAGTTTCTTTGAATTGTTATTGTTATCTTAGAAGTGATATGTAAAATTTGTTTTGTTTTGCAAATTTATTCAAACAAAATGTGAGCTTTTGAATCAAGCGGAATTAGATTTGTATTTTGTTAAAAATTAAAAATATGTATTTCTCTAATTAATTTGAGAAGTGTATTATAATATACACTGTTTACACACAATTATTTTATTTTAGTTTCGATACTATAAAAACATTTTTCTATTCAAGTTGCTGGCGATATTGCCCAGTCTATATAGGGATTTACATTGTAAGAGATACAACTAATATAGCTAAGCGCGCTATAAATACAATAAACATTCGTGTTTGAATAAGACCGCAAATCTCCCAACAAACGACATATCGCATGCAGTGTGTGATGTATTCACGTGCTAATATTTGTTGACCTAGCTCATGATTGAATTGAATATTAATGCAACAAATATGTCTATATCTAATACTTAAAATTATATAATTTAGCTAATAATAGAACACCTTGTACAGATTATACACATAAATTTGAAGATATTTTATTATGTAAATAAACACATTAATAATTAGTAACAAGCTGCATTATTTAGCTCAGTTTTATTTGATCTAAATATTTAAAACATCATTTATGTATTTTAATAGTTACAAATTTTAATATCGCCCTTCCTAATTAATCTAAGCCATCCAAGCATACACATACATATTTTTAGTACACAATTTCCATAATAAATATATCGTATAATTTATAAGGCGCTATAATACCATGGGAGCACGGGGACGAATGAAATTTGAATATCCGTAGATGGTTTATGAACCCGTAAAAGGTTTGCCGAAAGGTACATACAGATTATGACTCCACACGAGGTGCACAATTTTACGGCACTTCTATATACCTAGAATTATACGACATAATATTTAATAATATGTAAGCGGCGCCGTTTTTACATGAAATTTTCAACCCCCAAAACGATTATGCGCTAGTATAACGCGACATGTGCGATTTTTTTGCATAGGCCAATAACTCCAACAAGATTATGATCTCATAAAATTGATATTTATATTTCCTTGGAGTAATTTTAATGGATTTATTTATAGCTAACATAAAGATTTTTCATATGTCCAATCTAATATGTTAAATTATGCCGTAACTTATTTATTTTGTAAATAAATTCTAATCCCATAACAGAACCCTTGTTGAACTGATTATATTCGCGGTATAAATGAATAATAAACAATGACCCACACAAAACACAAAAAAATAATAGAAGGGTCTTAACAGCTAAGAAGTGTGACAGAACGGTCGAATTGGAGGTTGTAATCCACGTAATTCCTGCTATCAGCCTCGCAGTCCTGCGGGCTTTTTCCTGCAAGCGTCTCCATTTCCTGTGCAACTTAAATTATTCATACGGTATATTTCATTCTCGCTCGCGTGAACATTTCCACAATTCCTTCTTTACACACACAGAGAGTTTTCTTGTTCGGTAGATACAGAGAAGGAGTGTATCACTACATCATACATTTTAAAACGTCTCATTAAATACCAATACTGAACATTTCTATATACCAGATATGAGAAACATTCAATGTTGCATCGCAACTTAGAAAATGATAATCCAAAATATAATCACCACAACCGTGGTTTTTATTATAAATATTTAAGATATATGTAAGTCGTCGCTATATGTATGTTTTAATTCTATTTAATCAAATTGATTTAAGTATGTAAAAGGCATGTTTTCTTTTATTAATTTCAAATGTGATATTTAGGAATTACTTAATAAGTCATGCCAACATAAAAATACCTTTCAATTTCAACGCTGAAACTCACATTGAAAACTGAAAACTAAATTTAAGGAGTCTGTGAACATTGACCTTAAATATTTGTTTCTTATAAGTCTTAGCAAATATAAAAAAAACAGTTTAAGCTTTTTAAATTTTCTATTTATTTTACCAATATTAAAATATATAAAATGAATACGTTTTTGGTAAACATTTTATATATTGTTATTCCATAATTATTTGTGTTCTGATTTTTTTTTGTATTTAACATTTTACTCGTACCGTAAATTATACACTAATGAACATTTATTTAAATTCTTCCATTGATAAGAAAACATTAGCATTGAAACAATGACGTCCCTCGGTTTTAATCTCCAAAGAAATATTCCGTCGTCAAAACAATAAAATCTAATCCGTTTTCGCACGGTTTAATTCGGATTTGTAAAATGTAACAGCATTAATTGTATCAAATTCGGATGTATATCCTTTCCTTCCCTCGGCTCACTTTTATCGGTTCGAAACGACAACAACACAAAAAAGTTTTAATGGACACTTTACCAGAGTTAAAAACCGCCTGGTGATTTCGGTTCGCTTCTTGTTAAATTTTTATAATTATTATTGAATCGCTCCTTTAATTTAATTTGTAATTACGATTAGGATCAATAAAACGAAATTTACATATAGAATAAACTAATTTTATTATACAATAACATGTTTTGAAAAGCCCAAAGACCGTAGTATTAGTTTAGATTAGTTTCTGTTTTAATATTATTTAATCCAAAACAATATTACAATATTCCATTAATTATATTTGTAATATTCAAACATTATGGCCGAACTACAAAATATTAATCACTTCATTTAAGACTCAAACTCATTCCTTGTGGTAGTATAGTGGACTATGCATTCTGAAGGAGTCTATATAGTACATTAATGCAAGCTGTGCTGCAATTTCACTCAAGTGTGCATTTCCCCAGAGTTGATTAAAATTTCTTCCTTCAAACAAGCGGCGAAAATTTTGTCTGGAAGAGAGTCCGCAGAGAGAACATAATAAAATTTTGATCTGATTGAACTTTTAAGACAAGTTAAACTGAACGGAAGTGGGTGAAAACTGTGCGTCATGGCTGGCTGGAGTAATTATATGCAATTCGCTGAATACGACGGGTGCACAATAAAAGTTCGATAATATAATTTTTAAGTATAGGCAATAAAAGAATTGTGTTCATTGATTGGATAATAGCAGTGAAAATGTGTTTAGCAATTATAGAAATTATTGATTTCTTAGATGCTTGAAAAGTAACAAATAAAGGGTTATATACAAACATGTAATGTATAGATAGATCAAAAGCAAACAATATTTATTATAAAAATAAAAATAAATAAATTTTACATTTATTAAGATATAAAAATAGTTTCAAGATATAAATAGGAAGTTAAGAAAATTAAGTAAAATAAGTTGAAATAAAATAAATTTATGTTATCAATTTCTATTATTAATTTTTAGTTTATACTCTATTGTAATATTATCTGTAATTGGTTTGTTTTTGTTTGTTGGGTTAAGTTATTATTATATAGTTTTGTTAGCATTGTTTTTAATAGTTGATGTACTAAATGTTTTGATATTTACATACAAATAGAGTATATGCAAGTGTGTTAAAGTTATTTACATATATGGCCAGACCCAAGACCCTTCTTGGAGGTATAACAAAGTACTCTGCCATTGAGATTGAAGTGAGGTTATTCACACATAGACCGAGAGAAGTATATAAAACTAAAACAAAGTACATTAGTATTAAAGTCATCAAAGTACTTAGCAGCTGTAGAATGCCAGGTATGCTGCCAGAGTTTGGATTGCATTAAGTTGTAAAAGATTGTTATTCATACACTGGCATTTAAAGCCTTGTAGTTGTGTGAGTAATATACATCGTCATACAACTAAACAAGAGACACTCCGTGCAAATAACGCAAATATACGCCACAACGAGCGCCTCTGAAGACCTGGCCATTGAAAACTTGTACGAAGACATAACAAAAGCTCAAGAACTAGGAAAAGCCAAATTCAAATAGTAATAAAAAACTTCAACGCCAAAGTTAGGGGAAAACAACTGAAAGACGATCCACAAAATATAGGGACTTTTGGACTGGGAAACAGAAACGCAAGAGGGAAAATGCTCGTAGATTACCTGCAAAAACAAGGTATGTACTGCCATAACACCTTCTTTAAGAAAGCCCGCCAAAGAAAATGGACTTGGAGGAGCCCAGATGGCCACACTAAAAATGAGATCGACTACATAATCTCAAATAGGCGAGAAATATGCAGCGATGTAACAGTACTAAACCGATTCAGCACAAGCAGCAATCACATACTAGTTTGGGCAACTATTACCATCAACACCAAGTTGGAAAGAAACAAGATGATCCAAAACAAGAAATACCCAACAACAAAAACCCTAAAGAAAAATGAGATCGAATATCAAGACAACGTGAAGAAAACCCTACCAAAAGTAAGAGACCTAAAACAAATGGTCATAGACCATCTATCAGAAAACATAACAAACAGCATAAGAACTGCAAAGAAAATCAATTACAGGAAAGGTCCCAAAACAGGAAAGCTCAGCTCTAACACCCTGAAATTACTAGAAAAAAGAAGAAACACAGACAGAGAAAGTTGCCAATACAAGGTCCTTAGTAAAATAATAAACAAGGGAACGCGAAGAGACATAAGAACATATAACACCCAACTTATACAGAAAGTTATTGAAGACAACGCAAACATGAAAATACTAAGAAAAAAATCAAAAGGAAAGAAAAAATTGTACAGGATCAAAAACCAACACAGAGAAGTCACCGCAAATAAACAACTATAAACGTCATCCAAAATTTTTACCAAGACCTTTACACCTCACACATAGCAAAACCAAACGAGGGTAGATATACAATCCGTAACGTAGGCTTAAAAGAAATACCAGAGATTACGAGAACAGAATTACGGGCCACGCTAAAACAAATGAAAATAGGAAAGCCCCAGGAGAAGACCGAGTTACTGCAGAAATGCAAAAAATGGGAGGGGCAACATCAGAACAAACCATCTGCACCCTACTAAACAAATGCTTAAGCCTGGCTGAACGCGAAAGCAATTCTGATCTTCAAGAAAGGTCTTCTAAATCACATGTACAAACTGCTATCCAAGATAATAACAAACCGCCTGACAACTAAGCTCGATCTATAAAATTAGCGTTTGTGGACTATGAGAAGGCTTTTGACTCGGTGGAAACATGGGCAAAAAAGCAATGAATGGTGCAAGAATCGACACACACATATACGACAAAGCTACAATGTACATAACCATAGACAAAGACATGGTAACAAATAAGATAAAGATCCAGAAAAGATGTCATATCACCAAAACTCTTCAAAGCGGCCCTAGAAGACATATTTAAAAACCTAGCCTGTGAAACCAAAGGAATAAATATAAACGGAACTCGACTAAACAACCTCCGCTTTGTAAACAACATCGTGTTGATCAGCAATGATAACGACGAATTAAAATCTATGCTAGAAATACTTATAGCACAATCAGAACAAATCGGACTACAAATGAACCTAACAAAAACAAAAACAATAACAAATAAGGACGCTAGAATAACCATTAATGGAGAACCAGTAGAAACGGTAGAAGAATACACATATTTAGGCCACAATATCAAACTGGGCAAACCAAAATCAAACAACGGAAATAACTAAAAAGATAAAGATGAGCTGGGCTGTCTAGAACCATTCCACTCAACCTTAAAAAAAGGTGTACAACAGCTGTATACTACCTGTCACAACCTACGGAATGGAAACCGCAACCCTGACGCTAGGAAGCGCAAACCGACTCATCGATGCTAGGTATCAGCCTCAAAGATCGCGTCAAAAACGAAGAAATCAGAAGCAGAACAAAAGTCAAAGACGTCACCAGGAGAATAGCAGAATTGAAGTGGAGATGGGCGGGCCACTTGGCAAGACAAGATGGAATCAAATGAACCAAAAGAATCATAGAATGGCGCCCAAGGACAACAAAAAGAAGCGAGGGCCGGCCGGCAACAAGATGGCGAGATGATCTACAAAAAAATAGCAAAAAAGAACTGGATTCAAACAGCCCAATCCAGAAAAACATGGAAAACGTTAAAAGATGCCTACATCCAGGAGTGGATAAAAACAGGCTGAAGAAGAAAAAAGAAAAAGAAATTGTGTGTTAGCACTGTATTTAGTATTGTGACATTGTAAATAAACCGTTGTACACATAAAAAAAGATTGTTAAACTGGTGAGGCCTTAAGATTGTATAGTAATGAGCAGTTAAATACACATTGGCAAAAGTATTGGAAGTATAGTTTTTATTAAGTAACTGTGAGCGGAGTTCTAATAAATACTTTGGTGATATGGTGTACTATGTATTCGTGTTATGATAGGGGATCTAGCATCCGTGCTAGATAAAGATATTATAATTATCAATAAAACTGTGTTTAATAATTATGTGCAGGTTCAATTAATAAAAATGTAAGTAAAAACAATAGTAGCCAGTCAGTGAATTCATTTTAAAACAATCAGTGGTGAAGTCTGCAAAAAATGTAAAGTAAATTCCAAATCTAAATTTTGGCTACTAAATGAACATGTTGTATATTTTGTTAAAATGTTGTAAACAAGTATAGATCTGGATGAACATGGATAGAAAATCCAACAATGTTTGCAGCTTGAAAACAAAATCTTATTATGCAAACAATGTAAAAAAGTCTCACTGAGTTGGTAATATCTAAAAGATGTAATATACACAGTTTTGTTCAGTTATTTCAGGTTTATCATTCGGCCATCTTCCAAAAATTACAAACCATAATTCGGTAGACCCTAACTTCGTTCCTTTGGCGCAAAACACTTTTCAAAAAATGTTGCCGACAATATTTTGGGACGTCACTAAAATACAAACTCGTGGTTTAAAAAAAAAAAATAAAAAAAAAATACAAAAGACAAACATTACTTCCTAAACAAATATGCCTCGGTTTTCTAGGCGAAAATATCTGCCATTGAGTGATGCGCCATGATTGAAACAAGACTACACCCCAACAGACTAATACCATCATGCTCAATAACAAGTACTAAAATTACCAGTAATAACTGGTTATGGCTTGCATAAACACTCTAGAAGCAGTAACCACAATATGCAAAGTTCGTATGGTCTAGATACCAAGGTTCCAAGGAAAAAAAGAAATCTTATTGCAAATTAGCTGGCAAAAAAAAGAAAAAAAGGGACATTTTCTAAACCAAAACCTGCTTTTAAGAACCCATACAAGCCCAAAATAGAAATAATCCGCAGCAGATTTGAGGCGAAACACAGCAACTTGTAGAAAAGATGTAAGGTTTTACTTGCAAAATCTACGACAATTGTCAACATACTTAAGAACATTCATAACAAAGTACTAAATATCACCAAACAAAAATAAGTCAAACCAGGCTGCAAAGACTCACAGAACTGCTAACCGGGCACCGTGGTCTTAACAAACACATGCAGTGAATGAGAATAAAAATAGATACCCATGCTAATGAATTGAAAGATGAGACTCAGCTACAATTGCTGTGAGAATGCAAAGATTATAAACTGCAACGCACAACCTCCTTTGACAAACACAACCTAACCAAAGTAGACCTGACACTAATCTCTTGGCATACATTTCTGTACTTCATCAAAAAAACAGAGCTGCCAAAAAAGAAGAAGAAACATGGGGTTTTCAGTCAGTAAAAACTTAACACTACTATACAGTACTTGGCGTTTTAAAAAAAAAATCTTTTTCCCATGCAAAAAAAATCATTAAAGTCGTAGTCACAAATTTCAACTTATAATCTATCACTTTTTGAAAAAAATTCCCAACATCAACAAGATACGACCGGATTATTTGAAAATGTATCCATAGTCTATGCAAAACCACGCTAGACACGAAATAAACAAATACAAGCGTTGTTCACGTGCACAGCTCAAACACAACAGAAACAGGCTTGCAAAGCAATACAAGGAGAATTATAAAGATAGGAAAAACAGTAATTAAAAAGATATTTATGGGGTAGGTTCAGGTATATTATTAAATATTAGGAAAGTACAGATATTACATTCATAATTATAAATATTTTCTTAACAACCGGAAATATTTCACTATGTATAAAATTTTACTTTAATGGGGTCTGAATTGAGCGATTAAACCCCCTGCTAACGACCAATCGCATGTAGGCTTGCATGTGTTCACGTGCTGATCACGCAGTTTTGTTTGTGTATTTTAGTGTAGCGTAGATTTGAATACGGTATAGAAACAAAAATTTGAGAATGTCTAATAAGAATTCTAAGAAAGTACTTTTAGGTTCTTATGACACAAACAACCATTAAACGCGCAAAACAAACTATGCGATTGAGTGTAAAGTCATTATTTGTTTTGTTAAAAGTGTAATGCTTCTACTAGATGCTATTAGAATGTGCACACTGGTTTCATTGCCCATAATAAACTGTTTGTTATAGTGTGTGGTATGCAAAATGATGTTTAGTAAAATACCAATTTTAAAACTGTAATCTTGGCAAAGTCCATTAAAAATCTAGATTAATCAAAGTTAACAAAGAAAATGGTTAAATGTAGTAAAGATATGGATTGCCATTAAATCAATTTCTGAAATTCGTTATTTTTACATAAAAAACTGTGATTTGTGCATCATCGGATAAACTATCAAAACTTGTGCACCCCTATTGCAATATCAAAAGACCTAAAAAAACTGCATCAAAACATTTCTAAAAAGCTGTCACCAACCTGCTTCACCTGCTAAGTAAATCTACTAAAGCACAAACATTATTGATAAAAAATGTCCTAACTCGTTAACTGAACAAAATGTTGCTTACCCTCAAAAAAGCATTTACCGTTAAATTACTTCCTTAGACAGACAAAAGCAACTTTTTGAATCGCCAATTACTTGTTATAAAAAACTGAAGCTAAAGATTTCTATACCGCCGAGAAAGTTAAACAAAAAAACCGACTTCTGGTTTTAGCAATAAATATAAAAGACGTTTAAAAAGTAGCCCTTAACAATAGTACCAAAGATGTGACTCAACACAATAGGTATAAACATAAAAATGCAGTCAACCCTCACCAAAAAAGCAGAAAAAAAACCAACCCCGTAAAAACGGAAAAATGGCTCATAAGACTGGAATCTCTAACTGCAACTAAACATTTTCTATAAATAATAAAATCTAGCGTTTGTGGTTTGGCAAACTTGAAGTAATCTAAAAACGTGCACTCACAATACACCACCTCTAACAGCTATAGAAGATTTGGTGTAGTATTGTATAAATATTGTTGTTGTTGCATAAACAATATTAATAAAGGTGAACATTTAGACAATTTTATTACAAGTATTAACCAATTACATCAAAAATTTTGAACACAAACCAAGGAACAATAGAGGTGAGGTATTAATAAACTATATAGAACAGAATAAATACTCTTTTTAAGATAGAGCAACAAAAGAAATGAAACTGGGTATCACCTAATAGTAGAACAAACAAAAATTAGATTATATACTGAGCAAACAAAAAAAAAACATAGTAAAAGATGTAACAGTAATAAACTCAATGTCCGTAAGTAGCAACTACAAAATGATTAAAACTAAACAAAAAATTTCATAAAAACCGGACAGAAGAAAAGACAACAACAAACACGGATCAGTGGATACAACAAATCTTCTAAAAAAATATAGTATACAGTACGGAGAGGAATTTTAGAAAACAAAGATCCAAATAATAATAAAAACCACTTCAAAAATCTTTAGCAAACAAACAATAAAAAATTTTAAACTAAGCCAGACATCACAACTTATGCTACAAGATCAAAGGATGCTAGACAAACACAAAAAAAACTGTGCAGAATTCCAAGGTAAGGTAAAAAAGCCAAAACTAACACGTGTGTAAGTATAAGCATAAGATTAGTTAAATTTACAATGTTGTCATGCTCTTAACTAAACAACAAAAACTTGCAAATTATAGCAAGGTTGTAGGCAGAGCAGTTCAACTAAAAACACATATCCACTGTAATAATAATAATAAATACATTTATTGCCCACAGTACAAATATATAGTATATAATAAGCATTGCAATTGAAGCAATATGCAGCAAAAAAATGTGAAAAAATACCGCCGCAAATAACTTCTTAGCATATACATCAACTACAAGATTGTTACAATATGAGTAACGTAACACTGGCAATGAGAGGAGACAATATATGCAAAGCAGTAACTACTAGAAAAAAATTTAGCTCCAAAGGTGTAAGCTTAATTTATATTTGTTTCGCCATAATATTTCAAAAAAGCAGCTCCGAAACCCTCTTGCAAATAGTGTAACTACTATGATTAGAACAAGATGTAGTATATATGTTTATTTTATAGTTATCAATTATTGACATTGGAATGTCCTCTTTACTTTTATATATCGGTATATGTTTTATGTATGATTGTTCGAATAAAGCAGTATTAAAACCATACCCGTTGAGTTAACATCACACAAGATATAAAAAGTAGTAAATTATTAGAAAAAAATTGATAAAATTATTATGTATTAGTGAACTTATAATTAAATAAAGTTAGGATCCAACTGACTGACCAATGGCCGCGTTACTAATCTTAATTGTCGGCATACACAGAAAACAATGTACAATGCATGTTTTATAATTATCTCAAAAATAAAACAAAACTTGTACGACTATGTAAGTTAGAATCACTATATTTGAATGTACTAAATTTTATAGTATTAATCAGTCTAATCTAGTAAGAGAATTCTTAATATAATTGACTATAATAAATTTATAATAAAACAAATAAGTATATAACAAATATCAAGTTCTATAACGATCCGTCAGTAAATCCTTTCAAGAGATTATAAAGTAAAATTCAAAAGTAGCAATAAATATTGTTGAGTGCTGGTTTATTTACAGCAACCACTTTACACCACAGCTAAATATTTATTAGTATTTTCTTTCACTTTGTAAATAATGATTACAGTATTCAGCTAGCTAACCCTATTTTAGATCGTTTACTTAATTACTTAAAGCATATGTGTAAATATTTCACGTATCCTATGCCCAAACGCGGCCACTGAACTAATTATTCAGTTTACGGTAGAGGAACTAGGTCAGCTATCTGTAACTCCCAAAATACTATATGCTGTGATTGGCAGTGTCGTCGATAAGCAGGTTAACTCTTGGGAGATTTATTCGACAAACTAAAATCCCAAACAACTATAAAGTTTTGTTGCGAAATAACACCAAACACTTTAATGTATAGAAAATGTTATTTCTATACAGACATTTATTACAAAATAAAATCCTCAGTTTCATAATACAATAACAAAATTTTACACATGATGAATAAAATAGATTTAATGCTTTATTTCATCTATTCTTATTACATTGGAATGGAAAGATATGCTTCATGAGTTTACTGATTAATTTTTTATGGGTATTCCCTAGAGTAAACATAGTTTATTTTAGTAATTACCTAAGTCAAATTTCTAGTTAGAAGTTTGTGTTGAATTAAACCAGCTTTAATAGTGTCCATTTAGTTCTAAAACGGTTGTGTGTTCTACTTTGAACTAGTTATATTGTAGTTTGAGTGGGTGTCATAGTTAATTTAATAAAATAATCCCGAACGACATATATTTATGATGATAGTATAATTAAAGGTGTCACATACACCTGATTACTCTAGTTGTTATCCCTGGAATTAGTTTTGGGAAGCAATTGTGTACGCCAGCAGGATACGGCTACTGACATACACGCTACGGATTAATGAAAAGTAACAATGAAAAGTGATCGCATAGTGACAGTGCTTTTTTTATATTTTATTTCGTTGGTGAAAATCATTGCTGTGATATATTAGGAATTTACTTCGTACAGGGAAATAGCATTAAGTTGCGAGGAAACGGGTCTGGAATTTATGTCGGCTTCTGGAAAAACTTTTGTCCCTTTATTGTTTGTGCATATTTTATATGCATACCTGGTTATCGCCTTATTTGTTTTTCATGAAAGCGCTTTCGGCATGTAAATTTATCACCGCATCATTTCTTTTGTTTTTTTCCTGCTGCATCGCAAGAAAATATATCAAGATAATTTACATCAGGAAACATCTTGTAATACATATATTATATTTATTTAAGATATATAGTTTTATTTGTCAAGGATATACAATAAATGCCTGCTCAAAATATGCTTACATAAATATTATATTTTTTATATGAGAATAAAATAAAATATATGTTTACAAACATGCCAAACAAGATTAAAGAAATATAATTATACTAATAAATAACAAATACCAATTGATTGTGATATTTTTTTGTTAGAATTAAAATAAAGATGCCGCAAATAAAGCATTTTTCAAATAGTTTATGTATATTATCTTTAAAATATTAAAAAAACTTAATTCAATTAAATTCTTTCAACAGTATTGGATAATCCATCTTGTTGTTGCTTAAAACACTAGACATCTAAATACATTTGCACAAGGTTGAATAGGTTTAAGGGTGTCGTTTTAAAATTGCCTTCAATCAAAAAAGAGTTTCAGTTTATGTTCTTATTTACATTACATTGATGAACTCATATATGTGTCTACTGCAGCCTTTCATGCCTGTTTTACAAAGGCAGATATATTAGGGCTTACGCTTGTGTTTACGACAACACAGCTGCCTTTTGAATATGTATATGCTTAATGCAAACGTCTGAACAATTGCTTAAGAAGTGTGACCAAGTAGGTATCATGATTTTCGGTTTTAAGTTTTTATGTGTTTCTCTACCATTTGTAATTTACTACATAAGTTTTCACGATAATTACATTTGATGACAAAGTGTTGTACTACAAAATTGTATTAATCAGGCACCTGATGTAGTTTGATAATTTGATTAAATAACCTTCTTTAAGAAATGTTATAAATATTAATATGGCTTTATGTTGCATAACCAAATATCAAAATAGTAGTTAGTATTGTTAGTAATCTCAAATACTGTTACAGTATAAAGAGAACTATGGACGTTATAATTAGTACAAATACATTAAAAAAATGTATTCTAAACTTAAAAATATTTAGTCTAGCATGTATTGGAAACAAACTTTTTTAGTTTTAATCAATCATAAACTCAATGAACACCAGAAGACAAAGACGTCTATCTGTTAGCCAACTTTAAATTTTAATGTGTTTCAAAACTCTACAATTTTTGTTTAACTGTAATGAAATAGTATTCTTTTTAAATATCATGCTATTTTAAGCCTTATTCAAGAAACTATTAATAGTTTTAAAGAAGGTTTATATTCCTTATCATCATTCATAGATCTTACAAAAGCATTTAATTGTGTCTCACACAAAATTCTTTTACGTAAACTGTATGTGTATAATGTACACCCAACCCACCCAACAAATTTTATCTTATTTGCAAAGTCGTAAGAAACAAGTCAGTGTTAATGGTAAAGTCTCAGATATGGTTGATATTATTTGCGTCGTCCCACATGGATCAGTATTAGGGCCCTTACTATTTCTTATCTATATTAACGACATTCCTCATAACATAAATAACGCTAATATTATTCTGTTTGCAGACAACCATTACAACTCAAGAAAGTGAAACCAATTTTGTTTAGTCTCAAAGCATATTAGCAATGCAACTACCAACACAAAGGTTTGAAAGCAATCGACTCTGTATTAATGAATCTAAATCCCTATCAGTTATGTTCTCTTTAAGAACAGTAAATACGCAATATGATAAGTGTACTAAGTTTCTAGGATTGCACATGGATTCAGAACTAACTTGGAAAGAACAAGGCTATTCTTTAGCAAGTAAACTATTATCAAATATATTTTTAATAAAAAATTAAAAAAACAATAACAGCAATAAGGTCGTTTGAACTGCTTATTTTGCATTATGCCAAAGTCATATAACTTACGGCTAAATGATCAAAGAGAGGGTTTTTTTGTTGCATAGAAGACACATAAGAATACTAGCCAATTTATAATACAGAGACAATTGTAAATCATCTTTTATAACGCTACGTATACTCACACTAGCTTGCCTATATACAGGGTGTTAATGAATAGGGGTAATAAACTTCTAGGGTGAGTAAGAGAGTTCATTTGAGACACTTTTTATATATAAATTTATAGGCAACCATGTTCACCCTAGAAGCTACATGTCAAAAACTTTTTTTTTCAAGTATGAAATAGTTGAAATTGTATTACTTGTTACTTATATCATGAATCAGCATACTTTTAAATATTATGCTAATATGATGTTAGTTTACGGCAAAATAGATTGTAATGGTAGACTTGCAACACGCTTGTATACAGCTCGATTTTTAAATCGTCCAATACCTTCCAATAAAGTGTTTGCAAAAGTTTATCAGCAATTGCAAAATACAAGAACTTTTGCAGTCAACAAGGTAAATTGCGGAGTTGCAGGACATCGTCGAACCTTACGATTTGAAGAAAATGTGCTTCATTAGATAGAGCAGAACCCATCCAGCAGCACTCAAAGCATTATACGTGATATTGATGCTAATCATGTAAGTGTTTGTCAAGTTTTGAAAAAACATAAGCATAAGCATTTTCCACCACTTATTAACTTTTCTCGTTGGTTCGTAAGTTTTTACTGATGAAGCAACAGTTAACAGAAAAAGCATTTTTAACTCTCGCAACAACCATATTTGGACCGACAAAAACCCTCATTCTATTCAATAATCCAAATTCCAACACAAGGGAATCATTGGGAATCAACGTGTGTGCTGGCATTGTTGAGCCATACCACTTTCCACCTAGTTTTACCGCTCCCATTTACAAGATCTTTTTGGAAGAAGTCTTGCCAGAATTTTTAGAGGAAGTACCAATAGGGGTTCGCCGTCAGATGTGGTTGCAACATGACGGTGCGCCGGCACATTTTTTGCTTGCTGTTTGAGACTACCTCAACAAACAGTTTGGAGATATATGAATTGGGCGAGAGGGGCCAGTAACATAGCGCCACGATCCCCGGACCGCCAGTCAAATCTGAAGAACATTTGTTAGCGCGTATTATGGCAGCTGCGCTGAGGGTTTATAAAAATATGCTGCAAAAGTGCAATGTTTGCATCAAAGTTGGTGATAGACACATTGAGCAATTATTGTGTCCAGTTAATATTTCATTAAAGTTTCAAAAAATGTTCTCCTTCAAGTTTTTCTTTAATAGCACACAATTGGTAGGAACTACATTAAAACATGATTTAAAGTGAAAGAAAAGCAATTGAATGGCCGTTAATTTCAATTTCCAATTTTTTTTTAAATTTTTGACTTTAAGCATTATTTTTAACAAAAATAACAAAAATACAAAATAAAAACACCATTCTTTAATTTATGACATGAGTACGGTTAAAGATAGAGATAGATCCAGATATGCTGTTCAAAAAAAACAATTTAATTGCCTACAATTTATATATCCTATTATTTTTTTTTTAATTCAAATTTTTAAAAGAGATATTTCAAATTTTGTATAAAAAAAAGTTTTTGAAGAGCAGCTTCTTGGGTGAACATGGTTGCCTATAAGTTTATAAATAAAAAGTGTCTCAAATAAACCCCCCTACCCACCCTAGAAGTTTGTAACCCTTAATCATTAACACACTGTATATACGAATGCTTAAAATTTATCATAACCATCAATAATGCTTTTAATACACAGGAGGATAAACACGCGTACAATACAAGAGGCAAATGTATGGTTTATCCAAATTGATTAAGAGTAAAAATTGGACTTGTAACAAATATTATAACATTTTGTTAAAGCACAAACACAAACAGCAAAAGTTAGTTTTTGCTCCTTAAAGAAAATTTATACAACTTCTATCAACAATTAATCATCATACAGAAGCAATACTGCCTAGTAATTTAATACTACTAGAAAAAAAAAAAACAACTTTGGCAATCAAAATTTCAACAGCAGTTGTGCCATTTTTACAATGTTTCGAGAAATCAGGATAAGAACACTAGCTCTTAGCAGATCCAGACTAAAATTACTACTGATACTAGCATCTACCAAAACTACATTTAAGGAGTGTCAATCCCACTGGACCAACATTCAAAATCAGCATGTATCTTTGCATCAAAATTTGCAGTATTGCAGTATCCATTACAGACTTAATTCAGCACGGCCACTGTTGGTTGTCTTGGCATCATTACGTCGAGCAAATAAAACAAATAAACAAAGAACTACGCTCTGTCAGAATGTATGTAATAATCAAAGTATCAAAATTGAGTACTTCTAAACAACGATTGTAACACGTCAACTAGGTGCCCTTGCAAAATTTGAAAAAAAAAACAATACCAAGCCTTTTTATCTTCAGTCTATCAAGATCAAGCCATCAATTTCAACAATCTGCAGTAAATCAATTGTGGATGAGCATTTCAACCTTTCACCAGACATTGTGACATAGAAGCAACTGCATAAATTGGGTTTGAAAATTAAGCAATTAAACCGAAAGAATTTTATGGTCATTACCAGATTTACGTACCAAAAACAATACTTAAACAAGAGACCAACCATGCTTTGTGTTAGTGTATTTAATAAACAAATTAACCAAATTGCGTACGCCTAAATTTTGTCAAAAAAATGCTGACTCTGATTTTCAGGTAAAAGATAAATCAAATTTTACTGCACTTAAGCCTCAATAAACTCTTTGTACCTCCTCCAGTAATAACCTCACTTTTTTGCTCTCACGTAAAACCAACGTATATAGTTGATGTATGCCAGCATACCGCTTAAAAGCCATCGGAGATATGTAAAAGTTTATCCTCATCTACGTTTTACTCTTGTAGTTCCTGCATTCGTACATTATAAGGTCTTTAAAGGGGTGGCAAGCACAGCATTGCCTCTATAGCTGCTGATGTACTTAGCCATGGCATTCTACATCTGATTAAGTTTACAGATATAGCTGCTAAGTTCTTAGCCACCAAATTGATGCTTCATAAATAAGCGTTCGTCTTATGACAACTGTGTATAGCCATAATAGTAGCTCGTCTACATTTTCAAAACGACATATATACCTTTTTGCATTTTATATTTAGATGTGGTGCTTTTGGAAGCTTATTCTTCAAAATCACGAACAAGTACTTTAGCTCGGTTGACAGCGTTAATTAGATGTTATGGAATTTTGGTAAGTTTAGTTCACAAATTTTCTGTGAAAAAAACAAGTTTGGTTTTATGAAAATCGAGCGTAAGAGTCTGGTTCAATACTCAATTATAATAAGTGCTTCTTGCATCAAATTACAGAGTATCCCTTCAAATATGCCACCTAGAAGGATTGTTACATCATCTGTCTGGCCAATTGTGTAGAAACCACGGTCATTTAGTCGTCTAATAGGACTGTTTATGTTTTATAGTAGCGCTGATAATACACCTCCCTGAGATCAGCCTTTGGAAACAACTATTCTGATTACCGTCTTTAGCAGCAGTAACTGTAACAGTTTTTTTACCAAAATGTGTTTTATCCATCCACTTATAACCTCCTCGAGAAACTGCAAAAAAAGTTCAAGTGTCTTAAGAACATTTTTGTTTTGTTTGCAATCCATGCAGATTGGACATAGGAAAGAAAACGTTTGTTTGCTCTCAATAACACAAGACCATACATCAATGCCGTGAGAATACATATACTACATTCTCAAAAAATAAGATAAGAAGATATTTTACCATTGGGTTAAACGTGATCAACAATGACTTTGCTCAGAACAAAAAAAAAACTTTAACCAGACTTATTGACATTGTAGTTTACGCCAAAAAAACTGAAGTTGACACCACAGAAATGTCTCCAATTCCATTAAATTTCATTGTCTTTCTTTTTCGTTTCAAATCAGAAAAAAGTAGTAAAAAATATGTAATAACTCTGATGGCCAATTAAAACTTAGAATTCCTTGATAAAACGTCAGGCAACTATTGCAAATAGTTCACATAATATAATAAGTTTGTTTCTTACTGCGTCGTAACTAGGTCTGGTTATTAAACCATAAAAAAGAATTTTAAAATTGGTTCAAAAGAGAAAGTTCTAACTTTCTAAATAAATTATTATTATTTTGTTTATTAGGTTTTAATAATTATAAATGGAATGTGTATGAGTTCTTCAAACTGATGCGTTATTAGTCCAACCAGAACAAAACATTTAATTGTTGTATAAAATATATATATTATTAAAAAACAGTTAAATGTGTATTTCAATTTACATCAGTAGTATAACGACTAACGCTCTTCAAATAAACTTTCTTAGACCAATATCACACATTTGCAAGCAATAACGCGTCTAATTCCATCATTAAACTCATTTATTGTTGCTGGGTGATTGAAATATAAGCAATATTTCACAAACAAATCACAACCAAAAATTGATCCTAAAATCTTAATGGTCAATGTGGTTGTGTTTCAGGGCACACTAATGATGGCTGCATACCCTGAAACACTAGTGTATGTATCTTACACTCATGATTTATTAAATTTATGCACAATGGTTATTTTCATCGCTAAAGTTAGCGGTTAGAAAGAGAGTTTCACAGTCCTTAATACACTGAATAAATTTTGCTAATATGTGTTAGTATTACAGCAAATTGATTGAAAACAATTTTATTTATACTGACCAAATTACATTAAAGAATTTGATTTATAATAGCCCAGGGTTTGCAAGTCACACAAGTGTCTCGCTTTCACGTTTTAAGGATGGTTCTTTATTATTTAAAAGTCAATTATTCACTCTCTTACGTTAAAAGTTTAAAATTTCAAATAAATATCAAATATAGCTTAATTCACCTGTCCTCAAAATCAACCAATACATTTTTATTGTGATTGCGTCTTTATTATTCTTTGCTTTTAACAATCAGCTGATTTGACCTCTATTTTTGTTAATAAAAATAAATCATTTGATTGTATTGTTTTTAATATGGTGACTTGTAACATTTCGCTACTAATACAATATAATGTTAATTATATCTTATTTCTCATTAATCTAGAATTGTAGGGTGTACATAATAATACTTCACTTGCACGCATCTTGATAGTATAACTAATTTAAGTTAGTTAATCTAGTTTGGGGAAGATTTAAACTAGGATTAAAATAAATTCAGTGGTCTAGTGACTAATAATGGCCATAATTTCTATACAAAAGGTGGAGGTAAGTGGAGAAGATAACGAGGGAATGCTATCGCAGCTGAGATTTTCAGTTAATCAATCTAGTTGTCGCCTTAAAGAAGGGATATCCTCAATCTTTATAATCACCCCTATCCATCAGAAAGTCGACCCTACTAGCATCTCAACGACACTGTAAACAAATCTCTGATTCACAACCAATTAAAACTATTTAACTCTTAAATTAATTTAACTTGATGTATGTGTGTTGAAGCAGACTTTATGAAACATGCAACTTACTGTTTCACGTGCGTTTTTCAATTTTGTTTTATTATACCCGCGCGTTACGAGGCAGTTGCAATCCTTATATTTACATATTTAATAAATTGTGCCCGGTACATGTGTTAAATTCTGCAGAAACTGAATTCGTGAGTGGAATTTATTAATGCCACTAAATTATTATTTATGTTGAAAGACAAAAAGTTTATACTGCTCACTGAAAATTCTCTGCTCCACTATCTGCCGGCCATAATAATGATTTCACAATTTACTACGCGTATAAATTTAATATTACGTCCAATAACATTATTTATAAACAAAGTTAATATATGTCATGAACTAAATGTCATTGTGCTAAGCACTATTCAGTATGTTTACATAAAGCCTGTGTTTTGAGCTGTTAAATAGTTCCCATGTAACCCAAACATGACTGGAGGTGGTGTAGCTAGTAGTCGACAGCATTAAACAGAAGTCACATTTAGTTTGCAAAATTGTTTACCAATATCAAACAAATGATAAGTGCAATGAATTAATTTATAATATTAAACAATTTTCGTAACTAAAATTAATTAATAATTATTGTTTCAGACTCAATATAATTATATTGTAATTTTTCAGGATTATTATTAGAATCAAACAGTTGTGGAATTATTATGTAAAATGCTATTGAATCTGATTAATATTAATTATGTTTAGTATTTAGCATTCAACACAAAAAAAAAATAAGTATTTTGATGATCAATTAACTAATTTTTATAGGATAAAGTTGATTAAATTATTATGAACAAAATTGATAATAAATAGCTACAATTTGACGGCGTCGTTGCATTTATTGATTCTACAATCATAAGTTCCACAAAGACTTTAAAGTTTTTCAAACGGCCAAATTAATATCTGATTGAAACAATAAAAAATAGATCTTGCATTGTAACATATATTTATTGTAGATTAGCTAGTCCGACGCTGTTTTGCAAAACGACATTGTGCTAAATCAAACAAACTTTACTTCAGAGACCAAACACATAGCAATCCAGATCCGTACGGTGGCACCTCTCAAAATTGGATGCGCAAATTCCAAATCATCATATTCTCAATATTGCCTCTAAGGTGCAATTTTGTTACAAAGTCGTCAAAATATCTGAGTACAAAACCCGCTGAAAAGAATATTTCTGTAAAACTACAACAATTTTATGTAAAAACCTCGAAAAACAACTCTAAATTTTTCAGAAATTAGCGGCGATCATCCATAAAATCCCCAATACTTAAATTTAAAAAAAATCTAAATTGTTTTACGTATTTTCTAGCAAAAAAATATAGCCAAGCAAACAGGAAAACGGTACGTTTGATGACAGCGCCTACTTTGGATCAAAACCAAAATGTTTCCCAACGAGATGGTAGAAATTCAAAGAAATGCTTTTCAAACCACATGTTACTGCAACCTCATGTTCACTCTTGCCAAAACTTCTGAGCCCCAATATATAACAAAAAAATATGACAGATCCACTTCCAAAACAAAGTTCACTTCTACACTGATATATACCGTGACGTTCTTATATTCCCGATATTCCGCTGCAGTATACGTAAATGTTTCATATTATTTATAATATGTTTGACCCACAGCGCCCTCAACTTGTACACCCAGTTGCAGCAGCTTTGCACATTAATATTTTGGTTTATTTTATTTTCGTATATGTTATGACCAATTCAAATCAAAGCTTGTCGTAAACACAGCACAAATAAATTCAACATTCTGTTAAGCTGTGTTTGCCTTTTTCGGAAATCCAAAACCCTAAACCCTGTAGTCCAAACAGTCAGGGTCAACAGCTACTAAGACTTTTATCTCATAACTAAGTCAAGATAAAATAGTTAGTCGTAAACACAGCACAAAAAACAGTAAACGGTCTTTTCAAAAGTCCATAAATCATCCAAGCAGAAGTTAATTGCTGCATAGTTTATAAAGGCAACAGCTGAACAGATCACTAAAACAACAAACTTAAGAGATCAAAATTAAAAACAGCAACGTCTAAACCAGTGGTTCCCAAACTCTTTTGGCTCACGGACTTATTTTTTATAGTCAAAACTTGCCCCCCACCCCCTTTCATAGTCAAAACTTTCCCACAGACCCTGGGTGAAAAACTACATAATTGCATAATAGGAAACTCAAAAATTTAACTTTTATTTTATTATTACGTCACCATAGTAAATTTCTTTTTTTTGTGACAAGTTTTAGTTTTGATTAAATTTAATGTGTCACCTTGTAGTTTCAAATTAATTTCGTTAAATCTGGCAAATAAATCAGTCACATAAGCGATGTCATTTTTTTGAGATAATTAAATTGTGCTGCAAATCATTGGTTTTACTCTCCAATAATTCCAACACTGAATCAAAGAGCGAATAGAAACGATCCAAACCTGCACTTTTAGATAACAAACGTACTTTTGTGTTAAGTAGTAAACGATTATTAACTGCTCTAATGACATAATGTAGTGATTCATGCAAACGTTCACTAAGGTTTTTTGCAACCAAATGATGTCGATGAATGGCACAATGTACCGATAATGCATTTTTGGTATAGCTTGTTTTAAGTATGACAAAAAGCTTCGGTGTCGTCCTACCATTACTGGAGCACCATCAGTAGCAACGGAGATGATATTAGTCAAAGATATAGCTTTTACATTAAAAAATCTCATTAATTCAGTAAATAACGTTTCACCTTTCGTATCAGTTTCTATATAAACCTGCCTAAGTGTGTGAACACAACGGCGATCCGACCATCAAACAGCGCTCCAAACATCAAACAGCGCAAGGCTCGAGCGGTGTGCAAGGGTCCAAGCTTAGAACAAATTTTAGTGTTCTATGCTCAGAGCGCTGTTTGATGGTCGGAGCGCTGTTCGATGATCGGAACGCTGTTCGATGGTCGGATCGCCGTTGTGTCCACACCCTAAGCTCGTTTCACACTTATACGGTTCCATTCGGTTCGGTTTGTTTTCGGTTTGTTTTCAATTCGTTTCCGGTTTTTTTTCGGATTGTTTTTGGTTCATTTTCGGTTTCTATTCGGTACCTAATAAAAATAGTTTAGCTCCAAATACTCCCTCGTAAAGTGATGAGATGGTGCTCCCAATGAATTCCTCCTTCGTTTTTTTATTTTTCTATAAAAAAATAACACGGCAACATCTTGACTTCTCTCCATTATGATTACTACTGAGCTTGTGTACAAAAAAATCACAAAACCTGATACAAACCGTATATGTCTGAAAAAATTTCATTAGTTTTTGGATGAAACCAAAAACGAACCGAACCAAATGAAAACCGTATACTTGTGAAACGAGCCTGACTCACCGCGATGCCTGTTATTACTTAAATTTTATGCACCTGTCTATATTTATATTTTACTTAGAACGTAAAATTCGCTAATAATTTATTCATTGTTATTTATTTCAACTTCCATATTAATAAAAATTTGTCACAATTCTTAAATTTTATATTAAACCTTGCGCGAACCCCCTGACGTTGTTCAGGGACCCCCAAACCAATTTAAATTTTTGAAGGACTCCCTGAAAGATCCCAGGAACCCTTTGGGGTCCGTAAGAACAACTTTGGAAACCACTGGTCTACACAAACGGCTTAGTTGACCAAAAAGCCAAAAACCTTCAATAGTGTTGGTAAAACATATAGCAAAACAACAATTGTAAATCAAGCTCCCTCAGAAATCCAATAAACTTCAGCTTACCCTTCAAAATTCTTTGAAAAGCAGAATACGCACAATACGCTTAAATCGGCAACAACTAGTCTAAAAAATCTCCGCAAAACTTTACAAAACTCCTGATAAAAACTTTTGCAAAGTTGATACCATGACTAAAAATTAAAAACAAGTTTTTGCCGGTAATTGAGTTAATCAAATCATGGCCAAAAACAAAGCTTTTCCGGCAATGCTGTAACAAAATAAACCAAAAATTAAAACATTGTAAAATCAAAATTGCCCGTGAAGACAACAAGAAAACGACAAAGATCGTACCCACTACTTTACCAATAAAAAACACGTTTTAGTATATGAATGTGGAGCTAAGTACTCATAAAAACTACATAAAAAGTTTGAGCGTGCATTTGTTTTTGCTTGCGCTGTATATAAATTCTCCGTAGACAACAAAACACTTCCCTTGAATATACTTTTCTGTATATTTAACGGCATTCGTTAAAAAGTTAAGAGTAAAAGCTACTAACACTTTCAGGAAAGCAAACAAGATCAATGTCATTTTAGTAAACGTTACAAATTAATCGAAGAAAATTCAAATTCTATCTCTAAAACTCAACAATAATCAAAACAAAAAGTAAAGGTGTTGTACAGTTTTCAATGAGATCATCACTACATCAATGGTCATTAATTATTGTCTTTACTTAAAATTCCAATTACAGCCCGTGTTAATATAGATTTTAAAAGAATAACCTAAAAATTGATTAAAATTTAATACGTCCCCCATATAAAAACTGGGAAAACAATATCATAATTTTTAGCGTGATTTTGCTTTTACCTAGTCATATCTAGTCTAGAAACCAACATTGGCAACTGATAGTAGAAAATATAGATTCTGCAAAACATAAAACCGACCTATACCAGAAGCAGAACAATGTATCGATTTTTGCAATTTAATAAAACTACGATCAACTTACCGTTCAAGGCAATCAGTGCTCAATGAAGTCACCAGTAGTCTACTTTGTTTTATGCACTTAATCAGCAAAAGGTATGGCCTCAAAGCTAACAAAACCCCAAAAAATCTCAGAAATTGTTAGCCAATTCCACTCCCAGCTTCAAAGCCATAACAAATCTTCTGTTTTTGTCAAATAAAAAAAAGCATCTACTGGCCGCAAAGGGCCAAAAAAAAATTGTTTCCGCAGGTCTATTTCTTGGAACATATTTTTGACAACAACTTTGTAGTCCCCAGACATCACCTCCACTGAGAAAAATCTACAGGCCGCAAGCTGCAATAAGTCAAGATCGCCTATGCTCAAATTTATAACTAGAACGGTATCTCCAAAAACATTTGCCAAGACTTCATAGAACCTTAGAGGGCAACTACTGCCTCATCACCAGGATGCAACAGTTTCACTCTTTGCGGCAATTTAAGTAGAAACTCCCATTTCCCATTTCTCAGATAACACCACCAGCCCAAGAATTGTTGCCAACAACCATCTTTATCTGAATTAGACTCCAATCAAAACCCAATGTTATACTATAAAATTTTACAAATAAACTCAACCCTAATCGTAAAAACACATATCGAGGCAAAATGCTACTAAGAGGTAAATTTTGCTCCACTATAAACACATTCAAGCGTGACACAAGGAATGTATTTTGCGCCATTAGAATACATAAGATGATGTACCGCTAGAGCCCACAAAACCACTTTTAAAAAGAGTTTAGACTTAATGTAAAAATAGAAACTTGCATGAACGCTGACAAAAGCAAACATAAAGAAACTGGATGCGTATATAGAAAAATATTAAGGATATCATAAAAAGATCATATTACCAATGATGAAATACTAATAAGAATAGACAAAACAAAAAAAATCAAATCACACAATCCAAACCAGAAAAGTACAATACTTAAGACACATCATGCGCAACTCTAGTAAATACAAGGCATTCTACAAGGTAAAGTAGAAGGAACAAGAAGCATTGGCCAAAGAAATATTTCGTAGCTAAAAAATCTGAAAAACTGGTTTTCTACGATACAAATAGACAACATCCAATACGGATAGACACTTTAAAAAGAAGAGACGTTAGACTTTAATGTGTGTTTCCAAGCTGTCACTTGATAACACTAGCTGAGGTAAAGACTAAAAATTGTTAATCTCACGAGTAGAGAAACAGAAACAGAAAATAGTAAATTTTTTTAAATATTGTTAAAAAATTGCGCATTTCTTGTTCTTCCTGAAACATTTAGGGCGCAATGCAAAAAAAATAAACACAAAAGTAGCAATAAAAGTGGGATCGTACAGAAATTAACCAATTGACTGCAGTGTTTTAGTAAACAGTGTAACTTTATAGCAAAAACAAGGGACATGCAACTTTGCCATGTGGCACAGATATACCCTAAAAAATGCACAAAACTGCTCAAAAAACCAAGATGCATATGCTTTAAAATAGCAACAAAACATGATTTCTGACAAACTTTGCATCCAACCTACTGTAGACTATCTGTCGACACCACTTGTTCACTGTAAAAACTATAGAGACAACAACATTAGCAAATGGTAACCAGGCATGCTTTAAAACAACAAATATAACAAAATGTGCATATAAGATACTTTTAAACACTGCAGAAACAAACAAAAGTTTACTATTCTAAAATCAAAAAACTGCTAAAACACCCAGTGAACCATAGTTCAATAAACCTGCAGCGGGTCTGAGTAAAATGTTCAAAAATATAATTCACGTACGCTTTTTTAGCTTTGCTATAAAGATAATAATAAAAAAAAATAGTTTGTCAAAATACAGTATCACCATCAAATAACAGAGTACATAGCAAAAGGCTTAATCTCAAATCAAAATATATACATTCATGTAATGTATGTTTGGACATTGAGATCGCATTCAATAAATTATGATACAACAGATTTATCTATAAGCTTATCCACATAAACTTGCCAAACTATTGCATTCACTTTATCTCGTCATATCTGATACATAAGAAGCTATATTTAGAATAAGTCATCAACCGTCTAAAATATTAAAACTGAAGTGCTTCTGCTGCGGTGCTTCCACTTCTACGTTCTAAAACATCAATCGTTTCAAAAAACTAAACTATTGCATCGTCACAGTGTCAAGTTGTACTAAAATTATTTTAATAAATGTCTAAAGCAACAAAAGCCGTTCGTGTATAGAATGGAGAATGTGTTAAAAAGATCCTTTGGTTTGATCAGAAGGTTAAAATGCAACGGTATAAGTCACTGGTCAAGCAAGCTGTTTAACTAAAGGTTTACATAGTTTCCACATCCACAAATTTGATAATAACAGCAATGGATGTATTTTAGCTAGACCACATTTCAATCATGATTCCAGTCGTCGCCTGTTGGTGATCTTAGTATTATGTCAAAGCTAGAACCAATTTTGTTGCTCATTTTGGAACATACTCTTGTCGTACATGCCGTTTCTGATGATATAGGCCAAGGTAGTCACAAATTAAGTCTTTAATAATTTAGCAAAAAAATAAAAGAAAATATGAATTAGTGTAATCAAAAGAAAAAAAATTGTAAAATAAAATGACCGCATTTACACTGTATTGCACCTAGAGATCTAAAATTTTAGGAATCGTCATATTTTGGTACCTCAAACATGTGTACAAAATTTGAGCAAAATCGGAGATGTCGATGTGGGAATGATTGTCCGAACTATCGTGAAAATTCCCTGAAGTATCAAACTGATCAAATTGCAATGACGTAGATATGAAGTTGCGTTGTTGATTTCAATGCTATCGGCATAAGATAAAGTGTCAGCCATGATGAACCACTAATCCTTGGACCATATACACTTATAGATGCGCCGTGTAATAATTTCCGCTTATCACATAGTGAAGCCAAGATATCAACTTTCTATGCCCACAAATGAAGTCACGCATTAACTGTATATGTCTTATGAGTAGTTAAATTTTTCTTAATAAACAATAATTTATAGATTTTCTACTTTTTATTATTAATAACAAATGTTTTAGCAACAATAAACGTCAATTCTCACTAATCAATTATCAATATTTATGTGAAACAAATAATATTTGTAAACTATTTAAGCAACGCCATAAATAAACTTAAAAAAGTTGGAATCAGTCTGCCTAATAGAACGCGTAATTGGAAACAGCATCAATCTTTAACAATAAATCCACTTACAAAACACTTTCAAACTTAAGATCAAACAATCTAAAAAAATCAATCTTGACGATTTTAATGTAAACCTGTTTATAATTTAATATTTTTTAGCTTGAGAATATAGACTATGTAGTGAAGACATATAACAAACAATAAAAAACTATAATTTAATAACATGAATACTAAATACAAGTATCTTGTTATTTTCTTGATAGTTTTCTTTTCTAACATTATAAAATATTCAATACTCACTTACCAACAAAGTTTTACCAATTGAAACATGTTTACAAAATGCAATTTTCTTAATAATTGGATTAATAAAAAAAACTTTTATTTATTATTCATAAGGAATACAACTTAGTTACAACTTTTTATATATAAGAAAAAAACATCATATTAAATGTGGTTAAAGTGAATTGGATTCCATCAATACTAAAATAACATTTTCTAAAGCAACGACGTTCTCTTCAGAAAAAAAAACCTCTTCAATCAAATACAAAATAGAGCAAATAATCCATCACTTGCATACATATGTACGTAAAAAGCGTTAAATAAACTTCTCCGTAAATACATATAAATAATAAATTTCACCAATTCCCAGCGACACATTTCTATTTGTACATTAAAATTGAATTCAGCAAATAGATATTTAAATAGGACTAGAATATTATTAATAATTAATTTATATTGTATTGTATTGGATACAATAGGCAATTGAATTCGCATTGTATTATATGATCAATATTTACGTTAGGCATTACAAGCATTTATTAAGAAAACTCGTATCATGCAATGGCAACTGATTGAATCCTTTTTATTTATGAAAATCATTAAGGAGAATGCCGCTTCTAATGATACCAGTAGGAGAGTTCGTTTATTTCCCCGATCGATCCAACCGAGTTGATAAAAAAAAACGTATTTTGCTCAACTGGGAGAATAATAAAAAACAATAAGCAATTCCAATGGGAGTAAAGATATCGTTTCTTTTTTTAAATAATTTAATCGATTTCAGGAATTAATTGGTAATCTTCTACCATAATAATTGGATTCAATTCATAAAATTAATTGGATTGGATTAAAATCAATGATTTAAGTGATAGGATAAATGTAAGTAAGTTTAGCCATTGCCGTAACAATATTTTAAAGTAATGAAGTACGTAATAAAAATAAATGTTTAGTAGTGGCCGAAGAATTTAGAAGAGGCTTTCATCCAATTTCGTGAGACATTTTGTCTCATGATTATAAGTGTGAGGTGTTATATAAACCTAAAGTATGTTAGAGTGTGTGATCTAGTTTAATGTCATTGTTATTGCTTACATACCCGTTGAAAGTGCATGTAATAAGATGTGGTTTATCTTTGTTATCTTCAAATAGAGTGTTTTTGTTGATATTAATAATATTGTTATAACAATAAACATCATCAGTTCGTATTATTCTATACAATATTAGATATTTTAAGCGTAATTATATGTTATAGACAATTTTTGTAGATACGTAATAAAACTGATTCTATAAAAAAAGTAAACGCAATAAAAATACTAATTTTAAAAAATTAAATGCTTTTAATTTTGTCAAAAAGAAAACTGAACTAAACAATTCCGTTGAGGTTGAAATAATCCGGATGCAATACTCAAGATCAAAGACTAATTGTTCAATATCAACTTACTACATTTCTGCTTGTAAACGGACCATCATTAAAACGAGCCGTGCACTAATGTAACCGGGTTTTAGTTTTTACCGGCACGGATAAAAAAAACCAACATTTTCAAAACGCTGCTCTCTATTATCGAGACTTCAAAACAATAAAATCACAATAAAACATTTGTTAGTAACCTACAACAGATTTGGACCGCCGCCTTTACTAGAACCTTAGCTTTGCAAGATACGGCCAAAAAGTAACATTTTGCAAAAATCACTTATTCAATAACCTCGGCACCCTGAAAATTAATACCTCTTTTTCAAGTTGCCGATAAAATTGATCTTATCAGATCGTTTTTGAGCAACCATACAAAGTACAAGTACGCTTCTACAGCTTACCAGCTTCTCCCATTTCCGCTTCAAGCATTACACAAGAGACGTATAATACCACAAAAAATACCTAGTCACTCAAATAGTTGTGAGGTTAGTATACGCACTTGGTCTGAACCAAAATTTAAGAATAACAATCCATTCGACAATAGTTGCTACCAAACACACAAGAAGGCCCAAAACAAAGACGTTTTCCACGCTAAAAAAACCTTCAAAAAATGCTGAGACCAAAAATCCAGTTAGACTACAATATTTAACAATTTCAAAACTCAGCATAGAATACTTTCACCAGACACCACAACAAAATTCAATATATATCAGCCCAAGAAACACAAAAGACCGCAGAAAAGTTTTTGCTAAAACACGCAGCCCCGAGACAAGTCCACTTCCTAAAGATGATCAAGATAAAAATCGCACTCTGATACGTGTTCCTGTCTACAACACAAGAAACAACAAGAGGTATAGACCTATTTACAGTCAGAAACCTAATTTCAATAGCAAAATATGCCAAATACAACATCCAACCAATAGAGCTTATTTACGCAAACTACATCGCGTCCAGCAACAAAAACTGCAGATGGTGGGGCACAGAAAACTAAAAAAAAAAACAGCGCTGCTCTTCCCATCTATACCAATGCGAGAGTAGTAGAACTACAACTGCAAGTAGACGAACTAAGGGAAACCATAAATAAACCTAAAAAGAAAACAAAATCCCAGTTAATGTTCAACTCAAAACATCAAGATAATACTTATTTTTCAGCACGTAAACAAACCAAAAATAAACAAAAAACCATTTAACGCAAAAACACCTGCCAAAAACACCAGCCAGCCGACACCTATTCAGAAAAATTGTTAAAAACCTTCTAGACAATTCTATAATAGAACAGAATCTATAAAAGCCAAGCTCAAAAAATGCCCAAATAAAGACCACCAAAAGATAGGTGAGAAAAAAAATCACTTTTGCTGCTAACTAATTTTTGGCAGTATATAACAACACACTGCGCCAACTCACGGTATGCGTCGGTAGCAGCAAAAGTGTTACATAATGTTAGCAACATGATCAAAGAAAACACCTAACAAAACCAGAAGAAAAAGCAAAAAAACTTTCCAATGCCAATCAAGCCAATCCAATCTTCTTTTTTCTCGATAAAAGTCCAGAGATGTCCCCAAAGAGCATCGCAACTCCTCCCCAGCCCGTAAACCAAACTAGAACAGCAATTAACAAAAAAATCCTACCAAACAGTGGATAGATTCTTCGCACGAATTGCCAGCAAAACCTGCAAACCAGCACTATGGAAAAAAAAAAGAAAACCGGTATGGTCAGGAAAACCCGGTAAAAGCAGACGTCAGCATCAAAATTAAAAAGACTGCCAAAAAAATTATCAGAAAAGTACAGAACTTTTTGTGCAATTATTCTTTGGTATAAAGTAGGTTCTTGAGCCCAGCTAGCCACTCCAAAAGTTGTAAAGGAGACGAGAAAGTTTGCTTAATTTATGTGTATCTTCAAGTTAGACTTGCTAATAGAAGCTTCCTTTAGCGTTCCAGGTAATCTAAGCTAAACTATAATTGTAAAAATTTGTTATGATTTGCGGTAGCTTCTCCCCAATGAAACATGTCATTTATGGGTAAGTCGATTGTTCCACGCCTGGATCGGATTTCTCTCGTCCTTACTTGGCTTAACAAACTAACCGACTAATTATTCCTTAATAAATTATTGTAGTCAACACCGACTTCAATTTATCACCGCCATTCCATTTAGTTGTTGCTGTCTAAAAAATAGTCAATAAAACCTATTTGATTTTTTTAAATTATTTAATTGTTTGACAACCAGATCGTTTTCATAGCTATACAAAAATAATAAAAATTTTGAAACATAAATTTGAAACACGTTAAAATCTAAACATAGACGTAATATTGTAAACTAAACCTAACTTTACATCAGTAAATGGTGCAAACCTCTCATCATTTTTTGCATCGCCAACGACTGTAAAAAACCATTAACGCTCTTTTTACAATATCACCAACGTCTAGAAAGCCACTTAAGCAACTTGGCATTTTTGTCCAAAGAAACAGTCCAGTTTCCGCTGCTACTTCAATCGGTAACACTTTTTGACAGTAAGTTGGTAAAGTTGAAAACTAATAACTTCGCGTCTTGGCTGCCCCCGCACTTTCAAAAAGATCCCACTTATGCGGCACAGTATTTTGTATTGTCTCCCATTCCGCTGAATTTTGAGCGATATGTAGTAAGACGTATGCCCCTACAAACGTTTTTCCCTGTCTATCAACTTGCTGGCTTGTAAATTGTAAGTCAATTCTTTAAAGAATCATTTATAGAAACTTACCAAATAAAAAATCTGATCATAAAGAGTTTGCATGTACGCCGCTCACTTATTGGCCGATACGGGAAAAGTTTTGCTATGGTCATGACTGCCGATGTATATTTGTTTTTTCCTATCATATTGTTCACATGATTAATAGCCATTCTCTTCTAACGTTGGTCGATCAAGTGTGAATATAAGAGTACATATTTCTGAATCACTATTTGCTTGAAAACAGATTTTCTTCTAACGCCAGGTCAATAATAAACGTTTAAAATAGATATAACTGAATCTTTTTGATAGACAAGGATTACATTTTGTTGATTGTCTCTACACCAGCTGATCATATTTGGCGTATGTGAGAAATAGAGCTACTAACAGATCTACCCTATATTTTGTAAGTATTCTCTTTTGGCTTAGCGTGTACTGAAAGTTTTAAAAAACTTTGCTATTATTATGTACAATGGGTGCTAGCATATGACATTACCTGCCCAGATTTCCCTTTACCTTAATAAAAAACGACTTCTGTGCCTATATTATTAGCGTCCGTTTAAACTATAAACCGCCTTGCAGGCTTCGGATTGTTCAGCTAGTCTAAAGCAGCCTTTACCTCTTAGAACGGTTTTCAGCAATGTGGCTCTATCAGAAAAGTTCTTTATTGCAGGATACAGACTTGGTAACAACAAGGTAAACATCATATGCTATGCGAATGATGCAGCCTTAATAGCGGAAACAGAAAATGACCTGCAGCGACTATTGCACAAATTCAAAACAACGGCCGAAAAATATAACATGTCTATTGCAATAGCCAAAACCAAATCAATTACCATCTCAAGGGAGCCCGTGCGATGCAAGCTAGCAATCGACAACACCCCAATCAAGCAGGTAATGTCGTTTCACTACCTGGGCTGCAAAATATCCAGCTACGGGAACTTGAAAGACGACGTCAAACACCAGGTTAACAATGCTGCTGTGATATCGGGACACCTAAAGCAAAATATCTGGAAAATCAAATACCTCACTACAGATTGCAAATCAAAAATCTGCAAAACATGTGTACGGACAGTCTTGACTTATGAGGCGGAAACGAGAGCGGAAATGAAAGCACTAAAAACAATTGCCGGATACACGATGTGGGACAAACAACGGACAACACACATAAGACAAAAATGCAAGGTAGAAGATGCAGTACGATGGGTAAGGCAGCGTAGACGCTGTTGGAACCAGAATGTCAGAAACCAGAATAGCTAAATGAGCCTGCAATGGCATACCCGGCAGAAAAAGACCACCAAAAAAATAGCGCGACAGTTGGCAGTCGACATCCCAAGAGCAACCACAATAAGACGAGGCTTCCAGAAGGAACAGGCGACCTTTGCCTACTAAAAGCAGAAGAAGAAGAAGAAGAACTTTAGGTCACCAAAAGCAGTCACCGTAGGGTTATAAAATGCTACCAGTTAAATGACAAGCAAGCAAGTCAAAGTAAACCCAGAAAAAAATATCAAAGCTGTTCTTTTCATTTCGCACAAAAACGTCTTCTTCGACGACGTTCCTATTCTGTAGGTTGATTGTGCCAAGTACCTGGGTATCACATTTTACGTACGGTATGTTGCTCCCATACAAAATCCAAATGTGCACTACCATCATCAGACTGCAAATCACTTTTGCGTCTTCAGTCTAGGAACGGCTGCAAACACGCACCTCGTAAAACCCAATGTACTCCCGCGCTGGGCCAATAGACCAACATTTTGGCCAAAAAGTACTTCAGCAACCTAGGGGTTTAACCTAACCCGGATCTAGCCAGACAAAGATGAATAATCCTACAAAAAACTGATCAATACCATCACTTTCTAAAATATCTTACCTCGCAGCCTATAGAGCTTCCCTAACTAACTTTCTCCTAAAATTCAATCTCCAAACAGAAGGTATATGGTAGGTCTTACAGTCTCAAACTTCTAGGTACGAGGGTTGCTATTTAAGTATTGAGAACTGGCAACACGGATATTGCCAAGTATAATCTGACAATGCTATCGTAAAGTTTGACATTTTTGACAATATACGTACTCAAAACGTTTTGACGTGCGAGCACTATTTGTGTTGTTTACAGTAAGTTGAAAATTTCATCTTGGCCAAAATATGGAATTAAGTCGCAAAAATGTTCGAGCTATGATTTATTATGACTTTTGACGTGGTATAACCCAAGAACAGTGCTTCAATCAACTGAATTCAACTTTTGGTGATGAAGCGCCACCCACAGCCATTGTATATCGCTGGTACACTGCATTCAAACGTGGCTGTAGTTTGCTCACCGACAAAGTTAAAGAAGGTCGTCCAAAATTGGTCGCTGTGCCGGAAAATATAGATACTGTGCAAAAACTAATTGAAGAAAATCATCATGTGACATATTGCAAAATTGATACATGTTTAAGCATTAGTATGACCAGCATACATAAGATTATGCGCAAACATTTGAATGTTCGGAAGCTTTGTGCACATTGGATTCCACATTTGTTGACAGATGCTCAAAAAAAAATGCTCGTGTCGATTGATGCCGTCAAATGATTACAAAATACAACTGTGGTGCATCCAAAGCCGTATACAGCATCGTCACAGGTGACGAGTCATAAATTTATGCATATGAGCCAGAAAGAAAAAGCCAATCGGCAGTTTGGGTGTTTCATTGTAAAGAAAAGCCAACAACAGTTGTTTGTTGTGGCATGTGGCAACTGAGGCTTTTGAAAATCAAAAGGTTAACGGTTAATTCAGCGTGGTACACGATCATTTGTTTGCCTGAAGTTTTTGATAAATTGAAAGACTAAAACCCAAAACGACAAATCATTTTGCATCACGACAATGCGAGCTCACACACATCACATGAAACAAACGAGTATTTGGACACACATAATATCAAATTGATGGGTCATCCGCCTTACAGCCCCGACCTGGCACCTAATGACTTTTTTTTGTTCCCAGTAATTAAAGACAAACTGCGTGGACAACGATTTTCATCGCCCGAAAAAGCGTATGTTTTAGAGCTATCATCTTCTGTCTGGACAAAGTGTATAGATCTCAAAGGCGATTATTTTGAAAAGCAATAATATTTTTGATAAAATTCATTTATTTGTTTTTTCTATTCTCAATACTTAAATAGCAACCCTCGTATAATCCGGGAAAGACTCAAGTGTGTAAGCATTCTCTTTCAGAGAATAAATCAGACAGTCTTTAAACAATTCTCCTCCCAAACCACAAAAAAAGTCATTGCAGTCAAGGTAACAACAACACCAAACTGATATTAACCAAACCAAAAAAATCTATTACCAACTTACGGTCACACCGACAGACTACCAGCATGCCAACAAGATCAAAAAACATATGGCCTGCAATCCAGTAAAGTCGAGATGCACACAGATTAATCCAAGAACATGACAATCAAGCAGCTCCGTAAGAAAAAATGTAAGCAAAGTTCCAATTGAAGATCAAAACTAAATTGTAAAACAACAGACCAAGTCCGCAACCAAACAGAATCACAACAACAACAACCTCTACAATGAACTGAACAAAAGTAATGAAAACTACCTGCACACCAACAAACCACTCTTACGCAAAAAAAAACGGTTTACCACCATCACGTGGATCACACCCGCTTTCAGGACACACACTGCCATTAGATTTGTCAAGAATAGATTGGCCGGTGTATTAGGCAACTTAATATACACAAAAGTTATGTTTCTCTCTTGCATTCAAACCTTTGCCCGTTTTAGCATCATTCATTCGCGCTTACATTTCACATATTTTATGAGCCACGCTATTCTTGACGTGTTATAGCAACGTCTCAACGCCAATTCACCAAGCAACCCCAAGTTGCATATGGAAAAAAGTTCCGAAAACAAGGAATCACCACAACAGCTACAAGGCTTTTACACATCTAGGGATCTCCAAAGAGTTTGCTCAAAACCCGGTGGACAACAAAACAAAATTGAGACCTTTCGGCCGTATTTGATGTATCAACGATCTTTGGGGTGTTTCCTTTTAGCAAGTTGTTTTTAAGTTCTAAATGATTCAATCATTAATATATAAACACTCTGTATTTTGAAAACTGATTACTTTAGAGAATAACTTTATTAGACTTATTAACAATACTATACTATATTTGGTCTAAGATTTTGTAACCTCTTCACGTTATATATTAAATATTTTGAACCTTAAGTTCTATTATTACAACGTATTAATTTTTATTTTTATTATTAAGATTTAATTAATGCTACAAGACCGGTCTTAAGCTGATGCTCTACATCAGATATAAAATATAATAGTAAAAATTGAATAAGAATTTTTTGTAACTCTCATGTTAAATAAAATAGTCATAAAATGAAATAAAGTGTAATAGTATGTTAGATCAGAAGCATATCTAATAGACACATATTAAGATATAAGCAGCTTTTACACCAGAATAAATAAAAAACTCAACTTAATTTTTTTTATTATTACACTTTCCTGAAAGAAGTAAGAAACATAACTCAATTAATTTTCTTAGTTATCTTATTTACCCAACATGTTATAATTGTTAGACAATTTGATTTGAATTTATTTATAATCAATTAAAATTTTTATTAAAAATTAATAATATTATTAATTGATAGCGCTAATATTTGTTAAAGTATTTAAAAATTAAAATCTTGTTGCCAAAACAATTACATCTGCAAACAATAAATATTTTATAAGCCAAACATACTTTCCGATTTGCCATTTCGCGAAGTTTCTAAAAAGTTTTAATTAATTAATATTATAAAACACACCCAGTATCAGCTTAAAAGTCAATTCTGTCCAAGCAACAAACTCAAGTACTAAAAAGTAAAGAGAACTTTATAATTTAAAATAAAACTAAATAATCTCACAAAATTTACTAATTAAATGACAACCATTGCACAGTTTGATTTATTTCCGACGCAACGTTAATTAACAAACTGATTTATTATATCAACTTTATAAAATAATAATTAGTTAGAAACTATTATTTTATGTCCGCTTGAAATGAAGGATTTCAACAATGTGCATACATTTACACACTTTCAACTTTCACGCAAAGCTTAAACTAAATCGAATTTAAATATTAATACACTTTGTTACCTTGAGGATCTTTTGTTTTGTTTCTAGAAACTATACACCCTGTGCAAACAACACAAAGTGCCTTTGTGGGTTTTATTATATCTAGAGGATTCGTATTATTATCAAATAGAATAGAAGCTGCATGTAAAAGGGATTGTATAAATTGTTAATAGGCCTAATTCAATCTATTTCACACAAAGTTAGGTTTTAATTGCGGACAATTGGTGTTAATATTAGTCGCAATATAGTTTCAATTAATATTTCCCACATTTATGTTAAAGATTAATATCAAATTACATCTTTCACATTGTAATGAAGCCCAGAGGCGTTTTGGACTGGAATTGAGTTCCCTCGACCGTTTCATGTTACCGGTTTAACTAATTTCGAACAAAAACCACGCTTCCTATGGTTTATTTATTTAACTGTTATTGTCAGTACGTATATTTGCAATAACGAATCAGTACTAAAACTTTAAATTGAGACCATGCTATAACGCGAAAACTAGATACAACTCATAAAACAACAGTCTATCATCATCTAAACCGTTATGTGCTTACTGCACGTAAAATAAATAAAATAAATCAACATAACCTTAGGATTTAATTATGTTGATAATAAAATAATAACTTTCTCATGAAAAGATAATTAAATTATATTAACGATAGTACATCCTGTTTTATAACAGAAAATCCTTTTATGTTCGCAGGAAGCAAACATGTTCCCGAAATTTAAACCCCTAAAGATTTTTGTATATACGTCAAATTATATTGTATAATATAATGCCGGGATTTTTTTAACGAGAAGAATGTTAGGAGGGTATCAAAGAAAAGGATATTAAAATTTCTTATAATATTTAGTTAATTAAATAACACTTCAAATTATTTTCTTAAGTTAATTATAAAACAAATATTAAAACCGTTTTTTAATATTCTGCAGGGATAATAATAATTAATTAACTCGTAAATAATTAAATAAATTTAAAGAAATTTTAATTATCATCAAACTGCTTTGTGATAAAATCAGTAATATCGTATACATAAAAGAATAATCCCTTTATTGTTTTAGTCAATTTTAAAATAGTTTAATTGTTTAAGTGTAAAAAGCCTTGGTTTGAATATATATTATTTTGTTTTGATGCAAATGCTTTTTTGTATGAGAGAAAAAAGAAAAAAATCGGATGAAGGTTTTTAATGAATATATTTACTTCAAATCATCGCAAGATAATACTTTCAATTTGTAAATAGAGGAGATTATAATTCTGAATGTTTTTGCGCAAAAAAGTTGTTTCACTTATCACTTTAGTATTAACAAAGTTAGATTAGAATTGATTTATATCTAGAAATATCAAAATATTGTATGAAAGTAACATGCAGACCAATGCAGATAACATAGTATTATCATTTTTTGTGTTAAAATAAAAATAAGTTTTGTAGAAAATGACAATGAAAGTAAAATAATATCACCAA
Organism: Tachinus rufipes; assembly: GCA_963932245.1. Lineage (NCBI taxonomy): Eukaryota > Metazoa > Arthropoda > Insecta > Coleoptera > Staphylinidae > Tachinus > Tachinus rufipes. The sequence goes on along the minus strand of OZ010741.1, from coordinate 113,652,960 downwards.
TACAACCGAAACGTTTAATGCTTGATGTATTGGTGATAGTATTTCCATTAACATTCATAGTCGTTATATTTATTTAGAACTAGCCGGAATATTGCTTTTAAATAGAAATAATATAAACATAAGAGAAAATGCATAAGTGTACACTGTAATTTAAAGTCTTTTGTTTACCCAGAAACTTCCTTTAATAGAATAGATTAAAAAGTTCTATAACCGTGTCAAAATTAATTTGAATTATTGCTTCTTAAGACATAATACATTACCTCAAAATATATTAATTTATTATTTAGTATCAAATTCATAACTACGGTCAATATATAATAGGTATGCCCTAGTGCAAACCGGCATTAACTCTGGAATAAATTGTTTGCATTAACGATTAGTTTTGATAGTCTGAATAAGATGTATGTTTATCTTAAACTCTTGATTGGTTCTTAAAAATGTAATAACAAGTTCTAAGCTTTGTTAAAACTTTAATTTTTTATTAAATACAATCTGCATTTTCTTTAAAACTTAAAGCATAGTTTTTTTTTTTAAATAATAAACAACATTTCCTCATAATTTAAAGTTCTAGGATTATAAAAAAGTTTATATTAAAGCTGTCAGCATTTTCTAAAACCGTTCTAATGTTTCTCAAACCATAGTAAAATAATCAGACATGTTTAAATCTTTGTTGTTTAGATTTCAAACCTTCAAAGTTTCTGCAAAAATTATAATAAACAGAAAAAAAATTTAAGCTTTCTGATGATTAATACTTTATTCCAAAACCATTAAAGCAATTTCTAATAGTGCGTACACAATTGTAACAATGTGCCGCAACACCGTCGCGTAACATCCTTGCGCAAAATCACCCCGCAACAGCGTCCCATCGCTTTTCGGATGTTACGCGACGGTGTTGCAGTACGGTACATGTTGCAAGTGTGTACGCACTATAAAACTCTGCTTTTATTAGACGTTTCTCAATAGTACAAAATGTATAATGGTCTACTGTCATCAAAAAATTATGTTAGTACCTTTCTTGTAGTTTATTAAATAATTCATCCTTCGCTTTTCAGCTTTCTTACTATACTATGTTCAACACTGTCGTAGATTGTATTTGCACTCTAAAACCGGTGATCAATTTCTTTTAAAATATCTTATCCAATACCAAAAGTGATTGTGAATTTTGTCTATTGTTAAAGTAAAAAGATTGCAAACACCTTTTAAGAATCAAAAACTGCCCTAGCAGATTAATTTTCAGCAAGCAATAGTATAGAAAAGAGTAACCTTTTAATGAGCTTATAGCAGAGTAAACAAATAAAAAAAAGTTAATCAACTGAATCTTCATCAAAAATATGTAAAATTAAAAAAATATCTCAAAGGTGGTAACGCAATGCCCCCTAGGGGAGAAACGTTAAAATGGTTGTGTGTGAAGGAGAGCTGTAATACAGTTGAATCCTATACGGACAGGCAACAACATTTTTGATGCATTTTATTTGAATCAGATGACTGAAACAAATTTATCATTTAAATACATGACGTATTTTATGTAAATTGCCCTATCATCCAGTTAAAAACACATACACTCGTGTTTCAGGGTATGCACCAATCATCAGTGTGCCTAGCATCTCACTGGTTGAAGAATGTAAATTGTCTTTTCGACCAGTAACAATTTACATAAAATACATCATTTATTAATTTTAAACAAAATCAAACTGGAAAATAAGTTACAAAACTTTAGGTTTGAAATGTTATTGAACTAACTGGACAAGAAAAAGTTATGTAAAAAACTTGTTTTAGATTAAAAACTCGGCAAAACATATCTTTATTATCTAAAAACATTATGAAAAACAAAGCCATAAAAAAACATTTAAGAAATTTGATTGCATTAGCAGTAATACCAAAGTTATACTCCGACTGCCAAAAAAAAAAACAAAAGGGCTTATTACTCCAAATAGATGTTTCGAAGACCTTTTTTTTAAGGTAGTGGAGTAAAATAAAAAAATCATAACTTTTTAGATAAAAAGTGTTTGTGCTCCCAATAGTCCTACTGTCAATATGTCCAAATCCTAGTATTACCCCTTCCTTAATTTTTCTTTAAACAAAAGCCTGTCGATAGAAAGTAAAACAAAAAAGTAACCACAGTATAAGTATGTCGTCTAGTAAAAAATTATACCCCAGGGAGATTCGACAAATAGTAAGGAATCCTTCTCCAAAAGGGAAAGAGGAGAGCAACAAAATGACAGCATAATCATAAAGATAATTTTAAGAGTAAGGAGAACATTAAAGATAGTTTGAGTGAAGATGGTAGAACGTCAAATGTAAGTGACGGTGAGGATCAGGGCGGAAGAAATTCTAAACAGATTAAAAGCACAAGATAGAACTCCTAAATGCTGTTAGCAGAAATGTGATTAAAAACCAACTGAAAGCAAAAAGGAAGTAGGCAAAAAAGTGCAGGTTAATCTTACTGAGTATGAAAGGATAGTGTTAAGTTTGATTAAGAAAAATGTTTTGAGAAGCTCCCACCACCCGGCAACTGCTAGTAAATCAAAAATAGATAAAAAAATTCCAAGAAAGATTTTAAGGTACAAGACAAGAAAAAAACTATTGACTGAATTCAAGCAGATTTCAAAATCAATAGTTAAATGCAAAAGTAAAATCTCTAAAAAAAATGAATCTACGAGGAATGTTATTGATCTTAGCACTTAAATAAGAAAAGTAAGTGTTGCAAAAAATAAGTAACCCCAGGATGAGATAGAAAAACAAAGTGTTGCAAGTTAGAGTCGCAACTCATAAAAAAAAATGCGTTGAGAAACTTGCTTATGTATTTTTTTTTAGTTTCTATAACTTATTAGTAGTCTTTTGATCGATATATGAGTATGAAACCTATAAAAAAAAATTCTACGGTTTTTTAAAGTTTTTTTGACGTTTTTTAACTTAATCACATTTTTTGTTTAAAAACCGCAATTTTAACTCAAAAAAATAAACTTACTAATGAAATCAATCAGAAATTTTCCGTAGAATCCAAATCTGGCGCCATTTTAATTTTATACCCTGTCTATAAGCCGCAAAAGCTATAAAACCATGTTTTTGTTCTTAGTGGGCTGTGCAAAAAGGAGCATTTTTAAAATTTTTTTTAACCGCCATAGTTGACGTATTTTGATGTAAATTAATTGAAAAATATAAATTTGTTCTGTGTATTTGGGTTTTAAGCGTCTAAAACTCAAAAAATCTGCAAAGTTGGCCTATTCTTCAACATAAACTCTTACAAATGCACGTTTAGCCGCGCTCAGAAGAACAATACACCAAATATTATTAAAAATTTGAACTCTGGGGACAATTTTACAAAGAAAATTGTCAGTGTTGTACTCATCGTCTATAGAAAAGTCCATCTAGAAAAAAATGTTTACAAAATTTTTATGCAAAAAATGCGTTAAAAATTATTTTTTTATTTTTATTTACAAAAAATATTATAAACACACTAGGGTGTGGTTTAAAACTTTTTTTTAACAAATTTTAACAAGCGACAGGCAGATATATGTTTGAATGCCAAAAAAAATAATATTTTTAAATTTTTGCGCCGATAGATCAAGTCTAAATTTGTGCCGCAGGCGCAAAAACTATCAAACAAAGAGTAAAATGGCCAAAAATTGGTTTAAGCGACAAAAAATGTCTTTGTTAAATTTCTGAAATCAACTTAAAAAAATATAATCCAAATAATCTTTAAAAAAATTTAAAAATAAATTTTAAGTAAATTTTGAACAAATTTTTTTTTTTAGATGGATTTTTCTTTGCCAGATAAGCACGACACTGACTAATTTCTATGTAAAATTGTTTGCAAAACTAAATTTTTTAATAATATTTGGTGTATAGTATCTCCGAAAACTGTTAAATGTGCATTTGTAAAAGTTTATGTTGAAAACTAGGCTTATTTTTGCAGTTTTTTTTTTGAGTTTTAGACGCTTAAAACCCAAATACACAGAACAAATTTATATTTTCTAATTAATTTACATCAAAACACGTCAACTTTAGCGGTTAAAAAAAATTTAAAAAATGCTCCTTTTTGCCCAGCCCACTGAGAACAAAAACATGGTTTTATGGCTTTTGCGGCTTATAGACAGGGTATAAACTTAAAATGGCGCCAGATTTGGATTCTACGGAAAATTTTTGATTGATTTCATTAGTAAATTTATTTTTTTGAGTTAAAATTGCGGTTTTTAAACAAAAAATGCGATTAAGTCAAAAAACGTCAAAAATACTTAAAAAAATTGTAGAATTTTTTTTTATGGGTTTTATACCCTCATATACCGATCAAAGGACTAGTAATAAGTTATAGAATCTAAAAAAAAATACATAAGCAAGTTTCTCAACGCACCCCCCCCCCCCCCCCCTAGCTCTGGTCCGTTTGAAATGGAATTGCCCACAAATAAAACAGAAGTAAATGAAGAAATAATAAACCGAAAAAAAAGTAATAATAAGTACAGCAAATGATACAAAAATATTAAAGAAGAGTATTAAAATAAAGGATATAATCAAAAATAGGCAAATAAAGAAGGATCAGAGACCTAGTAATAGCCAAAATAATAATAGTAAAAAAATCAAAATAAATTATTCTTAGATCCAAAACCTTAATCGTGCCAAGATTTTCTCGCTGTTTTGTAATGAATTTCCATGTCAGACACGTCTCGACGTCTGCGGATCGTCTTTTTTTTTGCTTGGTAGCTGTTGTTTTCGCATGTCTGCTTGTCTCAGGAGGTTAAAGAAATGTTTTAATTTTTTTCTTCTTAAGATTTTCCAAAAGTAAATTTTTCGGAGATACCGGGCGCTTACTGGTGCACAACGTTCGTGCCCAAGAACAATATACGTACTAGAAAAGAGGTTGGTGCTTATTGTGACATGGAAATTAGTAGCAATCTCATTAGTTAAGCACAATACTTCAAAGTGTTTAACTAAAAAACGGAAAAAATATTAGTTAAGAAGTAGTGTACCCTGAACTATGTCAAAGTGTATCAAAAGATAAATTATATCAATTTGTCAATCCTCTGTAGTAGAATATTCTTGGTCAATGTCAAGTTTGTTGGAGTCGAAAATCTTCAAACAGGTCCGGATTACCTGTTTGAGATCTATATTATTTTTCAAAATTTCCGTTGAAGAAAGTGGCTTCAGAGAATAAATTAAAGTTAAGAAGACATTGGCTGTTCTTTTCATCCTTCCCTGTTCCGTACCACTCTGACTATTCTGGCTTTCTAGAACGCTTAAGAAGAACTAGGTGACCCCACCAACCACCCAACCCGAGACTAAAGTATTGTTCTTTGGCAAAAGTTACTTGTCATCAAATTAAAGAAGAACAGTGAAAGAAAAACAAAGAAAAAAGAAAGAAGTTTCAAACTACTCATTCGTGATAGATCCAAGTTCCAAGTTGTTACCACAATCCCCCCCATATTTGCAGATCTGTACAGTGATAGGGAAACGGCGTAGAAAGCGTAGAATAAAATTCCATCCAAGATATCTGCAGCCACAATACAAATGTCTAAGTCACCTCTTATCCGTACAGCATGATAACATGATAAAAAAAAGACCGGCAAATTATGAAATAGCTCCTGGCACTCCAAAAAGTCAATGATCAAACCAGGAACCCTTTCAGGAACATAACACTTAGTTCATAGATTGTGGGCAAGTAGCAAGTAGTGCCCACCAAAATGTTAGTTCTTCGGGTGGGTGGGTGGGAACAAAATTTAATTTGTAGGCAAGTTATTTCTTTTACTGTGATCTATTGATTCTTTTACCTTTTGTGTGCTTGGATTTAGACATAAGAGAATTATTTAACAATAAATCTTTTTATAACTGACGCTTGGGTGGGTGGGTGGAAACAAAGTTCAAATTGTAGGCGAATTATTTCTCTTACTATGCCCCACTCACCCACCCAAGTATTAGTCATCAAAAAATCTATTGTTTCTTTCACCTCTTGTGTGCTTTGATTTAGATATGAGAAAATTGTTTAACAATAAATGGTGGTGGGAACAAAGCTTAATTTGTCGGCGAGTTACTTCTTCTATTGTAATTAAAAACAGCACCAAAACACCTCTAATTCTTAAGTAAAAATCCAATGTGGTATTCATTGTATAAGGAAGCAACGACAGCAATACAAAAAGTAAATGCTTCAAAAACATATATTAGAAATGAACATAGTAATTATAATTACGGTAATTTGACGCATACATCTAATTCAATCTTAAACTTAAAAAAATCTAAAAAATACGGAAAAAATAGAATGTGTATAATAAAAAAATAAAAAAATACACTTTAAAGATATACTGTAAAGACGTACAAAACAAAACCACGTGTTTCCGCTTACAAAAAAATTGCAACAAAATTTGTTAAAATACATTTAAAAACATCTCCTGTAAACTGAATTCTAAGTAATAATTCCTTTTAGATACATCTTCAAATGGCGTATGAGAAAATTACACATAAAAACCAACACCATTGCACCGTAGCATTGCATCCACTTTTTTCATTCTATCCTCTGTAAACTTAAACTTTCAACTGCCTATGATGGGTAGTACTAATAGTGCCAAATTTTACCCCAGTCACCGGCCAGCTCGCAGAATTTAGAAAGGAACAAACACCCAATAACTACCAAGAAGCGGAAGCAGAGAAAACAAACAACCGCGCAAACCTCAACTAAAACAATAAACAATCGTAAATAAGTCAAGAACGCTACAGTAGTACTCAACTTTATCTTTAGCTGCAAGCTCCGTACTGCAGCAATACCGTTGTTGCAAAAACAACCAACAAAGAAGTGCAAAGAAAACAAAAAAACTTCAACTACAATTTTTCATTTGCCGATCAAAATTTACAATGTTTGTTTAATAATTCAAACAATGTTTTACCTTTTGTTTTTTGGTGATTTTTTATTATATTTATATTAATAAATCCATATGTTTAGATATGTTTTATACCATTTACTTCTTTAACTATTGCATATATTAGTGTATTAAAAAAGAGATAACTCGTCCCGTTTTCTAAAATGCACCCACAAATATAAATACATTTGCTAAAAAAAACCTGCTCAAAGGCAAAAAAAAAATTTCTTTTGTCCAAAATAACAAAAAATAAAAAAAAATCTTTACATGAATTGCGGCTACTACCCAACAAGCTGAAAGTGCAAAACAACATAAGCACCAAAACTTAGTAAGTAATAAACTCAAAACCACATTCTCAAAAAATCTATGAATTCAGGGTTTATAAAAATAAGACAACAGACTAAACATTTTAGAGAAATGACTTTATCAAACGCACAAGATGCATATAACAAAACAAACTACCACAATTACAAAATCATTGTTAAAAAAACCTAATGATAACAAAGGTAGTCATAGTAAGAAAAGAAATTAGAAGAAAGTTTATTCTTTGATCCGGATACCGTCTATACATTTCTTAAGTTTTATACCTCCATAAGTAATGTAAAAGCTGATGCAAAACCAACACTTCTATAATCCTAGTGAGTGCAATGCCAGTACACACACTACATTGCTTGCAGAAGTATCGACATCAACCAGAAATTACAAATAAAAGTAAGTCGTCAACTTTTTAAAACGCAAGCCAGAACAAAATTATTGACCAATCAACTTAACACTAAAAAAAAAATAAAGCAAGTAAGTAGAATAAGTCAAAAATATACACGGATCGGAGCACCAAATGCTTTGCCTCTGCACCAACACCAGTTTGCACAAAAATAAAAATTATCAGCATCACCTCTACTATGCACCAAAAACCGTAAAAAGTAATTAAAATGGATAGACTATCAGTGGACCCAAGCAAAACGCAATCCCTTTTTTCAAAACCACGCTTTTAATGAGAAAAGAAGTAAAATTACTGGGACTCAATCTGGTCACATATTATAGTGATCAGATCCATCATTACGCAAGAAACGCTTGTATAAAGTAAAAAACCAATATTAAAGGACTTTGCCGCACTGGCAACCAGTCTAGCATGTTTTAGCATGTCTGACTGCAGCAATTACAGCAATTCCACTGCATTAAGTTGTTATCATAGAGGTAAGAACAAGCAGCATACCGACTACATATAGATTAACACAATGTTAATATTGAATGGTTGAGGCTGATACGTGTTTGAACTCCATTAACATTAATAATAAAACACAAATAGTGTAAAGGTTCAAAAAAGTTTTATTGTTTACTACAATGTAAATCTTAAAATTCATAGACCTCAAATCATAAATGTGTTACACAAAGAAAACACATTATAGATAAGATTAAATATCATAAAAGGTTTTTGCATACAAAAGTCATTTGATGTAATAAATAAAACTGACTAACCTGAGTTAGTTAAAGAAACCATCTAGTATACAGATGGGACCAAAGATCAAAATGGCACTGGCACCAAAATATATAAAAGCAGATTCAAACGACTTCGACTCTATCGCTATCACTTAATAATTTTGACTTTTTTTCTACGCAAAAATAATTGCCATCAAATAATGCGCTAGAATCATGATCGAGTCGGGACAATATTCAATCAGACCAATAACCATCATGTACGACAGCTAAGTGACACTACAGGCTTTAATGCACTAATATAATTTAAACTAGTGAGAGACTAATCTAAAGACATTAACTGCAACTAAACAGCCTGCCAAAAAAATCACAAAAACATTTATTTGACTTAAACCTGCTTTTAGAATCCAATACACGATTGCAAAGTAAATAACCCATAGTAAATTTGCAACGGAACCCAGCAAACTGTGGAAATACTATCAAAAAATAAAGAACACAATGCTATTCTTAACAGAACCATTACACACTTCTCAAACCGTGGCAATGTAGATGAGTCCAACAAAACAGCAAAAGTTTGATAACTGAACTAAATAAAGACACACAAGCAAACACAAGGTAAACAAAAAGTCCATTAGCAAAAGGTTATAAAATTGAAAAAAAAAACTAAAGTTGTAAGAACCAAACTTCAAAAAGTGCACAATACAACCAAAAGCCCGCAGAGTAGAGACGCATTTTAATAAATAAAATAAACTAAAGCACAAAAAAAAATCATACTAAGCAATCATTTAAAGTTTTTTTCTGAGAATAGTATTCTCATATCTAAATATAAAAAACGTGTTTTTGCATTTTGTATTTATGACCACAGACATTCAAATCGTGTGATCAATTTTTAAAATTGTATTAAAGTCCGTTTAAAAAATTGTTTTTGATTGTTTATTAAAGAACAAATAATATCATCATCAAATTGATGAGATTTTGAATCTTACATTTTGAAAAATTACATCTTACTAGAATACGTAGTGAATATTGTTATTGAATGTATAGTTTGTATGCTGCTATATTAAAGGTAGTGAAGCTGATAATTGATATTAGTAAATATGTTTTATTTGTAATATTTAATAAGGTTGTTAAAAGTAGAAGCACCAAGCAAAATGTGCACTAGTGCATCTCTACAGAAAAATCCTCGTTGTTGGGGATGTTCTGCTTTCATTGTTATTTACTTATGTTGTCCATTTAACCATATTTGAACTTTTTCAGTAGCCATAAATGTAGAATCATTTCTGAATGTTATCATATGTAGATTGAAAATAATGTAAATCTTTGTCGTTTTCGCATTTTCGATAATATTAATTTAATTACTACCGCTAGACATTCTTGCATCCGACTCACTGATTAGTCAATTGATCCTTTCTAAGTGAAAAATTTTATTGATTATATAAAAGCAAATATTTTATTATTAATGCAAAGTTATATTAAAAAAAATCTAAATCAAAATTAAATAAGGTACAATATTAATGTTATTGCAATTGATTAAATTATGTCCGAACCATTCATTATTATTCGTTGTTGATTTTTTTCTTGAAATAAACTTATTTTGATTACTCTCAAGCTTAAATTTAATTAATACAGAACATTATTCATTGTGTAGTAGAGTAATTACAATGACAACTCATACAAAAAACATTTTCTTAGAAGTCTACGCTTCATGAATACCCCAGATTATTCGATAAACTCACATAATTGTGTCATTAATTTTAAGTTAAATCTATTTTAAGAACCATGTATATTTGCAAACATATAAATCATTATTAATACTTACTTGCTATGTATATCAGAAGAAAAGAGAGACAATAAAATGTGGTGCGTAATAGGAGAGAGTCAAAGATTAATTGCCTGTTATCATTAATCTCTGCTAAGATTTGAAATCTGAGGCCGTTAATCAGTCATAAAAGACAACTGTAAAAACAGATAAAAAACTTTATACTTTAATACTTAAGGAGTTATTTGTACAAGCTTTTCTCCTGTTAGGACAATAAAACTCCGAACACTTGTCATAACTTTACCCATTATAAGAAAAAAAATTGACCCATTTTGCTATTACATATAAGATACACCGACCCTGTTATCGAATAAAAATAAATAAAATCAACCCTATAATTATTGCGTACTTAATCTAAAAATACAAACAATAAAAATTTAAATGGAATCTGGATAAATTTGTGTCACCAGAAAATGGGGGTGGGTATTCAAGTGAAGGCTTGTGGAATTTATCGATCTCCTTTTACATAAAAATATCCTGAAATTATCCGTTCGGTTTCGCCCGGTCACAAATGGGTCTGTAAAAATTTGGATTGTAAAGAAACTCTCGCACCGGGGCGGATACGCTTCTTTGAGCGAACTCACGGTCGCGCATTGGAATACAGATTAGGGCATGGCCGTTTCAATTGACTCCGATGAAAAATCAGATACTCGGAGAAGATTTACTGGCCGCTAAATTTACACCCCTCTGAATCCGGGAGGGAGCCATATAATTATGCTCTTCGCTTGGAATCATTTACAATGGCCGACAATTAAACACTCCCTAAGTAAATTAAATGCCGATTATTTAAAGGGCAACCGCGGCGCATTAAAGGGAAACTTCCTTTCATGTCAACTTAAATTAACAAACATTTATAAATTGAATAAATTTACCTGAGGATAATCGCCAAATTTCGTCTGGTAGTCGAAGACATAGAGATAGGAATTTCTGTGCTCGGCAGAATGCAGATCTGCGGTGTGAACAACTGGGGCGACAAATTGGGCATCCGACAGAGCCTCAAGGGTTTCATCCCTTATATTGATGGGATGCTGGACAGGCCTCTCCCAATCCGTGTACTCGTTTACAATAGTAGCCAGAATTTCAGACAGGTGATAACTATAGGTATTCCTTACGAACGTGCGGAGGATCTTTGACCTTCTATCTGCTTCTATTCCGTATTGCACGTCCTCTCCATTGAAAGCAAAGTATGCTTCCGCTTTCACCACCCCTAGCATCAGATCGTATCTGGACAATTTCGATATAACTGATTTACGGAGCAGCACGTTATTTAATATATTTATTGTATTCTGAGGCTCGATTTTCTGTGGTTTATTACTATCGAATTCGTTGTAATGGGGATTGTCTCCTGAAAAATATTTCATTGTTAAAATCACTCATATAAAAATTTACTTTGTGGAATAAAATTTCTTTTTATAGAATGTAATATTTGAAGAGTAAAATATATAATAAAGTACACAATGTAAAATGTATCCGTTTGATATTGTTTTTGTACCTGAAGGCTCTCCGGTGTCTATGACAACTCCGTCTACACTTGGACCGAAAGCAAACGCGAATTCCGGGGCAATGACAGGTGTGGACATGAGAACTTCTAATGGTTTCTCTCTCAGGCACTTGAGTAAATGTGGATGCGGTAGTTCCGGCGAACAGTTGGCATGGATTGCCACTTGAGCGGCATATCTCGAAGGCTCTTGGACCAAAGCCCAGGGTGATAACGCCGAACCAGACATCAGGACCGCTCTGTGAAACAACACACCTGAAAATAAGAAAAACAATATTAAAATGCATTCAGGAATATTTAGTCTATAAATAGTCAGAACGCAAGGTACATTTTTGTTAATATTAAAGCTATCTATTTTTTAGTAAAATATATGTTGAAAATAATATTGGCAAATATATAATGTAAAAGAGAAAAAATATAAATAACTAAAGTAAAATATTTGAACGTTTCCTGTACTTCTTATCAAACAATAACAGTAAAACGTAACTAAAGTAAACATATCATAAGAAAATCCTCAATATAGAATTTTCGTAAAAATTGAGTCACAAGCTTCATTCAAGGTAGAATAAAGATTGCTCCGTATGACAAATTTCTTTGTTTATTTTAAAATTACATCAAGCTACTACCTACTCAAATAAATTCTATTGAAATTTAATAATTTTCTACGTTCAACTGCAATACGTCGCATTAAGTTGGAAAATAATATTATTTTCATTATTCGTGATTTATAACTGCTAAAAGTGAATAATCAATTTAATTGTATTCAATATATTCTTTTTATCTTAATTAAATTTGTAAGTCTAAATAATTAAATTATTAAACGATTATAATCAGTCTCAGAATTCTGAGAAATGCAAATTGCTTCTCCCCAGTGGGAGATACATACACTAGTGTTTCAGGGTATGCACTCTTCATCAATGTGCCCAGAATCTCACTGGTTAGAAAGACAATTTACATAAAATCACAATAACTAGTATACATTGTATGTATAAAACTGTGTGAGAGGTGATAACGCAATGCCCGCTATTACGAGAAACGTTGAAACTAAAAAGAAAAATAGTGTAATAGTCCGTCTTAAAGTTGTTTTAAAATCTACTCCTACATTTTATATTGCTATTGCTATCAGTGATTCTAACTAAAATATTATTAGAATCCATACTGCAAACTAGATTATTTCAAAATTTAAAGCAATTCAATCAGTTTGTAAAAACACATTAACTGAGGATTCATGTTGCCATCTGATGCATTTCTGAAACAAGTCTTTTTGAAACCACAGTTAACAAAACTCACTTTACTACATATGTTCATACTGCAGTTTCAATAGAAACTTTTATCCGCAGTGGCTTTAAGTGTAGATCGATTGCAAGACAATCTTAAAAAAGATAGAAAGATCCAGGTCAAAAACTCTACAAAAAATTAGAAGACAAAAATACTTTCAAAAAGTGATACAAACTTTAAAAATCACCTTTTTTAAGTTTGTACCGGCTCTACCAACATTTTGTATTTAAGATTGAGTGCAGAAACAAACTATTAACCAAAATAACTTTCAAAAACTCAAAAAACCTATGATTTGGACCAGACTGCTTGTTTCTAAAGTCATACTCTAAATTATCAAGAACAAACCAATAAAATCTAAACAAACTAAAAAAAGTGAGTTTTGGTCTGGAAAGCACACACCAGACCAAAATGTCATCCGTTTTAATCTGGAGTATGTTTTATATGAAATTTTTTAATCTGTAGAAAACCCACAATATCGGAAAAATAGAAAATCCACTTTACGTAAAAGTAACAAACGCGTATAGTTCTCTTTGCAAAATCTATCCTGTTTGGACTACTTGTGATTTTCCCATAACGCGGATCGTAATACAAAACTACAACAAAGCTGGCAAACATTAAAAAAAAAACTTCTTAAATTAATACCTCTAATAAGTCAATAAACTAAAAATGGCTTGACCAAACTATGGTCACTTATCATTTATGGACAAATTCTGTTTAAAATAGATTTGTTGGTACAAAAGAGACGTCAGTCAGATAAATGCTGTAGCACCAAAACTCAATATGTAATGCATTATTAGGTGCTACACTAGTTGGACTGGACTTCTAGAAAAAACGTTACTTAGACAAAATTAAAAGCAAAAGCAGAAAAATTGCCATAAAAGTGTCCCAATAGATAAAACATTCTTATAAACTGCAATAGTTGGACTCGACACTAAGAATAAAGTAAAATAAAAAGTACAAAATTAGGAAGAAGAAAACGCCTTAAAGTTAACAATCACAAGCAGTTGATGTACCAAATACATTGAAATTCAAAACGAATAAACACTGCATTACATACGTCCCTAAAACGCAAACTAGTAAATAATCAAATAAAGTTCTTAGTTTATCAAATATCTATCACTCTGAAAGACAATGTTATTAAACTGCAAGCTAAATCTACAATAAACACACCACAATTAAAGAACCCATTCTTTTGTAGATTAAGTAAATGTTTTATTGCTATCTTAAACCGCAACACACTAAACTCTTCCATTGTTAAGTAGATTGCAAATTTATGTTACTATGGTCTTAGTTTTTCCTAAAAAAATTACACTAGGGCTGGCATTCAATCTTTTACCCGCTTAAAAGAACTATTTAAAAGTATATTTTTCTAGTTTTTGTACATTAATTGACTAGCTCCACAATCACTTCATTTTTGTAATAAATATTCTTCAATCATCAAAAACTTTTGTTGGTAATATATTTGTGATATTTGTGCGAATCCGACTGTCTAATTAAAACAAAGCATTGCGATGGCCCCAGCGGGTGTTGACGCAATGTGATTTCTGCCCAGTGCTCTGAACGTCAACGTGAAGAAATTCAAGCAAGCGCGGGTAAACGGCGGGAGTAACCATGACACTCTCCCTGGCTGTACTTCTGGACCAGGGGCCCAAAAAACCGGTAGTTAGGCAACCCCTTCTGCGACATTGCGGCCCCTCAACGCTTTTACAGGGACCGCTCACGCGGCAACGGACGCCGCTGCCGGTAATTGATCTGAAGTAGAGAATGTCGCAAGACATCTCGACAGTCACCTATTAACCGATTCGGAAGTAATTCCGGAGACATAGGTACTGGTTCGCCAGGGAACACTCTCCGAGTGCTTCGGAATTGGTTGGAGAGGTCTTCACTCCATGGGGCCTTCTCCCTGAAACTTTGGGAAGCTTCACGTACCCCTCGAAGTAGAGGGTAACGGAAAGCCCCCGAGACACGAACATGGAGGAGGGATAGAACCGAAAGGAATCCCGACCACTACCCTTTCCGGTCGTAAGGGTAGCCTTACTTACAAGGGTGCACAGGGAGAGGAGAAGCCACACTCTGGCGGCTAGTAAAGAGTGCTCCTCTGAAAGGCGTCGGACTCTGTGTGGTAAGATTCGCGAACAGGTAGATTATACTTGGGCTTGTTAAATTTCGTGTGTTGGGAATGCCACTTAGAAGGGTGGGGAAGCGTATTCTCGCTACCGTTTCCCTGTACCCGCCGTCTACCTCGTTCAGCCGTGAGGTGAAGGTAGGCGGTCCTCAACGGCAGAAGAACAACTTGCCGAAATCCGATCCAGCACTCCAGGCAATGATCACCTGTCCAATACCGGATACGTCGCGCACATTGCGAGGCAGACGTATTGTAAACGGATACCGTCGGTGGACGTCTGGCTAGTTATCTACGACGCCTACTTCGGAACGTACGCCTGGGGGCGTTACTGCTCGACCAGGTTTCCCGTTGGAGATATCGGCTGTGTGTCGACTTTAAGGTAGCCAAATGCCTCGTCATCTAATTAGTGACGCGCATGAATGGATTAACGAGATTCCCACTCTCCCTATCTACTAACTCCACCGTAGCAAATCCCAAGTCTTGTTGAGAAAGGAGGAGGAGCGGAACGGACAAAGTTCTCACCTTGATTTAGTGGGTGTTAACTAGTGTCGGGCCATAGAAAAAGCTGAGGAAATGATTATTACTTCGTTTCACAATAACGTCGGCGAAGATTTCCCTCATAGGAAGGTGGGTTCCTTTGGCACTGGCTTCGCTGGTTGTAGGCTCGCGGAGCACTAGTGGGGACAGGTCCGATGGCGAAAGCTACAGGGACGGCCGCGTAAAGCGGCGTGTAGAGTATGTCCCTATCTACTATCTAGCGAAACCACTGCCAAGGGAACGGGCTTGGAAAAATTAGCGGGGAAAGAAAACCCTGCTGAGTTTGACTCTAGTCTGGCACTGTAAGGAGACATGAGAGGTGTAGCATAAGTGGGAGACGCAAGTCGCCGGTGAAATACCAATTCTTCTCCAAAACCAGATAAATCTCAATAGTTCTATTTTTAATAACCTCCAACCCTACCAAACCTAAAGACGACCTTGGCAATGAACTAAAAAATAAGACAAAAACAAAAAACTTAAGAGTAGTTAATCTTTTTCAAAACTGAAGTATGATAAGGACAGCAGAGAAAAAAAGAAATACTAACAAACTACTATCAGGACACGACCAAAGTAATAGTTGCGGCGGTACTAAAAAAAATACGCAAAAAATACTACAATCCAACAAAGACCCAAGTAAACTAAAAGACAAGAAGCAGCAATTCCTAAGAACAACCGAGAAGTTACCAGAGATGCAAAAAAAAACAACTGGGCAGCCCCAGTCTCAATAGCTCAAAAAAACTTATGTGGAAAAAGTAATGCAACCACCGCAGCAATAACTGGTACGCAAGTGTCCATTAAAAAGTCCTTCTAATTGATAAAACCAGTAAAGAACAAACCAAAGATTGCGGCAAAATAAATGTTATAACTTAAGCATGCTATATTGACCGTATGAAACTTTCAGAAAGTGCCGCGTATTCAAAGATAAAGACGTGGTTAGTGAAAAAGATCACATAATTGTTATTGCTGGCATAGAAACACACGGTGTGACAAAACATTACTAATAATACTAGTTAGAAACCACTGGCTGATAACCGTTTTAACAGATGGAGTTATCGACCCGGAATAAGTAATATGTAACATGTCCACCAACGGCATCCACACCAGAAAAGAGAAAAGAAGCTCATCTTTATCTATATCCAAGAAACAGAGTCTTAACAATAACAAAAAGCTCAGAAAGGTACTGCGCGTAATCGAAAAAAAAAAAGCAAAAACAAACTAACTTGCATTATAAGCAGGAATTTTGATGCGGGTTAGACAAGAAAAAGTCTTGAATATGTTGGCAAAAAACTTAATCTTCAGATAACTCATAATACAGAAATAAAGCTTTCCAAATAATAAAATCAATGTGAAGCACAAGTTCCTCAACGTTCAGGAAATCACGGCCAAAACCCTAAGATTAAAAAAATCTCTAGGTAGAGACTAGAATCGATGGCGCATTAGAGAATTGAAAGATCTGCACAGATGCTAAGGCTATAAGGTATTAGTTAAAACGCAGAAAAAAAATAGATTTAAGTCAAAATCAAAATGTCTAAGATTGCGAAAGCAAACTTTGGCAGTAGCAGGCTTCAGACCTGCTAAAAAACAAGTCCATGGAGGAAAAAAATTACTTTTGGTTTGATCTCCAAGTCTACTCACAGCCTAGCTAAAGCCAGCAAACGTTAACTAACCTTGATCCGGAGGCTGCCGTATACATCACACATATCTCCTTTGTTGTTGTAAAGTTTGCAATAGGCCGCGGGCATGGTTACATATGAATAAAATGCAAGTTTGTCCTTTAATGATGCTATTTATCGCCCACTATACTAAACTTTGCCATAATATACATAGCCAAAACAATTTTCAAGTAAGCATGACATTGCAATCCGTAACAAGAAAAGCGTTGATGATTTGTCCTTCATAGACGTAACTTTGTACTCAGCAAATCAATTGCTAAAAGATGTCCATAAGCGTTTAGTCAGTCACCTTTAATTCTCTCATAAACAAAAGCATTTTTATCAGACAAGTGTAAAATGGCAAAACTATCTTTAAATAAAAAAACCAACTAAAAAAAAAGAAAAAAGTCTTATAAGCCGCTGTGCATCCTAAACTCAATGCAAGCTTACAAGCAAGTCCTGAAAAAGAGACTCCAAGATAAACTAAAAAAAACGGCCTGCCTGATTTGCAAGTCGGTTTCAGAAAGTGGCGGTCCACAATTCATGCAGCAAAAAATCTGCAGAAGCTAGTGACAAACAACAAAGCAGACACAAAAAAAATGTAATCCTTGCAACGTTTAATACGTTTTTTAATAAAGACTTTTGCCTGTTTCTGCATCCGGTTAGTATTGGTGTTGGCTTGCCTGGCTTTACTGCTAAAGTTGTTTTGACTTTCGACTAGTTTGATATCTGCGTGTCATATCTCAAAAAACTAAAAAACTTTTTTAGAAATATCAGATTTCTTTTTCTTCCTAGCACTTTGCTGCTGCTAGTTTCGGAAGTCCTAGCTGTAAAAATTGTTCTGCTTAAAATTTACTAGTTCGTAAAAACTAGAAGTCTTATGAGTGAGGTTGATTGGTTTCTGCGTAAGTAAAACATTGATTGTGATTGTTCGCAAAATTTTCAGAACTAGTCCAAAGTTTATTGGCAAGAGTTCTAAGTATAAACGCATGTGGCTCGGCAACGAATAAATAAGCTCTAGTTCTACTAACAACTCGCAAACCGCATACCAATGATTAAAACAATGTGGTCATAGTTGGTTGGAGTAACGACGGAAAAACTGATCATGTTCCTTTAATATCACTGTTGTTCAAGTTGTGATCTAAAATCTGCGTAGCTAAAGACCTGAATCCGATTGGATTTCTCATTCCGTTGTCTGTGGTTTGTTGACGTCTTTATCATATTAAGATTCTATGTTTTGCCAAAAATATGACTCACCACAACTAGCTACATTCTGCAATATTTTTTCTTATCTTATATTCTGTAATTTTTTTCTGTCAGAGTTGTTAATAAGGTTATTTTAACTGCAATTTGTCTAAATTTTTAACTGGTTTTCAAGTCTTTCTTACCGCTTGTTGGCTACAACCTGTAATGCTTTTGTCACTTTGTGTTCCGGTATCTCAAGAAGCAGGAGAACTGTTTAACAAATTTCTCTCTTGATAATTTGTAGCTATTTAAAATATATATTCTTATACAAAATTGCTGCTCCTTCGACAAACTTTGTCTTACTTATTTTTTATTTGTTTGTATATTAGTGTTCTTTGTTTAGATTTAGAAAAATACTCCTGCTCATTTGGTTTCAATTTGTAGTTATCAAATCGGGTGAACGTTTCTGCTAATGCATCTACTTTTGCTGTGGAGTTTCCATAGGTGTAGTAGTGGCAGTCAGTTAAACTTCAAAGTATCAATAAAAAAATCATTAATATAAAAATAGTTGTTTTATTTAAACTGTCGCTAAATTTCAACTGTTGATCCAGTATACCCTATTTAACTAAAAAACATTAAATTGGTAATGTTGCCAGCAATTTGTTGATTGTCAAATAAGAAATTCTGGGTAAAAACTATTACAACAACAGAAAATGATGTTCTGTCGCTTCAGCTAAAATAAGTTGAGCCTTTAGTCGAAGAGCAACTTATTCTCAAAGTGTCTATTGATGCCATTTGCACCGTAATTTTAATCCGGCTCACAGTTAAGGTTGCTGACAGACGGTCCTAAGTCGATGCTGCCTTGGTTACGGCAATTTAACCATTCGTCTGCAAACTTCTGATTGCGGCTGCGGTAGGTGTAATGTAGTGTGCAGGTTTCAACTAATCCCGTTAGATTGTGCACAATCGGGGTAAATTGACTTAATTAAAATATTTTCTAGTTTCTTTAGGTTGCAGATAGTCTCTCTTAATAAATCGTGGTTTGGAAGTGCCCAAGTAACCAGTTCCAAAATTTGATTGTCTTAGAGTCTGGTTCATCTCTTTTGTTTGGCAGGCGTATAAGTATTATTCTTGAGTGTGATAGTTGAAATCGATGCGTCTTATTCGAAAAGAAAAAACTTTAAGACTTAATAAAAGCATATGACCAAACTGATAAAAAATTTGGAAGTAAAAGAAAATAGATTGGCAATATAAAAAAGTAAAGAATAATTTGTATATAAGACAAGTAGCAATATAGTTAAATAATAAAAGACCCTAAAAATGATTAATGAGCATTAAGTAAATCTAGAATAAAAAAGTGTTGAAAAGAACAAGACAAAAAACAGAGAATGATAGATAAGACATTATTTACTGAAAGACGTGTTTAAAGAAATAGTGCATATCCAAAACAAAAAAAAAACAAAAATATGCAAGATAATTGATGTTCTAGAACAACAAAGAACCAAAATAATGAAGAAACTGCACGTAAGATCTGCAAAAAGCAGAACAGCAATAAAAATGATAGCATTCTTTATCTTGAACAGCAATTGGTAGCAAAAAGATCATGCACCTCTTGTCTAAATAAGTAGACTTGAATAAATATTGCGTGAGTTAGCAGAAATTCGAGCAGAAATTTCCATCTTAACTAAAATGACTTGCATCTAGCCATTTTCAAAGTGGCTAATATCCAGATTTAACATACAATAATAATTAACATGTTAAATTGTTTTTCAAATAAAAAAACTGTTTTTCCAAAACTTGTTTTTTTTTTAATTCTTGGCCAATTTACATTTATAAGCGTATATGTTCAACTCTTTTGAGTTAACGCCTGCGTAATTTAGAGACGCTTTATGATAGTTCAGCATAATTAATTTTAACAATAGAAATAGTTTTTTGTTAATAATTAATTATACTAAATTTCACAAATCTAAACAATACTTTCTAGTTATTGATTTTATAACAGTTTTTTAATTTGAATTTGAATTGATGAAAACAATTTTATTATTTTATAGTATTTTATATTATGAACAGGAAGTGCCTTATAAACTCTATTTATATTAATATAACTTTATGATTAAATTTGATTGTACTATTAATTAATAAAATGCTTCATTGATTTTTGTGGAAGTTATTATATAGGCGATGGCATTTTGAATAGGATAAAATTCAAACTCGATGATTTATTACAGTTTTAATGGATTTTCAATCAATTGCAATTTGTTTTCGTTGCTGTTATTTTTTAATAAATAAATGGACAACAAATCAAATTATGCGTAAAAATATTACATTACTTTCTATTCGATATAACCATTTTGCAACATAAATCAATTTTTAATTAAAAATTATCAATTTTAGTTTAATTAATATAATTAAAATTCAATATGTTACGATTGAATATATCAAAAAAGGATAGTCATAAAAATATTTTTATTTAGTAATAGTGCTGATTGAAGCGTTTGCCAGCCGATCCCTTTTTCATGCAATAATCGAGCACTTCCTAAAATTTACATCATCCATCAATTCGTAGTCTCCGAGGTCATCCTTGGGAGCCTTTTCCTTTGAGAAGGGTAGGAAATAGATGTATTAAGATGATTCCAGAACTACATTATTACACATCAGTTGGAATTGGACACATAAAGGAGCGGACTGATTTTATGTAATGTTCTAAGCACTAGATAAAAATGAGATAATATATGGGCCATAAGATTCATATTTATCTGTAACATAGAATATATGTGTTCGTTTCCGACACGGTTTAATTTGATATTTTTGCATCGATGTGGATGTGGTGATATTGCATAGCGGTTTATTGATCATATACTTTTATATCCGATTTCAAGTACTGTAA
Organism: Tachinus rufipes; assembly: GCA_963932245.1. Lineage (NCBI taxonomy): Eukaryota > Metazoa > Arthropoda > Insecta > Coleoptera > Staphylinidae > Tachinus > Tachinus rufipes. Next base: position 113,631,703 of record OZ010741.1, on the reverse strand, counting down.
TAATAATCAATAGTAAATTCTTCATCAATTCATATTTTACTGCAATATACCGATCTCGATTCTTATATTATTGATATGAAAATTGCGGAAATAAATGCAATATTGAGTTAACTATGAAATAAATAATGTTTGTAAACTATTTTTTTGTTATTTTTTACATGAAATTTTTTTCGAGTATCTAATAAAATTTTATATTGGAAATAAATCATTTGAGTTCAAATCATTTTCCCTTTGCAAACATATTTAGATTTTTTATGAGTAAATATTTGTTTAGATAGCAAAATGTCTTGTATTTAAGTCATTAGTCAATTTTGGATAGGCAAAAATCCTAATAGCTCGTTTCTGAATAGAGTTTAGAAGAGATAGTGTAGTTTCCAATGCTTCCGATAATTTTAACATGGATGTTTGCTTACATCAATGTTAATTTTTTAAAAGACTAGGCCCAATGTTAGTATATGCAATGCATGTAGGCGGCCAAATGTCAACTTTTGCTTGAAACAAAATTATTTAATGATTCTTTGGAAAAATTGTTTCTAAATTTGCTTGTACTACATATTATTAGAAAGTATTTTAGTAATCGTGATGTGTATCGCTTATGACACACAAAATTATAACAATCTCACTTAGTCACAGTATTTCAAATCAACTGACTCAAAAATGATGTTGTGACCTAGAGTCTAAGTCACAATATATCAAAAGCTAAAACATAGAAAATCGCCAATCCTTTGTAAAAAAGAGTTTTTGGGGTAACTCGTATCCCTGTGCATAATTCGTAAAAGTAAAAGAATTCAAAACATCTAATACATTAAATATGAAAGTGTGAGTGAACCAAATACTAGGCCTTTTCAGCATTTTCAGCGTCTACAAAGTAACCATTTTTTCAATTAACAAGTTCTATGGTACCAGATGAGACAGAAATACAAAAAATCACTGTAGAAGGCAACTGGTAGCAAGACCGGCAACCAAGCCCGTTCCAACCCCGTCTACATCACAATCCCCGAAAACCTAATAAGGTCAATGCAAACAAATCGTTTGCAAATTTGTTTCGCCGTTAGCATCTACTCCGGCGCAGGGTTATGACAGGTTACATCAGAAACTTTGCTTAAGGTATGTTTTTGGAATGCAAACGGTATTATAGCTAAGATGAGTGCAGTGGAAGAGTTTTTCATCCGTAAAAACATTGATTTTTTGTTGGTGTTTCAGTCGATCAACAATCCCACTCAAACGCTGAGACTCACAAATACTTTCACATATTTGGGAACGTCTGAGTGAGACCGAAGCGTAAAACAGTGATCTTTGCAAAAAGATCCTTGGACAATTCCAAAATTAATAGTCCTGACGCAGTGCCGTTGGAATCAAATGTGCTTGGGTTAATTGCAATCAAAATTGCATCGGGTTTAACAAATCTTTTCTCCACTATCCTTGCTGAGGACTTAACGCAAAACACCGGGCGTATAATAGCTCTATTTCAAACGCCAAGCAAAGAAGATTTCAAGTAGTGGGGCCAGTAAAACCCACCCATTACCATTACTCAAGTTTCCGACGTTCTTGACGTAGCAATATTAAAGAACATCAACTTACAACATAACATCAAAATAATCAATGACCTAAGCTCGGACCACAACTCAGTAATACTAGAGCTCTTCGAAAGAGGATCAACTAGGAAGGAAAAGAAGGCTTCTAAAACCAATCAAGTTCGCGCCGCTTGTAGAAAAGTCCAAAGCATTCGCAAACAACCTGGAACTCCTCTCAATCACCAAAAACACGTATCTGAAGCACATCAAAAAGATGCATCGGGTTGTATACAACTTCCTAGTAGCCACTGACAATGACGCGCCGCTATAAAATGTTAGACTTTCTCATCAGAAAAATTATGAATAGGCTTAAAAAAGCGTTAACATGATTTTTGCATAAAGTAATAATAGCGTTCACCAAGATCGCTAATGTGATTCTTAGAACCGGGTATTTTCCTACAAAATGGAAGTGCTCTATTGTTGTCAACATCTCAAAACCTAGAAAGACTAAAAATTTCCGCAAAATTAGCGGCTAATCAGTTTACTAAGGTCATTAAGTAAAGTCATAGAGATAAAGCATAAAAATATCTTCTTTAATGATGATCCTCTAGCGTCGTCCGATGCTGTATCTGAGGATTATCTTCGACAAAAAGCTCACAGGTTGCACGTGCAATATATTCTTGATAACACCAGGATAGCTAAAAACCTTCTTGTTTCGATGCTGCGACGGGACAGTGGCTTGAGGCTCCAAAATAAAATTTGGCTGTACGCCTTGACTGGTCACTTATGCGTCACCCATTTGGGGGACAGCCGCAAACACGCATCTGGATAAACTGAAGTTCTTCCAAAGCCTGACTTTGCGGATGCTCCTCCAAAATTGAGATATTCAAAGCAATCTCGGGATTCCTCTTCTGGAAACTTTGGAAAAAAAGTACTTCAAGAATATCGGTTGATTGCAATTCTAATTTGTCCCGACTCGCTAAGCCAGGCATGAAAGTTTTGCGACATAAGCGCCCGGTTAACCAATTAGTTAACCATATCCATATCTAAAGTGGGAACACCATATCCCACCCACAGTCTCTAGAGCGTCCCATCTTTATCCTCATACCACTTTCATTTTAATTAAACCGGTAGGTCCCTGAGCTATTTGGTCTCAAACTTGTGTGTTCTAAAACCAAAATTGCTAATATAAAATATCTATGTATTACAAATCGTTTTCCGTGGATACCAAACAAATAGAAGCAAAAAACTAAACTTTAGCAATAGTTTGCCATTAGTTGCTTATAAATACTGACTAATTAAGATAAAATCCATTCCATTAGAAAAGGCACAGTTTTTAGTCGTAGTAGAGTGAGCATCGAGAGTTTGTACTGAAAGTTTGTTTTCAAAAATAAAAATCTGTAGCTCCGGCACAAACGACTTTTCACACGCAGTTCGTTGCATGCTTTTGGAAGCGTTCTTGATTAAATAACAATTTTGTTGTTGGTTTAAACAGTAAAAGCAACAGGATCTGCAGTGAAAAAAAAAAACACCCAAAGGTCTCAAAAATTTAAGATATCACATAAACATCGCTGCATTAAGTGCTTAATTTATGATGTCTCCAACAATTTTAGCATAGAAACATGCCCCAGCTCTTTAAATTACGGAAAAAACTGCGAGGTCAATTTTGCATACTGATCTTCATTTACACCCATACAAGATTATTATTGGTCAAAAATTGTTTCTAACAGGCTGGGGAACACGTATAGATTGCTGTAATAGAAACCTCGCAACTGTGCTTCCTACTAGCATTCTTTAGAGTAGCGATGAAGTCTATTATTCCAAATTTCTGGCTCAATAAACAAACAAAATTTTTGCTACTGAGCTGCTAAATACCTCCGACAACTCTACCAACAATCTCTTCACTCCAAAACTAACCGTATATTCTGCTTTGTGTACTTTTGTGAAGCGGCTACGTCACAGTACTGTAAATTACAATCAATACTGCAACATGTTTGAAAATTTTCTGCGCCCAAAAAGAACACAATCTAGAAAACTTCTGATTTCAACAGAATCAAACTACGGCCTAAACAACAAGGTGTTTTTTTTATGTAAATTGTAAGATGCTTGACACACTGATAAAAGATGCACACCCCAAAACACTAACGAATGTAACTCACACTGAGTAGAGAGGCAATTTAGATGAAATAAATCTATTGTTAAACTATTTTAAAAACCAATACATTTAACCCAGGTACCAAAATCTGGCATACGCTTGTAAAAAAACCGCCTTAAGAGAGAACGAACGAATGATGTGAGGGGTTATAGAGTTTTTTTTTTCAAATAAACAAAATAAAAAATCATTTTTTTTTTAATTTCGAAATTTTTTACGATTTTCAATTTTTTGTTTGTTTTTTTGTCAATCAAACAAAATAAAAAACTATATTTTTTAACATTTTTTTTTTTTGATTTTAAAAATTTTAATTTTTTTTAAAATTCATTTTTCAAATTAAACAAAATAAAAAAAAATACAATATACAATATACGTAAAAAACGTAAATAATAAAAAAATCTTGTAAAGTAACACAAAAATCTTTAGATAGCAGAATAATATATCTTGCTTACTTATAGCAATGTGCATAGAGAATCGCCCCGAATAATGCTATTATTTACTATAATAATATTATAATATGACTATAACAATGCTTTGCCCATGCACACACAAAAACACGCGCCGAATATATATATATAAACACGTGAACAACTTCTATAGGATTCGATAAAATTTACCGGAGCGCTACATGCGAGCAACGCGTTGAACAATTATTATTATTATTATTATTCATGCCTTTTATTGTTCATTTTTACATATAAATTTTGTTTATTGAATTTGTTACGATTAATACATTTTAAGAAAATTGCGAATTACAAATTCCCTGCTCTTAACAAAAAAAATTAAATTGCTGCTGCAATACTACCATCAAAAACAATTAGTTTAAATTACTGCATTGTGTTAACAATTTATCTGCAAACTACACCACCAACCAATTATTTAAATTAACAAGATTTAACTTGCGTCTGGCAACCGCTTTAAAAATTTCTCATTCGAGTATGATGATAAACGTCCACTGATAATTGCTCATAAACCACCGTTTCATGCTAGTATACAAAACACATTAAGCTTTATTGGTTAACCATAGTAACCGTTATAGACATATACATCTCAAATATGTCGGTTCTTTTTTATCAAATGTAAATAGATAAAACGCAAAAATAACTATAAAAAATGCAAAGTTCTATTTAGCAGACAGTCCATATTAGCTGCTCATTTAAAATTCGTTTCAGATTACACTAGCAACGGGTTTATTACAGTTTACAAACTATTCACAAGTCGGCGAAGCATATGTGTATCGTTGATTGTGGACTAACCTGATTGGAGCTGATAGCAAATTAGAACGACTACTCTCATCTCTCATAAACAACACACAAGCTCCACCAACTATGAATGAAAAATTTAATTCGATTCAGTTTTAATTCACAGTAAACTATAGCAGCGTTCCAAATATTATAAATAAATTTTTATGTAATTTTATTTTAATAATTGCATTGACACAAAAAAAAATTACACATTAATGTGCAGTTTCTTTACATATATTTTATGTAAATAAGTTAACTCTAAATTGATTAAATAAAATAAGGAAGCCAGATATATATTCCTTTATATAATTCTCATCCAATATCAGTTTTATGTAAATTTCCCGGTACGCACCTTGAAGCAGTATACTTTATTCCTTTATAACCGTTTATCACAAAACAATAGACTGCTCCGATATTGATATTAAGCTCTAACGTAGGAGGCAGGCTGGGAGGATTTGAATATTCACATGCTCTGTTGCATTTAATTTGCATATAACATGCATGCTCTTGTTGCAAAACTTTTCCTGCATATAAACGTTACATTTTTACATTATCATCTCTAACGATAAAATACAAACGAAAAATATTACTCCTGGTGTATGCATCGAACACACCAAAAATACACTAAATATGCAAGAACCGGATTGTGCAATGCTGCAAATTTCAATTATGCAGGATGATCATTAAACACATATAATAATTACTCTTGGGACATTTGATTTTCTCATTTCGTTTTACTAGTCGCTGGGAATGCAACATTTTTAGCTGTACATTTACTGTGTTTTTTTTTAATGGCCCGCTTAATGACTGCTATCACAAGAGGGGCAGTTAAAGTTTGTTATTTTTACATTTCAACAGATATAAGTGTCCACGATAAATTTTTAAGAAATAACCCTTTTACTTTGTATGATTTTATGCCGAACATGTTTATTTAAAGAGAAAAAAGAACTTTACAGTGTATTACGTGAAAATATCACATCGCAACCAGTTGAGCCTACTAAATTGACGTGAGCAAAAATGACAAATTGCAATATCGTTTCAGAAAAATGAGAAGAGAATGGGCTTAGGGGAAAACATGGAGAGTGAGATGACTGCTAAATTGAGGCAAATAATGTTAAGATTAAATTTAAAAAATAATTATGTAGATTCGAGACTTCACCTAAAATCCGCATTTTGATTATTATTATTTACAAATGTGTTGTAAATTTTTATAAATTATTAGTATTTTCATGACATAAATATTTATTAAACAAATTTAAATTTATTTTTTTACAATTATAAAACCGTTCTATATTTATTCTGTATTTGGGTTATACATTGCTACACATTTTATTAAATAGCTTTATTTGATGACGTGCCTCTGTTTTTATATATCAAAACGTGACGTTCATTGTACATGAAGAGTAAAATGTCTTTTATCATTTAAAAATTGTAATAAAAATTGCCCATTTTGTAATAAAAAGAAACTTAGGAATTTCAGTAATAAATGTTGTGCGTAAAGTTTTCTCCCCACGCACTTTTTTAAACGATGTACAAAATTATGCAGCACCGTTACTAGAATTTCATCGTTTATAGAGTGATCATCACCGAGTGAATAGTTATTGCTGCAATTCTATAAAAATCAATGATGTGTGACTACTACTATATAGTGCCACATATCTTAAAATATCGAGTTCCAAACAAAGTTTGTACCATTTCTGAGCTTACATAACAAAACGGCCTTTTTGTTTAAAGAATTAAGCAATTGACTATTCGAGTAAAAAAATTCTTTATTATATATAAAGAAACATTCTTTTATATCTACATTTTCCATCGAAAAATGTGTACAAAACTGAAAAACAATTTAAGGTAACTCTTACTTTTAATATTAATTATAGTATAATTTCTTTATATGTAGCATTTGTTACACAATTAACTCCAAAGTATAGCTACATCTTGCAATATTATTCAGAAATATTCAAAATCAACTTTTATATCTTCCAGGTACGCAAACATCAATAAAAACCCGTTCAACTTTTTTTTATTATCAAGCATTTATTCAAATCTTGCTAAAAAGCCATTGAGTATAAATAGTAGTATGTCAAGGGTAAAGCATTGTCACCGAGATTAATATTAATAAATTTAAATCAAATAAATAATAAATTTTATAAAAATTAAGAAACATACACGTATTTCAGAATATGTAGTGCACATCAGTGTGTCTATCATCTCACCAGTTAACTTACGTTTCATCTTAATACATCATAATAACAAAGTTATTGCATAACATTTATTATTACAAATACATAGCAAATAATAATAAAGGAAAAATATTGAATGGTTGCAACAAAAAATTTGTTTTTATAGATGCAACAAACGATTATTTAACCATCCACCACACCGTGCATTTACATTATACATAAATTAACGGCCACTGCCATCAAAGTTTAAGTTGATCTTGCCCCACTGCGCTGCGCTCGTGTTAATCGGGTCTATCTCAACTTTTCGTATTAGCGTGTCACCGCTACGACCCGCCATTAGTCACGCGCGCTTTTCCAAAAATAAAATGTGCACACAATTATCAATAAATTCTGTAAAATTAGCAAACATACATTTTTTTCTAGCATAAGATCCAATATGACGTAAAAATCTCCTAAATCTCTTTTTCTTAAAACTTGTAAGGTAAAGATCCACCAATACTTTTTATAAACAAATATTATAATTATCTAACTAGTCTACTACTTATGTACCACTAAAAATTTAGATCGTTTAGTCAAACTACTGAAACAAAATACTGTAAATTGTTTTTTCCCAAATCATGTAACTAGTCTCCTAACCTAACTAATTGTCTTATTGTACAAATAACACAGCAACGGGATATAAAGGTCTAACTTTTGCCACACAGCACCATACTCAACTGTTAGCAGCCAACCCAACCACATCGTAAAAAGAACCAGCCAGCTAGCAGAAATTATGTCGCAAATGCCATTTTATTATAATAATTAATATTATTTATTGAATATAATTAATTTCAAATTTGATAAATAAATAATAAAACAGCAACCCAGGTACAGTTCAGCCAAACAATAAACCGCCAGTCCGCCCAAAAAAATCAGAAAACTGTAAGCAAGACTGCCTTCTTAACTCCCTGAAAAATGTAGAATTAACATAACTTCACAAATGTTTATCTAATGACCTCATTAAAAAAAAAAAATTGTAAAAGACTACATTAGTTACTCTCAACCAAGACTTTAAAAATAAAACCTTTTTTTTTTTGAGAGGAGAAAAAATCTTCAGCTAAGACACCGGCAGCCAATGCTGCACGATAGTGCTGGGCTTCTACCGGCTAAAAAACTTCCTTAGATTTCTGCAACATAACCGGAATTGCCTAAAAGACATTTCTTCAGTCATAGCACTGCTTCTTTACTATTCACTACTTTTTTGCAGGTTAAGTTCATCTTTTTCTTTTTTTTTAATAATGTTTTTAATAAGGGAATTCATGGCTACCCATTGTTCTTCACTTTCTAGCATTTTATTTATCATATTTTCTAGTGTGACTTTGCCGTTAAGTTTATCTTTTCTCATCTGTTCCCATTCTGGGCATTCGAACAGCGTGTGTTCTGTCGATTCTACTGGGTCGTCACAGTAGTTGCACTTGGCGTCATTCCTAATGTGGAATTTCTTTAGACACTGATAGAAGCAACCATGTCCAGTTAGCGCTTGAGACAGATGAAAATCAATGTCACCGTGCTTTCTGAAATACCAGCTACTCAGATCTGGTAGCAGTCGGTGCAGCCAGACACTTTTCCCGTCTTCATCTAATTTTTTTTGCCATGCTCTTATGGTTTCTCCTTTTTTCGTTTTTTTTCTGTTTCAATTTTTCCTCTTGTTTTTATTTTTTCTTCCACGAGTAGTGTAAGCGGCACTGTTCTGGCTAGCACCAAGTTGCTACTTGTAGATGTTGTGCTGTAGACCCTTGTAATTTCAGCGTCAGTTTTCTCTGGGCAGTGTATTTCTTTTTTGTTTTTTTCTAATTGCATGCCGTCTTCCCATATGGAAGAGGCATACATGATAGTCGATTGAGCTGCCGAGGTGAGTATCCTTCTTTTAGGTTCTCAGGCACCACCTATTCTGGATAAAATTCTAGCCAGTTGGATAGCAATTGCAGTTACTTTATTTATGTGCTGTCCAAATGTTAAGTTTTTGTCTTGCTCTACACCTAGATACCTTATTGCTAACTTTGGCTTAATTACTTCTCCGTCTACTACGAATTTGATAACGTCTTTTACCCTTTTCCTTCCGATTAGCAATACTGCTTCAGTTTTTTTTGGTTCTAATTTGAGGCCGTTCTTTGTTAGCCATGTGGTGATTTTTTTAAGCACTTGCACTGTTAATTGTTAAGACCAGGTCTTTTTCTAATTTTTCGACGGCTACGATTGCCAGGTCGTCCGCATAGGCAATTAAGGTGACTTTTTTTCCTACTTCAATTTCTAGCACTCCGTCGTACAGCACATTCCAAAGAAGGGGGCCCAGTACCAATCCTTGTGGAACCCCTGCAGTTACTTTTGTCTCTTCTCCGTCGTCGCTTAGTATACTTCTTTCCGATAGATAGCTTTTTATAATGTCCGTAATGTCTGTAGATATTTTTCGGCTTTCCAGTTCGTTTATAATTTTCTCTCATGGAACGCTGTTAAAGGCGTTTTTTATATCGACAGTAACCATTGCGCAGAAGCTTCTGGTTTTCAATGTTTTGCTCATTTCGATTTTAGCAATACCTATGACGCTTTTTAGGGGGTCTTCCGTGCTTTTTCCTTCTCGAAATCCGAATTAGTTATTAGACAGATCTGCTTTTTTTTAATTTTTCTCTAAGCCTAGCAGCTATCAGCTGTTCTAATAGTTTGCTCATTGTGTTTAGCAAGCATATTATACAATATCCTCTAGGGTCTAACTCTTTTTTGTTCGGTTTTTTTATTAGTATTAGTTTACCTTTTTTCCATTCTCTTAGGAACTCTCCAAATTCTAGTTCATTGTTCATTACCTCTCTTACCGCTTCTGGGAAGTGTTCTACCACTATTTTTACGACCTCTGTCGGTATAAAGTCAAAGCCCGGTGCTTTTTTGTTCTTCATTTTTTGGGTAGCTTTTTGTAGTTCTTCTGTTGTAAATTCTTCTTTTCCGTCTTGTTTTGCGACATCTCTTATTGGCCATTTTATTTCCTTATGATTTGGAAATAGCTCTTTGATAACTTCTTGTTGGATTGCTTTTGTCGTCTTCAGTGCCTTAGGTTTTAGTTTTTTCTAACAATCTTGTATCCTGTTTCTCAGATGTCTTCCTCTACTTCCTCCGTTAATTCTTTCCATTTTGTATCTTTACTTTTTCTTATCATTTCTCTTAGCGCCTTTCTTTCATGTTTGTATTCATCTTTTATAATGTCCATGATTGTCAATGTTTTTCTTTCTTTGTCTATTCTACATTTTCAAAAAAAAGTTTCCTCATCCAGATGAAGCAATAAAAAACAATCAAGCCTAACAAAAATATGATTATTGACCCCTATCATCACACCCCAAAATTCTGACTCTATTTTTCCTTTACGGAAATAAATGGAGTTTGAAACATTCATTTAAGCCATAAAAAAACGCCATCATCAATCTCCTCATCCAAAAGAGTTCTCCTAAGTCCAACACCAACGTAAATTCGTCCAATTCCCAGAACATAATATCTGGACAAAAAAAAAACGGAAAAAAGAATGCATTTTAATTATTAAGTTCATCAATAAGCAAAAATAAAACTGACCAAAATCCAACAAAAAAAGCAAAACAACAGAATTCAATTATATCAGATATTTATGCTTTGTGTCATTGAAAAGATGATACCAACCTCATTCGCCACCTTACTTACCAGACTGAAACTGAGAAGACCCTATAAAGAGGGTGTAGAGAAAGTCAAAAGCCAACTTAATAATAAAATCGTTAAAACTAATTTAGTAACTCAAATAGAGAGGAAGGACTTTCCCATGTTATATATCTCAATACAACCAAAAACCATAAATTCTTTAAAATCAAATACATGTGCAAACTCAAAATTAAGGTAAAAATAAAACGTGAGCCAGGTACAGCCAACTAATGCCACATTTTCATAAAATGCGCAGGTAGAAGAGTAGTCTCAGAAGTACCCAACCTGACGTATAAATAACGGTTGTTGTTTGAAAAGAATGACTATAGTAGAAAAAGCAAACCTTAAGTTTCAAATTTGGCATCGATAATAAACGCAGTCAGTAAAATTGTAAACATGAAAAAAATTGTCATTGTTACGTGTCTTCAATGCAACCAATATTAAAGCAAAGCTAGATTTTACTTATTAAAAAAGTCTTTTTTGTTTACAACAGTAAAATATTAGGTGGCAAAGTAGAGACAAAATGATCACGCCAGAAATGGTAAAGTTTACAAAATATTTTTATATTAATGACCGTAGACTAAAAGTGCAATGAGCTAGCAAGCTTGAACAGTATTTCAAAAAGTGCTGTACATTGCATATTGACCAAAAATTTAGTCATAATAAAGCTGTGCGCAAAATGACAAAGTTTGGCAAAGTTTCACAGCAATAAAATCAAGTTTTTGCATCGATTCATAACCATAGATAAAACATGGCTCAATCACTTTACAACTGAGATTTAAAAAAAAACAGTCAAAGCAAAAAACTAAAAAAAAAATTGGCTTCAAAGAAGGCAAAAACAGTTCAATCTGCAGCAAAGTCATGGCGTCAACGTAGCATTGTCAAACTTCAAACTTTATAAGGTTGGTATTTTCTACCGTAGTCGTGTTTTAAATAGCAACTACCATCTATACGTCAAGTCGAGTACTTCTAAGACTAAAAACGTAAGAAAGAACCCACTCCTCCCAAATGTGCCCTACGTCAAAGAGACTGCCAACTTCAAAAGATGCCTAGTGCACAAGCAAACATCGACTTGTTTTAACACCAGCAAGGTAAAGAACCCCATTCCTCAAAAAACAAGCAGTAGATTCTAGAGCTCAGCTACCATATTCATGACAAAAAAACATCAGTAGATCCCCAAAAGAATCTTTGCACAAAACTGATGCAAGCAGAGGAAGCAAAATTAAAACAAAAAATCACTTTATCTAACCATTGTCATGTTAGCCATTAATTGTTGGCATTCAATTGATAATACCTGACAGACCTATAGCAAGAATTATACCCTAGTTGATCCAAACAACTAACCTATCACAGCAACAGGGGCTTTTCTGTAAATATTTTTGACAACGCTTTACTCAACAACACTTTTGCTTAAGCTTCTGTTTTAGTCAATAACGAGTATTGAGAAACTTGCTTATGTATTTTTTTTAATTTCTATAATTTATTAGTAGTCCTTTGATCGGTATGAGGGTATGAAACCCATTAAAAAAATTCTACGATTTCTTTTAGTTTTTTTTGGTCGTTTTTTAACTTCGCATTTTATACTTTTAAAACCCAAATACACAAAACAAATTTATATTTTCCAATTAATTTACATCAAAATACTCCTTTTTGCCCAGCCCACTGAGAACAAAAACATGGTTTTATGGCTTTTGCGGCTTATAGACAGGGTATAAACTTGAAAAGGCGCCAGATTTAAATTCTACAAAAAAATTCTGATTGATTTCATTAGTAAATTTATTTTTTTGAGTTAAAATTGTGGTTTTTAAACAAATAATGCGATAAAGTTAAAAAAACTAAAAAAAATCGTAGAATTTTTTTTAATGGGTTTCTACTACTAATAAGTTATAGAAACTAAAAAAAAAATACATGAGCAAGTTTCTCAATGCACCCCCCCCCCCAGCTCTGGTCCGTTTGAAATGGAATTGCCCAAATAAGATCTGCAGAAAGTAAGCCTACAACGCACTGACACTGAAACAATTCTTGAATCGGTACAACCATCTAGAATAAATCATTCCAAAACCAAATCTGCAGCAGGTTCCAATTGTATTCCAGATCGAAATCACACAACAGCTAAAAACCTGTTTCAATTTATCAATATGGCCCTGAGGCATAAGCTTTGCTCGATTTATCAACAAACCAAAGTTACTAATCAAATCAAAACTGGTTTTTAATAAAAGCAAGCCAATTGTGATAAATTCTTTGATCATAAAAAAGCTTTTGATAAGTCTGGCACCAAAAACTATTTTTATTTAATCTTTTCAAACTCAATCTAAAATTGGAAAAACTCATTGCATCTTATAAAAAAAAAAAACATTGGCCGTAGAGTTGTGTATACTCCTCGCACAATCAAAACAGTGGTTCCTCAGGGTTCAATTTTTTATCTCCAATGCTCTTACACTTACAAGTCTTTGACATACCTTCCATCACGCCTAATGCCAAAATATCTTAATACACTAACGATAGGTACTTTCCCACATTTTATTCACATTAGAGATTCAATCGGGTTGTACGGTACTTGAAACTTAGCTAAAGTACTAAAAATTAAAAATCAACCATGATTTAACAGCACACCAATTTCATAAATAGATACAGCTACACGAGCCCCAAACAAACAAAAAAACAGCAGCAAATATACGATAATTTAATTACAACTTTTCATAACAATTATATGCCTAATGATGACCTACAAATGTTCAGCTTGGGGTATTGACTGCTTTTTGAATCATTTTAAGACTTAAAAAAAATAATCTCAAAGCACTTACTACATTAGCAACACCAAACTAAAAGCTAATCCGGTTTTTAAACCCATCAGAAATCCCATGCTGGTAGCTAATCTCACAGATTAATAAATACAAGCAACCAACCATCATTCCTACTGTAAAAAAATTATCGTAGCTCATCAACGGCAACTACATAATTCATTGCCTTCAAAATAGAGGCATTTGAGATGTAGATATACCGCAGAATTCTGAAAATACCATGGACCAAGAGAGTTACGAATAAAGAGATGCTGCAGAGAATGGGAACAGAAAAGGAAATAGTGATAATCATTAAAACCAGAAAATTCAAATACCTTGATTACGTTATAAGAGGTGCCCGTTACAAGTTTTTGCAGCTCATAATCCAGGAAAAGATAACCGGCAAAAGAAGTGTTGGGAGGAAAAGAATATCTTTGCTACGCAACCTCCGAAATTGGTTTGGATGTACCTCGAACCAACTATTCAAGACAGCAGTAAATAGAGTTCAAATAGTCATGATGGTCGCCAACCTTCGTTAAAGATGGCACACCAAGAAAAAGAAGAAAACCTGTGCAGAATGCGCACTTCTAACAACCTCATCAAAAACGTCACTTAATATGCACAGTCAAATTAGAAGGTACTTTTAATGAGTAAATCCAACATATTAAATCTTTTAAAAATTTTCTTTCCCAGCCACAAATAAAAAGCAAAAACGTAAGAATTAGTTTAAATTGCATTGTAAACCAGTTACCAGATATAAACTATACAATCTTAGTTATTAAACTGTTCCAACTACTATTACACTTTTACGATAATCCCATAAACACCCACTTGCCTGCAAAACTCTTCGACAAAAACCCCGACTAACCTCTAAACATCCAGTATCCACCTGCTTACACAACCACCCTTTCTATAATTCCAAACTCGACGTATTAGATTTCAGCATTGACATCACGCTCAGGCTACAGTATTATTGCACTTCCGGTCATAGTCTTGCACCAGAGCTTCCAAATAATTTAAAAGGAATAGTTTTACACCACCCATCTTCTTGCAATATACCATCACAGCTGCAATAAAGAACGTTTTTCCCTAAACAACATCTCTAAGATTATCTGTCACACCAGGTAAGAAACTCCCGCTGACATACTGCAACCTTACGTACGGAAACTTTAGAAAACAAGCCTATGTTTTCATTCAGATGCACCAAGTAAAATCATTTCAACCAAATCCACACTCACAACTATATAAGAAACCCTCTTCCGGATTTTTCACCTCCACCGACCCCCACGTACTCTCTCATAGGATGAGTGTTAATTGACTCTACAGTAAAGCTTTGTTCAACAAAGCAGTTAATGTTTTGAGCTAAGCCTGACTCCATAAAATTTCTGTTTTCACCTAAACACATTATTAGAACTTTTTTTACAAAATTTAAAAAAATTCCATCAGTTTCATATACTTGTAAATTGATAAAGATGAAAAAAATAAATCAACTTATAAATCATCAATCAAATAATTTGTACCAAATAAACCAAAAACCAAACAACCTAAAAAATTACTTTATTTTAGTGAAATCTAAATAGTATTTTGACGACTTTACTAAAATAATGTAATTCTTATAATAAAAGTCATCGAGCAGAATAACTAACGTATCTTAAGAAAATACCCATCAAAATTTTTTGAAAACTGTCAACCAGAGCCATACGCCAAACCCAATACCTCTAAGACAGTTTACAACTTTCAATTTGGTAATTAATTATTCGTTAGTGCTTTAGGAATAGTAAAAAAAAAACAGTGCAAATCTAGTTCCAATAATCTAATAGCTTGTAGTCAGGTTAGAAGTTAATCCTACTAAATTGTCAAAGTAACGGTTAGAATTGTGGCCATAACAATAAGAACCAGTCATCAGATTTTTGTAAAAAAAATCCGCACAATTCAGGTACTACTTCAACCGACATCCAATGGTAGTGAAAAGCTTTCAAAGTATAGCCAAAAATCCTTGCAGGTGGCTTTGCAAATATCTACCGCACTTAGCTAACTCACAAAACTATGCACCAACAGAACCCCAAAAAAAAAAAAAAAAAAACATTCTATCACTAGAAAAGATCCATACAAAAAAAATCGAAGAAAGTGCAGTGAGTGACATTAAAAAGAAATATAGACTAGAACAAAAAAACTCAAGAGAAGAGAGATTTATTGAATTCTGCCAGAAACAATGGTAATAACTAACACTATTCAAACTACCCAAAACTGTTTAATTTTAATTTTAGAAAAAATATTTGTGCATGCACTAACAATACCAACAATCCGATTTAATCTAAGCAACATGATAACATCCAAAATTGGTTGTTACTATTTTGGATCAAGCAGAAAATCACAAAGATAAGTATAAGTAAGTACTAAAGAATCTAAATCGTCTGGAGTGAAAAGTCTGCATTTACATTTTTATCAACTAATCATACTGAGTGAGAAAAAAAGTCTCATATTGTATAAAAAAAGTAATTTGCATAGTTACACAATATACAAATTTATAAAATTCAATCAAAACACAAATATCGCAAACAAAGCAGCAACGCAATTGTGGTTGAATCTGATGAGATATTACGCTAAAAAGCCTATCTATGATCTATTCTATCTTTGTTTTCTATTGTTAATTTATTTAAACTAGTTTTGTATAAATGTATATAAATAACTTTCAATTGAAAATGCATTAATAAATGTTTTAATTATTACAAATTTATAACCCACATATATTTTATAAATTTAAATATTAGAGAATCATTAATAATGTAATTTAACTAATGAATTAAATTGCGAACGATTAAAAAAGTATATATACTTTATAAATGGAAACAAATTTAAATAAAACGATGCTATTATGTATAGTAATTGCTCCAATAAATCAAATTGAATTATTACATGGTTAGAGAATACTGATTCCAACAACTCAAACATATTTTACAACAAAATGAACACATTATTCAACTAACATTCAGTTCAATTATTTAATTAAAATAATAACGGCAAAAATTATGATAATGATCTAATATTATCTTTTTAAAAACTAAACTTAAGCATTAAAAGTTGTACTTAATTGCTTTATTTATATATGATTGAAACTCTATCGAACGTTACGTGTCGCTTCAATAATTGTGCTAATCTATATTAATATATAGAATATCTTCCCGAATCAGCTACAACGTGATGATAACCCCTTACACAAAGACTCAATTATTTGTACTTTGTGCAGGTCTTAATTACATTACGGAATAAAATCGATAGCAAAATACTTCCCTTTTGTGCAGTAATTATTTTTCCAACCGTAAAAAGATAATTACCTACGTGATCAATTTAAACATCCAGTTCAAAGGATAAATCGAAAAATAATATCTTTTTTTTTCAAAAAAGTTGTTGAGAAAATATATATTTGTGCATTTAACTGTAATAATCTGTTCAATACAAAATTAATTAATATATTATTATTACACATAGCTGCACAATCAATTTGTTTATACCTTATTTCGAAAGTTTGATTAGTTTCATTTTATTTGCGGGAAATGCGTGTGTATACCAATTACTTATCTGAAACGAGATAATTTCATGCCTTTTCAGGTTCGATCGACGTTCATGTTTAAATTACCAAGCTGAAATGAAAAAGTATGCAAATAGATTACGTTTCTGTTTTTTTACTTAGCCTCCTTCCTTCAAATTATTTCTAACCAAGAATATTAATAAAATAAAATTTATACAGCTTTTGCATTTATTCAGAATATAAATTGATAATTGAAATATTAATTAATATTAAAATCGTGTTGATAATTAAATTCTGTACTAATTAAATAATATGTTTGGTCTCAACCGATTCAATTTGATTTTGAATAGGCACAGAGATTTGATTTAATAAATGATAATTTATTGTAAAGCAATTTTTAATAAAATTAATATTTTATATATTAAATCAGGACGAGATAATTACGTATATATTATTGATTTTTTTAAATAATAAATTTCTCTAGTTATTGCAATAATATGTTTGTTTATTAAAATAACTATAATATAAAATACAACCAATTAAAGTTTTGTATCAAATTTCGTTAAAAGTTGTTTAAACTTCTCCATTCTTTGCTTTCATAAACACTAAGTAGAATTTAAAATTAATAAATGATGTATTTTATGTAAATTGCCTTTCCACATAATGTGAAACACATACACTAGTCTTTCAGGGTATGCACCCATCATCAGTGTGCCTAGCATCTCAGTGGTCAGAGACAGTTTACATAAAATCACAGTAACTATTAAACTGTTTAGTAATGTGTCAAAGGTGGTAACACAATGCCACCTATTAGGAGAAATGTTGAACTGTTTGTGTGTAAAGCTGAACTGTAGAACAGTTAAATTAAACAAATACAACATTTTTTTATTTGTTCATAATGCACTCTCTTATGATTTGCCTATTACGTTTCAGGGTAATTTTCAAATGGTTTACTTTTGTTTAGCATACATTATTAAAGGGTACATGCAGATAACGTATCATACGTTTCCAATTCACTTATTCTCAGATCTTATATCATACATTCATGTATAATTTACTAATATAAATCCACCATTATGATATACATGACATGACACCAACCTCGTTGCTTATATATTTCTTTTCAAGTATAATATGTTTTTTTTTAAACTAGGTGGAGGTAACATGCTTTGTATAATATATGATTTCATTTAAATTATCAATCATCCTTTTGACCAATTAATAATTAAACATTTTTTTATTGTTATTATAATCATATTCTGGGACTCACTCCCTCTTCTTTGACTTTTTTGTAATATTCACCTACATAAATATTTTGGGCATACAATATAACCAGTTCAACGTACTTGTTTTTTTTTATGTTCTCCACAGCCAAACATAGTCAATATATTCTAACTAAATAACTACAAATTTGTTTTTCTTTATTATTTTTTTTTCTTCCATTACTGATTAAAGTTAACCCAATAAATGTAATACATATGTCGGTTTGCCAATTTCCATTAAGTTAAGAATATTTTTACCTTTGTGCTAATTTTAGTTTTTTAGAGCAACTCGTATATTTTATCAGTTATTATATTAATTTCTTTAGGTGGTATGTTGTCTAACCTCGCATCTTTCTAAGTTTCGTTTGCAGTAACCAATAACCATTTCACATAACTTTTTGCAAATAAATTAGAAACAACCCGGGTAGTAAAAATACCAGGTTCTCCAAACAAACAAAAACGTCTGGAACCGCTCCTTAATTTTACCAACCAATTACCAACTTTAAGGTGGCGGTAGTGATCAAATTAATCCGAAAAAAAATGATCAATAACCCCATTTCCCTTATTCAATTATGTAATATAAAAAAAAATTGTCTATTGCCTGATTAAGTTTTTAATTACATACAAAAAACTAATCTAATGCATTTTTTTTTTTTTTTTTGGATAAACTCTTTAAATATCCTAGATAAAGAACGTAGTTTCCCCTTACAAACGTGCTAACAGACACGTTTGAAGAAGTTGCCTATTTATGTGAGTCAATGCTGCAGTCTTTTTGAGCTTTTCATAATCCTGTATAGTACAAGATGCGGCAGGAAAACTTGCTGATTTGAATTGAGCGCCATTGAACAAAACGTGGTCAGAAAGAAGTAGGGAAGGTCTCATTTGAAAGAAGGGGTCTTAAAGATTTGTTACCGCTAAAGCCAGTTTTCGTCATGCGTTGGACAAAGAATCAATCGTTTCATGGGTGGACGCATCCAGAGAAAACAGGCAGTGTGGCAAAAAAAGGGCCTGAAAGTCAACAGACTTCCAGAACCCCATTAAACGTCGAGAGGGTGAGGCTGTCGTTTTTGCACTCTCCCCGGCGTTCAGCGCGCAAACAAGCAGGTGCTCTTTAGATTTCTGATCGCAGTGTAAGAAGAATTCTTCCCAACAAACTCAAGTTTCATCCCTACAAACTTGCTGTGGTGCAAGAGCTCAGTGAACGCAATTTTGTTTTTTTCAAACTGCATGTGAAGCGCTCCTTAATTTGCCTCACAACGCCTTTGCGTTTTTCAGTAATGAGGCCCATTTCCAACTTTCCGGCTGCGTACACAATCAAAACATGTCATTAAAAAATTAAATTTATGAAAAAATTATCCTAAACTAAAAACATCCATAGACGCGTTTCGAGGTTTTACCTCTCATCAGTATGGCTTTATTTATTTAAACATAATAATTGATTTGTAACTTACTTCGTCAATATCGTTCACCACCACAATACAAAGTGAATATTTTAAAGGGTGTATTGACTATTTATACTAACTGACTGAATGACTTTATTTAATGGCTTTGGTTAATAGCGTTTTGAGAATGAACAAATAAACTAATTATTTCGGGATATTTACCTGATAGTAATGACATGAGAAAGAATTAAAAAGGAAATTTAAGATTTGAAAATTAAAAACAGAATAAATTTTTTTTGCATAAATTATAATTACTACTACTACAATTTCGTGTATATCAGAACATATATGTATAAAAAACCTATTTAACTAAGCTTTATTCAAAATTATTGTTTTACAACTTTCTCATTAGAGGACATTGCGTCTTTTCTTTATATATTTTATATATATATATATATATATATATATATATATTATCGTTTTACATCTCTTTTACCCTTTCGGGTGTCGAGATTCATCTCTTGTTCTTAAATTAAGTTGTTTATTTGCTCTTTCCATTTGCTTCTGTTCTTTGCTACTGTTCTTGCTTTTTGCCAGCTCAGATTGTTTCTGTTTAATATTTCTCCTACGTTGTTTTCCCATGTCTTCATAGGCCTTCTTCTTTTTTTTGTTTTTATTATCCTTGAGTTCTATACTTGCTTTGTTTGTCTCTCTTCGGGCATTCTTTCTAGCTGTCCATACCATGCTAATTGTTTTTTGTCTATTGTGTTGTGTATACTTTCTATTTGAAGATTCTCTCTTATCCGTTCGTTTCTTATTTTGTCCATTCTTGTTACTCCTTCTACTCTTCTTAAGTATTTCATTTCAGTTGCCTGTATTTTACTTTTATCTCTGTTATTCAATACCCATGTTTCACTTCCGTATACTAAAGTTGGTCTGTATATTGTTTTATATAATGTCATTTTTGTTTCTTTTGAGATTTGCTTGTTGTTTAGAATCACCTTGTTTATTGCGTGGTAGTTTCTGGTTGTTGCCTGGATTCTTTTGTTAATTTCATGTTCCATATTTCCATTATTATTTAGCGTTACTCCTAGGTACGTAAATGATTCTACTTGCTCTATTTCTACTTCATTTAATTTTATTTTTGTTTTAATGTTTGTTTTTGATACAATCATGATTTTTGTTTTGTCTATGTTTATTGTCATGTTATGTTTTCTTAATTCCTCGTTCCATATGTCTATGTTATGTTGCATATCCTCCTCATTTTTGGTAATTATTGCTAAATCATCCGCAAATGCACATGCTGCTATTGTTGTTATTGCTAGCTTATAATATCCAATTTCCAATTTCTTTGTTTTGCCCTTTAAGTTCTTTAGTATATCATCCAGAAAGATTATAAATTGCAGTGGGCTTAAAGCTCCTCCTTGTCTTAGACCTTGTGTAGTAATAAATTCATCCGAACGTCTCTTTTCCGGTTCTGATGTAATTACTTGTGGTTCTATATACTCTTTTTATTGATCTAATTAGTTGTTCGTTTATTTTTCTTTTTTCCAATATGTTCCATAGTTGTTTTCGAGGCACTCTGTCAAACGCTTTTTCAAGATCCACAAATGTTATAAACAGTTTGTTGTCTTGTCTCAGTGTTTTTTCAATCAACTTTCTTATTGTAAATATATGGTCCTGTGTTGAATGTCCTCTTCCGAATCCAGTTTGTTCTTTTTCCAATGTTGGTTCTATCACTGCTCTGAGTTTATTCTCTATTATTGCCTCATATACTTTCCCTGTTGTGCATATTAAGGATATTCCTCTGTAGTTGTTACAGTTCCTGCTGTTACCCTTTTTGTGAATTGGGAATATTACTGCCTTCTCCCAATCTGTTGGGATTGTTCCTATTTTCCATATTCTGTTTAGCATTTCCAAAAGTAACATTGTTCCTGCATCCCCCATATATTTTAATTGTTCCGATTTTATCAAGTCATGTCCAGGTGCTTTTCCATTTCGCAGTTTTTTCAATACTTCTTCCAATTCTTCCTTTGTTATTTTCTCTGTCTCTTTGATCTTGCTTTTATTCTTGGGGGATTGTTCCTCTTCGTCCTCATTTCCGTTAATGGTTTGATTTTCTTCTAATAGCTCTTTAAAATGTTCTCTCCATCTATTCATTATTTCATTGTCGTCTTTTAATACCTTTCCTTGTTTGTCTTGTAGTTGTTTCAGCCTTACTTGGTTCCCTTTCTTGCAGCTCTTCAGTGTTTTGTAGAACAGTTTCTGGTTGTCCTTAAAGTTTTTCTCTAAAGTATTCCCAAATTCTTCCCAGCTTCTATCCTTGGCTATTCTTATAACTTCTTTTACTTTTTTTCTTTGTTTTTTATAGTGTTGGTATTCCTCTTCTTTCTTGGTGTTGATGAACTTCTTCCAGTACTGTTTTTTCTTCCTTACTTCTTCTTTTACTTCATCATTCCACCAGTGTGTTTGTTTGCTATTTTCTGAACTTCTGGTTATTCCACAAGTTTGTTTCGTTGCCTCCGTTATAATGTGTTTAAAATTGTTCCATATTTCTTCTATATTGTCCATATTCGGTTTTGCTGTACTGTTTATTTGTTTTCTTATAATGCTTTGGTATTTTTCTCTCGTCTGTGTGTCCTTTAATCTGTCAATTCTAAATTTCCTTACCATTGTCTCTTTATGTGTCTTTGAGTTGTTTGTTTTATCTGCTCCATTCCTTTTATCTTTGTTATTGTTAAGAAGTGGTCACTTCCAATTTCACTACCTCTTTTCACTCTTACATCGTTTACGTTTTTAATTTGTGAGATATTGGTTACAAAATAGTCAATTATTGATTTTTCGTTTCTACTTTTAACTTCTCTTGTGTATTTATGTATCTCTCTATGTTCAAATATTGTGTTGAGTATTTTCAGTCCGTTTATCATACAGAAGTCTATCAGTCTATTTCCATTGTTATTTTTAGTTGATTCACCATGTGTGCCCATTACTTCTTCAAAACCCTTGTTTCTGTTTCCCACTCTTGCATTGAAATCCCCCATTATGTATATAGGTTCTTTTAAGTTTTCGTACTCTATTTGTACTGTTTCCCAGAATTTGTCTTTTGTTGTTTTGATTTCATCTTCGCTTGGGCCATATATAATCATTAAGTTTGCTGATAGTGTATTATCTTCTAAATTGATTACCATTATCCTTTCATTCACACATTTCCATTCTTTGATAGCCTTTTCCATATTTTTATTTATTATGCATCCTACTCCTGCTCTTGCTCTCTCACTGTTTTCTACTTCGCTATATATTAAAATATGACTATTTCTTAACTTTGTTATTCCTTGTCCCTTCATTTTTGTTTCTGTTATGGCTAAAATGTCCAATTTTGCTTTTTCAAATTCGTCTACTAGTTCTGTCTCTTTATCTCTTTTACTTCTTATGTTCCATTCCATTATATTTTATACCAAAATCAAAAGATGCGTTATTGAAGTGGTGCCAATCCCCGTAAACTTCATGAGAAGCCACTTCATTGTGAACGTGTTGCTGTGTGGTGTGCATTGTTGAAAGTTGCGATAACTGGGCCTTACTTTTTTGAGAAAAAAAAACACACTGTTACTGTGAATGCAATTAGTTTGCTACAGAGAAATGATTGAGGCATTTTTTCTCCCAAAACTTGAAAAAATGAAACTTGGGATCAAATGGTTCCAGCAAAACGGAGCCACGGCACACAGCAAGTATTTCAATGGAACTTTTTAGGAAACATTTCCACGAACGCCTAATCTCCTTAAGAGGTGACGTACTGTGGCCGGCGCGCTCGCCCGATTTGGCTCCCTGTGAATTCTTTTTATAGGAATATCTTAAATTCATGGTTTACAATAACAAACCACGGACCTTGCACCACCTGAAAGACAACATTCGCCAAGCCATCGCCAACATTCCCTTCAATATGCTTGAAAAAGTGGAGCAAAACTTCAAAAAGCGGGTGGATCAGTGTATTGCTAATGAGAGCCGCCGTTTGTCTAATGTCATTTTTAAAAACCACTTGAAACAAAAATTCAGAACGTGTACAATACAATAAAAGAAGAATTAAATCGATATGTAAAATACTTTTTCTTTTATTGATTTTTCAAATCAGCAAGTTTCACTGCCGCACCCTGTACTAGATTTGCAACCATGAGCGGTAAGACAATAAAGTTTTCCCATGGAAATTTTAATGCAAATAATTTAAGAAAAAATTTATAACATAAAACTATTTTGAAATATTTTGTAAAAAATCAATTAAGTAAATAAAGTAAAAATTGAGCAAAATAATTAAGTATTAAATGAATAAAATGTGCCAGCACAAAACCCAACAGATTTTTGAGCTCCATTTTGCTAAGGAACTTAGACTGGCCGCCATCCCAATCGCATTGCAATAAAATTATAATGATGTAAATATAACGTTGCTATCCTATTCATAGTATTGTACCATGACAATGCAACGTTACATTAACCTCATTTTGATTTGATTGCAATGCAATTGGCACGGCAGATAGTAACTTCAGTATTGCAGCTCTTGTGGTAACAACTTTCCAAAATCCACAAGTTTTCCTTGTGATGGAACTGAGTCTCTTTTTCAAATATCTCTGGATAAAAACGTAGCTGATTTTGACAAATTCTGAGTCTTTTTATGATCCTGTATATTGGCAGGTTTGTTGCCATAACCGGTAGAACAACTTTGGCATAGATTGTTCAAGTTCAGAATCTAATTCTCCTTTAGCTTATCAAAACTGATGTCCGGCACCCCATTGGCAGAGGTCAAGTTGGGTTTAAGCTCTCGGCTTTTTAAACTTTGTCAAAATTGATTGTGCCTGCAAGTTTTGATGCCATAACGTCGTAGCTTAAAAACAAGGCATCGTAAATTACAATAGTTGGAGATAGTCTTACAGTTTTTTAATTGAAGAAACATTTTGTTTTTAACAAAAAACACATCTTGTGTTGCAAGATGTTTTTCTTGAAATTTTGCCTTACAAGTTGCCAACATTCTAAAGACTCTTGACGTAAAAGTCTAATTAAAAACAACTTTCCAACTGTAATGTTTGGTTGTAACAATAACTAATTCATTACTTTTACATTATGTGATATGTACGTCAACAGGTGATTGTTATATTTAACTTTTATTCACTTTCTTTCTTAAAGTATTTCCACTCTACCTCAATATCTCCTTTTGAATTCCTTAGCATATACAAAAAAATAAGCTTCATTGGTTTTGGTGTTCTCTTGCTTCTTCGGTCTAATAGACTTTCCACTTTGTTGTTAATTTTCACTTACTTTCTTCTTTTTACTGTTTGGTATTAAAACTATCTAAACAATTTCCTATTTCTTTGTCTTTTCTCTGTCTTTGCTTTGTATGATTGTAGTTCTCTTCCATATTTTACCTTATTTTTGTAGGTTTCTTAACCCTAGTCTATTTGCCTGGTTCTAGTTCAGGAAGATCTTTTGCCCTATGTAGACAATCATCGATAATATAGTCCATCATCACTGGTAATATGTTTTTTAATCTTTCAGATTGGATCAATTATGTGTCCCAGAACACTCAATACTTTAAGTTTAAATTCATTTCCTTCATTTAATGTTACCCATTTAAATCTAAGTCTTTCTAATAAGGCTATTAACTTTTCCTTATGTTTCTTTTCATTTTTCCCAAACTCAACTAAATCATCTATGTGGTCTTTTATTACTTTTAGATCCTGAATCATTTCTTAGATGACAATCTGGTATTCTTCTGACAAAAAGTTAATCCCTGAAGTAAGCAAATTTTCCAAAAGGTATACTTTTTTAACTCTGTGTCCAGTTTTGATTGGTAAAATTCCTTCTTACATTCAATTTAATAAATATTTTTGCTCTTTGCAAATACTGACGAGTGTATGTGCGCGCCCTTGTTAAGCAAATATATGTTAGTCGGTTGCTAAATAATTTATAGCAACAAGGTAAAGTACATAAGTCCAGTTTTTATAAAGCTTAGGTGCGGCAAAACATGATTTTATCAAAAACAGTAAGTTTAAAATGTTAAGTAGAAGTATTTCAATTTTTCTTTTCAAATAAATGAAACATCAGTAAAGAAACTAAAAGTTTCAAAATCACAATCACTGAATTAACCGTAGCGGTAACCTAACTTAACCTAACCTAACAAACTCCTAGGTCCGTTTAAATCCCAATTAAAGTAGTAGTAGAAACAGTAAAAACAATACCAAGAAAACGATACTAGAAATGATAAACCGATTATAAAGTGAAGTCTTTCCAGAAATCTGGAAAAAGACTAAAATGATACCAACAGAGAAACCGGTAAAGAATTATAAACCAGTTAACTACAGACCAATAAGCCTGATTAACAATTTCACACAATTTATCAAACATAAAATTACCAATAGGTTTCAAAACAAGATAGATGCAAAAATGCCATAAAACCAAAGTCATGGACAAGTGGTGGAAATGGTCTAACAAGCTACAAATAAAGCTGTAAGAAATAAAAAAAATTGCCTTCTTGTTACAATAGATATTAAAAATGCATTCAATTCTATCCAAAATAATGGAAACGCTGACTAAGACGGGTAAGTAAAAAATTAAGAAATAACCTAGTTAGCTACCTAACAGAAAGAAAACTGCTTATTGGCAAGAAGAAAAGTCTTATAATGTTGTGTACTAGATGGATTCATACTGAGACCACTGCTATGTAAAAAGCAGTTTAATAATATCATTAATCTAAAGAAAGGTGTAAATATAGTAGGCGTATATAATAAAAAATACCTGTTGAGAAGTTGCTGGCCAGTATAAAAAAAACCCCTCCAAGCGTTGTAGTTGAATGCCATGATAACGGAGTGAAGTCAACACTGGAGGAGGTACAAAAAGCCTAATAAGGTTTACGTGCAGTAAATTTTAAATTGCCCTCCAACTCTAACTCTAAAATCAAATCCAGAATGATATGCATAGCAGATAATTCAGCATTTGTCATTACATCAAAATTAAAAAAAATTAAATTGCAAATGCAATTATCACCGTAGAAATAATAATAATAAAAAAATTACCAGCAAAGGTTTAAAAACTTTAAAGCACAAGTAGAAAAAAAAGTAAAGAATATGACACTACGTATTGGAAATACTGATATAGTAACCAACAAAGCAGTGAAGTAGCTAAAAGTGGGGTTTGATAAAAATCTAGAGGTGTTAAAGCACGTAAACAAGGTTTCTTATTATAAACGCATTGAGCAGACTAATGCCTAGCATCGATGGCTTATCAGTTAATAAGAAAAGACTAATATACTCGGTGGTGGACTTGGTATTAATGTTAGCAGCACAAATATGGAAAAGGGCACTTTAGTATAAAAAACACAAAAACATGCTAGTTGTTCGCAAAAATGCTAAAAATATCTAGTGGCTACAGAACCATCTTAACCAAGACAATCCTAGCCGTTCATCGGTACTGCCAATTAACCAGATTGTAGTACAAAAAAGCTCTCTATAAATTGAAATCGTACCAGAAAAATGCAATCAACAAAGAGATGTTAAATAATTAGAACGCAGAATGGCAAAACCAAATAGACAAATGCCCTGATTAGAAACATTGCGCAATAAGTGTGTAAGAAACATAAAAAAGTAGACCAGTATTTTATCAAATTTTTAAGCATGTATTGCTGCTTCCGAGCCTATTTTGTGAATTCAAAATAAAAAAAAAATACCTGCCAACACAGTAAAGATAAAGATACCATGAGCACGTGCAAGATGACACAAATACTAATACATTTTAAAATAAAAGATACAAACTTGTTGCACAAATTAAACTTTGTTGTTCCAAGAATTAATAGTAGACTCAGGCACACTTTTTATATTAATAAGACCAACACAACGCATCGTCAATCTTCACCATTGTTTTCTATGTGTGAGTACGTCAATAGAGATTGTTCCGAAATTGACATTTTTTGTATATCCTGCTCTGAATTATGTAAAAAGTTGAATAATATTGTTATGTAAATATTATTAACTTTAAACTAAAATTGCTATTCCGATAACTATATTTATGATTTCATATAGAATACATAGAAATATTAAATACTGTAATTGTATATGTTATAACATGTAAGTTTTGTTTCTATTTTGTGTTTGGTTTATGTGAGTTAATTTTCATTGGGTATTTGACTTATAGTAGATATTTTTATTTTTTTGTATTTTGATTTGTTACAATTTAATTTGTTGCTTTTTCTTTACAATCTAATTACTTATAGTTTATTTTAACATTATCCTGTTAATAGTTTTAAGAACTGTTGGATAATAAATATATTATTATTATTATTATTATTATTACAAAGAAAGATTCATAGTTTAAACAAAGCTTAAAATTAAAATAAACCTTATAAACTATGGCAATACCATTCAGAATGTATGCAATTCCACAATTGCTATTCAGCTAATAGTTTATTAGATGCTTTATTAGGAGTTGGAGATCACAGCCCTTAGTGTTGAAAATGATAAATAATTTATTAGTACTTCTGATGATAAAATTTATTATATTCCATTATTTAAAAAACACAATTTGTCTAGAGAAATACTAGAAATCACCGTACATTTGCTCCCTCATCATAAAACAAATTATGGATCCGTTTGTGTTTGGAACAAAATAAACATTTATTTATTGTTTCAAATTTAGAATGTATAATAAATAAATGTCATGACCAAAATATGCCCGCAAGCAAATACAAATATATTTTTATTTCTCTTATAATCGCTTTGAACTTTTCTTAGGAAATTTGTTCGGTTATAACAAATTTCACTTACACATTTTTATTATATTAACATACAAACACAAAAATAATTATCTCTGAGAATATTTTAATGTGGCATTTATTGTACAGTATTATACGGTAGGTAATTTACTGCTGAATGTACTAATTATAATTGTTTTGTTAAAGTGTGTTATAATTATTACGGAGCATTGTCCTTGTATAGTGTAGAATCTCCAAAGGACCATATTGACAGAATATATTCACGTTATCACTAAGTGGTCAGCGTTAAAGGCAAAACCCTTCATTGAATGCTCCCTGTAGTCCAGTGGATGACAAAGACATTCTGGTCTGAAATTTTATTCAGTAAAATATACACGGAATGGTGCCTCAATAAAATGAAATTAAAAGTTTTTCGGGTCAACATGATAAATTAATTTTAATAAAAACAAGCTCGTACACGTTAAGTATAAGTGCTGTAATAAAAGATAATATTAACGTTGTTTTTTTCTCAAAATTATAAAATAATTTTTTATAATTAATTTAATTTCTGCTTGAAATTAAGTTATTGAATTTACCTAGATAATGTCATAATCCAATTATATTACAATGCTACTACACGTTTTAGCCTTATAACTGAACAAATACCGTTTCTGATTGTAATTGAATTTCCATAATTGTACTTGACTTCATGTGGTACGCAGAATTTGCGCCGAATGTGCAATCTGTATATGCGCTCAGTAAATGCACCGATGTGTAAGCCGGTAATAATAACCGATAGTTTCTAAATACACAGAGGACAGTGTGCTGATACAAACAATGCAATACAATGCTGCGGACCGAGCCTTGTTTGCCGCAATCCTCCAGGTGGTGGCTTTAAACCGCCCTCCATAGAGATATATAAACGCCACCCCCACAACTAGATAATAAAAATCACTATGCACGTAAAAAACCGCTTTATTTTCCCCCAGCGTTGATTTACGTCGCGGACGAATAAACGTAATGCTGCTGGTGTGGATTTTTAAAACAAATGTTTTGTTTAGAATAATATTCAATTTATTAGACAAATAGTACAGTTGACAAGATTTGAAATATGATGACATATGATACAAGTCGCAGAATGTTCATATTGAGTTGCAACAAAACATAGAAAAATGTTTTTTTTTACGATACTTGCTTGTTTTTATAAGTAATGTATAATTTACCAATTAATAATAATAATAACATTAATAGTAATAATTATAATTTAAAAAACGTAAAAAAAATGATTACAGTTGAAAATTCTTCTTTCTAAACCATAGAAAAACTTAAAATTAAACACTTCTTAAATATTTTTTTGTTTTTGTTTTTTGTATTGCTTTTGTTTTAATTAATCATTTTTGCATAATAAATTAAAAGTATACAAACAGGACTATACATTGAAAGCAATTTCCATTAATTTAAACAACATTTTGTTGCAAGTAAACTTAAATAAAACAATATTTTCAGCTACCAAAGATAAAGAATTAGGCTAAAAATATATATAAAGTAATGTGTAGTGACAAAAATAATTAGAGTAGTGTTTCCTTAAATTTCATGTAATGTGATGGAAAAACAAAATTATTTCTAGAAAATTATTTTGGGTTATTGAAAAATGTTGCTTGTTGCTCTAAGGCAGGGGTGGCCAACTTCTTTATATATATGATCGACTATTTTTCTTAAAAATGTGTCGCGATCTACCTACTAAAGTCTTGATATATATAACAATTCAAACATGCAGCTGGTGTACTAATGAGTAATCACGGGGAAGGAGGTATTAAACTAACATAATATATATTTAATAATATTTATTATTTGAAAAGTAATCATTTTATTTTTAAGTTTTATTATTAATGAGAAGTCTGTGTCTGCATGTTTCCAGCCAAGCGTTCAAAATTTGGTGTGTATCCAGATAAATATAATGCTAATGTATCTTGAGTATGGGAGTTCGTAAATAAGAAACGATGTTTAGTTTTTGTTAACTTTAAATATGAAAAGGCCGATTCACATAAGTATGTGGATCCAAAACAAGAAGATATTGGGATACTTTTCTTGATTGACGTGTTTCCAAAAATCTTTTTCAAGTTCTCTGGCTTGTAAAATTAAATCAGTTTGTAGAGTTATAGATTCATTTTCTAATTAGCTAATAGTTTATTAGGTGCCTTATTAGGAGTTGGATATTACGGCCCTAAATGAAATTTAATTGCTAGGTACAGCCAGACACAAATAGAGTGGCCTCTATAATAGGCAACTTAATATACACAAAAATTATGTTGAATGTGGTTAAACTTTTGCGTCTGCCCGTTTTAGCATCTTTCAATCCCAGAACAACGTCGCCCATGGAATGTTTAAAATGTAAGCGCAAATGAAAAATGCCAAAACGGGCAAAGGCATTAGTTTAACCACATTTAACAAAATTTTTGTGTATACTAAGTTGCCTATTATAGAGGCCACACTATTCGTGTCTGGCTGTATAATTCTAATTCAGCAACTGACGCTCTTTAAAATAGATTAAGTAATTGTTAGATCGGTTTTTTGAGCGCAAACTTTTTAAGGAAATTGTGTTTTAACATGTTAGGAAATATGACAACTTACTTTTATAATAACACTTTCATTTAAGAATTGAAGTATTTTTCACTACACAAGTAAACAAGTGAAATACTAACGCATGCTTAAAATATTCCCAAATTCAGCGCCGAGGAATCACACGATAAACGCCGGGGAATCAAACGAGCACACGTTTGCACGCATACTAAAATATTTATAGTTCCAATCATCTAAAAAGTAATTTATTTCTTAGATAAAACTTTTTTTGATTGATTATTTTATAAAAAATCTGACAAATCAAAAAATAAAATTATACAAATTATTTAATAATTTTTTTTCGCTCTTTTTAATTTTGTCTCTTGTCAGCTATGATCGACCAAAAATTGCTTCGCGATCGACCGGTCGATCGCGATCGACCTGTTGGCCATCCCTGCTCTAAGGCAACCCGCTAAAAAATAAAACATTAAAAAATAGTTTTTAATTTAGTTTGATTAAAAAAAAAACTGCATACATTGCTTTACTTTTGAATCTGTAGGCTTTTTAGAAGATCCATTTGTTTTATTCTGAATTGGTAGCAATTTACTTAGATCGTTGATCTTCGTCGGCAATTGGTAGATCAGGTTTCTGAACAAGTTTCGGTGAAGTGTTGATTTTTCTTCATCCGTTTTGTTTGTTTTTATGGCGGTGATGTCGGTACTCTACGAGACGTTGTATAACATGCTGCTAATGTTGGTTTGTCTGTTGAAGTGATAGATAACTAAAAGATGGTTGTGCCACTTAATTCTCAAGTTAAAAAAAAGTGTGGTCTTGGAGTAGCACGATCAGTTGGATCCTATCTAGAATTTAAAAATTTCCGGAAAAAATTAGTCTTGGGAAAAAAACCGTTTTTTTCAGAAAAATAAGAAAAATACAAAAATTTTGAGAAAAATTAATCGTTTTTTGTAAACTAGAAAAAAAAACTTTTAATTACTAGAATTAAATTATTTTATTAAATAGAAAAGTTTCAAATAATATTTATAAATTGTTTTGATTAAAAAATGCATGTAATAAACAATAGAGAGAATGAGACGAGCACTTTTTTTTTATAACAGTGAGTAAATGTTTTGTGTTTATTTCTTTAAAATAAAATATTAGGTAATTTATAAAAAATATTAAGTCTTTAGTTTACTTTTTATGTTTCCTGTTTTGTTATAAATTTTTTCCGTTTATTCCAATTTTTCCAATTTTTCCAATGCTCAAAAAAAAAATTAGTAAAAAACCGTTTTTTTTCCAATTTTACCTGTTATTTTCTGATTGTATCTCTAAGCAGTTCTTTGGATTTGCCTATGCACTAGCCAAGATTTCTGTCAATTACTGGATGACAAAATAAATAAAAAATTGTATAATCATACTAAAAAATCAATATAAAAACTTTTCAAGAATGTTCAGTTGGTACGATTGTACAATCTTTGGCTTGCTTTGTTGGACAGTGATAGCTAGAGATGAAAAACGTCAACACTGGATAGTGTTTATTTAGGTATGTATTTTATGACTAGTCTAAAAATTATGTTAAGTCTCCGTAATGCGGTCATCACTTATTAAAAGTTCTAAAATCTATAATGTCTACTGGATTAAGCCCACTATTCTGGAAAAAGTTCTGTTTAAAATTTTCTCGTCATAATGAAAGCATAGCATCTGGTATAACGCTGCTGTCCATTTTTGCAAAAAAAAATACATTTGATCCTAACTGCTTTTGCCAAAAAAACACAGACTTCAGCTCTTATGGCAAAAAACTTATCGTAAAAGTAAGTTAGTTAGTTTCAAATCTCGTAATTACAAAAATGGATCAAAAAACGTATTTTTTGGCTTTTCTTAAAAATTGTTGAATACACATGAAAAATGTCAAAATGACAACCTACAGTTACGAGGTTGCCATTTTGACATTTTTCATTTTTCATCAAAAGACCAATTTACAAAAAAATAATGGCTGAAATAATCCTTAGTCTCTATAAGAAATATACTACAAACCATAATAAGTTTTATGGATTTATAGTCATAAAACAAAAAAACCAAGTACCGGACTCTTCTGGCCAAGAGCAATTATTGATTGCAAGTATACGTACAAGTAATAAAGTCATTAACCCATAAACCTCCGGTTAAGCAGGGCATCTGCAAAGTTTTTTTATAGTTCACACGGTTAAACACAGCTTTATATGCATTCACTTAGAATGCTTTACTCTTTATTCTTATACTGCCGTCTTTAAAAAAATCTGCAGTTTTATTTAAAAAAATGCTTATTCTTTTATTGGGTTGGTAGTAATCATTTGAATTTATTTTCACTTCTGGGCGCAAAACTAGAGCCCCATAAGACAAAACCCACAAGGCAGCACCAGATGCCCACGTCTAGAGAGAACCACGTCTTCCAAACAAAAAAACGTCGTCAGCAAAAATCAAGGCTAAATCAAACAGTCGTCAAAAACTTTGCAGCATCCAGAACCTAAACTCGAACTCGAGTTATCAAATTCCAGTGATAGTACCGCATGCAAACTATAGTAGGTCAAGCCAAAATCAACCAAAAGCGCAAATACCGACACGAGCTGCTTGCGAGCCGTTTTTGTTGAGCCAACTATTGTCGGTTTTTCTGCGAACAAAAAAGGTGCTTATAAATATGCGAACCAAACGGTTTTCAAACCGCTCGGCTCAAATATTGGGACGGCTTTTGAGGCGTGACTCAAGCTGCTTGCAAACCGTTTTTGTCGAACCAACTATTTTCGGTTTTTCTGCAAACATAAAATAATAATTTTAAAAGCCACGCATCTTCTTTTATAATTTTTTTTAAATGTTATTTATGTTTTGTATCCTCTAAAAATAATTTAGTTAATATCAATGTGATTCATTGAGCCACTCCATAATTGAAAAAATAAAAATTGAAAAAATTCTCGAGCACACAAAACCCCGTCCCAATATTTGGCTCAACAAAAGCGGCTCGCAAGCAGCTCGTGTCACTCCCTAAAAGCCGTTACAATATGCGACCCGAGCGGTTCACGAGCGGCTCGGCTCGCATATTGGGACGCAATTACACACCGACAATTCACGAGCGGCTCGCAAACCGCTCTGCTCGCATATTTATACGCACCTTATAGATGTTTATACGCAAAATAAAGCTTGAACGTACAAAACCGTTCACAACAACATGTTTTTCTTGACAAAACTTCTAAAATGTCAAAATTGTTTAAATACAAAATATGCTAAACACAACAAAGACGTGTGCTACAGTTAAAGTTTATAATTTTGTTCCCTAAGCTCCAAGCTGGTTTTCAGATAATGTCTGATTTCTGTTGTCAAAATCTTGTCCGGTAAAGTATACTGGCTATTACCCAGTAGCGATTATTCCTGCAACCATATTTGCATAAAGCCAGAAACTATTTGTGCTTCGATCTAACTTTAGATGACAAAAGAGCCAATGAGTAACATTTGTTTATAAATTAATTAAATATTCTTAACTCTATCTGGTTGATTCGTTATAAATAATTCTCTAACAAAAAATATGTAAACAAAATAAAAATACACTATGAGATGCACAGTTCACAAATGTCCCAAAAACAGTATGTGATGGCAATTGTTCGTTAAGGGTATCGCAACGTACTAGCAACTATGCGCTTTGCTGGTATTTTTTTACATATTTTGTTTATCTAACGTATCTGCTAGATTGTCCAAAAAAACCGAATGCTAATAAGTATCCCAGTAGCTTTTTTTGACGTTGATTGAGAAAACTAGCGTTTACAGATATGTAACAATGCTTTCCATTGCCAAAATAGTAAAAAATTCGTTCTCTGGCCACACGACTAATCTTTTTCATTAATTATTTAGCCTTTATATCTAGTCAATAGACTCATCTAATTGTTTCTATTATTTTTTCTCTTGTCGACTGCTATCTAGTTTATTATTATTCGATTTTTACATACCAGCTTGTTGGAGATATTGCCTGTTTTTTTTGCCAGCTCTGGGTATCTATTCTAATATTTTCTTTCTCTTAGTGTGAGGCCAAGCATTTTTTTCTCCATCTTGTGTGCTATTTGGAGTTTATTAATAATTGCTTTGATCAGAATTTTCTTCTTTAAACTTAGCGGGATCAACCCAACGCTATCCTTCTACGCAAATTTGTTGTTTGGTTGTCTCTGTTGATTTTGATTTTGTGTCCCAGATAAATGTATCATGGTCAATAATCATGTAAATTTTTGTGTTTTTCATTAGCTTTAAATAGTTTATCTCAAGGTCCTCCTGGCCTAATCATCCTTCAACTGTTGCATCATATTTCTGGAATTTTCTAGATAGTATGCTATAAAGACAATGTCGTCTGCAAATCTGAGGTAATTCATTATTTTGTCATCAATGTTTATACTCATTGTTTCCCATCTTATTTTTTAAGTAAAATATTTTTGAAGACCTAACCTAACCTAACGCCTTGACTAATCTTTATTTCTTTAGTAGTAAAATGCAATTTTACTGTTACGTTAGTAAAGTTAATTCAGCTGATAAAATTTGCAATAAAAATGATCATATACATTTTTTTGTATTCACAGCGGTTACTGAGTTATAGGGCGCTAAAGAATAGAAAAAAAAGTTTTTTGTATTGTTACGAGCCAAGAAGCTGGTCTCTTTGGTTTGATCCTCCGTTCATTTTGAGAGTCTTCCCCTTCTCCCCCGGATTACTTGCCTTTCCTTCCACATAGCGTTCACAATACAAGTGATATACGCGTCAAATTGTAGTGTTAGTACGGTCTCTCTTTTATCTTCTTTGTTCATGGAGAAAGGTGATAATCAACTCTTTAACGATGTTTATAAAGAAAGCTATCAACAAGCAGATTAATAAGAACTTAAACAACTACTTATAACATAAGCTTGCTCCTTACCCTTTATCTTTGTTTGAGGAAACTAGAATGCTAAAAACAAACAAATACGCCTTAAACAATACTTTTCCTGTACTACAAGAAAAAACAATTTTTTCGATTTTGACTTCGTTTTGGATGGAGGATTTTTGTTACACAAGGTGGTGTGGCCCAAAAATCCTCAATCTCAACAATTTGCCAATGTTATGTCGCCTATGTTCTCAAGAATTATGCCGGCAAGAGCTGTACCGTTGCGTTTAATGGCTATTCAGCGGCACAATCCAGTATGTAGACAGATGAATAGAATCAAAGTTTGAACCAACCGGTTGATCCCAGTAACTACAGAAGACGCAGCACAATCTCATTTCTCACAAATGTATAAACTCCCTCCCACAATAATCCAACGTATCCAAAAGTGTAGGCAATACATTGTCAAATATTGATTTACAAGTATCTAACAAATGATGGTAAAAAGTACACTTATTTTTTCTTGCTTTGACATCGTCAATAAATTACATATTGTGCCGTGCAAACTTTTTTTTATAACTCTGTCACCACTAAGAATACTAGAAAAATGTATATGATCATTTTTATTGCAAATTTGATCAGTTTTATTGACTATATGGTTAACTTTTACCTCCGACCCTACAGCTCTCAAGATATTAACAAAAAAACAAAAATAATGCATTGTTGTGATTCATATTTGTCAGGACTTTTAGTATATCCTTCACTAGGTACCTATAAATCAGTGTACAAAGTTTTAAAACTTTTGGAATTTTTTAGTGCTTATCATCTTTTTGGTTGCTATGTCAAAATTCCGAAACCTCATAACTGTCCTTCTGCTGCACCTGCTACAGAACTACTAGTTGATTCCGTTTTTAAATTTGACTTTGTATTCTGTCTAGAGCTTTGTTATACGTATTGACCATACATAGATTGTCTTCAAGTTAAACCCCACACATTAAAGCTCACGATCTCCAAGTTTTACAGTTTATTGCGTAATAGCGTTCCTAATACTGTAGACGCGTTTTGGCTTATTATGTTACAAGAACTTGTCATTTGCAGCCGTACTTTTGCAAAAGCTTTATCGACGCTTGTTTTCTGATAAAATAACCTTTTCGCCACTTGCAAATAGTCAGTGGTAATGCTGCATCTGGTTGAGCATGCAAATTAAAAAAAAACTCCCTTAACCATGAACACTTTTAAAGCAAATGTTCATGGTTAAGTTGTTTCCAAGTATGAGATATTTAAAAACAATAAAGTTTTTTTAAGAAAATCAACAGTTTTGTCTCATTAAATTTATTTAAAAAGACTACTTTATTTACCAAAATTATTAGACAAAAATTACGATTAACAAAGCTATATAATCATCAATTTCTAACTAATCAAATTTATTTTATGCTATTCTAGTATATTTATAATATTTTGAAATGAAATACCCTATAATAAATTAAAAAAAAAAATTTTATCGTTAAAAATATCCTAATCAAATCTACTTTTAGCAGAATATCATTTTTACAATCCAATAGATTAAATAATTAAAATTTATATCAATGTACAAAAGAAAAGCTATTATATTATTTCAATTGATTGTTACTAGATACTGAACGCTTTTCACAAACACTACAAACGTCAGCACAGCAATGAAGGGAGTTATTGCTCACACATCATAAATACTATAAAGAGATTTATAGTTTACGACAATAATTTTAGTCTAACCAGATAATGTCCATTCGATTTATTGCAGGAGTTGTATTCATAAATGTTCAATTGACACATCTTTACATATTTCATTCACATTTGCGAATACATAAAACTTTTATACAGCCAAACACTAATATTGTGGCCGGTGACTCCGTAGACAAAAGTGGGTTGAAACCATTAAGCGAGACCAATAATAATTTAGGTACATTCACATGCAAAATCAATTTTAAATCGCGTCAGTCTAGCATGAACTGCGAGGAAAATAACATCGATGCTGCGAAACATTTATTTGTTATTTTGCGAAGCCGGCGCTACCCGGGAATAAATTCAGTTTGTGTCTCTGAGTGTATTGTTTCCCTTTCTCGCATTATGCATCCTTCATTCTGGCTATAGTTTTCTTTCTCTCAAGATG
This sequence comes from Tachinus rufipes, assembly GCA_963932245.1. Taxonomy (NCBI): domain Eukaryota; kingdom Metazoa; phylum Arthropoda; class Insecta; order Coleoptera; family Staphylinidae; genus Tachinus; species Tachinus rufipes. Next base: position 113,593,678 of record OZ010741.1, on the reverse strand, counting down.
CGCGGAAACGCCTGTCATGGGCCACAGTATTTGTGTTTGGCTGTAATAATAATAGACTAGAACGTTCAGCTTAATAGAATATAAAATTGAATTGGTAATTATTAATAATTATTCAATAGAGTTTATGAAAGAGATACAAAGTATTAATAAAATAACTGTTTTTGTTAGAAATAATAATGGTGTTTATAATTATTTGAGTATAGATTTCATATTTATTTAATATTTATATTTAATTAAATTTTAAATTAATTTGATTTATCGCAAATTAATTATTATTTAGTGTTGATAAATGAAAAAAGTATCACTAAATTTAAATCGTTGGGTTTTAAAATAAAATTGTTATGCACAAATGGTGCTAAATATATGATTTATTGTATTGTATTATAGGCGTAGGTAATGTGTATTCAATACCCAGCAAAAGTTGTATCTATATTCAGAGAAAATCGGGGGATGCTATCTGACGGTCATTTATCAAACAACTGGGCGTCTTGACGCTTTGCCAACTGGCTTTGTCCGTGCCTGTAATTGACTTATTGGCCGGAAATGAGCGGATCGATACGGACCCACCTACTGTTCAAAATGGAATCTTTAAGACACCCCACGCATGTTAAATGTCATTTATTATAAAATGTAATATATAATAGAACTCTTACCTTCAGGGACGGCACTTGATGTAAGGAGGAAGTTGACGCAAGCCGCACCCGTTCCATGTCCGACAACCGTGACGTTCGTCGGATCACCTCCAAACACCGCGATGTTCTCTTGGATCCAATGCAATGCAGCAATCTGATCCATCAGTCCATAATTCGCCGGCGATTTCAGATACGGATCCGTGTTGGCGTTCAGGAAGCCTGCAAAACGCAAAGAGGAAATCATTGAGCATGCAATCGACCAAGAATTATCGGGCGTAAAAAGGATTTTATTGCGGCTTTCTAAATCATTTTATTTACTTTATTTCCATGCACTCAAGAGGAAATAAAACTTCCGCATTTTATGGAAAATTTATATTTATTAAACGAGATAAGAAACTTCAACGGCTCTATCTCGAGCGATTTTGAAGAATCACCCTTCAACTCTGGGCATTTTTTTTAAGTAGTCCAAGTATGCTGAGAATAAAGTTGCATGCTTCGAGTACGAAACTGGCGATAAAATGAAAGACGTTAATTTAATAATTATTTTTTGTGTTGGGTGTGATTTAATAACTGCGAACATGCACGTCATGAATGAAATATTAAAATAATACATAATGCACCCTAATGCAGCTTAATGCACGGTTTACACATGCTAGAACATGTATGTAGAGTAGAAAAGAAATACTGATTGTAAGACTACAATATATGATGTAATTATTATTTGTTTGAGAATTCTATTCTTTTTAATACAATTTAAACTATTTTTTCATTATCATTAACTATTGTAATCATATCTGTATTAGATTCGTTAATTAGTAAGTAGCAATATTATCAAAATATTAAACTATTGATTTAATAATTGCATTTCCATTTGGAGGCGCAAACACAATAACAATTTACATGTACACGTATCCCTGCATACTGCACCTTAGTATTTCTAGCCAGTGAACATGTACACGTGTTTTAAGCATATTACACCTTACAGTACATTTGCCATGTTGCAGATTGTAAAGTAAATTTGAATTTGAATATTTACTAAACTCTCTATAAGAAGAGATAATTAAGTAATTCTATTTTCAGCTTATTAATCGCATTAAAACTACTTTAATAAAAATTACTTCTTAAGTGATGTCAAATTAAAGTCACACCCTTAGACAATACTTATATAGCTGCTACGTTATAGATGGCTTAAACACGAAACTATATAATAATACTAGAAAATATGTAGAATAAATCTAAAAAAAATCATAAACTGGTTTGATGGTTACAGAGATTTTTAAGAATGAATGCAACTCAATGCCTTTAGAAGATCTTAATTGCTTAAGTTTTAAAGCACAATACGTCGCTTAACAATCGGCTCAATATCCTAGTAAGTGATTCAAGTTATTATGTTACTTTGCAATTAAATATAAACCGGTTTCAATGTTTTCAAGACAAAGAACTGGCTTCGCAAGTAATGAGAACGCTGCATATTGTTTAATGTCGACTTTATCGCTTTGAAATTGATTAGAAACCACCTCAGAATTTTTGTAAATCAATAATAAATAAATAAAATAAATGAGTCACTTTAACTTGAAAATGTTCTCTTACAAAGTGCAGACAGTGCATCAGCTGCTAGCCGTTGACCGCCAAGAGCGTGTAACATACGCTCAAACCATCCTGAATCTCGACCACAAGGAAGACAACTTTTTATCGAAAATCATCATGAGCAACAAGGTCCATTTCCATCTCTGTGGATACGTAAATAAGCAGAAATATCGCTTCTAGGGTACAGAAAATCCGCGTATAACACACAAAGAGCCATTATACCCGCTAAAAGTTACTGTATAGTGTGATGTTTACGCTGGAGGCGTCATCGGGCCATATTTTTTTAAAAACGCCGCGGGCCAAACAACTACTGTGCACTGCAAACGCTACAGAGCCATGTTCAACGACTTTCTTCTATTTCAACTGGACAAACTGGAACTGAAGAACATGTGGTTCCAACAGGATGAAGCAACGGCGCATACTGCACAACAGTGATTTGCATTGACCAACAAGCCTCAGACTCTTGAAACCCTCAAAGAAAATATCCGTCAGGAATGCGGGAACCTATCGCCGGGAGTTCTGGCAAAAGTGATAAAAAATGCCACAAATCAAACCCGTATGGACATCAGTTTTGGCGGCGGCCACTTGGCCAGTAACATTTTTTTTACTTAATAAAAAAGATCAAGTAAACACAATCCAAAAGCAAAACTATTTTCGTTTATAAAAAAATTTATAGACAAACAACATCGAGTGACAACTTTTGCGCCACTTAGTATAACCACAATGACCATTCGGGTGCTCTTTGCAACCAAAATGACCAAATGATTTAACCATTTGATCATTTTGGTCGCAACGCTGATGGTAAGACCCTTTATTACAAATGGAACGCTTGTATGAATAAAAAAACACCTTCAAATGTACGGCCAAAAAGTAGGTGAAGCTTAGAGACTGATAACAAGATCAATATAAACAACGCCCACAACAGCTACGAAAGTACTACCATCGTTACCTCTACATTACTTAATGGTAATGTCGGAAGCAAAATAAACAGCATTCAAACTGCTAGATAAATACACTGTTAACCTCGGGACCTACAGACCTAGCACAACAAATGTGTTGTATTAAAAAAACAGTTCTAATGATAAGAGCGGACTTCATGAATAGCCATTACATCAAAAAAAATACCACAGTAAAACAAATAAACAAAGAAAAATATAACTGAAAACAATCAAAGAAACTATCTGCTACACAGTTGCGGCCAAAAATCAAAATTGCACCGGGTCTGCAAACAACAAAGAAAAAAATCTTGTTACCTTTTGACAAATATGCTTCAATTTTTCAGGCGAAAGTGACTGCAATCAAGTGATGCGCCAGATTGAGACAAACAATAACCATCATGCCAAATAGTCAAGCAGCATTGCAGGCTATGGTTATTAGCAAGTTAAAGTCTGCATCAATAGTCTGGAAACAGAAGCCACAGTCAGCAAAGTTTGCCTAGTCGAGATACTAAGAGATAAAAAAAGAAAAACTTATAGCAAATCAGTTTATCAAAGAGAAAATTTAGGTTCTGGTCCAGTAAATGTCCTTTTTACATATTAGACTAGAACCTGAATTTTGGGGTTCCACACAATACCGGAAAAAAAATCATTTAATCTATATTCCAAAAACCTTTTTAAAAAAGTGCTGAAAGATTTGATTTAACATTAGCTAAAACCTAAAGCAAACAATTTATAAAAAAAGTCAAAATGCACACAAAGGTCTGGTAAGTGTATACAAGATAATCCATAGTTAAGCCGCCAAACGTTTAGAAATAATTTTTCAGTTTTAAATAAGACAGAGTTAGAGTAAAATGAAAAAAAAAGCGTAATCTTATTTTTGTGTGTGTCTGCTAATCAACCTTTAATATATCTCCAAATAAATTGATTAACTGAAGTGTTGTAGTGCATTTTTTTTTCATTTATTGTGTTTTTTACGGCTATTTTACATTGCCACAGTAAGTCTACGACTTGTTTAAAAAGGTTTGATGGGACCAACAGCTTATAAGGTAAAATAAAAAACAAGTTATTATTTCATTGTCATATTTCGGAGATCAAACCACGAACTGCTCGCATGATATGCAAGGCCTCTACCATGTGTTTTTGCGTATTTTTAGAGAAAAGATAAATTTTTAGAATATCGTCAAAATAAACAAAGAACTGATCTTGAAGCACTTCAAAATGAGACCCCTTCTAGCAGCCCGCGGAAATGTTCTTTGCAATTAGATTATACGCGGAGCACTCTTAACAAACAAGACTTTAAAAGCAGACAGTCGTCGTCCATTTCATCTGCAAAAAGTTCAGAATTAGTGCCTAATAACTTGCCGCAAAAAAAAAAAATTTCTAACAATTTTGCAGCAAACAACAAAATGCTTTTTTTTGGACAATGATTTGGATTGGTGAAGCAACTTTCACTCGGCTGTATTAATGATCAGCATAACGCTCACATTTGAGAACACAAAAATCCTTATGCCGTACAAGATTTCCATTATCATTATCAATGTTGGTACAACGTTTGGATGATATTGTGCAACGATTTATTCATTGGTCAAATTTTTCTACTACGCCTAAATCTAACTTTTTTAATTTTTAGCTACTACACTCTACCAGTCTAGATATAGTAATTTTCCGAAAATATAGATCGGTCGCGGTCGAGAATGGCTTTGACATCTGCGTTCTTTGGACATGCACAGCTCCTTTAAACATTATTGTATAAAATATAATAAAGAAAAAAGTTTATGCAAAACCCGTCAACGACAAATCCAGAAAAAAATTGTTTATACACTTCGGGAGTTCACATCAGCAGAGTGCCGTGCAACTGTTCAATCAGTCGTACGTAGGTATTAGCTTTGCATTTAAAATAGTGGCAGAACTGTTTTTGTAAATTTTCAAGCTTTGTTTATAAGTTTTAATTTTAATAATAAAAAAGTCTTATTTTAACTTGATAAATCAGCACTGAATGTAGATTAGACCGCCAGTCTTCAATAGTTACGTCACATTTGTATGAATCAACCATATAGTACCTTGGACAATGGCTAAGAACTTCTACTTCAAGCATTTATAAATATGTTTCAAAAAAATTAGCAAAACCCAAAAGACGGATAATTATGCATCAACCAATTGCATAGTGAAGCTTTGAAAGAAAGAGTTAACTCCAGCCTACAGCTCCACAGGTTTTAAATACTTGTTAGTCACTCAGCGTAAACGTATTGACACACTTGGAGCTAGCGTCGTTCTGATTAGCCGGGTGACGCCTAAGCAGCATCAATTTTTTAAACTTCTTGGACTGCAGGTTTACCCATCAGTGTTACTATTAAAAGTCGTCCAGATAAAATCTAACAGGCGGTCTGTAAGAGGCCGTAGTAATGACTCGTTTAGGGCCTAGTCATCGCACCCTCTTTGTAGTTTTATAGACCGGCAGTGCATCTGTAGAAGTAACTCATCTAGATACTGGATAAACAATTAAAACAGATAAATTACCCTGTTGCTGCTGCCTCCACTTTGCTACCTAACCAGTTTAACCAAACTTTTATGCCACATACGGTACTACAAAGAAAAGAACTTCACCCACCTGGTAATAAGCACCAGGTTCTTTTAGATCAACACAAAAAGTCAACAAGAACATCAGAAATTTGGTAGTATTGCATTACCACCACATACCTCTGACAGTAGTTACCTGCTTTAAGCATCAGCACGTCAAGTAAACAAATTACACTCTGTGTTAGTGCAAAGCATTGTAAGTAAGTGCGTAAGATACACTTTGTGCATGAATGCGTATGATGTATTCTGTATAAGAACGTGTGAACTATAAGCAAAACCTAAACTCAAACTACTTTACAAAAAGGAGGCCATCTCCTGGCAACCCGTAAGCTCTTCTGAACAAATTTGATTTGTAACACTCTCAATCGCTCAAGTCACCTTGATAGATCTGTCCACAAAATTGACAATAGCTATGTCAAACTCTTTTCCATTGCCTGGTAACTACAGCAAAACAAAAGTTCAAAACACAAAATAAAAATCCACAAACAAATTTTATAATGAGGTCAAGATTCGGTCATAAACCAAAAATTTGTAGTGTAAAACTAGAATGCACACTTTCATACAAAAACTAACAAGCACCACCTAAGAATCACAAAAACACTACAAACTTCTGCAATGTTTCTTATACATTTACATCCAACTCCAGCGTAAAAAGCTTGTTAAGTAAAAGTAATTTTAAATAAAACAAGACAAATAGTAATAAGCTACCTAAGATCTTTCTTAGTAAAAAAAAAGTTGATTAACTTTCTAACTAGTTCAAATTCATATTTTTTTTGGTTTACCTGTCATATACCAACACTAACCTTAACTTAAATTTTGATTCTCTTATGAGTATTATTATTAGATAGCCTATATTTGTTACTAATGTAGCTTATACTATCAAGAAGCCAAGTAAACAAAAATCTGCAACTCAGAAAAGCTCACAAGCATGAAAGGCCCTCTTGACGTCTTTTTCAAAATCTGAGGGTGGAAGCAATTTTTGCTATTTTTGATATTTCGTGATTAGAATTTGGCACTTTTTGACAGTTTATGGTCGGATTTTGTTTGTTTTTAACAATGTTTTCCATATTTTTTAATTAATTAAATCCTATTTTAGAAATTTCATAAAGATTTTTACATTATTTTAAAGTTTTTGAGCTTTCTGACAATTGTTTTAATCTTTGTAGCCAAATTTTGCAATGTTTTTAATATTTCATGAACAAATCTTTGCAGTTTTTAAACCGTTTTTGGCCGGATATATGTTCTTTTTAATATTTTAATATTTTATGACTACTTTCAAACAGTTTATAGTCAGATTTTGCTGTTTTCCAACAAGATTTTGATATTTCATAGCGAAATTTTGTTATTTTTGAGATTTTATCAACAGTTCACAGTTGAATTATAGAGTTTTCTAATAATATTTTGATGTTTGAAGGACAAATTTTGTTATTTTTGACATTTTATAAATAGAATATTGCACTTTTCAACCGTTTTGGCCAGATTTTGATTTCTTCTAAAAAACATTTGAATATTATATGACCTGATTTTTGACTTTGATTAGCTTGTAGAGTCGTTCTGGACGCAGCCAAAAAAATTTAAATCAGAAAATTCAAACATGAGTTAAGTTATGACAATTTGATTATAAAATTTCAAAATATATCAAAAAATATCTTAATAGTAACTAAATTAAAAAAAAAGTTTTGTAAATGTTTATCTTATTGCGTCTGCATTCGACTCGCGGGTTGTATGTTATGACTATTTCGTTGTACTATAATTGTAATAAAAACATTTATGTGTTATTGATCCATCATTTGATATTTGCATAAATCAAAAACTTGTCTAGCTTACTGTAAATAAGAAGTTTGAATATTACATATTTTCCAATAATAGCAAATAACTATGCACGTTATAAATATAATACCGTTCAGTAATATAAAATGACAACAACAAAATTTTAAAATGAGCATTAAAGTAAATTCTGTTAAACAAGGTAGAAATTGCAAGCGGATATTTTGTGAAAATATTTAAATTATTTTGTGTAACATTAAGAAAGAAAATAGGATATAAATTCTATTAGGGTGCCGAGGACTTGTAACAAAGGATAATCATTTTTGAAGTATTAGCTACATAGTTAGCCGCTTCCTTATAACACCGTAGTAAATTATTTTTACCTTCCTTTCTTGAATATATATTTTTATAATCGTGTCCTTTTTAATCTCAGGCGAATTTCCGTAGCAGGGAAAGAACGAAGGCAAATCCTCTACCGTAAAAATTATCGCGTTGAAAATTATATCCGGTTGTAAATCAATTTTAACTACATTTTATAATCGTTTGAAGTAATACTGTCTTTGCTTTACAGAGAGTATTCGTTTTTGTCTGGTCCTTTATGTAAGCTACATAGATTTTCTAACAAGTTTCTGAAGTAAATTACAAGTTTCCAAAATGAAGGGGGTCCTCTTTTCGCAGAGTACACACCTAGTGTGTGTGTATATAATGATTTCGTACACAGAATGTTAATGAAATGTATATTTATTATACAGCATTTGTCATCCTGTTTTATACCGGCTACATTTTAGGACTAAATTTAGTCTGATGTGGATTTATGGCGGCGGAGCATATGTTTTAGATTAAGGATTTTGTTTCACTGCGGATTAATTCCTTAATATTCACTGAATTGTAAGAAACATGGCACCCCTTCGTAGCATGAATTTTTCATTACATTAGCAAATTGACTTCAAAATTGAAAATAATTCCATTTCGCGCGATGTTTATGCAGAATTATGTTACGCTATCAAGCAAAATGCGAAACATAATGAATATTTTTCTATGCAAAAAATTATAATATTTTATTATAAATATTAGAGTGCGGCAATTGACAAAAAAAGCTTCGTACAAAAGAAAACCCGTTAATTGAAAAAATGAAGTCTTTGTAGATACTGACAAAACCTTGTATCTGGTTTACCTACCCTGTCATATTAAATATTGAACTAAAAAGTATTGGCACAACATAACTTTAATGAAGAAAGTTGCGTACAATTCCGTGCAAATAATAGCAATTTCTTTCAATTTTATGAAGAAGTTGTTGAGATACGTGACAAAAAAAAACAACATAAGCAATCAAAAACAATCAAAAACATCAAATAAACTTAAATTATACAAAAAACTCATGTTAAAAACGTTTAACCGTGCCAGCAAAGTGTACTACTGATAAAATAAATAATATAGAATCAAATCCAGAATCTCATGTTGATTGGTTAAAGTTAACATACATTTTAAAGTGTCTTTAATTAAATTTACTGTTACTAGTCATTTATGTATTTGACAAAAACCAATACAAACTTACTTTAAATAATCTGCATAAAATTTATAGTTTGTTGTACATTTTAATGAAGTCTAATTGGAAGTTTACAACGGATTAATTTAATAATAAACCCACCAATTAGTTACAAATCAATTGATACATTTATCTCAAAACGGAATATTTACACAGTAAAAATATAAAATTCAATGGATGCAGGTAACGATTACCAATTCCAATTTATTGTTTTTTCATGCACCTATACATTCGCAATATCAGCAATTTTAATACGGACCAATAATAGATTTCCATATCGGGCAACCGAATGCAATCCATCCACGCCAAAATGTTTTTAGCCTAAATCATCCGACTGAATCACTAATTCCACTGTAATTTCGTTCCAAATCCCCAACATAATTTTTTTTTTGTCACCAACTAAACTAACAATCAGGATGATTGTGCGAGAACAGAGGCGAAATACAATAACGGTTAAGACAAATTGAGGGATAAATCCTGAATATGCCTTAATTGAAATAATCAAGATTTAAGTGATGCTACAAGATATTGGTTTCAAGGAAAATTAGCTCTAGGGCTTATACATTAATTTCATTTCTAATTACATTGTAGAAAAACTCTTGGGATGTAGTTTGCGAGGCAGCGAATTGTTTTATTATATTTCCCAGTGGTGATTTATTTTCTGTTTGCTCAGGTGAATGCAATGAATATTATTATTATATTATGAATATTGCATTATAATATCACGACTGTGCATGTTTTCATTACATTAATTAAATTAGCGGTATCATTAGTTTAAATGACGCAATTTATAAATGCATACATTTTCATTAAATTTATATCGTAAATGAGACACCTGCGCCAATTAGGCATTTTGAATGTAATTATTTCCATTTATTATTAAGCCGTTTATAATTGACAACAACAATAATATTATATACATATAAAACAAAGTTTGAACGGATTGCATATTTTGGGATCTATATTTAAAAACAATAATTTACATTTTCACATTTTGATGCTCTTTTTGGGATAAGAATGTTTGCTATTTTAACAATATTGTTTATTTTATATCTTTTCAGAGTTTTCTTTTGTCCGAATAATGTGAAATAATCTCAAAGCTTTTTTCTGTTCTGAAATGGCATTAGCTAGGTTTTATATGTTGTAGTATTTCCTGTCATCCGGCTTTTTTGACTTTCTAAACTTGTTAAGAGCTTTATTTAATAATATTTTATTTTTTCTGTAAACCATGTGTTCGGCTTGCTTTTATTATGTTTGTCTAATCGTTAGTTGTTTTATTACAGAAATTATTGCAACATTTTAATTAAATTAAATATATACTATTATACTATCAGTACATCGTCTTAATTTAAGTACTGCATCATTAGCGTTACAAAAGTTATTGGTTATATGAGATTAAATAAGTACTCGAATGAAATTTTTTACGTGTATTTTCACGGAATACGAGACATTCTATGAATGCAAATCATTATTCCACGAGTGTTGAAAAATATGTAGAACGGAAAGTTCAACTGGGATTTATTGAAATATAGAATAGCCTACCAAATTCCTCTTTTCTTAAAATCCGTCTAAATGTTTGTCAATAAAATACGTTACAAATTGTTTATGGAACCCACGGGCTTTACAAAAACATCTTATACATCGTAGTAATTATCCTTTATCGTAATGCATAAAAGTTAGGTTAAAAAACCCAATAATAACTAGTTTTAACCTCTGGCGTCGGAGTTTAGCATTGCAGCAGAAATAAACCGACGTTAAATAAATGTATTACAGTTTAATCATTTTACACTTTTTCAGCGCTTTCCTTCATATCCCCATGATGTGTTTGAAATAAACTATAAGCAATGCAGTTTATGTAATTCTCATTTTAATGAACAATCTACATTTAGAAATTTTCCTTTCAAAGATTGCAACCTATATTAATATATTTTTATCATTAAATTCAGTGCCAAACTTATTAATATATCTACTAATTTACATTTGTCTCATTTCGTGTGTAGTGGTATTATTATGCTTGTTTTTCATTTTATTGGTTCTCAATTTTCTTTTACTACATATTTTTTAATAAAGTTTGGAATGTATTTTTGCTAATTATATGATTTTATATTTGAAAAGTTCATTCCAGTATTGATAATTGTTTCAATAGTTTCATCCATAGGGAACGTTTTTGGGTCGTCTTCTAAAATTAAAGATTCAGCCACTCAAATCGCCAGGAGCAGATAAAATTTATCCCATTCTGCAAGATCCTCAAAACAAGTTTAGCACTTTTACCAATTTCAAACAGCTGGAGAACGGCCAAGGTGATATTTATACCAAAGCCAGAAAGACCAACGTATGCTTTGGCTAAATCTTACAGACCAATCAACTCGACATCATTTATGAAAAAAAACTATTGAAAACAATAGCTGACAGGTAGATACTGGACAGGCGCTAATAGCCCGACCACTGCACCAGCAACAAACAAGTAACGTCTGCAAATTAGCCATACACCAGGTAGTGCAAAAACACCATAGATATAGACACCCTCATCCAACAGTATATGGAAAAAACTGTAAAAGCTAAAGCCACCGGCGGGTGCCCACAAAAGGGTGTACTTTTACCCTTACTGTGGTGTTTAGTCATGGACAACTTACTACAGATACTTATAGGCATGAGCATTTTTGCGCTGAGCTACGCAGATGACCTCACCATATTTGCACACAAAAAGTTAGAAGCAAACGTGCTAAACATAATACAGATTGCTACCGTAGAAAGGTGGTGCAAAAAAGAAGGATTATCAGTAAACCTAAGTAATATAGCTGTGATGCTTGACACTAAGCTAAACTTCAACACATACCTAACTAATATAACTATAAAAACCAAAATCATAGTGGAACGTACATAGAGACAAACACCTAATATGACTAGATAGTTATACAAAATGGTGGTAAGACCCATTATCACATATGGAACGCTTATGTGATAGAAAAAAAAAAAACAGTCTCAAATGTACGGCCAAATAACTAGATTTTTAGAAGTTCAGAAGTTAGCATGTGTTTGCTAATAATGGGGGTAATGAGAACGACGTTAAAAGCAGCTACTTAAATACAATTATTGTTACCGCTACTTCACTTAATAGCAATGGCGGAAGCAAGATAAACAGCTCAAGACCACACAAACGTAACATAACAAATGTGTTGCATAATAACCAAATACTGTGGATTTAATAAACACTTGCATTAAATAGAAATAGGAATAAACCCTCAATAGCGCAAATGTATGAAAGAAGAGTGGCCGAACAAGAAAAACGGGGTAAACGGACGTAAAATTATAGAAAACAAGCAATTGTTGTGGGAACGTGTTGACGATCACATCGACCACTACGGTCGTTATAGTGGTCAAGAAGGTTGGTGTGATGACCGGGAAACAATTTTTGGGTGTAGTACCTGTTCTTAAAATAGATGGCCAGGACTAATTTTTTAGCTAAACAGTTTAAATCTATAAGTAGTTCTCAACACTACAAAACAAATGTTCTGAAAATCAAAAGATATTAAAAAGTTTTTTTCTGTCATACAACTTCTATTTTATTGGAGTTGAAAACATCCGGAGTTGCCTTTCTTCTATGAGGAATAATATGATATAGGAACGAACTAGGATTTTACCCTTCATGTAGAAAAGAAGTTTATATTTCTACTACTAAAACAAAGTAAAAGCCCAAACGATACTAACATTTCTCTGACTTTGGAAAATGTTGGAAAAAAAAGTCAACAACCGTTTGGTGTAGATCCCAAAAACCTTTGTGTTTTTGGAAAAACAACAAACGGAGCTTAGAAAGTACCACAGTAATGTTGACCAACTGCTACAGTTTGAGAATTCTAAATAGTCAACAATAGTTTGGTGTGGATCCTGAAAACTGTTGTGTTTCTGAAAAAAACAACAAACGCGGTTTAGAAAGTACCATAGTATCGTTGACCAACTGGTACAGTTTGAGAATTCTACTCAAAACGTCTTTCTGTGGAGAAAAAAATTTTGGCGGGAGATGCATTTAATGCCGCCAATTTCTGTTTGTAGAATTTTTTATGAGAGACTACAATTTTAAAGTTAAAAGGTGTTCCGCAATGGTCAACAATTATTGCTATAGTGTTCAACGAAATCGCAGCTTCGGTAGTTTTACCGATCAAAAAATGTTTGTATGTTGTTGTTACATTTGATCACAATGAAAAAGATAAACCAAGACGCTCAAAAGTTTTTTGATTTGCGTGCATCTTCTAGTGAACAGGAAAACAGCACCCAATTTATTGGTCTTCTAGTATCATATTTGCAATCTATAACTATAAAGATATGATTGCTTGGCGGACGTGTTTTGGTTTGTACTGCACATTACGTCAATGCATGACTTAATACGCGGAAAGTTATTAATTGGCCGACCGCATTCGTAGTCACGCAGTTACGTTATCATGTGTGATAGAGACAAGGATAGATCTGTGATGTCTATATCTGTCTCGTATCAATCACTTGTTAATGTTGTGCAATGCCACATTTTCCTCCGTCGCACCTTTGCAAACTGTTTTTTCAAAAACTAAATTTGTTGTTGGCCAGGCTTCTTGATTTCATGTTTTTGTTTTATGCGAGTTGCGATCAGTTTTTCTAATATCTTCCCTGTTTCATCTAAGAGTCACATGGTAACTGCTTTATTTGGTTAGGAATGCTGTTTGGTCCCGGTTCGTTTCTGTACGAAAGCTTAATTAACCTAACGTCAAATGGTTTGTCTTCTTGATGTCAAGAACGTTAAGTTAGAGTAAGTCATTTGAGTTTTTTAAGATTGTTTGGCAAGGTAACGTCACATAATGTTTTCTTTTTTTGGTTATTTTGGATACTTAATGTTACCAAGTTTAGGCAACTGAATCAAAGTTAATAGAACTCAGTTAGTCGAACATACTCAAATAAACCACATTAAACAAATTTGAAAACAAACTTAAAAAATCAAATTTTGTTTACAAAAAAGCTCAATAAAATGTGTGGTAAGTGGCGCAACTTAGCCTTATCAAATGCTGGATAATGTGACAATACTGTACGACTATGTTGGGTTAGGTTGCTTGGTCACAATTTACCAACAATAGGTTTCATGTCATGTTAGATCAGTTTTTATACAAATTTTTTAACTCGAACATCTAGAATGAATGAATCGGAGTGTTTGTTTTACTTGTTTTGCAAGTTTGGATCTACCTAGTCCAATAGTGCAATAGTGCAACACTTGCTGAGTGAATGCAAACCTTAAAATAGCAATGAACAGCTATTATTGGAAAACACAAACTAACAGAAGTAGAGTTAAAAGCAACCCATTGGCAAAACATACAGGATTTTATCAAAGAGAGTTTCTGAAAGAACAAAACATCAAAGGTGTACAACAAGTCCAACAAAGTAAGAAAAGTAAAAGATAAAGTCTTTAGTCAGTAAATCCTAAAACTACGGATCAGTACGAGCTGCCCCGTGTTTTTTAAAAATTTGTCCTTTCTATTAAAAAAAAAGTCTTCATCACAATTTTGTTGTTATAAAAAAACTCTAGAAGACCTTTAACAGTAAAAACACCAAACAATCAACAACAAATCATTCAACTGCTAACTTCCAAAAAAAACTTACTAAAAATTTTGCTTTCTGATTTACACTTCCACCTTTATTAAATTCAAAAGCTAAAAGATCCCAATAAACCAGTTTGTGTAACTTTCTGCAGACAGTTTTTGAAAAAAATTGGAAAATGATGAAAACAAATATTTTTTTATTGATGTCAGATGAAGCTCAATTTCATCTTAGTAGATATGTTAACAAGCAAAACTTCTGCTACTGATTCAAAAAATCCACATCAACTTTGTCAAAAACCACTTCAAGATCGTATAGTCATCATATTAAAAAAATATAACAAAACGGTTGTGGCTGAACGTTACATTCATATGCTCAAAATATTTTTAAATTCGTTGCAAAGTATGTTTCCTAATCACTTGATTTTAAGGTTTAGGCTCTTGACATACTCAAACATTACAAGACCATAAAATGCGTATTTCAGAATAAATTAAAAGTATTAAACCATAATTGTTGAGAAGAGTGATGCAAAACTTTAAACAAAAAATGCAGTAGTGCATTGGAAACAATTTAAATAATATGTCTGTTCCAACATACGATTTGGACAGTTTGCAAACCGTTTATACTATGCGCACAAATAAATTACTGTAAATAAAAGATTGTCTAAAGATGACAAATATTTGTTTGTGTGCACAGTTTGGACGGTTTGTAAACTGTCAAAATCGTATGTTGGAACAGACCTAAAGTAATTTTCAGCAACTCGAACATTACTTGCACACAACAAAGTTGATATTCCTTTTAAATTTGTTTCAATCCATTACTTTTTATTCTTAAAGTAAGTCTTAAAAAATAGGTAATACCAGCTGCCGGACCTTGCACTACAACGTGTGTGTATAGTGATTTCAATATTTAATTTTGAAATTCTTTCATTAAATTTAACTTTTTGAATAAGTATTTTCTTGTCTAAGTCTCACCTTTTCTTTCTTTTTAAACAAAATTTTGGGCTTTAAATTGGTTTTCATAATTTTTGTGTGTTCTGGACATTTTTGACAATATTTTCCAATAAATTAGTTTCTTCAGTAATTTTCATTGGGTTTAAAACTACAAATAAACTTTTTAAATATTTAAATATTATTTAATAAATAAGTTTTCTGTGCCTTTTGCTCAAAACTTTGATCAACCTGCAGTAACTGGGTGTCTATGTAAAATTATTGCACGTCTTATAATGCATTTCTAAATTTATGTGGTTGTAAACTTTATCAAACATGAACAGTAAAATGAGCCGCAATTAAACATTCAAAGAACTACATGCGATGCCAACGCATAGATTGAAAACTTCTTTATCTGGACTTGGGACTGGCAATAGAACAAGATAATACTAACGACGATATGTTTATTTAAAAATCATAATTACTTTTTTGTAATATAATATATTATGTTAAAATTCTTCTTTATAAAAGAAAACTTAGTAGTCATGACCTGAAAGCATTTGTCAATAGGTGTTGCCAATCTAGTTAGTGGTGATTGCAATAACACATACTATATTTTCTTTACCTAATAAGTATTGTATTGCAAATACGCAGCGGATTATCCGGGCGGCATAAATTTAAAAAAAGTGATATGTGATCAGTAAAAACCGTAATGTTTCTTTTTCTGGGATACTATAGTTTCTTTCCAGTAGTAGCAAAATCATGCTAGCGTTTGCAACTATTTTTTTCTCTTTCCAACGGACATCAAAAATATGCGCTCAAAACCCCATGTCACTTGCATCGGTTTGCACAAAAAAACTGTTCTTTTAAGTCTGGTCTGCACTGCAGAATCCTCTGACATAACAAAATCTTTAGATTTACTAGTAGTTCTAAAATGATTGCAAAGTTTTTGCAGAATTGAAAGTCAAAATTGCAAAAACCCAAAAAAAAAAAATATTTTGTGTTTTGTGAAGTTAGAAATTCTACTATAGCTTAAATTTTAGCTGCTACTATAGCTTTCTTTGTTTAGTACGTAACCCAAAAAGAAGCGGATTTTATAATTTAATGCCTTAAACCCATAAGTACTTTAGATAGGTGATTAATGTGTACTTCTAACGTCTCTGAACAAATCAAACAAAATTTGATATTTTTGATCACAGGATTTGATCTAAAGCTCGTGCAAACAACGCCACGGCTGTTTTCAAACCAAGAGGCAGAACGCAGAATTTCTATGATTTTATACAAAAACGCCAAACTTGAAAAGTTTTACTAAACTAATATCTAGTCTCCACCAAGTTCGTATTTTTTAAATTTTTCAGAAAATTCCTATCTTGCCAAAAAACAAGAAACGACTCATCTAAGGTGGCTGGCTAGGCGGTGTTTCAAGCTTTAACTTGTTTTCCTCAGTCAAATGTTAAGTCAAAACTTTTTGAGAGCCGTATTCAATTGATACCAACGTGGTCAAGGAGCTAATTAACAATTTTAGAAATGTGGTGCAAAGAGTGTAATCTTAAAAAACATGGTTCAATATACCTGTGCGTTAATTAACCAACACAAGATCCGTACAAGCGTTTGCAATATTACCACCCACATTATAATAGTTGAGTGATAACCAAAAAACAACGTTTTGCTAAAAATATTGTTTTTGATAATCATCTGATGTTTGTCTGCAAAAGCGACACTCATCAGTGAAGAGTACTTGGCTCCATTGGTCCATAGTATAATAAATATGTTTATTAAAAAATGCAAGTCTGTTGACTTTATGATGCCTGGTATGCTCTGAAGCATGTACAAGTCATTTTGTCATTCGACCATTTTCATTAGGGCGTCCCCTGATTGTCCTGTCACTTACACGTGCATCTCAAACTTTTGAAAATCAATTTTTAACTTCAACGGCAGCCAAATTCATGTTGCGTAGTATTGTCAAAGTAATAAAATAATCATTTCTGAAGCTTGTACTTTTTTTGCAGACATATTGCAAAACCTAGTTTTCAAAAAGCAATTCATGGTTCTGCATACACATGATAACTGCAAAACTCCAAAAACTTATGCAATATAACTTTAAGACCAACCATCCTAAATCAATGCAATAACTAGTGCTGCGCCCAGTTTGTTAATTATCATAAGAACAACTTTATAGTTAACAATATGTCAAACAACAATCAATTTAAGTTTTTGCAAAACGTTAAAAAAATTGGATAAAACCAACTACAACACTATATACAGAATAGCCCAAAAAGTTCAATATTCTATTTAAACAAAATAATTCGGTTATTACCGCAAAATAACAAAATTATTTTTTGCTGCTTGAGTAATAACAATAATTTATCAATCTTGGTTATTGTTAGACGTTATTGCTATCTGGTTTGCTCCAAGTAATAAATAACAAGTTCACTCCACCTCAACCAAGTCAAACTCGCCCGCTATCAATTACTTTACTTTCATACACATAAGTGGCAGTGCGTTTATGTTTGACATGTAGAAGGCAGCAAGCTGACAACTAGTGGCTTCAAAGATAACATTTTTTTATCATACACTAGGTATACAATCCAACTGTCTATTTGTTTTTGCCAGTAGAGACTGTGAGCGCCAATTATTATAAAGTTCTGTTTTGTTTTTGTCAAAAACTTTCGGAAGTACTCTTTGTTATTCTTCCTCACGTCGGTACATCACTATATTTGTTTTGTGTTTGAGGACGTAAAAAGCAGCAAACTGAAAACTAGTGGCCTTCAAAAAAACACTCTTCTTTCATACACCAAGTACACAATACAAGCTCACTATCTCTCTTTTTGTCTCTAATAGTTAAAACAATTGGTACTGCCGGCGAATCTAAAGAACTTGCTGGAGCCTTTTTGTTGTAAGGATCTGTCGTTGAGAATTCAAATATTTCCGTAGCAAATGAAAACTACTTCCAAAAATTAAATTTAATGTAGATTCAAGTGGTTAGCATGGCTTATTCAAACTCAATTCAAAGTTATCAGTAAAATGCGAAAAAACTGTCAGAAAAAGCATTTTTAATGCAACTGTAGTGTTTGATTATTAGGCAGTACTAATTAGTTCAACAAATAGGCCTTAGAGATAAAAAAAATGTTACTGGAGTTCTGGCTTGAGCATTTTAACACACATTAAATTACAGACAGCACAGCGGACATAAACTAAATCAATTCATTGCCGGAAATAAAATCACTGCTGGGTTTCTCAGTTTCTCAGCTTAAAAACAAAAAGGATTACTAACTAAACTATTTTGCTTTGTGAATTTGGACAAAGCATTTGACCGAGTACCACGTAACTTTTTTTAGATAAGAAAACTAGATTGTACACATGCATTATTAAGCTTGTTAAAACAACTTCATTTTGAAATGAAATGCAGAATACAAATAGATGATAATGTATTAAAATATATTAATGTTAGTAGAAGTGTCAAACAGGGATGTGTACTGGCTCTAACTCTATTTGATTTATATTTCTCCGTATTCATAAAACAAGCTTTCCAAGGCATATTTGATGCAATACATATAAAATATAGATACCATGGTAATAATTATCAAAATACTTTTTGCATATGATTTCTGGTAAATAGTTGATTTGTTAAAAACTATGCAAGAGTCAATTACTAGACTGTATAACTCGTGTAACAAATTTGGTTTAAAAATAAACTATCAAAAACCAAAGTTAAGCAACAAATTCGTTAAAAGAGACTACACCTACAAACATAAGTTTAACTAGAACATAGAATAATCTTCCGCTTTTGATAGACAGCATCAAAAACTGTTTAATCCTATAATGTTACAAACAAAAGTACAAATTTAACAAGCTGTAGTAGTACATAGACTTTTGTATAAAGTTGAAACCTGCTGTGTGAATAAGCAACATATCTTTAAGTTAGAGCAATTCTACCTTAGATGTCTAAAATTGCAAATAAAATAGAGTAACTATGTCAAAAATTCTAAAACCCTCCGTAAAGCTTGAGTGTTTGGTATAAAATTTGTGCTAATAAAAACTTAGCTACTATGGAATGTACATATCTTTAAGATAAAAAACCAACAATTTCCCAAGCAAATCAGGTTGTCTGTGGTGTTTTATGATGAGCGTATGGAGGTTGTGCTCTTAGATGTTTTCCTTAAAAATGCACATAGATGGATCTAATATACATTCAAACTCATGAAAAAAAAAACTGTGCAAAACCGCAGCCTATAAAGACATCAAATCAAGACCAAGGTAGATGCTTTCAAACATAGACGCCTAGAAAACCTAAATGCTCAAAAAGAACTTTAAAGACAAAAACAAAAAAAAGTCACTAGATACACCTACAAATAAAATAAAGAACTAACTTATCCTCAATGCAGAGTATTTAACAATAAACTAGGGTGCAAAAGTCACCAGCGTGCACATCATAGAACACAAAAATTTGAACAGCATTTAAATTGTTGTCCACTTGTCTAATCCAGAACCAATTAAAAACGACTGTTTTGATTTAAATTAAGTTTTACGGCTTATTAATAAGTTTTATGTGAAAGAACATTTAACATTTAACATCTCATATTGCTTATTTGAGTATACATTTACAACTCCATTGTATTGTAAATATAGTGCCAATGACCCTCGTAACAGTCGATGCTTCATTAATAAATAAATAAACCAAAAAATATGACAATTAATTAAATTATAAAATGAATTAATAATTTATTCAAACTCAATCTAACGATTACATCGGCTAAGGATCACTACAAACCTTGTCAATATGCCTTGTATGACCACGGCATCGCATGCTAGCAAAAAACAAATTTGGATAAATATTTACATAATTAATTAAATATTATTTCGCTAAACGCTTTTGTTATTGTATTTATAATCAAATATTTTAAATGACTTCAATTATGTATATTAAGTTTGTTTTCTTACATTTATATTATATTTGAAACAAAGTTAATGACAATATTAATTTTATCATAAATTCAAGTAATGTTGAAAACGTCTCCGCAGGCATTAGTAAACAGAGCTCTTAATTTTTTACTTGCCTGAAAAAAAAACCGGGTGAAATCATCCGGCCAGATTTGGCAGGAGATTTGTGCACACCTGTGTCCTGGATATGGGATATGTATGCCTGTGCGTTAGACCAGAAGAGAAGGAATGCAGGAATAGAATTATGAAGGACGGGAAAAAGCGGGGGCCGTTAGTCTGGCTCAGGAAGTAACGAGGCAGTTAGGCGTGTCGTTATAAACGTGCGCATCTACAAGATTTGCGAATTGTGAGGAATATTTCAGATTATCTTAACCACTTTCGCCTGACAGCTGACATTTTTTTCCTTTCTTTTCATAATGTTATCCAGTTGCCGCTCCCTTCGCATTATTGTTACCTTTATGTGAGAAGAAAGGAAATCAATATGGAAATGCAAGGGACGAGTATAAAGGAATAGATGATGTACCACTGGACTACATCAAAGGTTTTCATCTTTTTGTTCGTTCTCGGTCTTTAGAGGAAACAACTGTATTTTTACTTCTTTTGTGGGGAATTTGATTTTTTCATCTTGTCTAATGAATGTACATCATTAAATCGTTCCCCTTACAAATCATTAAATAAATGTTACACACAATTGATTGAAACTTGAATATCAACAAACAGCTTTAGCAAAATATAATTTAAAACTTTTTAAATTTGCGGCTATTGATTTAATTACTCCTCAATCAAGAATTTATCCGACGTTTATAGGACATATAAAGTAATTAACAGCGTTTTAAAGTTAAAATAGTTCCGTTTGTTTTAAGTTCTAAGCGGATTTCCAGTAAAGTTTTCAATTATCGCGAATAATGTAAAAATGCCATGGTTTATCCTGAAACAATTAGTAGACATAATTGCTTCTCTGGAGTCTATTAAATTTTAACAGTAAATTTAAATAATTTTAACAGCTAAATTATTAAATTTCTCTAGAGAACATAATACATTTTTATGGAAAATAATAGTATCTATAAAATATAAGCGTTTTGGGCTTAGAAGAAAATCCTGTAAATCAGTTTGCTGAATAGTTGCCCTAGTTCAATTTGGGCAAAACTTAATTCCAAAGACCGAAACTTCAGAAAAACTTTCTAAATTAAATTCCTTCTCGGAGTTCTCCTGACCCGGACATGTGTATTTTATGTAGCCGACCTGACAAGCCGTAGACCTACTTCAATTAGAAACACTCTCGTTATTTTATTGGTTGTCTATACTTTGAAGAATCTCTTCAACCTACAAAACCCCGCACACACAGTCGGCTCTCCTGCACCCGACGAAAAGTTTCCTATAGCAAAGTCCCCGCTAAAAACATTATACCAATATCCAGTTACTCTCTAACGCCCTCTCATTCTATCAATTAGCTTAATACATCTTACTTTTTTTTCGATGTAAAGGGGGTATTGTATTAGCACAGCATGGGGAACAATTACTTGAAATAAATTTAACACTTTTAAATAGTTTTTCCTTTAGTGGCTGTGCAAACTATAAAGCTAACGTCACGGAACCGTTTCCACTACCACTAAGGGGCCATAAATATGCAAGTCTTGCAAGTTTCACTAGCCAAGGTTTCTTTTAACTCACAGATTATTTGTTACGAGTTTCACACAATATACAGATGAATTGCTTTCTTTCGTATTTTCTTAGTAATACATTGTTAAAGTTTTATTACCAACTTTCATATTTCTTTGACTATACAACTACAATGTAATATTTGAATTAATAACAATACTACTATTTATATAATAATTGGCTACTAGTATATTAATATTTGCTTTGAATATAACAATGTTAATTTGTTTCTGTAATTAATGTAGACTATTCTTATATTATGTTACATTTTAAACAGCATGTTACTATGTAACATTTCAACTTTGATTGCAATTGCACGACAATTTCATGTAATTAAAATTTGTAATGAAACTTAGCTGTAAATACTTTTGTTTGTGTTCTCTTTTTTATTATCAGTGGACGAGTGTTTATAACTTAGTTGCAAGTTTTAGTTTAAAGTGTTACACTAATAATTCAATCCTGTGTCACTTAATAGACTATCAATAGCTAAGTGAACAATCAATACTACTTATTAACTGATTTTATATTATACTTTTAAATAATTAAAATTATAATATCAAAATTCTGGAGTTTAAGTTGCATATTTTTAAACTTGATTTTTAAGTTTGTAAACCTACGCTTTGTTTAAATTTGAGTTTATTAAATAAGAAAAAAAATAATTGCCTAAATAAATAACCAGTGTCTGTAACCTTAAATCGCAGCTCACATGTAACGTTTTTATATTTAAATAAAAAGCAAATGCAAATCAAACAACAACATCGTGTTTTGAATCAAATGATTTTAAATGCACGATAAATATTACAATTATATTTGATGGAAAGGTAACTATACATATCGTAAAACATTTCACCGCATCATAGATTCGTGTATAATTAAATTATTGATAATTCTTGAAAACTGATAAAAAATGCAAGAAATTATATATTATTTACTATTCATAGCCATTAATACAAAATTGTTTTTACGGTTTTGTAGTTTAGTCTTTATGTTGCCTAAGATGTACTTAAAACTATATTGATCAGCTATAGTTAAAGATCAAATGAGATTAGCAAAATATGATTCATAACTTACAAATAAAATCTGAAACTAAAAGTTCAAAATTAATCTACATTACTGCTTGTAGATCATCAAAATGTCATAGTTACTTAAAAATAGTATCCAAAACAATCTTATTCTATTCTTCTTCTATTCTTCAACCTGTATGTGTCCACTCCTGAACGTTTCAATTTCTTCCATTTGTTTCTGTTTTGGGCTGTTAGAATCCAATTTTTCTCTGCGATGTTTTTGATATCGTCTCTCCATCTTCTTTTTGGTCTTCCATCACTTCTTTTACTGTTTTAGGTCGCCATCGTGTCACCCTGTTGGTCCACCTTCATTGATCTTCCTTGCCACGTGGCCGGCCTATCTCCATTTCAGTTATACTATTTGCGTCATCACATCCGTTATCTGAGTTCTTCTCTGGATTTCCTCGTTTCTGATTTTACCCCTAATAACAAACCCCCAACATGGTCCATTCCATTGCTCGTTGTTTAGTTTGGAGTCTATTTGCCGTATTTCTTGTTATTGCCATAGATTCGTCGATTATAACTGGTAATACGCACAATTCGTATACTCTTCTTTTCAAGTTTATATGGATTTTCGGTGCCCTGAGTATGAAGCCTAATTTAAAAAAAAAACTGTCCAACAGAGTCTTATTTTTATGGGTAGTTCACAGAATTGGTTTTCTTTACCTAGTTCTATTTTGTGTCAGAGATAGACATAGTCGGTTATGTTTTCAAGTACCTCATTTCCGATAGTTATGTGATAGTTCTCGGAAGTCATTACTTTGGTTTTATTCAAGTTCATTTCCAAACCAATGTTTGTTTAAGCCTGATGAAATTGTACTGGCATTCTCTGTAAGTCATTAGAATTTGTGCTGATAAATACAATATCGTTTGAAAATATTAAGTGGTTAAGATGTCTCCATCAATTGGAATTCTTATATCATCTCAAATTAATTCTTTAAAAATGTCCATCATTGCAGCTGTGAATAATTTCAAGAAAATGCCGTACTCCTTTCTCAATCGGTATCTTGTCTGTATTTGAATTTGTATTGACGCATTTTCGTATATGTTCTTTATGAGGTTTCAATATCTTGAGTCGATTCTAGCTTTATCAAGAGCTCTCAGAACTGCCAAGGTTTCAACGGAGTCAAATGCCTTTTGGTAATCCACATCCAATTCAGAAAGACTAATTGCTCAACGTAACCTCAGAATATACTTAAAGTTCCCCAAACCAAAAAGTAGATAATCAGTTGAAAACTAACAATATAAGCGTATCCGGTGTTGATACTCAACTTAATACCCAAAACCACTTATCAACGATTGTCTCCAGATACAACTCAATAGTTTATCAGGGAGTTGCCGGTAGGATACATACTGTAACACATAACGTTAAGCCTCTTGGTCGACAAACCAGTCACACGTCGTCTCCAACGTGCTACGTCTTCGGTATACTACTACCAGACAAGACAATCGTAACAACTCTCAAATATATTCAATTTAAATACAAAATAGAGTAACTTAATGTACTTATAAAATGAATTATTTAATCTCTGACTATTAGTATAGGCATTAAAGACCAACTTTTGCATCAGATACGCAAATAAAAATAAAAGGTGCCAGACACATTGGCCCAAAAATACTAAAAAATAGTTCTTTAAATAAATTTAAGTCAAGTAGACAAGAAAAGCAGAAAATTTAAAATTATTTATAACAGCCCAAGACTGAAATTTTTTACCAAAAATGTGTTTGTTTAAAGGCAACACACTATAAAGACTACAAAAATAAAAAAAGAACATGTTAACAAATATTAACAGTTTTTTTTTAATTCCCTTAGCCAACCTTTACCAACCTACATTCTGCCGCATATCTAATAAATAAATGTAAACAGATTAACTAAAAGAAAAAATTATATTAACCGGTAGTAAAAAAAAAACAACACACCTTTTCACCTAGTATTTGAATATTTTCACAAAGCTTCCGACAGAGATAAAACTTAAGCATTCTTACAAACAGTGAACCAAGCTTGAATAGATTTACAATACTCCACTTTCTTGAAATATATTTGTAAAAACGCCACATTCTAGATCAAAATAAACAAAGACTTAAAGACTAACAGAATCTAAGGTAAGAGAAGCGTACGACAAAAAGACACAGGGACACAAGGTTTTTAAACACAAAAACATCTTCAAGTCAATGTTATAGAAAATTAAAGACATGAACGTCGATGAATCCTTTTTAAACCATCTACGATTTGCAGACAACATCCAAGAACTATCGGCGATGCTAAGCAACTAAAAACAGCGTTCAAAAAAGTGGTACTGAAAATAAATTTTAGAAAAGAAACCCAAAATAATAAGCAATACTAGAAAAACTCTAAATATAGACAAAAAAAAATTAGAAAACGTATACATGGTATCAAAATAGACAAAAGAAATCAGACAACTGAGATAAAACGTAAAATAAAACTAACATGGGCGGCTTTTAGCAAATTAAAGCACATACTCAAGAATAGAGCCAATTAACCTCAAACTAAAAGTCTTTGACTCATGTATTTTACTAGTGACGACCTATAGCTTGAAAACTATGAAAATGACAAAAAAAAAGTGTAAACCATCTAAGTTTTATACAAAGAGCACAAGAACGCGCTATGCTTGGTTCTAGCCTCTAAAATAGAATCGATAATGAAGAGATCAAACATACGAGGTTTGTCCGGAAAATACGTATAAAAGTGGAATAATAAATTTATTTTATAATTATTCAAGTATTTCAATATGGTCCTTCAAAGTATTCCCCCTGAGACAAGATGCACTTCTGCCAACGCCGTTTCTACTGTTGATAAAATTGCTGAAAGTCTTCAGTTGTGAGGCTCCCACACCCAACAAGTGCCGCCCCAAAGCACCATTTTGCATTTTAGGAACAAGAATAAGTTGCAAGCGGCTAAATCGGGTGAATAAGGCGGGTGTTCTGTTACGGTGATTAAACCCTCCTTGCTTTCTGTTCTGGAGTCAAGAGCTTCGAAACAATTTTCGCGCACAATTTTTTCATTTAAAGTTTTTCAGTCAAAATGTTGTGGGTAATTGTTTTGGGGATTGACAGATCCTCAGCTATCATTCTAACTGTCAATCGACGGTCTTTAAAAACACAAACCCGAATTCGCTCAACATTTCGTTCAGAACTCGATGTGGAAGAGCGTCCTGAGTGAAGGTCATCTTTCGCGTCTTCTCGGTTTTCCCGGAACCTTTTTAACCACTTGTTGACGGTAAGTTTTTTCAGAGGATGGTCTCCGTAAACTTGTTTCAAACACTCAAAAATCTCTTTGGCACGTCGCCCCAAATTTTTTGTATGTATTTTCCGGACAAACCTCGTAGAACTAAGATCATTCACATAACAACATGTGTCGCAGAACTAAAGTAACAATAACTAAGCCACGTAGCTAGGCAAACACGAGACATATGAACATCAAAACTAATATTTGGAGACCAAAACAAACAAAACGTAGCACAGGCAGACTAATGAAATGATGGCTAAACAATATAAGGGTAGTAGCAGAGAGATGACAGTTCAAAGCAGTACAAAACAGAGAAAGGAACAAAATAGGCCTAGGTCCAGAAGTAGAACCAATGGCCAACAAAGAATAATAATAATAATAATAATAATAATAATAATAATAATAATAATGTTTAATTATGTTAAGTATATACAGGATATTTACACAAATCAATACATAAGTACAATATAATTTTATACATTAACAAAATCTGTATTAAAAAAATTCGTTATATGTATAAAAAGCATTGGTTATTAAAATGCTCTTAATGTATGACTTAAATGGTGTTTCATTTAAGTCTTGAATTTTCTTTGGCAGTACGTTAAAAAATTTAATTGCAAAATAGTTAGGGCCATCTCAAGATCTATTTAACCTCAAATAATCTGTTCTTATATGATGTGCATGACGAGTTGAATAGTCATGAGATGTGTATTGTATAAAGTTATGTTGTGTTTTATATAAGTAAGACACTCATAAATATATATACAAGGAACGGTGAGAATTATCAGCTCAACAAATTTTGCTTTGCAATCGTCTCTGTAACTTAGTTTACCAATAACTCTGATGGCTCTTCGCTGTATTCAAAATATATTACAAACAGTTGCCGCGTGACCCCAATTTAAAATACCATAGGATAATATTGAGTGAATATTAGCAAAATATGCACTCATTTAAAGTTTAAAGGAAGAAACTTCTCCCAATTTTTGCAATAAGTATATTTGTTTAGATATTTTATTAGAAATAAAAGATGTGTGTTTGTCCCATATTAATTTTGTATCAATTTGGATCCCAAGAAATTTTACACATTCAGTAGGATATAAATCTTTAGCATTTGACTGTGTATCAAGCATATCAGTTTTAAAATTTGCTATTTTGTTAATTTGATTTACAATTGTTGTGTCATCAGCAAATAAGGTAAAATGTGAATGCATATCGCAATAAGGAAGGTCATTCACATAAATTAAAAAAAGAATAGGCCCTAAGACGGAACCTTGTGGAACAACAATAGACAAATTCCGTAATTTTGATTGCGTTGCGTTCACATTCACATATTGGTACCTGTTTGTTAAATAGGATGATAACAATGTTACTTTCCATGCTGAAATTAAGCAATTTTAATTTGTCTAAAAGGATTGAGTGTGATACACAGTCAAACACCTTGCTTAAATCACAAAAAAGCGCATATGTGTAACTATTATTTTCAAAACCACTTCTGATTAGGTTTGATAAATTTTGTTTAGCATGTGTTGTTGATTTGTTGTTTCTAAAACCAAATAGTTTAATATAGAGTAAATTATTAGATTCTAAATAGTTTGTAACTTGCATCGTATTACATTTTTCAAATATTTTGCCAATTGTTGGATTTATAGATATTGGTCTGAAATTTTGTAAAAGTAAAACTCCTTTTTTAAAAACTGGTACTACTTTAGCAATTTTTCAGCAGTTTGGAAAACATTCGTTCTAATACACAAATTGATTAAATTAGTTAACGGTACAATAATGACATTTAACAACGTTTTAATTATCTTTGTGTTAATGTTATAACAGTCTTTACTTGTTGTGTTTTTTAAATTCGCTATAATGTTACGTATTTCAATATAAGTTGCTTCATTAAAATAAAATTTAGTAGCATTTGGTATCGTGGATATATATGATTTCTACGATGTTGTAGATAGTGGTAAGTTATTAGCAATATTAATGGAATTAGTTAAATTTTTTTTATTAAAGTCATCGGCAGTGAATTGTGAATAGCTGTTTTGAACAGTTGATTTATTCGATTAAGATTTGATAATGTTCCAAATCAATTTTTGTGGAGAATTTAAATTTTAATATATTTTTCAATCGCCGCTTTTTTTTGCAAGTTTAATTTTGTAATTGTAATGTATTCTTAGTTGTTTTATATGAGTTGATATTTCAGGAGACATTTGTGATTTGTTGTCTGCAATAAATGCTCTTCTCTTAGTTGATATAATTCAGGTGTAAACCAATTAATTTTAAAATTGCAGTTCATGATTTTACTTTTTTCTGGAAATGAATGTTCGATTGCAGACATTATTATACTTGTGAACTTGTCAAATTTACCATTTATATTAAGTGTATTGTTTTGAATGAAATCCCAGTTAGTTGCTTCTATTATATTATAAAGAACATAAAGCCCATTGTCAGTGATTGAGCGATAATTTACTCGAGTATTTGTTTTTAATTTTAAATCGTATTCAATTTGCATATTAATACCTAGATGGTCAGAAAAGCCTAAGTTTACAGCATTGACATGATAATTATTAATGCTGATATTGGTAAAAATATTATCTAACGTATTTTCATATCTTGTAGCATCTTTTAATTTAGTAATTAATCCAAACGATTGTTATTAGCGTTGTAAGTTGTAATGTGTTTGTTTCTTGAGGTTGATTAAATTTTACGTTAAAATCGCCAGTTAAAATATTAGTTTTTTTTTATGATTAAGAATCTCCTCACTTGGTGGACGATATACTGCTGCAATGATTAAGTCTGAACTAACAATTTCACACAGTTCAACATGATATGGTACAAATAAGCTCTCAATTTCGGGTATGGAAATACATGAAACATCTTCATATGCCAGAATCATAACACCCCATGTTCGCCTTTATTGCGACAAAACGCAGCTACAGAGTCATAACCCGCTAACTTACAATAAACTATTTCATCGCGACATAGCCAATGCTTTTATACATATAAACTTGTAAGAGCTAGACTGAATATTAATTGTTTTATTATATAGGTATGCTTCTAACTTAAGTAGTTTGTTATTAACACTTTGTGTGTTGATATGAAGTAATCTTACTTAACTGGTTAAAGTAGCTTTGGCTGGTATACTTCGTGTATCTTGTTGATTTAGGAAGAATTTAAGAAGAAAAAGAGAAATGGCGCCATGTAGTATCTTTTCTCTTAACACAAACAATAACATGCATAACATTATAAAAAACTTCTAGGTTTTAAGTTAATAATGTTTTCTTATAAAAATATTATCAAAAAACATACTACCAAAGTTTATATAAAAAAAACATAAACATAAACGAAAAAACTAAGTAATTTTTTAATGCTCATAGTGCGCAAACTAGAAATAAGCAACCATTTGATCTAGTATGTATGGTAACTTTTCAGATTTTAAAATTTGACATTATAATCAAATTTGCTAAGTTCTCCTATGCTTACTAAGACACTCGAAAGTTTGCTTGTAACTTTTAAAGTCTAAAATGTTTTTGATGCTTTTTTCTAGTGCATTCTAAACTTATCTAGACTAATTTAAAGATTTTACTCAACGTTTATCTAAAGATTTGTAGATTTGTCACACATATCTAATAGTTTATAATAAATATAAATAAAATGCACCACTTACAAAAAAAATCAGTAAGTAATTTTACCACTACTAATTAGCCCGGTTTTCTTATAATTATTATAATACCTTTAATAATCTAACTAATTCTATTGATGTAATTGCTTAGAGATCAAAAGCTAAAAAAAAATAAATTTACCCAGAACATTTAAGGTTCTTTAAGTTAGCCAATAGCAATATAAAATAGTAACCAAAAAATTAACAACACGCTCTCCGATGGCCTTGTCGAAAAAAAAAAAACAAAGAAGACTAGCTTGCAAGCTTTTTCCATAGTATGCCAAAACCGAATGAGCAAAAAGAGCTATAAACGTTGCAGAAATACCTCCGTGCATCTGCATCAAGTTAAGGCATGCCCAGATGGAATACCCCCGGAAATAGCAAAAGTACTTGCCGATAAAAACGCAAAGTTTTGCGCAAAGACTTTTAGCGCACTGTTAAAGAAAGGCTTTTTTTCCAAAGAATAGAAGCAGGCAAGATTGATCCTAATTGAGAAACCAGCCAAAAATATTGTTACAGCAGCTTTCAAACCACTATGCATTCTAAATAGCTTGGAAAAACTTAAACTGATCTTAAATAAAAGACTGCTGGAGGAACTACTGAGAACCGGTAGACAGTACCCTAAGCAGTATGGTTCAACGATAGACGCCATCCAAAAATTCAAGAGCATAGCGGAGAAAGCAAAAAAAAAACAGTTTGAAGTGTTTTTGCCTTAAACGTCAAAAATGCCCAACTCGGCTCCGTGGAAAAGCTTTATTATGGAACTAGAGAAGAGGCATGTAAAGCCGTATCTTGTCAGCCAAAATGCAAGTTTGCACCGACAAGTTGACCTGCAGGGTACCGTAGGGCTCAGTTCTTGGCCCCACGTTATGGATCATCTACTACGACCAAGTGCTCAAAGAAATCATGCCAAAAAATACAACTTTAGTAGTATGTTGATGATCTCGCTATAATGGTCATCAAAAATAATGCTAAATACACTGCAAACCGCGTAGAAATGTAGTTGGCAAAGAAAAGATTAGAACCGGCCCCGCACAAAACTGAAACAGTTCTACTGGTCGGACGTAACTCACTCAAATCTGTGCCCGTAAGAGTAAAAAATGTCATCGTCACCAGCAAAAATAGCGCCAAATACCTCGGAGACCTTTTTGGCAGAAATTTGCACATGAAAGCCCATATAGCAAAGACTACCAGAAAGGCTAAAAAAACGGTAACAACAATGTCGCTACTGCTGCCCAATATTGGAGAAGCCAGAGCGGGCAGAAGACTGGCTATTAGCTCGGTGGCCAAACGTGAAGCGACTGTGCACATATCCCAAAGTACAGAAAAATGTTAGAAAACATACAGAAAAAGATGGCAATACGTGTGATAAGCGTGTACCGGACCGTGTCCACCAGAGCCATATAGGTGATAGCAGAAACCATCCCCATACACCGCATGGTCCTGGAAAGGAAAAAAGACGGTAACCAGAGCTAAAACTCTGTTAAAGTGGGAAACTGAACAGAAAATAAAAAAAAGTAAGCTAATACCATTTTACTGTTGTAAAGTTATTTCAATAAATGTGTCCCCTTATTGCAAAAAATGATTATGCCAAGCTTGGAACTAATTTGATTTTGATTTGCGTAAGAGTAAGAATCTCAAGTGTTTTTTTTCTTGTTAAAAAGTAAAAGTTACAAGTAAATTGTCTTGCAATTTAGCAAAACAAGGGATTAATGATAAAAGTTACTTTACTATTAAGTTATAAAGTTTTGTTGGTGTTGGTGTTCTTTAATGGCAAAATGAAGTTTGGTTCAACAGTGTAAATCAAGTAAGTCAACATTTAGCATTTAAGATCCTTAAATCAAATATTGTTCCCAAATATGAGGAGGAGCATTTAAAACTAGATTAATGTTTCTAAATTCTATTCAAAAACGAGCTATTCGGATCATTGCCAATCCAAAACTAATGACTTGGATTTTTTAAAACACCGGCGTAATGTTGCAGATCTTTGCAACTTTTGTAAATATTTCCATAGAGATTGTTCAAACAAAATAGGAGACATAATGCCATCTAAACAAATATTTACCGACAATATTCAGTATTTTTCCAAGATTAATAAACCGCAAATACTTAACAGTCCTTTCAAATTAGATATTTTTCAAAGAAATTTTACCCACAGCATAGCGGCCAGTATACTTAGGTGTATTTGGACTGTCTGAAGACTATTTTCACCTAGCGCACGCATGAAAACGGGTGGTTTTGGAGTAATAGATACATATATATCAATTTTTGCTTTTATTAATGGTTTCTTGCATTTTTAGCAAAAACTATGTATTTTATCCAAAAATTATCTCTATTAAAAGTAGTAGAACAAAAAATTTCCAGTCGATATAGGTCAATTGAATTTTCCTATAATTTTCCGTTTTTCCGCTAGAAAGCGCGGAAAATAAAGTATATATATATATAAACGTTGTTAACTTAATTTAATTGGGATTTTCTTAGATTACTTAGTGCTTGCTTGGTTCATTATTCAAATTTCAATTTTTTAATTTTTAGACTCTTCTAAGCTTATTTAGTGCTTACAAAGCCAATTTGTTTGTTTTTCAAAAATAGCTTAAATCTATGTTTAGCTCGGAGTGTGATTTTAAATTAATATCAATCAATATCAGTTTAGTTCTAGTTGGAAGTAAAAAGCTTTAAAAAGGACTTTATATTATTTATTATATTTAATAGAGAGTTTGCGCAATTAAATTTGTTTTTGACAGTATAGCAAATTATAAACATATACCGCACACCATGTTGAAGCTAAATTAAATTATCACAATTTATTTTAAATTAAACTGTCTAATTCTTACCGATACTCAAAACATGACACATAATCTATTTACTAATAACGTACAAGCATAATGACAAAATACATTAAGTACTTAAAACTGTGGACTTCAATTAAATATTAATATTTTGCCAGTATATAGATTTTTTAGTATACTATTTTTATTTCTATTTATTCAATTGTTTATATGGTAGAAACATACAACTTTGCAGCATCAGCGCTAGTTAATAAACCTATAAATTAAAACAATCAAAATTACTAATTAATTAAATACTGGAATGGAAAAAAATTATGATGTTATTTCACAATGCTTCAACATCAAGCTCATAAAATAATTATATAAAATTTCATATGTGAAATGATGTACAAAAAAAGGGTCAGTTCAGCCATCGAAATTGAATATGTCACTAGAAGTTCAATCCGGGACTATTCGTACGTGCTTACCTTACCTTACCCATTTCTAAAGTTGATTCACGTTTCACCAATATCTTTCAATCCCCGCAGATTTCACAATATATATTCTTCCTTTTTACACATGAAAATACATAAAAATGTATCAGACTATAAATTAACATAAAAATTCGATTAAAACATTAATGACATTTTTGTTCTTGTTTAATAGTCAAACAATGTGTTCGTGACTTTTTAAAAATCGTTTTCTTCATTTTAGGGCATTTAATTAGTTCACTTTGTACTAAATGGCACTTAAGTTTTATGCTCCATTACAATATCATAAGCCAGTAAATGAACTTTCTCTAATATAAAATTATCATTATATACTTGCTCTCGACTTTAAATTACTTTTTAGTCGCATTAAGATGTGATGGTGTATCCATAATCGTTTTTTTTGCTTGTTTTATACAGTTATATACACTTTGTAATTAATTTTTAGAATAATATACAAATGTAAGCAGAATTAAAATTTTATTTGAGTACATTAAAGTTGTGAAATTTTGCACATTATCATTGTGCAAAAACGCAGAAATATTAAGCTAACATTTATAAAAATGCATATTATATAACTGCATTGAAATATTACTACAAATTATTTTATAAATTTTATATTAGGTAGTGTAGAATATGATAGAACAACTGTTTTTATTAAATCTTCCAATCTCTTGCAATACAAAAGATTTATCTATGTGTTTCCTGATACAGCTATATTGATTGCTATTGGTATTTTTTATTTGAGATATACACAATGGACTGGATTTGAGTGTCCGATGTAGTATATAGAACCCCACTTGAGCAGCACGCACGGGGAGTGTTTTCGTTGACAGAAAGTAATATTTCTACCCCGCATTGTCACATGTTGAGCTACTCAACTTCTGTGTCCCTTTATCATATAATACTGAATAAATTTCTTAAATTGGATATGAATCTGCCTTTGTTAATCTATCTACTAATATTAATAATAAATTTTGTTAAAAGTATTTTTCTTTTATAAAAATATAAAATTTAATATGGGTTGAAATATATATCAATAAGTAAATATAAGTTTAGTTAAGTAATATTGCACACAATGTGATGAATGTTAATACTTTTCTTGCACTTCATTATTTCTGTTTTATCTAGCATGTAGTTGAATAACTAACTCGTTTGAGCCAAGCGGAGTAATAGCTGATGCTAAAGAAGTTTTGTTTTGCGTTATCTTTAACGATGCTTGTGCTTTAAATTTTCTTTGCGGGCGTTTTGTAGATTTTAGGTACTAACTAGAGTCTGTTTTTGAGTAATGTGTGCAGGACTTAAGATATTCATTGGTTTGTTTTTAGGTAAACTGGAGAACTTTTATAATACTCAGTTTGCGGCCAATTGCATGCGGCTTATGTTGTTACATGCCCAACTCTTTTGACAAAATATACAAGAATACACAACATGGTAAGCGACTAAGTTTTTATTTTTGTCGTTTTAAAGAAGTTAATCGTACAGCGTTGGGAAGGGTTTTCTCTTTTTCGCTTGCGTGTGACGTAAAAAGGTGCAACCATAAAGTAATGAGCTTTTCCTCTATCGCATTAGCTTGAAAGTAATTTTTTTTTGTGAGGTTTTAGTGCATGGCAATACCTTCCGGTTTTCTTCTCTGCGTAAATCCTGTTGTTATAATGTCTTTGTCCAAACTATTCTAGATTTGGCCGTAGTTCAAAATGGGCTGGTTATTGCTTCGCGGATTTCATACCAAATTCGGCACGCATGCTGTCCCGGCCTCTCACTCCTTATAGCTTTTACCGTTGCCTGTCTCTTTTGCCATTTTGTATATTTTTTATCTGTACTGACATCCACCTCTGCATGTTCTTTTTTCTCCCTTCCGTGTGTTGTTTATTTTAATTAATTGGTTTGTCCTCAGATGCGTTCTTTTTTCTTAGGTCTTCGTTCACTTCTTCTTTATTGTATCCTTTTTCTTTCATGAATAGTTTATGCAGTTCCATTAAGTGTATTCCTTTTGGCGGTCCTAAGTTTGTAAGATTTACCTCCAGTGATATTCTTGTATCTTCATCTAAGATTACTTCTTCGTATCCTTTCGTTGCCTTTATTATTTGTCAACCTAGAGATAACGTACCATACCATTTGGTATTTGTCTTGTTATTCCTTCAACATTTCTTTTCTCCTTATCTCTGTAATTTCGTTTAGTCTCTGCAAATGTTTTGTTTTCTTTAATTTCTCGGTATGCATAATTGTCCTGTTCTTCTTTTTCTATATTCTTCCATTGTCAAACTCCTCAATTTTTTTTAGTACTCTTATTGCAAAGTTTCTTAACGTCTTCCACTTAATTTCATCATTTAGTGATTAAATGATTGTTGTTTATCCACTTTGCTTTCCAGTATATTTTCTAGTTCTTTTCTATCTTTTTCCCTTGCTTTGCATTCTACTAGAGTGTGTTCTGCATTATTGTGTGTTTCTGACAGTATATACATCTTTCGTCTTCCTTATTTTTTTTTTTTTTTTGCAAAAACTTTCCAATGGCTGACGTGAAGTACGGTCAGTATTTTTGTTGCATAAAAGCACGTCTCGGGTTTGTTCTCTACCCACTTTTTTATCTCCGGGATTAGTTCTGTCGTGCATTCACCCTTTTCTACTTTATTCTTGTGTTTCTGCCATCTTTCTATAGTCTTCTCTTTTGTTTTTAACTTTGCTTCATTTTTACTGGTTTCTTCTTTTATTAGTTTCTTTATTTGTATCCTTTCTTCCACCATCATATCCGCGAGAGGTGTTACCGCATTCACCTCTACTGCCTCCTCTGACACCGTTTTGTAAGCCATGCTGATCCTTAACAAAATGGCTCTTGTAGTTCCTTTTTATTTCATTTCCGTTTTTTGTATTCATGGCTTATCCCCATGTTTCTGCGGCGTATAACAATTTGCATCTTGCTGTTGTTGCTTTTAGCCTTTTGGGTTTCTTCTCCTAGACATAAGTCTACCAAGCTTGGATGTAGTTGAGTATGTTCCTTATCACATACTTTAGCATCTTCTCAGAGCTAACTTAGAAAGTGAAATATACCATTGTCCTCAAAAAGATTCATTACAATTTTGAGATAAAAATTAAAAAAATACATTCATGGTTAAGCCGCGGTCAATGGTTGTATACAATGTCTTGAACTTAACAAATATAAGGGTTATATATGCTTTTACGCATTACAATTAGGAAAGCAATTTTGTAACAACATCTTATGTGAATGCTAAAGAGATTGAAGGGCATTTTGGGTCTACGATGTTAGTAAATGAGCTAGCTTTAGTTGCATGAGCATTACTAGTTCAGTCCCTATATATATTTGAATATATTATTTTTATATTGTCTAAAAAAAATTTATACTTTTATTAAGATATCTTGATTGACAAGTTGAGATTAAGCTTTTGTAAGCCTCCATTACATAATATATAAAAATTGGAACTTTTGAATTATTTGCTTAAGGCGCCTGACATAAAGCGGCAGATGATCTATTAAAAAAATAATTTGAAAAAGCTCATTTTGTTTTTATCTCCTTTAGCTCATCTTTGCGGAGGTCGTTCTGTTTTGATTTGCATTATACCAAAAACAACAATGAGTTTATCCAAATTAATTTCTTGTCGTGTTTATCTAGAAGTTTATAAAAATTGTAGTCGGTTGAGGCTTTGACATGGCTCAGCTTGTCGGACAGGATTTCTGTTGTTAAAAAAAAGTGACTTGTGTCAAGGCTGCGGAGTGACAAGTTAAAATTGGATTGGATAACTAGGCTTTATTCGAAATTATTGCTTTACAACTGTCTCAATTGAGGACATTGCGTCTTTTCTTTATATATTTTATGTTTTTTAGTTAAAATTGGGTTTTATGTCGTCCAAGTGTAGCTTTGAAAAAGTTTTTAGATTGAGTCCTCGACACAGTGGCAGTGTCCGCCTGCTACGGTTCTCAGTCTATTTGAACCTAACTATTTATTGGCTAGACGTTTTGTTTCGAAATTTTTAGTTTAATTTAGAGTACGCATGTTGCAAGCAAGCTAGCTTCTTCTTGGCTTTTTTCTAGTAGTAGCAAATGTTCAATGTTGTCTCCCATAAACTCTTGGCAATAGTGCATTACATTGAAAGACACCATTATGTAAATTTTGCAACCATATCAGTAGTTCATACTATGTGCGCAATGTAAATGGAGCATCTTTTAGATATAAACGGTATTTCTTGACTGTTCATATTATAACCATGCATTCCAGTTTATATGAATAGAATTTTTGCAGAATAAATTTTAACTCTAGTTAAAATAGATTGTGATAATTATAAAGTTGGTCCAAAAGTTTCTTGTACTCTTTCGGCGCTCTAGTGGACGGTTTCATGGGCTGCAAAAGTCCATGAGTAATTTGGCTTGTACTGAGAAGTTTGGTACATATTTTTGAAGCTTCTTCATTGTGTGTTTTCTAATTTGTTTGTGATCTTTTATCAGTGCCAAGTGGTGTTTGAGTGGTAAGTTTCCCTCAACCGTCATTTTGTAACCAAGGTACTCCGTTGTGGCCTTTTTTAAATTTGCACTTAGCTATGTTGTACTTTAGTTCGTTTTCTTGTAACCTTTCGGAAACCAGTAAAATGACCATGATCATGGTTGTTTGAGAATATCAACAAGTCAGCTAATACTCACAACATAAGTTTTTAAAACGTTGTAGGAGCGTATTTGATTACAAACGGCATAACGCAAAATTGCTACATTCCTCTGTTAGGTATAGGAAATAGTTTAGTAAATTTGCATGCGAGGTCAAAGTCGTTTAAAATTTGATCGGTTTTTAGTAACAGAGCTGTTTTTTTGTCCTTGGTTTCTGCGTTGAATCGTTGGTAATCGATGCAGAATCAAGAAGTTTCATCTTTCTTTTTCACTATAAAAACCAAGGCACTTGTGCTCTGTTTTTTATAATTTGGAATTGATTGTAAAGTCCAAACTGACATTGATTTATAGTTGCCGTTGGTGGCTTAATATGATTTCTTTTTTCAGTTGGGAAGGCAACCATAAATTCAATTTCTTGGGTAATTTCTCCTATCTTGACCATGGGCTTGCTTGTGGAGTGTAACGCGGCGGTCGGGTCTGCTTGTTCAACTTGTTAGATTTTATATGTAAACGTAGGCAGTTCTAAAAATGTTATGTTGAATAATTACAAATTACTGTTTTCATGCGGAAAAACACAAATTTTTAGCTAATAATACAAATTTGTTTTAATACCACTAAAATTTTTATAATCTTCAAAGTGGCTTAAAAGTTGTAACCCGTTGTTATGACTGTAATTTTTTTAATAAATGAAAAACTTTAGTTTTGCTTTTGACTTGTGTTTATTTGGTGTCTAATTTTTTTTCACTAAGTAGAAAAAATAATATGGGTCAAGTGGCCGCTGCCAGAATTGATGACCACACGAGCTCGATTTATGGCATTTTCCATCACTCTTGCCAGAACTTTCAGCGATAGGTTCTTGCATTCCTGACGGATATTCTCTTTGAAGGATTCACGAGTCTGAGGCTTGTTGACATAGACTCGTGACTTCAAGAAACCCCACAAAAAAAGTCTAGATCGGTTAAATCGGGCAATCTTGCCTGCCAATGCAAATCACCAAAACAAGAGATTAGGCAACCCGAAAACGCAGCCCTTAGAATTTCGGCTGTGGGTCGTGCAGTATGCGCCGTTGCTCCATCTTGTTGGAACTACATGTTCTCCAGTCTCAATTCGTCCAGTTGAAGTAGAAGAAAGTCGTTAAGCATGGCTCTGTAGCTCTCGCCGTTCACAGTAGTCGTTTGGCCCAAGGTGTTTAAAAAAAATAAAGCCCGATAACGCCTTCAGCGTAAACACCACACCATACAGTAACTTTGAGCGGATGTAATGGTTCTTCGTGTGTTATACGCGGATTTTCGGTACCCCAGAAGTTATAATTCGGCTTATTCACCTATCCACAGAGATAGAAATAGGCCTCGTCGCCCATGATGATTTTCGATAAAAAGTTGTCTTTCTTGTGGTAGAGATTCAAGATGGTTTGAGCGTAGGTTACACGCGTTTGGCGGTCAACGGCTAGCAGCTGATGCACTGTCTGCACTTTGTAAGAGAACATCTTCAAGTTTTTCACCAAAATTATCTGTAAAGACCGCCGATAGATGCTCAATTACGTAGCACGTCGTCTGGTCGATACTCCGGATTCCTCTGCGACACCTTCAGCCACAGCTGCAATATTCTTAGCAGAACAGCTGTTCCAGAGCCCAGATCATCTTGTGTTGACCTACACTCTTCTAGGCAAGCAGCTAAACGCCGTTGTGTTTGCCCAGTTGGTGTCAGACAACCGGAAAATCTACATCTACATTCACGCTGAGCCAACACCACCGACAAATTATTAAACAAAAAAATCGAAACAATTATTCCGCGTTTTTGAAGAGTACAGCGATTCATGTCTTATTGACGTGTATTTTGTATCTGTTTACATAAAAATTGTCAAAGCTGAACTAACATTTACCACCAATTGCAAAAATTATAGCATCTTTCGTCGATATGGTGGTGCTTTTGGGCCACTAGGTCAAATATTTTTATTATCAAATCGTTATAATATTTACTTCTACAATGAATATTTTTATATCATTAATATTCTGCTTACTACACATCAATAATATTATTACAGTTAATAAAATTTATTATTAAAAACAGCGTTGATGGTTTATTATGACGCTCATTTCCATTCATCATAAAATTTTACTTTATATCTATATTTGTAGCCTACATAAATTCCAATGGCCAGAACCATATTTTTATGAACAATAACATTCCTTTAAAATCATCATAATATAGCATTTTAATAAAATATTATGTAGGTGGAAATGTAATTTAATAACATTTATGTGGGACATTTTACTTTAACGTATTTGTTGACTGCTTTCATCGTCTTGTCGGAAATTACGTAAGAGGCTCTTCATTAAATATCAGTACGTTGAAGTTCCTTTTAGTCCATGATTATGTTAAGTGTATTATTTAAATTACTTACAAATACAAACAACTTGCTTGAAGTGTGTAATTATTTAAATATTTGTATAACTAATTGAAATGCTTAAACAATTTTATTGTAATCAATATTATAATAGTACTTATTTAAATTAAATAATTTCCTGTATAAGCCTTTCAAGTGTTGCTATTGATTTACTTTACTTTAAATTTAATAACACGTTTAGTAGGAATACAAAAGTTTGTAGAGAACATTTCACATATTTTAGTCATTCAAATAAATTCATAGCGCCTTCTATAGACCTTTACATTGAATATTTAAAGGATTATGAATGTGAAATGAAATACAGGAAATGTTTCCTGATTTTATAGTGAAATAAAATTTGCTATTGAAAAGTACTTTAATTACAAATAAATTCAACAAATAATTACAAATGATTGTTCCGGCCCATACATTTATTAAATTTATAGTTTTATACGTGCATTCAGTTGCTATTGAATTGAATATTATAATTTTATTGTAAAGCCATTTTTCAATGCGCTTATAATAATTTTTAGTAAAACAATTATGTAGTGCTAATTGAAAATCATATTAACAAATAAAAATGCAATTTAAATTATTCTTTATGAAAAATCAATATTAAATTTTGTAAATGTATACGAATAAAATAAAATCAAATTGTTTGAGCTAATTTTAAATATAATTTGCAAACTATAACACAAACACAACTTTATATTTAGTATCAGCATACATATTTTTCATATTTTAAAAGTACTGCTTATAAAATAATATTTAAAAATGTTATTACAATACTCTATAACATTTATAGAACATGACAATAATAATTGTAATCACTTTGATATAAAATCTGATTAGAAATAATTATTGATTATTTTTTAATTGTTATTTCAAATTCATTATAAGCTGTCCAAGTACTTTGACTACATACTGCTCAATCGTAGGTACTTTCAAAGCATATTTGATTATTACTCATTTCTTATACACTTATTTTTAACTCTATCCGTACTAGTTTTTCAACTCAAAAATATTTTATTTCAATAATATTTTCTTTATTTATATGTTTTTATGCATACTATTTATTTTATAAAATGCATATCTAAATTTTCCAACCTACGCTACTATTATTATGAAATAGATTTTCTAATTACTTGAAGAATTGTTTATTAACTACAGACGTTCGTATAATTTAGTGTAATTTTATTTTCACACATTAACATAGCATTCATCAGAAGAAAAAAATCCCTGAAAACTGGAAAAATGCTAATGTAAAATTAATACCAAAACAACAAGAAAACTGGATTTTTACAAATCTCCCGAACAACCCGGTTTCTGCAAGTATAACATTCCATTGCATATAGCCTTTATAGACTACAAAAAAACATTCGATTCAATAGAGCTGTGGGCAATATTTAAAGCCATGGATAACGCTAGAATTGATTTACGCTACACCACCAGTTTACCGAAATTCATCTACAGTAACGCAACAATGCAGGGTCATATAGACAAAAATACTACTACTAATAAGATCCTTATAGAAAACAGTGTCAGACAAGAGGGCACAATATCGCCTAATTTATTAGAGAATATTTTTAAGAAATTTACCTAGAAAACTAAAGAAATCAGAGTTGATAAAAAACACCTAAATCACCTTCGATTCGCAGGCGATATAGTACTTAGTAGTAGTATTGAAGAATTAGTAGATAAGCTAGAACAACTGAACATAGAATCAGAGAAAGTCGGTTTAAAGATGAATCTAGCAAAAACAAAAATAATGAATACACTAAAAAACAAAAGTAACCATCAAAAACCAATATATGAAATACGTAAATACATCTACTTAAGCCACAAAATAAGGTTAAACAAAGAAAACCAAACAGCTAAAATAGCACAAAGCAGCATTTGGAAAGCTACGACACCTCAAAAACCAAGACGTACCACACAGTCTTAAAAGAGAAGTGTATGACAAATGCATACTACCCGTCTAAACCATGGCCCTCACTGTAAAAAGTGGTACAAGCTTAAGAACATTCCAAAAAGCAATAGATCGTGCCATGCTCAGTGTAAGCTTGAGAGAAAATTCGCAATGCACAAATCCGGAAAAGAACAAGCGTCACATATGTGTTGAAGCAATTATCTGAACTCAAACGAAGCTAGGTAGGACACGTAGCAAGACAGGACGACTCTAAGTGAACAACCCAAATTACAACGTAAAAACCGAGGGAAACAAAACGAGGCGTGGAAAGACAAGAAAAAAGATAGCTGGATGACATCACAGAGGCATACAAGACAGGAAAACATAAAAAAAATAAAAAGAAGACCTACGTTCAGAAGTGGACAACTGACAGTTAAAGTAAAAAAAGATTTTTTGCGTACTTAGTTTACATTATCCATCTGTTCAAACATTTTGTGTTAAATATTGAATTGATCTATTTTTACTTTTGATTAATTTGTATTCTCTATTGCTCTGCGGGCTTTTTTTTGTTTTTGTGTTGTCGGCTCAAGTCTCTATATGTTTAAATAAGTTTTTCGCAGGTTTTGTACATACTTGCTTTACTTTTGGTACTTAAGTATTAATTTTGTTATATGAGACATTTATATATCTTGAGACTGAAACAGTTTTATGTACTTGGCTCATCACTGCTTTGTGGAAGATCGCGTAGCTGGTTATGACTACATCAAAATGCTTAAATTTCATAACTAAATAGCTGTTGTCTATTGATAATTAGTATCTTACTACGTTTCTTGTTATTGTCATGCCAATGTAGCTTTTGTATAATATTAATAATTTTAGATGTTAGTCTCTTGTCTTTTAATATTTATATACCATCTCATAGAATCACTCTGTAAAACGTTTTGGTCAAGTCTACAAAGCACACACACGCCGGCGTAAAAAACTCTATGGTTCATAATGTAAATAGCATATAGAGTAGATATATTGCTTCGGGATCCCTGTTGCTAGTACTTGTTAATAGCTTTAGTGTTGTGTAAAGCAGTGTGATGCCTCAGTAGTTAAAGA
This sequence comes from Tachinus rufipes, assembly GCA_963932245.1. Lineage (NCBI taxonomy): Eukaryota > Metazoa > Arthropoda > Insecta > Coleoptera > Staphylinidae > Tachinus > Tachinus rufipes. The sequence goes on along the minus strand of OZ010741.1, from coordinate 113,550,314 downwards.
AATGATTCTTCTTGTCTTTCTTAAAAATAAGTATTGTGGTACTTTTCTTCCACTTTTTGCTGTGATCATTAATTTTGTCATATCCATGTTGTTATCTAGTCCATATCTATGAATGATGCTTGTTAATCTATTTACCAGGTGTAGTAAATCTTCTATATTGTCAGTAGTAATCATAGTATCATCTGTATATCTGATGTTGTTCATGCGTTTTCCGCTTAGAAGAATTCCGTCTAGTGTATGTTCTAGGGCTTCTCAAATTATGTATTTCGAGTACATATTATATAGCAGAGAAGATAATACACATCCCTGCCTCACTTCACGTAATTTTTTTACACTGTCTGGTGCTATTGTTGCCAATTTTTACTCTTGCCGTCTGGTTCCAATATCGATTTGCAATTATTCTAAGATATTTGTAGTCTATTATTAGTTTTTTTCAGGATATCTATCAACTTTTAGTGTTAAACTCTATCAAATGCCTTCTTGTAGTCTACAGGGATATACATCACAATTCATATCTCTGCATCTCTGTACTAGTACTTGCACACTGAAGAGGACTTTTCATGTCCCGACTGCGTATCTAAATTCAAATTGTGTAGATACCAGTTGTTCTTCTACTATTTTGTATATTATTTTATGTATAATTTTTAGGAACACTTTTAAAAGCTGGCTCATTAAGTTTATTGTTCTAAATTCTTGGCATCTTTTTGCCGAGTCCTTTTTTTGAAAATGTTAAGAATTCCAGTGATATAAATATTATTAAATATATCGGTTAACCATTTTAATCCTTCTTAGTCTAATAGTTACAAAAATTTGGCGTAAAATTCATCTGGCCTTGAGGTTTTGCCGTCTTTCATTTGTTTTATGGAATTTTGTAAGTTATCTTTCAGAATGCTTGGGCCTGTTTTTGGCTCGATTTGAAGTAGTTCTGGTATTTCGTCTTTGAATAGTCTATAATCTCATGTTTGTTCTGTAGAAATTCTTTTTTTTAGTTTGTTTGCTTTCATTTGCTTCTCTTATCTTTTGTCTGACTATTTTGTGTGTTCCACTATACTTTAAGTTATCTGTATTCTTGAGGCTTCTTCTTCTTTTCATTAATCGTAAACTCTCATCTGTCATACATTTTGGTTTGAAGACTTTTTCTGGCTTCAGGAGCTTTTTCTTAATCTTTTCTACTTCTGCGTTTACCCTTTTTATCTCATCTTCTGCACATGTGGTATAATTTGCGGGTGCAAATATTTCTGCTATTTTTTTTATACTCATGCTTTTGTGATTATTTTTTAACTTACAAAAGTAGCATTTTCTTTTAGCAATCTTTCTTTTTTCTACTTTTTTTATTCAAACTCTCAGACGTCCCACTACTGGGTTGTGGTCGAATTGAATGTCTGCTCTTGTGTATAATTTTACTGAGGTTAAGCTTTTTCTGTATCTTTGTCCTACAAGAATGTAGTCGATTAGATTTTTCACCATCGTTTCAGAAGTGTGTGCAGGTGATCTTAGTAAAGTAGTAATATTAAAAAATATCAATGCATTGATAACCATACAAGTAGTAAATAACCTAAGCTCAGATCACAATTCGGTTATACTGAATCTGCTTGTGCCCATTACAAGTATAAAAAAAAAGCTTTTTACAAAACAAACTTTTCTGTCTTCGCTCAGTTATTAAACAAACGCTCGCATATGTAGATAGCGACGTTGTTAGAATCACACTAACCAAATCCAAAATGCCAGAAAAACGTAACCAAAATCTAAACCGTTTAAGCCAACAGCTCTCTAATTCTTCCAAACGCAACTTATCCACCAATCAGCAAGTATAGTGCTGTAATGTTAAAGAATGCGCAAGCAATATACGTTATCGCAAAGCTAAGATTTTAAAACACTGTCTACAACTAAAAATGAAAATCTAATGTAACACCAAAAACACAACACAACACTTACAATGGTTATTTATTTACAGCAAAAACAAGCTTAAGCATTCGGAAAAAAAGCTAAAGCATTTGCCAACTTCCTCAAACTTTAATATGCAGTCCAAACCTAGTTATGTTCTATATCATAAAAAAATATACCGAGAGATCTTCAAGCAGATCCTGATGGTGCCAAACCACTAGATAACGCCCTCCTCTCTACGGTCACAAACATAATTTCACAGTTAAAACCGCAATCTCGTTCATAGAAATAATAGTGCTTACTAACATCGCAAATATTACGTACTGGATACTTTCCAATGACTTAAAATATTCTCAAACCTAACAAACAGAATATTTCTTAAAAACTAATGTCTTATCAGTCTTCTTTGCATTTTAAGCAAAGTCATAGAAAAAATCATACTGGACTTAATACAAAAACCACACAAACACTGATAGGCAAATACCAAACCACCAGCATATTTTCCAGCGCAAATACTCAGTTGTACACTAGTTAAACCAAGTAACTGACTTACTTTTTTTAAACTTTTTTGTTCAAATTTCCAAACCCCGCCTGGTAAAAGTAATAGCTTTTTGCCTGCAAAACCACTGCTTAACAATCATACTATACAAAAACATATTAAAACTGCGTAATATTAACTGGTAGTTTGATAAATCAAAGTAAATCCTGATAAGATCATTTCTATTCTTTTTTCAAAGTGACAATCTAAACCACATAGCAATGTTCACCTAAAGAAAATCCCGTTCCGCAAACTAACTTTGCATAATAGCTCGGATACACGTTCATTTATAAACTTACTTTCGTTAAAAGCTAAAACAGCAAAAATCTGTTATGTACCAGTATTGAATCTGAACAGTAAAATGTCACTTAACAATAAACTCCACACATACACCGCAATAATTCTTGCGCAATTTACATTCGTGTCGCCGGTATGGAACACAACCACTAACTCGTACTTTGCTAAAATTAAAACCTTCCAAAGCTTGACTTTGCAATGATTCATTAAAGGGCCGTTGTACACTCGGAAAGGGTCTATCCGCCAACGTCTTAAAATCTTTCTGATACGCAAACATAAAACTACTTAAAATTTTTTTTTAACCGGATATAAAGGTCTTCTTAAGACACAAACGTCCAATAAACATGCTAGAAGCTTAATCCTTGTAGAATTAATCCCCACACCTACTCCACCAGCCGTCTATAACTTATTACCTGGTATCTACCCTTTACAATTTTATAATTTAAAAATAACTGATTGCTTTACTCTGTTAGCTGTGTTTAAAGTAACTACTAAATTTGTCTAGAGCTACACATTAAGTTAATTAAAAAGATCTAAACAACCGTTAACCTAACCTATAAAATGTAATTGCTAAAAAACCAAACGTTGCATATATTTTTTGTCAGATTATTTGTCTACTAAACTTAACTCCAAGCATCAAATTCAAATCTTCCAAAATATCAAGCTAGTGGTCCATCAATATAACTGTGTTAATAACACACACAAAATTGAAACCTCGTCAACGCTCTTGTACACGATAAAATATAGAAGATTATGACAAAACAATTAGTTAGACATGCAAGTTCTAAAGATAAAAATCTAAATATTCCAAAAGCACTAGAATGTTAGTTTTAGGATTGTTTTAACTTTTAATAAATAAAGATATCTTTATAGAAGCAAAACAACAGTGTACTGTGCTGCAGTTGAAATACCAGGTGTTGCAAACAACATAACCTATATTACGCTAGAAACAAAATAAAGCTAAAAGAAGTAGAAGTAATTTCAACTATAATACTTAACATCAAAAAGCAGGCAATCTGAATCACTGCACATAAAAAAAAACAAATCAGAATAGTCACAATTCTCTAATACAGATGTTGCAGTAAAAAACCTGGGTTAACTATTTTTTTAACACTGTAACAGCTAATGAGAGCATGCTGTGCACTGACATTTCAAGCCTTGAGGTTGCGCAAGAACTGCAAAATATTGTAAAAACTACAACGACCAGTAATAAGCAGTTATATACCTACTAACACATAATAGGAAAATAGGAAAAAGTGTGCCTATATTTTTTTCGATTTAACAAAAGCATTCGACTGTATGAAACATGACATACTTTTGAATAAACTTTCTTTCAATGGTATAAAAGGACTACCGTTAAATTTAATAAAAAATTATTTATCAAACAGGCGACAAATAGCAACTTTTAACAATCTTGAAAGCAACACAAAATCAATCAGCGATGGTGTACCACAAGGATCAATTTTGGGTCCATTACTTTTTTTGTTGTATATAAATGATTTGCCAACCTCTATAGAAACTACGCCCATTCTCTTTGCCGATGATACAACCTTTTTCCAAGAATCCGACACACAACTGGACTTATTAGAAAAAAGTTTAAAATCAAAAGAAGATATGAAAAACTGGTGCGTTGCAAATAAACTTATACTTAACGAGTTTAAAACAATGACACTACAAAATTTTTAGGCTTGACACTTGATAGTATGGTATCTTGGCGTGATCATCTAGGCTACTTAGAAACTAAATTATCAAAATCCATTTATTTAATAAGAAGATTGCGACAAACAATAGGACACCATGCAGCTAAAATTGCTTATTTCACTCAGCTTCAATTAGTTATGATATATGCTATTGAAGTATGGGGAAATGCTGCAAAAACACATATCAACAAATTATTATTATTCCAAAAACGAGCAAGTAACTCTGTATTGAAGGTTTGAGATACGATGTGCACTGCAAACCACTATTCAAAAAACATGGAATCCTAACCGTCATCTCGGCATTTATATTTGCACAAGTTTTATACATTAAAAAACATGAACAGAAATATACAAAAAGAAGTAAAGAACACATGAGATGTTTAAGAAATCGAGAAGATCTGTCATTGCTATCAGGTAAACTTAGACTAACCGAAAACAGAAGACTCCAAATTCATCTATTTAATAAAGTTCCAACAGAAATTAAAGCAGATACTGTTAACAAATTTAAAATAGCAGTATCTTTTAATAAATCCGCTATATAATATTAATGAATTTTTTGAAATTGAATTTTAATCTAGTATTATTATTTTTAAATTTCTTTTTTATTGACGTAGTTTTTGAAATATATGTTATGTTATCTTATGTATGTATGTATCTTCAAAACTAAATAAAGATTATTATTATTATTATTGTTACAAGTATCTGTAAAGATTGTGTTAATTAATTGATTGTGGGCAGATTTATTATAAATACTTTGGTGCTACAGTATTCTATAAATCAATCTTATAATAAAATTAATAATTTAAATAAGGACCTAGATGTAATAAAATTCTATTTCTGAGGAGAGAACAAAATATACCAAATCAATTCAAACAAAAAGCAGTAACATAAACTAAAACGGCTTCAGCAGCCTAGCCAAAAAAGAAAATGGGCAACTTTGCATTAAAATAATGCACTTGCATACAAGTAGCAGCTGACGCTTTATATCCGTAATAGTAAAAAATATTAACTATTTAATATACAACGTAAACGCTCGGTGTAGTGATTGGGTAGTTACAAATACTTTTGGATAGATTCCAATACATTTTACAAAACAGAGCAAAATTTTAAACAAAATTTTAGTGATTTGTGGTTAGTTTTTATCAAGTTTCCATAAATTGTTATTTTTTTTTATACTTGTGGAAATAAGTATCATTACTTGTAAGTTGTACAATATACTATTATACTATATAAGATGCTTTATATTTTAAGACTTTCTTGTGGTTTTAATTTTTTTTTAGTATTTGATTTAAATTACGTCCAAAAATATTTATAATTATTTTCTTGCTTCTGAACATATTGCATTTCCTCGTCTAAATTAAATGTAGATATTAATAATTATATAATTATTGTATCGCAATCAACTAACTACAATCATCTTGTAAAATGTAAAAAGTAAACTTTGTACTATAGTACTAAACTACTATTCCTTTTTTATAAATGTATAAAAAATAACTTATTATAATGTTTATATTATACTCCAGTATTGTTGAATTTATATAATAATTATTAATTGAAGCAAATAACTCTGGAATCGTGTAAATTACAAGCAAAAATTGTAAATAATATTAATAGCCGTAATTTCAAAGATATTTTTTAATAAAAATTCCATCCGAACGCTCAACATTCTTCAGGAAAGATTCCAGTTTTATTCACATATTTCTGTTTAAGGGTTTAATTCGTTGTGTACGTGTAAATAAATATACTGGTGCTTGAATATGATACAATTGCATACCGGTAGCGGCCATGTTTGTCACTGGTATAATGGCGTAATTCGTCTACTATTACCATTTACAAGGGAGCAGCCCCGACTAATTACAATAATGGTTAATTTGCATATTGTTTTATTTCGTTGTTAGTTTACAAGTGGATGGACAACCAGTTAAAAACTAAACTGCAAATCCAGACGATTTTATCGGATACAAAATTAAATTCAAATACAAATAAGTTAAATAAAAAACTAGATTATAACAAAATTATTATCTAATAACATATGATATGATGATGGTAATAAATAATACGTTATACTAGATTTGAAATTTAGTTTTAATATTCACGTCATATCTTCTTTGCTATGTACCTGAATCCAAAGATGAGGTTTGCATGTTAAACTATGAAGCTTGAATATTGCAAATGGAAGTGGCGAGCATAAATTTTTGCAAAGCGGAGGAGGGTTGGTCTTTTTATTTTATATTAATAAAATTGGTACACTGCAACATAATATTAATGCAGATATTATAATTAATAATTATTTATTTATTAATAACCGGTTATACAAATTAAAATATTTATATGTAAACAATTTGCTTTGTTAACTAGCCAATCTTGCTGTTAATGGCATATTAATAACAATAATAATAATTTTGTAAAAAGACCAGAACACTGTTGAGAAATGTCGTGAAAATCAAAAATACAGTAATTAAAGGAAAAAATCAGCAATAGACACTAGACACGGGTCAAAGTTGCATAAAACAAAAACAGCGTTATTAAAATAGACGTCACCATTCCTTAAAGAAGAAATCACTTACCTATTTAATATTGTTTATTTAAACTACATATTTATAATAGAGTTAAAAGTAATTTGCAAAACTAAACCAGTAAGTATCAAAGATTTATTTGATAAACTGCAGTTTAACTTAATGATCTGTTTTTATTACAACATGTTTAAATAATAGTTTAATGCGTCCATAAAAGCTATTTTATGTTTGATGAAAAATTTAAATAATTTTTTTAATATTACAATAAAAAATTGTTTAAATTACTATTTAATTTTACAATATTGTTCGGATTACATTTTATATTGCTTGAGATCTTTTACAAAGCTGATTTTAAGAATGCCTAAGGTAAAAGACGGTGACATCAAACTTTTCCCTCTAGGTTCCAATTTAAATTCTACCTCTTCGCATTTCTCTTAATCCGATACGAATATAAAAATCGTATATCCTTACATATAGTTGTTCCTTTTATGCTTTATATAGAAACGTTCGTTATTTCTATTAGTCCACACAAAACATGACAAACTTTAAACAAATGTAATAAGAGGTGGGCTCTAAATTGGGAACAATGCGAACACATCCCCAAGGATCCGCTTGGATGTCTGTTATCGACAGAGCCATTTGCGGCATCATTATCGCCGAAGACGTTCGTTGCGCGTTCGACCAACAAGATATACGTCTTCCAACGAGCTTTCAATTATGTTTTATGAGAGTTTCGATGACTTCTTTCTACCATTTCGGCGTGTTATGTATTTATACGCCGATTTACGCTCAACCATATCCCAGGAGATAAGTTACAGCTGCTTTTACAAACATACAACTCACTTAACAACAAAGATTTGTCATATGGTGAACTTATTGCGGGTAGAAACATGAGAACTGTATATATTTGTACAATTTATAGAACATTGCAGACTTAATGCTTTTAGTCCGGATCGGTTTAAATCCCGTGGATTGTCTGATTGATACAAGATCGAAACTGATTGCTTTTGAGTTATCGTTCAATCCCCTACAGATACATGCACTTGATGCAGTTTCCAATTAAAAATATTCAACAAGTTTCAATTTATAATATAACTTTAATCACCAAACAAGTAATAATAATAAAATTAATTAAATTCAAAACAGTTATTAAAACTTCAACTGCAGAATTACAAAGGTAAATTTATAAAGGTTACTACAAACATTATTTTTACTACCGTTTATACGTTCCAACAAATGCATTAATTAGCTTAATTAAATGTAAATAAGCAAAGTACACTATATACGAGATTGTAAAATATTGCATGGAGATAAAGATCGTTTCCAACTTTCCCCTGACTTTAGGGCTTCCTTCCCAACCATCTGCAGTTGTAGCACGTGCGAAGATCACCTACAAATTCGCGCCTGCAATAACTTATCCTATTTTATATCCCAACATTGGTTCAGAATAAAATATTTTATAAAACTAAATTAATTTCTTAAAATCTGCCAAGTGCACAAAGAAATTGATTATTTCAAAAGTTTGTTGAATATTGTTTTGTAGTAGTGCTTTAATTAATTAATAAAATGAACGCCAAAACTTTTATGTGAAAAATGAACTTCTATTTCATTTAGTATAAAGTTTATAGAAATAAAAAGAAATATAATAAAATTGAGTAAATAAACTTCAAACGGCTCGCTTCGCGGAGTTCAATTTCAACCAACTACTATTCCAAAGCTGTTGCAAAATTAAGAAGTTTATACCTCTTTATTGTAAAGAAAATGAGCTGTCGGTGCAGTGAATGCAATAAGTAAATGATGCGTGCAACGTTGCAAATGTGTATATGATAATAGATTATCATTGTAGTTGAGATAGTTTGCTTCAACATATACTGAGGGAAAACTTGAGTAATTTACAAGTTTACATCATATTATAAGCGCTGGAATGTTTCAGGAATCTGTTCACCTTTAAGTTCAAAATCCTGGCCATTATCTATACTATGAAACAATTTATCATTCTAAGGGTTATGGTATTCATCCTTTAAATAATGAATAAATATTCATTAATATTACTTAATGTTAATAACACAAAATAAAATATGAAAACTATGATTATTAAATGTAATTTTCACCAGTTTTGAGGTCTCTACACATAACATAAATTCTTTAAACTGTCAACAATTTATTTAAAAAAGTCAACGTAACTTTTAAAAACAAATAATTTTTTCTTTCAAAATACAACTTAAAAAAAATTCCATAACTTTTAAATTAATCAATTTATACAATACAAGAGTATTATAATTTAATTGTGTAAATATAATCATGACTTGTTTTGTTATTCTTGTGCAATCTTATATTTACTTTTCAAAATAAATATAATTATAATTATTCTTATAAACATGTTTATATGCACAAATGTATTACCGTTGCGCATCTTTCTAATATTTATTCACTCAACGACAATAGTAATATATAATTGGGCGTAATCACTTACACTCGGTTTCTTTAGACCTTTTACTCAGTTCAATAAAAAGTTTCCTTCTATCATCAAGTCAGCCAATAATTAACCTGTAATGTAACTTCAATTTTCTGTTGGCTCTGATGTCATTTTTAGATTTATATTCCGACAGCAATGGAGTCAATGGTGGTTAACTCTAGGTGAAGCCCTCAAGTAATATCTGTAATTGCATTCTACGCCCAGATGTAATTTAAATGCTTGTTTTCGTTTCAAGTATAATTTTTTTTTAGGCTGATGCCCTGTGCCATAATCCTAAGAATTTTATAATTTTAATTTATATAATTTATATAATAATCTTAATTTTTTTGTTAATTATCTGCAGCAATTTCGTCCTTATATATGAGTTTTATATAAGCTGTTTGTGACTACTCAACTATCGCCGTATTAATCACAAATAAGAGTTCCAATACAGCTTAGTTGTTCTAATATACTTAATTTTTGACTAGCAATTGCAGCCACTTCAACACAACAATCAACGTTTAGTTACTCAAATTTTGTTCAGCAAGTAGCTCAAAAGAAATCAATACTCAGTAAAAGCCTTCCAAAGAATTTCCCAAGTACAAGAAAGTTTATGAGGGTTTATGGAAGCATATCTGTGTCATGCATCTGTAGTCGTAGTCCGTTAACAAACGTTGATTATCATATTGGCTATTATTATTTTATTATTTGCCGCCCGGAACAGAAATGTCGTGGATTTATTGAACTAGTCTCTTAATTTTTTTAGCCACAAAGTTCTTCTACAACCTGGAGCTCTTATTCCTGCTATTTTGCCTTGTATTATTAGGTGTAATAAGTTGTAGCGTTTGGGATGTCGCATAACGTGACCAAAGTATTTAAATTTTCTGGTTTTTATTGTTGTTATAATTTCTTTTTATTTGGACATGCGGTTTAGGACTTCTTCATTGGTGACTCGCTCCCTCCATCTTATACGCAATATTCTTCGGTACAACCACATTTCGAAGGCCTCCATTTTTTTTAGCAACATTTTTTTCAGCGTCCAGCTTTCAACTCCGTATAGCAATACTGAGAATATGTAGCATCTTATAAGCCGAATTTCAAGTTTGAGTCTAATATTTTTACCGCACAGCACTTTCTTTAATTTAAAGAATGTAGCTCTGGCTTCTCTCTATCAATGCGGATTCTGATTTCTTTGCTCATATTCTAGTCACTGTTTATATTAGAAGATATGTGATAATCTCTGTTCTCTCAAGTGGTATATTATATGCTGTTATATCTGGGACGTTCTCTGGGATTTTATTTACTATCATAAACATGTTTTTTTTTGTATTAAACTTCAGGCCATATTCATCACATTTTTTTGTAACACTCTTAATTAGCTGTTGTACTTCTTCCTGGTTGCTAGCTATTAATATCGTGTCGTCAGCATATCTCAGGTTATTAAAGTTGACGCCGTTTACTTTGATCCCTTCGTCAATTTCTTCCAGTGCTTCCTAAAAGATGTTTTCGGATTATATATTGAATAGCAGGGGGGATAAAATACACCCCTGTCTCACTCCTCAATTTATTTTGATCGTTTCCGTGATGTTTTGACCGATTCTGATATTTACCTCTTGATGCCAGTACAGGTTTCTAATGATACGTAGGTCTTTGTCGTCTATTCCTACTCTCTGCAAGATCTTAATCATTTTATCATGCCTCACCTTATCAAAGGCTTTCTCAAAGTCGATAAAACAGATATAAACCGGCTGCCAAAGTGTGCTTTCCTGGTTCCCAAGTTGTTACAAAATCCGAACTGAGTATCACTAATCTGTTCTTCACTTTATTGTATATTCTGGAGTGTATTATTCTAAGGAAGATTTTTAAGACGTGACTCATTAGACTTATAGTCCTATGATCGCTGCATTTTTTGGCGCTTATTTTTTTTCAAATCATGATAAAACTCGATTTCAGCCAATCAGATGGCATATCACCTGTCTCATATATTTTATTGAAAAGATAAGGAATGACTTTTTGCCTTAAGATTCAAGGAGCTTTAGCTATTAAGAATCTCGTCTGGACCTGTTGCTTTTTTTTGTTTTTGCTGATCTTATAGCTTTATCTATTTCTGCCGGTGTTATCGCTGGGCCTGATATATTATTTTGTACTACTACTTCTACAATATCTCTTATGTCTGCAAATAAGTCTTCGATATTTTCTTTCCATTGATTTAGCTTGTCTATCTCGTCCAGAATAAGCTTACCATCCTTGTCGACAAAACTATTCGTTCTTTTGTTCTCTGTGCCCACCATCTCTTTTACTTTCTTATGCAGATTGAAAACATCATGTTTTCCATCTGATTCTTTTATTTCGGAGCATTTGCCATCCAACCAAATTTGTTTTGCTAAACGTATTTTTCTTCTTGTTTCTTTATTATTAGATTGATATTTTTCTTTATCTTGGTTTTTATGTTTTATCCGTTTATCCATTTGGTTAAGAATATCGTTATTCATCCATTATTGTTTCTTCATATGTGTTTGCATTATATCTTTTATATTCAGCTGATTTTCTGCTATTTTAAATCTGTTTTCTATATTATTTGTCAAAGTTTGTCGATTAGCTTGTAGATACTCCAAATCTATTCTTTTAGATGCCTGTTGTTGTTTGACTTTTTTAAGTCTAAACCTGATCTCCCCCATCAATAGATTGTGATCAGAGTTTACATCTGCTCCGGGTAGTGTTTTCACTGCTTTGACCATATTTCGGTATCGTTCGTTAATGGTAATAAAGTCAATCTGATTTTTGACTATTCTCTAGAAATTGTCGCCTGTTTGGCAGTTTAAAGAAAGTATTTGTTATACAGAGATTATTCTCTTTACAAAATTCCACGAAGCGGTCACCTCTATCATTTCTTTCTCCTAGACCAAAATTTCCAACGTTCTTACTTTCTTTACCTTTGTCGACTTTGGCATTAAAATCTCCCATTACTATAGAGATATCTTTATTCTGGTCAGTAACGCTTTTAATCTCTTCGTAGAATTTTTCGAGGTCTTCAGCATCGCTATCCCTGGTAGGAGCGTACACTTGAATAATGTTGATGTTGGGTTTTGAGTTCAACTAGATCATCATAACTCTATCAGATACATAACATACGGACTTAATACATCTATCAACTGCTTTGGTTATAATAAGTTCCACTCCATTACGATGATGTTTCTGTCTCCTCCTAAGTAGTATATACAATGTTTATCCACAATACATTTCCCGGATCCTTTCCAACGTAATTCACTAATACCCAGTATAAAAACTTAGTCTCTTCATCTCCCTTATGGTGATCTGCGTTTTTCCGGATTCATATAAAATGCTTACGTTCCATGTTTCTATTTTCATTTTCATTTTTATATCAATATTGTCTGAACGGGCGATTCATCGCACCCCTGCTTCATCTAAGAAGCGCCCGTACTCGGGGCCATTGTTAAGTTTTTCAGCCATAATGATATTTTTCCTGGGAACATCTCTAGGAGATCTTTAATGCAGCGGTTTTCCGTTGCCATCTGCATCTTCCTGCCGTTGACCATTGACTGGTTCGTCCGCCTTAAAAAACGATTTCTCCTCCTTCGGACAAGAGGGTGCCCTTACTCTTGTTAGCTCATCCACCCTGAGCTGTTGGCCAGCAAGAAAGGTTTGCTTATACCGGCAGATATTTGGCTTTCTCTGTTTACAGCCGCCCACTTTGGATCAGTCGTTGTAACAATGTGTTGTGTCAGTTTTTGTTTTACGCCGGGTATTTTATTTCCCCGGTTCCCTCCGGCAAGCAGGCAAGATTCCCCAATTTCCACGAGACGCACCCATAGAGGAACTGACAAAACCCCAAGTCTACGCATACTGACAATAAATTTCTTTGTAGTTATCAGTAAGAACGGGTGTCCCCCTCGTACTGTGGTGTTGACTTAATTGCCTGAATGCCAAAAAAAATTGTTAGTGTCTCAAAAAGTATGACCGGTCGTTCCTTTTCGTAATCTTTAGTACTATTGTACAAAACAAAATTCTTAAAGCTTTAGCATAGTTATCGTTATTTATATTATCTCAGTATTTTTGCATAGGTTATTATTCGACCAACTTCTGTGGAGTTCTTCAGATGCAATAAGGGTTAGCGTAACTTCCGATAGTGAAGTTTGGTTTTTGTTCAAAACTCTTTTGGGTACTTTACAAAAAATAATATGCGCCTTGAAGTACAACCTAAATTGTTAAGATTAACAACGTTAAATTGATGCAGAGACCAACTAAACAGCCGTTGTAAAAAGTGACGGAAGAAGCAACCACCAAACGCTCTTGGCTCCAAAAAAGTCTTCTTCTTCAGAGCTATCGTTTGTGTTTGTGTTAAAGCACAAAAAAATACCATCCAAACAAAATATCCTAAACAAATATTTCAACTTCAAAATCAACTCAAAAGAAAGTATTAAAACACCTCCGATACCGCTAAACATCTTGGTCGCAATAAAATGTCACTGCAATTCTACAGTCAAACATTTCTGAAAGGTGAATTACCTGCACTCCTCTCTTTGTACTTGCACTAATCACAGAGCAATCCCACAATAATAAATTGATGCACACAGTTGATGATAGCAGTGCCCGCAACAGAAACCACCAGTAAATTAAAGTTGCTAGAAAGCCGATTGTTGCATCAGCTTCTGTACTCAAAAGTAATCTTGACCAACAACAAACCTAAATTTACAAAAAAACTTTAAAATATTAACCAAAAATAGGAAAGTGTGTATCACGCCACAGCCACATAGCACCTGCAGACAAACTCTTTTAAAAGATCCCACGCTGAAGTCAAGAAAAAACATTACAAACTTGACTAAGCAAAAACAACTAATCATGTTTCTGCGTCGAGCACCTCATAACAGCAAAGCATTCTCCAAAAACGTTAAGGATGTGTGCTAATATAAAGATATTTCATCCTCCGGGTTACATAATAAGATACATTCTTAAATCTTTGTGCATAAACCCCGCAAGAGGATTTTTGCACAGCTTTTCTTGCTAGCTTTAAACGGCATTACGTCTTGCAACACAAAAATAAACCTGTTATTAATTAAACCACACTTTATGTGTGTATATTAATCGTAATCTAAAGTCACTTGGTCGTGACTTCAAAGTAACCTTTGCTGATTATATCGACAGAAAACACCAGTACCTGTTGCATCAACACATACGGTAAACAGATGACAAACTCTGGTAGTTATTATGTTAATCAAGTTGCTTGCAGTGCACACAACCACCTGTAAAACGTAAACAAGTTACTGTCGTGGCTACTGCAAATTAAAATTGCCACCTTAAACAAAATCAACGTAAAATCCAAAGGATCACTAGAGTTTATACTGCAACACTTAATCAAAAAAGTTCAATGCAAAACAGTACAAGCACTCACGACTAAGAAAAGTGCTACAAAAAAGCAACCAGCTCGCAAATTGTCGCAAGTATCAACAAAACCCAAGTACCACAAAAAAATCTTTTTCAGTATGTTCCCACCAGGCATAAACATTAACAACCCCACAAAATATAACAAAGCTAATGGCCATAACAAAATCAAACGTAACCAAAAATTTGGACAGAAATGGAAAATGCTAGAATTGATTCGCGATACACCGATCTATTAAAGTTCATCTACAGAAATGCCACCCTCCGAATATATATATATATAAGTGATGACATAACTACTGATAAAATACCTATAAAAAAAGGGGTCAGACAGGAAGACACAATATCACCAAAGCTGTTCACTCTGGCAATAGAGAATATTTTCAAAAAACTACCCTGGCATCAATGTCGGCGGATAATATCTAAATTATCTACGATTCGCTGATGATATTGTGTTGATCAGTAGTGATATAAACCAGTTAGAAACCATGTTGAAACAAATAAACAAGGCATCGAAACAAGTGGGCATAAAGATAAACTTAACAAAAACCAAAATCATAAGTACGCAGAACACCAACTCTATAGAAGATCAGGACATAAAAAGTATACAAATACATATATTTTGAACATAAAATCATGTTGGGTAAGGACAACAAAACGGCAGAAATTTCAAGACGATTATAGCATACTTGGGCTGCGTTTGGTAAATTGACAGTTTTATAAAAAATGCGTTCTCCCGTTAACAACATACGGTTTAGAAACTATGGCACTCACAGTTAAAAGTGCAAACCGATTACGCACTACGCAACGAACAATGGAACGGGCCATGTTAGGCGTAAGCTTGAGGAACAAAAGTCGGAACAAACAGATCCGCAGAAAAAACCTGTGTTACAGACATCATAGCGCAAATTGCAAAACTCAAGTAGTGCTGGAGAGGGCACGTTGCCAGACAAGACTATTGTCGATGAAATCGTTTTACTTCCTGGAGACCAAGAGAAATAAAACAAAAGGAATCGGAAAACCACAAAAAAGATGGCTACCCGACGTAGTCGTCACCATTACCAACGCTGACAAAAAGAGTGAAGCCGGCAAAAAAAAAGAAATTATGGCATTTATTAATTCAGGACATTAGTCTGATCCATTTAACCATAATTAATTATATTTAATATGTGTGTGTAAACTAGATACTAGGCTTTGTGAGCTTTTGAGGTAGTAACACAAAGATATACTCTAAAATGTCGTCCTTGTAACCGAAAAAAAAAACAAGGCAAAAAGTCTTATACTCTCAAAACACTTTGACACAGCAACATACATTTGTGCAACATATAACCCTAAAGATAGAAGTTAACCACTAGCAAAAACCGCCATAGATATGCTTTGTGTAGTACTGAATTATCATGACACATGTTAAAACATGCAAGATATTAAACATAAAAAAACGCACTTTGTTTTTGAAATCACGTCTCCTAAACTAATAGTAAAACAAATTACTCACCTTGTAAATAGTTCACCTAAACACTATCTTCAAAATCCAAATAAAATTGAAAGCATATCCTCAGAAATTGAGGAAAATTGTAGTAAGCAGTAAGCAGAACAACACCACCATTTCAGTTACCATAAATAGTTAACTATTTTCAAAAAACAGTCAGCTGAGTCCTAGAGTCAAAGCGGACATTACATAGATCATTCTAAAACCAGATCATAGACCGTTGTTATCCGTCTCGTGCTACCTTGTGTCACAATTTCGATTACTACGCTGCAGCTGCTACCAACAACCACCATCTTAATGTTATTAACTTACCACGAAGTTCCACTTTCCAGAAAATTGACCAAAGCAAACTAAACACTTAACTTTCTGAGCTTGCACATTCCGCCAAAGTATTTTTGCGTGGCTACTATTGTTAGATTTAAGCAGCATCACGTTGTGCAATACAAAACAAATTTATTCTTTATTGCGCTTCAATAACACAACAGAAATTTTGTACAAATTTGCAATCAACGTCACCATCAAAATGCAGGTAAAACTCATACGCTAAAAAAGTTCAATTCTTTGGGTCGTATTTAAACCAGTTGCAGTTTAAAACAAAAATCTGCGCCTGGAATTAATCGACTTTAAATAACATTGATCCACTGACTATTCACTAACTCAAATTTGCATTATTTGTCAAAGATTTAAACACTAGCTCTGGCACTTGAAAGCATTTTGGAATTTATTTTAACTAAAGGGCATTAGTTTAACATGAGTGGATGGCTGAACAAGATACTATGCCTCGTCAGTACATACTTGTGTTTGCAAACATAAATACAAAGACGCAGCTTTAAATATAAAATATCTGCCCTTGTAACAAAACAAACTTAGTCGTGTTTTAGAGAAAACATATAATTCATGTCAATCCAAAGATTTCGCAAAAAAATGCAAATAATACTAATATTATGAGAAAATCGTTTGATTCTATTAAGCTATGGACCTTTTTTTCCGAATCTTGTTTTTAGCGGAAAAAATGGTCCAGAATTGACTCAAGGTATAAACAACTAATCAAACAAATATACCAAAATGCTACCTTCCAAGTAACAATAAACAAAAATTAAAAATCAAAAAATGTAAAAAAGTCAGGCAAAAAAATACCACCTAAGTTATTCACTCTTTTCCTAAAAGATATCTTTAAAAACATGTCGTTGGAAAAAAAGTATTAACTTAGTTGGCAAATATCTAAACTACTTGCAATTATTAGCTGATGACATTATCTTAATAAGCTAAGATCTCTAAAAACTCAAAGGCATGATCAAAAAACTAATCAGAGTATCACTATCAATCGTTCTCAAAAAGAACCAAAATAGACCAAAATCATAAACCAAGAAGCAAAAAAAAATGTGATTGAAAAAATTGCAGAATTTAAGTGAAGCTGCGTGGGACATGCAGCTAGGGTAAATACCAACATTTGATTTATTGAGTCACACATTAAAAACCAAGAGCCACTAAGCAAAGCATTGGAAGACAGCAAAAAAGATGGCTAAATGACATAAAACAGATCGCAGGAAATAAATGGTATCAAGTCGCAAAGACGCCAACGTTCAACAGTGGACAGATACAGGCTAAAAAGAGAAAAAAGAGGAAACCAGCACCACACAGACAAATCATTGCAACCTGACACTTTATATCATTGCTCTTAATCTATCGTACAACAATAATTTCACCATATAAACTTTAACTCTAATAGATGATCATACACCCACATACAATCGATTGCTGCAAAAATGTATAATTCACTGTACCAAATGCTGCATGCAATTAAAATAAATATAGCGTTTTTATACTCTATCGACCTCACCAACCTAGTTATAGCAGATCGAAGGTCCTTTCGAGTATGAGCAACGAAAATGAGGCAAGATGATTAACGTTAAGCGGTTAAAGCTGTGAACAAATTCACACATAATATACGGCAGAGTAGGATTTGAACTCAAGACAGAACCCACGCTTTCGCACGCATGTAGTTATTTTTATAGAAAATATATAACCATTTTTTTATAAGTTTGTAAATTAATAGAAGATTTGAGTAAATTTATTTTTTATGCCAATAATGTTTTTTAAAAACTTTATATAGATTAATCTCTTAGATAAATACATCAACTACAAAATATAGTTATTAGTTTAGCTTTAATAAATCAATTCTCATAGGGCACACTTGATAACATTTTGACCATAAACTGCATCTTGAGCTAGCCTGTCTTATCTAGGAAAATACATAAATATTTTCAGCCACATACAATAATACAACAAATATAATTTATTGCAGGCAGTTTCAAATAAAACGTGCATGCACTTGTTTGCATGCCCCTTAATAAAACAAGCCCAGCGGCATATATAAGGATTTTGTAAAATAAGATAACCCGCTAAAAACTTCGCAGCCGGCGAGGAAATTTTAGTTTTATATAATATTAAATTTTGCTAGATTTTTAGGGAAACTACTTGTTTACTAAACTTTTCCGACTGTACGTACGCTGACGTTATTAAAGAGGAATCCTTTGTTCCATTCTACTGCCAAATAATGTATAGCAGGAAATATGATTTCACGCATCTACACTACACGTATTTAGAAACTTTCTGCCATTTTAATTACAAAGTTAACAGGAAATTCTATATGTAAAATATTAATAATAATTTATAATAACAAGGCGGCTATTTTCAATATGCTGCTATTTTATTTTCGAGTAAAATTTCATCAATCCTTCAAAGCGGAACTAATATACTAAAATTAAATTGATATTTTAATTATATTGTCAATGGAATCGACATGGCATTAATTTAACATGTCACTATCTCACATACTAATTAATTAAGTTTAACATCAATATCAGCGATAAATTGAATTAAATTAAATTAAAATTGATTCAACTATATTGTATAAGTTAACAAACAAACTACTTTGTACAACAAATGCATGCATGCATGTTCTTTCCATATCTGCAATTGGCAATTATTCAACCGACATAGAATCATAAAATTGCACGGTACAATTTCTTAAAATGTCTTTTGAAGTTGGAGCAGAATAACTAATGGTCTAACATTACGTTTACAATAAAATTATAGAATTTAATGGTGTGAAATTGCTTTTGATACGGTTCGTATAATGCATGTTCCATAGAAACGGGAAATATAATGTAAAGTAGAATTAGTTCGTTGTGCATTTAGTGAATCGTTGCATATATTTTCATGTTAACTGTATTTATTAGTTTGAATTTAACTATGTATATTATCAGTTCGTGTTATACTGTACGTGTTTTATCAAATTCAGTTTGGTATGTACAAGCTATAATAATAATCAATAAACATCAAATTCATTCTCAACGTATATTCTTGTAAATACAAAAAAAATCTCAACTTGAAATGTCTCAATCTTAAAATAATCTTATCTATAAGAAGAAAATGAAATACTACACAATTTCATCTCAACCAGACTGGTGTTTATTGACTTTCTGGCTTTTGGTTTTGGCTTTAGGAGAAAAGACTGCAGAACGGATTACGCGGTTTGAGATGGTTACTGTTGGGTGGTGGTTGATCACAGTCGCACATGGTATTAATTGCCAATATGGTTTAGACAGTGGTGTGAGTATAATGGTGTGTCCGTCTCGTAAACATGACGTCAGGTGGGTGATAGAAACTATAGCAACGGGCAATTCACACGAATCACAAGCTTAAATTTTTTTTTTTTTTATTTTATGCTTTTTACGGCTATTTTACATCGCCACAGTAAGTCTACGACTTGTTTAAAGTGGTTTGATGGGACCAACAGCTTAAAACGTGACTTCCGAACCACGCTGGTGGATAAAGAGCAAGTTATCATTTCAGTCATATTTTGGGGATCGAACCCCGGACTGCTCGCATGATATGCAAGTGCTCTACCATTGAGCTATCACACCATAATAATAATGCGAGTTCTTATCACCCACTTGACGTTATTGTTTAGAGATTGCCACACCTATATACTCACACCACGGTTTAGACCAAAAAATCAATGCTTTGTTGTACGAGCATATTTCGAAAACAAATCCCGACGCAACAAACTTTCCGGCAACAGTTCCAATATTCTAAACAACAACGTCGTTCCTATTCCAAACAAAATTCTGTTTACAGTTAGACGATTAGAGAAAATTGGATACACGTATAAAACATGCGTCAAAAGTCTACAAAAATTCTTTACTACAATATCCAACTTGCGCAAAAAATATACGCAGTTCTTATCTCAAGTGATCAAGTTGCATTTATCGTAAAGATAATACTGTAGCAAGTTAAAAACAACAGTTGCTAATAAAAAAAGTTCTAAGCTTACAAGAAAAATCAAAATTAAAGAGTCTATGACGTACAATAAACGTTTATTTCATAAAACTTCAACAATAATAATACAAACAGAGATCAATATAGCTAAAAAAACACACGTAAGTCTTCCAAGTTAAAACTTGCACACAAAAGCATTCTCTCAACTCTTTTTTGGTATTATTCTTTCCATATTATTGAATCAGAAGTTTGTCTTAAAACTTAGGTTTTACAGTAAATAGTCTAAATTTCCAATAATGACTTAAGCAATTCTTTTGATAAGTTGAATTATCAAATCTGGTTAAAAAACAAGCTAAAATCAACCTTTACAAATAAGGGGTTTCTTAAGTTTTGGCAACCAAAAATTAAAGGGTCTATGGGTTTCAATAGACAATTGTATCATGATGCCTCAACAATTGTTTCTCCATGTCAAAAGCCCTTGAAACTATCTTTAGATTTCCTGTTACATTTCAAAATCTGGTAAGAAACCATTCTCGTTTAAAGTTTTCTTTGGTATCATTAGTATTTTTACCACCTGCTTTTTTTCTTCCTATTCTAGCTTTTACAACAAATACTTTTTCACATTATCGAGTAATAACTTTAAACTAATAGAAACTCTAATTAAAGCAATTCAACAGTTTTTCATCTACAACTCTTTACACACAAATTTCAGCTAAATCAGCTAATACTTAAACATTGCAGCTGATTCTACAAAAAACGAAGGTGGTGTTCTATGTAAGATATATATACGATATAGATAGATGATGCAAAAATAATAACTGAGTATATTTTGACCACAACATGCAAATGTCGTACCATGCCACGAAGGTGCCTAAAAAGACCAAATTCCTGTTCATAACCATAAAAAAGTTTTATGTCAAATATAAGCAAACCCAGGGTTAGCCAAAGCCACGTATGCAGATGCTGAAGGTATACTCAATTATATTGTATAAAACCTTAATATGGCAGCACATTATGGAAAAAGCAAAACAATAAAGGAAAACAGTCGTTTGTGTGTGCAGCGCATACTGCTCCCACGGACGGCCATAGATCATACTAGCTGTACTAGTCATATGCGGCTCACCCCCAATCTAAAAATAGGAAAAATGTACATACGGAAAGATCGCTATAAATGAAAAAATAATCTCCAAAAAGCCTAATCCCAAATATCAAAAAAACAACCAGTCAAAAATTATCTTAAATAAACTACTACGTCACCCAAATATTAACAAAATGTATTGTATAACAAAAATAACACTAGGCAAGACTGTTAAGAAAACTGTTAATTCCGCCGTATAACCTAGTAGAAAACATGTTAAAATCAAAATAAAAGTTGTCATAAATAGCTAAACTTGTTAGTAGGATCCTAAAATGCAAAAAAAATGCAATATAATTGCAAGATAAACGGTCAAAACATAACCAAACCTCTAGAAGAGTGCAGTAAATAGGTTTAAAAAAAAATACAAAAATTCCACACTACTTTGCAACACTAGGTTGCCAGTGTCTTAACTAAAAATGTCTTCTTCCTTATAAAAAAGTGTCATAAAACCTTTTGTACCTCCACCTTCTGTCAATCAAGAAACAATTCCGCCTACTTTGGTTTAAAGTTAGTTGTATCCATTCTTTATATCTCTAATATCTTTTTCTGTTACTCTCCCCAATCTGTTACTCTCCTAAATAAAAACCAATAGAAGTACTCTTTTTCTTATTTAAACAAAATTCCATGTTTCTTCAACTTAAGACTTTTTTCCACTTCTAATAAAACTACACAAAATTGTTTATCATTCTTTTAAAAGAAATTTTTACTCAAACTCATATACAACCATTTGACAACCTGGCTTGTAAAAACAGCACAATCTTCCTCCACTATGTCAAAAATTGAAAAATTATAATATAACTGGAAATCTTTGATAGAATATAAAATGTAAAAATGCAGTAAAAAATATACAAGTTAAACTTTAACAAATCTACCAAAAGTAAAGTTTGTGCAAAATGAAAAAAAAATCTTGGTAACAAAATTCCAAAATATGTCCACACAGCTTTATTGTATCCAAGATGTCATCTAATAATTCTACTTAACTTGATTCTTGATAAACGCAAATACTCTGATGTAAAAGTATAAGTTGATAACATCTCCTACTATATGTCAAAAAAAAAGCTCCATTACAGATGATAGTTACCATAGTGCCCCTATACAAAAAACAGATCTTTGCCTTCTCCCATTTTTTTTTGTAAACCATAAAAAATATGTTAAAGTAAAAAAATATACCAAATACTTGACTGCCAGTAGCCAACCCGTCAACACCAAAAGTAAACCACTTTATGACCTAACTGAAGCAAGCCCCTAGACCAGATAAACGCAAATATTGCACCAACAAGCATTTGATTTGATTAATTTTTAACTTGTCAATACTGTCATCTATACAACTAGTTCAACTCAATTGTGCTTTACCAGCTTAATTGTCAAAAAGTCTAAACAAAAAACAGATTGGTATCTACACAGACAAATTCAAACAAATCAAGCTGAATCGCCGGGAACTACTCTTCGAGCTGCAAAAAAACATCTTGCAAAAAATAAAAATAATTAAAGCCATTTCAAGAGCGGTTATGATGTCATTCGTAAAGCCCTGATATCTTCATAAGAGTCCCAAAAGCCTCAGCGTCTTCTCCAGCAGATGCAGCTAAGCCCAAGACTCTAAACGGCCTGATCCAGACCTACCTCAATAAACCTGACCGAGTCTTCCCCACCTTCAAAAACAAAAAGCAGATAGAGGTTGTCCAGTCAAACAGCAACGTCACCGCCTACCATAAAGTCCCGCCCTGGTAGAAAAAAAAAGTCCAAAAAACAGAAAAAGGAATTAAGTCCCATTTAGTTACTTTAACTAATAAGCTATCAGTTGGCACAGGTGCCTTCAGCAACATAAAGCCAATCAGCTGGCCCAGGTGCCTTCAGCAACATCAAGGCGATCAGCTCCTCAAGTCCCTCTGAAAAGCTAATCAACAGCATCCTCAGGAGATGCTGACACTAAACGCCCACCTCATATTGCCATACGGAATAAAACCGTATTTCAAGGGCTGTAAGGAATGTTTAAGAATATAATTACCATCGACCACTCCATAAACGTGGTAGATGATATCTATATGCAAACTTTCAAGCTGCAATCACTTACGGCAAAATGTGTTTCACAATACTTTTCAGCTAAAGTAAAAAAAAAATCTCAAAACACGTCATAAGGAGCGTATCCGATTGCGCTGCAAGTAGAGCTAACCTCTCCATGGTACGTTTCTTTATCCGTCAATCGCATAGAAAACAATAAAAAAGCTTTCCCCATGTACTTCGTTCAATTGTGACGGAGTACAAAAAGTCGATAAATTATGCTTCTGTTCAAATTGTGCAACGCGGTCCGCGTCAAACACAAGAAAAAGTTGTGTCACATTGTACAATGCTACCGGTATGGCCACATGGCATCAAAGTGCAATTCACTATATGTTTGCATTAAATGCTCTTGCACTTAGCATGCTACAACAATTGCCCAGCTTATTTCAAGCTAAACAGAAGCCAAACTTTATTAAAGGGCCGCTCCAACGCACCTGCCTTTCAACGGCAGGTTAGATCTCCTCACCTGAGCACTCCTGACGCTTGCAAAGAAAAATCTTATACGCAAGCAACAAAAAACTAGGCACAAAATGCCAATAGAAAAACATATATCAATCTTTCTTTTTTTGTAAAAACTAGAGACAGACAAAATATCTGACAGTCTTTATTCACACTTAGATATAATACAAGTTTCTCACAAACTTTATACAACGCCTATTAGGCCGAACACACTAAGTGCATTAACAATTCCATATTAAGATCAATGTTAATAAGACAGGAAGGTCCATGCACAACGTCTTTCAAACTTCTATGAGAAAGTTTAGTCGGTAGGCGCTTGTGAGAGTAAATTCGACACTTTGAAAAACTTTAAGAACATCTTCCACTCAATCCACAAACAAAAATAGACCGACGATTAGCCTGAAAAAGACGGATAAATGCAAATTTGGGTTTGAAGTCCGTAAGTCCGTAAAAAAAGATTTCAAGACTTTTTAAATTTTAAAATGTTGATGCCCTCTCCCAAAATACTCAAGTTTACCCTTAAAGCTCATATCAAAAACCGCTACAAACAAATTCGGGTCTTACAAATTCCGTTAAAATGTAGCCAAAACTCTTGTATATCAACGTACAAAAATTATTTTTAAAATTTTAGCCTTAAAAAAAATGCCTGAAAGCAAAATTTAAAGTTTATCAGACATTGCAGTGCTTACAAGATGTCACTGCTTATAGTATATGAACATATTCCAGATTATTAAAAAAAAATTAAATAGTTGCAGATGCACTCATCAATACTGTAAACTAAAAAAAATCTACTTGAATAAGGTGCACTGCAAGAGCAGTAGTCCAAAAACAATATTAGTTAATATCAATTTTAATAACGGCGGTGAATAAGGATCTTTGTCTAAATGAAATGAATTATGTGTGCGCCAGACATTTGAGAATAATCTCAAGTCACGCGACGATGTGAAATCAATTCTATTTTTCTATCCTTTGCTACAGGTTTTAAAAATATGTCTCCACTCTTTACTGTAATATAATGAGTGCTGCTTTACAAATCAAAGTTGCTAATGACCGTTTCTACATTAAAAAGACAACACTAAAAAAATTACAAAACATGTAGACAAAAGTTATCAAAACTTCGGAAACTTGTAATCAAATTAAAAACAAAATTTGAAGCAGTCAACAATTTAATTTTTATCCGGAATATATCAAACATCGTAAATTTTTATTAAAATATTATTTTTGTAAATAAACCAATTTAAAATTAAATATATATCATATTAGAGATAGCGTTCTAAATATATATGATTAAAATAGTCAAACAAATATTTTTTTTAGTTTTCTCGCAACTTTTTACACCTGGGCTAATTTTTTTTAAATCACCTTTTTAAAAATACAACCCATGCAATTTTTGCAAGGCATGTTTTTACCAAAAACACACTGTTTAATCGATTGCTACCGAATGTTGTAAATAAATATTTTTTTATAATTTTTTGAATACGCAATAAAATCACTTTTTTAAAAACTACACTCAAACTTTTTTTAAAACTCATCCCAAGGTACCTTCAAAATTACCCATGTCTGAGACCATTTTCAGCCTTTTTTTTAAATCTACTAAACTGCAATTTAAAACTACCGCAAATTTTTAAAAAAATCAGTAGCGGCGTGAGAATTTCTTCCCAAAAAACGTAGATTTGTAACAACTCGAGTAAATTTGATTCTAGGAGGATGAGATATAAACCAAAAAAATCCTTCCGATTACCTCTTTCTTTTATCTGACCCGCATTTTTTTTTTAATAGCGTCACAAAAATTTTTGAGCTCAAAGTCGAAAATTGTGTTTTTTAAAAAAGAAAAATTGGAGGGATCTACCCCCAATTTTGATTTTACGAGAAAAATGAATACCGGTTTATCGAAAGCCCTCATTGGTCCGCAGAGCGCAGACCATCAAACATTTGCTTTTGTTTTTAAGCACGCCACTGCGGCGTTTTTTTACAGAACTTAAATACTCTTTAAATTTTTGTTAAAAAGATATGATTTAGAATATAAAGATGTTTTAGAACTATTAAGTCTCAGAAAAACTTGACTTTTTGTATTGTACGTATGCACTACAGACCCATTTATATAAATTGATTTTTTATTTTTAAAACAAAATAGTATACTCTCATATAGAAATAAGTTGACCACGGTAAGAATAGTCAACTCAATAAAACTTTCTCTACAAGATTGCAATCTTTTTAATCTATTAATAATACGATAGCCTTTTTTTGTTGCAACTATATTTCCCCAAAATATAATATTATATCTTATTATGAACTCAAATCAAGAAAAATAAACTGTTTTGATAGTCTCATTCGAAAGAGAAAAAGTATGTTAACCAATTGCAGATGGCAATGGATGGGCATTAATTTAGTGCTGAACAAATTCCAAATTCTCGTTTACAAGTAATAATAATAGCGTAAAAGTTAGTTGTTAATATTTTGCATATTAAATATAAATGAAAATCTTTAGTATATTATCTTGTTCGGTTTTAACATATAAATAGTTAATAAAGGTTTTAAAACTTTTTGAGATATTAAAGTCATAAGAAAAAGCTTTATACTTTTATATTTGATTTTGTCTCTTTATTAAAATTAAAAGTAGAAATGATAAATAACCCGGAAGAATATATAAAAAGATGCATATTTCATAGTAGCCCAAGCAATTCGCAGCGATACATTAAATAATTAAATGGTAAAGAAATGTTTCATCCTTATTAAAAACTAGCTACAACAAGAAGAGATAATTTAAACAGTATGTAAATCACATTTTCAGCATTATTAATGTTCCTTGTCGCGGAATTTAATTTATTTAACGTCCCACGTAGAAGAGACCCGTGGAAAAAGCATTTATTTTTCAGTTCCATGTATATATGAGTTGTGTTCGGCTTTTTGCCCGGCCCAAAACTCGTCGTCTTTTTCTTTACAATTTACATTTTGCACAACTCGTTTATCTTATGGATTTTTTTGTGTGCTCCGACTAGCGCACTGTATATGTATTTTCGTCCATGTTTGCACCGTCTATTAGATTTTTAACAAAACACGAGGGCGCCCTTTAAACTGGCCCATTTTTACACATATGAATTTCCCACGGGATGTGAAAAATTGCAAATTACACTTGTTTAATATATATAGACACAACAAAACAAAGCGAAAAATGCAGTTTTATTTAAATGGATTTAGTGAAACGTGTTTTAAAAATTAAATAAAACATTCCGAATTGCAATTCAAAAAATAATGCTTGGACTATATAATATTAACAAAGATGTATAGAATGTGCAGTATTTACTCACCTAATATACCTAGGCGATAGTTAATAGTGACAACAACCACACCTCCATAACTCGCCAAAACACTACCATCGTACGGGTTCCCGGAATTCCATTCATAGCTCTCTCCATGTATAAACACAATTACTGGATACTTCGGCGAGGAATTGCCTTCCCTAGTCCCTGCTGGAAACAAAAACGAACAATTAACATTGAGCTAATTATACATAGTCAAAATAAATAAGTGTAGCCATCAATTTATGCCAAACTATTAATCTACTCGGCTCTAATAATTGCCACAACTCCTGTGTCTTCTGTCGGGACCGTCCCACCTCTAGCTTTATATTGTAAATTAGGTAATCTGTTTTATCAGGAAAGCGAATCTTAAGTAGGTAAATAAATTTAAACGAATACAAGCTAGAGCGAATGAGTTATTAGTTTATCCTATATTATGGTTAGCGTGAATTGATCAATAAAACCTCTTTTATGTTACTACCTTTACTCTAATTAACAGTTATTTCATTTTTCATGACCTAGTATACTTCCAATTATTTCTAACAATACATATCAACTTAATTGAAAATGTTTGAAAAACTGTAATTCAGGCGTTCTATAATAAAATAGTGAATTACATTTACATCAATATATTTATTATATTATTATCGTACTAGTAATCATGTCAATAAGACAATGATACTGTACAGGAAACATTTCAAATTATGTAAAATCGATTTGAATTGCTAAAATGATAGAGTCAACGTATTTAATGAATATGTTATTATAATAATAATTTATAGATAAATTACTTTGAGATTAAATATTAACCTCTCATTACACTAAGTTGATAATTTTTAGTTTAATAACTATTTAGCAACAAAATCGTTAAGTAGTACGTACAAGTTAACATCTTTGAAAACGTCCAGTAGGCAAATTAATAATATTTTATTATCTAAAGCGTAATTTTTTGTTTCTTTTATAAAAGAAAGTTTAAACATAACTTAAATGTAACTTTTGATTATTAATTTTTTTTTTCAACTTAATTATGTGTTTTCTAAGACCTAAAATATTCAACAAACAAAATAATATGATACAACACACAACCGTAAACTGCATTTATGGCAGGTTTGCCCTTATAATGCAACACGGCTTAGCCAACATGATTCATGTATGTGACGTCAGTTGCGGGCAAGTACGCGCATACAGCAAGAGTTTAACACAAGGTGTCTAAGCATTGTGTCTTAAAAAAATGTTGCAAAAAGAGTTTCTAGTCCTTAAAACCTTTCTGAGAACTATGCTCTCAGTATGTTGTCCAACTCATGCAATAAGTTTAAAAAAATGTTGAAGTTCATTCATGTAGACGACAAATAATTTCACTTAACAAAAGTGAAAACTAACTTTAATGTTGCTCTTGACAAAAACTTACCAGTTCTATTTCGCAAAAAATTAAAAAAAATGTTTTACCAAAATTATGTTCCATGTTGCTGTTGCACAACTGTTCGTAGAAATGACATAAAAACACAAAAATGGGTCCACATCGCTGCACAACAAGCGTTTTGTATCCGATTTGCAATTACTCTTAATCAAAAAGTTCCAATTCAAAAATCGGTTGTTTTATAAGTAAAAAACATCAGCAAATGTGAATCTGTTTCTAAAAAAGAGGTGGTCGTCTACGCTCAGCTTGGACTACTAAAAACATCAAAATTGTCAGATGTGTTTCAGTCACCTACACGCTCTGCACGCAGACATGTTCTTTGTCTGTTTGATCGCAATGTGCAAAGAATTCTTTATCAGTATCTTTACCTCCATTCATACAAAATAGTTTTTGCACAAAATGTGAAAAGCCTCTGCGTAGTAACAAAGTCACAGTTTAGTGCGCCATGTCAGAAATAAAGACAGTCGAATCTTACTGTTTTTGAAGAGAGGAATCGGATTAGTATTGTCAATTCAGAATGTTACAAAGCTATAACTTTTTGTAGAAGCGCCGTAATTAAAAAGATTTATTTTAGTAGATTCTGATAGTCAAAACCCGTTTCCGATTCATCTGTGTACAACCACAAAAAGTTAAAGTTTTTGGCAATATATACATATCAAAAAATTGTTTTTCTTAAAAAAGTCAGATTGAAAAAAGTTTAATTTCCAATGATCAAATATTAAAGATTGAGACTCTCCTTCAGCTCCTGCGCTTGCACGCAGACCTAACCTACTAATGACTGACTTACGGCTGAGAGTACGGGTGGTTTGCATCAATATCAAACAAGTTGCTTTTTAAGACGTCAGAACAAGTTCTTTGTTTGCTTTCAAAGGTTAGATTAAAATAAGTTTTTATTCCCGACATTAAGCAAAGTACAAATTAACTAGAATGAAAACTTTTCTCAAACTCCTGCACTTAGACGCAGACCATTTTACTAATAATAGGCTTGAGTCTGTACTTGCGTACTTCTTCTTCTTTTTCAGTCGGTATGTGTCCACTTTTAAACGTAGGTCTTTTCCAATTTCTTCCATTTATCTCTGTCATGGGTTGCTAGAAATCCAATTTTTTCTTGCAATGTTTTAGATATCGTCTTTTCATTTTTTTTTGGTCTTCCAGCGGTTCTTTTACTGTTTCTTGGTCACACTCGTGTCACTCTGTTGGTCCACCTTGATCTTGCCACACTCGTGGCCTCTATTTTATTGGTGCTATTTGCGTCATCAGAGGAAATCAAAGCCAACTCATAGGATTAAACATACACATAACAAAAACAAAGTTTACGATTTTATCCCGAAACCCAAATCTAGCAGGAAATGCGGTGCTAACGTTTGGCAGTCTACCGGTAGAAAGAGTCAACAAGTTCAAGTATTTGTGAAGATAACTGACAGAAGACTGGTCAGCGGACACCGAAACTAAGTGTCAAATTAAGTGCAAACGCAATGAATTTATAAAATTCAAAGAAATCCTTACTAACACCGAACAAAATCAGAAGTACGACATACTACAGCTTATTATCAAAGGCAAAATCAAATTAAAAAAAAGCGGAAGAAAGAAGATGTCGTAGCTGAAAAACATCAGACAATGAACAAGACTGAGGACTATTGGAAGTCTGATTCACACAACCAGGAACCGCAAAGAGATAAACCATATTGTCGCTAACATCCATTATTAGTAATGGCATAAGAAGATTTGCGTGATCACATCTGTTATTTTATTTCATCATCGGATTTCCTTGTTTCTGATTTAATCCTTAATGCTAATCCCCAACATGGCCCTCTCCATTGATCGCTGTGTAGTTTGAAGTCCGTATTTCTTGTTATTGCTATGGTTTCGGTCCCGTAGGTGAGAACTGGTGCTACTCACAATTCGTGTACTTTTCAAGCCAAATTTTCCAAAAGCCGCCCAACAAAGTCCTATTCTTCTGGGTGTTTCACAGGATTGGTTCGCTTTAACTAGTTCTATTTTGTGTTCAAAATAGACATAGATTACGTTTTAAAGTATCTCGTTTAGTTTTATTCAAATTCATTTTAAAAACGATATTTTTTTTATGCTTTATGTAATTGAACTAGCATTGTTTGTAGGTCGTCTAAATTTGTTCTGATGAGAACAATATCATCTGCAAATCTTAGGTGGTTAAGGTGTACTCCATTAAATGAAATTCCTATATGATCCCAGTCTAGTTCTTTAAAGATTTCCTACACTGCAACCGTGAATAATTTCGGAAAGATGATGTCCCCCTTTATCAAAGATTTTCAAAACTGCCCAGGTTTCAAAGACGTGTTGGTAGTTCACAAAGACAATGTAAATGGGTATATTGTACTTGTTTTTTTTCTCGATGAAGGTTCTGAGTGTCTGTAAGTGATTAGTAGTGCTGTATCTCTTTCTCAATTCCACTTGTTCGCCTAGTTAATGAAGTCCAGTTTTTTTGGGCGGTAGTTTTCTATGTTGTTTCTGTCTCGTTTTTTAAGTAGAATGATAGCTTCTGCATATTGTCAACTACTAGGAATCGACTCTTCCCTTACACATTTATTTAATAAGATTCGGACACTTTCTTGTAGACTTTCTCCTCCTATTTTGAATATCTCAGTCGGTATGCGGTCTTCACCTAGACTTTTCTTGGTCTTCAATTGGTTTAGAGCTGCCATTAGTTCTTCTCGTTCGATTTCTGAATTTTTTTCTAATCCGATATTTTGGATTTTGGGTCTGTGGTATTAGCAGTTCTGGGAAGTGGAGTATGTAGAGAGTTCTGTAGAATTTTTGAATCACTTGCTTGATTTCTTCTTGATTTACTTTCTATACATACTTACATAAATGAGTTGTTTGTTAGTCTAAAAATATATAACGTAAATGATAAACTAATAGCATTGAAGTCCAAGAACTGATAAATTGGTTGCGTCTTTTCTTAACAAACTTGTATTTGCCCTTAGCCGTCTTTTGTGGCTTTTATTTAATGTAGATCTCTTTCTAATTAATGAACTAATAATGACTGCTTTATTTCTTAACAAGTGTGTATTTGCCTTCAGCTTTTATTCAATGTATATCTGTATACTAATACATTTACTAATTGCTGAAAAAAAGCTTTTTAAAATTTTAACAAAAACCTGTAATTAAAACTAATCTGTAAGCTTTTTGGGGATAAGTCTATCTAATAGGGTGATGGCAAAAAAATGTCAAAACCAAATGACAACCTCTCCTGCATTCAGTGCACTCTGCTAGATAATTAATAAGGCTTTGTCAACCGAGCATCTGCCGGTATAAGCAGATCACTCTTGTTAGTCAACAGTTTCGGGTGAATGAGCTAGCAAGAAAAGAGCATTTATTTGTCCTTAAAATAAAAAATCAATCCTAAAGGCAGATGAGCTATGAAGTGGTAAACGACATATGAATGCAAAAAGCAAGGGCAAACCACTGCATTAAAGACCTACAAATGTATCCTTATTATAATCATTGCAGAAAACAAAACAATCATGACAATTTTACTTATTCCGGAGTAAAAAAAAGTTATGTTAGATGACTAGGTAGTGGCAGCTGCAAAACAAGTAATAGTACATTTTTTTACTCTGGTAATAACAACCCAAAACACTTACATATATGAAGTTGGTGTAATCTTGGAAAGAAAAATGACAGAGCCAGTCCTTAGCCTTACACCATACCCAGACAGAGTTATAAAGCTTTAATTAAAAACACACATAGAAATTATAAACATCGATTTAAAATAGCCGTAAAAATGTAAAAAAATAAATAAATGTAATTGTTTTGACTTGCTTAGTTTAATTAATATTCATATACTTGCTTGTATTTTACGCAAAAACTATTTATTTTATAAACCGTATAAACGTACAGATTATGCACAGCACTCTGCCTCTATACGCATTTTGCAATTAAGATATTGTCAGAATTGTATGAATGAGATTTTCTAATTACTAATACTGTAAAACATAATTATGTCTTAAAAATATTGTGAAATGCGTGCTAGATAAATAATAGGATGAAACGCTTATGATTGCTATAAATTATTTAGATTAAAGAGCTTTGTTATTTTAGGCATGTTTTTGATGTGTATCAAATTGTTAAAAATTAATTGTAACTGTAACTAGAATCATTTAATATACAGGATACATTTATATAATTACACATACTTTGAGACTTTATGAAGACTAACTAGATGTTTTATATGCATTCCATGCATTTGTCATTAAACGTGATTTAGGCATATTGTACGTGTAACTTATATTGTGAACTGAATCATTTATGCCAAATAATACATTCATAGATATGCATTTGATAGACACAGTTTGTGAAATATCTATTGCGGTCTGTGGTCATTAAATGGGCAACATTAGAGCGAAGGAACATTTACTTAATTGGATGATGACAACTAATAACGCACTTCATTTATTTATACAATTATTAATAATATTTAAATTACAATTAATAATGTAGTACTTGTTCAATTGGCAAATATTAATTGAAAATGAAAATAATGAAGCGGAAAATTGTCAATACACTTTGCGGTGGAGTTTGGTATTCCACAATTAAATTCTGATTTCAAACAACCTTACATTAATTTATCCTGACGAGGGAAATAAATTTTACCCTCATCAAAGTTATTCCCGATAAAGAACTATAAATTATAAGCACCCAGCAGAAGCATCTGTTTAATTATCGACCGCAACGCCATACACCAAAAAAGTTTTTCGGGTGCCGAATATCTGGACCGCTGAAAATTTTAAACTTCCGCCCCATTTTAACCGATTATACCAATTAAAAATTGAATTTAAACTTCATTAAGTAGATAGAATAACTTTTAGAGAATTAAATATATATTTTTGCAAATATGATTAGAAAAATGTTATTTATGGTGAATAAATAAAAATGCATTAATTCTGTCGTTCCGGTAACGATTAAAAAGTATGACATTTTTTATTGAAAAGCGAACGAATCCGTTGGTGAAAAATTCTCATATATTATGTACGCTTGCATAAACGTGCAAAATAACAAACCGTTTCCGATACTGATCCATTTCATTCCCGTTCCATTATTGGAGTTATCGGTTACGCCGCTCAGAGATGATCGATGTCGAGTTTAACCATTGTCGCGATATAATACATGAATGGGCTACACTTATTGAGTGATTGGAACTTAAAACCCTCGCATAATACAGGTGAAGTATGTATATCGTTGCAAAGATTGAAGAATGCATTCAATGGATTCAATTATTTAAATGTCAGTTTTATATTACACTCAATATTTTTAACGCAACGTTTAAACAAACTATTTTATAAAATACATACATGGCTATGTCATGTTAATTAATATTATTCAATTAAAATTTTCTATTGTTAGTGTAACTGACAATATGTCACAAATGTATATTTTACATTATTATCAATAGGTACCTACTAATTAATATCATTTGATGTGGTTGAAATAGATTCTTTAAAATATAATGATTGTTTGTAACTATTTTGATGTATATATGTGAAGTAATAATAATTACTTTGTTGCCTCACATTAAAGTTCATGTATGAGTAAAATCACTGTCAAGAATAAAGTTATGTTTATGATGTCTTAACAACTGCAACACAGTATGTCATAAAATATACAAGGTGTTTTCTGTAATTAGTTTACTTTCTAAGAGTTATATGTTGGAAAGTTTAACGTTTTAATTAATAATATCTCTTAATGTAATATTCTTGTTTCTCTTATGTTATTCATATCTTGTATAAGTATTGCATATAATATTTTATTGTTTAATTGTATATTTATGAGAAATTAGCAAAACTTTTTAATAGAGAAACAAATTTTAGTAGAATGTTTAAACTACTTTTACTACTACATTTACATAAAAAAAGGTATCTACGTTTATATGAAATGTGCCAACATAAAAATAGTAATGTTCTCAATAACTAACTAATAAAACCATTTATTTACTTAATATACCACGCATACAATATACACAAATATCACTCATGAAGAGATACTACATGAAAACACAAACAGGCATAAATATCGAATTATGTAATATTTTATTGGCAAATTCTGATTAACAGTTATGCAAAATTTCAAACAAATACACAATTTTATTGAACTTGCATAGGCTTTCTTTCATAACATTATTTTTTAATGTAATGTAACTATTTATAATTATCAACTGAATCAAATAAAGCAAAGTTTTTATTATATTTGATCATATTTTATACGCATAGTATATAGCATCCAACAAGGGTGTTGTGGAGACCTAATATATTAAAATTGAGCTGGTTATTGCCTCGCTGATTTTCACATGTCCCCTGCCCCTCTCTCCCTATAGCCACAACCTTTGTCTGACTCTTTTGCTTTTCTGTATCTTTTATATTTGCACTGACATTCAGATCTGCATTCTCTTCTTTCTCCAATTCGTGTGTTATTTATTCTAATTTGGTTTGTCCTCAGATGCGTTTTTAGTTTTCTTAAATTTTCGATCACTTCTTCATCATCGTATCCTCTCTCCTTCTTGAATAGTTTATGTAGTTATATTAGTTGTATTCTTTTTGGCAGTCTTAAATTAGTTAGTTTAACCTCCAGTGATATCATTGTATATCCATCTGGGATTACTTCTTCGTGTCCTCTCGTTGCCAGGTATATTCTGAACATCTCAAAAGTTGCGTTATCCGTCAACCTCGAGATAGCATATCTACCATTTGATATTTGCCTCGTTATTTCTGTTATTCTGCATTCCTTTAACATTTCTTTTCTCTTTTTTGTCATCTCTGCAATTTCGTTTGGTATCGTAGTCTCTGTAAATGTTTTTCTGTTTTCTTCTATTTCTTGGTATGCATAATTGTCCTGTCCTTCCTTATTTCTTTCTTTTTGATCTTTTTTTTTATCATCTATAGCTTTTATTTTGTGTGTTTGATTGTTTTTTTTTTTCTATTGTCAAACTTCTCATTTTTTTCTTAGTACTTTTGTTGCAAATTTTCTTAGCGCCCTTCATTTATTTTGATCTCTTAGAGATTCTTGTTATATCCACTTTGCTTTCCAGTATATTTTCTATCTTCCTCCCACGCTTTGCATTCTACTAGAGTGTGCTCTGCATTATCGTGGGTTTTTCGCCTTAAATGATTTTTTTAAATTTTTTGGAAAGGCTCCATGTCCGGTCAGTATTTGTGTTGTATAATAGCATGTCTCGGGTTTGTTCTCTACCCACTATTTTATCTTCAAAATTAGTTCTCTCGTCGATTCTCCCTTTTCTCTTCAATTTCACTGTCACTGCCATCATTTCATCGTCTTATCTCTTGCTCTTAACTTTGTTTCTTTTTTATTAGTTCCTTCTTTTATTAGTTTTTTTATTTCTATCCTTTTCTCCACCATCATATCCGCGGGAGGTGTTGCCGCAATCACCTCTACTGCTTCATATGACACCGTTCTGTAAGCCCTGTTGATTCGAACAATAATCAGCAAAAAAATTAACGTGATAGTACCACAGCAAAAGAAATAGATAAAAAACAGATATCTGGGAATGGTCAAATTAACTATCTCGTACACAGATTACCAAAGACCAAAAAAGACAAAAGAAAGCAAACCTCTGTGTAAATACGCCTCGACGTTTCAGGCAGAGGTGGCTGCCATCGAGTGGTGCGCCAAGTCATGATCAAAAAAAGACTAGAACCTGACAGACAAGTAGCCAATAGTCAAGCGGCATTGCAAGCCCTGCCAGTAATAAAATCCAAATTGGTTATGACATGCAAATACAGTCTGAAAACAGTAGCCACAACTTGCAAAGTTCACCTGAAATGGATAACCAAAAACCAGGGGATAAAATGAAATCTCAAGGCAAATCAACTTGTCAAACAAGGAGCACAAGGGACATTTACTGGACCAGAACCCGCTATTGGAATTCCATACAAAACCGGAAAAGCAATAATCTGCAGCAAACTTAAGGCGGAGCATAACAAGTAGTGGAAAAGCTGTACGGGAATGACACATTCAAAAATATTCTTAGCAGTGCCATCGTAAAATACCAAAACAATGGTAATACAAATGAGTCGTATTAGACTTCAAAGGCTCGCAATACTTATAACCAAAAATTGTAGACTTAATAAAAACTTAAATAGAATGGGAATAGGAACGGCCCGCAGCATGGAGGGCCCCTCCATGCTGCGGGTGTATGGAAAAATATGAGACTCCGATATACTTGCTAAATGAATGCAAAACTTACAAGCTTACAAACAGCAACGTATAGCCATTTTTGGCAAACACAACCTAAACAAAGACTTGCAAAGCTACCAACTGGCTGAAAGTACTGAACTTTATCTAAGAGAGTGCAAGAGGCGCCAAGCAAACTACCTAAAGGTAAGAAAAGTAAACGGTGAGTTTTTAGTCAGTAAAAATTTGACACTACTGGACAGCACGGGTTGTGTCTTTTGAAGATTTTTCCTTTCCTACGCAAAAAATGCCCTGCTGATTCTTAACAAACTAGTTCTTCTATCTTCTCTTATTTCATTCCTGTTTTTTTGTCTTCTTGGCTTCTCCCCCAGTTTTGCAGCGTATAACAGTTTGCTTCTTGCTACTGTTGCTATTAGCCTTCTGGCTTCTTCTCCTGGACCTCCGTTCTTCGGCATAAGTGTACCAAGTTTTTTTTCCATTTCCTGTGTTCCCATAAACGCTTCTTTAACCTGTTCAATTCTTTCTTTGCTTTAAGTTTCACTCCAAAGAATTTGATTTTTTTTCCTACGGCTAATATTTGGTCTCCTATTTGTATCTTACTTGTTCCTCTATTAGTTCTTTTAGTAGATAGCCATGCCGTTTCTGTTTTTTGTGTGCTAATTTTAAATCATCCATAACTGTATCATATCTATTACCAGCTCTAATATTTCTTTTAGTAATTTTATCTCTATGTCTCTACTTACTAGTGCGCGTCGTCCGCAAATACCGTTATTGTCACGCCTTCCGGCAACCTTATTTAAAGTAACTCATTATAAACAAGGTTCTATAGTTTTGGTCCTAGTGTTGAGCCCTGTGGTACCCCTCTGGTAAGTTTGAATTTTCCTTTCTTGGTCACTAGATTTCTACACTGTAAGTAGCTCCATATGATCTTCATTGTTTTCTTGTTCAGTTCTCTTTTCTTTGCCGCCTCTATAATTGCTTCCCATAACACGCTGTTAAACGCGTTCAATATATTCAACGCTATCATTACTGTATTCTGGGTACAACGACTTTTTCCATTAGCTAGTGTTTATTAAGCATATTGGCCTGTACAACGCTACTTTTTCTACTTTTTTCTTCTTCTCAATCCAGTACCAGGGTGGCTTCTTTCCAACATTCTACAACAGTTTTTTTTTCAAGCATATGTTGATTATTTGAGTTATTTCTACCTCGTCTAGAGCTGCTTTAACAATCTTTATTGTTATTTCGTTCTGACCTAGTGCTTTGTTGCTAGGCATTTCTTTTATAATCTGCTTTATCTTTTCCACTGTTGCCATAACTGTTTTTTTTTTCTTTTTTCTCGTTCTTCTACCGGTTCTCTCTTGGAAAACAGTTTCTTAATTATGACTTCTTCTCCTTTGTCTTCTTTTAAGACTCCCTTTGCTTTTCCTCCCAATTTGTGCATCACTATTTTCTACAGCTTTCCACAAAGATCACCGCCTATAAATTCTACCATTTCTTTCAAACATCTTTTTCTGCTATCTCTAATTGCCTTTTTAAGATTTTTTTAGTTCCTTCTCCGTTTCCTCTGTTGTTGCTCCTTTTTTTCCTCTGTCTTTTGACTTTTTTATCTGCATTCTTTTATTGCCGCCCACCACCAATATAGTCCTTATCGCCCCCCTTCTCTGTACCTGGAAACTGCTTCATCTTCCGCTTTTCTTAGCTTATCTGAGTATCTTTTGCATCTCTTCTCTAGGTTTTTGTTTTCTGTTTCCATGCTAAGGTTATTGGTTATTGGCAATAACCAGGCCATAAAAGGAAAATTGAGGAAGATTTGCTAGTAATGTAATGTTTCTCTACAAGAAGATACTAATCTTTTAAACGCACTTTCTGTACATATATTGCAGTATACTACTGTAGAAGTTAAGACCGGTGATGGTCTACTTGTTTTAAATGTGGCTTGAGGTAAGAGATACAGCAGTTAACATCATTTTGTTTCAGTTGTAAAAGTCTTTGCTTTCTTGCAACCTAAAAAGTTTTTTGTTGTGGGACGTAGTCCGCTTTCGGATGCTAACCAAACAAAAGGTTTTGAATAAAATCTACTAGTTTTAGATATCTGTAGATGTTACGGTTAATTTATGAAAGTTGTTGGACGATCTGCTGCCAAAAGAAAGCTTTTTCTTACCCAGGTGCAAATTTTAGATTCTACTTCTAGTTTAGGAACATATCCCTTAAAAGTTAGAATCTTGACATATGCGTTGTTTCACTCCGTACACATCTTTAAATATCTTAATAAAAAGGAATAATAAAGTGTTTCTGTTTGTTACAGGCTGAGACGTAATAATTTAAGAAAAATTGCCAGCCGACTATTAGAGAAAGTATTCCATCTTTTTCTTCTAGTCCGCTGACGATTTTTCTTGTTGAAATATCTTATTTTGAAGTAGCAGATATCAAGAAATCTTCTTAAAAGTAGAGAAACACAAAATAGATATTTGTGCAGATTCAGAAGCCAATCAAAAAGGCAGTGAAACTACCAGATATCCCGGATATATACTCAAGTACAGCAAATAAAAGATCCAAAGCAGGTGTAGGCATACTCATAAATACCAAATACAAACAAAACATAAAATACACATACTACTTAAACGAAAGAATCACAATGGTTGTCCCAGACTATAGTAAGGAAAATATACATATAGTCACCGTATATGCGCGCAACTCCGGAAAACCTAAAGACGTGACTGCAAAATTTTATAAACAACTTCAACATGAATTTGACAAAATTTCAAGAAACCAAAAAATCCTGATACTTGGAGACCTAAACGCACGCATCGTTAACAATGCCGTAGAAACCAACAATTTAATAAACTCAGGCTAAACAAGAATGGAAAAGCTCTGATAGCATTTTGTGCGCAAAACAATATGCAAATAAACAACACCTACTTCGACCATAAGCTTCAACACAAAATAATTTGGTATAACTATAGAACACAATTGTCTATAATAGACTACATAACTTCAAATAAAAATGTATAGCCAAAAAACAACTCATTATCCAGCAAAAAAAACTACAAAACATTTATGTAGATAAAATTAACATTAAATTAATTTGAGACAAAAGTATCAGAGACTTATACACAAGGCGCATAAAGCAAAAAAACAACGGGATCAACATCTTGGAGGAAAGTAAAACACAACATAAAAAAAGCGGCAGAGGAAGCCTTAAGAAAAAGGAAGGTAAACATGAACGTCAAAATAAATCACAAAAACACCATGGTTCTCGACAAAAGATAAAAAAATAGCAACAACAAAAAAGACAAGCATACCTAAAGTATCTAAACAACAAAAAAATGTTGATGCCATTCTTAAGCCCAATTTGCTCTTTTGTTGCTTTATTCTAGTCTGCGGGTACGGTAAAGTAGAAAAAGAAGAAGAAATGTACAAATGCCATTCATAAAACTTTATCCGGAAATAAACAGATGACATTAACATTCTGTGTCTAGCACCTTCTATCCAATCTATTGCAATTGAGCAAGTTGTTAAAAATCTGTCTTGTGGCCAAAAGTCTTAAACGACGTTTTTCACAATTCACTCAAAGACTTTCAGATCCAAGGTGGTGTTGTTGAACCCTTTCATCAGACCATCTGGACCAACATCTTACCACCGTTGCAACATCACGATTTTCAAAATCGGTAATATCTTAAAAAAAAAGTCCGGCCTTTTTCATACTAATAATAAGGCCACGTTTAAAATGATTTAGCTACCGATAGTTTAGACTTAAATTTTCACAAAACATTTGTGGAAAAACAAAAAAATTACAGTTATTACACACCAATAGCTTATTTAATACACATAATTGATACTAAGTGACAACAAAAAAATGACAAAATAGGCATTTTTGAAAATTTTATTAAAATCGATCAACAACTTAATTTGTGTTGCGTTTTTAGTATATATATAATTTATAAGTCAGTATATGTCTCTAGCATAAGATCAGAATCCCTATAATTACATTAATACATAATATAATATATTACCAATCACCTGTTTAACATATTCTCAAGATATAATCTAATACCAATGTGTTTATAGCTGCTTCTTACTAAACTAATGTGTTTTGCATACAACTTCAAGATCTAACTTGCCAGTGTAAGCTTGACAATCTTATATCTTTATTATGCACAAAGCATGCCCTCAACGGCTGTAACGTATAAGACCTCAGTGCAAACACGGTGTTAACATACAACCCCAAGGCCTCATGCCAGTGTATAAATAAGAACCGTTTACAGCCTAGTACAACCCTAACTCTGGCGGCGTACCTGGCATGCAACAACTGTCAAATACCTCAATACCTCGACCTTTGTGTAAATAACCTTAAACATTTGTGAAGTACCTCAATGACCTCATTGTCAATGTACTTTTTTACACCCTAAAGACCCACTTCATCTACCCTAAAAGATTCTCAGACACTACCTGTACGTAAATAACATCATATACAGTACATACATAATTTTGATATATTAATAAATCTAAGATATAAGTACAGAATATAATAAATAGAAAGTAAAATCATTTATATTTTATTCAATAAAACATATATTTTTCATGATTTATTTGAGTAAATAATAACTATTATTTATATAGAAATAATAAATTTGAAAAACATAGAAAATTATTTATTTCAGGCACATTGAATGCATCTAGAGTAAATAATATAAGCACACACGGGAACGGTTTGTATGAGAAATTCTATCCGTCAAGAAATAGGATTTATCCTCAATAACTACCTCTAAATTTTTACTTCAGAGCATATTTTGTACATGTTAACAAGCTATAGTATTTTGTCCAAGTCGTCCAAGCGTTAGCAACGAGCTCAGTTGCCTAGTATGCACTTTTCAGAAAAGTTTCTATTTATCTGTAAATAAAATAAAATAATGTTTATTTAATAATAAATTGAAAAGTGGCTTGTCGTTGTGAATTATATAATTTGATCTTTATATAACAATCGAGTTAATCTAACCAGCTATTTAAAGTAAATAAATTGCAATCAATTGCAATTTACGTATATTATACGCAATGACATAAATATAGTTTTTGAATTATCAAATACTGCACGATAAATATAACAAATCCCCTAGTAAAATAAACATAAATTATTCTCCACGCAACAACAAATTGAACAATTCCCAAACTACAAACAGTAGTAAATGTAAATAATAATATTACCAAAAATATAAATAATAATTAATTATTATTATTTGCATACATGTACAACTACAATCATAACTTTATGAACATATTTTGTATAAAATCCACTTTCAAAGTTACTATTCCTACAGCAGCTGAAATTACATTCCATATGCGAGTGAGTTCTAAGCAATAAAGATTTTTTATTACACCTTAATATAAAGTGGTCCATAACAAACTTGAAATCTGAAAGGTTTATATACAGAAACTACACAATATGCAGTAAAGTTATTTTACCACCTTGCACAACACATTATATTATTGAATTCAATTGTGTTTAGAAATTATTTTAAATTATTGCATCACATAATAAGGAAGTAGTCTTGGAAAATGTAAAAAGTTTTATTTGCTACGTTACTAGATATAAATTATTTAAATTTGATAAATGATGTATTTATATAAATTGTTTTTCACTCTCTCTTTTATACATAGACTAGTGTTTCGGGGTAAGCATCCTTCATTAGTATGCCTAGATCAGTACACTCTACCTGTGGTCTTAAATGATTATATGCAGAACCAACCACATGCGCGGCGACCACCTAGCCGTCAGACAATCTAGTTTACAACTGCTGGGCTAACAATCCACTTTGAATGTTACCTTATAAGCGATTGGTCCTATAAACCCTCTTCAAACAAATCGTAAGATGTAAAATGCGCAATAAAGAAGAAAAAACCAGAGAGGAGACTAATTCAATTTTGCTAAACTAACATCATGATTATTATACGACTAGAAATTACTAAAAGACATCCCAACCAATGTAGTCAAGAATCAGATTGACTACATTTTAATGCCCAATAGGTTAAAAGACGCAGTAAAATAAGCAAAGATATATCTGGGGGCGGACATAGGACCTGACCACAACCAGTTTGTGGCAAACATGAAAATACAATTTTAGAATATACTTAAAGCAAAACATTGAATAATTAATCTTAAAAAACTCAAAGAAGAAGAATGCAAGTCCAGATTAGCTAAAAACCTAAATAAGAAACTTAACATACCAAACAAATCTATTAAAAACAAAACATAGCAAGTGTTTATAATCTATTAGATAACAAAATACAAAACAAAAATAAAATGATTGCAAAGGAAAATGTAAATCTAATGAAAAGGAAACGTAAAATTAATAGAATTTAACTGCCGCGAGATCAAGATCTTCCAAAAAAAACACAATAATTTCAATATATACAAGAAAGTAAAGCAATTTTCTTGCATACAAACACAACAGACTGCACCAACAATGATAGACAAAGACAAAAACTAATCTCAGACAAAAACCAGCTGAAAAAAATACATTAAAGATTTCTTTTCAGGCAAACAAAGCAAAAAAAAATACTGATCAATACTTACATAGATTTGTAATAATAAAATCAGGAGTCATAAAAGCCATCTAACAAGCTAAACAAAGAAATGCAACCGAATTCAACAAAAGACACAGTGAACTGATCAAATTCATTAATGCCAACAATATAAACATTCTGTTGCAATTCTTCAACCATATATTATACAGGACAAAACTTATCCCAGCGCAATAGTTATCGTCAACTTTCTTACCAATGGGGAAAAAACCAAACGCTACTTGCGTCACCTACAAAATATATTCTTATCAAAAATACAACCTCAACTCTATAAAAAATGCAAACCCG
This sequence comes from Tachinus rufipes, assembly GCA_963932245.1. Lineage (NCBI taxonomy): Eukaryota > Metazoa > Arthropoda > Insecta > Coleoptera > Staphylinidae > Tachinus > Tachinus rufipes. The sequence continues at coordinate 113,506,326 of OZ010741.1, read as the reverse complement.
CATGTGCCACACATAATTTGATTTCAGAGAAGGGAAAACCAGGAAAGCGTGAATGAGTTTAAAAGTGATACTACAAAAATGTAGTGAAATAAATCAACTACAAAAAAACATTCAACTAAATCATGCACAAATAATAAACATACTAAACAACATATACATAGATGCAAACAAACCAAAGATTATCAAAAACTTTCTATAAGAACAAAATGCAATCAGACATCAGAAGAAATAGGAGGCAAGGAACCCTGTCCCCTCTACTTTTCAATATCTATTCAAAGCAATAGCCACCTCGTAAACAATGTCCTGTACGCTGACAACATAGTAGATAATAAACACTTAAGAAACATCATACTTAGGACTGTCATGAAAAACTATACATTAAAACAACGAAAAAACAGAACAAAAAAATAGAAAAGAGACAACTTTCCTGGTTGCAAAACATCAGAAATTGAAGCTTTCCAATTATTCCACAACGCTCAGGACAGAAATAAGTTTTCCAAAATTGTGGCTAACCTCCAGTAATGAATACCATTAAGAAGCTATTTTTGTTTCAGTTAGTTAATTAATAATAAGTTTTGCTCAATATTTTTGCAATTTATCACACTTATCACTTAATTAAATTAGAGTAAATGTATTTAGTGTCCTGTTATTATATCTAATGGTATGTTTAATATTTTAATTTTTTCTACCACATGTATAAGATTTTTAACATTAAATATCATATTATCTGTAAGTTTCATCATGATGTTTGCAATCTATTTAGATATTTTGTATGTAGGAGCATCAATACATGACACAATCGGTCTCAACGGTCTATCTTTTTATAAATTTTTGGGAGTTTATACAGTTTGGGTAAAACAGAATTACACAGTTAGAGTGACAACGCGCAAAAAATAACATCAATAACCAATATACGTGTTTGTTTAAAAATAATCAAAAACCTTTTTGCGACCTGCGTACCCCGCGCTGCAAAATATCCTGTGACAATAAATGAGACAAAAAACTCAATCAATCACCTAGCTGTTAGAATACCACCGTTCTGGCCTACCAATCCCGAATTATAGTTTGCGCAGGTTGAAACTCAATTCGGACTCGCCGGAATTTCTTTGGAAGATACATAGTTTTATTATGTTGCCAGCAACAAAGACACAAAGTTTGCTGCAGTAGTGCGCGACATTTTAACTTCTCCGACGGAAACCAAAAATACACAAAATAAAAAAAAAAAAACTTATCCGCCAATTGAATTTTTTGCATGATCAAAAGACACAACAACTTCTGAAACATAAAAAAATTGGTGACCGAAAACCTTCAGAACTCTTAAAGATTAACCGGCAAGGTATTTTCCGGCAACGCCTTGCGTTCACTGAGGATGAACCGGTTACTAAAGTCGATACAACCTATTCTTGCAACCCACAATGCAGAAACGACGTTCTCGTTGACCATAGAAGCAATGTTAAATCAAATAACTAAAATTTTTAAATCACAATGACCTTACCTTAAGAGAGTCATAGTTACGACCGCACCGGGGGGCGTTGGCTGGGTTTGGTAACCCCCCACTACTGCCCCTCTGGCGTGGCGGTCGCTTAACCTACATGCTCGTCTAATTGGCTGAACGTTCAAACCGCAGGTTCCCCTTAGACTTACCTATAGGCCTACACTCACTATTATAACAAAAATGTTCCTCAGTCAGCGAAGCCGCCTCCCACGATGTGACCCCCAGAACGAAGCACATTCGGGCTAGAGAGGCGGTGGGACCGGGTCGTACTGCAGTAGTACTCCCGCCCATTTAAGGGTCATGCTCCCACAATCAGTAGAAAAATTTGACCTCGCAATCTACTAAAGGTAACGACAATGTCCCTGAGAATCCAACGCCATGTGAGCAGGCACCGACAGCCAGAACCGGTGGGGCTCCTGCTCTCCCTCAGTACTTTTATCAGTTCTCAAACCAAAGAACTACGGAGAAAAGTCGCCGTTCCAGGTTTCACCCTCACTAAATTCTGAGCGGTGAGCCTTTTGCCCAAAAAGCTTGGGATAGAGCATCAAAACACCCAGTTTCAAAGGATACGACCGTGAAGTACAAACGTATCTCGTGGTGAACACTCGGAGAGTGTCCCCGGCAACACCGTACTCGTGGTAGACTAGATATCTTGTCAACGTGGGACGAGTCGCCGTCGTGGGCCCTTAACGGAACACCACTACTCCTCATCATTACTAAGGATAACGTCCTTTGCCTCCTGCTTCACGGGTAATTTGAGTGGAAGCGTCAGAGAATTGGTTAGCTCACATCCTTAGTTCTAGAGGCAAACGCCGTGGAGTCAAACGTTTACCCGCAAAGAAGTACCTCTTTCATCTACTTTTGCGGCAGAAAACGAGTCGGGCCGTCGTTGATAGAAGCCAGCGACATTTGCCCACAAACTCGCCGCCATTTCTTCATCAACATAAACACAGTTTTTGGTAAACATATTAACACGTGGCAGAAGAACATAAATAAATTACACCTTATTCCCAGCTAATGGATCGCACATAACAACATACACATTTGAAACGATTTGTCATTGCATGTGAATAAACCAATTATTGGAGCAAATTTCCTCCACTACTACTTGTGTCGTCATGCAAAAATCAGTGGTTAGGAATTCGCGCCGTTCAAGGAGACATTTGCCGTGGCACAAGCTACTAGAACAATACCCTGAAATAACGCAACCAACCGGTTCAAGCAACGAGATAAAGCACGCCACTAAGCATTCAATAATAACTACACATGGACCATCTTTTACCGAGAAACCTAGGCGCTTAGTTCCAGATCGGTACCAAAAAGCGAGAAAGACTTTTAACGACATGTTGTGCGTGGAAACCAAGCGGCGATTATAGAAGGCTCAACGCAAGAACGATCCCGGATAAATACTCAGTGCCCCACCTACGGGATTTTGCTCATGCTCATCATAGCAAAAAGATATTTTCCACTATTGACTTAGTCCAAGCCTATAATCAAATTCCAGTCGTTAAAGAGGACATCCCAAAAACAGCTATTACAATCACGTTCCAATTATATAAATTTCCATTCATGTCATTTGGCTTCCAAAACGCAGCCTAGACGTGTCAGAGATTTATAGACAAAATGGGGAACAACAACAGTACAATTTTTAGATTACCTCGTAACCCAACAAAGAATTAAGCCGCTTCCAGAGAAGATTAAAGCCGTATCGGATTTTCCGAAACCAAAAACTGCAAAAGATCTCCAACAATTCTTAGGCATTAATGATTTTCACAGGCTTACAAATCTTTAAGCAGCAACTCAACAAGCCCTCCTCAACAAGTTACTAAGTGGAAACATACGCAGAAAAAATCCTATAATATAAAATTCAAAAACCTGCGCGGCTTTCAAGACAAGCAAAAAAAATTAGCCATAGCTGTTTTGCTAAGTTACCCAGCGGTGCAACGCTGCAACAATCAGTAGACAACAAATGAGAATCCTTAAATTTTTCTCTTTTATTTTCGTCAAATGGTAAAAAGATGAGAAATTACTATTTTCACGGACCAGAACCCTATTACTTTTGCTTTCCAACAGAAATCGAACAAATGCCAAATTCATGACCAACATAAAACACATTTCCGGAAGCAAAAACATAGTAGCTGATTTGCTCTTCAAAATTTAAGGAATCGCAAAGGGAATTAATTTTGCAGCCCTAGCAGAATCACAACAAAAGATTTCAAACTACAAAAACATCTGCAACCAGGTACATCTCTCCAATTAGAATTAGTGCCTAATTCCTTTCAAAGACCAACATAACGCTCTACTGCGACAGCGCACCACACATATAGCCCGACCGTTTACTACTAAACCTTTCAGACAAGCCATCTTTAACTGCTCTACATCAACTGGCACACCCAGGAGTTGGGAACACATTCATATCGACCTAGTGGGCCCACTACCATTTTCAAACGGATATCAAAATGTCCTAACAATCGTAGATGGCTACTCTCGCTGACCAAAAGCATACCCGGTAGACAACGTGTGCGCAGAACAATTTTTACGGAATTGCCGTTACGAATCACTACAGACCAAGAAAGACAATTTAAATCGCAGTTGTTCAGAGACATAAACATCATGTTGGAAACTCAACATTTCCATTCCTAACCAACCTACTACCCCTTATCTACCCTTATCATGGTAGAACGTTTTTATTGTCAGTTAAAAACAGACTATGAACCTCCTTATTACTCGGCTTGGCATCAGAGAGGAGTGGCGCAAAGATTTAAAAACAACAATTGCGGTACTGGTTTATGACAAACCAATGCGTTTGTCGGGAAATTTCTTGCATTTCTTGTTCGTCGGAGATTTTAAAAAACATTTCAATAAACTGAAACCAGTGCCCAAAACATATCACGAAAATAGAAAAACTTTTATTTTTATAGACCTCCGTACGTGTAAACATGTTTTTGTTCGCATTAACAAAATCAAGAAATCACTCCAGATGCAGTATGACGAACCATATCTAGTGCTTAGGCATAATCATGGAAAGTAATACCGTCGTAGTGTCGATCGATCGTCTAAAACCAACCTAAAATTTAGCAGAACGCCTGCTAGCATCAGCGGTCCCATATCCAATAACCTTCTTCCAACCTCGACATTCGACAGTAACATATCCGGGCCAATACAGATTAAATTAGGAAGAAGCGTCCGATTTCTGGACAGACTGCAGGTTAGACTTTCTTAAACTAAAAATCTGGAAGGGGTACTGTATGTTAAATATTATTATATAAATAATATAAATTGTAAATAGGTATTTTGTTCTTAATTTTTATTTTTGTTACCCAATTAATTAATTAGTATATTTCCCAATAACCGTTTGGACGTTCTCAATCGCATTTACACATACTCATTTTTATTAATATTCTATTATTAAATCTATCGAGTTTCTTTATTTCCTATCTCGGATAGTATTACCACAATGTATAATAATTACTGTAATTATTTTTTTCTTTGTTTCCTATTTTGAATCATTACATTTCATCTATTAAATGTAATAAAAATTTACATTTTATGTTTTCACTTCCAATAGTATACATAAAATGTATGTTAAAATATAAATGTTTTTTGCTTCTTGCCTGGAATATCCATTATAGAAATGTAAAATTATGTAGCCACTCGCTCGACAGTCGACATTCGCTAACACGTGCGTTTCAATTGTTCTTTTATCGATGTATTCGTCTAATATTTTCCATGATAATCAATTAAAAAGATGTTTGATTATGAACTAAGAACAACTATTAACTGTTTAAACATAGATTAATTGTTATATAGAATTGGTGAGTGTTTTTCCTTTTGTTGTTTCAATATTTTGACTTTTAGATACAGCAGATGTACATATTGTTAAAAGTATGTTTAATTAATTTCTCTAAGAGGAGACTATATAATTGTTAATTTCTTAATTTTGTGTCAGATTGTAGTGGTATATTTTTAATTTATATTGTGTTATAATATAGATAATTTACTTAAAATAATTTATTGAAATGTGTTTCCGTTTATCATGTCTAATAAGTTCTTTGTTGAATTTTTAATGTTAGTTTTATTTTGTAATTTTATTTTTTTAGCACTAATGAAAGTATCAGTTAAACTCCAAAACGTTTGCTTTTGTATGAAGTAGTAAATTAAATTTTATCACCTCCAATTGCTGTTGTCCTATATGAACTTAATTAAGTATTTTAGTAACTAAAAAGATTTCGCATTAATTCTATTTTTAAATCCATATGGTATTAATTCTATTATATTCTTAGCAATTAAGTTAATGATTTTCTGTGCGTGTTTTTGAACATATTTAAACTAACTTTAATTTCTTAAGAAAGAAATCTTTTAACACGACAAAGGAGAAAAAGTTTGATTAAATAAGTAATTATTTTATAGAGCCACATAAAGATCGTAGAAAAATTATAATTAACAATGTAAAAGTAGATTATAATTGATTAAAAAGGAATGTAAATTATTCACGCAGTAGAAATTTGCATGTTAATTATAATATTAATCCATACCTACATGAATGTATTATATTTGAGCACTCTAAACGAATGTTGATCTGGAAAATTATTATGAAAATATAAAATATATTCCATTAAAATTCATCTTTATCTTTAAGAAATAAAGCAATGTTAAGTTATTTAAAAGACAAATGATTATAGTAATAAAGTTTTTTTATAACAATTTACATAATAATTATATAAAAAATTGAAACTGTAATAACTATTTAATAATTAATAAATTATGTTATAAAATAATTAATTAATTTTTGCAATAATTAATCATTTTTTTGATTTTATTTAATTATTGAACGCATAACATTGTAAAATGTTTAATTATTGAAATCAATTACATAAAATTAATAATAAATTATTAATTTAAAACGATATCACGCAATACAATAACGATGATATCACAAAATATTTCATGTAACGCCACACAGTAATTACAATAATTAAGCAAGCATCGAGTATGTATTCATTTGTCAGATGACAAAGGGGCATTGTTTCAAAGCCCCTCCTGCCAACAATCTTCCCACAGGAAACGCATGATGAAAGGGGAGTGTATTTGCTGTAATCAAAATTATTATTTGCCTCGATTCAGTCCCCTGTTGATTGATTTGTCCTCTATTATGTTCGTTTAATTGATATTTTTCATTTCTTGTAATAAAAATCAAAATTACTGCGTAATAAAAAGCAACGTTGAGTGTGAAAGATGTCTGTAGCGTGTGCTTTCAATGTTAGTTCAAAGTTTGATCTAAAGTAAAGCGGCTGTCTATATTGATGTTGTTGTATCTTCGACTTGCACTACACGAAAGTTTTTATTGAAAAACTTCGGCCGGGATTGATTTAAAATTGAAAAGATTCCATCTCATGAGTATGGCTTTCATATAATACAAAAGAAGGATAATATCAATTTTTTTTGATTAATAGTGTTATAATTTTATTATGTTATGCAAATTACAATTGTGTATATTTGGTCGCGTGTCAATCCAATAATTTGTTTGCAAGATGTAATCTATCATAGCAAACGTGAATCCGTCACTGCATTGCGTGAATTGAATACAGATAGTGAATTAACTATGAGTTATTCCCGATTGACATTTCAAAAAACTTGATTGATTACACCGCAGGTAACATCATTTCCTACACCAATATTACACCATATTTATACTACTACTTTATGTGCAAGAATATTTACATGAAATTAATTGGGGCCATCTTATTGTTTAAGTTAAGGAATTTACAAATAGAACCGAGTGCTTCTGAAGGAAAACTTTTAAGGAACTGCTGTTAACCATCCCCGATAATTGTGGAACAGTTTTTCGAGTAGAAAACATGGCTTTATTTGCTTTTGTGACTTGGATAAAACTAAAGTTGTTTTAACAACTTTGTGTTGCACGTCTTTTATAGAACTTGCAGATGGTAGTTAAAGAATTTTCAAATACATCGATAAATACAAAGTAATCTTATATAATTTCCACAATTACCTTGAGAAATGCAAGCAAGTTATCGGGAAGTTCTTTAATTAAATGTTTTCGGTTCATTCAGAATGATTGGCGCATAAGTTTAATTTATCCTGTTGGCTTTTCCGGAGGTTTAAATTTGTATCGTTATTGAGTATTAAAACAAAAGGTATTAACTTTAAAGTTTAATCTCTGTTTGTTTTGTTTTCATTCAATCATCTGTTATGTATTTATATTTACGTAAACCCAGTAACAATACTTTTTGTCAGTGATATAACTTATGATTTTACCATAAATTAATATTTATTTTTATCAAAATTATGTATATTTGGTTTAAAAATATTAATTTAAATTTTTGTTCGTTTCAATTGTCTTCTATTTTACTCCTTTTTTGTTCTCATTAATATTTTTCTTAATCTTATATTTAAAACACTTAATACTGACTTAAATTTTACAAAATTAATCCTTATCATAAAACTCAACCTAATCTTCTTATTTACAAACCTTCAATCCATTTTAACTGGAGATTATCAAATATGTAAGTTATTATTTTACAGCTGTTCTGTACTCACTCTAGAGGTTATGACATTAACCATCCGCAATACCGTGCATCAGCTGATTTTATGAGACGTTAAATAAAAATAGTAAAAAATGTAAATACAGTACGTTACTTAATATTCTAGATAGACTGGCAAACAGATATCAATGAAAGATATCAACAACGCGCACTTAATTTTTTTTGTAATTGTTCTAAATATGCTGTTAAAAAAGAAACGGAAATTATTATTTCTCAACCATCAGATCAGATCGTAAAAATTTTAAGCTTGAAATATGGAATTTCTTTTGCACTTGCATCAAATCCGAAAAACGTTGTTAAAACTGTAGTTTAACTTCACAGAAAATATATTTGCCGCAATTTTTTATAAAATGAAAACTTTGCAAGCCGGATTAAAAACAGATAGCAAGTTAGGCCCGCAAGTCGTAGTTTGCCGACCCCTTGTCTAGAGTACCTCCTAAATAGGACGGTGCTAAAACCAACCCGCTCATTTGATATACGTATAAATATATTACTAGTTGCAGCAATTGGTATTTCGCGTGATGTATTCCATATATTACAATTTCTTTGTCTAAATAATAGAAAGGATCTTTTTTGTTTGTTTGTTGAGTACTTCCTGGTTAGTTATTCTGTCTATTCACAACATTTTCAGATTTTTCCAGTATCTCATCTTAAAAGCCTCTAGTTTATTCAAACATTGATTATTAAATGTTTACACTTCCATTCCATATAGAAGAACGTAGCACTTAATCATTCGCTTTCTCAGTTTTAAAGTTAGATTTCGACTACATAATAACTTTCTCATATTGATAAATGCGCTTTAAGCATTTTTCTCTTAATTTCAAATTTTTCAGTTTTTCTTTTATTGCTTGATCTCGTAAGTTGTTGATATTAATTTTATCCTTGGTATGTGGGTGTTTAATTCTTTTTAGTTTTATTCTCATTTGTGCAATCAAAAATTTGTGGTTGGACGCTACATCTACTTCCAAATATGTTTTGATTAATGTTATATTGTTCTTATACCTTTCGGTAATCATTAGATAATCTATATGTTGTGGGTCTTTGGTGATCTCCATGTATATAAGCGTATAGTGTATTAGTAAAATCCATGTTATTTTTTTGGCAGAATTATATTAGATTTTAGTTTTTCTCGTTTCTGTTTCCTTTACCAATCTTTCCCATCAGATTGTTTGTTTTTTCGTTTGTAAGTTTCTTATAACTACTGTTTTATCAATCTTTTTTAGTTAGTTTTAATACTTTATTGATTTCTTCATAAAATATTACCACTTCATGTTGATTCTTGTTTGATGTTGAGGCGTATTGGATTGTGTTTATTTTTTCAATGTTTGTCTTTAATTGTATTAGCACCACTTGTTCTGATAAGGATATATTGAAAAACATTTTTGTTTATCATTATGTATACACCATAGTGGTGCTGAGAGAGTATAGCAACTGATTTCCTATTTGACAACTTCCATTTCCTAGAATTATTAGATATCTTTACTTCTTTTTGTTATACAAAGCTTATTCATATAACATGTATGTCTAAGTGTACATTTTTTTTTGCGTAGAAGTTCCATCTTCTTCCATACTCCCGCGGCATAGTGTATCAATTTCTATTTCCATTCTATGCATGCGTTTGTTAAGACCACAGTGTTTGGTTATCAGTCCTGTGAGTCTTTGCAATCTGATTCAAGTCGTTTGTGTTACCAAGGTTTAAGCAATATGCAATGGTTCTGTTGAAAATATTATTGATTCTCTTAATGCCTTTTTACCTAGATAGGTTTTAACACCACCAATTATAGCCATCTGGTAATATAAAGTATTAGTCCCCATGTGCATCCATTTTGGCTGTACAAAGCACCCGAATAGCTTTTATAGTTATATTAGTCAGGTGTGTTTAGAAGTTAGTCTAATGTCAAACTAGATACGCAGACATATTACTTTCTTTGTCATCAAAAGTGTAGCTCTATACATCATTAGGTTTTTGTGATTTACACTATCTATACGGATCAATTACTGTTTTGCTTGAGTTTATTGATAGCACCACCTTTCAACAGTATTTAGAGCACTGTCATATTTGACACAATTTTGCCACAAGCAAGAACGCCTTCGCAATAGATTCGGAAAGGTAGTATTCTCAAATGCCACGCAATACCTAGAAAAGCACCAAAATCTATTTCTTTGCATTGAATGGTGTTTTAGCATTTACTGACTAGTTGGTGTGATTTGCCAGTTTGGTTTGATTTTACTGCCCCGTCTCGATTGTACCAGTCGACTATTTTTGTTGCTCCATCCAAAACTATGATTTATAAATGGTTCGCAGAATTCAAGCGTAGAAGACCAACGTTTGATGACGATTTTTGCAAAGGTTGTCCATGCACCTCTGTTGTTGCAAAAAATATTGATGCTGTGCGTGAAATGGTATTGTCAGAATGACATGTGACCTATAGTGAGATAGAGGCATCTTTTTGCATTGCAGCAAAAGAAATACATACAATTTTGCACAAACATTTGCATGTCAGGAAGCTTTGCAGTCGTTGGATCCCACACAAATTGTGGTGGAAGAAAATTCTAAAGAAATTTGAAGGAGGTCGTTTGGTATATAACATCGTAACAGGTAACGAATTTTGGATATATTTATATGAGCCAAAAATAAACAGCAATCGACTGTATGTGTGTTTCAAAATGAACCTAAACCCACAAAAATGGTTCTTTTACAAAGCGTTTCGAAAAGAATGATTGCTTGTTTCTTCGGAAAAACGGATACTTCAATTTGTTTGCCGGAAGTTATTGCTGAAATCAGAAGAAACAACATAAACCGGTAAATCATTGTTCATCATGGCAATGCAAGCGCTCACATAGCACGAAGTACTGTAAAGTTTTTGACCAGTAACAACATCAAATTAATGACTCATTGCCCATATTTGCCTGATTTATTGCCAAATGAGTTCTTCCTTTTTTATCGCCTGAAGAAGCCGTTGAAGCATTTAAATCACTTGTTTTGGAGGAACCTCGCTTAAAGTAGCAAAATTGTTTTGAAGATTGGTTTCATCGGATGCAAAAGTGTATAGATATTAAAGGAGAATATTTTGAAAAACAATAAAGATATTTACATAACCTATTTTGTGTGAACATTCTCCGCTAACTTTGGAGCGTGCGTCGTATAAAGCGATCCAAAAATCAATAAGAAACAAAATAAGGGAAACCAAAAACAGCAAAATAAGAAAAAATGCACAGAAATAAAAGCCCTACAAATAAAACACGATAGCTTCAATGTACATTAAAAAATAAAAAAAAAAATGACAGAAAGGAAAACAAAAAGAACAGATTAGTAGGAAAAGACAGGAAAGTAATCTACAAAAAAGAAGAGATCAAAAATACCTGAAAAAAACACTTAAATTCATCATTTCACGACACCCGCCCAGAATCTATTGAAACAAACGGCACAACAAGGCAAAGAAGTACCAATCGCAATAACAACAATAAATAAGGGAAAAGAACCCAGACAACACCGAAGCAGAATTTCTAAAACTTCTCGACAAAGACAGCATAAAATGGTTAACATAGTACTAAACCAAATATACAACTCCGAAAAAATACCCCTACAATGGCCCCCGTCGGAATTCATAACGCTACCAAAAAAAACCCGGCGCAAAAACATGCAAAGAACACAGAACAATAAGCTCCTAAAAAAATTTCTCAAAATTATCCACAAAAAAATATATAAACTAAGCAAAATCAACTCAATTCGGGTTCAAAACCACAATTAGCACAAAAGAAGCTCTATTCAGCGTACAAGTACTCTTTCAGATATACAGAGATATAAACGTCGACATACACGCTTGCTTTATCGACTAACAAAAAGCGTTTAACAGAATTTAACACCATAAAATGATAAACATTCTAAAAGACGCAGGGTTAGATGAAAAACCTAAGAATCATCACTAAGCTCTACTGGAATCAAACCGCCTCTGTTAGATTAGAGAAAGAAAATACCGACGAGATCCAAATTCTACGAGGCGTGAAACAAAGTTGCGTACTATCCTCCTTACTTTTCAACATATTTGCGAAACAAATCTTCAAAGAAACCCTAGAAAACATCAACGAGAAAATTTTAATAAATGAAGAAAATCTAAACAACGATACGCAGACGATATAATAATCTTTGCCAAAACTATAGAAGAATAACAAAGACTCATGGACAGTAGCCAAAAATACAGCTTTAACATCAACACGAGCAAAACCAAGTTTATGATTATAAGCAAATTCAACAAACCAAATCTCCACATTCAAAGCAACTATCAGCTTATTAAACAAGTAAGCAAATACACATACCTTGGCACTAACATAAACAACCAATGGGATTACTCACACACAAAAAAATAAAAACACGGATAAAAAAAACAGAACAGCGTTCAATGAAATAAAACCATATTCAAGAATCACAATCTCACCACTAGACACAAAAATAAGACTTATGCGCTGCTACATATTCTCAATCTTGTTATAAACTGTAGAGTCATTAAGCTCTCTCGAAGCAACAAGCAAAAAACTAGAAACTTTTGAAATATAGCTCTATCAAAGAATGTTATGGGTGTCGTAGTCAGAACACGCAACAAACAAAACAAAATGAATATTAAAAACAAGCAAACTCAAATACCTTAGGCACATCATGAGGAACTAAAGCATATATCAACTATTACAAAACATACTACAAGAAACACTGCAAGAGAATAGAAGCGCAGAAAGATGGCGCATATCCTGCCTCAAAAATCTACAAAACTGGTTCTCAATGAATACCACAAAACTATTCAAAACTGCAGCCAACAAAGTGATGATAACAAAGATCCGAAAGGAGTAGGTACCCAACAAAGAAGAAGAATACGTGGGTTGAGGCGGATTTGGTATAAATACTACTTTAACCGCTTTCCAGCTACTCGGTATGTGTGAAAGTGGTAAGCATAATTGGATCAATTTCATTGGCTCCTAGCAACTTAAATTGTTAAAATGTGCTAATCCTCCTATTTCAGATTGCCCTGATTCATTATGATCTTTGCCTTATTTCTGTCCTCTTAGTTTTTGATTAGAAGTGTGTTTGCATCAGCTCTGGCAAAGTGCCTTTGACCGACTCTGTGTATTTTTCAATTTTGCAGGGATCCAATGTTCCCAGTGCGGTCTTTGCTTAAAAGGTTTTGGAGGCATAAGCATGTTTACTACTTTCAACGTCCTCACAGTATCTCTTCCCGTATGACACTGAACACAATTAAATCGTGATATATATATGTATATATAAAAATTGATAAAACTTTAAAAATCGGTAAAATTTACAAATGCGCCGCCTTTTGGAGCACGAGGAAATGAAGGAAGCCATCACAGTTCCTAAAGCACCTTCAATGACTTGCCAAGTCAGCTGTTCCAAGCAGCATGCTTCAACTTTGGTTCAAAAGATTACCGACATCTATGCAAGCCATCCATCCTTGCAGCTCACAAAAATTTATCAATGGAACAGATTGCGGACTTAGCTGAATCAATCATGAATTTAAATAAGTGACTTCTAAGCAGCACAGCAACTTACAATTACACTGCAACATAGGCTTTTGGTGAGACCGTCTATGTGTTTGTTAGTAAAGTGTCAGTGTAAACACCATCAATATTAATATACCAATATATTATTTATAGAATAACTCTTATAGAATGAAGTGAATAAGCAATGCAGTTTATGTATGTTATTAATTCATGATGAAACTGTGAGTAGAATTAACATTAGTTCTTATGATTAATGATTGAGGTTAGTTGTATTGAAGCTAACGTTTTGTTGCGTCGCAGCTTGCGCGCATAGTTACTGAGCCAACCAGTGGCGTAACATTGAATTGGGAAATAATTATAAATTATAAATATAATTACTAAAATGGGCGATCCATTATTTGAGGATAAATTTTTTAAATGCTGCAAAGATAAAGTCAGTAAAACATTAGTATGTATTAATTGTGGAAATGTATACCACAAAAGTTGCATACAAAATAAATATAAAACAAAGCCAAAAAGTATTGATGACTCCCGTGTTATCTGTTGCGATGGAGAAGAAAATAATTATACAACTGAGCTTCTCAAATTAATAATAGAAGATAAAAATTCCATCATTAGTGAGCTAAGAGAAAAAGTTGTTTTGTTGTATGACAAAATCAATTACTTACAATCCAACAGAAATACTATTCCAGTTAACGTTAATTTGAAGAAACAACCACATGGCATCGTGGCATCTGATACTGCCATAAATACTATTGATAGCAATATTAATAAACCAAAAGAAAATACTCCAGAAATAATTGCCAATGTAAACTTAAGAGAGAGAAAAAATAGCACCAAAGGAAAACATGAAGATAAAATAAAAAAGAAAACATTTTCTGAAATTACCAAAGAAAACAAAGAAAAAAGTAGCACCATTGAAATTGAAAATGAATTTATAATACCTAAAAAAACTTTCAACAATATAAAAAAAAAACCAACAGTATTTGGATCTGCCACCGGTTCTATAAAAATAAAAGGTATTGAAAGACAAGGCTATCTTCATATATGTGGATTAACTCCTAACTTAGAAGAAAAGGATATTGTAGAATATCTAGAAACTAAAGAAATTAAATATGCCAAATGTGAAAAATTACAGTCTAAGCAACCAGAATACTACTCTTCTTTTAAATTAAGTTTTCCTATTTCTAAGTTAGAGTTTTTGAAAAATCCAGAGATATGGCCTGTAGGTGTAAAAGTAAATAGGTTTTTTCTAACCCCAAGGAGACCAGCAGAAAAGGGAAATTAAAAGATTTTGAAACATTATCTATTTTTCATCTAAATATTCAAAGTGTTACAAATAAAATATTAAAGTTGGAAATTTTAACAAAAGAAGTTATGATATAAATGTTTTTTCGGTTCAGAATCATTTTGAGTGCTGTGCAGCTGAGGTGTTCTGGATGGAAAACAAATATTTAATAATTGGTGTATATAGAATTCCTGAAGGCGATACAACTATTTTTATTGAAAAATTGCATAAGTTATTAGATAAAGTACACACTAAAAATATAACTATTTTTTTAACTGGTGATTTTAATATTGACATATTTAAAACAAACAATAAACTCACAATGGATTTTTTAAATTTATTGTTAAGCTATAATTTTCATTTTACCATCGAAGAACCAACTAGAGTAACAAAAAACTCAAGCACATGTATAGACAATATATTTATAAATAGTGATGTCAATCAAATAAAAGCAAATGTAATCAAATGTAATCTATCTGATCACTATGGTCAGTTTTTAGAATTTAATTTGTTATTAGAATGTAATGTTCCAAAAACATCCACTTTTAAAAAACGTACTATTAATGAAGATTGTATTGCTTCTTTTTGTATCAGCTTAGAGAACACTTGCTGGGATCAAGTATTTAATAAGAATTGTCCTAATCAAGCTTTAGATTCTTTTTATAATATATTTAATGTTTTATATGAACAACACTTTCCACTTAAAGAATTTCGAAATAACCCTGCAAGTAAAGATTATAAATGGATAACTGCAGATATAATAGAACTGAAAAGAACTGTATCTTTTTTGTATGATCTATCACAAACAAATTCAGTCTTTAAAGGTGATTATATTGTTGCAAATAATTTATACCAACAAACAATATCTGAAGCAAAAAAGAAATACCATGATAATATTGTTTTTAATGCTGCAAATAAAAATAAATCTATATGGCAAATTATAAACAAATTTCAAGGAAAGTCTGATTGTACTAGAGCATTTCCTGAATTGTCTGGAAATACCGTAAATGATGCAAAAAATGTCTGCAATGCATTCAATGATTTTTTTTCAACAATTACTTCCAATCTTACAAATCGCACTAACGGTAACCTGGACTTTGTAAATGAAGATATTGATATGTGTAGTTCTACAATATTTTTAGGAGATATTGATGAGTACGACATAATTCAAATAGTTAAAAAATTAAAAAATAATAACTCTAGTAATTCTGACAATATTTCAAATTTTTTACTAAAGAAGATTATTAATTTTATAGTTGTTCCAATAAAACATATTTGCAATGTATCTTTTAATACAGGTATATTTCCTGACAGGTTTAAATTAGCTACTGTTATACCTCTTCATAAAAAAGGCGATACAAATACACTTGCTAATTATCGTCCTATAAGTATATTATCTAGCTTATCCAAGATATTAGAACATCTAATGAACAATAAAATTGTACATTTTTTTAACTCTAAAAGATTATTTGCATCCAGTCAACACGGATTTACACAAGGAAAGTCAATAGAAACTGCTTTGGCAACGTTCACTGAAAATGTTTTAGGAGCTTTGGATAAGAAATTATTAGCACTTGGTGTTTTTATTGACTTGTCCAAAGCTTTTGACTGTGTCAATTTTAATTTATTGATAGCAAAGTTAGAACGATATGGAATTAGAGGTATGGCAAGCAACTGGTTTAATACGTACTTAAAAAACCGTTACCAAGCAGTAGTAACTCAAGTGAATGGAGAGGAAATTTGTTCAGAAACGCAAATGCTTACTTGTGGTGTACCACAAGGATCTGTACTGGGACCGACCTTGTTTTTAATATTTGCAAATGATTTTGATAAATGTGTTACCAGTATTATCACTCAGTCTATGTTGGTGTCATATGCTGATGATTCTAACATATTATTGAAGGGTGATTTAAATACTATACTTGTTAACGTAAATGTGGTGTATGAAAACATATTACAATGGATTGATAGAAACTGTTTAGCTATCAATAAAAACAAAACTGCTATTGTACTGTTTGGAACTGCTCAGTCAAATGGTCAAATTGGTGACTTAGTTGCAATAAATAATGACTTACTGAATGTTGTTGATTCTACAAAAGTTTTAGGAATAGAAATAGATCATAATCTTAAATGGCAATCACATCTTAGCACTCTCTCTTCCAAACTTTCTAGTATTTGCTATGGTCTTCGAATTTTATCTAAACACTGTAGCAAAGATATATTAAAAACAATGTACTATGGTAACTTTTATTCAGTTATGCGGTATGGAATAATGTTTTGGGGAAGAGCGAGTGGTGCAGATAGAATCTTTATTATTCAAAAAAAGCTATTAGAATTATATATGGTTTAAAGTGGAATGTGTCTTGCAGAGATGTCTTTAAGACACAAAATATTTTAACGTTTTGTGGTGTTTATATTTTTACAACTTTATGTTATGTGTTTAATAATATGTCCACGTTTATGATGCATAATGTCGATCATGATTATCAAACACGTAATAGAAATGATATTTTATTACCAAAACATAACCTAACTCTTTATGAGAAAGGCTATTACTACACCGGATGTAAATTATACAATGCTCTACCAAATGAAGTAAAACAGATAAATAATCAAAAGCAATTCAAAAAAGTTGTTAAAAAAATTCTTATAGAATGCAATTGTTATTCAATTGAAGAGTACTATACTTTCTGCAGGAGAGCTATTGTATAATCTAAATTTTAATTTTTAACTCTGTCATCTGTCATTTTAAAGTATCTATATATTAATAATGTATACAGTTTTGTGTCATTATGTTTGTTTTATTTTTAAGTTTATATATTGTATTAATATTTGACATGAATGTTTGTGTAAATTTATCTTTGTAAATTTTTTCAAATGTTTTAATAAATCTATCTATCTAAAACTGTAGCAATAAGAGAAGAAATCTCTAAAGTACAAAATAGGGGAGCTAGTTTTCAAGATAGATCAAGATCCCGCTCACTGTCAGCTTCATATAATCGACAAAGCAAAATTAACATTTACTAGTACCATATGAGGTTCGGACGCAAGGCAACAAAAAGCACACAACCTTGCTCATTCCAGGAAAACTTAACGGTCAGTTGATGATGTCACAAATCACAATTCCTAATAGACACCGGCACTAATTTATGTGTGTTTCCTCGCTCCTATATGCTACCAAATAAATTGCCATATGAACTTGCCGCGGCTAACAAAACGATGACAGCAACATACGGCACTCTGACGTTATCATTCAAATTTAGACTCCCCCGAAAAAATCGTAATCTAGTAGACGCATCGATCCAACTCACTGCACAAGGGAAAGCACTAACAAAGAGAATATCTAGCATCAAAACAGTTATAGGAATGACACAACTCCACAAATTTCTATCAAAGTTTCAGATATTTTAATACCAGACGGCGCAGCAGCAGACTGGTACCCAGTCCGGCACATCCAAAACTTTTCTCAAAATCTTGATAATGCAAAAATCTTTTCAACGATAGTTCTCGTCAAAACTTTCCATCAAATACCAGTTGCAGACAAAAACATCGCCAAAACAACAATCGCGACTCCGTTTGGATTGTTTGAGTTTCCGTGTATAACCTTCGGTCTCCGTAGTGCTGCGCAAACTTTCTAGAAGTTCATTGACAAGATGCTCAGTGACTTAAAATTTTGCTATGCTTATATTGATGGTATATTTTTAGCATCATCTTTACGAAAACAACACCTAAAACATTTGAAGGTTCTATTTAAACGCCTTCAGGACTACGGAGTAGTCATCAACCCATCCAATTGTGTTTGCGGTCAATCGTTCACCGGACACCGTCAAGAAATTCAATTTTTAGGGATGACAAATTTTTACAGAAGATTTATTCCCAAGGCGGCACACGTACAGGCGCCACTCAACCACCTACTCCAGGTCAACGACAAAGGCAAGGCACTAGTAAAGTAGGCATCAGAAGCAGAAAAAGCGTTTGAGGCTTGCAAAAAAAGCCTAGCACAAGCAGCGTTGCTTGCCCATCCCCGGCTCAATGTTCCACACAGTATTTTGCGATGCTTCAAATTTTGCCATTTGTGCAGCCCTTTAACAACAATTCCCTAGCGTTTTCTTAAAGAAACTAAATACTACAGAATGTAAATACGCAGCTTATGATAGGGAATTGTTAGAGATTTACGAAGTTGTAAAACATTTTTGCTACATGATTGAAGCGATAGCCTTTACCATCTTCACCAACTATAAGCCGATCAGATATAGGTTTCGCAAGAAAAATAAAGAACGCACACCACGATAGTAACCTCAATTATATAGGGCAATTCTCAACAGATTTGCGTCACGCGTCGGGAGAGGAGAACATTGTCGCGGATACCCATTCCCGCATCAAAGAAATAGCGCCGGCAATAAATCTAAAAGCCTTAGCAGAGGCGCAGAAAGCGGATGTAGAACTAAGGGATAAGGAAATCAAGAAATCGTCAATGTTAAAAGTTTTTAAGATACTAGAGATAGACGCATCACAGTTTCGACGATCAATATTTAATAGCATCTACCAACTCTCACATCCAGGAATAAACTCAACAGTAAAATTAATAACACAACGTCATGTTTGGCTATCTATTAGGAAACAGTGAAAGGAAGCTCGGAGCTATACCAAGTCAACCGTCATGTTTCAATAACACCAGGCACCTTCAATGCGCCATTTATGAGGTTTAAAGCATGTGTATATAAATGTTGTGGTAATGCCAAACTCGGAAGGCTGCAGGTATTGCCTGACTTGTGTGGATTGTTTATCCCAATGGCCAGAAGCACATTGGATTGCTAAGTTTGAGATACCATTACGATTAACTACGGACCAAGGAAGGCAGTTCGAGCGCACCTGTAGACAATTGAACCACATAACAAGTACGTCTCACTTTAGAACCATGGCTTACTACCCGGCAGCAAATGGTATAGTGGAAAGATTTTCATTTAACAATTTCCAAAACAAACAAAAATCCTTTATTGTAGACATCAGGAGTGTCGCCGTCTCTATCGACAGACTGAAACCTGCATATTTAATAACAAACATTCCAATCACCGAAAACAAAGATGATGGATCAAGAGCAGAAAGCCCGGCAATCTACAAACCAACCAGGCTAACATCACACGTTCTCAGGTAGACGTGTACATTTTTCGGCCGGTTAGTAGATAGGTTTCTTGTGACCTAAAGCGCTGTAAGGAGAGTACTGTGGCGACCGCCGATTTAACATAATCAAGTTATTTAATTTTGGTTACAAGTGTCAGAAAAGTTGAAAAATAAAGATGTAAAAGCTATACCCCAAAGTATATTCTATTGCTGTTCATTCACTAGTAATGTAGTCGCAAGAATAAATTTGTGATGAAAAAAAAAACATAGTAAATTGTTTCACTATTGCATAAACATGAATTATAACGTAGTAGAGGTGACAACCATCAATTGCAATCAACATGCAAAGTAGAATGATGACATAATAAAGAAAGAAACTGTAACTATATGCCGTAGAATAACTGTTTAGTATTTTTTTTAAACTTTGTTGTAACTTTAGTTTAGATGTTTTGGCATCTATTGAAAGCAGACAAACTTAAAAAAAAACTATTATTTACGTAGAATAAAACTGCGATCGTCGCACACGTCTGAAGAAAAATCGTAAATAATACGAGTAGATTTTTTTTAGAACAATATAATTTATTGACCGGAAAAGTAACTTATATTGTGTTGGTTTGATCAGTATATAGGCTTAAACTGTCATTGCCTATTACAATATTTATTTAAAAAAAATATATTATCAATAACCAAAATAAGACTTGTTAATTAGGATTCTGCATAATATTCAATTTATTAAAGACAAAGTCTCTAGCGCTAAATTAAATATCAATAAATTAAAATCTGTTTTATAAAATTTGTAACTAATGGTGAATGCGCCGGGACGATAATTCCATAAAAAAATCGCTATGCCAACGATTAAAAAATCAACCTGTAAAATTTTTTAAAATAAACAAATATTTTCCTTACGCTATAATGCGGTGTCTCATTGCAAATTTTTGATTCGGAATAAATATTTTTTTATTCCAAAGCTCAGTTTCGTGCAGTGCAGTAGTAATTTTGTATTGCATAAGCATACATTAGCTGTAAACGTCACTCACTTTTTTACTTACATTCAAGTAGAGTAATGATGTTGTTTTATAAAAACTAAATCTATTTAGTTGATCATAAAAGTTCTATTTTTTGCAAAATAAAACCGCAACTTGCAAGAAATTTTGTTAATCAAATTATATCTTAGTATACAAATAATATTACAAATATCTTGCAATTATAACTTGTTGAAAAGGTTTAAATTAATTTCACTTTAAATAAATGTTTTCCAAGCTATGTAAGCTTTATTGTCGTATTAAATTATTCTGTAATGTTGTTAGTCGCACCGGATTTCGATTATCTTTTACGATTATGTAGCTTTCATAAAAGAAATCTTATTTGTACCATATTACTCTAGAGTCTAGACGCTTTCATTATACTAATGTCTTTCAATCATCGAAATTTACCAGACCGTTACTATTGAGAAAATTTGAATAGATGCATACATAAAGATTTATATCCAAGACGATGTCTTAACCACCGTACACCATATGCATATATTTTACATGTTATTATAATCTGGGTTCACATCATTAGTAGTAAATGACTTAACGACGGCGATGCTGAGTGCATCATGACAGTGCATGTAATCCTGCGGTGAAGGCACATATGTAAAGCAAGCTCTGCCAAATATTGGATTAGCCCCTGTAAAGCCGGAGATAATGTAAGGTAAATGGAAGCCTCGGTGTCTTCAAGTAAACAATTCAATGACCTATAATAAATAACAATATATCCTTTAAATTATTTACTAATTTAGTTTAATAGTTAAAATATTTATAAAGTCGCATTATATGAAACCCTTTGATGTATAATAACTTGTCAAGTCTTGAAACTGTAAAGTAGAGATTGTATATGAAAATGTTTCTTGTGCAAACTTAGTTAATTACAAATATTAATTTTCTTCAAAACTATCCAACATAATATAGTTAAGAAAATCAATCAATTTTAAAACTAAACCAAAACAAAATACATGCAATCATCATATTTTTATTTTTTCATATAAATTTGCTTGCAATATAGAATGTCAATATGTAAAACATAAGGAACACCATTTTTATGCTTTCTGTTTTTATAGCAGTCGTAAAAGGAATACAATTTTTCTAGATATCCAAACTCACCAAGCTGACACACTCTGAAAACATCCGAGTTGCTGAGTCGCGATATGTTAACGATAATTGATAACTTGCCAAACTATCTTATCCCTAATCTTACACAAATCTAGACGGAAAATCTCCTCGAACCCGACGTGACCTCAAAAGCTTTAAAGTAATGTTGTTACGTAAAGAGAGTATGCACACAATATGTAAGCTTATGTTGATAGAATATACATGTTTAAATGCAAACAATGTGGATGTTTTGTAATATTTTATATTAAAAGTTTAGTAATTGTTTAGATTTATTTATATACCAACTACGTAAACATATAGAGAAAACAGTAATAGGTTCTCAATACTTTTGTATTAGTTTTTATTTCTTAAATATATTATACAAGCAAACTTAAGCAAATTGATCATATTTTTATAATAAATAAAAATGTAATGTATTTGCATAAAACATATTTTGTTTGTAATAAAGATAAATGTAAATATATTTCAATATTTTTATTGTAGTTGCTCGTTTAAAAGCAGAGAAGTGTATTTGCAGTTAATTATACGTGCACTGTCCGTGCAGTCAATGCAGTATAACGTAGCAAACACAACACCCACTACACTAATAAAGTATAAAAGTATTAAAGTGGTTGTCTATTTCAAGCATACTCAAAATAAATAAATTTACTACAAATTAATTTATCAATTGCAATTAAAAGTATATGTACAAATTCTATTAACCAAACTTAATGCATTTAAGGGTTCTTCAAGTTTTTGAATATAATTTTTAAATTATATTCAAAAACTTAAAGAACCGTGCGTTGAATGCCCTCTCAAACCTACAAATAAAATTTAAAAAACTGATAGTTAATAATAATTAAATTTAAAATAAATCTAAAGTCTTATTTGATCCAACAATTAAACAAAGTGTAAATTTACTTTCAATCAGCTATATTATACTGATTTTAAATTATTTACATAATTTTTGAGACACTGACATATCTATCGCATCCTGTATTTCTAGCCAATTAGGAATCTCAAATAAGATGAATTGGATGTCTGTCAGTTGCAGTCAAGTGTCCGTTCGGGTTTCTTGATCGTCGTGTGTCCGGGAAGTCTTAGAAGTTATAATGTATAATCTATCTTATATTGACCGGTTTATGTGGTATAAACAGCAGAGATTGTAAACATTGAATATATGTTATTTGATATAATACGTAATCAATATACATGTGTCGGAATTATTGATGTATTACATATGTGACTAGAGCAGTATTAGTTACAGCAATTAACTTGCAATTTCTGGCTTTGCCAAGTTCAAAAGCAACAAACGCCAATCGCGAGACATTTCCAATATTAATTAATAGATTAATTAAACAACGGTTGAATTAAATTTACAAATTAATATTGCTACCACTCACATAATACATAAATATTTATAATAGAATTGAAAAGATAATCTCCAGAGAAATATCTCACTGAAGAAACGCAAACATACACCAAGTATTCATCATAACACAACATAAATAATTTAAACTTTATTGATTTATTTCGAATCCAAAATTGGACCATATGATATATATCGCGCAAATGCTCGTGATATATCTTTCCGCCCATTCGCAATAATAAAACTGGCCCGCTAATAAATTTTATTTACCTAAATAATTAATTCATCTCCCTGCCACACATAAAACTCCCGTCATTAAATCCTCTGAGAATTAGAATGGGAATGCTTTATATTGTGTTCCCTATTACAATAATCTTCATCCCTAATGCAGAATATTAATTGTGAGCATTCTAGAATCGCTCATTAATGTTACTCGGGATCATTTCGCGACTATAAAAGCATATTATTATTATATTGTTAACTGATAATAAGTATGGTTTTATTAGTTGGCGGTTTAGTGGATAATTATGACCATTAAAATGTCATGATCGCTAACCTATTTCCACACAAAGAAAACGTTCTTTTAATAAATATGAAGTGCATAATGATTTTTCCATTACTTTCGTTTAATAAGGAGTTATTCTTGTCAAGCCGGCAGTTTTAGAATAATAAAGAATGTAAACGTATTTTAACTAAAAGTAATGTGATATCTTATTCCTTCAATCCTAATATATTTAGTAATTTAATTATGTCTATTCTAAAGTATTTGTTTTGGTTTATATACCACACTAGTGTGTTATCTATCAACATTTCTACATTTTACAATTAATAAATGATGTATTTTAAGTAAATTGCCTTTCCATTTAGTAAGAGACACATACACTCGTGTTTCAGGGTATGCACCCATCATTAGTGTGCCTAGCATCTCCCTGGTCAAAGAGACAATTTACATAAAATCGCAGTAACTATTAAACAGTTTATGTTTAGTGATATGTCAAAGGTGTTAACGCGTTTATTAATTGTATTAATTGTAAATAATAAATTTGTTTCGGTCATTTGATTCAACTAAAACGCGTCAAAAATGCCGTTCCCTGTCCGTGTAGGATTTAACTGTATTACAGCTCTCTTTCTCACACAAACCGTTCAACGTTTCTCCTAATAGAAAGCACTGCTTTAACACCTTCGATTCTATATTTCATTCACTTAAAACCTTCTACTACTAAATAGTACCTAAATAATAATTCATTAAAATATTGCTTTTTTAGTTCATGGCAAGCGTGGCGTTTTAATGCCAAAACCCTCAATAAAAGTCAAATAAAAAAAAAACTACCGGCGCAAGGCTAGTTATCTCGCGCTGATGAACCGTCAGGCCACTTTAAGAACTCTGGGGTAGGTAATTCAACAAACAAACAAATATTAGAATAGAAACAAAAACGTCCTAAAAAAGAAACTTCAAATTAGACGTTGACCGCCCTCAAACAGGGCACATGCTATTCCATAACCATAAAACTCTCAAGTCGGCAATTTTGTCTTACTGACTCATAGTAAGCTAAAGCATCTTGTGGCAAAAGTCAAAGCCGTCTCTAATCGTGTCATCTATGTTGTACTCAAAGTAAACAGCAGATACTAAATACAATGTGTACCAGTGAACCATTGGACAATAAAAGTTAGCAATTCTCTAAAACCTTACAATAGCAAAAGACGCAGCAAAACTCAAAAACCTCATTATAACCAAAGACTTCAATCTAAAAATTAAACCCAGAAAAACCACTGGCCCACTAAACATGGTTGATTTCTTAAAAAAACTAACATAGGCAGTCATAGTGGTATAACATGTAACGAAATAGACTATAAACTCACTTCAAACAAGAAACCATAACAGCGACCACAGGTTAGTAAGGGAAAAATAAAAATGAACACCCACCTTAATAAAACTGTGTAAAAAACGATAAAACCATCTACAAAAAAGTTGGTATAAAATATAATAAACAAATAGAAAGAAAGCTCCAACCAACCGAAGATTTAAAACATCTGAACATAAACAATTGAAACATCGAAATTATCAATTCCATTAGAGAATCCACAATAAAACTTTGCTCTATTAAGAAGATACAAAACAATAAACACATTACCAAGTTGATAAATGACCGCCAAAACCCTGACAAAGAAGTACCACGTTATAAAACGGTAAACAAACTTGTAAAAGCAACAATACAGAGAGACATACAGGCACGCAGCAGGTTCTGAACCTGTACTATACAACCAGTCAATATAACAGACAAACCAAATTGACTTAAATGTAGACTCAGAAGTAACCCACAAAACAAATGGCCCTAAACTCAAAGCAGCTCTGTATGCAAAACAAATCGCAAAACATTTTCAGAAGAAATGTAACAGACAAAATTCTGAAGGCTAAATCAAAAACACAAAAAAATCAATGTTCACATTACTAAACAAATGTTTAAAAGAAAGGAAAATTACAGAAATGTGGCATACGAGGAAGCAATACTCCTATTCAAAATAAATGCCTCCACAAACTTTAAAAATTATCAATCAATTAATCTACTCGTTACACTATACAAACTGTTGACGAAGATACTTAAAAATTGTTAAGATAACAAAATTGATTTCTATCAACTTACATAACAAACCGACTTTCATAAAAAGTACAGCACGGTCAACCACAGTCAGGCAGTCCCTACACTGGTAGAAACATAACTTGCCTCTGCATATAGCGTTTGTGAGTTTTCAAAAGGCATTTGACTCCATAGAAATATGGGTAGTAGTGAAAGCTATAACCAAAACAAGAATTGTCTGAAGGTACTCGGATTTAGTAGATCGTATTTATAAATAAACTTCGTTTCCCAAGTTAAAATTTAAAATACCTACAAAATAAAAAAAATTATATTCAAAAAGACAACCCAATTTCACCAAAGTTATTTACTTTATCACTAGAAAACGTATTTATAAACATCAAAAGAAAACAAAAAAGTATGTGTGTGTGTGTAGATAAATAAAGCATTGTTTTTTTAAGCAAAGTGCTTAAAAAAACGATGTTGTACTTGTGAACAATCTTAAAAAAGCATCCCAGGATGTTGGACTAAACATGAATTTCCAGAAAACCAAAATATTCTCCCCTGACAATGCTTAAATAATACTAGACAACTACTCCTTAGAAATTGTAGAACAATACGTTTATCTGAACATAACATTAAACCGAGTAGAGACTACCAAACAGCGAAAGCTACAAGACAAATAAGCCTAACTTAAGCAGCATTTGAAAAAATAGACTATATATTAAAAGACTGTAACGTAGAGATCTGCCTCAAGAGAAAAGTATACGATGCGTCGCAACATATGGCTTAAAAACGGAAACTCTCAGGGATAACAGCACACGACAGCTAAGAGTATGCCAGAGAGCAACAAAAAAGACACAGGATCCATAACACGTATATTCGAAAACTGATTTTACAGATCGAATCGCTAGATTAAAATCAGGGAATCTTGCGTAAAACAATGTTACAAGCAAGCAAAATAACAAGACAACCTACAGCTGCTAGATGAAAGAAACTGAATGCACACAAAAAAGCCTATGTTCAGCAGTGGAGTTCCAAAAAAGTGAAAAAGAAGACAAGTAAATTTAAAATCAAAGTTGCATTACTCAATTGCTTTGGCCAACAACGGTTGTTTGATTGCAGCAAATCGTTCAAATCAACCAATCTTATGTAACCCAGCATAAGTGTTAAAATGGTTTGCAACAAGTACACATATTTCAAGAGTTATCAAGCAGAAAAAAACCGGCTGGATATTAGCCAACAAAAAGTAAAATAGCAAAATACAAATGATGTAACTCATGTCTCTAAAAAGCAGACAAGTCCAGTAAAATGTAAAATTTGGTTCAATTCTATAATTGTTGGGAAAAATAAAAAAATAAAAATTAGTACCGGCACAAACATCAAAGAGCTGTAGACAGCTCATAGAACAAGACTGTTAAAACTAAAGAAGTACTGAGCATATAACGAAAAACATAAAGTGTCCTGCATTCAAGAAACTAGTGCAAACATAAAAAAAAGAAAAACCGCAAGGGCCAAGCAATAAATGTGATCAAGGTTAACCTAAACAGGTGTGGAGCCGCAATGGACCTACAAGAATAAAATTGTAAATTAGTCTCAAACCCGAATATGAAGAAAAAAATCGTGGTAATAGATATGTAATCCTGTTACTTTTCCCAAATAAAGATCCAAGCAATTCAAAAATTCTGGCGTATGGAGTTCACTCAAAGACAACCGGAAGGAAAACATGCTAGCTAAATTAGCAAACAAAAACAAACTCTGCATCTTAAATAAGGAAAAGTTCAACATTAAAAAAAAACGAGAAAGAATCACTTATATCTATGCACGACTAATATAGTAACAAAAACTAAAAAGTAGCACGTGGGCAAGAAAAAAAAACTGAGTAACTACATAAACTTACACAGGCAATAATAAACTCCAAAAATAGCATAAAAACTATGGAAAAATTTAAACTCACAAAATTATCACTAATAAAATAAGCCAAAAATTAACCCAAGCTAATAAAAAAAAGTAACTCAAAATAAACTTGTCAATAACAACGGAATGTACAGAAAAAATACACATTTTTTGGCAGGTGGCAAAATTAAAAGCAAAAAGCTCATGGCACAGACAAGGCAATCAGAGCAATTCCGATACAAAACTGCGACTCTCTGTAAATGTATATGACAAACTCATCAAGCAAATATTTCCCACGGACTGAAAAAACCCAAAATTAGTTTTAATCGAAAAACAGATGGAAGTAAAAACTCATTGGAAAAGTGTTATAAGTACAGGTTAAAAAAATCAGTCTACACTTGATGCCCTTAGGCATGCCAGAAATCTGCCAATCATAACTGCACCGTAGACAAAAATTTGATGTGCTGATCAGCCAAAGAACGCTTTTAACTCAATGCCATAAACTGGATTAATAATAATAATAATAATAATTTATTGCCCAACAGGTAAAACCTTATTACAGAACAACATATTAAAAACTACAGTAAATAGAGGTATAATAAAATTACAAATAAATAATTAAAAGTTAAAAAAACATACTTTTCAATAGAAAAATTCACGAATACACTTAAAAAAAACACTTGAATTAGCATTAAAAATATCACATTTATTTGAAACACTTTTGAACGTTGAGCACATTGAAAAAGACGGAGATTTCACCATTGCCGACGTCTTTGCAGGTGGATTATAAAAACAGTTTGTGGTTCTGGAATTGACACGTGGTACTAAAAAATTTAAATTATATAGCAAGTCAGGAGAATCATTTGTGTTGTGTATAATTTTATGCAAAAAAGGAAGTATTGAAACCGATTTTCTTGCTGCCAGTGGAACTGTATCAAATTTCTTAAGGAGCTCACCATGGTCAAATCCTTGAGGCGGATAATAGTTGAAAGATTTAAACCATAAATACTTAAAAAAAATCCGATGAACCGCTTCAAGAGAATTAATATCGCAGCTGTTAATTGGGTTCCATATCACTAAGCCATACTCAAGAACGCTTCTGACTAGGGTGTAGTATAACATAATTATTGCTTCAATGTTGTTAAATTCATTAGTGTTGCGCAAAATAAAGCCTACTAGTTTATGCGCTCTAGATATTACTGACGTTAAATGGTCAGAAAAAGTTAGTTTAGCATCAAATATAATGCCTAAGTCTGTAGTTTGATTAACACGCGCAATAGCCACTCCATCCGATAAATATTGGGCTGCAACTGGATTAAGTTTCTTGGTGTATGTTACAAGTTTGCATTTACTTACATTAAGAAAGAGGCGATTAGTATTACACCAATTATTTACTAAACTAATATTGTATTGAAGATTAACACAGTCTTCAACAGAATTAATTGCGGAAAAAATTTTGAGATCGTCAAAAAGTAAATGTTTACAAGTTAAAATATTTCACAGATCGTTAATAAAAAGTAAAAACAGTAATAGACCTAGGTTAGATTCTTAAGGCACGACTGACTTTGGACAATATTCAGAAAAGTTACAATTATTCTAAGAAACATATTGACTACGGTTATCTAAATATGATTTAAATAATAGTAAAAGATTGTTACTAAAACCAAATTTATCGAGTTTGTGTAATATAACGGAATGGTCTATTGTGTCAAATGCCTTTTTAAAATCAAAGTATATACAACCAACTTGATCCTTGTTATCCACTATCTTTGATGTAAAGTCAACAAAATTGCACAAATTAGTAGTTGAAGAGCGTTTTTCCATAAAGCCATGCTGATTTGATGGTAGCAAATGTTTGACTAAGGGATAAATATTAGAATACAGAATCATTTCAAAAACTTTTGCAAAGTTAGAAATAATGGTAATAGGTCTATAATTGATAATGTCAGCACTGCGCCAGATTTTAAAACCGGGCAAATTTTTGTTTTTTTTCCAAACATCAAGAAAACTATGATGGTTGAGAATAATAATAAAAATTTTGCACAATGGAACGCAAAAGATATCAGCACAATCTTTAATCATAAAGCTGGGTATGCTATCATGTCCGCTTGTCATTGAATTCTTCAACTTTTTGAGTGATGCCAAAACTTCAGATTCGCTTAAGTTAGACACATCTATAATAGGAAAGTTATTGCAAGTGGAATGAACCGGATTAAACAAAGTAAATGGTTGAGTATAAGTACTCTTAAAATAATTAGCAAAAGCGTCTACAATACTAGAAAGAGAGTCAAAGCTTTCACCATCAAGTTTCATTAAACCAGGAATACGAGTTTGATTGTTCTTTGAGCGGACAAGCGACTAAAACTGTTTAGGATTAGATTTAATATTGTTTGCTGTTAACGAAATATAATTATTGTATTCAACTGATATTTCTTTCTTTAGTAAAGATCTAGTTTCTTTAAAGTTGTTATATAGTTCAGTAGATTGAACACGCTTATAAACAGAGTGTAATGCATTTTTCTTTTTCAAAGTATTAATAATATTTTTAGTGAACCAAATAGGATATTTCTTAGAAATATTTTTACAAAGAGGAATATGTTTATCAAAATAACTAAAAATTAAAGAATACAAATGAGAAAGTGCTATGTCAGGATCAGTAAAATTATTAAACTCAGACCAGTCATGGTTGCATAAATCTTCATAAAAAAGAGGGAAGTTAGCTTTTCTAAAATTGTAGGTTTTGATTAAAAGCTTATCAAAATATCTAAAGTAGGATGTAATTTATCTTCTTTAACAAATGGATTAAGATCGCAAATAACTTTACAAAAACAATTAAAAAACAAAATTGTGTTAGAAATAAACTTCATAAATTTGTTTCAATTTTGTACAAAATTCTTTGATACTTTCATAGAATTTTACAACATCGGTGTTAGCTAACATTGCTGTTAAAATCACTTTTTATCCAATCAAACACTAAGTTTTTTAAATATTACATGTAAAATGTTGATTAACATCGCTGTAAAAAATGTTTAGAATACGGCTATTAGTGTAGTATATACTTTGTTAAGTACATACAAGTACAGTGACAAAAAGTATATTACTGTTGTTCATACATGAACCAACCAGATCTTAGGAGTGTAACAAAATACATTAACATCAAGATTAACGTCATTGAAGTACTTTACAATTGTTTAAGGTTAATAACACATAAACCAAGATAAAGTCTTGAAGGTGTGTACAGAGACATTATTACGAAATACATTAGCATGATAGTCATCAAGGTACTTAACAGATATAAGTGCTACAGTGCTACTAGACTCTAAAATATTGTTATTTATAAACTGACATTTAAAACCCTAATGTTGTGTGTGCTAAGACCGTATTGGCATTGAAACCTACGTACGTAACTAAAAAACTTTAAGGTTGTTCAACAAATGCAAAAGATTGTTAGGCTTACACTGGTTGGTAAGACTTTGAGGTTTTATGTAGAACACATAACAGAACAGGAGACATACTTTATAACTATAACACAAAAACTTGTTCCACATTTATTAAACTTAATCTGCACAAAAATACATTTTATTCAAAACCACATTTATGTTTATTAAATTATACAGGGTTGGGTAAAAAAATTTTGATTGCATTTTTAGTTTATTTCAAAAACTACCTTAATAAAAGTTTTTGTAAATTTTCTAATCTATATAGTGAAGTCATTTTGATTTTAAAAACGTGCTATATTTTTTAATGGAATAACTGTATTTTTTTTAAATTTTTAGTAAACAAATTGTTGCACGTTTATCCTAACTGTCATGGGTTACTTTTGGTACCTACATACTAAAAGATATAGACATCACCCTAAACATAAACCGGAAAGTATACGACAGCTGCATATTTTCGATATGTACTTAAACTGTATAAACTGGAGACAATAATAATGACAAAAAAAACTTTAAAAAAACTACGAGTAACGCAACGATAAATAGAATAAGATATGACAGAAATAAAATTAGAAATAATAAGATTAGGACAATACAAAAATAATAGATGTAATGAAGCGTATTTTAATTTAAAAATGAAAATAGGTTAGACACGTAGCTAAGCAGAGTAAAAATAGCTAACCACATAGAACAATGCAATGAAGACCAAAAAGAATTCAAAAAAGTAAAGAATTCAATTCAAGCAAGGTAACAAAAAAAAGACCACAAATGCAAATGATGGAAAACATCAAGAAAGTAGCCAGGGTGGATGAATAAAAAAACCTAAGATAAAAAACATAATGGTTATAGAAGAGGCTTATATCCGGCACTAAACGATTTAAGAAAAAAAATAGTATGTTATTATCAAAAAGATGGTCGACCTCAGTTTCTAGATATTTAACTCCTGCAGGTTTTTCAGAATCAATAACAAAAATTTAATTTGAAAAACAGTATTAGCTTTAAATATGTTGACATTTATTGAGATTGAATATTATATATTATTCGTTTTAGGTATTTTTGATTAAATTATAAACGGTTTTAATGTAACTGTTTTTCTACAAAATTAATTCATAATTTAATGCAATTATTGATAATTCAATTGCTTAACTTTAGTAATGACAAAAAGGATAATGTAATTGAATGTATCAACGACACAATTCGTGAGCTTGTTATATGTTCTCACAATATCAAGTGCAATTTACAATGAAGTGGGTTTTCGCTTGTAGTTGAAGATAGCCATCTCTCAGCTTTAGTTTCAACCGTTCAATTCTAAACTTAAAACTAAAAGTTAAACGTTTTATATCTAAAAAAAGACTAGATAAAATTTCAAAAAGTCTAATTTCATAATGTAAAGTAATTTATCTAATTGCGTAATAGTCATTAACTTTTAAATATATATAAAAAAAAAACTTCCATTGTACTTTTAGTTACAAAATCATTTGAATCCATTTATCACCTTAAATTATTTCTAAAAGTTTACTCCCAACAATATGCGTCACTATAACAAAAGTTTTATAAAAATTAATGCAATAGTATGATAATCTTTAAGAAAAAATACCTTCCAAGGTACAAAGTATCTAAATATTAAAAAAATAAAAAAAGTACAGACAATAAATAAAAAAGTTTTATGGGAAGTATTATAAATAATCCATTATCACAGTATTATCTCGAAAACTTGTCTAAGGCGTATTATGACATTAATTATGCGTGAAATTTTTTACCACCGCAACTTTTCCTTCAATTATATGCCTAAAAAACACCATAATTTACGTTGCCTTTAAGAAGAAGAGTTTATTATGAGGCCTAATATATATTTTTACTCACTTACCCTTACATCACCATTAATAATTTTTAGTAAATAAACGCTGCGTAATCGCTCAAAAAATAATAAGGATGCGGCATTTGATTAATTTTCCGCTGTCGCCGTAAGCACGGAAACAGAGATTGAAAAGACACTCTGTAATATACAATCCCCCATCTTATATACTTGAGTGCATAAAGGGCGCAAATGAGTATCGTATCAGCTGAAAATGGGATTATTAAAAATAAATTAAGATTCATCATTTCATCGAGATGTTAATAAATGTTGCGTAGAAGCCGTATCGATATAAAAGGGTATATTAAACGTGCTCTAGAGGATGGCGCAGCTGATATTGTACTTCCGGAATCTCATAGCTTCCGGTTATGTTCATTAATATCCATCATGCATAGTATCGTCGACGACGGAATGACTTCCAAGCTGGGTGGGTAATAGGTGACACCATTCCATATTTATGATATTACTGCGCAATATGTAGGTGAGAGGTATCGAGATATATAAATAAAAAAATTACATCAATTTTATTATAAAAATATGCATTTTGATTATAACTTTAGTAATTTATTTTTAATATCGTGATATTCAAGCCCATAAATACACACTTAAATATCTATAAAACTTAATTGGTATCGAACAAAAGATCGTTAGTAGAATCTAACATTGAATAGGGTGAGAAGGTTGTTAAAAATTAATATCTCTCAGTGGGGGAACAAGTGATAAGAATACCGTTAAAATCGACCAATAACTTGCATATTTTATGAGCAGTGGCAATCAGAAACTTCCAATTTTCATATAATTTAAACGTAATCGCAGTAATATGCCACCATAAAGTTATAAGGGGGAGAGAGAAGAATTATTCACAGGTTCTCCTTGACGAAAATTTGGTTTCTTATGTCTATTTAAACGAAATTCAATTGCCATTAGAAAATCTCTAGGTGGCTATATATATATATATCAATGTTCTTATAAAATCATTATGATAAAAAGAAAAGAATTTAATATTAGATTATTGATAACTCCGGTAAATTAGTGGCAGCTTATTTAAGATATGTCAGTAAATGGAATGTATACTTTTTGTAGATAAGACGAGATAAAAATATTATTTAAAAATCAATCAACACTAATGTAAAAAATGAAATTGAAAAGATATAAGTTAGTAGTAACATTTATCAATTTTCAGCAAAAGAATATATTCGGTGAACTTGTATATTTTCTAATTATTGCAATTAAACAAAAATAAGAGTAGACATAAGTATCTATTTTAAATTTGCGTTTTACCGTACACTAGATTGTATAACTGAATGGCACCAAATCAAGCTGTGCTTACCTGTAATGAAAGAAAAAAGAAATATTAGATATACATAATAAATTATTGTAAACACAAAATACACAAATAATTAAATTGTAATTTGTATAATATATCATTACTATAATTTGATTAGTGTAAACAATTATACAGTAATTGCCTTAAAACTAATTCTGTTATCATTATATGTAATAGTTATACTAATTTGTCGCAAGTAAATAGATCAGATATCAAGAAAATGCTAGAACTGCTAATTATAATCGGCACCGTTGGATTTACTTCCCTCCCCATCTTTCTTAATGATCTAAAGCTGCTAAATATAAGCAATACTTGACACCTGTACAAATACAAACAAAACAATTTACAAACATTTCAAAACTGTTATAAGTACAAAGGGATCCTGTTTTAATATTCTTATAACCAGTAGTAACGCTGTGAAAATAAAATTTATTTATGTAGATTGTGATTCTATTATATTGTTACATATACATAGACATACAGGTATACACGAATGGAGTTAAATAAGAAAATATGATGGCGTTAAACTTGTTATCGGATATAAAAGGTTTCACAAATTAATCGATTTTTTTAATCAGATAACTTAATAAATGGCTGCATGTTCTATTGAACAAGGCCATCTATATAAAATGTAGCATAATAAAAACGTAACATTTGTAATTAGAAAAATAAATTAAAAAAAAACTTAATAAAACAATATACGATAAAAAATAAACAAAAAAATAAAAAATAGCTAATAAGTACACAAGAAGTACGTTTATCATTTAAAATTTAAAACGGTTAAATAAGGAGAGAAACCTTGAACAGCGTGAGGAAGGCTGTAATACAATTAAATAATTACACAAACAAGCAAAGGCATTTTGGTGCATTATAATTATATAATAATAATAATAATAATAATAATAATAATAATAATAATAATAATAATACTTTATTGACGGTATAATCTTACCATTTACATCTACATCAAATATACATAAGCAATGATGTTTTACAATACAAAAATAAAGAATACAAATATACCATTCATAAAAGCGCACATATTAGACATTAGTCAGCAAAATATATACAATTCATTAATCAAAATATATACAATTCATTTAAATCTATGTAGGTATCCTTCAAAGCACCGGTGTTGCACCCACTGATCTATATTTTCTTTGCACCCACTGATATATATTTTCTTTGCACCCACTGATCTATATTCAGGATAAATCTCTTAATCTATTGACTCACATTTTACACTTCGTCCAATATATTCTGCCAGTTTCAAACGGTGTTTTCACTTTTTCTCTGCCTTGACCAAAACCTTCGTTTTCTCCGCAGTTATCTCTAATTTCAATTCTTTTATAAAATCTGTAATTTGCTTTATGGCATTGTTGGCAGTTGCTACTAATGCCTCCTCTGTCATGACTACCACTGATAGATAATCTGCACACCTAACTATTGTCACATATAGCGGCATGTTTAGCCCAAAAATCTCATCATAGTACAAGTTCTATAAAATAGGTCCTAAAATTGACCCTTAAAGTACAACGCACGTGATACTCATTACTGTTTGTGTTAGAATTAATATAGAACTCTATGACTCCATATATGTTTCAGTAACGCTGTAGTTGGCTGTAGTCAGTTGCACATGTAAAAGTCAGTAATAAATATTTATTTTCATAATCTCCTTGTGTTCTCATTTACTGAATATCGAACAGGTTATGGGCACAGTATGTTGAGATAACGGGAGTTTTGAAAATTACGAGAAAAATCGTAGTGAGATTAAGGAACAAAAACAAAGCAAAAAAAATGGCTTCAATGGAATCGATCACGTTGCCGCAACTCAAAGACGGAACGAACTTTGCAAATTGGAAGTTTCGCTTAAAATTAATACTTAAAATGAAAGAAGTATCGGATGTCCTAGAAATAGAAAGTGTAACAGAAGCGAACAAGAAAAGGGATTGCAAAGCAAAAGCAATCATAGTGCAATGTCTGAGCGACAAGTACATTGAGTATGTGAAGAGAAAGAAACGGCAAAGCAGATGATGACAGCGCTAGAAGAAGTATTCGAGAGAAACAGTACGTTTAACAAATTAAACTTGAAAAAGCAACTGCTAAAGTTAAAGTGTTCAAATAATGATAAACTAGTAGATCATTTTCTGAAATTCGACACGTTGATAAACAACATTGAAGCTGCGGGATCCAAAATGGAAGACACCGACAAAATATGCCATCTACTAATCACAATGCCGGAGAAATATCAACACGTGGTATCGTCTATAGAAGCGATGAGTATGAGTAGTACACCTACATTAGAGAAAATAAAATCATGCTTGCTAGATGCATAATTTACACAAGCTGAAAAAGGACCAGTGAGAGACACAGCGAGAGAGGAAGCAGCATTCGCTACACACAAAGAAATCGAATGTTTCAAGTGCCATAAGAAAGGCCACAAAGCGTACGACTGCCGGTCGTCGAACAAGCGAGGCCGAGCGAGCGGTAGAGGATACAGACGTGGTTACTATCACAGTCAAAGCCTTCGCGGTGCTGCCGGTGCAAGTAATAGTGCATCTTCTCAACAACAGACGCATGTAACGCAAAACGACGAGTCGTCAGCGTATGTGTTTGTAGCCAGTATGGTTAGCGCGGAGTGTTTAAGTGCAACGCACCATACAAATCCGAATGAGGTCAACTTCATCGTCGACTCAGGGGCGTCTGAACACCTGTTAAGAGCAGATTTAACAGCAATTCAAAAAGTAAACAAACTGCCGGTCACAACAAAAATTAAAATAGCAAACGGAGAATTATTAAAAGCTGAAAACAGAGGTGAAATAACAGTGCTAAGTGACAACAAGAAAATTAAAATTAACGGTTTGATAGTGCCTGGACTTTTTGAAAACATTTTATCGGTAAAACAACTAGTGGAAAAACGCTATGTTATAATATTCAACGAATTCGGTGCAGAAATAAGCAATGGAATACAGTCTTGGCAATGTAAAGAGGAAAATGGACTCTTTATCATGAAAGGAAAGCATCTCGACAATAAGGAAAACAACGTACCGAGGAACAACGCACACAATGACAGCGAGGAAGCGGCTCTTACTGTTTACAAAAACGGTAACGAAGACAACTTGTGGCACCAACGCCTAGGACACCTGAACATGAAAGGATTAGCAAGAATGCAACTACCAACGTCAGATAAAATATGTGAGCCATGTATAAAAGGTAAAGCAACTAGGTTACCATTTATGACTGTAAACAAACCAAGAAGTAGTGCAATAGGTGAGCTTTTGCATACAGACCTAGCGGGTCCAATTAATCCAGCATCAAAAGACGGATTTAATTATTTTCAGACAATCACTGAAGATTTTTCGCATTATATTAAAGTCTATTTACTTAAGAATAAATCGGAAGCGGAATTAAATTTACAAAATTATGTGAGGGAAATAAATACTCAATTAAACGTTAAAGTCAAGAGAATTAGATTTGACAATGGGGGAGAATTTGTATCAAATCATTTTAAAGTATTTTGTCAAAATGAAAGGATAAAAATGGAATATACCAGACCATATTCTCCGCAACAAAACGGCGTTGCAGAGCGAATGAATAGAACTTTGTATGATAAAGCCAGAACCATGTTAACAGAGACGGGCTTTCCAAGGTATTTGTGGGGCGAAGCAGTTATGTGTGCTGCGTATCAATTGAATAGATGTCCCTCAGCAGCTATTAATAATCAAATACCTATGCACATTTATACCGGAAATGTAGATTTGAGCAAGTTAAGAGTTTTTGGCGCAAAAGCGTGGTTTGTCATTTTGCCAAAACCAGCTAAATTTAATGATAGGGCGCAAGAAGCGCGTATGGTCGGATATGCTGCTAACGGATATAGATTGTGGGAACCAGTGACCAAAAAGATAATAATTTCAAGAGATGTAAAGTTTGATGAGACTAATTTTGTATTTAATAAAAATAAGACTGGAAATGAAAATCAACTAATTACATTTGAAAGTAATGAAAAAGAAAATAATGATGTAAATAATGAATCTGATGTAGAAGATAGAAATCAAGATAGTGAACAAGAATCAAATCAGAGTTTGGATGACGACAAAGCCGAAAATGAAAATAGACCAAAGAGAAGTAACAAGTTACCAAACTATTTAAATGACTACGAATTGCATACCGCATTTTGTCTTGTCTCAAATAATGAACCAGTGCCAGATAATTTTGAAGAGGCTAATAAAAATAAAGAATGATGCAAAGCAATTAATGCTGAACTAAGCGCACATGATGCTATCAACTCTTGGACTGTAACTGAGCTACCGGATAGAAAACACCCGATTGATGTTAAATGGGTATTCAAAATTAAAGAAGACGGTACTAAAAAAGCACGTTTGGTTGCTAAAGGATTTCAAGAGAAAGAAAACTTTGAAAATAACTATGCTCCAGTAGCAAGATTGAGTACGATCCGATTGTTGATGGCACATGCAGTTCAATGTGATTATAAAATACACCAACTTGATGTACCAACTGCATTCCTAAATAGTAAACTAGATAAAGAGTTATATGTAAAAATTCCAGATGGATTAAAGAAAGAAAATAATAATAAAGTATTAAGGTTAAATAGAGGACTTTACGGGCTAAAGGGTAGTCCAAAGTATTGGAACAATAGATTTAACGAGTATATGGGTTTTATCAATTTAAAGAGATCTTCATACGATTATTGTTTATACACAGGAAAGAATGTATGGTTAACTGTGTTTGTTGATGATATTTTAATAGTTGGAAACGAAGAAGAAGCCAATAAGTTAATAACATTGTTAAAGAAAGAATTCAGCGCCAAATATTTGGGCGAAGTAAAACGCTTCTTGGGAATGGAGATTGAGAGAGATCAGAATGGCTTAAAAATTACTCAAAGCAAACAAATACAAAAAATGTTGGAAATTTTTTACTTAACTGAAGCAAAAGGAGCCAAGTCTCCAATAAACAAGGGTTTTTAAGTTGAAGAAAGAGAAGAAATGATAAATGTACCTTACCGAGAATTAATCGGAAGTATTATGTATGTGAGTGTTGTATCAAGACCTGAAATTGCCTATGCTGCTAGTTATTTAGCTCAATGGGTAGAAAAACCAAATAAAAGTTGTTGGATGGAAGGAAAAAGAATTTTACGATATCTTAAGGAAACGAAAGATTTAGGTCTAGTTTATAAGAAAAGTGCAATAAAAAGTTTACAAACATTCTCAGATGCCGATTGGGCAGGCGACAAACAAAACAGGAAGAGTGTAAGCGGGTCAGTCACTTTGTATTCGAATTGTGTAATTGCATGGTTTTCGAGAAAACAAAACTGTGTATCATTGTCTACCGCTGATTTTTAATGCTGAGAAAAATGTTAAACATTCTATGAGTAATGAGTATGAAAACAAAACTTGTTATTTTATTTACATTATATTTCATATTTGAATTGTTTAGCGATTGCGAAGTTTGTTCATAAAGAAAAACTTCAAATCGAGGAAGAGTGTTAGAATTAATATAGAACTCTATGACTCCATATATGTTTCAGTAACGCTGTAGTTGGCTGTAGTCAGTTGCACATGTAAAAGTCAGTAATAAATATTTATTTTCATAATCTCCTTGTGTTCTCATTTACTGAATATCGAACAGTTTGTTGCCCCACTAGCAATGTTCTCTCGGAGAAATAACTCGTTACCATTTGCAACATGTACGGCAAATGGTTTTTGATTGTAAAGCACCTACCACCTCTCTCCAAAAAGTAGAGTTGAACGCATTTCTAACATCCAAAGTGACCATCACATAATGCTTCCTGTGTCTCGTGCCTTGTCAACTTTTTCCAGCACTCTCACTATACATCTGTGTAGAATCTGTCAGTATTCTGTCAGCATTTATTTAAGCAATTTCCGCATACAGTCTAAAACACAAAGCGGCCAGAGTTGGCTTGCAAGCCTTTTCTAGTAAAACGAAATTTGCTATTTTCCATATTTTGATAAAATCACCGGCTTGCAAAAGTCTATTCATTACAGCCAGACAATATTTTATTGATGTTTTGGTCCCCACTTTTACAATCTCGGGTAGTATTCTATCTGGACCCGGTGCCTTTTTACTCTTTATTTTTTCTACCGCTATAATTATCTATAAGGAATCTCCTGCGTGTTAAGTGTATTTCCAATTTAGCTGATTTTTCAGTTTTTTAGGAATCGTTTTTTGACTCTCTTAACGGGAATGTGCGTGGTATTATACGCAGCAAACTAGTTGCAATTTGGTAACTATATCCCCATTTATCATTCTCTACATCCTCTATGATCTTGTACTAAGCATTTTAGTTTGCTTTATTAATAACATGTTTAAACTGCGTTTTTTCTTATTGTATTGCTCCAATTTCTGCCTATTTTTTGACATGTCTCAAAATTTTGTAAGCAAATACGGCGTTTTCGGGTGTTTTTCTCAAAACATTTGCTTCAACTCCTATGCAATGTCTATATCATTAACTTTCTATCTTTTTTGTTTTCTTAAATCAAAACAGAAAGAACAAATAAAACAGCTATTAAAAATTAAAAAAAAAGAACTGACATAAAATGTATTTACACAAGAAGACATCAAAAAGTTATAATATATACAAAGATGAACAAAAGTAGGTAAAAAAAACAAAATTTGGAGAAAAAAAAAAAGGCAGCAAAGAGAACCAGAAACTGTTTTATAGAATATTGAAAAATATTACAGGGAACGGGAAGAAAACAGAGAATAAAGAGATGGAAGAATTATTTCGAAAAGTTACTAGCAAGCAAAAAGATCCAACAACAGAACATAGAGATACAATTCTTAAACAAAATCGAGAAAAAAGATAGAAGAAATTATAACAGTAGAAGAATTATCAGAAGCTACAATCAGACTAAAGTACGGTAAGACTGCAGGACATGATAAAATAACAACTGACATGTTGAAAAACATAAGAGAAAGTGGAGAACTGTTGCTAAAAGTATGCAACAAAGTATGAACCAAAAAAGTAATCCCCAAGCAATGGGAAATAAGATTAATTTTAGCTACGTACAAAAATGAATTGTAATAACTACGGAAGTATAACGCTACTAACATCAATAAAAATAATAATTAAGATTTTAGTAAAAAGACTTAGGCAACAAGTTAAACAGATTTAATTTAGAAAAGGCAAAAATTATAAACATATCTATATCAAGATCAAAATCTACATACATATCTTTCATAAACATAGAAAATGTTTTTGACTTTTTGAGTACCAAGAGCAAAAATATAGGAAAGTCTGTACAATCAAAATGTTGACAAAAAAACTGATTAGACTAATTAAGTGTATGTATAAAAAAAAGAAACTGCGTTATAAGCAAAAATCTGAGGCCTCAAACATTTAGCACCACAGAGCGAGTAAGACAAAGAGGCAGCCTGAGTCACTCCTATTTATAAATAAACTTGTTAAACACAAAAATTAACCAAAAAATAGATCAGATAGGCATAGCAGAATGCGCTAGTTTGGACAACATGGGAGCCAAGAACGGTAAATATCTACAACAAACATAAAAAGTCTAAAACGACGTACTGAAATAAAAGAATAAAAATAAATTTAAAAAAACACAAAAACCATGATAGTAGCAGCTGAAAATAAAAGAATACCAATAGTAAAGCAAGAAGTTGAAATTAACAAAATACTTGAAAAGGCTAACAAGGCATACTACTTCCTAAAAAAAATGCTAATAAAAAATAAAGAAATAACTAAACCAACTAAGGTGAAAGTATATAAAGCAGTCTACAGACCTATACTTACATACGAATGCAAAATATGGGTGCTATCAAGAAGGAACAAAAGCAAGAATAAGGCAGCAGAAATGAAAGCATTAAAAAAATGAAAAGAGTAATAATAACATAAAAAGCGAGCAGATAAAGAAAAGGCTCTGCATCAAATCAATAGCATTAATATGGCATCCGCAATATCAATCACATATTAACATATTAGAAAATATTCAACGTAAATTTCTCAAATATTTATATATAAAAAAGTTTGGTTATTATCCTGCTCAAGGTTATGACCATACTCAACTACTTCATACTTCTCTAATTGCTTTAAAATAAACGGATCATATTAATACAATCATTTTTATACAAACTTTTTCACAATTTGATTGAGTGTTCATTTCTTTTATATAAACTAACGTTAAACATCCTACGAATATCTACAAGATGTTCGCAATTTTTTTTTATAGTTCTAGAGTACGTACTAATGTAGGATCTAACTCACTACCTCACCTAAATTTTATTTAGTCGCTACATATATTTAATTCAATACTATTAGAATTATTATAATTTTGTTTCTTCTATAACTAGCGTATATAATTAATTACTGTATTTAATGTTTGATATTTCAAGTTTTTAAAATGTGTCATTATACTTTTCTTTTTTATATATATTTCTTGTCATGTGTATTATTTTAATATTATTATTATATTATTTTTACTTTGGGTTTCGAGCTTTATGAGTATTATGAGTACTTACCATAAATAAATAAATAAATAAATAGAGAAATACATTAAAAGAATACAGCTCAGGCAGTGGAGACACATGTACAGAATGGGAGACTCTACACCAACAAAAAGGACATAAAAAGCACAAGAAGCAAGAAAAAAAGAGAGACAGACCAAAAGAAACATAGGACAACGTATTAACAAAAATACTAACAAAACACATAAATAGAAGTTAAGGAAATGCAAAAAAAATATTATGGAACAAATTTATTAAAGGCCACTGAGGCCAAATCCCTACACCCAAAAAGAAAGAAATGAAAAGATATTTTTTTTTTTTGTCAGTTTCTTCAATTTAATAAGTAAATAACAAAAAGTCGCCTACACAAAACGTAATATTAAAATCCAAAACAGTCACACCATCCCGATAGTTCACAATTGGAACAAATACAACTTTCATTTTATGTTTAAAAATGTCGCTTTTAAAACTAAAGGTAATAACGTTAAGTATCAACCTAATAACAACATGAACTTTATAGCTATAATAAAATATACTTAAAAAACACGGTAAAATTAAAATTTATAGACTCGTTCAGATTTATAGCTTCTTCCTTAGATCAATTAAGCTAAAACATAGACAATAAACCAATACTAAAGTTTCATCACATAAAGTTCTGAAAAAATTGACCAATATAAGTTTTGAAAACTACGCGCACTAAATGTAGGGCATTGACGTTTTTGAAAGTTTCAGAGATGTTTCTGAAACACTACTAGTTGGACCCAGCACACTATTCACTGCTGTCGGCACACCAAGCGATAGTATGCTATTCTTTGAGAAGGATATTTATCTGTGAACTTTTTGCCGGGACGTATGTACAAAGAAATACTCCGCAGTCACAAATGGTATCGCTTCCGCAAGGTAACATTCTTTTTGAGAATGATAAATATAATATAATATAAGTAGAATTTTACATTTCCAACAGATTTATGATGGGATTTTGGTAGATTTGTACAGTATTTTGAAATTTCTCGACTATTTTGGACATTTTATGATTCTGATAGCATTTTTCATTAATTTTTGGCCCAATTTATGATGCTTTCTAAAAATATTTAAATTTTATCACAGGCTTTTATTATTCTTGACATTTTATAAATAAAATTTTAAATTTTTTAACATTTAATGGCCAGATTTTAGTATTCTTTAACAATATTTAGATATTTTATCGCCGCATTTTGCTAAAATTGACATTTAATGAATAGAATTTGACATTCTTTTAGCTGAATTTTGATGCTTCTTAACAATATTTTATTACTTTTTACTCGAATTTTACTATTTTTGAGGTTTCATGATTT
This sequence comes from Tachinus rufipes, assembly GCA_963932245.1. Taxonomy (NCBI): domain Eukaryota; kingdom Metazoa; phylum Arthropoda; class Insecta; order Coleoptera; family Staphylinidae; genus Tachinus; species Tachinus rufipes. Next base: position 113,461,926 of record OZ010741.1, on the reverse strand, counting down.
TTTTTCACTTTTTAACAGTTTATGGCTGCTTTTGGTCTTTTGTCTTGCACCTTTCAAAAGTTTTTGGCCCAAATATAGTGTTTTATTACTGGATTTTAATATTCTTTGACGTTTTATAATCAGAATTTTAATTTTTTTAACAGTTTATAGTCAGATTTTGTTTTTTTCCAACAATATTTTGATATTTTATAGCCGAATGTTGTTATTTTTAACAATATTTTGATATTTCATAGCTGGAGTTTATTATTATTTTTGAGATTTTATGATTTTTTTTTTCATTTTTCAACAGTTTATGGCTGAATTATATTATATAGAATAATATTTTGATGTTTTAAAGCCGAAATTAGTCAATTTTTACATTTTATGATTAGAATTTTACATTTTTCAACAATTTTATAGGCGGATTTTGGTACATTTTACTATTTTTGACATTTCAAGAGTGTTGTACAAAACCAAATCAACAAGTCAGCCAGAATAGCAGGAGCCTTGAGAACAAAGTTCTGAAAAAATGCATACATATCAACTACAACCAAAGTCAGAATATACAAAGCATAAGTAACACAGCAGAAACCACAAAAATGGCGCGCACCAATGAAATGTAAGTACTAAGATCAATAACGGAAAGCACACTCAAAGACTAAAAAAGGAGTAAAGAAATTCGGAAAGAATACGAGACAGAAGATGTGGTTGAGGTGGACACGCGCTTAAAAGCGCTTCTGGAATAAACACATATGTAGGATGGAAGATCACAGAACAGCAAAAATTGCGGAAAACGGAAAACCAGCATCAAGTCTACTACCAAGACGACCACTAAAGAGATAGAAGGACAGCTAATCGTCAGAATTTCAAGACCACGTGCAATAAGGATGGAAAAAAACAAGCATTTAGGCTTCCGAAAAGAAGAAGAAGAAAAAGACATTTTATGATTCTGATTGCACTATTTTAACAATATTTAGATATTTTATAGCCGGATTTTGCTAATATTGACATTTAATGAAAAGAATTTTACATTTTTTAACAGTTTTCTAGCTGGATTTTGATGCTTCTTAGCAATATTTTAATATTTTTTAGCTTAATTTTACTTTTTTTTTAGATTTCATAATATTTTTTTCACTTTTTAACAGTTTCTGGCTGCTTTTGGTGCTTTGTTTTGCACCTTTCAACAGTTTTTGGCCTAATCATGGTGTTTTATGATAATAATAATAATAATAATAATAATTTATTTATTCCATTGGATCTTACAGATATTGGTATCGTCACATAGAAAACTTAATTAATATATATATAAAATAATATAAAAATAGTTTAAATCTAATTACTAAAAAGTTATTTAAAAACACATTAAAAACATATTTACAATTAAAATTAACAATTAAAAAATAGCATTTTTACCACTTATCTTCTAAAAACTCACTGTATGTATAATAACATTTACAAATTAAAATTGATTTTACAGTTTTTTTAAAAAATTTCATGTTTAGGTTTCTAATTTTTTCGGGCAATTTGTTAAAGCATTGAATAGCTACATATAAAGGACTTTTTTCAAATAACGTTAATTTGTGTATTGGAGTCTCTAACTTAAATCCATGTCGTGTATTATATGAATGTGTGCTATTCAACGTTTTAATATCAGAATAGTTTTGTTTTGCGTATATTAGAGCCGTGTAAATATAAAGCGAAGTCAAGGTAAGAATTTCTAGTTGCCTAAACAGTTCCGCACAATGTGTTTGGCTAGATTTGTTTAGAATATAACGGACAGCACGTTTTTGTAGCCTAAATAACCTAGTAGAGTTTCCAGATAACCCCCACGCTAATATGGCATATGATAATGTAGCTTGTATTTTTGCGTAATAGAATGTTTTTAATACATATAAATTTACAATAGGTTTTAATTTTTTAATTATATAACAATATGAAGCTACTTTTTTACACATGCCGTCTATATGTACATCCCATTTGCCATACATGTCAATAGATAATCCTAAAAATTTTGTATAGTCACATTCCTTTATACAAGCTTTATTACATTTTATTAATAAAGAATCGTCCAACTTTTTATTGTTCATATTAAATCGTATTGCTGCTGATTTAGAAGTATTTAAAACAAGCCCGTTATTTTTAAACCAGTGACATATACTATTCAGATGTTCATTTGTTTTGTGTACTAATTTAGGTTTGTGTCTGTCACTAATTAATAGTGAAGTATCATCAGCAAAAAGAAAAGTATTATCACTGGGAATATCATTAGTATATATAATAAAAAGAAGAGGACCTAAAACTGATCCTTGCGGGATACCTTTAGTCATTATAAGGACATCTGATTTAATACTGTTTAGCTCAACATAGTGTCGTCTCCCTGTTAAGTAACTTTTGATCCAGTCAGATATAACTCCTCGAATTCCATATTTGTTTAATTTTAAAATAAGTCTATCATGATTGACCAAATCAAAAGCCTTTGTAAGGTCAAGAAATATTCCTACGCTTTGATTTCCGTTATCTGTACTTGTATATAAGCAATTTAAAAATTCATTTATTGCCGATGCTGTTGATTTTCCTTCACGGAAACCAAATTGTTTTTTGTTAAATAAATCAAACTTATTAAAAAATGCTATAATTCTTTCAGCAAAAATTTTTTCTATTACCTTTGAATATGAGCTACATATGTAAAGAGGTCTATACTCGCTGCAATCATTTTCTGACCCTGTCTTCTTAAATATCGGTATAATCTTCGAAAGTTTTAAAATATTTGGGAATATCCCTTGATTCAAAGATTTGTTAATTAGTGAAGCTAATGGACCTGCTATATACACTGCGCATGATTTTAAAATATTTGCAGTAATTTCATCATATCCTGAGGAATTGGTCATTTTTAAGAGGTTTATTGTATTGTGTACTTCAGTATCCGTAACTGGTTTGAAAAAAAATGTTGATTTATTTTCTTTTATATCAATGTCACCCAAAGTTAAATCAGATTTTATTATTTTATTTGCTATCTCATTAAAATATTTATTGAAATGCACTACTATATTTGATAAATTAGTTGTAATTGTATCTCCAATATTTAATTGCATATCTTTATTTTTTCTTTGAAAACTATTTTGATTAGTATTTTTATTAATTATTGTCCAAGCCGCTTTTGTAATATTTGCTGAACGATTTATTGTTAAATTATTATGCAATCAGATCAGAGTTTTAAACTGTTTTACAGTTTATGGCCAGATTTCTTTTTTATCTAACAATATTTTGATATTTTATTCTTTTTGAGAATGATAAATATAATAAATTTAAAAATATACAGAGTCGAAATCAAATAATAATTTACAACGACGTGTAAACTTAAATACAACACTCTATGTACACCTATTCTAACCTTCATGTTAATTACTTGCCACGTAATGTGATGGTCAATCTAATGTGACTGCTACTACTTATAAAAATAATTTAAATTTGAATAATTATGACCAATTTTAAATGTAACCAATGTTAAACCTGTAATGACAACTAATTCAACAAATTGGAATTTAGATACTAAATTTTGAACAAAAATTGAAAATAATGAAACGACTCATCCGGTTGATTATATAAAAAAATAGAGTCAATTTTTACTATCTCTTCTTCTTCTTATCGTGCCTATCCGTTACCGGATGTTGGCTATCCACAACGCTATTTGAATCTTGTTTACGGCCCCACGGAACAATTCAGTGGTTGTCTTGCCAAACCAGGTCCTTAAATTTTTCAGCCATGAAATCCTCCTTTTCCTTGGTCCTCTTCTGCCTTCTACTTTTCCTTGTAGAATCAGTTGTAGTAGCTCGTATTTTTCCGGGTGTCTCATTATATGTCCTAAATATTCTAATTTTCTTTGTTTCACCGTCTTTACTACTTCTGTCTCTACTTGTAACCTTCTTAGCACCTCCTCGTTGGTAACATGAGCTGTCCAGGGGATTCTAAGGATCCTTCTATAAGTCCACATTTCGAACGCCTTTATTTTCTTCGTTGACGCCTCCGTCAAGCTCCATGATTCCATTCCATATAAGAGTACGGGAAAGACATAGCACTTAACTAATCTAAGTTTAAGTTTGATACTTAGACTGTGATTCTTTAAAACGTTACTTAGTTTCCTGAATGCTGCTCTGGCTTTTTCTATACGACTTTTTATTTCAATTGAATGATCCCATTCTTCGTTCACCAAAGTTCCCAGATACGTAAATTTTTCAACCCTTTCTATTTCTTCATTATGTAGCAGTAGTCTCCCCGGATTGATTACGTTTTTACTGATGACCATACACTTAGTCTTTTTGACATTTATTTTTTACTATCTCACGTATGTTATTTGAATATTTTAAAATGTATCTTTTCGAAACATTACAGAAAAACGCAAAACCATGGGCCAATGCATTTATTAACCATTTTAATACTTTTGACGATATTTGCAGAGGATTTTTATCTCAATTCAGGGATCCTATTAAGCAATCCCAATATAGATATAATTTAGAAACAAGCCAATATAATAGTGGATCATATGTTTGCTTTTTAAAATCTATGTCAAATGCTAAATATTTATAACCGGCCTATTCAAAACAGTTGTTAGTTTCCACGATTGGTCGGGCTTTTCCCCCTCAAATCGCCGCGTGTCTTATCGGTGCTAAATCTATTAATGATGCCATAGATAGACTGAGGCAAGCCGACTTTTACAAAATCACAACACCGGTAATACACTCATGATAGCAACGGCAAAGGTTCCTATCGTTCCAATAGCCCTAACTATTATTATTGTGCAAATGGTCCTAGTAATCGTCCGAGTAGCCCGAGTAGCAACTATCGTTCCAGGAGCCCTACAAATCATTATCGTCCGGGAAACCTTTTACAAAAACAAGTTTCATTTAAGCAAGTCAATTCGGAAAACTAATGTCTGCGTTCTTACCTAGCCCAAAGGTCGCGGTTATTAGCCATCGGGTTAGTTATCCCAATGAAGAGCTTACATACGAGCTGTGTAAATTTAACCATATAACAGTGCTTCTGACTCTCCGGTAATATCTATAATAATAGAAAACATTGTTTTTCCGGCACTTGTAGATTCCGGAAGCAAGATTTGTTGCTTATCGGCAGACGTTTGGGATCACATAAAATTTTCTGATAAAATACCTATTTTTTAGGCCAGTGGTGTTCGAGTATCCGGAGCATTTAGGGGTGCGCGGAGAAATATAACTCACCAAATCCAACTTGAGTTCAAGCTTGGAAAGTTTACGTTTACTCATGAGTTTTTGCTAACATGCGTACCCTATTATTATAGAAGTAGACTGGATACGCATCGAATGCGCACATATTAATTTTGAAAAATCTTGTTTAGATTTACCTAAATTAAAAGCATCAATTGAGGAAGTACAGACACTACATCATAAGTTTTTGCCTATGGAACCACCCAAACTGAAAATAGCTGCTATCAATCGCAACACTGTACAGGTTAAATCAAACGCGTTTGTAGAAATAGGTGAAACGGAGCCGAGGGATATCGTGGGCGCTCTGGATGCCAAATCTGAAAACATATACTTATCGTTACTGCAAAACATTTACATATTTTTTCCAATGTATCTGACCGAATAGCAGAATATACGCATCACATTAACTTAACATCGCATCGCGCAATTGTGTTACTGGAATTAGAGAGAATGGAAGCGCACGGTATTTTTGAGCGCTCCATTTTGCTCGCCCTTACTTACAGTGGTAAAACGGGACGGTACGGTAAGTATTTGTTTAGACGCACAAAGGCTAAATAAAATTATGGAAGGAGATTCGGAAATGCCGAAGGCCATAGACGATATCATGCATAGTCTAAACGGAGTACAGTTTATGTCAACCATTAATTTAACAAGTTTTTATTGGCAGATTCCACTATCTCAAGAATCAAAACAGTACACGGGGTTTGTAGTAGGTGGTCGTTGTTATCAGTTTAAGGGCATGCTTTTTGGCATTAAGACTGCTGTATCCTCCTTTACTAGATGCATGGATAAAATCCTAGGCCCAACACGACATGGTTTTGTTTTAGCCTATATTGATAACCTCCTAGTAAATTCTTTATCGTTTGCTCAATACTTTGAACACTTGGATGATATTCTGACTTGCCTTGGTAATGCTGGCTTTACATTGAACCTAAAGAAATATGAGTTTTTTAAACAACAAGTAACATTTTTAGGATATGTACTCAGCAATCGAGGCATGCGCACCGACCCAGAGCAGGTTCAAGCAATACTGGAGTTTCCCGATCCTTAAAATATTAAAAAATTACACTCGTTTTTAGGATTATGCAACTACGACCGAGTCTTTTGTAGTAATTTTGCTATCGTGTCGGCGTCGTTAGTTGGATTGCTTCGAAAAAAGGCAAAATGGCAATGGTCAGCCTTACAATCTACAGCGTCTGGGGAGTTAAAATTAATGATAATGAGAAATTGTTTTTTGTTCAAACGGATGCGTCCGACGTCTAGGAGCAACATTATATCAAACGGAAGGTAAAAAAAAACAAATTGTTGCTTATGCCAGCCGCATTTTATTAGACCGTGAGCAGAACTATAGTGTTCCGGAGAAGGAAGCACTTGCCATAGTTTGGGCTTTAAATAAGTGGAGGGTGTATCTGTTGGGACGTCGGTTTACTTTACAATCAGACCACAAGGCGCTGTATTACTTACAGACTGTTATCTTCGTAAATTACTTGCTGTATATTATCCTTACAAGAATACGATTTTCAGATAATGTACATTCCGGGAAAAGATAACGTCTTTCCAGATATTTTATCTAGACACTCCATGTAAAGATTATTATCCACCCCACAAAATAAGATATTTAAAATATTAGAAGCTCGGTATCTTCCATCTAATTCATTATCAGTAAAGATACAGAATTTATTCAAATCTTTAGCTAAACACCAGCACGACGACCCCACTTTGTCTTTCCATATAACAGGTCTTAAGGAAGGAAATGCCATAGATCATCAGAAGTTTGTAATGCACGACTTCTTATATCTCCAAAAAGGGGAGTATCAAGCAACCTATCTTTGTATCCCAAAGATTTTTCAAGAGGCGGTAATTGATATTTTCCATATTGGTCATTTTGGCGTCTATAAAAGATGGCAAGCGGTTCGACAAGAGGTATTGTGGAAAAACATGTTTTGGGACATACAAAAACGTATCAAGGGTTGTATAACTTGTCAAACTACCAAATCCTGCTCGTTACCAAACCCACCTCAAATGGCAGTTATTCCCGAGTTTCCAGGCAATTTGGTTGCTATTGATTTATATGGACCTTTACTACCGTCTGTTGGCGGCGCTACTATGCTGTGCGTGGTACTTGATTGTTTTACCAAATACGTAAATTTGTATTGTTTAAAGCGGGCTACCAGCGAAAGTATTGTACGTCGGCTTAAAACGCAGTTTTTCCTAAATTCGGTTGCCCAAAACATTTACTAACCGATCACGGCACCCAATTTACCTCTGATTTATGGGTCGATACGTTATCATTGCTAAAAATACAGAATACAGCCATCCGCAAACTAACCCCGTCGAGCGCGTTGCGGGAACTAGGTAGGTTGTTTCGGGTATATTGCTACGAAAAACATTCGCGTTGGGAGCTAGAAGTGTCTAAGTTAGAGCAGCATCTTAATAACGTCGTGCACAAGTCTACCGGATTCTCTCTGCATGAGTTGCAATTTGGTGTTGCAAACTATTTTTGGCTTTTTATGCTGCTGTTCGAACGCCCTTATCGCATTAAAAAGCAAGTCAGTAACCATACGTATGTGTTGCAGTGTAGCGCCAGCGACATCGAACGTGGCACTTTTCATGCGTTGCATCTTCAGTCATATTGTTCAACCCCTTCATTAGAGATACCCAATCATCCAAAACAAAGGAGTTCGGGAGCAGGTGTGCCGGAACCACCTGGTATACCAACTTAAATCAACTCATGGCGTGAACGTAAAGACGTCCATGCGCGTTGGGTCCTTGGGTTTTGTGTTCCTGACTGAAAGTTTCCTATTCCTTTTTGTTCTCTGCCGTTAACTAGTAAATAACGAGGTCTATTTGGTTTGTAATATATTATTAGCCCCGGTATGTAGTAATTATTTCGATGCATTAAGAGTTTATATTTTTGTTAATTTACAGATTATTTATGAAATGTATGGAAAGGATTAAAGTTATTTATTTAATTAACAATTACGATCCACATGCTCGGCTAACCCCCAACCCCACGTGCTCTGTCACAAGACGGTCAAAGTGAACCAATTTTATTTGGTTTTAAATTAAGATTCAGTGATCTATTAGCTGTTAAAACAATACACTTATAATTACAATTTTTTTTATAATTTCAAAGTAATTTTTGATTCTAAACTACATTTATCATATATTATTTTAAAACTACTTTATGTTTTAAATGATGTGCTTAGTTTCACAATTCAATTATTGATAATAAGAACACTTATATAATCTAATATTTGTAGAATAAAAATTTACTGCCAACTAAGTGTCTCCTTACTGCACTCGTTAATCCCATTAAAACTCGGTAGAATATCTGTATAAAAGTTAATGGGATGTTTAATCATTCAATATTTTACTAAGAAGTTATATTTCAAAGTATTATTTGTAATTACGAATTTAGAAGTCTTATGCCCGTATTCATAAAAGTCAGTTACAGTAACGGATCGTTAAATTTGACAACCGCAAAATTATTTATACTTATTCTATCATAAAACAAGTTTGGCATAATAAATAACTATCAGAAATGAATGAAAAATAATATTTAATAATAACGCAAAATAAATAATATGTATTTCTATCAAACTTAATAAAAATAGTTTTGACGTTTTATCGAATTGTGATGTTATGTTGTCACATTTAATAGTCATTAAATTTAGACAGCTTTTATGAATACGGGCATTAAAGTAACGAAAATACTAAAAAAAATTTATCAAATTTAATAATCGTGAATATAACTTATACTTCCAATCATATATCTTACAGATACCAATGCTTTAATATGATTATATATTTTGTTGTTAGTGTATCTTGTGGGATAGAAAATAACATTGCAGAAAATAGTAATGTTGATAATAACATCATCATATTGATTTTATTATTCATATAACTCTGATCTTATAAATTAATCAATACATTATCTTCTATAATGAATATTCATATTCCATCTATAGCAAATAAAATTGCATGTCTCGCGTATAATGCAAATTCATTAAATTTATAATGAATTTGCATACAAACGATAATCATGGCATATATTTATTATTCACATTCACTATAAAATATCACTCGCATTATTTGATAATAAATCCATGAATAAATATATTATTTTATTGTGTACAAATATTTATTTATCGGCGTAAACCAAAATTATATCGAATCTAAAGTAAATTTATATGCACGATAAATTGCAATAATTTAATTAAGCGAAAATTGGAATCAATACAAAACCACTTGTGTTTACGCATAATGCAATTCAATATTAAAATTTACTACGCTGCTAGATTTATTTATATTTGTGGTTTTGTAAATATTGATACAGACAAATAGAGGAATAGTATTTGCGATTACAATCTGTATTTGCGCAAATAAAAATAATACTTCTTAAGTACATACAGACGTAATTACAACTTGACCTCAAACACTTTATTCAGTTATTCTACTTTTTAAATTTACTGGGTATTCTTTAAATACACTTTCAGTATGAATAGCTCTTGCGCTAGTTCTTTAGCCGGGTTAAAAATAAAGAGTTTTTCGAGTGACCCCAATATATTCATTTGAAAAAAAAATACACCATTGTCTTAGATTGAGAAATTGCCCCCAATGGAAAAAACAGTATATTGTTTTTTCAGGTAGCAAGTTATATATTTTTTCGTTTCTTCTCTTTAGATTCCCTCGAGAACGCACGTCTTTGCAGAACTATGCATAGAATTTATATTTTACCGTCTTAACACAGTTTTTACGAGTCGTAGTATTGGAATACAAGCACGGAGTTACGTTTCGTCTTTATGAGGTGGGAATCTTAGGTCATTCATCTTCTAGCGAAGATGTTATTCGCCTTTACATGAAATTAAATTCGATATTAACGTTTAGAGTTATGTAAAAAAGGGGCGCCGGTTTTTTCGGGTTGGAGAGAAGGTAAAGGTCGAACAGGTTTAAAGTTCTATGGACTGGAAAAAGTACAAAAGGAACGTAGAATAAAAAAAACGAGGCTACGTACAAATCATCCGAGACCGCACCAGATTTTACAAAAAAAAATGATGTAACAAATGGATGGTCGGTGATTTCAATCAAAACGCTTATCACGCAATAATCGTTTGGGAAAAATTATGTGCAGAATTTTAGGGTAAATATACAATATTTTTCTGTAGTCAGTGTAAGATAAATATTGTATCGTTAAAAAATCATTTTTTTACTGAAAGGGAAAGCGCCCTACATGTTAAAATTCAACAACATATAGGTCAAGCAGATAATGTGTTGTTAGGTAAAAGCATGATGAATATATTATCATTTAGAAACTCAAGGCTCTATTATATTATTGTGTGCATATTACAATTAATTATACCTGTATGCAAATGCAAGCGTAACCATCCATATATTATATCTCAATTAAGCTAAACACTTAAAACTTTTGATTTTTATTAAAAGTATCTGAAAATAGTTAGTACGTTGTAATCTTGAATCGCACGCTACTGTTTTCTGGATCTTAAATGTATAATAATATTGATCTCTGTAATTTTTTTTCCGTACGCATGTGGCGCATAAGATAACCTCGTGCTTTATATTTTTAATGGAATCCCATGCCGGGTTTCCAAACTTGAAAAAACGCAACGAATGTAACCCATACACAAAACTTTTTAGATGCAATAAGTGATCATACACAAACAAATTGTAACACTATAATTATCCAATTTATGTTAAGTTATAAATAATGTGTGCATAGGCATACAATTTTATAATATTAATGGCTGCAATAATTAGTAGAAACCAGTTAAAAAAAAATATGGAAAAAAAGACCCAGAAATTATTTTTTTTATTTTTTTATTTGCTCCCTCTTGCAGATGTCCATTGTAGCAATATAAGCAAAATATGGAGTGTAAAAACCCAACACCGCTCTGCGTACCGTGCCACAACCACTAATCTCAAAAATTAGATGCAATATTTTTAGGTTAGGTTTAGTTGTAAAGATGATATAACTTTCAATCAAGAACTAATAAATGAAGTACACAAATGTTGAGCTATGCAATAATTGCAAAACGACATATTTGATGCAACAATTTTTGGGTTAAGTTATATATTTTAAAGTTCTGAAGAGTTACATAAATGTTCACGAGTATCTTGTTTGATGTAAGAAAACTCTAATCTGGTAAATGGTGGCAAACGCAGAAAAGAGCCAAGCCAAGATAAACAACAAATGTTTTTCTTTGAATTAAAAGTAAAGCAGTGTTTTGTCCTAAAATAAAAAAAAAACTTTTTAAAATAGATAAATCAATCAAATAACCAAAGGCAAATAATCAAATAGACAACGGAAACCACATGATTATTTTTCCACAAAATCCAAAATTTAAACATTTGTTTAGCGTACTATCAGTTTAACTATAAGCGGTGTGATATTGAGCAGACATTTGTAGTTACCAAAACACCAAAACAGACAACTGGTAAACCAAAACTGGCCGCTAAGAATGACAAACGATTGCTGCAATTTTTTTTATAGGCCGGAACAATAATTACTTCATAAAAAGTTAGATTTGTGTAGAATTTTAATAACAAGGAAGTGTAAGAAGTGATTCAAAACAAAGCCAACCCAAAAAGCAACGTAACCTGCTTTCGATGCACGTTGTTAGATATCCAACAAGGCTCCATCCACCAAGCATCTGCCAAAAAACAGACTCTTCTTGCCAGCAACAGCTTCAGGTGGAAAAGCTGATATGGTCAAAAACACCCAATTGTCGTTGTATAGAGAAATTTTCCCTAAAGACAGTTGAGTTAATCAGCAACTAACAACAAATAGATTCAGAAAGCAACAGAAAACCAGTGCATTAAAGATTCCTATAAATAATCCCAGGCTATATCATGATAATAGATGCAAATTTAAATAGCTCCAAGTATGGATGTCTCTTAGATAAGACGGAAGAAGGGTGCAAAGAATCTCTCGGACAACCATAATTTTTTAAAATACAATTATGGAACAAAAGAAATATTAGTTCGTAGAACGTTAGGAGTATGTATGAATCCTAAAAAAATAAACAGCACTATCAAGGAAATAAAAAGGCTGAACGTATCCATACTAGGCATCAGCAATATAAAATAGCAAGAATCAGGCAAATGTTATTATTGATGACCATGCATTATATTACACAGGCAAAGATTGCACGCAGCACCGCAATAAAGTTGCAATCATTGTCAACAAAAAAGCGATGTGGAGAAAAAAAGTTTGATAAGACGTTAAATTAATAGATATATTAAAATCTAACGACAAAAAAGACCTCCTTATAATTGAACCGTTTATTTCATAAAGGGATTAAGTAACATTTTACTCTTTTCGAGAAAACCGAAGAAAACTGTTTTTTATAAAATGTAATAGGAAGTTCATGTTTTTTACTTTCTAGTTTGTTACACTAGCCACTTGCAAACCAATTATTGCAAACCTCTACTAGCAACATGGCAAATGGCAGAGCTATATACTGCCTCCGTTTATATATAACATCTAATCCATAGAAATATTCAAAGAAGCGCTACAAGAGACATAAAAGGGTATAAAAGTTAATTGGAGTGGTATTTCACTCAATAATATACGATATTCAGATAATAATGTGCTCATAGCAGATAGTGTGATAGACTCCAGGTACTGATCAATCAAGTAATTAAAGGGTGTAAGAGATATAGTCTAAAGTTGAACAGTAAAAAATCAAGACATATGATCATCAGCAAAGAAGCAGTGGTCGACTATAGAATTTAAGCTTGCGGTAAACCTCTGAAATGTGCTGAGAAGATCAAGTACCTAAAATGCACTATAAGCAAAAAGTGGAATCACTCGATGCAGCATAAAACAAACAAGAACTGCTTTTATGCGCATAAAAAATGTACTTACTGGACATGACTTAAACCTGAAGCTGTAGATGTAAATGGTGTAATGCTATGTATTCTCTGTTTTTATGTATGAAGCTTAATAGTAAACGCAACAAAATCAATTTTGCCTCATGATGGACAGAGTCGGTAATGACATCGTAATAAATTGCATGAACAAGGATACAGGGATTATTAAAACCATCAAGCTTAGAAAGCTTTCAAATCTCGCTCATATTATCAGGCATCCAGAAAAATAAAATATTATGCACCTTACATCCAAAATCGCAAAGAAACGCAGAACTTTATAGCTGAAAAACTTGCGGCAATGGTTCGACTGCACCAAAGAATAATTGTTCAGAGCAACTGTAAATAGACTTATAATTGCCAACATGATAGCTAACGTTTGCTGAGCTAATACGGCACAAAAAGAAAAAAAAAAAAAGAACAGAAGCTCAATTATGGTGTGGGGCGGCATATATTTAGAAGCATGTACAGAGTAAATGATAATTGAAGGCATCGCTTTACATGTGGTTGTTATGCATTAACATATATTCTGCAAAACCATGTGGTAACTTCTGTAGTGCAAGTTAACAAAAATTAGGTCTTAAATTAAGACCTAATTTTAAGACCCTTAATGCAAGATAATGCTTTGTAATTAGTTTTTTAAACCAATTATAAAAAAAAAATAACTAGTGCAACCATTGCTAAACTAGTAGTTTATTGGGCTGTACATCCATCTGTTAACTTAATATCATTTAAAGTCTAATCATAATTAAAAATTATTTTTCAAAAATTAAAAAAAAAAGACCGATAAGTAAATTGTTGCCCAATTCAATCGAAACGTAAAAAAAATTGATATTAGTAATCTCATACGGCATGAGAATTTTTGTGGTCCTAAATGTGAGAGTTATGTTGATTAAAGTTACTAGCCCGTGTAAAAGTTTCTTTGTGGGTTGTCAAATTAAGACAATACATACAAAACAACAAAAAATGAAAACATGTATTTTATACAAAATTGTTGTTATTTTTTTAGTATTTTTTTTTATGAATGATTTTAAAGAATAAAATTATAAAAAAATCTTATTCTAACATTAAAATCAGCCATAGACGTTTGGCGGTTTAATTATAAATCACCTTGTATAGAAATTGCTATGCAAAGTACGAGGAAAATTGAGTACCCCAGAATATCACAACAAAAATAAAACTGTTGTTTGTTTGTTTAGACCGGTCAGTTCTGTTGTAGCTAAAATTAGTTAAAGCCAAAATAAGTTCTTTTTTGATAAACCATTTTGCTTAAAACTGACTAAATTCGTCTGTCTCCATAACATATTATCTAAAGTGCACAAACCTTTGTCAAATCGCCCTGACAACTATCCAGTAAAACCCAAAGTGTTAAAAACGTGTTATGCAGCAGAGCCTTTTGGTATCGTTCCTTGTGCCACTTAGAATGTGATCAACGTGGACTTTGGCTGTACTTGCATCATTGAAGAGTATCGTGACAAAGTTTGTTCACAAGAAATAAAACATTCAATAAAAATATAGCAAAAAACAAGACAAATTTTTCCCATTCTTTTGCTTTTTACTCTTGCTTGGAGGTAGAGCATTTTTGGAATTAACATTTCAAACAAAAAAAGTAGTATTTTAACCTGAAATATCAGCTCTGAACGTTTGGAGGTATAACTATAAATCACCCTGTATAGAAATTCCAGTGCAAGGTACAAAAGAAAATGGGTACCCCAGACAATCTAATACAGTTTGCAAAACAACCAAAATATCACAAAATTAAAACTGTTTGTTTGTTCAGACTGGCTAGTTCTGTTATAGATAAAATTAGTTAAAGCAAAAATTCTTTCCAAAGTTTTTGTCGGACAACAATTTTGCTTAAAACTGACTAAATATGTCTGTCTCTGTGAAATATCATCTAAAGTGCACAAACCTCTGTTAAAAAATCTACTCTGTGTATTATATTTGATTTTATGACAACCAATTACAAAAATTCCTGGAAATTGCCAAATGTAGGTATATCAAGCTTAATCAATATTACTAACAAAAACAAACTAAATTATCACCTAAAAAATGGACACTATATTTAAAGAAAAACATTAGGTAGAGATCATTTTATCGTTGACACTGTAAAAACATTATTCAAACTATTCACAGTAGACCTGTAAATTCAACTTTGAATAATTGGCTGAGTTGTTGCAGCATCCTCATTAGTTCTACTGAATCCAAGACAAAGATATGTAGTCCATCAATCTTTATACCTTTTAAGTCACATTTAAGTTTTTTGAAAATGTCCTCTAAACTTGAAGTAAATATTCAAGGCAAGATGGTATCCCCTTGGCGTACTTTTCTAGTTATTTTTATTTTGTTACTCCTGATGAACAAAACAACACAAATACAATAAAACTCGGTTGTTCTTGGGGTTTAAGGGGTGATGACACAACCCAAAAATCAGCCCAAATGACAACCTTTCTTGCAGCGGTGCACCCTGCTGAATAACTAACAATGCTCAGTCGACCGAATGATTGCCGGAACAAGTAACCTAATCTTGAAAGCCAACAGCTTCAGTTAGATGAGCTGACAAGAGTAAGGGCACCCTCTTGTCCTTGGAGTAAGAAATCACTCCATAAAGCGGACGAACCACACATGGTCAACAGCATGAAAATGCAGAAGGCAATCATCATCATGACTATTTTCAAAATAAATAAGTCCGGAGTTTTAAGTCCTCCAATCGGATTTCCGGGGAGGACAGTTTTAAACAACAGCATAAGAAAAAAACCAACAAAAATAAACCAAATGTAAAAACAATGGCCCAAGATGGTAAAATACAAAATGCCATCCAAAAAATTAACATACTTGAGGTAGACATAATGAACATCAGTGAAATGCGCTGGCCGGGAATAGGATGCTGCGTGGTTAAGGAATATAAAGTCTACCACTCCGGTGGCTAATGACCAACACAAGCACGGATTGGGAATAATAATATCAAAAAAACTTCAATAATATAGCATTCATTTTTCACCAATACGAGATAGAATGCTACTCATTCAAATAGAAAGCACACCTATTAAATTGAACATTATTCAAGTCTATGCCCCAACCGCCAATAAATTAGATAAAGAAGTTGAAGTATACTAACCACTGACAGATTTACCCAAACAACTCAAAAAGCATGACACAACCATTATCACGGAGGACCTAAATGCCAAAATTGAAAAAAAAAGAAGTGGGGAACACATAGGGGATCGGGGCCTAGAAATCAGAAATGACAGATAATATAGATTACAGTTATTTGCAGAAGAAGAAGAATTTGTCATACTGAACACCTTTTCCAAACTCCCACTCAGACAATTTAATACATGGATATCACCACAAAACCGACGTGGAAATATCATCAGAAATCAAATCGATTAAGTGCTTGTAAATAAAAGATTTTGCAACAGCTGCCTATCAATTAAAACTTATCCTGGGGCAGATATATCATCAAACCACAGCCCTTTAATCGAAAGATTCAGAATTAAACTAAAGAAAATAAAGAAGAGAATTATTATAAAAAATATGAGGAATTTAAAAGAACAAAAAACAAGCAAAACAGTAATAAACATTAATTGAAAAGAGACAGAAGAACAAAGAAATAATACAGATAAAACACTAAATGAAATACTAGAAAACCTATCTAGAATGCTTAAATGAAGTAGAAAACAAAGACCTAGTGGATAAGCAAGAGAAAAGAAAAAGCTGGATTACGGACGAAATACTAAAGTTTATAGAGGAAAGAACGAAAGTAAAAACCAACCAAGCAAAATACAAAACTTTGCAAAGACAAATAAGAATAAGGAGATTACAACAGCAAAAGCAAACTGGCTTAATATACAATTCGCAGAAATAGAGGCCCTAGAGAAAAAATACAATTCATTTAATATGCACGAAAAAATCAGGAAAACATCAGGTCTTAATAAACCCAATACAACAGGAATACCACACAATGCTGATGGAAACATAATAACAGACCAAGCAGAAAAAATGGACACGTGGAAATCATATCTAATAGAACTCTTTAAGGACACCAGGGGAGAACAAGGTCCTGTAAGGAATTATGTTAACTTCATGACTATAACAACAAATAAAGTCTCATTAGGCAATATCATAACTTTAGGAAGGTAAATCTCCAGGACCAGACCACATCCACAGCAAACTAATAAAACTGTTTGACAAAGACGGCATAAGATGGCTAACAGCAATATTTAACAAGATAGGAAAAATACCAAAGCCGTGGCTAAAATCGACGTTTAAAATACTTCCTAAGAAACCTAGTGCAAAGCAGTGTAATGAATACCGTACCATCAGCCTAATAAGCCATTTATTAAAAATATTTCTGAAAATCATACACCGGAGAAAAAACAAGATATGCAAAGAACATATAAGTTGCACACCATTTGGAAATTAGAACGCGTTAGGCACCAGAGAGGCAATATTTACTGTCCAAGTTCTCGTTCCAAGATGCAGGGATGTAGACTGCGATGTACATGTATGCTTCATCAATTATTAAAAAGCTTTTGACAATGTACACCCATAGTAAGCTCACCTAAGTATCATAAGTAATTTGTACTGAAACCAAACAGCCTCAGCACGCATTCAAGAAGAACTCTCAGGAGAGATCAAAATTAAAAAAGAAGTTCGGCAAGAATGCATATTGTCGCCAATACTATTTAACGTATACTCAGAACAAATATTTAAAAAAGCACTGGAAGGTACGGAATATGAAATTAAGATTAACGGAAAAACCATAAACAACATAAGATAAGCAGACGATACGGCAGTATTTGCAGACAGTCACAAACATCTCCAGATATTAATGAACAAAGTAGAAGAAAACAACCAAAGATGTGTCCTTGCACTTAACATAGAGAAAACTAAATACATGATAATTTTCAAACAGAATCATAATCAAAACCAAATAAGAGTAAACAACAAATCAATAGACAGAGTAGAAACATACATAGTACACATACCTAAGCACAACACTTAACGAATCCTGGGATCATGCAAGAGAGATAAAGTGCAGAATAAAAAAATCCAGAGTCTCATTCATAGAAATGTCAAAGATATTTAAAACACACGACCTACCAATACCAACAAAAATAAAATTACTTAAATGCTACATATTTCTAATCTTATTATACGAAGCCAAATCCTGGACGTTAACAGAAGCGACATGCAGAAAGCTGGAATCCTATTAAATATGGTTATACCTCCGCATTCTAAAAATATCCTGGACGGATCATGTCAGCAATCAACATGTTCTAAACATAATCGGTAAAGAAAAGGAAATAATAATGACAATAAAAACAAGAAAACTGGAATATCTAGGACATGTAATGAGATATAAATAAAGATACGGGTTACTGCAGCTAGTCCTACAAAAAAAAATAAAGGAAAGAAAGAGAAAAAAGAAGAAAATCCTTCTGGTTAAAGAATCAATTCAACATAACAACGGTGGGCCTATTCCGCGCTACAGCAGATAAAGTAAAGATAGCTATGATGATTGCCAACATTCGATACGGATAGGCACCAGAAGAAATTCTTTCTATTCGAGTTTGCAGTGTTTGCAGGTAGGTAATCGATAGTGTTGTATCTTCTGCAAAATCCTGGCTGTTCTACTAGCTGATAAAAAAATAGTCTGTATAGTTACAAAAAATAGTTTAAACTTATCTTCTCCAAGACTTTTACCATTATTCATTTTTCTCAGGACAGTTCTAATTTCATAGAGTAATATATCAGGCATATCTTTTGATTGCGGTTCCGGTTCCTTATCAAATGTCTGACAAATACAAACCGTTATAGAAAATATTTGACTATTTGGAGTATTTGTTGAAACAAAAAGTTCTTCTCAATTGTACTTAAAACCGCATCGGTTTTGTATTTTCTTATGTTTTTTTGAATACATTTTCTTACTTGTCAATTGAGTGCTTTATATTCGTTCCCGTTTCCATACGTCTTCTCTGTTCTGTAATTTTACTAGTGTTTGTACTTAGTTTAAAATCCTTTGAGAGTTTTGCTTTTCAAACTTCAAATCAAGCCCTAGCTGCGCTCGTACTAGTTTATAATATCATTAATAGCCATAAATTAATTAAAGTATTTTAGTCCTTAAAATAACACGCTATAGACAAGGTAAAATAAGTTGTAGAACTATGCAACATTACACTACATCTCTATGAACCAAACAATACAATATACCTTTATCATGCACAAAACATAAAGCTTTATTGTTTATTTATTTTCAATAATTGCCGTAGCAAACGCTCATCCACCCATCTACCACGTCATGCATGCATGTCGTTAATATTTAAACGCATTTTGGTCACATTATAGTTTTCAATGCTATTAACCGCCAATTGTTCTAACCATTGTCAGCTGCTATTTTAATCGACTGAAAATTTAACATACATTCTCAATTACTATGACATGTATGTATTCAACTGCGCTCACAGCAACCTCAATAATCTATGCTGTTACCTTTAGCCTATGTAGGAACGACTCTTTCTACAACATCCAAGACTTGTTCGGAAAAAGTGTAAATAATCTAATCCAGTTATAATCTACCCCAATCACCCCAATGCTAATGTAATTCGTTATATACTTCTCGAAGTTTTGTCAGCCTTAGTGTTAATTATCTCAGACCACTTCAACCTCAATAACTTCAATGCTTAAGCAATAACAATGTACATTCTTATACATATCCCAGGATCTTCTTAGTGTATGTGTGCGTAAACTGAGACAGTTAAAATTTGCCTCAAGAACTTCGTCTTACTCACCCCAAGACCTTTACTGTCCATATGTAAATACCCTAGACAGTTAGAATGTACTCTAATAACCTCAATGCAAACAAAGTACCATTTTATGCACACCTCCAAAGCTTCATCGCCATGTGTCTAAATAATCTCATACAGCTGCAAAATATCTCAATAGCTTCATTGCTAAAGTAATGCCAATGTACATCGTTAAACACAATCCCAAAACCCTTACAATGCAGCAATATAATTAGCAACACAATGATTTGAAAGGAACCGTCTCAGTGTCAACAAATCAAAATCCGTCTACATAATTTTTCGTTGAGATTAAATACTGAAAGTTATAATACTTCAACAAAGTGCATCTAATATTTTGCAAAATTTTAATAGCAATGTTTCAGTAAATGCTGCTAGAAATGCATGTTTTGCATTACGCCAAAATCACAAAACAAAGTTCAACCAGTGATTGTTCTTCCACATAACCTATTTAATCACAAAAATTGAGAAAATTTGTTCGCTACAAAGAAGAGCTACAGGAATAGGTTTAAATTACAAAGACGATTGCAAACTATTCTTTAAATTATTAAAAGTATTTATGATCATTGTCTCTACATACATAACATTTTAAGTAAAACATCCGTAGTTTTTCTAAACACAATAAGAAACACCATTAACAACATCAGAGGCGAAAACAATATATACCCAAATTACTTAAATTGGCATTTAAACCATTCCGACCGCTACATTGATTTATTTTTTACGAATACATCCAGAAAGGAAATTATAATTTGTTTGCTGTTGTCGTTACAATAACAGAAATCAAAGTAGCGGTAAGATGCTCTTAACTACAACACAATTTAATAAAATTGTATTTAGCAGATAATGCTATTAATATTTTAGATTTTGTCTAGTTTTATGTAAACCCGAATGAACACTGTGACTTTTAGATAATTTATAAATGTTAATTATATTTCAGATTGTAAGTTTTATTAATGTGTCGTATCTTATAATCCAATACCATGAATTAAACGTTTAAGATATTTATTATTTATATAACAGTCCACTCAAGTCATTTTTAGTATTAGTTTAATTTAATTTGTTTACAACAATCATGCAGCTTCTAATATTTGTACTCAGAATTGTATGATTTTACATTTATTGACGTATGCATGTAATCAAACCCCGTCCGCATACTTATTGTGAAGATTCCTATTTATTTCCACTTGAATTGATCAAAGGCAAGAGATATTTATTACGAGAAAAACAATGTCGGTCAATCACCTATAAAAATCAAGATAAATATGTGAAGCTTATTTAAAAATCATTTTTAATCCAATAGTTAATAAATTTTTGCACAAACATTTTCAATATTAAAATCACGTATATGCTTTATGAAAAAAACTCAAATTAAAAAATTCTACTAGTTGATCGATTTCATAAGCTTCAAACAAATCCATTTGAGGATGATGATGAAAGTACTTGACACGTTTACATGCAATTAAAATGTAGCATTTGACTCTAAATTAAAAATAGCAATCATATCCCTATATTTTATCATCAATAAATGTTTTATAAAATAATAAATTTTTATTACAATTTATTAAAACTATAAAAAACTTATGTTTACGCAAGTATGCTACTTTAATGTTATATCGAAAACAATGTGCAGCATTGCTCCTATCTTAGTAAATAGTTTAGGCCTATAATTTAACATGCCATAGTTTGTAAAATCTTTATTGCTCCTTTGATCAAGTAGTTTCATTTCAAAAGACTCGTTAATCGTTTGATAACAAAATAGCTTAATTTTGTGGAAACGAATCACATATTAAATATTAATTAAAAAATAATTGGAAAGTAAAAGTATTCTTTCAATATTTGAAAGCTCATAAATGTATTGTTCAGAATTATAAACCTTCTTTTAATCATAATGTTTCAGGTGAGACAATGCTAAGAGGGGGATAAGATATCCACGACAAATAAATCCCAAGAGTGTTAGTTAAGGGAAGCAAAGCTTTTTATAACTTGGAACATGTCAATCACGTTAAGATATTAGAATGAAAAAAAGATCTTTCAACGGAAAACAAACGCAACTGGATCTAGCAGACTGCCACGCAGTTTGAGAGCTTTATCTCGCAGGAATAGAATGATTATAATGGCAATACATTATAATATGAAAAAAATACAGATGGATGCATAAGCCTTAGATAAACTAAAGAATATTCAGAAAAGAGTGATGCGTATGCTTAAATACAATTACATAGAAATTTGAGTACATTTTTTTATTTATTCTAAACTAATAATAAGATTAACATTAGTTATAGTATACGTTGAACTTTAATTACTCACGTGCATTTATGCAAAACAATATAGAAAATAATATGTTATGGTGCTGTGAATAAGGGTTGCAAATTATATATCTGGTCTTGTATGGCGAGTACGATAATTACCTTTAGCCCGTAGACTAATATCTGTTGGGAGATCTGGGCTGTTGTGCCGATTAATATTAGATAAATACAAACATGTAAATGCTATTAAATTTTATCAACAAGAGATCAATTAATAAATGTAATCAAAAAGAAGTCTTAATAAAATTTATAAGTATACAACAAACAAATTATAAATAATATATCATTAGTTCTTTCCCTTTTCATTTCCTAATTTTAGGTCATTTGATACTATTCAATTCTGTTGTAACTTAATATTTTTCGTTTATTAGTTTCATATTCTTTTATTGTCCTCGTCTATTTCCCCTAATGGCATCTGGGGTGCTATAGCATGAGCTCGGAAAAAATTAAATTAAAAGAAACAAACAAAAAAAAACAAACATAAAAATCCTGCGGGGGAAACACGTATAGGACAGACTGTGACGCGGCTAATTATGACGTCGCTTGGGAATTCTTGCCTATCTTTTCCTACAATAACAAAAAAAAGTAGTATGGTAGCCGGTGTTTATCTGAATCCCATGCCACGACCTCTGACACTTTTTGTGCTTTACAGCTTCCAAACCATATCGCGTGGAATATACGGAAAATATCGCGCACAATATAAAATGTACCCTACAACAGAAGTCTGATTATGTAAGCGTAATAAAAATAATAATAATAATAATATTACTTAGATATTTATGTATGTGTTGAATATTAAACTATGCAATACTGTAGGGTAATATTAAAACTCATAATAATACTTTTTGCTGCGATTTTTTTTTAAATGTATGATTGCGTTTAATTCTAGAATTGAATTTATTGTAGCGTGAATTTTATATTATATTACACTAAGGATACGTCGTTTGAACTTTGTTTAGTACACTTTATTTGATTATTTTATATTATAATAGAATCTATGAACCATTATATAATAAATAAAAAATTCACTTCCATTTCCAATTTGGTTTGCCTATTTTTTAAGTAATTTATTCTGTTACATTTATTCCATCTATTGCACTCTTTCTATGCAGTTTATTTTATTAGAAATTTTTTTCTTGTCAATCTACTAGTATTAAATCAATATAATTAAAATTTATTGGTTATCTAAACAAAGTAAGTAGCAGTTGCAAAATGAAGAAAAGTATTAAAACTAATAAACTTAGACAATGTGTATTTGAAACCTTGGTTATTAAATATGCAAAATCACTTCCAACACTATCAAACGTAGAGATCACTGGAGATATTCTCACAAGCAACTAATATTACGTTATAGCACACGTGTTTGAACTCAAATTACATAGAAACGTAAACAGCTACGCAAACAAAACATTTTACCTCCTAGTAAAGCTTTCTTCCTTCTTTGAATTTACTTTTGTCTAATAAAAGTATTATACGACCACATGCCCTATCTAACTACAATTTTATTAAAAAATGTCGATCCAAAATGGTAATTTGCAGAATACAAAAATAATAATTAAAAACGGTTTAACATAATAATAATAATAATAAATCTAGTTTATTTATACATATACAAAAAAAACAAATATAGTCAAGAAAATAAAAGAAAACATCATAAAAAGCAGCTATATAGAAAAATTAAAACACTACATAAAAAGAAAATATTCATCAAAGTTTAATGCCTATAATCAATAATGTATTTACAAGGCCCTGTTTTAAATTTTGCAATGTTGGTTGAGTTTTTTATATAAATAGCCATTAAATTGTTCAACAATAATTAATCAATCATCTTTTTGCTGTTGAAAGTTTTTGCTAAATTTATTGTAAAATTGTTCCTAATTCTTGTTAAATATAAATGAGTTTAATAATTTTGATTTATTTAAAGTACTTACATGTTTGATTTTAAAAACAAATAGTTTCCTAAATTGTCGGCCAGTTTAGAGTGTTAAACAAGTTTTTTTTATGTACTCTATTCAGTATTGTAAACAACAATAACAATTCATTAGATCGTCAATATGTAAATTAAATGTTAATTTGTTATTGCTTAAATATCTTAATTCCTAACCATTGTACTTTGACTTTATCGTTAAATTTTAAGTTAGAGTATGTAAAAGATTAATTTTAAATTGTGAAACGCAAACAACTAACCTACTTTTGTTCCAACTTTATTCAAGTCAAGTTGTACACTTGCAGGAATGTTTGTTGCATGCTTTATCCAAAAAACCATTGTTTGGCGTCATGTGGTAAGCATTAATACATTAACCATATAGGTTGGCTATGTGTTGTGGAGACTAAGTAAGGTTGACACTGAAAGAGTACATAGTGCAGTAGCAATTATTGCATCTTCCCAGTTTACCGTATCACAAGTAAAATGTGATGGGCAATATTATTTACAAACTAATAAAAATCACTTTTTCTAATAACCGCTAAGCTACCTCACACTTCAATATAAGTTAAGTTAAACTATATATCTGATTTAAGTAGAACAAAAATAACATAAATTAACCGCATCAGCAAAGATAGCAAAACAAGCAAATATTTGGTACAATAAAAGTAGAAACTTTAATTCATATTGGTCGGTTAAATTATGACAACATAAAATTCTAAAAAACTATCTACTCCTTTATCAGTAGCTTGCTCAGGTAGTGAATATAATAAAAAATTCTAATTATAAATAGTAGTGATCTCAAAGGGCAACGTTTCATTTATACCAAAAAACCAACCGATGCAACCCAATTGATAAACAGATAAATAAAACCTGCAAATACGGGAATATAATCGTAGATAAAACATAAATTGGTTTTACTTGCCCAGTGGCACTTATGTACAAGCACATAAAACCAACGCTTACTTGTAAAATGTTTCTAAATTTAACTACTAGTTTGTTTTAGAAAGAATTTTTGCCGTTTACAAAAATACTGATATAGATGAACTAATCCCCAATCAGACGTTCCAGACTCTTCACTCTTGTTGCCAACAAAAAATATAATTTTCCTTTGTGGTATTTTGTCTGGCGTCTTTGCATTGCGGTTTTTTGGTCCTAGTGCAAATCTAGTTGTTACTAGTTCCGTTTTTTCAATCATGTATTGAAATCTTTTTTGCTTAAATTGTGCTTGCCAAAGAAAGTACTACGTTGTGTATTGTAAACTTTAATCTCGTTCAGCAGATATAACAGAATTTCTTTGTACTCTAAGATATATATTGAAGATTTGACAAAATTCCCATTCTTAGCATGTGTTTGTTTAGGTCACAGTATCAGGTTATAACTCCCATAAGCTTTTACAGTTTTCTTCTGCTGCTAGTCAGTGTAACATCCTTTCAATGCCGTCTCTTGGGTATATTATGCACCTCTAGTTATTATTCCTCTAGTAGTCTATAAATTTTTGCCTTAAGATCGTCTTGAGCTTTTTTTTAGTTAGATTGTTCTCCAAAAAAAGAAAACAATGCGTTTCTCATTGAAAACCTCAAAACTTGCTTGCTTTGGAGTCCAGTTATAAGTCCTAAAAGCTTTTGCAGTTTTGTTTGAATCATTTGCATTACTGAGGTTTAGTTTGTGTGATTGTTTGCCTAAATACAACGTAACTGACATCCTTTGGCTTTTGCATTTATATATTGCGGCTTCGGTGCCATTGCGGTCTGTGTACTAGATGGTTCTTTTAACATTGACCAAGTATTTTTTGTTAATCCAGTCTTCTCAAAACAATATTTTCACATTTAACAACTTTAGTATGCAATAATTATTCATAATATCTGATATTATCCTTAGTATCTCTTTTTCATGTAACACATTTGTTGTTTCTGGTTTGTAAATCCTAAGATTTACAGTATGTTCTTTAACCGCTGTCGCTGCGGTGCTTGTCACGCCTCCATCATCACAACTAAGTGCAGTAGTAGTAGTGATAGCAATGTTTCCATGGCAACTGGAAGCGTTGTTCTCATTGCTTCCGTTATCAGCAGACATACTAATCTTTGTACATTGCATTACGATAGTTTAAGTAATGTTAGATGTTTTTGTTTAAAACACCTTGCGTACTTCATTCCTTAAAGGTTGTCCCACAAGTTGCTGTATTTCGTGTCAAGTTAACTACAAATTATTTGTTTACCAGTCTCGTATAAAATCCTGAAAACAGGTTGAGGTCTAATAAATGTCTTTGTAGATCCCTTTTTGGCAAACTGATTTACTTTAAAATTACATCCAAACCCTGATTCTTAAGTATTTAAATCAAACGTACCGTGATGTTAGCGACTAGTCATACCTTCCATCACTGGTATGAATTTTACTACTGTCCGACATGCTGGTAATTGATCTGTTAAAGTGTTTCCTTATTCAATCATTCTAACGGATCATATATGCCCGTACTAATATGAGATTTAATTATCGGATCGAGTTGAAAACTATGCAATCGTCAATATTCAAATAATCTTGGGTGGCCCGGCTATTAAATAACGAGAGAAAAAAATCTATAATCAAATGCTCCTTTTTAATGTACTTCCCTCTCCTCCCGTTCCATTTTTTTTTATTGGTCAAAGCAATGCTGGAAGTTTTTTTTTAAGCATTAAGGAGCTCCGCCAATAATCGCTTCAACTTTTCCATCGACTCAAACCAAGTTCCTTTTAAGGCAGACTTGATTTTCAAAAACAGAAAAAAGTTACAGGGTGCTAAATCAGGCAAGTACGGCGCGTGTTCGAGCACTATAGTGCCTTTAGCGGCTAATCTTCGGTGCTCTCTCGGCCTTAAGAAAACCGTCCATACCATTGAAAAACACGCGCACAAGATAGAGAATTCTCACCATAAGCCCCTTTCAACAACTTATAGCACTCACTCGGAATTTGTTTTTAATTTAACAAAAAATTCCACATTGATCCGTTGCTCGTGTTTTTTGTCACACATTGTTATCGACACAAGAAAAAAACACGTTTGTATTTAACCTTTATAGAAAAATACTACTACAGCAACAAAAAAGTCTTTTAGTACTGAAATAGTAGACATTTTCAGCTATTCAACACTGTACTTGTTTCCCTCCTTTCCCCGATTGCAGACCTCGTATGTCTAATCACCAATATATATATATATATATATATCTATCTGGTCATATCAGGTGTTAGTCCCTATGTTTGTCCAACCGTTTTGTTTGATAAATAAATTTGCTGAATAGTTTGTAAGTAAGTAAGTATGTGCTTTATTCAAAACTTTTAAATAGTGTAGACATTAGCATTTGTATTTGGTCTGCAATATTTAATTCTTATTCATATATACATTTATCTTAGTTTTATGTATTGCATTTTTTATATTTATAATAATTTTAATTTGTTTGTTTTTGTACTTTTTAACTTGTTTAACTTTATATTTACATTTTATTTTTTTCTATATTCTTCTAATGTCAAATTTTTCATTTTTTTTGGTACATTTATTAAAATTTTTAGCGCCCCTATTTTTCTTTTATCCACTTTGCTCCTAGTATATTTTCAAGTTTTTTTTTATCTTCCTTCCACGCCTCGCATTCTACTAGAGTGTATTCTGCGTTATCTTGTGTTTCTTCCTGACAAAATATACACCTTTATTCTTCCTTAATTTTTTAAATTTTTTGCAAAAATTTTTCCAATGCTCCGTGCCTGGTCAGTATTTGTGTTGTATAATAACACGTCTCGGGTTTCATCTCTAACCATTCTTTTATCTCCGGGATTAGTTCTCTTGTCCTTTTCCCCCGTTTTCTCTATTCCATTGTCTCTGCCATCTTTCCATAATCTTCGCTTCTTTTGCTTTTATTTTTGCTTTTTTTACACATTCCTTTTTTTACAATTTTTTTTATTTCTATTTTTTCTCCACCTTTATATCCGCGAGAGGTGTTGCCACAATTACTTCTACTAATCCATAGCAAGCTTGCTTTTTATGGCTTCTCCCCATGTTTCTGCAGAATACAGCAATTTGCTTCTTGCTGCCGTTGCTATTAGCCTTCTGCTTTCTTCTCTTGGACCTCCGTTGTTTGGCATAAGTCTACAAAGCTTTCTTTCTATTTCCTTTGTTCCCATGACAGCTTTCTTAACCTGTTCATTCCATCCTATTGCTTCGAGTGTCACCCCGAGGTATTTGATTTTTTTTCCTATAGTTATCACTTGATCTCCCACCTGCATTTTACTTGTTCCTCTATCATTCCTTTTAGTCAATAACCATGCCACCTCTGTTTTTTGTGTTGCTAATTTTAAACCTTTATTCATCCATATTTGTATCAGATCAATTGCCAGCTCTTGTCTTCCTTTGAGTACTTCTATTTCTACGTCTCTACCTACTACTGCTATGTCATCCGCAAATGCTGTTATTGACACGCTTTCTGGCATTTTTATTCAAAGTAACTCGTTATAAACAAGGTTCCACAGTTTTGGTGCCAGTGCTGAGCCCTGCGGTACTCCTCTGGTAAGTTTGAGTCTTTCCTTCTTGGTCACTAGGTTTCTGTGCTGTAAGTAAGTCCAACGCTATCATTACACAGTATTGTCTTTTCCTCTGCGTTCCGCTGTTTGCTTCTTGTGCTATTGTTTTCACTTTTTCTATAGCTTTTAAGGTTGTTTTTCCTTTGGTAAACCCGTATTGTTCCTTTTCCCGTCCTTCTTTTTCTTCTATTTTTTGTTCTATCCTCCGTACAATAACTTTCTCCATTATTTTAGCCAGTGTATTGATTAAGCATATTGATCTGTATGACGTTTCTTTTCCAACTTTTTTCTATTTCTTAATCAGTACTACAGTGGCCTTTTTCCAACATCCTGGAAAAATTTCTTCTTTAAGGCATGTGTTGATTATTTTAGTTATTTCTAGAGCTGCTTTAACAATCTCTGTTGTTATTTTGTTTGGACCTGGTGCTTTGATAATAAGCAATTTTATTAGCTCTTTTATCTCTTCCACTATTGCAATAACTGTTTTTTCTTCTTCTTTTATTTCTAATTTTTCTACTGGTTCTCCCTAATAGTTTTTCAATCTTGACTTCTTCTTCTTCGTTTTTTTTAAGTAGATTCCTTTTGCTCTTCCACCCAATTTGTCCATCACTATTTTGTACGGCTTTCCCCAAACATCCCCGTCTATAGAGTCTATCATTTCTATCTAGCATCTTTTTCTGCTATCCTTACTTGCTTTTTAAAGATTTTTCTGACGTTTTTTAGTTTCTCTTCCATTTATTCTGTGTTTTTTCCTCTTCTTCTCTGCCTTTTGATTTTCCTCCCTGTTTGTACTGTTTTTTTCCTGCATTCTTTATTTCCTCACACCACCAGTATGGTCCTTTTTGTCCCCCTTTCCTGTACCTAGGAATTGCTTCCTCCGCCGCATTTCTCAGTTTTTCTGAGTACCTCTTGCATCTTTTCCCAATATTTTCGTATTCTGTCACTTTATTTTTTCTTTGTCCATTCTTCTTACGTTCCATTCACCTTCTCTCGTGTGCTTCTGTTTTCCTTTCTCCTTTGTATTGTATTGTATATGTTTGTGTAGACTCAGTAACTCTTCTTCTGTCACGATCCATTCATTTATTATTTTTGCCATTTCTCACGTTGCTATAGGTTTGTCTCCTTTGTTGCAAATTGTAAGATTTAACACTGCTGTTATCTACTCTGAGATTTTTCCTCTTAAATTGTTCTTGTAGCCTCCCCATCTCGGTGATTTTGCGTTGAAATCACGTCCTACATTTTTGTTTTGTTTATCTGTTTTCTTAAACTGCTTTCTAATTCTTCTATCCACTCTCGATAGTATTCCAGACCGCAGTTTGGGCTAATATATCAGCTGTATACTATCATTCATCACATTTTATTCTACAAGTTTGTATACTTTAATATATATTTTATGAATTTTATTTTGTTTATTTTAAATATTTCCATTGCTCTCCGTTCGACTTGGTTCGGTTCATCTTGCCTTTTCTTACTGCTACGGCACGCAATTGTTCCAATGTGCATGTCAATCAATTAAACTTGCATATAATTATTGAATACAACTTAATTAAAAATTATAAAATCTACTTCTAACATATAAGCCGTAATGGCAGAATACACATCATAACACCAATATATGATATACTATTATACCAATGTAATTGTAATACCTTTTTACCTTACTGCTGATTTGCATGTGTTTGTTGCACCATATTACGTCTCCAAGGTAACTTGATATTGCTGCAGCCTTGTTAGTCTGGCTTATTATATCTTAGTGATTGCATGTTATTAGGTTCCTTGAGAATGTCGTGATTTTTATCATATTTAAAGAGATAATTTTTTTTTTTGCTGTGACGAGAATGTTAGTTTTTGAAAATCGTATTCTGTTTTAGCAATTCTTGTCGCATCATCTTCGTAGAAAATCATGCTGATATATAGGTTTCCCATTCCGTATCCAATCTTCACTAATTTTACCTCCTCAATTATTTTGTCATGTGTAAAAAAACAACTTCAAAATACTTTAATGATTTCAATGACAATGCATTTTATTCTACACTCCGTTTTTGTTCAAGTGCAAGTAACCTCAGTGACTCAATGACCACAATGACAATGTGCTTCTCCAAAATTCCTTCCAACATGTGTGAATAACCCCAGGAAACTATAAAATAGACTCTTTGCTAAGCAATGCTGAACCATTAATGTTTAAGTTATTAATAAAGATACAGAAAAATCAAAAACATGTGTTTCTACATAAAGATTTAGAAATGTGTTAGCAGAATAGGTTTCCAAACTGTTCAGTTCCGAGCAAAAATTCTGAAGATGATAAATTTACTAGGAGAATGTGACTGTTTTATCTTAAGATAAAAACTTTTATGTAGTGAGTTAATAAAGGCTTTCCTCTACCCAAGAATGCAAAAACGCAATCTACTCCGCAAATAGTGTTTGCCAGTTTTCTAAAAAGTTAAAAGAATTCTATTAATTAAGTATATACCAAAAGGAACTACAATAACGGGATATATCTATAAAGATACAACTAAAAACTTGAAACCAGCTATACACAAAAAATACACCAAAATTATGCTCAAAAATCTCTGCTTCTGCAACGACAACGACATGGTGCATAATGCACAAATTATTAAAAAAATAGTCAATTCCAATCTTGCTCCCTATAACTAATATCTTTTTCCAGAACTCAAAAAGTACTTGAAAAGTAGGCATGCGCCGTTAAAATAAAATAAGTTTAGAGCAGTTTAAAAAACAAAACTGGTAAGAGTTTTAATAAAACGTTCGTGTGTGGTTTAACTCACAATTGAAAGACTCGCTAATCTGTACAAACTTAGCTTAACTAAATTCCAAGTTTAACTACCATTGATACTATTAAAAAACCTACCCTTAGTGTGAATAAAAATTTCTTTTAATCTTAGCTCAACAAACAATTAATGTTTGTTCGGCATTTGCTTAGGATTCTTATAAAAAAATTCAATTCCTTATTGACGTAATGTTAACTTGATTTGATGTGCAGCATGCCATCAACACTCAATATAAACACAAGTTATATTCAAACTAAATTTTGTTAAACATTTCTTTTTATATTATTGATGTTTGATTACTGATAACAAGTATAAAGCTTAACGCATTTTAAATTATAAAATGATTTAAATTTTAAAATCCTTTATGTTTTTAAACTCCCGAAGCAAGCGAATAGAATTTCAGGTGATAAATTTTCCATTATTATTTTTCCACTGTATGTGCGTGTGCGAAATATTTTTTTCGTTGAGCGTGTTTAAAGTAAATGGATGGGTAAAGCTGCAAAAAGATTTTCGTCTGAAAAATAAACATTGTTGGCCACATCAGAATGGTATGCAGGATGTGGGGCAGAGGAAGGAAATGGATTTAGTGAACGCTCTGTCTTCCGGCACATAACTTATATTCCAGCCACTGTTGCAAAATTAGTTGTTCAAATGTTTACATGCCATGAAATTGAAAAACTGCGAAGAATACTTATTGCACGTTCCGATCGACATTTAAAATAACTGATTGCAATGTTTTCTACGTGCTGCCTTTAGCTCATTGCGAAACCTTCACATAAAAGCAATATATTCGTCCGTGTAAAACGAAGAAGGCAAGTGCACAAAATACAACTAGTTTCAAACGGGAACTTGATAGATTTATATATTGAACGATAGAGAAAAGCAACTACGAGGGTTGAAATGAATGGAATTTTTCTTTAAATTTCACATAATCTAATGCATCAATTAAATCCTCTTGAAAAGCTTGAAAAAATCGTTTGTTTTAAATCATTGCAGGACGTAATTAAATTGATCACCAACCTCTGCAAATTTTCACGAGCATAAAGGAATGCACTGGAAAAAATGAAGACGAATCTAATTAACTTGGTCGGAATTTATGGAATGCAGTAACGTAGCCGTATTGAGCTCAAACCGTACATGAAATCACGGCACTTATTAGAACAAAATCCATTTGTATGCAGTTGACCTAAAAATAGATAATAGAAAAAGAAAATACTAGAAGTCATGTGAATAAACCAATTATGTTGAATGATTGAATTATCAAGTATGGCGTATCCTAATGCTGACTTGACTACACACAATACTGCATACTTGTCAAAGTAATTATAAAAATAATAAAAATAATAAAAAACTTAAATGGAACAAATAAATCAATTATAAGTTGTACTAAAGTTTATTTTATTTTCAGAAAATTAAAAAAATAAATACCTAATTACCGTTTTTATTTTCTAAAAATGAAATAATCCTCATCACAGAAAAACAAAAAATTTTATAAGATACATTATACAGGGTGTTTCATAACTGGAATTTTAAACGGAAAATCTAAATAACTTCTTTCTCTATCTCACTTTGTTTCCGAGATAATAAGTTATTTAGAAAACTTTTTATTTAGCAACAAAAAAAAACAAAACAAAACAACACTTAATACTTATCAAAATTTGTTTTTTTTGGTTCGGTTAGTAAAATTTGATGAAAATCATCAACAGAGAATACGCAGATATCATTTTTGTTTACTGATTCTGTAATGGTAATTTCCTTGCTGCATGTCGGGAGTATCAATTAAGATTTCTCGACAGATGGGAACCTTCTCGTCGCGTATTTTTGGACGCTTTCAAGGGCTCCGTGAATTTGGAATTGCCGTAGTAGAGGTCCACATCAACAGCACACCGTGGTAGAAGAGGAACAAATAGTTGACCAAGTTCTTGATGAATCAGAGGTCAGGGTTAAGCAACTTTCCGCCCGTTTACAACTATCTAAAAACTTTGTCTGGAAAACTTCAATCACCATAACAACCTTAATTGATACTAACTAGATCATTACATCTTTCAACACTCATTTAATGCTTACATTTCATAAAAAAAATTTAAACACTCTATTTCTTAATACCTAACATATGCCTTAATTTCTGAAAGGTATCTTTAGTTAATGATTTTGTAAAAATATCTGCTATCTGATCTTTTGTAGTAACGTAATCCACATTAAATAAACCATCTTCAAATCTTTCACAAATAAAATGATATTTAATATCAATGTGCTTTGTTCTGTTGTAAAACTCTGGATTTTTAATTAATCTTATTGCACTTTGATTGTCTAAATATAGTACTGGTGTTTCTCTTTTATTAATTAACTCTTCTTCTAATCTTTTAAGCCAAATTAATTCTTTTACTGCTTGACTAGCCGCCACATACTTAGATTCCGTAGTTGATAGAGCAACGCATCGTTGCTTCTGTGAACTCTATGACACAGGTCCACTTCCTCAAAGAAAAACCGTACTTCTTGTCACATCTTCTTGAAATTCTATTGCCTGCAAAATCTGGATCACTATAGCATGAAAGTCTTTGTTTTCCTCCTGATTCATAGAACACACCATATATAATAGTTCCTTTCAATTATGTCAATACTCTTATCACAGCATTGTAATATACTTAATTTGGATTTGTCAAATATTGACTCAAAGTACTTACAGCATATGCAATGTCTGGTCTTGTTGCAACTGAAAGATACACCAAACTACCAATCATTTTTCAATATGTTGATTATTTTACTACTTATCTACTCATATTATCAGAGTGTTCTTCTTCATTTCAAAATATATTTTTATCCATTGGTATTGATACAGAATGACAATTTATAATATTAAATTTTTTTAATGTTTCTTGGTATATGCACTTTGATGAAAAAATATTGATCCATCAATTTATTTATAAATTTGAAGACCTATATATACCAAATTACTCGTCTTTATTTCAAATTTATTTTTCAAATATGTTAAAAGATTTTCTGCTTTAGCCTGACTTGAAGCTGCAATTAATCCATTGTCTACATAATTTGCTAATGCAAAAATATTTTCTCTATCCCTTTTATAGTATACACAATTATCTAATGTGCTTACTTTAAAATTATATTTCATCAAAAACATTTTAAGTTTTATATTCCAGTTCCTGGGAGCTTGTTTGAGGCCATAAAAACTTCTCTGAAGTTTCCACAAATTTGTTTTGTCATGTTCAAATCTTTTGGGCTGTTCCATAAATATGTCCTCATCTAAATATCCATACAAGAATGCTGTTTTGTCATCAAATTGAAATAAACTTAATTGCTTTTTAAGAGCAATTGATAAAATCATTCTTATTGAATCAAATTTTACCACTGGGCTAAACGTTTCTTGATAATCTGTACCATTTTCTTGAACATGTCTCTTGATTACTACTCTTGCCTTATGTTGTCGTTCTATTTCACCTTTTGCATTAGTCTTTATTCTAAAGACCCACTTATTAGGTAAAACCTTCTTATCTTTTGGAATATCTACTAAAATCCAAGTATTATTTTGCTTCAATGAATCATTTTCTTTTTTTATAGCTTTATGCCAATTTGTAGCTTCTTTTGATTCAATAGCTTTTTCATAGCTTATTGGCTCTTGGTTATCTGATATTAGTGCATAAATACCTGGTTCTGATTGTGCTAAATCTACAAATCTGTCAAGTTTCCTTAATATACTTCTATTTCTTAATACAATAGAATTCGGCACAATCCCGGTTTGGTCATCAGTATTCTGATTCTTCAATTTATCTTTGACATCTGGCATAATGTCACATCTGGCATATTTGTTACAATATCAGCTGCTTCATTTATGACATGACTATCTGATGTATTTGTCAGAGTATCAACTGTTTTATTCCAATCACAAGTGTCTAACACATGGATTGTCACACCATCAGTTGATTTATGCCTTTGACAAACATCTATCACCTTATCGACATTCCTGTCACAAACATCTGCTTCTGAATGAAAAATTAAATTTCACATTCATACCAGATTCTGTACCGTTTCTGGCACTCTCCATATCCTACAAATATTCCTGGATTACGCTTTTTATCCCATTTTGTTCGTAACTGCTTTGGAATATGTACATACACCTTTGCACCAAACACTCTCAAATGATTTATCGGAAGAATCCTTTTGAACCATAATTTAAAAGGAGATTGATCTTTAACAGACAAATTTTGTTGAGATCATAAATTGTTGCAGCAACAACTTTAGCCCACAATTTCGCGTTGAGTTCTCGCGTATGAAGTAAAGTCCTGTCGGTTTCAACAATTGTTTTCATATCTCGTTCTGCACTTCCATTCTGCTCCGGATTATATGGAATACTTGTTTCATATGTTGTCTGCCAAAATCTTCTTTACACTTTCATTAATGTACTCAGTACCATTGTCTGATCTTAGTACTTTTGTCTTAAAATCAGTTTCTCTTGCAACAAAATCTAAATACTCTTGTAACATCAAAACTTTATTCTTGTTTTTTTTTTAAATTGACAGTTCTGAAGTGTAAATATCCATCCTTATATAACAGAAAATACTTAATTAGAACCATTAATAGAAATATTATGCATTGGGCCACATAAATCAGTGTGAATAACTTCACTAGGATTCTACTATCACTTGGTTGAAAATGCATTCTATGTTCCTTGCCAAGCATGCAAGCATTGCAATAAAATGTACCTTGACTTATGTTTACTAAGATGTCTCTCTCTTTCAAAACTTTCAACACATGATTTACATTTTGATGTCACAAGCGTTCATGCCATAGCCTCAAGCTGTCTATGGTATAACATTCCGCATTTTTTTGGCAATCACATTTAAAATCCATTTTGTAAAGTTTTCAGGAACGGTGACCTGTTGCAACTATTTTTCCTTCATTATTATAAATGGTACATAACTTATTATTACAATTTAACTTGTATCCTTTATCTAAAACTAATCCAGCAAAGAAAAGATTTAATTGTGGCACATATAAAACACCTTTCAAAATGTTTGGTTTCCATTGTTCTTTGTCATATGCCAAAATAGACACATTACCTATTCCAAGAGCTGAAATTCCAGCACCATTGCCAACTTTAACTATAATTTGCTGAGAATCAGCATATTCCTTATAGTTTCAAACCAATCTAATGTTTTACACATGTGATCACTATCTCCTAAATCCAAGTACCAATTATCATCTGATATTTCAGTTATATAAGTTTCACTAACAAATACTTCTTTTCTTTGTTCATTTGCAACATTTGCTTTCTTGTCCTCAACTGATTTTTTTAAATAATCAACAATTATTTTTTCAATGACCTTGTTTCTTGCAGAAATGACGTTTACCAAACTTCTTTTCATTACCAGGTGATTTCAATTTTTTTAATCTTGCTTTTAATGCACTATTTGTATCTGATTGTTCTGGCTTGTTTGCAATTTTTACTTGTAATCTGGATTCCTCAATAAATAGTCTACTTGTTAAATTTGACAAAGTTCTCTTGTTTTCTGCTACCAATTCAAATGCACTATGAAAATGATTATACATATCTGGTAAAGTCATTAGAATTTTTGTTATAATCATTAATTCCGAAACTGGTTCTCCAAGCTGCTTCAACCGCTGATTAATTTCTTCTAACTTAGATATATGATACGCAATATTATGGTTAGGATCAATTGTAAACTTGTAGAAACTCTGTTGCATCAATTGTAAACTTGCTTCTAATTTTTGCTCAAAAATCGTGTGCAGCTTGTCCCACATTTCTTTGGCAGTTTCACAATTCATAATATATAAAAGCACTTTCTAACTTACAGTAGTTGCAATTATTCTTTGTGCTTTAGTATCAGCTTTTAACTATTTCGAATTGTGAACTTCAATGTCAGAACTATGCAGCTCTCGAGTGACAACACCACATAGTTCACTGGCACGAAGATGTACCTTTATCAAATACTTCCACTGTCCTCAATTAGTTGTATCATGCAATTTATCAATTTTAAATTCACCTTCCATGGTAAATGTAAATTTATATTTGCAGATACTTTTTCCTTCTGTAATCGTTACACTGGGCCCATAACCTGTTGTTATATATTGCAGCAGTAAGTTTATGAAGAAATAAGATATTGGAAGATTAAAGTTATTGTGTACAACTTTATTAAATTAACTGACAATTAATATATTTATATATCACCATAACAACCTTAATTGATACTAACTAGATCATACAAACATTATGGCACTAATATGGTGGCTAAAAAATAGACATAAAACGTCTGCAAACAAATTTAATCAGTTGCAATAAATGAAAAACCTAAGTATAACAGGTGGCATGCGCACAGCACCAACTGCAGCTGTGAAGGTAATGCTGTATTAGCCGACCCTCGACATTCATGTTGAAAAAATGGCAACAAAAGCAATTTTGCAACATTAAACTGCTCTGAGTGAAAAGACATTCTAATAAAGTAGGTAACATTGAGGCAAACGGGCAGACGAATAAAAGGTCAACCCTAGTAGCGGCCTAAATTAAAAAACGCTTTACCAAAAAATTCAATAATCTTCAAAACAAAAAAGACATTCATGTACACGATTGGTATTAAAGACAGTCCAACTTGTAGAAAAGGTAAATTAAATGACAAGTTGATCGACCATGTGCTATGTACATGCCCGGTTTTTTCATACAATAAAAATTCTATCTAAAAAAGACATGGCAAGTATGAGAAAGACCTTTTCAAGCATTGTACTTGCATACATCAGCCACATAGACTGATTGAATGCTAGGACAACGGAGTAAAGTTTGTACTAGAGAAGGTACAAGGTGCCCAATAATCACATATGTGTTGTTTGTGTTTAGTTGTTGTTATTGTGGTGGGTAATGGTTTTCCATGGGCAGATTCCAGGTGTTTGGAACTGCCGGATGCAGGTGTTGTATTTGCATTCCAGGTGTTTGGAACGGCCGGATGCAGGTGTTGTATTTGCATCATGGGATCTTGCGCTACCTGGTGTAGGGTTCCAGGTATTTGCGCATCACGCATTGCATTATCTGGAAATGATGAAGAGTATATCACCACCTCCTCCAATGTGACTCCTGGTTGGGAGTATGCCCAGGCTAGAGTCGGCGGCAAATGGTGCGAGGCCGTCGGCTCTTTGATGGTTCGGGACTAGAATCCTGGCTAGTGAGTTGTCATTGCGTTGTCTTTTTGTTTGTGGTTTAGGTTGGATTTAGCAACTTGTATGTTGAAAAGTTCTACTCCTGTTTGTTACGCTGTGGCGGCTGTGACCCAACTGACTTCTCTCCCAAAAAGTTCAACTTTTATACTTTTAGACGGGCGTAAGGGTACGTGGTCGATTCTTATTGATTAGATGATGCCCCGCCCTTTGTCGGCATCACCTTTTTGCAAATGTTAATTGTCACTAAATTGAAAGGAAAAGGTAGTTTATATTACAGTACCCCGCCTACCAAACTGTGTTTCTCTTTCATATTTTGAATGTTGCTTCTAATAGCAAATGTCGACTAGATAGACAAACTGTCTTAATTGAGCTTAAGTGACAGCAATACCTAGTTTATAAAATCAACTGCTCAAGAAAGTCTTTGCAGCGGGCTGTATCAGCTACCCCGTAGCTTCCGCTTAACAATATTTAACCAATTTATTGATTAATTTATTACTAAAATGTGCGACGACAATGATGACCCCGACAAACACCTCACCATACACTAGCTTGCTGGATTAATACGGTGCATCATCTTTAACACAAACTTCTACAAAAACCATAAAAGTACCAAATTCGATAACATTCTTTCCTGGCGATCAATGCTGCAAATCATGATTTAATCAAACAAGCTTGGCACTGACAAATTTAAATCCGTTGAAAACTTAAACTCCAATGACATAATATACAAATCCGACAACCAAGAAACCGGTAAAACTCAAATGACCAATTTCTGCTAAACCCACTCGGGGCTTCTCTGGCACTCTAGCCATAGATACCAAGACAACAAACAATCCCAAAGTAACAGCTTTCAAAGCCAGTAACAGTTATCCTAGAGCAAACCAACAGCTTCCACTGCACATTTAATCTAAAAGAAAAGCAATCATTAATCATAAAACATCTACGACCAAGAAGATAAAACCAGTCTCAAAGCTCTTAACTACAAAACACTATCCGTCAAGATAATAGGCAAAGGTAACATCATTTACCCCTTAGTGTACCCAACTTTTTCAATAATAACGCAGTTTAAATTATTTCAACTCAACCAG
The DNA here is from genome assembly GCA_963932245.1 of Tachinus rufipes. Lineage (NCBI taxonomy): Eukaryota > Metazoa > Arthropoda > Insecta > Coleoptera > Staphylinidae > Tachinus > Tachinus rufipes. The sequence goes on along the minus strand of OZ010741.1, from coordinate 113,422,181 downwards.
ATCTTGAATCTAGTGATCAAGGTTAAGGCTTAAAAAAAAGCACTAATACTATAATTCATCTGTTGCCAGCAATGCAGACATTCATTATCAAGATGCTCATTTCCATATTGATGCGTTAGATGCGCAAGCAGCCACCCGACCGCTACCTGCAATCAAACCAAAAAGATTTCCACTCCTACCAACTACAACATGGAACATACAGCAAATTTCCAAGAACTACCCAAAACTAACCTACTCATCCACATCTAATCAAACCATACTACCCAACCAAACCTATAATCCTTCACAACCTAGACTACCAAACATCAAAATACCGCTCCTTATTAAAGAATTAAATATTTGACTTGGCGCGCAATAAAGAAAAGAGGGATTTTTCTCCGTACTATTTACATCCCCGGAAAACATCCAGCAAAACTACCGATAGCCGTCCAACCGCCTCTAACATCCCAGAGCAAGATGTAGACCAATTTTACTCATCTGTCACACATACGGGTAGCGTAAAATACGCATCAAATTCAATTCATTAATTTATTTATTTATTTATTTATTTATTTATTTATTATCCAACAGTTTTATAAACTTATTACAGGATAATGTTAATTTAATTTAGAACAAAACATACATTTAATTTAGTTTAACTTAACAGTAAAAAAAAAATAATAATAAAAAAAAAACATTTTTTTATAAAAAAATTTTACATAAAAAAAATGAAACAGTAAACATATAAAAAAAAAAATAAAGAAAAACACATATAAGTATACACAAGACATAATATAATATATAATACAGTACTTCTCATTAATTTAATTGTTCGTACAAAAGCCTAATTAAAGTTTTATCACTTACATTAAATAAATCTATACTTTTGCAATACATATTAACTGACCTGCACATTGAATTGATAGGTGAATAAGCATGATGACGTGTGCGAGAAAAATTAATATAAAACGTGTTGTCATTGCGTGATGTAGTACTCCACGTACAAGAAGAGGTAATTTCAATAGTAAATTTGAGTCCCTTATTTGATTATTTAATAATTTATAAATAAACATTGTTTCTGCTACAATTCTTCTTGTTTTTAATGATATTACGTTAAATTCATTTTCAAGTGAGGTTGATGGGTATCCTCTGGGTGGGTAAATATTATGTTTTCGAAAATATAAACATTTTAAAAATTTTCGTTGGACGTTATCAATTTCTTGAGTATGTACATCATATGACGGATTCCATATAATAGAACAATATTCAAGCTTGCTACGGACATAAGCATTATAAAAACTGATTAACGGTTGTATATCAGTAAATTGGCTTGTACTTCTGATTAAAAAACCAAGTGTTCTATAGGACGTTGTAATAATGTTTTTAATGTGGTTGTTAAAAGTTAATTTTGTATCAAAGTACACACCTAAGTCTTTAAACAACGTTACTTCTTGCAACGGCACACTGCCAATGGAATAGTTGTAAGTAATATTAGTATGTTTACGACTTATTCTCATAAACTTACATTTATTAACATTAAGGTTAAGACAATTATTAGTGCACCAATCTTTCAAAGAATCTAAATCTTTCTGCAGTAAAGTACAGTCGCTATTTGATTGTATGCTTTTGTAAAGCTTAAGGTCATCAGCATACACTAGATATGATGATGTAAAACAAGTGCCAATATCGTTAATGAAAAGCAAAAACAATAGGGGGCCTAGGTTGGATCCTTGAGGCACACCACTTATTGACTCAAATGAAAATGATCTTACACCATTCAGATCCACATAATTAGTACGGTGTTTTAAATACGATGAAAGCAAGATTATTAATGAATTGTTCAAGCCAAAATTGTGTAGTTTATTTATAAGTAACTCATGACTGACAGTGTCAAAGGCTTTTGAAAAATCTGTGTAAACTACATCAACTTGTTGATTAGAATCTAAAACCTTTGACACATCATCAGTGAAAGTACATAAGTTACTTGCAGTTGATTTGCCTTTAACAAAGCCATGTTGCTCAGGTATTAAAAAGTTTTTAACATGAGAATAAACGTATTTAAAAAACATAATTTCAAAAATTTTTGCAAAGTTTGAGATAATTGCGATTGGTCTGTAGTTTTTAATATTTTTAACATCATCACTTTTAAAAATTGGAGTTAGTTTAGTTTGTTTCCAAATGTCCGGAAATATATATATTAATCGCAGAGATAGGAAGTTAATTGGCCAATGATCATGAATTCTGAACACAACTAAATAAAAAGCGTTACAAATGTCAGTTATGAAGTAAAGGCCCAAGTATTACTAATCTGTATCACATCTCACATGCTTCTTTGACTTGGTAAATTGACGGTGAGATAGCTCAGTTACAGAGCTTTAGCGTAGCACGCTAACAGTCCGGGGTTCGATCCCCAAATATGACTGAAGTAATAACTTGCTCTTTATCCACCGGGGTGATTCGGAAGTTACTTAATAAGCCGTTGGTCTCATCAATTCGCTTCAAACAAGTCGTGAGACTTCTGGAGCGATGTAAAATAGCTGTAAAACGCGCAATAAAAAAGAAATATTGATATTTAGATAAAAAAAAACATAATTCCTTAAATACAAATACTAGAGGATGAAAAGGGGATGGGTAAAAAAATTAAATAAAACAATGCAAGGTCTAATATCTAAAAAATTTCCAACTTTTGGATTTTTGGCTATTTACGTGACCGACGGCACTTACATTTTGAAGATTAAAAAAATGTAAAACCAGTGTTTCATTATCAAGTTATTTGAATCGTAATATTTTTGTACAAATTACTTATTTACTTTTTACAAACAGTGTATTGTTTGAAATCATATTTGTATGAGTATGCGTTCATTAATTGTAAAGAAGTTACAGTATATACCATGAGGGTTGCCTAGAAAAATATTGCTAAGATAAAATCAACGCTGAAAAGTATTGCATCATAGGAAAGCGTGGCCCAGTAGTCAAAGCATCCGACTGCCGTACCAAAGATTGTGAGTTAGAATCTCACAACAAAAACTATTTCAAAAGTTTATACGCTCTCCCTACAACTTAATATATACAGCTAGGATTATCTGATTACAATAAAATTATACTATAAATATTTAAATCAATTTACCATTGTTCCTTGCCAACAATATATATGAGTGTGCTTACCTGAAAGAAAAGAAAAAATAAATTAGTTACATAAACAAAGCTTAAAGTTAAATTAAATTTTGCATTATATTAAAACCATAAACTTATTATTTCAGTTTAAAATATGTGCTTACTTTGTAATAAAACATAGTATGAAGAAGTAATAATAATTTTTTTAATAAAATTAAAACCTAATTTATGTAGTATTATTACAATAAAATCTGTTTGTTCTTATTAATTCACCTGTTACGTTTGTTATATATAAAATGTATAAAATTGAACTTCTCTAAAATGCTAAAACTTAGTTGCTTGGTTACCAATTGAATCTTCATACAAAACCATCCAAACGCAAAGATAATACTAAACAGAATAAGCATTGTTAGTGATAAAAGTAATTTTTGAGTATATGTAAGACAACTTCCAAAAGTTTCGCATAAAGGTTTCTTGAACCAATATAACTTGTTAAAGTTGAAACATGCAATTATTATGTAAAAGGCAAAGTTTGCTTTGTATAATATCTATTATATTAACAGGATTAAAATTAATATCCTATATAAATATTGAAAATTATTTCTTTATTAAAAACTTAATCCATTACAAAAATATAATGGATTTTTATTATATATAAATTAACATAATGTATTATGCAGTGTTGACAATATTAATTCAACAATAATGAAACTTCGTTAATGAAGATATGTAACTTTCTAAAACTCACACACCTTTTCCAAATGTAGCAAACTAACTATGCATATCAAACAGCCACTATCCAATTAAAAAGTTAAAGTTGTCTGCAAAGTTCCGCATATCATTTACGACAATTAATACTCTGAAAGGTGGCAGACACAGTCAATATAAGGAGACGCAAACTCCTATGTAATTTTGCATTGCAATGATTTAACATACTTCAATGGCATACTTGAATCTGTAACTTCTTATAATGAGATTTTGATTTAGATAGTAATTTCAAAACAGTTAAAAAAATAATGATATTATTTTATATACAAGTAATAACCAATATAGAGTACCCATCATGTGTAATTTGTGTTGTAAAAGTTTAATTAGACACAAGTGTGGATGGAAATACAATTACGCACTAATTGAACATTATTAAGTAATAATAATTAGCATTTAAACTTAAATAAAAAGTAATGTGTTAATCTAATTTTTAAATTCATTTTAAATGTTACATTCTAAAAATAGTAAAAGTGTACATACAAATTGAACAAGAAATTACGTATAATTCAAATATCCATATTTGTTCAATGTATGTATTTAAAGACAAATCATATTAATGTGTTTTCCAAGTGTCAACGGCTATGTTTAATTTACAAATTATTGATTTTTTTTAAGTAGTATATTAAAATTTTAGTATTTTTACATATAACTTTAATCTACTGCTAATGTTCTACTTTCATGTCTTCTTAAAATGTTGAAAGCTAAAATAACATTTTTTTATTAATATACTACTAAAAAAAAAAATAACAGTTAGGATGCCAAGATAAGTTAAATAACAATTATAAAGATTAATAAAATAAGAAATAATGCCATTTCAATGCTGAACGGTTCTTATTAATTTGAATACGTCAGATCACATTTAAAACAAAAAGAATATCTAGAATAAAAACGAATTCAAATAATATCCCAAAACATAACAAGCTTTTTATTATAAATTTTACATATTTAGCGGACTCGATTAAATTTCTATATAATCTAGCATTGAAACTGTACACATTACAATCATTGAGAGCATGTTATGTACTGGCATTAAAGTCTTTATGGTTGCAAAACAACTGGCCGTAACCGTGAAACGCTGAAAGCAAAAAGACATGATAAAACAGATCAACTAGAACGGAGAACTAAGTAAAAAATCTAACATGGTATGCACACTTTCACTTGCACACATACAATAATTATAAATCAAAGTCAAAAATAAGTATTGATGTTTTTTCCACTTCCCTGTCGGACTCAGTCTAAAGATCGTTTGTCTACAATCCAATCCGATTTGATATGACTATCTAAATCTAAAATTCAAATAAACGTTTTAACTTAGCAGCCTACATATTTATACAAGGTGGGGCAAAATAAACTCCCTAGTTTCAACCAGTTATTGACGGGTTGAAGCAATAACGCCATTTTGAGTAGTGATAATGCCGTGATCAGAAAAGCAACACGGCTTTGTTGTTGAAACATTTTTAAAAAACTGAAAATCTTTGAGAAATTTACCAAAGGCCACTTCACAGCCCTAAAGTGACAGTGTGGTGTCCTCTATATGCATTATTGGGCCTAATTTGTTTAAAAAAAGGCTCAACTATAACAGTAAATTCTGCTAGCTATTGCAAGATGATGGATATTTTTTGAGGCCCAAAATGAAAGATTATGATGCAGAAGTCTGCTGTTATACTGCCCTGCGTTCACGCAATCTTCTGCAGCAGTTGTTACCGGTAGCCTAATCTCGTTGCAAAGGAATGTTCATGGCCCCCTAAAACTCCGGATTTGACTCCTTGCGATTGTTTTCTGTAGGGATACCTCAAAGTTAAAGTTTACAAAGCTTGATCTAGAACTCTGGAAGCTTTAAAGTACGCAATCACCGGAATCCCTCAAGATATGCTGGCAAGAGTAGCCAAAAACTTCGTAGAACGCCTCAACATGTGTATTGCCAATCCATTTACAATATCCCTACATTTGCAAATAAAAAATTAAAATAAAACAAATATAAATAAAAGTTATAAACAAAACGACAAATACCATTTGAATACTTATAAATTGGCATAATTTACAATCTAGTACTAATACACAAGTAACCGCAGGTTTTTAGAAGATAACCTCTGTAAATCTAAAAAAAATATACTAGTACTAATCTAATATGATTTTGCTTAAAAATCTCATTTTTGCAGCATGTAAACTCTAAAAAACCAAAATGATTGTGTCTTTACATCTAAACACTCGCATTGCTAACTTCAAAGAGAGTATGAAGTAAGAAGTAAGACGTAAAACCTTTCATTCGGTCACACCAAGTGTCATAGACAGGAAGTGAATTGAGATGACTGCTTCTCGCAAAGATCCCAGCTCTCACTTATAGCTCCTAGTGCCACACCTCAGTAAACTGCATCAAGTTATAGGCAAATTAAGTGTAGCGCCTAGCACAGAACAGGCGATAGATAGCGTTTATAATCGTCAATAAGTCTAGAATCTTGCACCGAAACTTAAGTCAGTCATACTAAAGAAAAATTTCCACAAACACAAATCCAACATCAAAACACGTACAATGTAAGATTTCTGCTCACAATGAAGAAATAAGCTGGATAAAAATAACCAGAATAAAATGGAACGTCATACGATTATGTAAAGTAAGAGAATGTGACAAAAAACTACTTACCTTAAAATTTTGCCACACAATATATCACAAAGCCAACAAGAATCATTCAAACAGCGGCATTAGATTCCATATCCACAAACCATCATCTGCATAAAATGCGTATATCCTATCTAATAATGACTCTAACTGAACGCTACAATATGAAAATAATACCAATGTATGCCCCGATGTCTAATCACAAAGATCAAAAACCTATACAAAAATATCGAAGCGGCTTACCAAGAAATAAATTGGCAACACACCTTTATAATGGGAAACTTTAACGTCAAAGTCGGCAGGCAGATAGATGTCTCAAAAACAGCAATAAAAAATTTCGAATTTAAAAACAAAAATGAACAAAGACAAATGCTACTAAATTTTCTACACCAGCACAACTTCCACCTAATAAATACCCATTTTAATAAAAAAAACAGCAAAAAAGATGGACGTGAATAAGGCAAAATGGGCAGCTGATTTAAAACCTGGAAACAGGACTTGCCAACTCGCAAGGCAAGCGCGGCGTTTTAATTTGCCAAAACCTCCATAACAACCGTACAAAACTAAAAAAAATACCCCAGGTGAGTAGAGGGTTACACTCAGAATCTCACACTGACTCGTCAGTCTGCCCTACGGATTCTGAGGAGGGCAAAAATTAGAAAAAATCTAACAACAACAAAAACCAGAAAAAATGTTTATCTATCGCGACCTACAACATACGAAAAATGAGATCCAAAGAACATCTAATAGAACTGGAAAGAGAGCTGCTTGGCATCAAATGGGATATCATTGGATTATCCGAAACACGACTACCCGGTGAAAAACGACCACATTAAGGTCAGGACATGTACTATACCAAAAAAACTTTAATACTAACGACCACTTAGGAGGTGTAAGATTTCTCGTCAACAAGAATATTAAACATAATGTAACCAAATACAACTCTGTGTCTAGGCGAGTAATATATATCACAGTAAAACTAAACAAACGATACTTGATGCAAATTATTAACGTCTACGCTCCTTCTAGCACTTCCAAAGATGAAGAAGTAAAACAAGTATACAAAGATATAACAAAAGCAAAGGAATTAGAGAAATCACACTTCAAAATAGTTATAGGTGACTTTAACGCAAAAATTGGAAAGCAATCTAATACGGACACGAAATATGTTGGAAACTATGAACTAAGAGTAAGAAAATGCTTGTAAACTTTTTGGAGAAAGAAAATTTATACTGCCTACACACGTTTTTTTAAGAAACCACTTCAATGCAGATGAACATGGAAAAGCCCAGATAATTCGGTAAAAAACAAATTCGACTTCATTCTAGCAATTAGTCGGAAAATATGCAAGGACGTAGTGGTCCTGAGTCGGTTCGATAAAGGGAGCGACCATAGGCTTGTCCTAACATGTCTGCAAATTGATTTAAGACCAGAAAGAAATAAGCTGATTTCCAACCATAGACGAGTTAGAAGCTTGCAAGGAAAACTACTAGAAAGAAATAGAGAAATACTTAATATTGACAAATATAATAGATATGAGCTTAGATCAGCTGGCCGAGAGAATAAAAACAGGTATCCAAACAACAACAAAGAAAATATGCTCAAAAGCAAAACGTCCAGTAGACCCTAAACTAAACGCAAACACTGTGGAAATGATAGAAAAAAGAAGAGAAATTAAAGGTGGAACAGTGGAATATAAGGCACTGAACAAACTTATAAAGAAATACGTACGGCGAGACATACAAAGATATAAGACCATCACAATTCAGACAACAATTGAAAATAACTAATATAAAAGTCTTAAAATCAAAACTTTCAACTGGAAAAACACGAATAACCAAGCTCAAGATCAAGCAAGAAATTGTAATCTCAAACTCAGAATATCAGAATATCCCAAACAGTCAAAGACTTCTATATTGACTTATATGCATCAAAAACACCAGTAGAGAACCGGCAGATAGAGTATTTACGTGGGATCAGAGGATATGCCAGAAATATCAATACAGGAAATAGAAGTCGTCTTCAAAAAACAGTGGGAGCAAAAAGGAATTAAGATCGATGGAACATATCTCAATCCCGTAGAGCTGGGAGAAATGATACAGAAAAACAATAATATAATAATCTTGTCTGCCCTACGCCACACAAAAAACCCTAACATCACAAAAACGCCAATGTATATAAAACAATCTTAAAGAAAGCACTAGAAGATCTAAGAACTAAGAAAATACAACACAAAACAACCCAATAAACAATCAAAAAAATTTGAAATTTGACAGTCATGATGAGAAAACTAGCGGGTGGGAAAAGTTAAAAAAGTTAAACTCGACAAAACAAATATAAAAACAACAAACAAAGAAAGACTTATACAAAAGAATACAACAAAAATAATACTTTTCTAATTACTCATTAAAAACAAAATCACAGTACATAGAATACAACAGAAAAAAAACACAAGACTTAACAAACGTTGGCTATGAAGATAAGAAAAACAACACAATGGAAGAAAAATTTTCCTCTAAAAAATTAAATAATCAAATAACAATAAAAATAGTAAAAAATAGAAAATATTGCCGCTCTCTAAAAAAAAAATACGGCACAAACAAATATCTAAGAACAATAAAAACCTTTTTAAAAAAATCAATTAAATACAATAAACCACTTGTACTATCTTTCATAGACTTGAAAAAAGCGTTTGATAACGTAGAACAGCCACCTATCGTTAACCCGTTCAACCAACCCTAAATAGACCACAGACGTACAAAACTCCTACATGCTACACACAAGTATGCCACAGAAAGCACGTACCAACTAATAAATACAGAACAGGACAGACAAAGGCAGAGACAAGCAAGCAAGCAAAATTTCCCAGCACAGAGCTTGGCTGGGAGTCTTTTAGTAAACTAGAAAATATCCTAAAAGAAAAACCTCTTCACATTGGTAAAAAAACCAATGCGTGCTTCCAATAATGACCTACGAGGCAAAAACATTGACTTTAACAAAGTGTTCAATAAGTAAACTCCAAGTTGCGCAAATAGCAATGGAAAGGCTAACAATAAGGTACAAAACTAAAAAAAAAGCTGGAAAATACTAAAGTGGAAATCAGGAAAAAAATTTAAGAAATAAAGAAATACTTACCAGATGAAAATGGAAAGACGACGTAAAAACGATAGTAGAAAACTAGATCTACACCACTCAAAACCAGAACCAGTAAAAAAACCCAGTGGAAAAACTGATGATTAGATTATATTTTTATCCATTTCAAACGAAATGACATTGTAACAAATTACATTATTAAGATGAGTTCAATAATATAACTACCTTATTACAATAGTAAATAATTAATAAGTCATTAGTAGATGTCGGCACCATTTATAATAATCTGAAACAAAAAAAAGCTTGCTGAACAGCTATGGCTAAAATAAAACTTTTCCTGGCAATGTATACTTTACAATCTAATCTGGTAATCTTTTTCTACGCAAAAAACCACTCCACAACAATACACCTAAGCGCTCACCTAGTCTACCAAGGAAAGCAAAAAAAACACAAACTGGTAATTTTTGCTTTGTTATTTTACAACATATAAATCTATATAACAATAATTGGTATTATATAGCAAACAATCAAAAAGATGTAATCCTTCGTAAATCTGAAACCAAACCAAGTTGACATAAAACGCCCTTACCGCCTCACTCAAATGTTGTGTAAATATCTGAACAACTAAAATAGTTTCAGAAAGTTATTTCTTTCTAAGATTTTGTTAGAGGATTGCAAAATATTGTGGATTTCATTATGAATATAATATAAACAACAATTACTTTTTAAATTGTTTAAAAAGTTAACCAAAACAACGCTCTTTGCGCAACCTAAATTTTGTTTACTGAACGCTTCTTTAAAGTAAGTATATCCGTTTTATACGTCATTACTGAATGCACGCATTAGTCACATTAGCACACTTTCGCTTGTTTGGATGTTTTTGTAAATTTTTGTTTATTGCTAAAATACCACTAGGTTTGTTATCAAGTATGTTTTATGAAAGTAAATGTACAGTCCAACTTCTGCAGCAGGTTGTTTGAAATTTTTCAAAAAAAATTGTGCGTCTCGGAACGCCGGAAGTTGTCAGTTATTATAACGACCAATAAACAAAAATGGTTTAAGTATTCACCGTCTATGTTTTAGAGTTTTTATTTGCAAATGGTTGTTTGTGCAGTATACTTTTCAAAGACTACCTTGCTCACAAAGTTAGTAGGCGTCTAGTGTGTCTACCAGACGCTTTGTAAATATTTTTATAAAAAGTTTGTATAGGTGGGAGAGTAAGCTTATTAGACTGTAGTTTCCTTAGTCTGCTATATCGCCTTTGTTGTGGATGAGTATTGTCACCATGTTATTCCATCTCTTCCGGATCGTTCAAGACATTATAGGTTTAACAGAGCAAATCATTGACAAACGTTTGCTGAAAAAAATTGTCAACTCTTCTATTGTGATATTTGGCATATTTTCAAAGCCAACGTTTAATATGTTTGGTGTTTTATCCCTTTTTGTCTTAAATGTTCTGTGATTTGTCTTTTGTAGAGTTCTTTATAAAAGTTCTCCGCTATAGTGATAAGTCTTTTTTTGTTTGTCGTTTCTACTCCTGTTTTGTCATGGAAATATTTTAACTTTTCCTTCTGCCAGATTTTTTTCATAAGTTTCATGTATGGGTTTTTCTTGATTGTTTGTTGTTGGATCGTTTCTGTATTGTATTTTTTTAGGTCTTTGCATGCTTTCTTTAAAATTGTTCTATTTAACATACGTATATCTTTTAAATTTAGAGTATTAACAAGTCTTCTCGTATTAACTTTGTTTGATTTGTGAGTTGTTTGGTTGCATCACTGGGTTTTTTGTCGTTTCGCCACTAACTTATATAGTGGTTTATTGTGCTGTTTAGATTGCTTCTGTAATATGTTAATTAAAGGTTTCAACATCGTTTTTTTTGTGTGTGGTGTAGAGCAGATGAGATTTGTTCTTAAATTTTCTTAGGGTTATCCGGAGGTACACCTTATTGTTCTTCGTGGACACACCAGTCTTCTTCTTTCGTTTTTTGGGTTTATTTTTATTGTGCTTCTTACTGCTCTATAGTCGCTTCTTATTCCAAACTTCTTCAGTATTGTGACGTCAGCCATGTTACACTTATTTCCTGTTATTAGGAAGTCTATTTTGTTTCATGTTCAACCTTCAGAACTTATAAAGTTCTATATTTTTTGCGGTTTTTTATTAAAATATGAATTCATTAGATGGAGATTGTGCTGGTATAGAAAATCTAGTAGCATTTGTCCTCGTCCTTTGCCGTTAAAATCCTCCCTTTTAAAGGTATTGTGCCATTTTATTTCTTAACTAGCCGTTTTCATGTGTTTGTATAGATTTTCGATCTCTTTCATCTTTGTGATTAGATATGGGGCATTCACTTTTATTATTTTATAATTAGGTAATCTACACGTTCTGAAATGCATTTTATTTTAGAAAAGAATGCATTAGTTCTCGCCATTTCAAGTAGACACTTGAACAATTAAACACGTATTTATTTTTATATCATGATTGCACAAAATCTGCCATATGTATGAAGAAGGAGAGAATAAGGTATTATCAAACTAACTTACAAGACAAAAATTACAAGACAAAATGTAATGCTTTTGCAAACAAAATTATTAAAAAAATATATTCTAAATTTATACTCGTTTTAAAATAAAGTCTTCCCGCACTTGAAATACGATACACTATTCTACTCAATATTAAAAACACTCAAGATTGATTTACCAAATTAACAGACCAAATCACATAATTGTTACCGAAATAAATCTCCACCCTGAATATATTATTAAATATAAATTTATAGACGTACATAGTAAATTAAATCAAACTACCTCAAAGTGATGCACAATTATAGGAATAAATTGACAAATGATAAAACATAGTATAACAGATATAAAAATATGATAAATGCCATCGAAGCAATATTTGTCACATACGTTGAAAATATGTTACCTTAAATAAATAATAACTTAAAATGTATATATGATAAACATTTCGTTGTGGAAATGTACAGCTGAATGGTTCTAAATACTGTGTCCTAGGTAATAAGTTATTATTATGTTATCTTACATAAAAATAACTTTTGCACTTCTTTTATAACAAATAAAATCAATTGAAATATTTGTTAAATAACAAACTAATATAATAAATATTCTGTTACAAGTACATTATAATATTCCTGTAAGAATAGATAAGTAACTTTAAAGTCTTATGTATAAAATTCACTTAAACAATATGCGGGATTATAAACTTCTTACTCATAGTAAGCCTTGATACATTTACATAATTTTCGTCTTAAATATAGTACTCAAGTAACTTAGAAAAGCATTTACCTCACAATGCACTTACTCAACAATATTTTCCTTTAAAATACTGATGAAAACATGGCAGCCAGAAATTCTAAAACTCAAAATCAATTAAAGCTCACTTCAACAAATCATTCTCCAACAATTCTATTTTTGTAAAAAATTGATAAGATAATTCCATTTACAAAGCCCCGAGTACAATTGCGATTTATAAATGCATTATAAAGTGCAAAGTTGCCTGTACGTGAACGTGGATGGAATATGGGATGCTTTTTGTCGGGGCAATTTGCCAGATCGCATGATGGAGTAAATATCTCCAAGGTAATATGTCAGAAATGAAGTGAAAATTTTTATGCATATAATAAATCACACATTTTCAATTTCATAAAAGGGCTTTATGCAGTATCACATCCGGTATAAAATTGCAACGAGTGAAGTGGATTCACTTTAATAAAATACAATAAGTTTTATAAAATATGAGAACATTTTTATTATTATTTTAAGTAATCTGGCTGGTAATCTTTTAATTATAAATATGTAACTTACAATCCATTCTTATCTTCTTTCAATTTTGATTATTATGTAAAAATAAAATATTCCACAAGCGTACAAACTGTAAATTGGAAGACTTGCAAATGTGGTTTAAAAATTCTTATCTGTTTTACATCAGAGAGCATAGAAGATCCTATCTAACTATAATTGAGTTCACATCTTAAAGGTAGTCCGAAGCGAGTAAAATATTAAATTGCAGTTCGCGAATTTTTCTCCACAACTTTACATCAAAAGTAAACTAAAAACTTGCTAATGTTAATTTTGTTTTCCAAACAATTACAAAGAAACTACCATAAATATAAATTTTATACAAATAGTAAACGGTACGTTAATAAAAAGAATTACTGCACCACAAAATAATGATTGTTCTTTAAATAAATAACTTGACATTTAAATTTCAAAAAAATTTTAAACGTGCGTTACCTTTGCTTATTATACTAAGCTTCTATGCGAACTCAAACAGCTTTTCTGCTAATAAAAAGTAGCAAAGTTCACACATATCTAACAAACCAGATAATCGTAACATTCATTAGACCTTTAAATAAGCTTGTAATAAATCATAAAAAACATAATAGAAAGAAATTTACATTAATGTGTTATATAAATACAACTCATAACATAATTTTAGACTTGGAATGTATAAAAACAAATTAAAATAACCGCTATATATTTCTCTAAATATAAAAAACAGTATTTTATGGTTGGCAACATGTATTAATAATTAATTCAAAAATGTAATCACGATGTTACTCACGCTAGCAAAACCTCAACAATCTACAATGTAACAAAAAATATATACAAAAATATTACAAATTGAATGTTGCACGCAAGATTTGTGTTAAACAATTTTTTACAGTTGTACAAATATTTAACAAATCAATTAATTAAAAACAAGGAAGCTTTAATTTGAATTAAAATAAATCATTCCAAATTTACATTTGAATTAAATGAATAGATATAAATTAATTAATATTGTAAAATCGGAACATACATACAATGTTACAAAATTAAAAAAGAAACGTTCATTATAAACGTTGGTTGTATTGTTTGCATTCAGTGGCAAACGAGCAGAACTCGTATGATAATAACAAATTAATGTTGAATTTTATACGTAATTTAATTTATTGTGTTGAATTATGTCCAGTCGTATAGACAATTTTAATATACGCGTAAATTATTCATAAATAACTTTATTAACTAAAATTTCATTTCGCTGGGAAATATCAAGGAAAATAGTGCTTAAAATGGCGCATTCATTATGTGTATTATTTCCGTTGGGAAATACACATTTATACTTTAGAGTTATGCTTGTAGATAATGCAGTTAGAAGGTAAGGTCAGATATTTAAATATTATTTGAGTAATAATTTTAAATCATAATTTAAGCATAAAAGCATAAATTATCCGCATTTTATAATACAATTTGTAAAGTCACATCATTATCTGCAGTTTATACCACAAGTTATAAAGCCACAGTTAAAATTACATTTACAATTAAATAATGGTATTTTAGGTCGTATAGTCATAAACAAAAAAATATATATTTTTCAAGAATGTACGGCGAATTACTTAATTTTAATCTAACGTTGGTTGTATTGTTTGCATTCAGTGGCAAACTGTATTCTTGATAACTCGAGCAAAAAACAACATACACTAAATAATAATAAACTTTTTGAACCTTTTGGTCAAACAATTATTGTACCTCTTCATTATAAAAGTTTGGGATTATGTAACCATCTAATGTACGTTTGTGCCGCTCTAGTGAATAGTTCGGTGTGCGTAAATAAGAATATTCTTTTCATATGTTTACATTATCAAAATATTCTTTTCATTTGTATACATCCTTATAATCTTGCTTGATAGTTCAAGTTAAACTGTCAAAGCAAAGTAAATAGTTTGATACACAATTTTAAAAAGGCGGCACATTATTTTAAAGTGGTTACATAATCCCAGACATTTATAAAAACGCTGTATTTGTACGATATTTTAGCATAATGTACTCAACAACTTTAAAATATACAAAATAGACCTGTTTTGACTGCAAGTCAAGCATGTGTTGCTTAAGCTCCGGTTGTACTATGCAGTAAAACTCGTCCAACTAAATCAGTTGCAACAAATGGTTTATCTCGATATTCTTACCGATAGAAACACACACAACCATCCTTCCAGCAAGTGATACAAATAGTAATCCAACAAATATCTAGTACAATCGTGCAAATCTTAACGGACAGCATTCTAGCTATATAGAAGCACAAAACCACATCATGGCTAATATTAGAATTTCATCATGCCCTCATCACATTGGCAGTTTGTGTAAATAGCATGTGTTAGGTAAATAAACACTCCTACAAAGTAGGCAACGTTAAGGATAACATCTTAGCGCACAAAAGATCAACCATCAAGATGTGTGGCCCAAAACCCTGAAAACAAATACATGCCATGCTTCTAAGGTGCGGTGGTACAACAACCCGGGCTGTAAACAAACAAAAAAGACAATGATTACCCCAAATCCCAAAAATAGCCAATTACTACTTGCAACTCAGAAAAAACCTCAACTAAGAAAACTCATATATACTATGAGCATTGTAGACAGCCCAATATGTATAGGATGTAAAATAGATAACAAGACAAGCAAGCATTTACTATACATTCTCCTACACAAATAAGTCTATGTTAAGGAATTGTTGGCATAGCCACCATAAGGGAAACTTTTCCAAGCAACGTTCCAACCACATAGACTGGCTGTGTGCTTGGGCAATAGAATAAAATTATTACCGAAGAAAGTACAAAAGACCTAAAAAAGGCTAAGTGTAATAGAATTACATTCAACCTTTGCCTCAATCCAAAACAAGTTTCGTCCAATAAAAGCCTTCTACAGATAGATATAACTTATTTCATCTGTAGAAAACTAGTAATGTATTTGTAAAGAATAAATTTGTGGTAAAAAACTTAGTAAATTATTTTATTATTTCAATAAATTAAAGTATATTAGTTGGCAGCAAAAAAAAACTAACAAGAATTTCCTCGGTAGCAGCAACTAAAAAAACCTGTTAATCTATCGTTGCAAAATAATTTTTGAACAGGGCTACTTGCCCACATAAAGTACTGAACGACGTAGAACTACCGACGCACGTCAAAAAAGTAGTTCTCTAGAGTTAGGTTGCCTAACACATTCGCTTCTTATAAGCATACTCATCAAAATTCTGATGTTCATTTTCACCAAAAATTTACTTTAAATTGCAAAACAATAGTAACAATGCTCATATAATCCATTAAAAAAAGCAAAGTTTTCAGTTAAATATTTGATGACTTGCATAGGAACCATGCGCAGATAAGATAAAATAATCTTTTTATCATATTAGAGTAGTAATAGCCGCCAAACGACAGCGCGCAAAGACAATAAAAAACAGCACCCAAATAATAATTCGTTTGGCCACAGTTCATGGCAGACTACCAGCTAAATTAAAGTATATTATTATTATATATATATTATTTCCTTAGTAACAGCAAATGAATAATGACCTGTTCAGCACTAAATCGCATTTGCGTCCGATCTACTGGCACAAAAAAAGTGTAGAGTTTAAAAAAATCTATCGTTGCGAGACAATCCTTTTGAACAAGGCTACTTTACCATTTTTTTTTTTTTAAGTTGCAAAGACCATTATTTTAAGCTTACGCTTATGTTACTACCGCGCAAATTGCCTTTGAGTATGTACCTACAACAAATATATACTTATCGCACCCATTAATTGAGAGAATGGAGGCGCTGTAAATACTGGCAAAGCCTAGTATCTGGTTCACCCATAATCTCATATTAAATGTAATGATGAATAAATAGACACTAATCATATATTAGACTAATGTCCTAGATTAATAATTGTCATAATTTTTTAAATTTCCTGCCGGAGCTGGGGTTCAAACTTGCAACCTGCCCAGCATTAAATTGCACTGTCTGATCGACAGCCACAAAAAAGATGCAGTGTTTGAAAAAATCCGATAATTTTGAACTAAAAAAACTATTTTTGCAATTAAATATTTGATGGCTTCCAACGGACCCATACGCACATCAGATAGATTAATCTGTCTATCATATTGGAGTAGGAATAGCTTGGCTCCGAACAAAACCGTACGCAATAAACGTTAAAAGTGCAGCCTTAACAAGTGGTAAATTTCATCTTAGGCAACACACAATATTAATCCTGCCATTGCTATACGTGTAATGCCGGCTAGTGGAAAGATAATGGGTCCAATTTATTTTAGGCAATAGGTTGTAAAAGTATCTTCTTAAATTAAATACCAGTAAGGCTTCAGAAATAGATGAAATTCCACCTATCATTCTTAAAATATTTGCAAATAAATTAACTCTTATTTTGACCGAAATATTTGCCTTATCATACAAAATTGAAACATTCCCAAACTGTTGGAAAATTGCAAATTCCAAAATGACAAATCTGATTCTTCAAATTATAAACCAATTGCATTATTTTTCCCTCCAATCTGTCAAAAAAATTAAAAAATATATTAATTTTCACATTGTCAAGTTCTTTGAACAAAATAACTTCATTTCAGATACTCAATATAGGTTTTGATCAAAACGTTCAAAAACAGATTTTTTGACTTATGTTAGTCACAAATGGAATTCTACTTTAGACAAACAAAGAAAAAATCTTGCAGTAGCTCTAGACATTTCCAACGCGTTTGGTTGAGTATGACATTCTAATATTGCCAACAAGCTCCATTGTTTCAGTGTTGATAAAAAAACTGTAAATCTCATTAAACTGTTTTTTTGACATGATAAAAATTATAATTAGAATTGATGGTTTTAACTCTGACCCCAAAATCATAAACACTGGTGTTCCTCAAGGTTCTGCTCTTTCACCAACTTTATTTTAATTTACATTAATAAACATTTTCAAATAATTAGAAGTCTTATTCATAGTTTTGCACTCTTCATACTTCATACTTTTTAAAGACCATATCAACAAATATAGCAGAGCGTCTTGGATCTTCTAAGTAAGAATTTGTAGCATCTATAAACAAAGACCACAAAACAATATCTAAATGGGGCAATTCCAACATAGTCAGTTTTAACTCTAAAACTAAAACTCATTTTCTTACTGTTTCAAAAACCAAATACAAGGTATCATCTTAGCATTTTCTATAGACTATTAATTTTAATGGATATTGTTCAAACAAAATACAAAACATTTTGCCATCTAAACAAACATTTACTCGTAGTACAAGACTTGCTAAGAATTCTAACAAATATTCAAAAATGTAGAACCAAAACTTTTAAGAAAGATTTCTTTAACCGTACTATCAACAAATAGAACAAACTTCTAAACTTAGTATTTCCTAAAACTTAAGCCACAAATATTCAAAGTCAACGTTCACTGACTGCTTTAATCTTTAATGTTATTAGTTTCAGCAAAAGTGGTTTCACTCGTTGAAATTCAAAGGTATTTTTATATTGTTGTGGCATATTATGTAATTCCTAAATATCAAATTTTGAACAAAAAAAAATTGATTTAAAGGCGGATATTTGTCATTAATGTCCACAAAACCACTAAATCAAAAAGTGATTTCAGTGATGTCTCAGCGTAAAAGAATCCACAGTCAGCTAGTCAAATAATAAAAAAGTAAAGATTGCAACTTGTTTTTATTCTTTTTCTGGATGATAACTAGTGTACGGATTAAAAATTAGCAACAAACAAAGCGCAAGCTGCTGATTATACTAACAGTTATTTGCCTTTAATAGATTATTATTTTAGAACTTTTTTCTTTGTCATTAGTATCGTTTAAGTTATATTATATTCTGTTTAAGTTAAAAAATCATCAAAATATTAACGTTTCTAAGCAATAAAAGAAAACGTCAACAGTTTACAAATAACTAAATTATTCATTTGGCTGTAATGGTCTTCACTTTTCATAAAAATGTCGCCATAATACAGTGATTTTAGTCAACAAGGGTAGAATGCAAAACTTACTCAAGCCTAACTCAAATCTCGGCGCATTATTTGTGGCAGGTTCAAATCCCAACTTAAGCAAAATAAATTAAGAAATTATAGCATTTAATACTGCAAAACATAAATCTAAGTTTTTACATAATGACAGAAAAGTCTTTAAACCTGAGTAAATAATCCTAAACGTGTTTACCATGGTTTTGTATTCAATAAAGCTGCCTAAAAAAAAACTCATCTTCAAATTTTTGGGTTTGACCTAAAAAACTTTTTTTACCATGGCACAATTTCTTTGAGTATATGTCGTTCTTAACTTTACAATTTACCATTTACCTTTTGTCTACAAATTTTGCACTACAAGTGCTCGCTTACATTCTAAAGTAAATTATTAAAAATCTAAAATATTTTTCTATAATACTATTAACAGTGGTTAGCATTGTTTATAATACCTAATGCACTATATACATTGTTATTTACGTATAGGTAGAGTATCTAAGAGTGTGTTAAGATACATAGACGAATTCATTCAGGTACTTGATAGCTGCCCAAATTATGGTTAACTTTTATACTCAGAATACAAATAAAAACATTACTGCGAAAATTTTATCTATTGATCTTATTGAGACCGTTTAGAATTTGAATCCATCTTCGTAATTTGATTAGACCATAATGTTTAAATATCAAATAAATAATATTGTATGTACTGCTATTTATATCCGACAAACACAAACAGAGTATCAAAGTCTGATCGTATCGGTCAAGACTAAACGTATATCTGGAGAGATCGTACAGAGCCAAATAGTATTTTTCTGCAAATTGTTACAAAAATTTAATTAAGCTAGATACATATATAATATATACTGTGCTAATAGCCGCACAAATTATCAGTTAATCAGTTTGTAAAATACCGCAAAGCCAACAAAACAAAACTAGGTCGCCAACCGTCTCATTAAAGTAATAATTCGCAAAAATATGCAAACAGTATGCTGCATCTCAATTACCTGGCTACACCCAGGCACAATCATCCAATTTACGGTACACCATGTACCTCATTTATTAAGAAATTCCACACAACAGCAACAATTATTTCAATAATGTCTGACAGATATTTCTGGATTTTAGATTTTGAGTTTGGAGAGTAAACCAAAGTTTACTGCACGTAGGCCTCATTAAGCTTTGTATCTCTTCAATTGACTTCTCTCCGTTGTCCTGGCATTGTAGGGTGGACATAGCTGTACAACGCTTAGAAATATACTGGCTATGTCAAACCAGCAACTCTGCAACATAGACTCTCTATCGTATGATCTCTGCCAGACACTTAAAACTTGCTGAACAAAATAAACCCAATTACACAAAACTCAAAAATAACAATAAACAACAATTTAATCAATATTCGTCTTCTGAAATATGTTATTTTCCATATATAGTTAGTTATAATTCTTGCTCTTTGCATTTCTGAGCGTTGTTTTGATAAACGACACCAAGTAGTTCTTATATCATATTAAAATTTCAAAATGTAATTTGTGAATTAAAACTATACTAAACTAATATTGTAAAATCGTTTATTAAGATAATAAAATCTTTTTTTCCATAAAAGTTTTATATTAAAATTAAACGTCAACAAAATTATCAAAAATTATTTTTTTTTAATTTATATTATTAATATTTAAAGAAAATGTTGCATATTGCATTTTATTAATAAATCAAATTTATCCGAGAATCACTATATAATATAATAATAAATATTTCAGAATGCTACAATATTTAAAACTGACATAGAACTATTTATTTTAAGAAAAATACATTTCAGAAAGAAGCTTTTCTCCAGACAATACTCGCGCAACAGCTTCACATAATATTTTTACCACCGGGAAGCAGTTTCAAATATATAGTGTAAGCTTAGAACATGAAAGGTAACTTTAAACCGCAAACTTTTATAATGGTCTACATCAATATTTATTTAAAGTTATTTTATGCAACAGTTATATATATAAATTAATTATTGAAATAGGTAACTATTGTAATTCAAGTTGACAAACAATGTAGACGCCCTAAAGGGAGCAAATAAAATAAAATAGAATAAACATATTGACATTGCGGAATAGAATAGACTGACTTGTAGAAATAAAATCAATTTGAATCCATTCCAAAGTAAATAGTGCCTGAGTGTATTCATCCTAATCATGACAAGAATTTAAATTGCTTTTATAATAAAATACAAAACCATAAATAACTCTCCGCTGAATAATTTAATTAAAAAGTAATTTTAATCTTTGTTTTAATTATTTTCGCATTATCCACTTCATTTTATATACAAGTGGGACAAAGAAGGGGAACTATTTTAGTTTAACAAAATATATTTTATCACTATGAGTATGTACAAGGTCCAAGCTGGGGGATTATGTATGCAAGAAACGTTATGGCAACTAATTAGAATGAAATTTATGGCGTAACGCAAATGCATAAACAAGACGTCAGAAAGTGTCACAAAAACGTTGAGATAGAAGCGGGAGAATAAATTAAATTGTGTATGTGTGCCGCTCGCTACTCCCCAAGCTTGCCTAATCGTTGGACGCTGCCGGAACAGGGGAAACTAGGGGGGAGTTTAGACCAATTATTTTCACTATTTATCATACGTTATCGCGAAAAGTCAGTGCGATGTGGTATTTTCGCAGCAGACTACGATTTATGCCCGCATGTGTGAGAGAACACACATTGTTATTATGCAGTAGCTTGTAATTTCCATCACGGAAAATAAGTAATTTTCATTTTCCGTATGAATGAGTACAGTTTTCATTCCAACTTATCTTCCCGAGTTCTTATCAAAAACTGAGGAACAAATGGAATATAAATTACCATCGGAAAAATGTATCACAATTTCATTTGTTATATAAACAAGTTAAATTAGTTCACCCAACCGTATATTACATATTCCCTATTTGGTTTCCTAAGTAATCCAACTTGTGCTTTCTCACAAATGATTAATTATTATTCACCAAAGAACATTTATTATGCTATAATCATAACATGTAGATATAATTTTAAAAAGATGTTAATTATGAATTAAGTCTAATTATCTACTTACTCGTATGTTTTACAAAATAACTTTGCTTATTAACAAAAAAATAATACTACTATTTAATTTTTTTTTAATTGTTGTTATGTTTCCATTTCATTCACAAATCAATGTACAAGCTGCAATGACAAAAAAACTATTATAATAAATTACAAATTTCAAAAATGAAGAATTTATTGTCTAGAACTGATTATTTTCTAAACAATGTTATTCACAACCAATATGTTAAAATTCAAAAATATTATCATAATTTTTTTTTTTTAATTTAATTGCTAATTTAAAAAAGTTTTATGACAGAAACAAAATATTATAATAGAAAATTATGAAATCCTGCCGTTAATTGCAATAATACATATTATTACTGAACCCAGTCATATCAACGAAGTAATACAATACAATACAATACAATACAATACAATACAATACAATACAATACAATACAATACAATACAATACAATACAATACAATACAATACAATACAATACAATACAATACAATACAATACAATACAATACAATACAATACAATAAAATTAAATGACTCTGATTAGTTACGCAACACATCATGATAAAGATTAAAATCATGAAGCAGTATCTTCTTCTTCTTTCTTTCTTCTTTCAGCCATCTTGAGTCCATCGTTGGGCATAGGCAGTATACTCGCACCAAAAAATAGTGACAAAACTAAATTAAACAATTTGCAAAAAACAACAATAAACAAATAAAATTAACTTCAATCTAAAAAACGGCAAAAAATAATCAGCAATCACTGAACTAAGTAATTTTCCTACGCTACTGGCATCTTCAAGAGATTAGGCCTGTGTGCGGTACTAATTTGTAGGCCCTACTCACAAAGTTGGCTAGTATACATTGTGATTGCAAATAAATGCAAATTAACACTTTTTCAACTCCACAATTTGATTTTTTAAGGAATAATTAGTTTTGTTTGTTCCTTCTTAAATCATCGTCTTTTAGTTAAAATATCTAGATCCAGGCTAATCATATACAAATCTGTAGCTCGTTATTGCAAAGTAACTAAATGTAACATAAATTTAGAGTTTAATTACAATTGTTTACGTTACGTACGTACGTTAGTTTACGTACTTTATCAAAAAACCTGTAATATTTAATATTTTAACAGTTTAACTTCTGTAACAACTAACTAATTCAGCACAAAAAGTACGACTAAAAACTCAACACTAATTGCAGAATAAATGAGCTAACAAAATAACAAACAAGTAACAAAGTAAAATAGGCAGCAATTAGCCAACACAGCAAAACAGTCATAGGCCACTGACATTTGCTGGTCGTATTATTATTATTAAAAACAAGTCCTGTGTTGGCGGACAAAGTCAGAAGGAGAGTGACATAGTCGCAACATAGACGGCGTTGCCAAAAACTTCTCGGGAGTTAAATTAGTAATGTCTTATCAAAAAACATCTGGCACTTCGGA
This sequence comes from Tachinus rufipes, assembly GCA_963932245.1. NCBI lineage: Eukaryota > Metazoa > Arthropoda > Insecta > Coleoptera > Staphylinidae > Tachinus > Tachinus rufipes. Next base: position 113,398,294 of record OZ010741.1, on the reverse strand, counting down.
AAAGAAACAAATCTTTATCAATAAAACAAACAAAAACTCCCAAAAAACAGATACAGACCCCTGTGTCTAGATAGTCATCTAAAAAAAAACTAAGATAAACATAAAACTCTACGTAATGGTGGCTATGGTTATCAAAAATAAGTTTAACACCGTTCTATAGAGCAAACTCATGGTGTTGTATTGATTCGACAAAAAGTGTTAAACTACCTAGTACCTTAGTACCTAATAAATAAGTAATCACCTGACTATGCGCACACCTATAGTAAGTACGGTTGTAAACTTTGACTTAACTCAGCAACTACTGGTATAAGTAATCCCCTTTCTGTCAATCAACAACTTCGGGTGGAGGAACTGGCAAGAAATAATACACTCTTTTGTCCAAGTGCTGAGAAATCGGCCCCAAAGACAAATGGACTGCAGAAGGAAACCCAATGCAGTAAACGGCATAAGGATGAAAAAGAAGTTTAGACATTCACCAAAGAGATAAGTCCTAGTAAATTGAACATGACTATGCTCAGACCTAAATTTCAATCCGGAGTTTCAAGTAGCAAACCAACTACATCAATAAATAAAAAGAAAAGTAAAATGAAAATTTGTACGTAAAATGTTAGAACAATAGCACTTGAAGGTAAAATCTACAACGCACTAAAAGAAATGAAACGACTGAATATCGACGTAATGAGGATAAGCAAAACGCGGTAGCCAAGCACAGGAGCAATGGATATAGACGACCACAAAGTATTTTATTCTGAAACATCCCATATCAAACACAAATATGAAATCGGCTTCATTATAACCAAACAAATAGCTAAAACCGTAAAAAACTCCACACCGGTATTAGACAGAAAAAGTTCTACTGATTCAACTTGACGCAACTCCCGTCAACATCAATATTATCCAGGTCTACGCACTAACTGCGGATAAACCAAACAAAGAGAAGGAAGAATTCTATAAAGTCATTACAGAATTATTACGAGCTTTAACAAAACAGAAAATCACCATCACGATGAGACACTTTAACTCAAAATTTGATACAAATTATAAGTCAGAATATATTGGACCGTACGAGTTAGAAGAAAGAAACCAGCAAGGTAATACTATAGAAATGTTTGTCAAAGAGAATGAATTAGTCATACTGAACACACAAATCAAGATGAGAAATTCCCACTCAGCAGACCAGGACTCATAAATAAAATATTTTGAAATAGTTGCAATTGTGTTAAAACATTCCCCGGTGCAGATATAAATTCCAATTACGTACTAATTGTTGGGGAATTTAATGTTTGGTTTAAGAAGACAAAGACCAACAACAAAAAAAAAACAATAATAAATGCAACATAAAAATACTTAAAAATCCTAGCATCAAAAGAGAGGTAAAAAAGAAATAAACGAGAAAGTCAGTAAAAAAATGGAAGAAACCGAGTCAGTAGAAAAACAAATAATAGTTTTGAATAAAATCGTCCAAAATATTAAAAAAACAAATCTAAAAGAAGGAAAAGAAAAAATCATGGATGACAAATGAAATAATAAATTTAATGAAGCAAAGAAGAGGTCAAAAGAACAACAATAAAGAATACAGAAAAATTAACAAAACAATTAAACAAGAAATCAGAAAGGCCTAAGAAAAAGAAAGAAGCATGCCAAGACGTAAAAAAGCTGCAGAAAAAATATGACGTGTTTAATGTACACCAAAAAACTAGAGAATTGACTGGTAAAACAAAAGAAAGGAACCTTGGCAAGCTGGTGAACAATGAAGGAAAGATAATAAACTTAGAAGACAAATCCGCACATCCTAAAAGAAGAAGTGGATGCAACAATAAAACAAATAAAAGATGGGAAAACAAAGGGGCCTGACGACATACAAGTTGAAATCCTGAAACTACTAAATAAGAAGCACATCAAGTCTCACTAACATATTTAATAGAATATATAAAATATTACACAAGAATATTTACAACAAATGAAAAAACAAATCTCAGCAAACCAATTCAGATTCATTAACGCTGTAGGCATAAAAGAAGCACTTTTCTCAGTACAAGTGCTCTTCCAAAGAAGCATAGACGTGAGCTGCAATCGGGTGCAACATCACAAGAAATAGAAATTTTAAAACAAGTAAGAATCGACGCCAAAGACTTCCAAATCATTACCAACTTGTACTGGAGCCGGACCGCATCCCTAAAAAATGAAGATGAACAAGTAAAAGTCAACAAAATAGCAAAAGGGGTAAGACAGGGGTGCATACTTTTGACGATTTTGTTGTTGTATACTCCAAACAAATCTATAAAGAAGCCAAGAAGCCCTAGATGACACAGAAAAAGGCATCTTACTAAACAGAGTTAGGCTAAACAACATCAGATATGCCGACAATACAATAATATTTGCTGACTCTTTTGAAGAACTTTAAACACAATTAAACAAAATTGTAACTGTTAATAAAAAACTTAATTTTATTTTTTATGAAATATCAATAGCCACAAAACAAAGTTCATAGTCATAAGCAAAAAAAAATACCAATGCAAATCTATACGCTCACAATCATCAAATAGAGAGAGTGAGGAAGACAATATACTTAGGCACAATTGTAAACAAAAAGTGGGACAATAGTCAAGCGATAAAGAATAGAATTGGAAAAGCTCGAATCGCTTTCAATACAATGAATAACCTCTTCAAAAACCACAAACTCCATTTTAATTTCAAAATACGTATGTTGAGGTGCTACATATTCAACAGTACTATACAAAGTTGAGTCCTGGACACTCAATGAAGCGTCAACAAAAATGCTGAAAGCCTTTGAAATAAAGCTATATCAACGCATCTTGCGGATATCTTAGAAGATCAAAGTAACAAACATAGAAGTCCTCCGCAGAATATAAAAAAGACAAAGATCATAGACACAAACAAAACACATTAAAACCCGCAAACTTCAATATCTAAGCCACATTATAAGAAACAAGAATAGGTACCCCTATTACAAGCCATTGTTTAAGGCAAAATACACGGCAAGCAAGGTCCAGGACGGAGGAGAATATCATGATTGCAGAATCTTAGGGCGTGGTACGGAAAGATGTCAAAGGAGCTCTTCAGAATAGCAACCAATAAAATGAAATAGCCTTAAAATATAATGACCGTTGGTCTACGACAAATACTTACATTTAGATTATGTAAAAAGAGTTCTCAAAAAAGTCAAATAGTGTTTGCAACACACTGACACAATTTTAAAATTGATTCGGCAGTCTATAGTTAAAAAATTATCAAACATCTCAAACGCTTTTTCCATCTTCATAATTATTCCTCTCACAAAGGTTAAACAAAAATACATTTTTCACAAAATTGCGACCCGACTAGTCTTCTGTCAACCCTAAGTAAAGTAGCAAAAACTGTTATTTTGAATAAAATCCAGAGTCACACGGCGCACAGTGCCAACTGACCTAAAAGGTGGCATAAATTCAAAATTTTAAATTGCGATTATATATTAGTTATATTTTTTTCCGATTAGTTAACTATCTTAAGCATCTAAAACCGTTTATTTAAAGGTCCTAGCTCTTTTCTTCTTTTTTCTGCTCCAGTTAAAACAAGCTACTTGTGATACTACATACGCGTAATGTTGCCGAGACGTTTGAAGCGTGTTTTTCAGTGCCCTTAATTAATAGTTTTAGTGTGAATTTTGAATCGGTTGAGATGAATTCTACATGTTCAGGTACGTATTAGTACTTTACAACCAAATAATGCCAAATAGACACAAGTTGTTTTAAATATACATTGTAAATGATACCCCTCTTATTTTTAATCATTTTCAATTATTTTTATAAAAATGCATCAAACTAGTTATGTTCCAAGCTAGTCCAAAGTCTATTCTTGGTGAATTCTGGTAGCAAATTTAGTGTACTTTTTGTTAACAATTTTACATTTTGCGCGTTTTTGCGCCTTTTTGCAATATTTAATTGTTTATGTAATTGATTTTTTTTATGTAACGTAAAAGTAATTTTTTTTCTTTTAGCAACACGTACAAATACGTTGTTACAAAATCTGAACTTAATATTTTGACAAATTTTAAAAATAAAAGAACTGAAGATGTGTTACTTGAAGAAATGAAAAAAGTACAAAATGTAAAAATGAAAATGATATCAAAGATTTGATTAAAAACGTTTATCCTAATAGAAGGCATTAGTAAACATAAATTGTTTAATAGTTACTGTGATTTTATGTAAATTGTCTCTTTGACCAGCGAGATGCTAGGCACACTGATGATGGGTGCATACTCTGAAACACGTGTATGTGTATCTTACTGGATGAAGATGCAATTTACATATAATACATCATTTATTGATTTTAAATTATTAAAAAATTGTTTTATTTTAAATCACAATTTAAATCTCGGTGGATTATAGCATATAGAAAAAAGACAGATTTATTGAAAAAAATAAAGCCTGGAGAAGAAAGCCGGCCGCCCGACAATCTCGTTTAATATTTGTAGTGAGAAGATAAAACGCCAAAAATAACAAATTTAAGGAAATCCACTCCAACTGAAGAATTAAGTTACGCAACTCAAATGAGTTGGTTTCAGGAAAAAGGAATGCATTAAAAGTGTTGAAAGAAATCACAACTACTTCTCCAAGACGTGCAACTAATTACAGAATGTCGTATAAAAAGTCATTTTCACTAAGACAAAAATGTATGTCAGGTGAAGAAGCTATAGTGGTTTTAATAGATGCCAAATGCCAAACCCCTTAAAAACCACCCCAATTTATTAATAAGATTTTTGAAATTATTTTTTTTTGTAAATAAGAGCTTAATTTGGACCAGTTTCATAAGTTACAGAATTTTACTCCGCAACTTTGATTTACATTCCTTAAAAATCAACCCCAATTTATCAATCAGATTATTTTCTTTATTTTTTCTATATTCACAAGCTTTATTTGGACCAAATTCTGAAACTTATGAAACTAAGTTTCAGAATTTCGGCCAACAAAATGTGTGTTTTGCCCCACTGTGCGGCGGCTAAAATTTGTTGCCACATCAACAACATGTTTTCAGATATAAACTCTCCACAACTTATCAACTTTACCAAAAAACTGGGTTTTGTTTAAAACAGGTCTCAGTCATCTTCTTCAATGTTAAAAAAGCTTTTACACAAACTTCAAACTGCTTTTGAGACATTTAAAACTTGGTTAAAATACTGGAAGGTAAAAATCAACCTTTAAAAAGCAAAACTATACTCTTCTCCAAAAATTATTGACTAACTTTTCACAAAAAAGTTTATCTCGATCGCGCTCCGATTTCAAGAACAAGTAGTGCAATTTACTTTAGAATAGAGTTAGACAGAGGTTTATTTTTCAGATTGCAAATAACGACCATACAAAGTAAAGCCAGAACAACAAGCAATCTCTTAACTCCGTTACTTCGTAAAGACAGCAATGTGAGTACTAGCAACAAGTTGCAACTATTCAAAACTATCATTTGCCTAATACTGATATATGCATGACCTTCTTGAGGTATAACAGTTCATCCTATGTTAAAACCATTTCAAAGTAAGACTTTAAGAAAAATTCTCAGAACGCCTTACTACGTTTGTAACATCCAACAGAAAACTGATACGGAATTTGACCCCATCAGAGTTCACATGTTAGTCTCGAAAACTTTCCATATTTTTGGAAAGTAAGTCAAACACATTTAGTTTTTTGTAAATTTACCTACCCAACAAACAATCAAAATCAGCTGGCATTAGTCAAGAACAAGTTTAATGTGAACGTTAAAAAACCCTATATCCATCCGTCAATAAGATTGAACCTGCCCAGACATTTTCCTTTATCTTAACGAGCATTGAAAACTCAGTATTATAAATATAGAATAGTTTGCTTTAACTAGAACAACTCTTGCTTTCCACCTAGTGCATTTTATCGAAACACTACGTTAAAGCCAAACAACGGCAACCCCTACTATTAATGTTTGGTAAACCAGATTATAAACTTCTGGAAATACCATAAAACCCAGCTTTTTTTTCTAGAACTTTTTCCAGCTTAACACTGTAAGGACTTCTTTAATTACAACAAAAGCACCTTACCGATATCATCACGTAAAACATAAAGTGATTTAGAACAATGCTACACTATATGCCGGCCTCCATAAAGAAGCTCTAAACTCTGAAGAACATTATACTAGATGTGAGAGAGAGATGATTATACATGATGTGAGAGAGAGGTGTTAAGACAACGCTACCGGCACATTGTACTACTCACAACATAACGCCAAGGAGGCAAAAAAATACATACAAGTGATGCAACACATAATTAAAAAGCTACAAGTTTTAGATGCATAGTAACATTTCAAAAAATGAGATTAAAACGACATCGTGAGCTAAACGGACCGCTAATTGGGCTAACTAACTACTGTAACTATTAATTAATCGTAAGCTGTTATATGTGGTTGATTGAATATAATTAATTTATAACGTGATAAAAGTTCAGTCTTTAAATTCCGCATTACCGGATGATAAATTATAGGAACACGTTAAAACTTTAAAGAGTTTAAAACATAGATTTAAGAAGATCTAGCAAAATATAATAAATGGATGTAAACTGTTATTTTTATATAGGTAAAATAGTTAATAAATATACAACATATACTAATATAATTGTAAACTATTGCTATATTTATTCTCTTAAGAGAATTGTTACTAAAAGAAAAAATCATTTATTTTAGGATTCAACCGGAATCAATTATTTTTTGTTTGAAACGAAATCAATCAACCACATATAATCCGGCCTTAAGCAAGACAAAGGTTGGATGAGATAAATAAGCAAGATAAATTAATTTGTTAATAATAAAAAAAAAACTTTAGTTATTCTCGATTGCCATTATTAAATTGACTGTAATTTATTGATGGAAACTTGATAAAACAATAATAATAAAAGAATATAACAATTTAGTAATCATTCTATCATAATAATTCTATAATCAAATAAAACAAATTAACTAGAGAATGCTTATTGGCTTGATTTTTTCAAATTAATATTTATTTTTCAAAAACATGTATCATGTTTGGTTGTTATTAATAGTTAACTAAATTAAAATCAGTGTATTTATATAAACAAATATGTATAGAAACTAATTACTTTATTGTATTTATTTAGTAAATTACGGAACCATTAAATTACACAGCACCAATTAATTATGTCGGTTATAAATTTTTTGTTATTTAATTGAAAACTTCCGCGTCGTTTATTCCATACTGATTTATTGAAAATACAGTGTAAAATTTGCTCGATATTTGCGCCAACGCAAAAAACTCAATTAAATTTAATTATTCGATCACAACGAAATGTAAAACGGCTTACAAATGGACGAGTTTGAATTCAATAAAGACACATGACGTGCTCCAAATAATTGCAAAATGCTATTCCCTTTTATAGAGATAGTCCCGGATTTTATTCGCAACCGTATAGATTAATCTATAAGCTGTATACAAATTATATGTTAATTCTTTTAGTAGCCGATCTGATTCGATTCAAATTGCATCGTAAAGGAATTACTTGAATCATCAATTCCTATCTTTAAAATTGCATCAATATATAAACGGATTTGATCATATATCTAGTTTTATTGATGTATTGCAACAACAATTATATTTGATAATAAATTTGCATTAATATCTCCGTCGTTTAGGTTTCACAATATCGCTTTGATATCGCGATCTAATAACGCATTACCAATAGTTATAAATCATTTCTAATGATCTCCTAGTTGGATTATAATTACAAGTTATAGGATTTTTATAATTATATTTTACATTAAATTTGCATTAGCTATTGAATTAGCTATTGCATTACATATATCAAAACAATGCCAATAAAGGAAATGACTTACTGATTTAGTGGATGGCTGTTATTAATGAATCAAAATTATTTATACAACTTAATTTATTTTATATGCAACTACATTTATTTTCAATTAAATATTAGGTTTATTACAATATCTTTAAGATGACAAAAGTTTATTGAACTTTTTTCTAAATCAAGTCGTTAGCAAAAAACAAGGCTCATGTAATTCTCTTGAGAAGTGATGGATTAACGCACCCCTCTTGTATTTTTTACACAAGTTTATTATTTTAATCCTGCTGAAAGTACCAGTTTTTATATGAATGCATTTGGCTTTAATAATGCATTCCATTTATTTATGTTGTCTATCAAAATAACAAAAAAATGATTATCCTCATTAGAATATATCACTGAAAAGAAAATCATACTAACTCATAAGTTATTTGCATAAAACTATACGCTAATTATAAAAATTTAATAATCTTTTAATTTAATTTAATAACCTCTTCTCTGTCTACTCAATATGAACCTCTTCCATGCTTTTCCATATAATTCTGCCCTGTGCTAATACTCTGCGGTCTTCCTATACTTCTCTTTGTCTGCGTTAGTTTTTATCGGATTATTATTGATGTTTATCTATCTTGGTGTTGTCTTATCACGTCTCCTTCTCATCGTCATTTAAGTTCTGAGATTCTTTTACTATGTCTGTTCACCTTCTTTCTTTGTCTGATTTCATTACACTTAATGTTTTTTTCATAAACTGAATCCTAACATGGCTAATTCTTTTGCATTGTTCTTAGGTTGTCAGCAGTATTCTTTGTTAGTTGTCAGTGTAGGTGTGTTAGATGTCGAATACTTTAAGCTTGAGATTTATTGTAATAATGATGTTAGATTTGATCTACACACACACACATATATATATATATATATATATATATATATATATATATATATATATATATATATTTATAAGCGCTAGAAGGTCGTTAAGGCTATGGCTTTGATTTTTCTTTTCCATCTTTCTCTGTCCATAACTTCTTCTTGCCAGTTAATCATGCCCACCTTCCGCAAATCATCCTCTACTTGGTGCCACCATGTTTTTCTTGGTTTCTCTGTTTTTCTTCTCCCTTCAGGTTTTTGTTTTATTATTCTTTTTGATTAAATCATCGTCCCCTCTCCTCATTGTGTGCCCAAACCATCTTAATCTTACACTTTGCTTATATTGGTCTCTTTTTATGGGTTTTCTAATGTTTTGTTTGTTCTTCTGCGCCAGCTCTGTCCTTCTTTGGCACTACCGAGGATCATTCTTAGTATTTTTTGTTTCAATTTTGCTAGTTTATCCTCTTCTGCTTGTGTTAAAACCCATATTTCACTTCTGTATGTCAGGCTGGTTCTAATTACTGATTTGTATAAAAAAATATTTAGCTTTCTTGAGACCCTATTGTTAGTCAAGATGTGATTTAAGGATCTGCTACATTTAGATGCAAAAAGCCTGCTTGAAGTCTATAAATAGCGCATGTATACCTATGTTTTTGGTCAAACATTTTTCGTGGGTTAGTCTGACCCGATATATCTGGTTTACAGTTGATTTCCCTGGTCTTAAACCAGCCTGGTACTCTCCGATCTTTCCTTGCAACTTTTCTTTCACTCTTTCGGTGATTAATGATGCCAAGTTCATATATGTCGTACTTAGGAGTGATATTTGTCTATAATTTTCTGCCAGCTGCCATTTTCTTTTTTTTTTAATATTAAGCATATCACCGCGTCTTTCCATTTTTTTTGGCATTTTTTTCTCGGTCCATATTTGTTTTATTAGCTCGAATAGTCTCCTCCCTAACTGGTCGTTTCCATATTTTATAAGTTCTACAGGAATATTATCTATGCCGGGACTCTTGTTATTTTTTCCCTGTTTGATGATTCTTTAAAACTCTTTCCAGCTTGACTCATCTATGTCTTCCCACCATTGTTCCACTTGCTGTTCTCTAATTTTCGTGAATATTTTTGCTGGATGCTGTTTGTGAATCTCCGCTATTTCCTTTTCTTCTATGCATAGCTCGCCCGCCTCGTTCTTGAGTCCTATAGTTTGTTGTTGAAATCTTTTCTTTCCCGATTGATTGCTTTGTAAAATATCCTTATATTTCCTGCGTTTTAGAATTCTTCCAAGCTTTCTATTTTTCGATTTGTTTTTTCTCTCTTTTTCCTCCTGCAGATTGTTTAGATTTTGTTGCTTGCCGCTTTGTACTGGTTTCTTGTTTCCGCTGTCTGTTTCTGCAGCCACTGTTGTTTTGTTGTTAAGCTTTTTTTATGGATAATAATAATAATAATATCTTTATTTCACTTTAGCCACACTACATGGATATGAAACGTCATACATTAGAATATAAAAATTAAAAACTATATAATAATCTACATTAAAATTTAAATCTATATAGAAATACACATTAAAAATTAAATAGACAAGAAACATAGCAAAAACAACGTATAAATCATAAACATATTTATTTATCACAGAAAAAAATCATCAATAGAATAGTAACATTTGTCACTTAAAAATGAATGCAATTCCTTTTTAAACTTTTTATAGTTATTAATATTTTTTAAATTTATAGGCAAATTATTATATAAAGCAACGCCGAAGTACTTAGGGGATTTCTTGTAATGTGTGGAATGAGGTATTGCAGTTCTAAGATGATCACAATGTCTTGTATTATACGAATGATTTGCGCTATTAGTTTTATAAGTATTGATGTTTTCTTTCAAATGTGTTACGGCTTTAAAAATATAAATGGAAGGCATTGTTAAAATTTTATGTGTCTTAAAAATATCTCTGCATGTATTGGAAATTTTAATGTTAAAAATTAATCGTATTATCCTCTTTTGTTGAATAAATATTCTATTATTATCTGTCGCTCTACCCCATACAACAATATTAAAAGCTATATGCCAATGCATAATAAATAGTTAATAAAATATCAGAATTTAATGACTTTTTTAATTGTAAAATTGCAAAGAACGCTTTATTCAATTTTTGACAAACATAGTCAATGTGATCGTTCCATGATAATTTTTCATTAATAATGACACAATTTTGTTGATACAGATAATAAATAATGCTTGCTATCAAATACAATTTTAAAATTATTAGACAACTGTCTTCGTTGATGAAAATGCATAATAATAGTTTTATCAGCATTAATATTTAATTTATTATTATGACACCATAGATGAAACTCATTTAAAACTTTGTTAATTTTACTTGCAAGTTCAAATTCATTTAAAGCTGATATTGCAATTGTAGTGTCATCAGCAAACATAACTACAGTTGCATCCTGAATAGCCATAGGCAAGTCGTTTATAAATAGCAAGAACAAAAGAGGCCCTAGTACGGAACCCTGAGGCACAACCGTATTTAATGTATATTCTAATGATTGGATATCTTTTATTTCAATCGATATTTTGCGGTCTTTTAAGTGCGATTCAATCCATTTAGAAGCTATTCCTCTAATCCCCATAGCATGTAGTTTATTGATTATAAATTTCGGGCAAACTGTGTCAAACGCTTTTGACAAGTCAAAAAGAAAGCTACCACATATTTTATATATGAATTCTAATAAGTTAAAAGTAGCAGTTTCAATAGAGTAATTAATTCTAAAGCCATGTTGGTTAGTTGTTATTATATTAAATTTCTTGCACTCTTGGTCAAACCAGTCTTTTAATTTTTTTAATGTTTTGTACAGTCTTTACGCATTCTAGCAGTGTTGATCTTAGGTAATGCCATTCATGTTCAATGTCATTAGTTATGTTGTTTGCTTGTAATCTGCGCTCCAGCTTCTCTGAGTCTTTTTTGGGCTAGGAATGATCAGATCCAATCTCTGCTCCCCTACATGTCTGGACTGCCGTTATTGCATTGGCCAGCTTTTTTGAGATTAGCACATAATCTATCTAGTTCTTGGTTCTTCCGAATGGGCTGTACCAAGATTCTTTGTAGATATTTTTCCTTTTTTGCATAGTGCTTTTGATTACCAAATTGTTTCTGGCCACCAGGTCTCCGTTGTCTAGTGTAAGCTTTCTTTGCCTGCTATTTGTTCGTCCCTTTCCTTCCTTATCTTTGCGTTTGGGTCGCCTATGATTACTTTTATGTCAAATTTTGGTATGTTTTTTAATTCCTCATATAACTTACCTTTTAGTTTTTCCACCGTTGTCTCAGTAGGAGCGTATGTGTTTATAAAACTTATTTTCCTATATTTCACTCTTATTCTTAGTATACATATTTTATCAGTTATTTTTTTCCATTCTATTACCTATCCTTTTATTCTTTTGTTGATCAAGAATTCTGTTCCGTATCTGCTTTCTTCTTCTTTTCTGTTTACCCATATATAGTCTTTTATTTGTGTATTTGAATCGCCCTTTAGGTTGGTTTCTTGCACTCCTAGTATGTCTATGTTGTTTTGTTGTTTCTTCAGTCAGCTGTTTTAACTTTCCTTTTCGGTTTAAACCTCGAACATTCCATGAGGCTACTACTAAATTTGTGTTTTTGACTTCTTTTAGAGCCTCTAAGTTGCCAATGCTGCTTGAGCGTTGCTTTTGTTGTTGTTTTTGTTCCCTGTTTTCCCGGTTTGTTTATGGTGGTTTTCCTGTCGCGCGGTCTCGAAGAGCCAGATCCACTCTTCGAAGCTCTACGGATCGTAACCCCACTTTTGCCACCTTGTGTTTGAATGTTAACTTCTTTTTTATTGCGCGTTTTACAGCTATTTAACATCGCCCTAGAAGTCTTACGACTTGTTTGAAGGGGGTTGATGGGACCAACGGCTTATTAGGTGACTTCCAATTCACCCCCGTGGATAAAGAACAAGTAATTATTTTAGTCATATTCGGGTATCGAACTCCGATTGATAGCGTGCTACGCTATTGGTCTATAACTGAACCATCTCACCTCTTCCTTTCTTTCCACTCTGATTTTGTTTTTCCTTGCTTGATTGCTCACTAAACACTTGCTTACTTTCTCGCGTATACTTGTAATTAAATCCTTACTCGTTATGATCGTATTTTCGATTTTAAATAACAAAGCTCAGATTTAACCTAAACGTCACGTCAACACCCTTAGTGATATTCATATGTAAGATTTGATCTATATGTTATTTATAATTATCCTTTCATCCAAGTTACTCATTATTTTTGTTTAAGATAAGTTATTGGTTGGGCCCAATTGGTTTGACTTTATATATAGTTGTTAGGCATGTCCTTTATTTTCTGGATATCGCTGCTTATGAGAACGTTGTAATACTATCTCCCTGGAGTACACCTCTTTTAATTTTAATTTTATTTGTCATCAGGTTTTTGTTTATTTTCTTTTATAGAGTCTTGTTTTCGTATATGCCCTTTAAAATCTTTGATTATCAAAAATTAATTCTGACTCCGTCTATTGCTTGTCTGATGAACCAAATTTTGATGGAGGCAAAAGCCTTATTTATTATAAGGCCTTTGCTCTATGAAGGCAAGATGAAGAATAAGTTGTATTCAAAGGTTTCTCTATCTTCCTCAGTGAATGTAGACTGTCAGTGGTACTGTATACCTTTTAAAAATGCATCACACTTGTTGTTTAGTCGATTTGTCAGCAAAGTATATAGATGGAACAGTAAACTGATTGGGTAATAGTTTTCTATAAAGATGTTTTTAGTTTTGGAAATCAGGATGCCATGTAAACTTTGCCAGTCTTTTGTATTTTTTTCCCTCTGCTAGACATTTATTAAATAACATCTGTGAGATATTTTCTATAATATCTGCCACCATTTTTTTCTGCTCGTAATGTTGTCCTCGCCTGGGCTTTTTTCGTTCTTCATTTGTTCGAAAATTTTATGTATATAAGGTTTTGTTTTCGTTTTGCATTATATGACTAAAATACTAGAATTTCCTTGTTTAGTAGTGTTAACAAATTCTTTTTTTCTTAAAGACTTTTACCTCACAATACTCTTAACATCCTTCTATATACCCATATGTCAATTGCTTCAAAATTTTTTGTTCACGTCCATGATACCATTCCGTATAGTAAAACAAAAAATACATAGCAGAATACTAGTCTCATTCTTGTGTCTATAGAGTCATCTCGGCTTTTCAAAATTGATGCCATTTTAATAAATTTGCTTCTGCTGATCATTAAAGATAGTACTTAATATATTTGTTCGTTTTTGTTCATTTATCCTAAATTTAGAGTCAGTTTGGAAAGATATTCTTATGACCATATAATTGGTTTTGTCTACGTTAATCTCAAATCTGTATTTCTGGCTTCTGGATATTAAACCGTTCATAAGTTGAATAAGAACTTCCATGCTTTCCGCAAAAATTAAAAATTACAGTGTCATCCGCCTATCTGATTTTAGTTTACCACTCTTTATCTCTGAAATAAAACTTGTACACTAAACAAAGCTTTTCGAGTAACAACTGTATCTGTAAAACCAACACACATTACAAAAACAAAATAAATTTGTTATTGGAAGTTTTGTTAAATCAATCAGAAGGACCCAAAATAAGAAGCAAAACCTGCTTTGCCAGCCGATCTTATCCACAATTGAATTAAACAATTAAAACCATATATGTGACCACAAGAAAAAAACAGATTAATTCTCAAAACCACATTTAACTAAGCAATTATACTTAAGGTACCCCCATATACCAATTAGTAGAAGAAATTCTAGTCGCTATCAACTATTGAGTTGATACCACAAAGATAGCAGAAGTTACTAAAAAAAACCTGACCAAAAATGCTTATTACCATAAGACCTGTACTTTAAAGACAACCAGCTCCTAAGCGCCGGCTCTAAAACCGTAGAGTTTTAATTATATCTTAGTAACCTCGCTCATCGCTTGTATTTTTATAATTAACATCAGTTTTCATTTTACAGCTTAATATATCTTAGCTAAATTGGCCCATTTTTATAGTGCAAACAATAATACTAGGATTAGATTTGTGTTTAAATTGGTTTGCAAACTGCGTAACCTTTTTCAAACCACGCCCCAACAGTTTAAAAAAAGACAGTAAAAAACTGTCTTCATAAGAGAGAAATAAAGAACATCTACAAAGAATATGATTCCAACTGCAAGACAAATTATTCAACTTTAGATATTAAGCCAATAAGCAATAAGTGATAAGCGCTAATAATATAAAATAATAGACTTTAAACAGTCTTCTTAAGTCAGTACGTAACCCTCGCACAAAGCAGTTTGATATAAAGATAATTTACTGAAAATGTACCCCAATGCAAAAAAATAAAGAAAAAAAATTGTTACAATAAATCTCATACCAAGCCGTAGGTACCAGAGAAGCACTTTTTGCATTAAACGTTCTGATTCAGCGACACATTCACAATGACCAGTAATGCCAAAAGACTCCAACTTATAATGGAAAAGATCAAATCCACTAGCGATAGCAATAAACACGGAATCTGTTTAAATATACAAAAACCAAATGCATCTTAGTCACCAAAAACAATCCACCACCGGTAAACCTAACCCTCGACAACATACCTATCAAACAGGCTGACAAATAAACCATTCTAAAAAAGTAAAATGCTGAACCAAGAAAGCAAGAGCTACATTCACACAAATGAGTAAAATATTCACCAGTTCAGATCTGACTCTGAAACTTAAAATCAAAATGGTACGATTCTATGTATTCTCTACTCTGCTGTAAGGCTCAGAATCCTGGACACTAACAAATGACTCAGAAAGCAGACTAGAAACTTTCGAGTTGTGGACGTACAGACGTATACAGAAGATTTCATGAAAGTGACGAATAAAGAAGTTCTTCGGAGAGTTAGAAGGGATCTTAAAATAATGATGACCGTAAAAGCCAAAAAACTAGAATACCTTGGACATATTATAAGACATAAAAAAAGATCCAACTTATTCTGGAAGGAAAGGTGCTAGGAAAAAGAGGTCCAGGGAAGAGAAGAATATCCTAGCTTAAAAATTTGCGGCAGTGGTTTGGAGTGACCTTAATCCAACTGTTTAGAAAATCCGTCAACAAGTTGAAGACAGCCATGATGATTGCCAATATCCACAGCGGATAAAGAACGAAAAGAAGAAAAAAACATAATCAACCCACTCAAAATCTTCAACGACAAATAGTTACAATAAATCTCTTACCGAGCAAGCAAATTATAATTCAAAGCCAGATTTATAACGCTCAAAGATACAGCACCTACCGCCCTTTAAGTTTCAAGACGGCTACTTGGATGGATTTATTGCCGTCTCAATCTCTGCTTGAATCTGGGAGTTCTTGAACCTAACAAAACTTTAGCATTAGAAACCTACCACCATAGACGTACCAAAGGCCACACCTAGATAACATTTTCAGAAATTTTCCCAT
Organism: Tachinus rufipes; assembly: GCA_963932245.1. Taxonomy (NCBI): domain Eukaryota; kingdom Metazoa; phylum Arthropoda; class Insecta; order Coleoptera; family Staphylinidae; genus Tachinus; species Tachinus rufipes. The sequence continues at coordinate 113,382,115 of OZ010741.1, read as the reverse complement.
GCCACACAAAATAACCCAAAAAAATCCAAAAAGTCTCTGAATACTCCACTGAAAATCTATTGGTCGGACTTGATGCTTTAATTACATCATTTCCAAAATTTCCTTAATAAACCTTCTCAAAATCCCATGAATGGTACATGTTTTTGTAAATGTGGAAGTTTAGGCGTAACCGTTTTAGTCTATTGGATTAAATATTAAGAAATATTCTAGAAATTCATTCAATTTATGGTTACCTTCTAAAATTACCATCACAAATTGCAAAGTGTTTGCTATGGTAGCTTTTTAAATAAGTTTTTTAATGTAAATGCATCTAGATAAAATTCAACATTTTTATAATTTTTTGTTAGCAAAAGGCAAAATTTCATACTCAAGTGAGACCCTACCTTTAAGCGCTTCAAATTATAAGAAAAGTGTATTTTTGACAACTTATTCTATTTTTTGATTAATCAAAACTTGACGTTGTCATCAGTCACAAAATCATTAGTATATAAATATTGCTTTTATAGATATAATATATGCCACTTGACAAGACACTAAAAGAAGCCAAAGAAGCATCTAAAGAAGCGGCTGAAAAAACTAAAGTTTTTGTACAAGATTTAGTGCAGACAACTGAAGATGTCGTACAAAGTACTACTATTGATGCAGCGGATAAAACCAAAGAAGGTTATAAGTCAACAAGGGATAAAGTAGAAGAAATCAAACAAGATGCAGCTAAAAAAACAGGTGAAGTAGCAACAAAGATTGAAACCGAAGCCAAAGATTTAGCTAAGAAAACAGCCGAGGCTGCAAAAGAAGCAGCTCACAAAAGTACAGAAACCACAAGAAACGCATACGAGAAAACTTTTATTAAGAAATAAATAAAATTAATGTTTGATTTTTGTGAATCTAGATTCAATTTTTTTTTTGGTATTTTAATGTATTATCGTATAAACAGCATGGCTTGCAATAAATCAAGACGTTAATTAAAAACTAATCAAATAAATAATTTATTTTTCGTGAAGTCTGTTCTAACACACAACTTGAACAGTTTGTAAACCTTTTATTTTTTGGTAATATAAATGTAGCATCAAATAAACAGCATAACTTTCAATCAATCGTGAGGTTAGCAAGAAATATAAAATAAATCAATAATTTTGCATGACGTTTGTTCTAACACACAAATTGGACAATTTGCAAACCGTTCAATTTATACAAAACAAATTACGGTTCATACAAGAATACCTTAGTCAGCCAAATATTTCTTTCCGTTTAAACAGTATGCAAACCGCCCAAATTATATGTTATAACAGACTTTGTATTGCCTCAAAATTTTTGTTCTTAACTTTTTTATATATTTAAAATATAATTAATGATTGAGACCTCTACTACGTTATAATTCATGTTTATAAAATAATAAAATAATTTACTTAGTATTTTATCAATCAAATTTATAAATTAATAAGTTATATACATCTGTAGAAGGCTCTTGTAAAGCTAAAACTAGTAATGTATTTATAAGAATAAATTTGTGATAAGAAACTTAGTAAATTGTTTTATTATTTCATTACAATATAATGTTTGCTTGTAGCATTTGTTTGATGCAATTCTATTAACATATCGTACAAACCAAAAAACAAGTAATGTAATTAAGTTATCTTATTTTGTAAATATTGACAATTTTTAACTCAAAGCAAGTACATTAGTCTCGCCATACAGCTGCCACTTTAATTTATATCATCTTAATTTATTGTGATAGGGGTTCCAGACGGCGGCCTCCACCCTCTTTACATTAATCCCCTGATAAGTAATTTATTGTATTACTTTATTGATCACACGATAAATATAAAAACTATATCAAGTTGTTATTAAATTTTTTTTATTCATTTATTGGGTTATTAGGGAGCTCAAGCCGATTGCGGTAGGGAAGGTAGGCTCGGCATTCCTCAAAAATGTGCTTCACCGTTATAAGGTCGTGACATGTTTGGCATGAGGGTAGTTTGTCGCCGTTCAGGATATACAAAGAGTCAAGTTGGTATAACCTATGCGCAAGCAACATAAGGAAACCTCCTCTCTCGTGCTGAAAGCTTAATTTCTTATAATTTGCTCTCGAAGTAGTTCCATACTTTTTGATCTATTAAATGATATGTCCTTTGAAGTTATCGAATCTTAAAAGAATGTTGTCCATAAGATTCGCATCGGCCAGCTTGTTGTTCTCGATACCAACATGACCCGGTGTCCAGACAAAGATAACTCTCTGTTCAAACCCGGCCCAGGCGGAATATCAAAGTTTGTACAAGCTGGGCCAGCAGATCGACCACGTACATAGACTGTATACTAAAGATGGCACTCAGCAAATTGGAATAAAGGAGGCACAAGCTGTGAGATGACAGGGTTTTATGCAATGCATGTAATTAGTAGAGATCATAAATGGGCCGTACCGTCTAAAGCAAAAACACTTTCCACCCCCCGGTGTGTTTTCGAACCGTCCGTATACAACCGCAGAGTGTCCAAGCAAGTTTTTCGTTTGCTCTGAGATGTCAGATCAAGACAAACTTTAATCCCCGACATCGGCCAGTGTAAAAACTCGCTAGAACAAACCTCAATTACCATCGGATATTTTACAGTAAGACTCTCCTTCAGTTCCTGCGCTCGGACGCACACCGGCCTAGTGACGGCCTTGGTCAGTATTTACGTTGTTGCGTTTTGTTAGCGGTTAATATAAGTTGGCTGGTGAGGCCCATCTTTGCTAGTATCGCCGTGGCATACGTAGGTACAAAGCAAATACAACAAACGGTATGCAAGTGTTTTCAACCGAGATTTTTTTATGAGTACAGTCGCAACAATACCTCTCTCCGCACACCTCAGTTAATGTTGGCCAAACAATTAAACACGTTCAATGTTTTTTGCACTTTGTGACCAATTCATCAATATGTACTCGAAAGGTAAGAGCTATCTAGAACAAACCCTAAGAAACAAACTGTTTGAGCACACGTAATTCTGAAACTCCGCAAGACAAACGCAAGGTTTCGGTGAGATCATCTGAAGCGCAAAAATGCACGCACGAGGTTTTCGTCGTAGAAAACCTTTTGCCTCTGCCTCTCTGTCCACTTCGTCTATAGTGATCTGGAGTTGGCGTGTTATGGCAAGTATGGTATCTTCCGCCATGTAGATCACCAAATCGTCGACGTAGAAATTTTTTTTTACAGGTGTAACCGGAAATGCTGCAATATAATTTACCGCAATCGCAAAAAAGGTGATGCTAATTATCGACTCTTGAGGAACACCGTTGTCTAACATATTGTCTTCAAGTAAGTATTTCCCACCCTTACTTTGAAAGTGCAATTGCGCATGAAAGATTTAAGAAAAAAAGCATACGGCCTCTGAGTCTCAATGCGTGCTGATTCTGCAAAAGTCTAGGTCAAAAAACACCGCTACAAGGTGTTCTCTTGCTAAAAAGGCGCCTTGAATAGAAATTTATAGATAAATTAGATGATCAACTGTACTGTGGTTTCTTCTAAAACTCGCCTGGTATTTATCTAAAAAATTGCAACTTTCCAGCAGCCACACCAGGCGGTTCTTGACCATTTTTTTTTTAAATTTTACTGAGACAGCAGATAAGTGAAATAGATCTGTAGCTGTTTACATGGTTTGAATCTTTGCCCGGATTCAGCAACAGCAAGATAATGGCTTTTCTCCAACATTCCGGGTAGATGCCGTTTTCCTATATTAAGTTGTAGATTTCCAGCAAACGCTCTGTCATGTGGAAGGAAAACTGTTGAATAAACTTTTTCAATAAAAAGAAAAAGTTGTAAGGCAAGGAATCCAAGATAGAGAAATTTATAGCAAAGTTTCTAATTGTTCTTTTTGACGGAGGAATTCTTCAGTATAATTTTTTTCTTCTTTTTCATGAGCCTCTTTATCTCTACTTCTTGAAAAATGCCTTTTACGCCATTTTCAATCTTCTCTATTTTGTGCCAGGTAGAACCAACTATTGCCGGCTATTGTTGTTGGTCCTACTTTTCATAGGTCTGCATATTTCTTCAATTTCCATTGTGTACAATTAAGCAGTTTTGCTGGTGTGTTCTCGCAGACTCATACTCAACATTTGTTTTTCCATGGCTCTGTGAGTAGTTCCAAGTCTGAGTAGGCAATTTTTTGTAGGAGTTATAGTTTTGAGTTTGTGTGTTCACCGGGAATATACAACTGTCTTACATTTTTCTTTTTGAATTTACGAAAATATCAATATTCTTTAATACAATCTTAACTACTTAGAAGCAACTTAACTTTAACATATCCGTGTTGGTATTTCCGTTTTATTCTCTTCTCATCTCATCATTTACTGTAGATAATTCTTTCAAATAAACTTTTAGTACTAGTTTTTCTAAGATATTGATTTTCTTGCTGTTCATTTCAAGTCCTAGACTAGATTTGATTAAATTTGGTACTCTATTTTTAAGCAAGTTCCCCAACATCGATCGTTTTGTGGTTCTCTCTTCTTTTCAGAAATTTTGTTCTTCTTTTTATGACCTTTTATCTCCACTTCAAGAAAAATGCCTTTTTATGCCATTTTCAAACTTCTCTATCTTGTGCCTGGTAGAACCAACTAGTACCGGCTATTTTGTTGACGTCGTCGGTCCTACTTTTCATAGGTCTGCCTTTTTCTCCAACTTCCCCATAGTCTCCAATTAAGCAATTTTGCTGTACATCTATTGTCGTTTTTTTCTTGCCACATGCTAATTTAGATTTGCAACTCTTCTAATTATTTCCAAAATCTTTGTTGTTCGTCTAATATCCTCATCCCTGGTGTGTTTTCGCAGACTAATACTTAACAATTGTCTTTTCATAACTCTCTGGGTCATAATTTGTAGATCAAAAGTGTTCAGCGGAAATACTCAGCTGTCGTAAACTTTTCTTTTTGGGAGTTATTCTTTAGTATACACCCAAACTTCTTAAAAGCTGCTTAACTTTAACCTATCTGTTCATTTCAAGTCCTAGTTTTTGGAAAGCTTGGTTTAATTGTTTAATTATAATTTTTGGTGCCCTGGGTCTTCACTGATTAGTACAAAGTTATATGCAAAAGGTAGGTGGTGTACGTACGAGGTAATAGCCATAAATTCCCGGCTTAACCTAAAAACCATGCACTTATGAAAAAGATATTTTAATATTTTTTCATTATACTCCCCCTTAATCTTAACACACTTATTACATCGCTTAACTAGTGATTCTATCCCCTCATACAAATTTCTGAAGATTTGTCGTCAAAATCCAAAACAGCAGTTTCATTGCAAAGAAATCGTCTACCCCAAAAAAAGCAGCATTCTTTTATAGCAAGTAGAGCAACCTTAACGGTTTGCTTAAGTGCGCTGTCGTGCAACAATTCTTTTGTTAATTTTCCTCGACGCTTTGCTCAAATAATTTTCCTCAACTTATGTAATAATGTAGCATAATAAACAGTAATTCTTTCTTTAAAATCAATCATCAAGATGCCCTCAAAAACCTAAAAAATAATATTCTTTTTAGCTGACCTTGTATTTTCTTAGAGGTGTTCAACTGCACGCTGCCATTCCATTTTGGGCAAAAGATTATGATACAGAACCATAATTTTATCTTCGTAACAATAGATTGCAAAACTTCTTCTAGTCCCTTCTCACAGAGCTTCAAAAAAGATCGAGCACAACCAACTTAATGCTGTTTTTGAGATCCATCTTGCACTCACTCTATTTATTCCCAAACGGTCATGAAGTAGTCGACAAATTAAAGTAATTTTTAGTCAATTATTACTTTTAGACCAATTCTTCAATAAAGACAATCGACTCTTCCGTGATCACTTCAACTAGTCGACCAGAACGTGAGTAATCTTCTAGAGACTCATAACCCATCTTAAACTTTTTGGCTCATTCTTTCACGGTAGAATAAGAAAGTAAATCTTAACCGATAGGCCATCCTATCTTTGTTTAATTTGATAAAAAATAAAAAGAATTTGATGGCCGCTCGGTGCTCAATTTTTCGCAAAACTGGCATAGTTGAAACCTAACAATGTCTGTCTGGATATGACTAAAAGACTAATTAAAGCAGAATGCTGCATGTACGTTAATAAAGTATCACACTTTACTGACAATATTTGACATTTGATCTAAAAATCTAAAAAAAATAGTAGTATCTTAATTCTTTTTTTTCCCAATCATGTCATGACATCTTCCTCGGCTGGGGTAAATAATTTGGGAGAGATTAGGTTGCTTTGTCTTGTTCCGTTGTGGATCTTTACGTATCCAGTTTCCAGATCTATTTCTAACATTACTGACATTGTAGCTTCCTCATATATATATATATATTTGAAAAGTTTTATGTATCTGAAGTCTAGACTGGAAATTTCTAATAATTTCATAACTGCCCATTTCTCTTGATAGTTAAACGTTTTCTTATACTCAATCAAAGCTATGTTAAAAATAATATTGTACTAAGTTGATAGAGGAAAGAAAAATGTATTCGTGATCACCCTGTTCAAGTAGCAGTATGACCTCTCTGCTTTGCTATTCTTTGGAAAGTATTTCTTTTTTGATACATTTATTTAGTAGTATCCGTGTAATTTCTGTTTTAGCGCTACTTTTAGTTTGCTTTGGCTTATCTAGAGATTTTACTTTAAACCAACATTCATTATCTATTTTTATTCTTAGTTAAAGGAATAAATCAATAATCTTAAATCTTAGATTATTGATCTATTTCTTTAAAACATGTAAAACTTTACGTTTGAGACACATTAGTATCTTTGATCTAAAAATACTTAGCCCACGCCAACCCGTTTGATTGTCTCTAGTAATTTTGAGCACATGGAAAGAATATTTATATGTTGCAGCTTGTTTAAGATGAGCATTGTCTACCACAATACTCAAGACAAAATTTGTCACTAATTGCGTCTTCAAGAAGCTTACTTCTTTGCAAGCTACCGCCAGATATGACAATATAGTCTGCAAATGGCTTAAAAACTCTCCTTTAATTTTGATGCCCATTATGTCCAATTTATATTTTTAATGCAAAGCTAGTACAACTGTAAATAGTTTTGGCAACATTGTATCTCTAAGACGCATTTTTCTCTGTATTCTAAAAATGTTTGCCTCAGAAGTCCGGAGAGGCGCATAAATTGTTAAAAGTTTAAGCTCCAGCTCCGACAAAACATCATCAATTAGCTAATGGCTACTAGTAAAGTCATAGGTAGCGCAAAGTGAACGGCCTCCAGATATAAAGGTTAGTTGCAATTACACTAAATGAGCAGTCCCCAACCAAATAACAGCAATATTGAAAGATGTAGATGAAAAAACCCTGAGAAATCTCACCCGCAGCAGCGTCTCTCTCAAAATGAGCAGTTGCTTTACGCGGCATTCTTTTGCCTCTGGAAATAAAATACACCAAAAGGCGGATGAGCCAAATAATGGTCAATGACATAAAATATTAAACGCAACGGGAAATGACAACATTAAAGATCCAATAAAAAACCTAATGGCTGATTTCAGTACAAAACTTTTCAGAGATATTATACCCCAATCGGTTCGGAGGAAGGTATTGAAAACAACAACAACAAATAAATACACAAAAAATAAACCACAATCAAAATAAGCACGTGGAACGTAAGATCAATGACCCAAGCAGGAAAGGCGCAAAATATCATAAAAGAGATGGAAAAAATGAATATTATCAAGATTATGGGGATCAGTGAGATAAGATGGCCTGAAGCAAACTATTGCAACATCAATAACCACAGAATATACTATTTGGGACAATCAGATAGAGAACATAAGAACGAAGTAAGAATCATTGTAAAAGACTCAGTCGCAAAGCATGTAACAAACTGTATCGTAAAAAACAAAACTACTTCAAACACAACAATTTTAATCTAAAATTGAAGACATGCTGAACAAACTTCCTATACAGGACAACAATAAAAGATTTTAACGCAAACGTGGACAAAGGTACAATTGGAGAATATATAGACCATACAAATTAGGCAAACAAAATGCAAAAATAAACTATTAAGCATATTTGCAGACAAACACAAGCTAACTGTACTAAATACTTTTTTTGAACTTCTACTTACGCAATTGTACATATAGACATCACCAGCACACTCCTAAATCGATAGTCCAATATCAAATTGACTATATTTTTGTAGGACAAATATACAGAAAAAACTTCATCTTAGTAAAAACATAACCAAAAGCAGACATGCAGTCTTAAAAAAATGTCATCAAAAAATGCACAATCGTAAGTTAAAAAAATAATCACAAAAGCACAAGTAGAAACAAAAATATCAAAAATATTTGCACAAACAAACTATACCACATGTGCAGAATATTAGATAAAAAGGGCAAACAAAAAAGTAGAAAAACATTTTAAAACCAGGAAAAGTGGTCAAATAAAAACTATGGATGACTGATGAAATTCTGTAATTAATAAAAAAATTAAGAAGCCTCCAGTATACAGAAAACATATAGTAGAATAGAACACACAAAATAATCAGACAAAAGACAAGAAAGACAAAAAAATAGGAAACAAAGTAGAGGTGTGCAGAACTAGAAAATAGTATACAAAATAGTAGAAAAACAACTAGGACCAAAACAATTTGGATTTAGGGACGCAGTTGGGAAATAGAAAACCCTTTTCAGTGTACAGAAATGAAGAAACATAAATTCTGATGTATATGCCCGTTTCGTAAAGTACAATAAAGCCTGTTATAGAGTTCAACACCAAAGTTGATAAAATACTAAAAAAAAAAACAAAATAGACAACAATAACTAAAAATTTATAATTGTTCAAAAATATATCTGTCTTAAAATGCATGAATGGTTGTTAAGTAGTTTTGATTTACGTCTGAGATGTGGTTGTTTAGCCAGGCTTAAATCTCGTTGGAATTGGAAATCAGTAGTGCGTTTGCCTTTTTGCATCAGTAGTAACGGTGCCAATACTTTTCTTTGACTTTTCTTATTTTCACTTCAACGGCAGCATCAATGGGATACCGATACAAAATTAAATAAAAATGTTCCAAAAATAAAAAGTTCTCCTTGCATCAAACTCCAATCGCAAGTAGCAATGCACTTTTTGTTTTTGTCAAAATCTCTCTTTTTCCAAATTTTCGGGTAGGTGTAGGGCTGTAACAATGCTTATACAACTCTACAGCATTTGCCATATTATCTATCATACCCTTGTTGCATAGATTATAAAAAAAAAACTAAAACAATCTAATCAAAAGCAATATAAGCTTGAATATATTAAATAACATATCATATTTTTAATTGCATTATCATCAAAATTAATTAAATTAAAGTCGAGTTATAGTCCTAATACCGTATGTACAGTTTATAATCAAATGCAAATAATTTATTTGCATATATAGATTAGCATATCATTTCATATCATTATTTAAATCCTCATATGAAATAAACAATTAAATGGCAATTTAAAATTGATTAGGCCAACCTGTGGATGTATAAAAAAACCTTCGCAGAAATATCTCATTGCATATTCATAATGTAGCCCAGTTCAGAGTTGAGTGACGCAAGGCATCTGCGTTTGAATACCAAATCGACTAAATGCATATAATCATCGATTTATCCAATAACAACAAAAAAATATCCATGTATGGCGTGGCAGATAGAATGACATTTAATCACGTTCACTGCATTACGGGATATGAGATATAACACGACAATCGTAAAAATATCATTCATGATCAACATTACCAATCATTCAATAATAAATTATACCTATAATATGTGTACAATTTAGTTATATTAACAACTAAGCAAATCTCGTTAAAATGTAATTTAGCAATCGCTGATGAAAAACTAAATTTGATTCGACTATAAAATTTTATAAGTCAATTTAGCCCGGTATCTTTATAACAAAGTGTATAAACACATACTGGCACATCCCCCATTTGAAATTGTAATTTGATGCAATCTATACTTTAATGCTGCAGTGGACGTGCCTGGAAGACAGAGAGAACCGATAAAACCGTGAAAATCATAGAGAATCGGTTGGCGGCAAGAAGGGAAAAAAGGGACAACGGCGGCACAATCTAAATGCCCGCGGATGCGTTTTATTGCGACGCTCTTAGTTGACACAATTTATATCTGAATTGCGTTTATGCTCCGTTGCACATTCCAGACTTTTCGATTGTTGGGTATTAAGAGGCCGAAACATATGTTGTGACTATAGGGAGACTACTAAATTTCATGGTCCACTGCAATTTCAGGAAGTCACAATAGAGCGTGCTTATATTTGAGATCTTTGCTTGTAGATCGGGCCAGAGCATAATATGAATTGCACTAAGCTATTGTAGTATTGTTGAGTATATAGATTGTATATTCCGATTTTATTAAAATTCAATTACCTCTTTCATGTGCTTTCAATCAAAGTAAGAATGAATTGCATGCAGGTAATTGATTATAATACTATTAATGCTTAATTGCCTATATGTTGTGTGAAATGTGAATACTTTCTTTAATAAAGTATGAATTATATTATTTTTACCTTATTTAACTCGTTGTTAAATAGAACTAGGATTATTATCAAATTCAGCACTTACAATAATTATAGCCTAATCATTTTTATAAAAATTAATTTAATATTATTTTGTGTTTGTAACATTGATTCATTTAAAATAAATTCATATATGTAAGTAAAATTTTGATAAAATATACTTTTTTTAATTACAAAAAAAAGTTTCTAAAATGCATTTTTTATAATTTAAATTATAACATATTATAATGATTTAAAATAAATAAATAAATAGTATAAAAGTCCAAGTTTAAACAATAAATGGTTTTATAAAGCAAATTATTTATACTGTATATTTTGCATTTTTATTTTATTAAATCCGAAATGTTCAAATGTCCGTGTTGTGATGATTCCATTAAAAAATGTATAAGCTTTATAACGATATCCATTGAATGTATGTATACCTATATATGTGTGCATATTTATACGTTTTTATTATTATCTATTATCTATCTAATAGCGTTTTTTTAATAAAATTATTATAAACCCTAAATATATAGACAGAAATTAAATAATTCAAGAAAGTGAAACTGAGGAATCAAGTGTGGAAAACGTGTTCAGGTTGGCTTACTCAAATGATAGACATTACGGGTCCCTGATCTGGAATTCCCATTTCAAATTCGGTTTAAAACGTAACACACGTACTTATAATGAGCCATACGCGTCAGGAATTGCTTCGATCCGGAAAACCGTAACATTCCATTCCATTTTCTCCGTATGGTTACATTCCTGTTTTCGGATGCTCTATTACATACACATTTCATGATGAGCAACACACAATTCAGCTTTATAAATTCGAAATAACTTTATGTAAAAATTTATAATTTGCTGTAAAAAGATAATTAGTTGATTAATCTTCAAAACGATTAGGTTTTTCAAATATTCTAAAAAAATTTTAAACTTTGATTTTGTGTCTAAAAACTTTCAATCAATACTAAAAATTATTAGTTTTTAATAATTGTGTTTTTTTATTTGTAGATGTGCTTTTTAAAAAAAATTCACAAATTTCTGACAAAATCTAAGAGCTCAGAAGTATAAAACTTACTGAGGTTAAATATGCCAGACTTCTAAAATCAATGAGAACCTTCTTTATGCAATTTCCTTTTAAGAACTTTTTTAATGTTTTCTGTTCAAAATCTAATTTTGCCTACTGTTATTAGTAATACATGTTTAGATTGACTAGAAATTTAAAATAAAATAAATTAAAAATTTGTTAAATTTTTTGAAATAATCAGAATGTGCTTCTAAAATGTGTCAATAATTAAAAAAATTTCACATTAAAGAAAGCTAAAAAAATAGAGCTTGTACATAAACTTGTAATCATGTTCTACATTCTTAATGTTTACTTAAAAGTCTTGCTACTATTCGTCAAGTCTCAGAAACGCAACTCCAAACTTTTGAGTTTATAAGAAAAGCATATACAATTACGCAAAATATGTTGCAGCTGTTTCTAATTTTTTACTTCAGTGTTATCATTTATCATAAATTTTCTAAAACCTCAATTATTCTATAATTTTTAAAACCCTCAAAGTTATTTCAATTAACTTTCAAAAACTTTGAAAAAAAGTATTATTAGATGCCTAATGAGTTCTAAAAATTTATTTTGATAAAATCCTTCAAAACTATCTCATTCTTCTAATTAATTTGTTCAGTGACTTAAAAGTTTTTTGTCAATTTGGGTAGTACTAGTCAGTCAGTGTTATTTACTTTTTCTTTCTTGCCTTATCAGTTATCAAGATTGTGTTTCACAATAAAGCAAAATTCTTCTAAAAGCCAAAACCATCTAATAAATTTTGTCTTGGCGTTATTAGAACTCCGTAACCACACAAGCACCTTTATGTAAGCAAACAAATCTTTTTTGTCTTTTTTGTTATCAATATGGTCTTACGCATGTATTATCATCTCACACTGCCCACAACTTCAAACATACAATAAAGAAAATCCAAGTTACCAAACAAGTGTAAAGCGGCAATGAGCCTACTAGAATGGAATTGCCAAAAACAGGAGCAAACTTTGTCATAGTCTCGGAACCAAACAAAAAAACAGCAAGCAGGAATAGATGGATCACAGACAAACAGGGAGACGCCGCAATAATCAAAACAGAAAAAAAAAATTTAAAACAACAAAATCAGAAAGCGCTAAAGGATTCACCTGGGTGGAGTCACGGGGTGCAGTTATGTACTCCTGTTACTTCTCTCAAACGAAAGCACCAAGCAAAATGGCTGGCAAAACAAAAAAAAAACACAGAAAAACCTTATTATTGGCGGGGATTTCAATGCCAAGTTTGGTATATGAGGCTCACCCATGGGCGATCGGAAACAAGACATGCTAGCTAAATGGGCAAACAAAAACAAGCTCTGCATCCTAAATAGAGAAATACTCATTTTTCAAAAAAAAATCGAGAATAACGGGATTGAATCATACATAAACGTCACCTTGCGCTCAACTAAGATGATAACAAAAAAAGAACCTGAGTGACCACATAAACATACACATAAAAATCGCGTCCAGAAAAACAAAAGCAAAAAAAAAAAAACAAAAGTTGGGCGTTCTGCAGTGGTCAAGAAAAAAAAATCTGAAAGACCTATACTAAAACACAGGAGAAACAATTTACACCGCTGACAAGCTGAAAGAAACTATAATTAAAACCTGCAAAAAGACACTAAGCAAGAAAACATTACAAACCAATGTATTGGTATAGTGATGACATCCCAGACAAGAAAAAGTGCTGTATAAAAGCCAAAAAGACGATGACGAAAATAAATAGCCAAAATAAACAAGAGACGACAACCTACTGCAACAAGCACAAGAGGCATATGCAAAAAAGAGAAGAACTCTAAAAAAAAAACAATGATGGACTCCAAAAAGATGGCATAGAAAAATTTATGCAAAAAACTAAACTCGGACAAAGAGTACAAAATTGTTACTGATAAAATAAACTAAAGATCCCTGCTAATATAGACAGTAAATGAAGTAATGGTGGCAATGAAACTGTATTCCAACTAAGGCAGAACAACATGGGAAGAGCTAGACGTGTCTATAATAATGCACACAAAAAAATACAGATGGCAGGTGAAAAAATTAGAAAAGAAAGCCCACGGCACAAAAATGATCCCGCCAGATGTCATCAGAGCGATAGCGACACAAAGACCGGAGCTCGGTGTAAAAGTATTCGGCAAACAGATCAAGCAAGGCCTGACGTACTGGAAAGAGGCAAAACTAGTATTAATCAAAAAACCTACCAAAAACAATAAAGGCAAGATTATTGACCTATTTGCCTACTAAATACACTAGGAAAACTCCAAAAGCACATCCTCAACAAAAGACTAACAAAAGAAATAGATAAGAATAGAAGACTCGGCAAAAACCTACATGAGTTCAGGGAAGGTCACTATACTCTTGATGCTCTTACGCATGTTAAAAAAACCACTGGTAAATAAATACGCCGTATTGATCATCTATAATATAAAAGACGCCTTCAACTCGGTGCCATAAAGAAGATAATTTGCCACTATCTCCAGAATAGAACTATAGCTCCGGATAAATTCCACATATGACTTGTAGGGTGCCACAGGGCTCCGTTCTGGGTCCCACTCTGTAGAACATTTACTATGACAATCTATTGAAGGTACAGATGCCTATGCGGACAATCTTGCCATTGTGGTCAAGGGCAAGAACAAAAAAGAAATAGAGAATAGCGCAAAATGGGCGTCCTATATGATTAGGAAGTGTATTAAAAAGATGGGTTTAGAGCTGGCAAGACAAAAGACGTAAATACTTAAAGATAAAAAGAAAAAAAACTAAAATATAAAACCCCACATAACTGAGGCCAAACAAAGAACAGAGAAACTAGTAATGGCTTTGACGCAAATCATGCCAGAAAAACGTAAAGTAATAGGGGCAACTGTAAACTTGATACTGCTGTAAAAACCAGAAGAAAAATGGCAATCAGAATAACAAGTGCCTACAGAACAGTCTCGACTAAGGTTATACACGCAATAACAAGAACAATTCCCATACACCTCCTTGTCCAAGAGCAAGATAGCAACATAGGTAAACAACTGAAAGAACAAAAACAAGCCAATAGAATAAAAACGATAGTAAAATGGAAAGAAGAATGGCAGAGCATGTCGCCAAATGGACACAAACTCTTATACCCGTAGTGACATAATCTAAACTACCATCTTACACAAATCTTTACAGGACACGGATGCTTTGAGTTGTACTTAAAAACATTGCATGACACCTGCCCTTACTGTGGGGAAACGGATAAACCAGAGTATACACTAGTGAAGTGCACTCGCTGAAAAGACATCAAAGTAGAGGTACAGAATGAAGTAAAAAAAGAAAATAACCATCAGCAATCTAACCCCACTTATTGTGAAAAGTGCAAGTAACTTTAGGGCCATTTATAAAGGAATAAAAAAAATATAGGCAACAAAAAAAAAAAAAAAAGATAAGACTTGCAAGCTAAAAATATAATGTATTTTGGACTTGTGAAGAAATACCACAACGCTATTTCCGCAAACCTAAGAGAATATGGAGGTTCAGGGTTTTAGTGGGTATACGAGAAACACCAACAAATTTACAATTAAATTTCAAAATCTAATAAACTTTTGAAAATTTAAAATTTTCATATTTTTTACTGAAAATATCATTTTCCACAAGTTCCAAAAAAGGAGTTAAATTGTTAAAAAATTAAATTTATGAAAAAATATTCTAAACTAAAAAACATCCATAGACGCGTTTTGAGGTTTACCTCTCATCAGTATGGCTTTATTTATTTAAACTAATTGATTTTTAACTTACTTTGTCAACATTGTTCACCACCACAATTCAAAGTGAATATTGTAAAGGGTGTATTGACTATTTATACTAACTGACTTAATGACTTTATTTAATGGCTATGGTTAATAGCATTCTGAGAATGAACAAATAAACTAATTATTTCGGGATATTAAGCTGAT
Organism: Tachinus rufipes; assembly: GCA_963932245.1. Lineage (NCBI taxonomy): Eukaryota > Metazoa > Arthropoda > Insecta > Coleoptera > Staphylinidae > Tachinus > Tachinus rufipes. The sequence continues at coordinate 113,366,618 of OZ010741.1, read as the reverse complement.
GGTAATGACATAAAAGAATTAAAACAGAAATTTGAAAATTAAAAATAGAATAAATTTTTTGCATAAATTATAATTACTATTATACAATTTCGTGTATATCAGAACATATCCGATTGAACAAATAGTAACGAGCGCTACATATGTCGTTGTGGCATTCGTATAAATTTACCTATTTAACTAGGCTTTATTCGAAATTATTGCTTTTACAACTGTCTCATTTGAGGACATTGCGTCTTTTCTTTATATATTTTATATGGAGTTAAATTGCGTTCAAAATTATAGAAAACTCAAAAATACCGCCTCTTTAATGTTGCCGTTAAAAATTAGAAAAAAATATACTACCAAACCCGTTAATTGAAACATATAGGTCGCTATAGATACTAATAAAGCCTAGTATCTAATCCACCCACAATCTCACATTAAATGTAATTATGGCCAGACACTCCAGTTTTGTGTTGTAATAACGTAGCTTAATTTTGTTAAAACTTTTGCTAGCATAGCTTGTAATGCATTTCTGAGGCTCATTCACATGTAATAGACAATGTGCAAAATCATTTGCTACTCCGATGTTAGTCGTCCCAACAGCAGGGACAGGTTTGTATAATGACTCTAAAAGTTCATTTTGCTTTGTTGCTTTAGGTACGTCAACAAAGTGGCAACAAATAGTATTACATACCACCCTCTGCGCTGCTTTTTTGTAACGCAAGTAGTCGCGTATCAGTTAAAAGCTGTTTCAAGGGTTATTTTCCTTAGGACGTAATCTTATGCCCCAGTTACTTCATTTGTTTTAACCAAAAAATGCACTTATCTAAGTTGCAAGTCAAGTTGTATTTCTAAAGCCATTCTATAATCAATTTCAGATTTCGACAATTGTCGAGGTTCTGTGAGTATACAATAATGTCGTTGAAATACTTCAGAACAAAACCTACAAGACAGCTTCTTGTCTACTACTTATAGAAGGTAGCTGATACGTTTTTTTATCTCAAACGACGCATTTCAAGTTTTTTTAAAACTTCTGTATTTTTGAGAAAAAAATCGTTTTGTCTTGGACAAACTTATTTAATTTGGTGTACAATAGTTGCTGTTTCAAATTTTTTTTACCACACCGGATTTTTCTTCCACTTAGTTGGTAAATGATAGTGTTTATTCCAATATTTTGCTGAACTCATTTGCAAGTTTGTTAACCAGGTTTTGCAAAAAATGCACAAGATAAAAGCTAATTATAAAGTTAAAAATACGCATGGTAAAATGCTGTATTTTTTTAATTTTGTTATATGGCGTGAAAGCATGGACATCAAAAAGATGAGCCATTTGAATGGTAGGTCTTTCAGCGCACGTTTAAAATATCATCGAGAGACTTTATAACAACTGATGAAGGTATACACCAAGTAAAAAAAAGCTTATTTATACCATCAAAAAACAAAAAATAGAACATATTGAACATATCATAAAAGGAGAACAATATTCTTTACTACAATTATTGCTTTTGCAAAAAAAGTAGATGGTAAAAGAGAGTAGTATGAACGTACATCAACAAAACCGTTTGAGCCGCTGCATCAAAAGTAAAAATTACCATCATGATAACTTACCTCTGCCTGAAGACAATACCCTAAGAAAAATAGATGTTATGATGGAATGCTGAATGTAGTTCAGTTTTTTTGAAAAAAGTCATGGGATCCTTGTAGCTGTTTCCATAAAACTTAGGTGAGTACTCTATATATTTTAGTACTACCGGGGCAATGGCAAGTTTGCGTATAAGTGTTCTTGCTATCTGCCCAAACTCATCAACTGGAAGCGTTAATGTGTGGCCCATTTTGACAATAGCTAGCTCGCATTTGCATAAATTAGTTTGTTAACAGATTTAACAAATGCTTTATAATTCAAAAAAACCTTAAAGTTTTAGCTAATTTTCCCAGCACTAATTCTAGAATATGTTCTCCTGTGCCGTTGATAAAAAAAACATTTTAAGCAAAGTTCAACCATTATTTAGTTTTAAATCTGTTGTAATGCTGTAAAAAAAGCCATGGGATCTTTGTAGCTGTTCCCATAGAACTTTGGTAAGTACTCTATATGTTTGAGTACTACCAAGGCAATAGTACATTTTGCGTATAAGTGTCCTTGTTATTTGCCTAAAACCACAATTGTACCATTAACGAGACGACAGAACACCACAGACCAAAAAATCTGAAGATTTCAGTAGCTAAGTTCCCGATTACAAAGAAAGTAAATATCTGAGACTCACGCTTAGCACAAAACTAAACTTCCACCATAATCTGAATAATAAAACCACAAAGGCCAATCGGGTGCTTCTTGTAATCAAAATTATAATCAGACGCACATGCGTACTTACATAATATGACCAGACTACAATTATGATAGTAAAACCCACATTCATTTGGAGCGCTAGTATGGAAGAAAAAGCAAGCTCAAAAGTACAGGCAATTTGTAACCTAAATAATGATCAGGCGCAGGGCACTGACACCTGATATGACCAGTTGGCTATAAACTATGATAGTAAAACACACCATTATATATAGAGCGCTCGTATAGGATAAAAAGCAAGCTCATGTATGCTGATAACGAGAGCAATGAGAAAAATACCCACAGCAGTGATATAAATACTACTATCATTCCCTTGATTGGAATGGCGGAACACATTGTAAACCTCGGAACCACCTTGTATAATAAATAAATTTCATAAAGAACAAAGGGCAAACTTAATAAAAAGCCATTGCATTAAAAAACATTTGATGTAAATAATACCACAGTAAGACAAATAAACAAACAAAATACCTGGGCACAGTCAAGAGAATTATCTGGTACACAAATAAAGCAAAGCGTAAAATGACACCAAATTTACTGGACCCAAACCATCTTTTGGGACTTCACACAAAACTGAAAAAAAATGTTTGCAACAAACTTGATTAGCCTAGATGTTAATCAAAACACTCGTATGCTATGCTTGCTAAAACTGATTTCTATAAAATCGGCACTAGATATAACTAGTAAACCTTTACAAAATTAATTAATATTGAAAAAGATTATGAAATTGCTTACTATTGTTTGGTCACAAGCCTCCTTCTTGGACAATGGTCGATTAAAAAACTTTCTTTAAAAAATTAATTATTTTATTTATTAACAAATTATCGAGTGGAAATTAAAACTCGTTAATATATTAGAGTAAACTTATTGTCAGAACAACAAAATACTAATATTTGTAGCAAACCGCTCCCAACGTTAATATTTTAAAATCAATAAATCATACTTTCACAACAAAAAATTTATTACTGTTGCCTTGATTACATTTTTGGGTACTAAGTCACAATTGCAACATAAATTTTCAACATAAATATTACTTTTCATAAAGAAAGTCCCAAATTAAAAATTACAAGAGGCATCCTGAAGCCTCCGAAAATTCTCCTGTCAAAGGAGAGTAATTTAATTAAAGTAGAGGCTCATTTACATCAGAATATGAAACGAAAGGAAAGCAAATTAAATTTCAGTGCATTGGAATGTCCTTCGCGTGTCGAAAATGCATAATTTTATCATTGTATATTGAAGGTAAAATTTAATATTTCTTGGGATGAGCAACATTGCAAATAATTAACACTTCAACTATTTAAACTTAGTAGATGTTAAATAGTTGCAACAGTTACACCGCAATTTAATGTGTTTCTGTTGGCGTTAATTTGAATTTAGTGCATGCTTTAGTTGAAAGGATTACAAAATTTTATCGACACAATAGTATTATTAAATTTTACAATACCAAACGATCAATCAGGCAAACTCACGACAGCAATGGACGAAAAATAATAGCATTCAAGAAACATCAATAATGAGATTGATTGCTGTTTCAATTACTAAAGTTTTATAAATGTATTAAGCTAAAGTGAATGTAAATAATTTCTGTTACGAAAATGAATTGGAAAAAATAATATTATTCTATCTTGAGAGATTTTTATACGATCGTGGAAAACGAATTTAAAATTTAACAAAATTATTCGAGAATAAAAGCATGAGAATAATCAGTTTATTAGTTTAGTTAGATTATTAATTCCATAGTAATAACATATTTTTTGTTTATTTTATAAAAAATACTCCCAGGTATCGTAAAGATATTGAAATAATCATACGATATAAGAAATTATATTCAGCTTAAAGTTTTACAATAAAAACTGAAATTTATGATCGACATAAAGTTCACACTAAAAATCGCAATTATATGAAACCGTTAAAGTTTTGTTTGTTTTATTACTTGCAGCTATAATCAAATGTAGGTATTGTTCTGATGAAGAATAATGTCTTAATTATGATCTTAATTACATTACATTATTTACATTATAGCACCCACAATACTAACACATTAATAATCATAAAGGTGTTTCATAATTTCCTGTTATTATGTAATAGACAAATGAAAAATTGATGGTTGATTACAGAGTACATTTATTATGCCACAAAAGCTTGTATGATTCATTTGTTTAATATCGTTGTAGCGTTAATTAAAGGGGTTAATAACTTTTTAGCTCATTTGCTGTACCTTAAAGATGATGCACAAATTCATTCTTACAAATTATGTACAAAATTAATTTTTTGGTTAAATTCATTTTTAAATTAACAATTAATCAGTCTATACTACATAATGTATACGTTTTTTCAAATAAATTGTGCCGTAATAATTGATAGGGTCGTGGAATTAAAACTAAAACCCACTCACCAAACTACAGGTTTTCGCAGTTTTGAATTAAACATGACAAAAATATCCAGGATGCTACTTAGTTTATAGAATTATATCCGCATCGTCGGAAAATAAATGAAAAAAATGAATTTCAGCTTTAACAAAAAAATAGCTTAAAAAATATTCCTCGTGAATAATTTTTTGCCAGGAATAAAAACATATTCTATAGACAAGCCCTGATTAAAAGCATTTTGTCTCAACTGTCCAGAACTGAACAGAAATGAATATTTGAGGATGATTGCGAAACATTCCACGTTCCGCGTCTTACTGCGGTAGAGATAGATAGTAAGTTAAATGGTGGTGGCCGTTTCATTATAAACCAAATTTTCCAAGTACCATATCACAAATATATTTAAAACCGTATCTAGTTTCAACCTTTGCTAGACCATCATCGGGCGGTGATACAAACACATCTAGACGGATGAGGGATTGTATTCTCTACTCTCAAAAAATGTAGATACTTCTGTCAAAAAAATACTAAGAGATATTTAACAATAAAAAAGATTCTTTATCATGTTGCAGATACAACAATCAGTTTTTCTTTGTTCGCAGATTTTTCTTAACCAATCATCGTCAAACTCAACAAGCAGAGTAATCGCCGTATGGCAAGCTACTAGTGTCATAATCTGAAAACTACGGTCTAAAAACATACTGGAAAATTCCGCGACAAAACGTTTGCTACAAAGTTGAGTTTTCCGAGAACGTACCAGATTGAAATGGTATTCTTGGAGAGATAGTACCCCGCGCGCAAATAAAAAAAACAGTAAACGGCAAGTGTTTAAGAACATTAACGCCCAGTGATCAGTAGTAACATCAAAAAGCTTTCCAATTAAAAATACTCTTACCACCACCATTATCATCTTAACGCATTAACGACACTGAATAGCTCTTTTTCAGCAATAGAGTAAATTCAAAACTTTCAGCATACAAGTGGGGTGTTTATCCACACAACTACATTTAATTTTTTTCTTTCTAAATTTAATAGACGCAACTAAAAGTAAAACATTATAGCAATTAATAAAATAGTTTTATGTTAATTATCGAGTTCTGATTTCTAAACGTATAAAATAATTATAAACAACCACATTATTTCAATAATTACAACTACTACTATTTCAATCAAACTATTCAACCTTTAACATCAAACGTGTGAATGTGAATTTAATGAACTCATATTAATGTCAAGCACGTAATGGAAGTTTGAATTTATTTAAATTACTTACTAAGTTACAATACGCAGTTGTTCCTTAACATTTTCTTTACAATGTGTATATTGGCTTTCTTACGTACCTGAAACAAAACAAAACAAAAAGAAATGAGCATAAAAGGAAATTGTTTCATCCGAGTAATGGCGTTATTTTCTATGTTTGAAATTAATACCAGGGGAATATATATAGGAAACAAAGACGCGCGGGAAAATTTAATTAAAATTATTCTAGTGCTAACGTTGCACAATGTAATCATGTAATGATAATACAGAATATTTAATTAGCCTTCGATAATTAAGTGTTAATAATTTAATGTGTGTTTAGTTTTTATTGGCAGAGTATTGCAATATAATGTTCATTATGTAATTGTATTTTAAGTGAAACATTTAAATTTAAATTTATAACAAAAATAGTTAATTACGGACTGCAATTATCGTAAAGTTTTGTAGTGTAATTATATTTGTTATTACTAATTCAAAATCTAGAAAATGTATTTTTTTGCCTGTTCACTCAGAAATAGTATTTCGTAAAACTAGCACGTATCATCTACTTCCCACGAGTTGCTGCACGACCCTTAGGCCAGTGTTACAATTTACACAAGCGCAAAAAGTTACGTGCGAGTTGTACACTACACTTTTTCGGCGATTATAATAAATTAACAGTGAAAAAATTGGTAAAACATTTTACTACAAAAAATGTAATAGCTAAGTGGTAAAGTAAAAAATAAATAATAAAATTGATGTATGGTTTTTTGATCTTTAAAGAACCCTTTATTAGTCTTGTAAGAATGAATTTTTTGGTTCTTAAAAAGCTAAAAAAAATATTTTTTTGATCTTCAACGCCTGGTCGACTAATTTTAAAAGGTTGCAATTCTGCTTGTAAATGTTTTTTACAACTAAAATACTTATGTTCAAAATGAATTAAATATTTGTAAGATAATAAAAAATATAAAATAGCACACTTTTCCGTGGTATAAAAGATATTTACATTAAGAAGTAAAAAAAATATTTCCACTCGTATTTTAGATTCAAAAAATTTGCTTTAAGACCCTAAAGACTTAACAAATAAAAATCCTGTATAGCAAACTAAAAACAAATATATTAAAAAAATAGTCATAAGCACCACGGACAAGAAAGCATTTGTACCACTTTGTAAATTGCAATTTTTTTACATATCCCATGTGTATTTCATTTGATCGCTCCGACCCAAAACTATAGTTCTTAATAATGTATCAAAATGTTGCGACTGCAGGAGTATACGTAACAAAATTAAAATATGTAGAACAAAAACCAAAAAAAACATTTTTGAGACAAGTGCAAAAAATATCCATACAATGTTAAAATCTAAATTGATTAAGCAACTTACTTTATTTTAGTAACATAAAACGCGCTCAGCCGGGTTTTAAAGCACAACGAACTGTAAACTACATAGCCGCCACACCTCTGAGAACTACCATGTCAGATGTTTCCTGTAACGTTTCCTTTGGAAGATTACCGATATCAAACCAACTATTTTCCATCATAAACACAACGTCACATAGACACACTATTAAAAAAAGAACCTCTCCAGTTCAAGCATTAGACCTCTTAACAAAGGCAAGAAATAGTGCCAATAAAAAAAATCTTTGATTTAAGATACATCAAGGCAAATTTTTGAGTAATATCCAGACCCCGCACAAGCTCAGATTACATGAATCGCCATCGCATCAGCAGCGTGTGTGAATACCATTCAAAATTTGACGCAAAGCTACAAAATGCACTTAATCAAGCTTGTTGCAAAAAAACTTAATAACCAGTCGTTAATATCAATAGACTTTACCTATCCAACAATCATAATTTCCGTTAGACACTAGCATATTTTCTCGCTGTAACATGGACCGCAAGACAAGTTGCCATACATACTTATTAAGACCATCAAAGCCTAAAACTTTTGAACAAAGGAATGTACTAAAAGATGTTACTAAACAACGTTGATAACCTTGCATCCTATAACCTTCTTGTGAATGTCAAAAATAAAACATTAATAGATGGAACAACCTTCGTAGCATCGAACCATTAACTCCTGACAAAGTTTTCAGAAACTTAAAAAAAAATGCAGTAAAAAACATGTGAAACTATAATATATACTAAACACTAAACAGGAAGCTTTTTTTACTCAATAAATTACAATGAGTTGCTAACAGTCAAGAAAAAAATTAATGTATTGTTGTAAAACCGTCCTCAAATCTTCGCTGTTTCACACGGTGCTAACAAAAGTGATGAATAGAGGCACTGTGGAAACTACTAAGAATTAAATGCACAACGCTTTATTGTTATCTAACCCAAAACATTCAAGGTATCTCTAAAATCCTTAATGTTTTTAATAACTAATCTCATCATAGCCTTTAATCAGATACAAAACATAGTTTGTTTTTAAGTTTCCTCGTATGACTTTTGGTTTTTGTAATGCTGCTCAATCAATCTAAAGAATTATAATTTATAGACAAAATGCTCACAAACTTAAAGCTTTGTTATGCATAACATATTAGTTAAAAAAAAATATAGTTTTTTTTTTAATTTAGTAGTTTTCTAGCTTTTCGGTATAAGCATCCCTCTTGTTTTTCGATTTATCGCGGTTTTGTGCCATTTATTACCAGTTACAACGCAAATTATGAACATATTATAGAAAGCGAACTGCTACATTGGCAGTTCGCTTTCTATAATATGAGCGATAGATATAGTAAAAATGATAAAATGATGATTGCAAGATTCAGATGTGGTAATGAAGAGCGAGTGACAACATTTTGGATGAAAGAAGATTTGAAAATGTGCAGAATGTGCGGAGAGACTAAAGAAACTATGGAACATATGTTGAAAGAGTGTAACGAAATGAGAGAAAAACAGATGGGAAAAAATGAGATATTGAAAGGGAACGGAAGAGGGATAGAATGGATGAGGGCAATTAAAAAACAAAGAAAAGAAGTAGATGAACAGAGAAGAAATTACTTTTAGTTGTATTAATTTTATAAGGATTAGGTTTTATAATTTTGGGAAGTTAAAAATGTATTTGTAAATGTAATTTTTAAGGCCAAAAGGCAAGAAATAAACGTATTAATAAATACCAGTTCAGTCCTATAGCCCGTTTTAAATTGTCGATTCATCTCAGTTTTAGTAGTACCGTGCTTTTATAATTACTTCTGGTCTTTCCCTCTCTATTTATCATGGTCTTTTGCAATATGTCCCGCCCAATTACATTTCTGAGTAGTGATGTATTTCGTTTTCCATTCCTGCAATTGTATGCCAAGTGTTGTCCTCTTAGCTTTTTCGTTTTTAGGATGTCAAGTACAATTTTTGTGAAGGTCTAGGTGTGTGATCTATGAGTAGTTATTGGTAAGATACAATAATTGTATAATTCAGTTTTAAGATAAGAGGTATGTTTATAGCCAAAATGTCTTTTATTTTGCCATTTGTTTATCGTATTCTCTCATTTAATATTTGTACGCAGTTACTTTCTTAATTTTGTTGTCACCTATCGTAATTTGTCGTTTGTCAATTTTTTTGTCATGCTTCGTTTTAACAAAGTTAAATTCTAGGCTTATACGTAACTCTGCTTTCAGTTAAAAAGTTAAGTTTGTCTCCATTGATGTTAGAATCCATGTTTTGAAAATCAATTGTTTTTAGTGCGTCTTCTAAAACTTACGGAGACTAAGGATATCCTTATTGCATTCCTCTGTTAATTTCAGCTGGATTTGTTTCGGTAAAACAATTTGGTTTGCATTTCTTCGACCAATTCTAGCGTGTTTTAAAGCGAGCTCTAGTGCCCATGTTTCCACCAAGTTCAAGCTTTTCTGAAACTGATAAACATACTGTATTACACAGCTTTTTCTCAGAGAGAGCGCGGGGATTTAACAAACCTTTCAATCTCGGTATGTAAACTTGAAGAAGTTGGTTGATAGAATCCTGCTTTCAGACGTACTAAGAACACTCAATAGTAAAAGGCACACATAACTAAAAACAAACAACACAACCCAACTGAAACCCACGAGTGAGGAGAAAACCAAGGTTCAAATCAAAACTGGGGTATAACATAGAATTAGTTATAGCTCGCTACTGTTTAACCTCATCATGGATAAGCTAATAGAAACTCTTGAGCAAACAACTTGACAACTTGGCTATAAACTAGAAGCACGCACTAGTGTGCTACGCAGACAATGGTTACTCGACACCTGTAGAAAGAAATGCAAATTAATCAGCATGACAATAGCCACAGCAAAAACTAAAAACTTAATCATTGCAAAATTCCCAACATAATGTAAGCTAGTCGTAAATAATACCATTATCAAGAAAGCATCAAAACTTTAATATCTAGGAATCCAGATAAAAGCACCCGGAAACCTAAAGCCAGCGTTACAAATAAAGTTAACATAACTTTCAAAACATTAGGAGCAATGCAAAACCCTATTTAGAAAACAAAAACATATCAACAGCAATCAAGAATTTACAAAGCATGCGCATGACTATTCTTACTTACACAGCTGAAGAAAGACCCAATACAGCAGAAACAAAATAAAAACTAAGAAGCACGAAAACAAATATCCTTAAAACCTTCACCGGTCAGTCACTTTTTTTCAATTCAATAACCTTTTAATACCGATAGGTGTCGAGATGTCAGACACACCAAGCCACAGAGAAGACATGTATAAATGCTTATATGAGGTAACGGACCCATATTGGGAAGAACGCTACGCTCGGCACCACTTTGGGTTTACCCATCCAAGTCGTGACCAGAGCGGCCGTTGCTTAACATTCGTAGCGCTGGTATTTGTAAATGCCCTCTCTACCGTACTGCCGACCATCAGTCACTTATGAGTAAAAAACTAACGTGAAAATATAGAATAAGTATAAAACTCCGGAAAATTTAGTAAGATGAGATTGCAGCAGAAGAAAACTGTGGAATGAACGCATAAAAACCGACAGGATTACCAAGATCATGCAAGATGGTAAAACAAACATAATAGAACTATAAAAAAGTAAAAAATTAGCTAGACGTCAATATCAACCAACAGAACCCAAGCAAAAAGTTTGACCAATACAAGCCTTTAGGCTTTCAAAAAGAAAAAGAAAAAAAAGTGCTTTCTTTTTTCTATTAGTACTCTCATAGTTTGCAAATTTTCTGTAGTACTGAATCCAAGGTGTTTGTTAAATAATATTTTCTATCGGTTCTCTAGTATATACCCACCCATTTTACCATCTCCGCTAATATTCCGTATTTACTTCCTGCTTTCCCGTTTATTATATGATGTAATCTTGCTTTGAGTTTGTCTTATATGATCTCATAAATGTGATTAGAGTCAAAATTTATTATTTTGTATTGTTTAGATTGCTCGTTACGTTTGTTTGATATTAATCTGTTTAGAATTCTTGTACAACAAGAACGGTGTGTTTCTTCAATTCAATTCCCTTTTTTGTTTTAGTTGTTGATCTCATAAATAGTTTCGCTTCTTTGTGTTGTTCTAGTACATTTTGTAATAGTTAATGTTTTCTTTAAAATTTTTTACTGACAATATTTTTGTCTCAAGGTATTCTACTGTTGATCTATTGTTGTTTGCTATAATTTGTCGTTTGATTTCTAGCATGTAAATATTTTAATTTTATTTTTTCATTTAGCAATTGAGTTGAGCTTTTTATATCAATAATTTCAGACTAAAATATTAACAAATGCACTCTCAGTGGCGTAGAATGTAAAGTATGTAATTTTAAAAACAACTTAAATTTTTCAAAAAATTATTAAAAATATTTTGAAAATTATTTTATATATTTTGATTAATTCATCATTTAGTAAATGAATTGAGCTTTTTATATCAATAATTTGAAACTAAAATATTAACAAATGCACCCACAGTGGCGTAGAATGTTATGTATGCAATTTTAGAAAAAACTTTAATTTTTCAAAAAATTATTAAAAATGTTTTAAAAATTATTTTGAATATATTGATTAATTTTTCATTTAGTAAATAAGTTGAATTTTTTATATAATTAATTTGAAATTAAAATATTAACCAATGCCTCCTCAGTGGCGCAGAATGTAATGTATGCAATTTTAGAAAAAACTTAAATTATTAAAAATATTTTGAAAATTATTTTAGATATTATGGTTAATTTTTCATTTGGTAAATTAGTTGAGCTTTTTATATCACTAATTTGAAACTAAAATATTAACAAATGCACTCTCAGTAGCGTAGAATGTAATTAATATATGCAATTTTGAAAAAAATAAGTTTTTTCACAAAAAATTGGAAAAAATATTTTTTTTTTTTTTTAGATAGGTATTTTAGTTAATGTTTTATTTAGTAAATAAGTTGAGCTTTTTATATCATTAATTTGAAACTAAAAAATTAAGAAATGCACCTACAGTGACGTAGAATGTAATGTATGCAATTTTAGAAAAAAAACTTAATTTTTTCAAAAAAATATTAAAAATATTTTGAAAATTATTTCAAATATTTTGGTTAATTTTTTATTTAAGAAATGAGTTGAACTTTTTATATCAATAATTTGAAACTAAAATATTAACAAATGCACTCTTAGTGGCAAAAAATGTAATGTATGCCATTTTAAAAAAAATTTAAATTTAAAAAAAAATTATTAAAAATATTTTGAAAATTATTTTGACTACTTTGGTTAATTATTCATTTAGTAAATGAGTTGAACTTTTTATATAATTAATTTAAAACTAAAATATTAACAAATGCACGTTCAGTGGCGTAGAATGTAATGTATGCAATTTTGGATGAAACTTAAATTTTTCAAAAAATTATTAAAATTATTTTGACTATTTTGGTTAATTTTTCATATAGCAAATGAGTTGACCTTTAAATATCATTAATTTGAAACTAAAATATTAACAAATGCATTCTCAGTGGCGTAGAATGTAAAGAATGCAATTTAAAAAAAAAAAATAAAAAAACTATAAAAAATATTTTGAAAATTATTTTGAACATTTTGGTTAATTTTTCATTTAGTAAATGAGTTGAGCTTTTTATATCATCAATTTTAAACTGAAATATTAACAAATGCACCCTCAGTGGCGTAGAATGTAATGTATGAAATTTTGGCAAAAACTAAAATTTTCAAAAAATTATTAAAAAAATTTTGAAAATTATTTTAGATGTTTTGATTAATTTTTCATTTAGCAAATAAGTTGAACTTTTAACGTCATTAATTTGAAACTAAAATATTAATAAACACACTCTCAGTGGCGTAGAATGTATTGTATGCAATTTTGGAAAAAACTTATATTTTGAAAATTATATTGGATATTTTGATTTTTCATTTAGTAAATAAGTTGAACGTTTTATAACATTGATTTAAAACTAAAACATTAACAAATGCACTTTCAGTGGCGTAGAATGTAATGTAAGCAATTTTGGATAAAACTTAAATTTTTCAAAAAATTATAAAAATTATTTAGAAAATTATTTTTACTATTTTGGTTAATTTTTCATAATAGCAAATGAGTTGAGCTTTTTATATAATTAATTTGAAACTAAAATATTAACAAATGCACTCTCAGTGGCGTAAAATGTAAATAATGCAATTTTAGAAAAAAAGTAAATGTTTCAAAAAAAATTATTAAAAATATTTTGAAAATTATTCTGAACATTTTGGTTAATTTTTCATTTAGTTAATGAGTTGAGCTTTTTATATCATCAATTTGAAACTAAATTATTAACAACTGCACCCTCAGTGGCGTAGAATGTAATGTATGTAATTTTGGTAAAAACTAAAATTTTCAAAAAATTATTAAAAATATTTTGAAAATTATTTTGAATATTTTGATTAATTCTTCATTTATCAAATGAGATGAACTTTTTATATCATTAATTTGAAACTTAAACATTAATAAACGCACTCTCAGTTGCGTAGAATGTATTGTTTGCAATTTTGAAAAAAACTTATATTTTGAAAATTATTTTGGATATTTTGATTAATTTTGCATTTAGCAAATAAGTTGAACTTTTTATATCATATATTTGAAACTAAAATATTAACAAATGCAGTATTTGGGCACTTAATTTGTTTGTCTTTTTAGAAAATGTGTTGCATCTAGAGATCTAGTTTAAACTAGAATAATGTGGCTTTTATATCCACAAAGCCATCATCAGACTGATACAAACAAGTGTTGTTTATATCACCGTCTGATTTTGCTACCATAGGTACCATACTGGTAAGAAACATTCGTTGTATACTTTTCATTTGAGTTTTATAGATATATTGGATTGTAAGGCATATTTTAGTTTGCCTAACACCGCTCAGCCGTATTTTTCTGTTTACATTAAGTTTTTAATTATGTATTCCTAAGGGTATTTCCTAGCTTAGATTAAAAAAAAAAAAAAAATTCAACGAGCTGTTCATCTATTGTAATCGAGTTGGTATCGGTGTCTCTGTTTGTCATCAATTTTGTTTTTGTAATGTTAATTTTTATGCACTTTGGAGCTGAATTTTGCCATGAAATCAAAATGACTTTGTAAAGTAGTACATGCAACTTGGTAGACATAAAATCATTAATAAAAAACATAGCAGCAGTGCCTGGGCGTAACAACTGTGGCAAGTAAATCAAAAATGAAACATTCACACAAAATAGTTTATAACTAAGTTATTTCTTATGTACTACCAAATCATTACTTTTATGTACACTTTCAAGTTTTTCTTATCGATATGTCATACATTAAGATTTTCTTAATGTATGACAATGCTTTTTAAATCTTCCAAATCCTAACAGATTCGTTTGTTACGGATCATCATTAAAACAAGCACTGGTTTAACTTATCACTTGTCTTTATTTGTTGTATGTTATTATGCTCTAGGTATTTGTTTTTTGTAGTTTGTTAAAAAGTGCTGCCATCTATGCGGAATTTTCTACTTACTCTCTCAATCACTCAATCACTCAATCACTCAAAACTTTAAAAAAAATATTTCGGTTTATCGGCCATTGATGTTATTCTTCTAGTTGTTGGTGATGGTCTAACGATTGTAAACAAGATATTCAATAAATGAACTTGCAGTTTTGAGTTTGTTTCCAACCGGAGGTGTGACAAAAAAATAAACTAAATAAATCTATTTTTTACTCAGAAATCTTACAAAAGTTCTTGCTCTCAGTTTTTAGACTATGGACTGAAACAAGGCATTTTTTTAACCTAAACAGCATATGTTGAATTTTATAAAACTTTCAGATTTATTGTCTTAAAGATTATATTTTTTATTTAATCCTAAGCCTTTCTACCGTTACAGTGTAAGGCGTACATTTTTATTTTAGTCAGGTTTTATTCTGTAAAAGTCTATCCATTTCATTCTGTTAAGGGTTATCCGTTTTACCTTTTCCCACTTTGTCCCTTTTCTTTCTGCTTCTTCTCTTATTGCATCGTTCCACTCCTTTCTTGGTCTACCTATTTGGTTTTTCCCTGTTACTCGTGTCTCATATATTCTATTTGTGTTCCTATTTTCACTCATTCTGCATACATGTCCAAACCATCTCATCTGTCCTTCTGTAATTTGTTCGTTTATTGGTCGAATCAAGAGGTTCTGTCTGTGTGTCTCGTTCTTTATTTTATCTTTTCTGGTTTTAT
The DNA here is from genome assembly GCA_963932245.1 of Tachinus rufipes. NCBI lineage: Eukaryota > Metazoa > Arthropoda > Insecta > Coleoptera > Staphylinidae > Tachinus > Tachinus rufipes. The sequence continues at coordinate 113,351,068 of OZ010741.1, read as the reverse complement.
TTTCTATTTTTCTGAGAAACTTCATTTCCATAGCGTTTATTCTCGTTTTTTGTTTTTCTGTCATGGTCCACGTTTCACTGCTGTATGTTAGAGTGGGTCAAATTACTCTTTTTACAATTTCTGTTTTTGTACTTTTTTCTATTTCTTTTCTGTTAAAAAAAGTGTTTTTGAGCATGTTAAATATCTTTCCCTTAAAGATTATAGCCGCTCCAAAATCTTTTAAAACTTTGTAAATTTTAGTGGCCAGGCTATCCGTTTTGGACATCAGACCTTGTTCTTCTTCAGACGGTCGCTGCAGTCTATAATGTTTCTTCCACAGGTAAGTTAGTCCATATACGTATGTTTCTAAATTTCTTTTTAACCAATCCACTTGTTTTTCGACGTTGCCTTGCAATATTATGCGCAACATGTAGTATTTTAGTTCACGTATGATATGACTAAAATAAGTTAACTTCATTTTACGGTGTTTACATCAAGTGTCAACAAACCAGTCATTTGTCAAAGCTATCAAGCATCTTCATAACATAATCATTTAACAACTTATGCACATAAATATCGTTATTATTTCAAACATGGAAAGCTGCAGATATTGCTTAACTTGTATGGATTTGTTTTTCTGGTAGAAAAAAGCCATTCCTACATGTATAATTAAGATGGCAACAATACAATGCCACAAAAACAATCAATAAATTAGGATTTTAAGAAGTGTTGTGCTAGACATCTTTGCAACACAAAAAGACTACATACAAGCAATATCTGCAAAGTTTTTTTTATGGAAAACCAACCGCCAAAAAAATAGAAGACAACCTGATCAAAAATCTAACAATTTTTTTTTGAATATTTGACAATCAGACTCACCAAAGATATAAATGATAAGCCAATATATTTTTTTCTTGAGATAATTCATCCAGCGTCCCTGTACTTCAGTCCTGTAACCGTTGGCAGACTTGTTTGGCTCATTTGCGCTACCATAGTTTGATCAGTGTTTGATAGTCCTGTTAAAAATAGCCTCTTATGCTTTATGTCTTCACAGTTTTACCACAAATTGTTGTATTTTGTTTTAAGTTTTATATAGATTATTTGTTTACTGGTCTAGTAAAAAATCCTGAAAGAAAATTTAAATCCAATAAACATCTTTGTTGTTTCTTTTTGGCAAACTGGTCCACTTTAAAGTTTCTTATATGCCCTGATTCTTTGGTGTCCAGTTTAAGCGTACCTGTTTTTAGTTAGTTATGCAGTCCTTCACCAGTTAGAATTTTATGAATGACGAGCGTAATGCTTGGCTGACAGACAGATAATAGTTATCGGTTTGCTAGCGAGTTGTTTCGATTCAATAGTGTTCTTAGCGCACCATTCAATATCAGCAATTTCAGTTTAAAAAACTGAAGTCAAAAAAGTTATTTTTTATTTATGCACCCTCCCAACGCGGTGTTATTATAGTACGGACTCTAACTACGACCACCCATCAGTATACAATCCAAACATGACAAAAAATCAACAATGCATCTGATAGATAGCTTAGGACAAGTTTACCAAAATCCTTATCATTAAAAGTGGCAATCATTATACACTTTATTTGCAAAATAATGTACAGTAATGTAATTATATTTGTTAATCCTTATCTGAATGTAATTAAAAACATTCGGCAAATCGTACTAAGTAAAGCAGGTCGGATTGTCCAACAATGTAATAATGTAGTTTTAATTATGTTTTCTAACAATTCTAGAATCCACTAATTGTATATAAACTGTGTATTTCTAAGCTGGTCACTTGATCTTAGTCTCAGAGCTTGACACGTTTACGCTAGTAAATAAATTAATATTTACTGTGCAATCATTTTATTTATATTATTGTAATTTGTGTAGTGGTTGTAACACATTCTAACTAATTAATATATTAAATATTCATTGTTGAACATGTTATAATGCTTTAATTTAGTAAGAAACTGTAATAACGGTGAAATAAGTTTTATACAAGCAAAAACTATATCCTTTCACTTTCTGTGATTTAATAATACCAAGGTTAGAAGCCGCAGTATATTCTTTATGTTAAGTCGGAGAAAAAACGAACCGTTGACATAAATGTATTCTAAATACATATTGATGCCCGTCAAAACATCTTAAAAGTGAAAGAGGAGTGTTTATCATTGAGAATAGTGGTAAATCATGGTTCTCCAGCTCATACATAACGTATGGTGGACAGTCTGGGATCCTGATGGAAGATCCTTGTTGTTCGGTGCGCGACTAAGATGAATGGCTCCGGTTTAAGGGTTATCATACTTCACCAACAATGCACTGCTAAGAATTACATTAGCTTTGGAAACGTGTGATCGATGTTTAAATATTTAAGGCCACTTTTCCGACACACGTACACTTGAAAAAGTCCTTGAATCCTTTGAAGTTTTATGGCCCGCAGATTTGTCTCTGTTTATTTATGTGTATGAAAATGTGCTGCGCGCACCAGAGACGCTACTTTTATGTGCTGAAATAAAAGAAAAACGAAGAATACTTTATAGTATTGTCAGCATTTGTTTGTGTTGAGTCAAGGAACATTTACATAAATGATATATAAATGTATCTAGTTGAGATTGATATGTATTTAAATCCTGGTTAGAGTAGTAATTTCTCAATGCCGTGCATCAATCAATACTGCTTCCGATGTTTCCATTCACATAACTTTTATGCATTTTATGATTAATGCTGTTAAAAAGTTTTTATTTATTTTATTATTAAATTGGAATGTATTATGTGATTTTAAAGAAATCTCTTCATCACTTTAAAGATACTGCATTGTAAGGTGTAAATATTTCAAACAGGAATTTCTTCTCCCTCGAGACCGGTAATCATTTAGCATGCAATTCCCTCAAGTCAGAATCGATCCGTAAACCAAGCCCGGCCCCAGCAATGGCTTAATGTGCTGTAAGAGTAATGCGGGAATAATTTCATTAAAATGTTGTTTTCGCTGGATCATACGTCTGTCTGATTGTTACATTAGCCGGAAACTGACATACGCGGTGCAGTTACGCTTCCGCATGGCAGACAAAAAATCACCGGCTATTGATTTCCTGTCCACTTCATTCCGCACCTATATCTGTAAAGAGGATTACCTCTCTATCAATCACCACTGTGTTCACATCTACCTATCCACCAACGATGTATTAACTTTTCTCAATGACATAGATGAAAGCTTACTGCTATTGTAATGAATTCAATTCTATTTTAATTTAATTTCAATGCAATATTGATTTTTTTTCTTTCATTATTATTTTCAGGCTATAGTAACTGCAGTGATTGATTAACTGTTTATTTGAATACAAGGTCAAAAAGCCTTTATTTGACAGCCAATTTCGTACCCTGCCTTCATCCATATATTTGCATGTATACAAACCAATGTAAATATTTTATAGGACCTCCAGCTCTTTTAGATTCGGGTAGGCGTGCCTGATAAAATATATTGGGTTATTATTTCCAATGGTTTTCTTATTTGTGTTACTGGAACTATTTCCAGTTCAAAAATTAGCATAGAATATCTAATTGTATTATTGAATTAGTTAGAATCAATAAAAAAACTAATCTTGTAGTAATAATGATACTTTATGTTATATTATTAACTTCATAATAACCACATACTTAATTATAAAATATATAATAAATATTAATATCAATATTAAGTAAATAAATGTATTTATAATATCATATTTTTTATAAATATTATTATTAACCACCTACACAGAAACCATATTGCTCCGCAAAACTACGCAACGTCTTTTAGCAAAAAAATTTGAAAAACGATGCAGAACCGCACTACAACTTAGAAATAGTTTGGGCAATGATAATAGCACAGTAGGAGTCTCATAAGTTAAACAGAGCACACAAGCTTCAAATTTTGCCGGTCTCCCTCTTGAAGAGCAGGAGTTGTAGATGTTCCTTAAACATTAAAATGTCACCTTTTTGAAGCCAAAAATCGCCAGTGGGTTGCTCCAAAAACCGGCAAACAAATATCCAATCAACAACCAAATACAATTAAAAAGACTGAAGCATTAAAACCAGAAAAACGTTTCTTGGCCCTGTGAGACTAAAGTAACTAGCCTTCAAACACAAATTGCAATATAACTTAAGTAAAAAACTTTAAATCGATCTAACTGAGATCCAATCAATAACACCGTTAATGCATCAAACCAACCTACAACATTTATTGAAAGTTAACGGAAAAGCGAACAGTGTATGCAAGCTAGAACAACAAATGTCGTTCCAAATCGAGGCTCTAATAAGTGAGAATAGTATTAATAAAAAAAAAAACAACGACGCCACACTTGTTTTTACAAAACAGGTCGTATAATTTGATTGCAAGCATAGTACCTTGCTCTAGTAAAATCCGCAGACAAACAAACCTTCGGCCTTATAATCCTGCCGCAAAACGCATTCTCAGTATAAGTAAACTTTTCCCAAACTCACTGGTTCACTAAATAAAACTCATTAACAAAACCATCTGTACGCTTACAACGCAAACAAAAATCGTTCAGTTATTATCGAATGAAAGAGATGTTGTCTAAAAAAATGTTTCTCCCTTTGAGCATTGAATTGTATGCGCCTCGTAATAATCCAAAAAACAAACAAAATGCCACAAATCCGTAAGATCTCACAAATCTTAAAAACGCCCCCTCCATCTTTTGAAAACTGATGGTAATAGTGCTGACCAAATTCATGTCCGTATATGTCGACAATATTGTCAAGTACTTGCGTGACAACAAAAAACACGACTTCAGCTAATGGTTGAGAAAATTCAGTATTTTCCTGTATGTGGCTCCAAAAAGTTAGTTTGCAATTACCCCCTATTTTCTCCAACCAGCCAGCAAAAACCAAATTTTGTAATTACGCAACTTTTTAGAACTAATTAACAATCTCCGGGAGTATGCGCCATAGTTTGCCAAGATTGCTTTTTACTTACAAAAGACAAATAAACAGTCAACCAACAAAATGCTGCATACCGCCGATGGTTATACCCATAACAACAGAACGCCGCGCAATTACCTTTTACTTAGAGAACACAAAACCCTAGTGCAATACAGAAAAAATAAATTGTGGTAAAACAGATAAATCTAAAGCCGCTGATCACCCTTGCTAGCGGGCAGTGTTACATCGTACACTACACAAAAGACCAATTATTTCGTGAACCAAAAATGGCCCTATCGGTCTCAACATTACATAATGTAATGTTACTTGAACTAACCAAAGATTGTCCTGTCAAAACCTGCAAGCTATCACTTAATTTTAATAATATTAACTGATAATACCTGTGCTAGGTTTTAACTTATAGACGTAATAATTTTGAAGACTATTTTGAGCATTTGTAGTGTTACTTGTGGTAAGTCATTAAGAGAATATTAGATAGTAAATAAAAAATTTTCATTGAATATCAACCGCTGTGATTTAAACCACAACCCTTACAAAAAAGAAAACTGTTACACTAATGAGTAAACAAACCTACAAAGAGCATTCCTAGTATATGCAATATTTTCCAAATAGAACAAAAGTTTGCAATTGTGTTGTACGTTTATATATTAAACAAAAAATGTTAATTACTACCAAATAAAAAAAAATGCTCGCCACCAGAGTCATTGCTTCTTTGAGCAGCAATTTTAATGTGCAAGTCAAAGTAACCCTTAAACAAATCAAAATGCTACGTTTACCCATTAGATTTTTAAAGACTATGATGCCGCAAAAGTGTTTAAAAAGTTGAATCGCAAAAAACCGAAAAGCTCCCCCTTTACTTTTTAAGAACTAATAGTAAAGACCATAAAAAACACAGTATGTTCAACTAATGTAAAAAAATAAGTGTTAATCCAATCAAACTAAAAAAGCAAGTTTAGCTTCTTTACTGTTGCATCAATGATAAACAATTACATGCGTACAGAAGCGCAATATAAAAAAAAACTGCTAATTACAAGCAACAATCATCTTCACTAGACAGAAGATTATATTACACCGACTGCTCACCAAGAAACATGTAGATAACATTCAGGCACTCAACCCAAAACATCACCAACTCTAAACATGTAATTTTAGACAGGCAAAGATCAAAAATCTCAGACAAATGATCTCAAAAAATAACTAACCGCTCACACTGTACCTAAAGTTAGTTTGCGATTACAGGGTAAATTCCTCCAATTACCCCCAGTTAGCCACCAAATTATGCAACATGTTAGAACTGGCTCCGTGAATATGTTTCCTAGTTTGCCAAGATAGCAAAACCTGTCACCGACATGCAAAAAACCAAAAAAACGTTTAAATAAAGTATAAATACCAAAACAACTTACAAATTAGTGAAATAGAATCAACATCAACCATAAAGAAACTACATGCGTACAGATGCGTACCATCAAAACAAAGCATAAAATTTCGTTTCCAAACAACAAAATTCCGCATACCGCCAACGCCATAATCTTTTAAGCAGACATACAAGTCCTAGTGCAAAGTAGAAAAAAAAACTCAGAGGTAAAACAGATAGGTCTCAAGCGTTTAATTACCTTTGCTATCAAACACTGTTACTAGGTAGAAATTTAGTATACCAACCGCCCACCAAACAACATGACCCGCTAAACAAAACACCAAAAACCAATCATTTATTGAATTAAAGTGACTTTACTTGATATAACTTTACCATAAGCAACTACCGTTCTACTCGAACTAATGTTACCAGAATTAACTAAACCAAACAAAATTCTTAAAATCTGCAAACCATCCCAGCAAAAAATAAACGTCTGCAACTCCGTAGTCACATTTATCCAAATGACCTAATTTTGGCATTATCGCTAGAGTTACATAAAAAAGATTATAATCGTGTATTTTAGTTTGCCAGGCAAATGCCTTTGACTTGGAAGCAATCAAAGCAAAACTTTCAATACGCATACGCCTAAAGATTGTTTTCCTCCCCGGCCTCCTACAAAAAATCTAAATACGTAAAAAGAAACATTGTCTTTGCCCCAGTACCACCTGGGAGAGAACAAGCAAACACAAAACTCTAATTCTTTAGTCTTTTCTAGTTCTGTCTTCTACTTCTCTCCTAACGTTCTGACACCGAAGTAGATCTTCCAACTTTATGATCTAAATCCACATACGTCCCATTTTCTTACCCCCAAATAAATTTGGTAGGTTTAATTTGTAAAATGTTTGGATATATGTTTAATTTATTAAAATAATGTTAAAATAATTTTGACAAAAGCTAGTACCCTACCTCGGTAATTTGTATTTGTCATAAAGGAAAGTTACATGCTCATTTCAGAATCAACTACAGTTGTACGGTACTCATGTTCCGGATTAAAACCCTGGATGCAGTTTACCATGCAGTAGATGCGCCACGGGAGCTTTTCGGACAAATTTTATAAATTTTACACAAAGTTTCTGTTGCAAGTTGCTGACTACGTGGCATAATTCTTTGTGCTTCAGTAAAATTATTAATAATGCCGTCAGTAAAATGATGTGCGTCTGTGTTCAAGGTTGAGTTTATAATTTGTTCAAAAGGTAAAAATTTGTTTAAACATAAACTGACTTGTTTAAACATAATTTGTTTAAACATAAACTGACTCATCACTAGCCCCAACGTCTTGAAAAACAGGTTTTTGTCCAGACCGCAAACCAAAAAACGCCTTTAGTTAAAGCATTTTTTGCTCCTAATCTTTTTACTCCGCAAAATTGTATGCAGTGTATCAAATTGGCAATACAGCAGAAAAAAATGTATAATTAACAGCGCTGGCAAAAATTAAGCAAAGACCAGAGCAGTCAAGACTTGGATGGGTGTTCAACAAAGTGATGCAGAGCGTAGAGTTCTTCCAAATATGAGCCTGTTACCTCATATAGACATCCAAACATACACATGTCTTCTCTATGGCTCAGTGTGCCCAACACCTTATCATCTAACGGTACAAGAAATTGAGTAATTACAACCAAGTTTCAACGCGGCTGTAAGATGCTAGCTAAGTTAAGATAATCAAACCAGCTACCTGGCCGATAAAAACTCAGATAGGAGAACTAAGCAGCAACGTAGCAACTATGACACAAAATTACAAACGCCGCGACGTCTAAGAGATTCACCAAAAACCATGACAAAACAAAACGCTTCCTAACAAAGCAAACTAAATTTAAATAAAATAACTTATTCAAAATTACTTTAATACCTCAAAATTTGATTGTCCATATCGTTTAGTTAAGTGTAAAATAAAAACCAAAAATAATACTGATACTTTTGTAAAAAGAAAATGATCTAACTATTCAGCTTTACAATAAAAAACATTCAAGCTTTAATTTTTATTTGATTAATAAGCTTCGTTGCTAAATAACCTTACAAAAAATTGTCGTTTGTTATTACAAATTACGCCAATATTTGCTAGAGTGTCAACAACATATTAATCGCGTAGGGTAGATCAGAAATCGCTCTTCTAACAATAATAGGGTTTTTTGATAATATCATATCTAGATCACATATGACAATTAACAAAAGGTCACTCTGATTGGCTAAATAATGTAGTTCTGAAGTTGTTGCAGACATAATCTGCGCAGTCTAGAGGAGTTGTTGTTTTGGTTTTTGTGGTTGCAGTGTAAGTTGTTTGTTTGTGGCAGTGTGTTATGTACTGATATAAACCAATATAATTTATATTTTCCGTGGAAGTTACTTGCTAAAGTACCTATTATCGTGTTAATTCCGTAGAGTTTTGTTTCTCCAAAACATTAGTCAACAAGTTTCATTTTTAATCGAGAAGTAGGAATAAAATTTTATTTTCAAGCTAAAATAATCTAGATAAGTCATGAAGCTACAGACAGAAACAGATTCGGTTTCCTGATTGCAACATACATTACAGGTGAAGTCATAGTTTTGATTAGATTCCAAATTACTGGCAAGATTATTTGTCTACTACGGAACAGAGAAGCATCTTAGCTATAAAACACAACGCTGACAAGGCAGGTTGGGTTAGGTTAGGTTAGAAAATAGGAGAACGTATAAACGTTGAAAAAAAATTTTAGTTTGTAAGATTTGAATATTTTTAGTAGATTACAAAGTCACGCTTCCCGTTAAATATTGCTGCCCGCCGATACTGAAGTTTGTTATCTTATTAAACAAATCTTTGTACACTGCAGATTAATTAATCGACAATATGTCTTCTTTCTATTTTACAGATATAGTTAATCCATCTTTAGGAAATTTAGCAATGCTTGTTCCAGATGCGTACATCATGTCATGATCTCCCAATTTAAAATCTCCTTCAAACACTCTGTTTCCAAATTCAATTCCCCAAGAAGCTAACAAGTCATTCAATGCAGGAACATTTGCTCCACCTGTATCTGGCATCCACCATTGTCGAGTATTATCATCATAAAACTTTACTTTTTTCATTACTGTGACATTGTACCAATCAAAAAATATAATGACTGATAAACCAGAATCAACATCTCGTTTTAATTTAGCTATTTCTTCTGGAAAATATTCTTCTTCAGGATCCACTATTAATAATGTGCCATATTGTGATGCATCAAAACAAGTAAAAGGTGAACCTAATACTTCAACATAATATCCAGAATTTCTTAAATTCTGATACATATCTTTAAAATTAGTATGTATATGATCTCCATTCCAATCCAATGGATCATTTTTAACTTTTAAATTATCCCTTGGAAACTATCCAGGAGGATATCGTAAATTATGATATTGATCCCAAAGAATTCGTTTATTCTTTGGTGGTGTTGTTATAATTTTAGCTCTAATTGGCAAATATTGGCGTAATTTATCACTTATTTGAGCATATGTCGCTTCGAAATTTTTTTTAACTAAGTGCAACTTGTTGCTTTGCTATTGACTAAATGTAGCTCAGTTAAGGTTGTAAAAAAGCGTCATAGACTTACGGCCGTTTTTTTCTATTGTTAGCGAATTTGGGTTTAAGTGTAAGAGTAAAACCATTTTTACATCACTTTGGTTTCATTTTCATTCTTCTTCCAGTAGTAAACCTTACTTTTTTGTTTCAACCCACAGCCAACCTACGTGGTTGATGCATGCTAAGACATCGCTTAATAAGGTTTTCCTTATGCTAGCCATTCGAAGCCAGCAACCCTCTCAAATAGACGCGGTTTTAATTGTCGGTCTAGACCGTGCAATTTTCGGCCGACTAAGCCACGTGTCCCGCCCGGCTTTAGTGTGATCCTGCCACAAGGCTCCTTAGTAGTAGTTCCCAACTCACTTACCCAAGTATTTATCCAAACATTGGAGATATGTTCTCTCTAAAAATATTGAATTTTAATCAATTAGAGCAGGGGTCTCCAAACTACGGCCAGCAAGCATTTTACAAATCATTTGTTTAAATTCAAATCCAACAAATATTTTTTTTATATTTTATTTATCTTACATAAATGTATTATATGTTACAACAATTACTCTGATTTATGTAGTTGTGATTTGCCGCTGATAAGTTTGCCGAGTTGGGGATCAAATTTGCTTGTGGAGAATAAAAGCAGCGACTTCAGATGCTTATCGCTCAATGTGGTCCTGTAAGCGTTTTTTGTGTATTTTTGAAAACGTTTTTTTGCACAGATAAAAACTAATAACAAACCACAATCAAAATTTTTGATGGTTTTCGAACTGTGTGATGGAGATAAAGTTGCCTTTTTTTTAAAAGATTGTTACTTTGCAATTCAATTATCTCCATTTGAAATATGGGGTGAATTGTTTCAATATTCACATTGAAAAAATTTTGATATAGCTTGATGTTGTTTGCAATTCTACAAAAACTCAAAAAACGAACTTCAAAGTAATGTTTCAAAGCTTCCAAAACTTCAATTGCAAAATCTATAAAAAAATTGTGTCTTAGTTTGTTGACTGAAAGCTTGACAAGTATTAAAATAGGCAAAACATCCCTTTTTTAGTTTGACTTGCGCAAAAAGTAAATTTTTTGTCAAAAAGACTTAACATAAATTTATAAATTTGATAGAAGCTGGTTCTCCCCTTGTAGTTTCAAATTCAGGTCGTTCTTGTGCTTGATTACATTAAAATAAAAAACTAATTTCCATAACCAATTATCGCAATGTAGCTCAGCCAACAGACAATCTTGTCTGTCAGAAAAATATCTATAACCTAGCGGAGTTCAAAAAATATTACGGAAGGTCATTTTCTGTTATTTCTTCCAAAAACTTGCAAAATTGGCAATGATTTACTGCATGAAATTTGATGAAATTCACTTTAGATACGACGGGCCTCAAAACTTGTGACATATCTACACATTTTCCGCATAAGAATTGTTGGTGAATAAATTATGCAATTTAAAATTATTGGTGCTGATCATTTTCTACCACATTTGAAACCAGAGCAACAACACATATTTTTGCCGCCGTCAGTTGTGATGCACTTCAAGTTCTTCCACCAAAGATAGTTTTGTAAAATTGCATTTTCAACCCCGTTGAAAATATCTTTGCTAGTTGTTGTGCCGTAAATGTTATGCACATCAAGCAGTCCTTCGTACACTTCACAACTTTTATTTATTTCTCAAATATAGATTAATACCTGAGCAATATCCGACATGTCCGTTGATTCATCCAAAGCCAGAGAGAAACACTCTAGATGCCAATTTATTCTGACATTTGCGTTAGGATATTTTCTGCAAGATCATCGACTCTTTGCGCAATAGTGTTTGCCGACAAAGTAATTGATTTAATCATTTTCCTGAACACATTTCTTCTGCCGGGGCAGTCTTTAATTAATGCACCATCGGCAAATGGCTTCCCATATTTGGCCCAAGAATGGATCACACAAAAACTTGCCCGAGTTTAAACATCATTTGTTGCGATTTCAATTCGCGTTTTATTGCTTTATATTTTTCGGAGCATAGGGTTCCCGTATATTTATTATAATTGCTTCTCTGTTAAATGTTATAGTGGCGTTTCATATTGTGTTTTTTAAAACCGATATAACTTCAATGCAAATAATGCATAAGGCTTTATTATTTGATTCAATTGCTCCTTAAAAATCCTGCACTTGATGTCTGTTTTACGTATGTAAAAAAAAAATTGGCACAAATAATATTTACGTTTTTCCAAAAGTCGGTCTTAACTGCTTCAACTGCTATAGATGTTAGATGGAATATGCAAGTCAGCGTTGCTACACTTAAATCTTGGGGAATCCCAAAACCAATATCGGTAAATCCCCGGAAATGGAGTGTGTGTATGTACATAACTTTATATTCACATTCAAAATCCGGCTCGCAAAATTTTGCAAAAGGATCAGTGTGGCCCTCGTAAGAAAAAGTTTAGAGACCCATGAATTAGAGCAAGAGAGTGACAGATTCAATCACTTTATTACAAATAGTTGTTCAATGGGCGGGAAACTCATTTTATAAATTAAGCGCAACCAGATCACCCACCAAAATGTCGTCCAAAAATTAATTGTTTATCTTTTCTTCAAATGTTAGCTGTAAATAAAATGAAGAAAAACTGAGACAGATCCAATTCCTAATATAACTAACAGTTGGGTAGGTGAGGTGAGGCAGTTTATTGATTGCACAAGAATAGTTTTAACTGAAGTGTTTTACCCAACCGCCCATCCCAAAATTAAAATTAGGTTAGCAGTCAATAAAAAAAGAGAAGAACACAGTCAAGCACCGAGATACTCTAATTAAAACTAATCGTGCACAATCAACAAACTGAGTACCCCATCCGCCCACCCAACTGTATGTCATTAAGTGATTTGATATCACCATTTTTTACTGTTGACTAGTAGCTACAGTTTAAAGTGTACTCTAATACCAGTCTTTTTATAACTATTGTGTAATATGTTCTGCATATAAACTTGTTATTTTTTTGCAGTTATTGTACAACCCCTCAGGATTTCAAATGCCAGTGCACACAGCATGCCCTTAACAGCTGTTACGTAGGAAACCTCAATGTCAGATATGATGTTACAACCCCAAAGCCTCAAATGCTTGATTAATATTTTATACAGCCTGGTACAACCCCAACATTAGCAGCATACTTTTAATGCGTGCATTTAATGGAATAACACTTACACCTCAATACAACGCCTTTGTTCATATCTTGCAATTGAAACAGTCCTAGCAAATAAAATTTTATGATAAGACTACAATATGTATAAATACATTAATAAAAGTCAATATGCCTCATTTTTATCGACTATAATTTTTTTTTAACCAACATAAAAAACGCTGAACAAATTCCTTATAGAAACTAAACTATTGTTCTGCTAGTTTAAAATTAGCATCAAACAACTGAGTATCAGCTTTATACAACTTCCAGATGTAACAAAACGAGCAAATGTGCGACCACCAAATTTGTTGTAAAAAACGTAAATTAAAACATTAGTAATAAAAAATATGATAAAAAAACGCATATTAGACAACCATAGGTTCTGGTTGTTTCGTTAATCGTATCTTTCATAATTATTAAGTCAATATCAAAAACATATAATTAAAAACGTTTTACTAAAAAAATATTCAGAAAAGAAATGATGCCTTTACTTAAATACTAGTTTATTATAAATACAATTTGATAAATAAAATTAATGCATAAAATATCAAAATTATTATTAATTGGAAATATTGGTTTAATATAAAATAATCCATAATTTTAATAATTTCTAATAAAGTAATCTCTTAGAAATTATTTTTTAGATTACAATCAGAACAACTAAATAAATTGAATAAAATAAACAATCATATAAACTGCAATATAAAAAATATGTCTGCAAAATTGTTTTAGTGCAGTATAAAATTTTTATCAAAATTAATGTAAAATTTAGAAGCTAAACATACACACATAGAGCATATAGTACTAATAAAATGCTCTCATAAAGTTATATATCTTAAAGAAAAGAGTATCCTAATACTTTTACATGGCCTGCTATATAAGACTGCTCTGTATACAAGTACTGCTAGGTTTTAAAAATAAGAAATGGTTGAGTTATTGCGGTTTGGACGTGGAAATATAAGGTGTAAAAGCTTTAAACTCCGCAGAGACATGTTGTATATGAGATCCAATAACTTCTAAATGTTCTCCCAAGAGACGTTTTATTTTAAACAAACTTATCTACGGCGACATGAGTTCGAAGGGCAAGCGATATTGGGTACGCAACATTTTCGGGAACACATGCCTCCAGTAAAGAATGCATGGAAACAAGGAAAAGTATTATCTATTTATAGGCCTGACCTAATGGAATTTATTATTGCGTTCCGGAGAGATATATCTGAAATAAAGATTCTCCGCATCTATATTTCATATAAAAAAATCATAAAACTTACACCATTAAGAAAAAATCATTTTTCTTTATGTGTCATGTAGATTCTGTTTTTATTTAACATTTCTAGTGAAATATAAAGTTAAAAAGTAAAACTTCTGAAAGTTATATTTATTAAATTAAAAAAAACTACAAACAAATAAATTAGTATTCATATCTAGAATATTATGAAATTATGCAAATTTAGTAACATATATGTTTGTATACTACTATGCGACGCTTTTACTATAATTTTATTACAACTATTAAATTTTATTGCTAAATTGTATAAACTGATAAGATTGTATAAAAAAAAAACATCGTGTAAATATTATTGTAGTAAAACATTTAGGGCCGGTATTTTAATCATATCTCAATCCTATGTTTAAGTAGGTTTATTTCACATTAAGATCTTACATTAAAATAAAAGTCAGTAAAAATCTCTGAAATTTAGTTTATATATGACATTTTATTCTGTAAATTCAATCAAATTTGTTATTTATATACAATACTCTTGAAAACGTTAATTATTTAACCAAACTGGTTGTGTAAAAATAAAATAAACTGAAATAATATATGAAACTTTTATAATATTTATGTAGTTATGTTTCGCATTTTGCATTATTAGTTTAATAGCTCTAGTAGAGTATGTTGTGCATGGATATAGTATATGTGGATATTTTAAATACTGTAACCATAATTACATAAAAACATGCAACTTTATTGTGCTGATTTATTTAAGTTTACATTTCTTATGTATTTGATTTATAGTAGATAATTAAACATTTGTATTTTAATTTATTGTAGTCAAACATTATTTATTTCTTTTATAATTTAATTATATACAATTTATTGTATATATATTTTATGAATAGTTTTAAAACTGTTAAATAATAAATTTATTATTATTAATTAACTTACAGTGCAGTATAGATGTACAAAAAAAAACAATAATTTTTTTAAATTTCAAAATATAATTGTGGAATTATGTCATAACATAAAAATGCTTTTAAATTATAAAGAGTAAAACGAGTTGTTTTCAGGTTACACCTAAAATAGATAATAAATACTAGGTACACTCGCTGCAACAATCGCATTGAACTTAAGATTAAGACGGTATGTGAACATTGATCTTGATTAATTGAATTATAATTCTCATGAAATAATGCATTTGAAGGCTATATCATTTGTCGATAGTCAGGTTGAAAAAAAAAAACTTAAACGTTTTAGTGCTACATCTCTCGACAGACATTGAATAATTGTTCGAATTCAAGAATAAATCAAATAAAGATTTTATTTTCAGTAGATATTTTTTTTTCTTATTTTGATTTAAAATATACACATAGTAAATAATAATTTGTTTGTTTTATTTTAAAAATATTAATTATGTAAATAAGATTGCTAATGAGTAGTTACGTTCCATCATACGTAAAATATATAATAGCTAATTATATATTATGTAAATTGTAAATTGACTGGTAAATACCCCGAAAAACTATGTAAGTATCCCATACTCAGGGGAGTAGAAATTAGCATAAGATACAAACAAAGTATTTTAAAAATAAATATTATCGGAAAATGTAAAATCTCCTGAATAGAAATGCGGTAATATCTCCAGAATCATTTTTTTTAAACTAGGGCAAACGTAATAAATAAGAAAAACATAAAAATGTGAAAAATATTATTCATTCTTAAGTCATATTCTGTATTTACATCCCTGCTATAAGGTACGGATATTCATAGTCACAAAAATGTGTCCGTCAGTATTTTTTGATTTGTTAATCATTTTACCATTTGTCCCATTTTGAATCGCTTTGAATTAAATAGCAAGATACAAAAAAATAGTTTTTAATGTTTTTGCATACTTGCAACTAGTTTCAACGTATTAATACGTCATCGTCAACCAAACACATTTATAATGTATTGTATCTCAGAGAGTTTAATTTACTTCGGATATTTAAATATTTGTCGCAGTCTCCAGATTATTATGATTTAATCAAAGCAATTATCTATGACAAAACAAAATATATATTCGTAGCTAACAACATGAACTGTAATTTTAACAAATCTTGCTTGCTTACAATATGAACTGTTATTCTAACAAATCTTGTTTGTCAACAAATGCGTCTAAATGCACAAATTGAACATGTTTGCAAAAGTAGTATTCATTGCCCTAGCAACTTTACAAGCATAAACAAAATTATTTATAATAGGAATGGCAGCTGGGCTTTTCCGATAGTACCGCTCCAAATTTCGTGAGCAGTGGCATAACTAGGATTTTTAAGCCTTACCGCAAAATACAAGTTTTTGGAAAAACTTTTTTTTTGCCAGTCATAAACTATTAAAAAATCTATTTAAAAAAGTCAAAAATAACAAAAAAATACGGTCATAAAATAATAAAATATTTTTAAAAAGAACCAAAATCCGGCTAAAAACGGATAAAAATGCAAAATTCTTTTTTTAGAATGTCAAAAATTGATCAAACTTTGTTGAAAAGTAACGAATCTTTTTCTTTTTATAGTTTCATCTTGTGGTGTTAAGCCAAACCATTCTATTACATTTCTAAGAAAGGAAATCTTTTTTCTTCTTATGGTTTTCTTTCCTTCCATAACCAATCTTAGCAACCTGTATTGTTCTTCCCTTGTTATATGACCGAAGTACTGCAGCTTACGTTTTAACACAGTATTTCCTCCTCTTTATTAAGCCTTTGTAGCATCTCAACATTTGTGAGCCAGTCCACCCATGATATCCTTAAAAATCTTCTATAAAACCATCTTTTAAATACAGTAAGTTTATTCGTATCGGCCGTTGATTGTTCAGGCCTCCGCTCCATACAACAAGGTAAATATGTAACAACGTAACATTCTCAATCTCAATTCTAACTTAATTTCACGGCTATAGAAAAGCATTTTAATTAATGCAGATTTAGCAATTTCTATGCAAATTCTTATTTCTTTCGCTTATCTGCGTTTTGTGTGACCAGTGTTCTAAGATATTTATATAACCTCTTCCACTTGTTAACTAGATATAAGAATAAACTTATTTTAAGCCTGTAAAGATTACATGTAGAATTGATGAGTACTACTAGGTTTTGAAGGTCTTGCACACAATCTGCAAATATAACTGTATTATCCGCATATTATAAGTTATTGACAACTTGTCCGTTTATAACAATACCCTCTTACCCTTACCCAGTTATGGTGGTAGAATGTTAACTCATCACTAACCCTAAAAACCTGATCTTCTAGTTCCAGTATATAAATTAATTATAACTCAAATGTCTTGACTATCAATGTTATTCTTCTTTAAGATGTCTACTAGCTTTGCATGTTGAAACTTTTCAAACGCCTTTTCAAAATCAACAAAACAGGCATACATATTCAAATTCATATCCAGGCATCGCTGCATTAGAACACTTGTCCCAAACAGTGCTTCTCTAGTGCCCATTCACCAATACACAAACTGTTAAAAAGTGTAAAATCATTCAAATAATCTCAAAAATAGCAAAATCCAGCTATAAAACATCCAAATATTGTTAGCATGCACCAAAATCCAGTAACTTGTTAAAAAATGTAAAAATCTAATCATAATATTTTAAAAATAGCAAAATCCGGCCTTAAAATATTGTTGGTAACAACCAAAATCTGGCACATAAACTGTTAAAAAGTTTAAAATTCTATTTCTAAAACGTCCAAAATAGTAAAACCCGGTCATAAAATTAAATATTGTCAGATAAAACCAAAATTGGGCCATCAACTGTTAAAAAACGTCAAAAATAACCAAACCTGGTCATAAAATATTAAAATCCTTTAAAAATGTGGTAAAATCTTTCCAAAAAACTGTTAAAAATTATAAAATTCTACTCATAAAATGTCAAAATTAACAAAATCCATAAAGTATTAAAAATTATATACCAAAATCCGGCCAAAAACGAGCAAAATTTTAATTATTAAAAAATCAAAAATATTTTTTTGTCAGAAAGCACCAATATTCGACAACAACTGTTAAACAGTGCAAAATTCTATTCATAAAATGCCGCCCTAAAAAACAAAATATTGTTAGAAATAGCAGATATTGTTCATATACTAGTAAAAAGTGTTAAATTCTTTTTTAAAAAAGTTCAAAATAGTAATATTCGGTTATAAAATATTACAATATTGTCAAAAATACATAAAATTCATCTATTAACTGTTAAGAAGTGCAAAATTCTATATAAAATATTTTAAAAATAACATAATCCGGTAATAAAATATTATAATTACATAAAAAAAAACAAAATTTTACCAAAAACAGTTAAAAGTCCAAAATTCTATTTATAGAAAGTCAAAAACAGCAAAATCCGGCCTTCCAACACAAAAATATTTTATGAAAGCACCGAAATCCGGCCATAATCTATTGAATAATGTAAAAAGTTCCATGAGATCCCAATAGTATGCTAAAAAATATCAAAATATTGTTAGAAATTGCCAAATTCTGCCATAATCTGCCAAAAACTGCAAGGCTCTATTTTGAAAAACAAAATTAACAAAGTAAAATGTCAACAATGCAGTTTTTTATTTATAAAAAATCAAAAATAGTAAAATCCGGCCATAAAATAAATAATTATTTTAAAAAACAAAAATTTTACAAAAATAAATTCAAAATGTCTAAACAGTATAATCCGACAATAAAAAAAAACAAAATTCTGCAAAAACGTGCAAAATTGTATTAAAAGCACCAAATCCGGTCATCAACTGTTAAATAGCAGAATTAAATTCATAAAATGCCAAAATTCAGCCATAAACAATGAAAATTGTAAAAACTTTCATAAAATCTCAAAACTAATCAAATTTTGCCATAAAATATTAAAATATTGCTACTTATAATAGCAAAGTTTGTTCATCATTCTGTTTAAAAGTGCAAAATTTTATTTATAAAATATTGTCAGAACTAATTAAAATCCATCTAATATTAATAATAATCTAACCAATATCCGACTAAAAACAAATGAAAAAAGCAAAATTTGATTTGAAAAAAAAAACAAAAATAGCAAAATCCGGTCTTAAAACGTTCCATACATTCCCAAATATAGCAAAATATGTTATACAATATTAAAATATTGTTAAAAATAGCAAAATTCGGTAATAATATGTCAAAAACTGCAAAGCTCTACTGAAATGTCAAAAATAGCAAAATTTGACATTAAAATAAACTGTTAAAATGCAAAACTCTATTTATAAAAGATCAAATATAGTAAAATCCGGTTATAAAATATTGCAATAAATATAAAAAAAAATATTTGGCCAAAAACAATTAAAAAAATGCAAAATTCTGTTCATAAAATTTCTAAACAGCAATATTCGGCGTTGAAATTTTAAACAATTGTCAGAAAGCATCAAAATCCGGTTAAAAACTTTTATAAAGTAAATTTTTTTTTTATAATTTTAAAATATCAAAATCCAGCTTTAAACCACCAAAAATATTGTTAGAAAAAATCAAAATCCGGCATAAACTATTGGAATGCGCAAAATTGAACCCAAAGTTTAAACAAATGTCAAAAATTATAATAAACTCTTAAAAACTGTAAAATCTTCATAAAAACTAAAAAATCCAACTATAAAATATTAAACGATATTAGATTACGTCCTTCTTCTATGTATTCATGGGAAATGTTTATGTATATTTATTTAAACATACAACAGCTCTGTAGGACTTGGGATGTATTAATTAAAACATCCAATTGATATAAAATGCATTTAATATAGTGTACGTTTCGGACATACTAACGATGTCCTTCATCAGCACTGTAACATTTACATTTTTCAATTTAAACAATTCTAGATGAAATAAAAATAAAAACTATATATTTATAATTAGCATTAAACATGGCTTACCATTAAAAGTTATTTTTACAATTAAACAGCACAACACTTTAAAATTCAATTACAATTACATTATGGCCAAGCAATTCATTTTACAATTTCTATTACTCTGTGTGAAGACGGAGGAAAAGTACATTTTTATTTATTTGCTATAAAACAACTACATTCTAATAAAACAAATTTTTTTAATTTATTTTAAAATTAATATGAAAAATACGAGGGAGTTTTAATAATTGAACTAAAATTAACAATTTAAATTTACTATTATAATTCATTAATTGAATAGAGGAATCAATCCAGCACATCTCCATTCGATGCAAGAACAAACCCCAATCAATCAAAGGTCTGCGACTCCCATCAACCCATCAACGACAAAGATGTTAATATGCCGGTAGCCAATTGATGAGAGTCCCAAACATTCAACCGATTGCAACATCTCACATACGAAAAGAGACAAGCCCAACACAATTCATAAACAAATTATTGAAGGAAATTATCTGCCGAGTTTAAGTTTTACAATATTATGGTAAATAACACTTAGATTATTACTATCTGTTTGGAAATTGCAAGTATGGTTATTATTTATGTGTAGCATTTCATTTATCAATCTTTTTTTAAAAACCGGTTCTATATCTAATATTTCAGTTTTATTGAAATTGAAATGATGTCCTTGTGAGATATGATGTTGTGATAGACCCGTTTTTTCGCTTTTATTTATGCAATCTCGTTTATGTTGTTTTAAGCGATCCGTCAATTTTTGACTGGATTGTCCTATGTATTTTGTTGAGCAATTGTTGCACGGAATGGAATATATTGTATTTTTTTTGTTTTCTGTTAGAGTCTTATCTTTGAGTTTGGAGTGTAATGTCCCCACTGTGTTAATGGCTTTAATTAAAAAAATATTAACCGACGCACATACAAAAATTACCTATAAAGCCATTAACACAGTGGGGACATTACACTCCAAACTCAAAGATAAGACTCTAACAGAAAACAAAAAAAATACAATATATTCCATTCCGTGCAACAATTGCTCAACAAAATACATAGGACAATCCAGTCAAAAATTGACGGATCGCTTAAAACAACATAAACGAGATTGCATAAATAAAAGCGAAAAAACGGGTCTATCACAACATCATATCTCACAAGGACATCATTTCAATTTCAATAAAACTGAAATATTAGATATAGAACCGGTTTTTAAAAAAAGATTGATAAATGAAATGCTACACATAAATAATAACCATACTTGCAATTTCCAAACAGATAGTAATAATCTAAGTGTTATTTACCATAATATTGTAAAACTTAAACTCGGCAGATAATTTCCTTCAATAATTTGTTTATGAATTGTGTTGGGCTTGTCTCTTTTCGTATGTGAGATGTTGCAATCGGTTGAATGTTTGGGACTCTCATCAATTGGCTACCGGCATATTAACATCTTTGTCGTTGATGGGTTGATGGGAGTCGCAGACCTTTGATTGATTGGGGTTTGTTCTTGCATCGAATGGAGATGTGCTGGATTGATTCCTCTATTCAATTAATGAATTATAATAGTAAATTTAAATTGTTAATTTTAGTTCAATTATTAAAACTCCCTCGTATTTTTCATATTAATTTTAAAATAAATAAAAAAAATTTGTTTTATTAGAATGTAGTTGTTTTATAGCAAATAAATAAAAATGTACTTTTCCTCCGTCTTCACACAGAGTAATAGAAATTGTAAAATGAATTGCTTGGCCATAATGTAATTGTAATTGAATTTTAAAGTGTTGTGCTGTTTAATTGTAAAAATAACTTTTAATGGTAAGCCATGTTTAATGCTAATTATAAATATATAGTTTTTATTTTTATTTCATCTAGAATTGTTTAAATTGAAAAATGTAAATGTTACAGTGCTGATGAAGGACATCGTTAGTATGTCCGAAACGTACACTATATTAAATGCATTTTATATCAATTGGATGTTTTAATTAATACATCCCAAGTCCTACAGAGCTGTTGTATGTTTAAATAAATATACATAAACATTTCCCATGTATAAAATATTAAAAAAAATAATGTATAGATCTTGATAAAAAACTGTGAAACTCAACAATAATTTTCTTGACAATAGAAAAATTATAGTTAGAATTTATAGTTTTAACTCTGACCCCAAAATCAGAAATGCTGGTTTTCCTCAAGGTTCATTTCTTTTGCCAACTTTATTTTTGATTTACAATAATGAACTTGTTCAAATAACTAAAAGTATTAATCATAGTTTTGCAGATGATAGATCCCTTCCAAATCAAGAAATATGGCAGAACGTCTTGAAATTTCTAGGTTAGAATCTGTAACATCTATAAACAAAGACCTCAAAACAATATTTAAATGGGGCACTCTCAACATGGTCAAATTCAAAATATTTACAAAATGTCAAAACGTCGAGAAGACCCTAAAACCTTTCTGCATTGCGGACTCTTGCTTGCAGATAGCTACACCACTCAGAAAACTCATTCTGACAAGAACAAACTGTTTTTTCATCTTCTTCAGATTTGAGCAATTTTTTGGTGATCCATTTGAATCACTTTTAACATCCACTACATTTACTTCAAAAAAATTTCTAACCCAATTATATTTTGCAATATCGACATAGAAAATAACTTTCCATTTCATTCTAAGGTTAACAATAATATTGTCTTTATAACCTTCCAAAAACAAGTTCAAAATTTAAAATGCTGCAAACTGATGACCTTGCATTTCAAGTTAAGCAGCACTCAGAGGAACTATACACCAAATATTAGTGAACATTTTAATTTTGCGAAGAATGTCGTGCTCATCGGCCGTATAAAAGTCCATCTAAAAAAAATGTACAATATTTCCAGGCAAAAAATAATTATTTTATCACATTCACAAAAAATATTATATACACACTAAGATAAAACTTAAAATTTGTGTTTGTCAAATTTTAATTAGCGCTGGGCAGATTTATGTTCGAATGCCTACAATAATAATATTCTTAAATGGCGCCGATAAATTAAATCTAAATGGACGCAAGCGCAAAAACTATCTAACAAAAAGTAAAAGCGCCCAAAATTGGTTCAAGCGACAAAAAATGTCTTTGTTAAACTTCTGAAATATGCTTAAAAAATATAAATAAAAAAATAAAAAAATTCCAAACATTATTTTTTTATTATTTTTTTTTTTTAATTTTTTCCTAGATAAACTTTTCTACGGCCAATAAGCACAACACTGGCTTTTTTTATGTAGAATTGAAGGGCTTATTGTCAGATAGTGATAAACCACATTTTGCAAAATAGAGATGTTTAGCAAAATGTGGCTTAGCACTATCAGAATTTAAACACTTTAATATAAGAACAAACAAACAAAACTCTGTGTTGATACTGGCTTGTCGTATACAATGAACCTTCAATTGTTCGCAAAATTAATTTTTTTACTAATATTGAGTGTGTAGTTCCTCTGAATGCTGCTAAACTTATATTTGTAAGAGTTTAAGTTGAAAAATAGACCTAAACCTAAATAAACAAAACAAATTTATATTTTCTAACTAATTTACATCAAAATACGGCAACTTTGGACCTTTTGTCGATACCACTAAGACCAAAAAATCGGTTTTTTGAGTTTTGCAGAGTATAAACAGGAAGTGGACTTAAAATGGCGCCATAATTAGATCTTACAAAAAATTACTTATCGATTTCACTGGTCAAACTTTTTTTACGCTTAAATTGCGATTTTTAAACAAAAAATGCAAAAAACTAAAAAAATCCTAGATTTTTTTCAACTTGCATAGAAACGAAAGAAAATACTAAATCATGTTTCCAAATTGTCCAAATATACAACGCTAATATTATCACAATATATTAAAAAAAAAAACAGTTGTTAATTGATTTACTGATTGTTTATATACTTACTACAATCATGACCTAATGTTTATACACACTTTATATATTAGTATTTTCAAAACAAACAACTGCAACCAAAATAAAGTATATAAGAAAAGTTAAGTAGTGCTCAAGTGACACGGCCACGTTTGTAAAAAAAAAACACCAACACCAAACAGCTCTTGTAGTCCACCCAGTGTACGATTTTTAGTGTTCGCAGAAAAATGTTTATCATAAGGTCGTTTGGCAGAAAACTGCAAGGTAGCTTACTAAATAAAAAATAAAGAATTATAACAACAGTTAGTTATATTTAGTTTTTAATAATTTACAAACGCTTAACCACTTAACTACCACACCGAGCGTAACATATTAGAAAATGTATGTATAATTTAACTTTAATTTTTCATAATCATAATTTTCGGTTTTTCCGTTCCCGTTAGAAAAATAGCCTTTCCGTTGAGCTTTTCTCCTCCACTCTGTGACTTCACTAACTTCACTTTTTAAGACGCAAATTTCAACATATTGTGAATATTTATAAAATGTGGTAAAATCTTATAAAAATTAAAAAATATTAAAAATTCTTTATATATTAACTAAGTTTTTAAAATTTTATATAATTAAAAAAAAAATGTATGAAATTTTATTGAAATGTATTAAATTATATAAAATATTGAAACTTTTTTCTCTTCGCTAAAATGACATTATAATCAATTGTTTATATTTAACAATAGTTACTATAGTTATGGTTGATAAATATTTTGAGAGCAAGTTTTATTTAAATTAAATCACATTGTTTCTATATATGTTTTTATTTGTTTTGCCTATTTCTCCTTCAACTGCTTTCTAATATTCAAATGCTTAAAAAAATTTAGAATATTTTTCGTTATTTCCTTGCATCTTCAAATAACAAATTTTGTCTTTTGAATTTTCCTTTGCTCTGATTTAATATAATTTTAATTTCAATTTCTTTGTATTTTTAATAAAAATTGTTCCTTTGTATAGGATGGTATTACATTTTTATGTATTGTTGATATTAAAATCTAACCTCTTTATAAACTAAATTTCTTAGAAATTAAATAATTAGTTTTTTATTTACTTTTCTATTTAGAATTATATTATTAGTTATAATGATTATACCAATCAGATATTCCAAATGCAGCTTGAAAATCAATTGCATTTGGCACGCATTACAGCAATTGGCTGTAATCTACACTATTCAAGTAAATTGGAGTACTAATAGCTACCAATTCTTGTATAACCAGTCTTTACATATTGAAAGCTAATTGAATTGCATAAACGTACACTATAAATTGAATTATGAGAATTATAAATTTATTTAGCTCAAATTTTTGAAATAAATACTGTACAATTTATAATTTAATTAACAATAAAAGCAAACATATGTATGAAATCGAATATTGAAATTAATATTTTTCAAATTGAATAATTCATATATTCAATTTTATTCGTTGAATAATGTATGTGACATTTCGTTTATAATCACAAAGATATCCAGATTTTTTTATAAAAATATCGATTTCAGAACTCGAATTAAATAGAAATAGAAAAGAAAAAACATTCTAGATATTATGCAAACGGCCGAGTGTCTCTTGAGCATTGAAATGACAACGTAATGGCAATATAATATTCCTCTTTGGATCCGTTTCAAAAGAATATGGAGTTTATTTTATTCTGAGAGTAGTTGCAACAGTGACCAGTAAGCATTGTGTATACTTCCTTTTCCGGTGACCGAACGTATATTTTCAGTATACAAAAAACTCATTTCTTCCATATACGCAACAATTATTCATTTAGAATAATAAATCGAAGAAATTAGAAACTACAATTAAAACATGTGTAGTTAGTTATAACGCTTAGTACCTAGATTTAAAGTACATTAATATCAAGCCGGCTGGCATTGCATAAAGTTAGTCGCAGATGTAAATTTACATATTTCAGTTTAAGGTAAATACGTTAAGGACTCTTTGGAGACGCAGCAATGCATTAGCTGGTTAAATTTACACACGGCTTGGAATTCGCGACACTTCTCTACCCGCTATAATTATAAGAAATACAGCCCTTGCTCGTTATTTCCCTAATTACATTAGAATTAATTTGGTTCGCATGTCTTTATTGGTAAATGAGGAAAGCACAATCAACCGTATTAAACCGTCCTAGAAAATGAACGTCTTAATAAGTCCCCGGAACGATATTCGGTCACGCCACAGCGAATTTAGAATTTCCTTACAAACTTGGAATACATTAATGGTTTATGAGATAGGAATGCTGGAATTTGTCCCACAAATTGCGTCCTAGTACAACATAAGTAGTAGTAATTTCATAAATTAATAATGCCGCTATGTATTATTGATTTGATCGTTTGTACTAAAGTGAAAACTATTAGCCGCATTACGTATTAATGTATTACTAAGGTCCCATCTTCAATAGAAATGCGTATTTGCAATATAAATGGGATTGTATTTGATCGCAATTGTCTATAGGGAGTCGTTTTTATCATTTTAATTATAAATGAAATGATATTATATTTATTTCACGAGGAGAATTAGATAAGACATTATTGGCATAAGAAATGAAATATTCAAACTCTTTATTTTTTTAAATCGAATTTAAAATGATGTTATTTTATGAAAGCGACTTTTATTACATTGGTTAATAAAAAATGCAAAAAACGGTAGATTCAGATCTTATTACATAAATATAAAATTAAACAAAATAATTGAAGAACAAATTATATAAATTTGATACATTTGATTTCTGGATAATAATAATAAACTAACAAATAATTACTTACTTAAAAATTCTACAAATAATCTGCTAAATAGGGTTTAAATTAAAAAAAAAATCGTTAACGTTAGAGAATACAATATTCTATGTCTTCATGTTTTTGGTTAAAGATTTGAAGTTATATTTAACGAGTAAAAAATTAATAAAAAATTAATTGAAAACGGCACTTTTTTAAAAATTAATTGCGGAGAAACGACTTATCGCATAAAATTTTTACAAATTTGAGGACACAGATTGGACTTTCTTCTACAATATGTAAAATTTTTATTTAATTATATTCGGGTTTTTTCTTGCCGAGTTTAATTCTTTGAACCCTTATTATAGCGCAACTATTCTCCTTCTTTAAGTTGTCCAAAAGAAAATGAGATTGTCCCTAATCCATAACAAAAAATATAAAATCTGTACGGTCAGTAATTTCAGACTTTTAAAGTTCACTCTAGTTGAATGTCCTAGCTGCAGCTACTATTCTTGATAACGTTTGGTGTAAAAATGTACCACATCATAATTTGTTTTCAAGTTTTAAAAGCTATAATAATTAATTTAACACATAAAATAGTAAGAAATAATACATAAAATGTATAATAATAATTGTAATTTTATGTGAACTGTCTCTCTGACCAGTATGATGCAAGGCACACTGATAAAGGGTGCATTTTTGAAACACTAGTGTATGTGTCTTACAAAATCTTTCCTCTAAAACATGCTTTACTGTAAATCGGTTGTATCAATTTTGGCATTCGAAAGAATCTCTTCGCTTTTGCTCAAAGTTATCAGCAATTTCCAAACGCGTAATAAAACTTACAAATTACTCACTTGGCCTCGTGTGACATCCAGACAAAAATGATCGCTTTTCAATCTAAAACAAAATGTACCCCTTTCTACAAACTAGAACAGCCTAATCAGTTGAGTACAAGAAATCGAAATTTTGATCGGCATTCTAACAAATTAAAACA
This sequence comes from Tachinus rufipes, assembly GCA_963932245.1. Taxonomy (NCBI): domain Eukaryota; kingdom Metazoa; phylum Arthropoda; class Insecta; order Coleoptera; family Staphylinidae; genus Tachinus; species Tachinus rufipes. The sequence continues at coordinate 113,323,303 of OZ010741.1, read as the reverse complement.
GATAAGATTGTTCTAAGATTTAAAATGTCAGAAAACTTAAAGATTCTTTGGTTTACATACTGGCTAATTCATAAAAAAATCTAAGAGTAAGTGGCCTTATTAACAATAAAAGCATCTTAAGTATCCATTTTAGAACCGTCCTTGCAAAAACTCTAAATACTCTGCAATAATGTTGTAAAAGTTTTTTCTGTACAAATCTGAACAAACGTCCTTTTTCTTTATTGAAAAAAGATCGGGTGCGGTTTTTAAGCACAAACACATATAGAACTGCCAACTGTAGGCTCGTTGCTGCGCCATTTGTAAGCAATAACACAAATCTGCTCATGTGCCCTCTCTTGGCTGAAATTATCTTTACTAGTGTCAGAAAAATATCTTAATTCCGGCATGGTGCACAACATCTATGTCTTTGAGACAAAATTCCAAAAAACTACAAGGTGAATTGATACTATAGTTTAAAAAATCGTATTTACAATTTAAAAAATGTTCCAATCAAAACCCTACGAGACAGTTTGTACTGTAATACATGAAAGCATAATAGATATTTTGAAAACTTATACTTGAGTGAAGGAATATTAAAAAAAGTCATAAATTATTATTAAAAAAAATTAAAGCTATTCTCCACTATTACCATAACAAAAAAAACTGACATTAAAAAACATTTAATACTTTAGAATAGAGATTCAACTACCTGAATCCCAAAAATTTAATACAGCAAAAAACTCATATACAACATTCAGTCAAAAAGCAAGCTAACACAATATGGAACTTAATTCTAGCTGCAGTAAAAGCAATCATAGCTCCCAGTCAACTAAACACATCTACACTAAGAACACCGCAGCCGTTACTACCATAATGTTGTCATGGACTAATAACAACGCAGCCAGCAAAACAACCATAGTCAATGCTCATGGCCTTAAACTAACAGTTATTTTATAGTACCCATACAATAAAAAAAAAAACAAAACCCATGCATACTTTCAAAAATGGAAGAAATCCGCAGACAAAACTGATTCAGCTGCTCAAAGAGAAAAACCAGACTTGCAGAAAGAAGAAAACTCTAACCAATAACCGACGTCAATCAAGCCAAATCAAAACTAAAAATCAAATTCCTTCTCCAACTCTAAAAATTCAAAACCATAAAGACTTTAAGCTCGAATAGCAGCAACAGTTAAACATGTAAGAAAAGAATCCGTCTTAATCATTTCAGCACATACCCAATAAATACAACGCTAACAAAAAAAAAACAAAAAGCAACCCTATCCCAACAACTAAGCCGGTCAGCAGACACCAACTTCTAACTAGTAAAAAAAAAAATCTTTTCTCAAACCGTAGCAACCACAAAACAAGAACGGTTGATTTCTTTCCAAACGCCAAACCAACCTCTAACACCATGCCGCAAATTACACTTTGTTAAAAAAAAATTAAAGCCAAGAGGCTGCGTCAAAAATCATTGAGTCGCCTTGACTTCTTCTTCTTCTTGGCGTGCTTCATTCGCTCCGGTTATTAGCGAGCATCATCACAATCTTCTCCTTGTCCACTGCAGTGCAAAAAAGTTGCAGCGATGTCATGTCAAACCACTAGCGTAAATTTTTAAACCATGAAATTTGGCGTCTTCCTGGGCCTCTTCTTCCTATCACCTTTTCTTCCAGAATAAGTTGGTGTATTCTGTATCTATCACTATGCCTCATTACGTGCCCGAGATATCGTGCTCAAGTCTGGGCTCTTGAAAACTTTTCTGATCTGGATAAATGTCATTCTCGCTTTTTCTATCCTGCGTTTGATTTCTAATAAATGATCCCAGAGTTTATTCACGCATGTGCCTAGATATGTGTATTTCTCCACTTGGTCTTGGTTTTGTTGTTGAGAAGTATTGTCAGATGTGATGGTTTACCATTACTTACAAGCATATATTTGATCTTTTTGAAATTGAGATTGATTCCGTACTTCTCGCTGACTAATTTGATTTTATGCATTATCAGCTGAAGTCCTTGAGCTGTACTCGCCAATATAACAGAGTCGTCCGCATACCTTAAGTTGTTAATTATTTCGACGGTAATCGATATTCCTTCCTCCACTCCATCCAGCGCCTCCTTTAATATTTTTTCCAAGTATATCTTAAACAAGTGAAACCTCTTGCTGGACTTGCTAACAAATCAAAGGGTTCCTTGCGAACGGCAGCTCTGTGGTGGTGAGCGGGTCGTGGGCATTTTGTGCACAAACAGACAAAAAGGACAAACACAATTGGTTGGGCTCCAGCCACGACTAATCTCGTGACAATTAGTATTGATAATTATAAGAAAAATACTATTTATTAGAAATGATAAAAATGTTTATTAGATAAATATATCAATCAAGAAAATTAAGCATCATGCGGCATTTCTTGCCTTAAAATAAATTGGTTTTAAAATGTTAAAACATTGCCACTAATTTAAAGAAAGGAAAGATAGCTATAATGCAGCCGTAAACCTATCGTTTAGTTATAATACACTTGATTGGAATACCCCCTTGGTAAGCTTACCGAAAGTTCACAAAATAATCGTATAATGTGTATTATATTTCGTTTTTGGCGATTGGTGATTAATTAAATATTTAAATTTGATTATTTGTCGTAATCGAACAGTTAAGAGATGATAATAAAAAAAGGTTAAAGAGAAAACATAAAATTGAATTAAGTACACGTGTGACACAAATTGCACCACTATTTGCAAGAAAATGCACATTTACAAAAACTACACCACTTATCTGGTTTATAACTAATTTCGTCCTCGTGGTCCCTGTGATAATGATCCCCGATCCTTCAATAATTTCTCGTTGCTCGCCGGTCCGGTTCAAACGAAAACGTGCTCCTGGCCCTGGGCCGTTAGATCTCATACGCGCCCGGCTTAATCGAATTTCCTTGGCTGCTTCAATGCACGAATCCCGCGGTACAATTTCGGACAACCCCGCAGTCACTAAGAAGCCTAACACACGGTGTGTTAATTTATTAAAAAAAAACAAAGATAATGTTGACTCACCTAGTTGTTATTGGCTTTTTGATTAAGCACGCGAGCGTAATTAAATTGCTTAATTGTTATAAACTATTTAAAAACCCTTTTATTTCAGGCAATTTATTACCCCGCGGTGCTCGGATATATAACTTAACTTAACAAATTTTAAAACTAGACGGGGACATCCGTCTCGATGCAATACCGGAGCCAAAGAGAGCGATTTGGTCTTCAAAATTCCTAATCTTTATCTGATTTTCAAGATCGTTATCACAGAGAACACTTTCTCGTTTAAATTCAAATATTTAAATCTGATTGGTCCACAGCGTACAATTTAATGCGCGGCGCCCTCCCGTGGCAAAATCAAGCAAGCTTCGCCTGACGTTTGTTTGTTTACTAACCTCGCTTTTTTCCGGTCGCGAGTGAATTATTAGAGTTTGTGTTGAAGTGTTAATGAGTGATCCACAACATTCGAATGTACTCAATGGCAATCTGCAGCAACAAGGATTGAATATTTACAAGGTTCCAGACAGTCGTGTGAGTAATTCATGTCAATAATTCTAACCCTAACCCGATAACAAAACATTTAACTAAACTTAAAACTAATATGATATTTATCCAATTTCAGTATCGATGGGGCATACATAAGGTGGAACATTCCTTTACACACAAATATCCATAGGAATTTGGCAGCATAGAAGCTACGAGTGCATCCTTTGAGTGCAAGCGCTTGCACAAAATACATAAGAAGATTTATACTAAATGGACCGAGTTAGCTTGTCCAAACTAAAACAGTACAGATAAGTATATTATGCAACTCTTTAATTATGTAATAATTATCTCTTTTTTTAATATGTTTTAGGTGCGAAGATGTAATTAAATGGATATTTGATCCCGAAGATATATAAGAATGGACTAAACTAAAATAGGCACGTTACACAAGATTGGCAAAAGCACACAACCCTGCCTTACACCTCCGCAAATTTGGATATTTCACGTGCGTGGTTCTTCAACTCGTACTTCTACCGTCTGTTGCCAGTAGAGGTTTGCTATTACGCGGATGTTTTTATCGTCGGCTCCGGTGGTCTTGAGTATCTTGAGCAATTTTTCGTGTTTTACTCGATCGAACGCTTTGCTGAAATCTATAAAACACAAGTGTACCTCGCAGTTAACTACTCTGCATCTCTGGATTAATACTTTAGGCGCAAATAGTTCCTCTCCGCTCTTTATGCTTATAGTACAATATTCGTCGCACCGCTTTGATGTTGTTTTTTTTCGGAATAGCAATAAATGTAGATTTAAGCCAATTTCTTTGGGTATCTCTCCGGTCATATACTGCATTATACAATTGAGTAAGCGTATTTATGGAATTTTCGTTAAAAAGCTTGATTATTTCTGTCGGGATTTTATCTGGGCCTACCGCTTTGGCATTTTTTTGATGTGTTACTCGCATTTCTTACCTCCTCCTTTGTTATTTGAGGTCCAGTGTAAGCGTTCTTTATACCATACTTCTCCGGACAAGCATCTTCAAAAAGCTTGTGGATGTAGTCTTTCCACATTAATATTTTCTTTTTGGTGTCCGTAATTTTATTTCCACTTGCATCAACAAGTCTTCCCTGTACTCTTTTCCTTCCGTTATCTTTTGATGCATATTGGAGTGATCATGTTTCTTTTGTAGTTCTTCTATTTCTAGACATTTAGCTCTTATCAGTTCTTCCTTAGCATTCCCGATTTTTTTCCGTATTTGTTTATTTAAATGTTTGTATTTTTCTTGGTATTTTCCTTTAAGCATTCTTTTATCATTCATCATTTCTAAAATTTCACTTGTCATCCACTCTTTATGTTTTTTGCGTCTCTTTTTTGGTACATGTTATTTAATTAAATCTTCTGTGTTTATTGTTTCAAAACTTTTGGTCTGGTGATTGCCGTTTTATTTTTATCTTTTTAAGTCTAGTCTTAAATATGCTACAAAAGGGTTGTGATCAGAGTATGCTCGGATAAGTTTTTGCAGATTTTTTGCTGTTTTAAAATCTCTGGTTGATAGTTATATAGTCAATTTTGTTTCTGACTACTTTTTGAGTTGTATTTGCTGGTGATGACTAAGTATATAGGAACGTTTTGGTAAGTTTATAAAACGTATTTGTTATAACAAGTTCTTTTTTACTACAGAATTGAACAAGTCTACCTCCTCTATTATTCCGTGACCCAAGTCCATAAGGTCCGACTATTTTGTATTTTGTTCCTTGAAAAATATACCTGTACGATGTTTATGTTGAATGGCATTGCTTCCAGTTGAATCATTATGACTCTATCTGAATGAAATATTACATTTTTGACTGAGATTTTGACATCTTGGGTTACTATGATGGTGTGTCGTCGTTACCTGCAAAGTATATACAATGATCAAATACTGTATTAGATCCCGAGCCTTTCCAACGCATCTCACTATAATTTCCATCTTCATCCTATCCATTTCTTGCACAATCTTATGAATCTTTCCATCTTCATATGCACTCCGCATATTCCACGTGCCTACTCTTATTAGTTTGGTCGTTTTCGTTACTTTTTCGCGCTGTAGTGTACTTTCTCTATTCTGAATTCGGTAATTCTTTGCACCCCAGTCCCATTTAAAAGACGCCGATACTCGGGGCCGTTTTTTACTTTTGTCCGTCATAATAATATGATTTTACTAAAGATGCAGAGACCTTGAATGCGGTAGTTTTTTGTTTCTTTCCGCATTACCACGCTGTTGACCAGTTTGTCGGTTCATCCGCTTTTGAGAGTGATTTCTCACTTTTGGGTCAAAGAATTGCCCCACTCCTGCCAGCTCTTTCACCTGAAGCTATAGGCTGGCAAGAAAGTGTTGCTTATACCAGCAGCAACTCGGTTATTGCAATAAATAAGTTTAATGCAACAAATTTACTGTTATTTCAAGATTACAAAATATTATTGACTGACTAGTGTTTTTAATTGGTTTTTGCAATCGTCCCTACTCAAATTTCATTCCCGCTATCATGCTTAGTCAAGACCGATCCAAGAAACGCCAAACAAAAAAGTTTTGAGACAGTAATGGCACCAGCAATAACCGCTAGACCTGCCGCACTGCTGCCAACGGCAGACATGATCTAAACACTCTGAAAATCTAACCGTTGTTTACAAAAAACCGCCAGAAATCGCCATCAATATACTAGACAAAAAAAAAATATAGGAATTGCCCCCGCTAGACGGCACAAGCAATACATCACTAGGGCCACTTATACGGCAACTTTTAATATTTTCAGAACAAGTCTGAAACAAACATCAGCATGCAAGGTGATTTTATTCTAACCTCAAAAACAACAGACAGTCCTTCTAACATTTTAACAAAAACAAATTTGTGACATTGCTTAATTTCACACAAAAAATGTTGCAAGCTAACTAAACAGCATCCCAACCGCTACACCTTAATTTCCAGTATTTCAACAAAAGTTAATATGCAAGGACGCACACCGAGCCTATTACTTTTTTTTAATCGGAAAGACACCCAACTAGCAGCTTCGGCGGCTTACCTAACTCCGGAATGTAGCATAAATATACTGCACAGCCGTAATAAATAAAGTACACCAACAAATTATATGATAGGTGATGTAATACTAGTTTATATAATTGTATTTTAAATCAAAACCGATAAAAAGTGTTCTTAAATTCAGTAGTCCGATGCTTCATAAAATAAAAGCATTAAGTGACATTAAAATTCTCCTTGACTAAAAAAAAAAAATTCTTACAAACAAAATTTTGTCCTGTCGATAGATAGAAATCTCAGTAAAGTGAAGAAGTGTGAAGAAAAGTTAGAAAGCGGCGCAAGATAATTTGTAAGCTTGTGCGTAAACAGGACACATTTACTTAAATTCATTTATTTAACATGATTTTTTTTCTACTAGTCTAATTACCGACACCAAAAGTAACTACACTCCGCAGACTTAGGGATTCCAACTTAAATTATTTAGTTATTTAACGTGCACAGAATTCCAAAACTTTACACAGTATTTTAGGTCAATGTTTTCAATTTTAATAAACCCAAACATAGCCGCTAAGCAATGCCAACAATAATTAAACTATTCACCCAGTATAAACGTATGCAAAAAACCAGCCAATTGCTGTTGAAAGCATAGAAGCGGTACCAGGATAGAGTAATGTGCATCCACATGGCGTGGTTCTTCTACCATTAAGCGCCACCCTTAACTGGCGTTTCGTATGAGGTTTGCGCAATGAGTCCTACTACGCCGCAATCGCTATAGAAGACCTAATTCTAATTGCAGAAGTTGTAAAAAACAAAACCTAGCCAATATAACACATCTACATTCACAACACAACGCATTTGGTACTACTGTCGACATGAATTGACAAGTACGCAACCAGCAATAAAAGACCTAAACAATAGAACGCAAGGAACTGATAAAAAGGCTAAACATAAAAAAACCTAAGCAGACAACCAGAAAACTCTAACAAATGCTAAAAGCCAAGTTAAGCCTTAAGCTTATTTATAGAGCTGTTAGACAATCCTCTAAAACACTTCAAAAATAATTAAAACCCTAAAGATAAAGCTGACAACAGTAACCGATCTAATCCACTAAAGGTAATAGTCTAACTTCAACAAATGTCTTCTTAAAACATAAATAAGAAAAGGAAAGACTGATTTTGAATAAATTATTAATTCATTTCTTCCTAAAATGTTATGCTTATATAGCAGTAACATAAAGACACGTAAGAAAAGTAAACGTCCAAAAATCCCACACTATGAACAAATGAAAACAATAGTAAAGAACGACAAGAGACGGTAAGAACCACAAATTATTGCTAATTTCAATATGCCGCCAAACGTGGTTTGGTAAATATCACTCCCACTCTTAAAATGGTTTTTCTGCAATGATGCTTGCAGGAATCCTTTATGACAATGTAAGAATTATAACCAAATATAAAATAAATTAATAAAATGTGTAGAAATGAAAATTGTAAATAAATAGTTTAAATAGGAATTTTTCAATATTTACTCCTTTAAATAAATTAAGAATCGTCAAAAATAAGCTAACTAGACTACCCAATCACTAAACGGGTCGTTAAGATTCATCACTAAAGAGCTACTAGAACACCTGAGGAACATCGCAACACATAAGCACATGTTACACACAAAAAATGTTAAGACTGACAAACACAAAAAAAAAATATATAAAAGCCAACAAAACCGACGGCCAGCAATCGGTTACAAATTTCTGATAATTTATAAAAGAAAAATCTTTTCTGCAAGACTACCAAAACATCACAATCTATTGAAACTCCCTGACATCCCAACCGCTAATACAAATGAAATAAGCTTCCAAAATCAGTATTGCGTAAAACTTATAAGCCACAGATATTTAAAGTCAATGTTCACAGACTACTTAAATCTAGTCTTCAATGTGATAGTTTCAGCAAGAGTGGTTTCACACGTTGACATTCAAAGGTATTTTTATGTTGTTGTGGCATATTTTGTAATTCCTAAATATCACATTCTAAAATTCAAAAAGAAAAAACACGTTGTCCCAAGCTGAGCCGCGTAAGAGAAAAAAGCATTGGTAGCACGGAAGTGGCATCCAAGTTGAAACAGTCACATAGCACAAACTCCATCAAAAAGCTTTCTCTAACAAATTTCATTTAAACCACAACTCCAAGCCAAAATGTCCCCCTAGCAACATGGATTTAAGTAAACCAAACAAATTAGTATTAAAACAATAATGCGCCTGCAACAACTGCTAAACCTGCCACACTAACAACGGACTTGTCAATCTATCCGCTGTTTACATAAAGACAGAAACAGATTTGTAACATTGTTTATTTCTGCACTCAAACCGCAACACAAATCACAGCCGCATCATTAAATCCTAAACTGAAACTGCGCCTTAAATCATTATATTTTAACATGACCATGTACACTAAAAGAATACAAAACAACTAAATTAAAAAAAACTAACAGCTAGAATTCCGACGTCAATATCTCCTTCGCCGTTGCCTAACACAACGTAACCACTTGCTACAAATTATCTAAATTTACTGAACTACAAGACCCGACCTATACTTCCACTGCTTTGCACACTCCACCAAAAATATAAACGGACATTGTAGGGTAAAACACGTCGCACAACACCAAAACAATTACTATTAACAAAGTAGTTACCGTTAACTTCATCAAAACAAATGCGTACGTAAAAGCAATCAACACTGTCCGAATCTCTTGACATAACATTTGATTCCAACACAGAATTTGGATGGTTTGCAAACTGTTCCAGCTATGAACACACACACACAAATTACTATGCATAATAGATTGCCTAAGTATAACAAACTTTGTAAAAGATTATACCTATTATCACCGAAATCAACCCTTTCAGTCTAGGACTTAAACGGCCGTCTTCAACACCATCTTAAAAGAAACAAAGTTTATGTTTAATTGTTGTCGCTGTTGTTGTTGTTCCCAACATCAGTAAATAATTCATCCGGTTCCTCAATTGGCTATAAAATAAAATAAATAAAACGACGCATACTTTTGAGAGAGATAACGATAATACTATGACTATCTATTCCAGGTCAAAGTTTATAATGCTATTAATACAAGGTGTTGTAAGTACCTATGCAATATAGTCCTTAGACCATAAATACTTATAGAATCGGTGCGTCTAACAATAGTTATAGACAAGAATAGCGATTTAGCATGAGATTTGGCATTGGTTGGTTTACTACGTGTTTTGAAACAAATTTTTTTTAAATATGTTTAATTTTCAAAATATAGAAAACATAATTTCAGAACTATTATTTTCAATATTTCTAAAAGTAAAAATAAAGTTGAAAAAAAATTGTATCAAAATCAGAAGAAAACTTAAAAAATTAAATTTGTAAAAAAACTAAATTTATAATAAAAAATGTGTTTTGGACATCTAAAAATTAGAGCTATCAATGATGCAAAAAAATGAGAAAATTTCTTAAAAAATCTCAAAAGTTGTATAAAAGCTGCGACTGATTAGATTGTCTACAAATAAATACCAATTTTGACTGTTGTTACCTCTAATTATTTTAAAGGTTTCAAGTTAAAAAAAAATGATTGAAAGTTGTGTAAATAGCTAATTTAAATGCTAAATTTACACAATCTCTGGGTGACGCCAATCGTGAGCATATAATGTTGATATATTAGTTTTACCACAAGATAAGCGGAAAATATCTCAAAGTGCGTCTATTAGAGTATACGATCATTGCTGCAAAGTATAATCATAGCTATCAATAAATTATTCAATGCCATAAAATGGTGGAAGCGCCGGGCGCAGCAATTTTAAACATTTATTATTGTGCTCTCTTCTTATCTTATCTTTTACTAACTCATGATAGCTTAGGATTAATAATAATATTTACAAACGGCACATAATGTTATAAATGGTTTATTTATAAATGTTTTAATTAATCGGACCATATGCTTATACATAACTATTGTCTATGTAACCACATACCACAAGGCATATTTTATATGAGTGATTGAGCAAACATACATTTTGCCGTTTTAGTGCTTATATTGCTTCTTTTCCTATTTTTCTTAGATTTAATGAAAGAATACCTAAAAACGTAAGAATAAGTATACATAATTACAATACAATTTGACCACAAAACATGTTTTTGAATACAAACAAGCCGTATATATCATGTAATAAATAAATTAAAGTACGTACGTATCATTTATTGTCTACTTCCAGTGAAGTAGACAATAAATGATAAAAATCAAAATCAAAAACATATAAAAGTTGTAGCTTTGAAGAAGTATTGCATATTACTTGCAAACTTAAATAGAAGTGCTATATACATACTCAATATTTAAAAACCCATACATACTTTTCAATCAATTACACTACAGTAAACAAATTTTGATCAAATATACTCCTCACAATTACACGTGTAAGTAAATTACGTACAAATAAATTATATATCCCACCCAACACCACCAATTACAAATTTTAACAAGCATTTTACATATTTAAAATGAAAAGGTATATATCACATTTAGATATACATTATCAGACATAAATTGTACACATTAAATGATTTATATTATTAGCTGTTATTCAGCTAGAGGATTATTCTGATTTATTTGTTTACGAAGGGCGCGTAAAGAATATTTCATTCTTTTTATGTGTAAAATTAAAGCGAGCAAAAGTGATTTATAAGTGGCATTAAGAATTCATACATTTAAGCATCATAATCCGATATCACTGCAATGAATTTCTTATCTTTACCTACCGCTCCTAATCCGTTTACCAGCACGCTCCTTTATACCTTTTTTTAATAAGCAAGTTGTATTTATCATGCTGTAAATATACAATGTTATAAATTCTATTTATATAACAAGGTCTTGTATAGTTAATTATATATACATTGTAAGTAGAAATTAATAATTACATTATTTGCTATAAAATTTGTATGAGTATGCACCCTCCAAATTTAAACTACACACCTCTCTCCATTTTCGGCATTAGCGTTACAATTGAGGCAATTAAAATTTACGTGATCTCTGGTTAATTTTTAATACTGCTTTTACGAGCAGTTTACATTGTAATATTTAGATTACGGTGTGTAATGAATTTGATTGCAAGCAAAGTCGTCGTAAATTACAAGGTACATAATACCGAGTGCGATAATATAAATTGCAATTAGTCATTGTGAATAAATTGATTTATATCCAGCATTATTATGTGTCAGAGATTAAATGCATCAATAAAATTATCCCTGCAAATTTGAATGGCTTACAATGAAGCAACTAAAGCATTTTAATACATATTTAGTTTATGATTTCAATAATATAATTGAATATATAATACACTGTATACATTTTCAATTTATATTATTAAAGATGTATAACTGTTGCTAATTAGCTTTACTGGCTTAAAATTTACTTCCACTAAAACTGTAAATATTGTTTTCTATGTTAACTGTAATTGTATATACTAATGAAATTTATAATGAGATTAAAATTATATTAGAAATTATTCCTGCTTTGATATTTAGAAATAATCTAAAGCTTATAATACAATAGGGATTAAAATCGATGTATAGTACAAAGCAAATAATTGAATGAATGATATTAGTATTACATGATATGATACAATACAATATGTATGACATGATGATGTTGTAAGGGCTTGGCTAATATATTCATATCCTTGTCAGTAAATAGTAATTTATAATACTTTTGCGTGTCAAATCCCTATCGTCTATTATTTCCAATAATTGATACATAAATGTATAGATAAAATAAATATGTATTAAAGCATAGTTATAAATAGCAAAACTTTTAATGTATGGAAAGTTTGGATTACAATTGCAATATCATTGTGCCAATCAATTATTGTGTTACTTTACTTTTATTTCTATTTTTATTACTTGCGTATAAATAAAACAAATTAATCAAAAAAATGTTGCATGTATCTGGCTTAAAAAAAAAAAACAGCGGGAGGTTTTGCTGAGCCTTAGGGAAAATATTAGTACTAACGTCTAAGCTCTACCTATCTGAGGAAAGCGCTATTAAAACGACAACTTAAACATTAATCAAGTTAAATCTTACTTCACATTACAATATTTTTTATTATTTGCTTTCTTTTTATTTAAATTCTACTGTTATTATTTTTCTCATATTCACTACGTTTATGCATGATTTTATTTTCTTTGTGTTGTAATGCAATTGGTTTAGACAAAATTGAACTACCAATAGAATAATTTTAATTAAGTTTTAATTTGTTTTAATTATTTGTGCTATACTTACAGCAGATATTTAAAGTATAATTGTAAATAAATTTAATATCTAACTTTGATTAACAAGAACAAGTTAACTAAATTAGTTGTTTATAAATCTCGACTGCATATAAGTCATTAAACCAGTGCAAACTTGCACGGACCGTAAAAAAATTTAAATCTTAGAAACAAACAAAAACTAAGTCCTATTTTTACAATTGATAAAACCTAAAATTGTTTAATTAATTTTGTTGGTAAACTAAAGTAGAGTAGAGCATACTTAAAAAGTATTATAAAAACCTCTTTAAATTAAAGATAATATGCTATAAACTTTTAAAAAACGTAATATACTTTATTCAAAAACTCTGTTAATTGTATTTGATTTCAATAAAAAAATAAAAAAATAATGATTTTAAGTAAATTGCCTTTTCATCCAGTAAGAGACATATACACTTGTGTTTCAAAATATGCACTCATCATCAGTGTGCTTAGCATCTCACTGGTCAAAGAGACAATTTACAAAAAAATCACAGTAACTATTAAACAATAGACGCTTTCTATTCACTGTTTTGGACGGTTCCGAACAATTCTGTGCTTGACGCCTCATGTACCTTTCACAGAGAGCGCAACGCCCAAACCTGAGTTGACTTCCCCTCTCCCTTCATGCACCACATGACGACGGTGCATCAAGCCCTTTTCAAGTGCCATGACCCAATAACAAAAAGTATCTAATATTTACTACCAACTTATTAACATAGTTACTAGTGTTTTCTGGTATTGTTGACGCCGGAGATAAATTTAACCTTAAAAGTTAAAATATAAAAATAAAAAAAAGTGTTAAATTGTTTGTAATTTAGAATATATATAGTGATTTACAATAATCATTTAATAAAACTTTTTTTTAATAACTATACAATTCAATAACAAATTTATAAGTTGAATAAATAATTATTTGACAGTTATGTCATCATATGTCATTAAATATTGTTCCTTTCAAAACCGTTCAGAACGGTTCTGTGCGTCAAACCCCGGGGCGTGTTGCTCTTGAATGGAAAACAGTAAATTTTTGTTTGCTAATGTGTCGAAGGTGTTAACGCAATGCCTCCTATTAGGAAAAACGTTGAAATGTTTATGTATAAAGGAAACTGTAATACAGTTAAATCCTACACGGACAAACAACGGCGTTTTTGGAGCGTTTTTTTTTAATCAGGTGACCAAAACAAATTTATCATTTAAAATTAATAAATAATATATTTTATGTAAATTGCCTTTTCATACAGTAAAAGACACATAAGCTCGTGTTTCAGGGTATGCACCCATGCATCATCAGTGTCTCTAACACAAATTTTGGTATCTTTTAGCAAACATGCCTCAATTTTCCAAGCAGAAATAGCTGACATTAAGTGGTGCGCCAAGGACATGATTGAGAAAAGACTAAAACCGGACAGACTGTTAAATATCATATCAAACAGTCAAGCGGCATCGCAGGTCCTGCAAACGCCAGTAATAAAATCCAAACTGGTTATGACCTGCAAATACAGTCAGGAAGCAGTGGCCACAAGCTGCAAAGTTCGCCTGGTATAGATACCAAAGATACCAAAGGACCAGGGGACAATAGAAAACCTCATAGCTAATCAGCTTGCCAAACCAGCAGCATAGAGAACATTTACTGAACCAGAGTCCGTTTTTGGGATCCCATACAAGACATGTAAAGATATAATCTGCAGCAAACTTGATCCGGAACACAGCAACCTGTGAAAGGGCTGTAAGGGATTGACACATTCAAAAATATTCCAAACAAAATCATCGCATAACATTAAAACAGTGGTAACACAAATGAGTCGCATCAGACTGCGAAGGCTCACAGGACTGATAACCGGACACTGTGGACTCAACAAACACTTGCATAGAATAAGAATAGGAAAAGACCCTCTATGACGCAAATGTATGAAGAAAGACAAAACTCCAACACACTTACTACATATTTAGGAAACACAACCCAACCGCAGATATGTTAAAATCAAACCATTGGCTAAAGATAATAGACTTTATTGAAGAGACATAGCTGCTAAAGAAGTAGAACAGCAAAGATGTACAACAGGCAAACCACCTCAAGGTAAGGAAGGAAACGGTGTGTTTTTAATCAGTAAAAACCTGTCACCACTACTGGACAGTACGGAGTGCCCAGTGTCTTTTGAAAATTTTTCCTTCTTACGCAAAAAAAAAATAAAGACTATGAGAAGAAAAGAAAAAGAAAGAAGACGACCGCTGGTAAGATGGAGTGATTATATCAAACTAACAACAAAATTAAACTAATATAAAGTCGCACAGAATAGTGAGGTTTGAAGAAATAAAATAAAATCCTAGTTAAAAAGAAGAAGAAGATTTTATTCACGTACTTCCTAAACTGCACTACTCATAAACATGACTTCCGCTCATGCATCCTCCCAATTACTTTCCGGTGGAAACGGTTTATCTATCGCTAAATCAACAATAAAAAAAGGATATTTATTTCTCGTTTAGATAAAGATGTTTCGATAGAAGAAGTAAAACGTTTTTTATTACAGGAAGCAAATGCGGAGTACATTATAGTAAAATTAACACCTAAATACGAACACGCCACATATTCTTCATTTAAAATAGGGTTCCCTATTGAACTAACGGATATAATAGTAAAACCAACCTTCTGGCCAAAAAGTACATTTATAAATTCATTTTACTTTAAAAAACAAGATTGAAAATCAAACAAAAATTTTCAATCAAGACTTCAAAGCAACACAAAGACATAAAACACAATATATGCATAATACATCAAAACATGCAAAGTATTAGAAACAAAGTGGCCGCCATGGAAGTGCTAGTAGAATTAGAAAAACCACACATATTAATGCTTTCAGAGCATTGACAGTCAGAAGATCAATTAAATACTATCAAGATTCAAGGATATAATTTTCAGGCAAGTTTCTGCAAATCTAAAAACCAACACGGTAGAGTTGCTATTTTTTCTACAGAAGGACTTAAAGCCAAGGAACGTCAAGACATAAAAAAGCTTTCCTGTAAATTAACATGTGAATTCAGTGCCATACGAGTTGAAATTGAAAAAGTTAGTTATGTGTTTGTGTGTTTGTATCGGACTCTAGGAACAATTTTAAATATTTTTTATGAGAAATTCACTACAATAGTAGAGAAACTACAATTAGAAAATTTAAACATTATAATCGGTGTTGATTTTAACGTAAATTTTTTATCAAAAGAAAAAAACTCAATTGATTTTATAAATTTATTACCATCTTTTGGCTTAACCACTACAATAAATGAACCTACTAGGGTTACAAAAACCACAAGTAAATGTTTCAATAATTTTATTATAAGTAATTGTTTAAATTATAATATTGTTTCTAATGTTATTAAACCACATACATCGGATCACTATGGACAAAAATTTTATTTTAAAGGGATAAATCATTCAAATATTAAAGCTGTGTATGGTTATAGAATTATGACAATAATTTTAAAAACTTTGAGGAGTCTCTGCAAGTTAAAGATTGGTTTGATGTGTACAACATAGAAGACCCAAATGAAAGCTTTAACATTTTTTAAAATACTTTTTTATATCACTTTAATATGTCTTTTCCGTCTATTAAAGTAAATATAAACAAAACAAATATGAAACAAAACTGGATAACACCAGACATTTTAAACTGCAAATAAAATCTTAACTTTGTAAGAGAATTATCTGAACGCTTTCCAAAACTCCAAAATAAATTCAAACAAATGAACAAAGAATATATAGTTTTAATAAATGCAGCAAAAAAAACTCACAATGAATCTCTTATACTAAGTTCTCATAACCAATCAAAAACGATGGGGAATATCATAAATTTAGTCAAAAAAAGTAATGGTAAAAAAGCAAATCAATATTCAGACGGCTATAAAAACAGTTTAAAAGAAACTGCAAATAAATTTAATAATTTTTTTTCAAATTATGCAAGCAATTTAGAGAACGCAAAATCAGAAATTGATTTGAATTATTTAAATAATTGCGTTACAACTTGTGAAAAAACAATGTATTTGTATCCAATTGTGGATCAAGATATTGTCAAAAAAATACTAACAAAAGATCATGTGGTATAGATGACGTACCTCAATTTATTGTAAAGAAATGTATACATCTTATTACTGGGCCACTAGTGTTCATAGGCAATCTTATGTTCTTAACTGGTATTTTTCCAAATCATTTAAAGCAAGCAATTGTCTGTTCATTATTTAAGAAAGATAATCATAATGAACTCGCAAATTATAGACCAATAAGTCTATTATCAAGTTTCTCAAAAATATTTAGACTTCTTATTAAAGATAGACTTGTTAGCTTTATGGATTCGTTTGTTTCTATATCAGAAAAACAACACGGTTTTGTAAAAGGCAAAAACATAGATACAGCTTTGTGTAGTTTGCTTGAAGATATACTTGAAGCTGTAGACCAGCGTCAACCTGCCTTGGGTATTTTTATTAACCTATCCAAGGCATTTGATAGTGTGGACCATAATATTTTACTAACTAAGCTGCATAGATACGGTATTCGTGGAAATGCCTATAATCTTTTTAAGTCATACCTAAGCAATAGAATACAGGTAGTAAAATTGGAAAACACACTATCAGATGCAGTGTCCTTAAAACGCGGTGTGCCACAAGGATCAATACTAGGACCATTGTTATACACCATTTACGCCAATGATTTAAGTAATATTTTTTGGGATGATATATGTAAACTTGTCACATATGCAGATGATACGACACTTTTAGTAAACGGTAGCAATTTTAAGGATATTGAAAATAGAGTTTGCTTGACTTTCTCAATTATAAGTGAATGGATTTATAAAAATAAACTTACAATGAACGATAACAAAACGACGTGAGTATTATTTTCAACAGGTCGATTAAACTAAGAATTTCCTGATAAAATAAATCTAAACGGTGCTAGTATTAATCTAGTAGCAAGCACAAAAGTTTAAGGAATCACATTAGATGCGCCACTTACATTTTTGCAACATATTGACATAGTGTGCTGTAAACTTTCAAAAGTTAAGAACTTTGAGTAAGATATCAACTAAGAACGCTGTTAAAACTTTGTACTATGCCAATTTTGAAAGCATTTTAAGATTTGGTATTAACCACCGGGGTCAAAACAGAGGCTGGAAACGAGTATTTGTTCTTCAAAAAAATGCAGTAAGAACAGTAGCTGGTCTCAAATGACAAGACTCTTGCAAAAACTCAGTTAAATCGGAAAGATTATTAACCTTTCCAAGTTTGTATTTTTATAAAGTTGTTTGCTTTGTGTATAAAAATAAAAATATATTTGAAAAAAATAATCTAAGTCATGACTATAAGAAAAAACACTTTTTATTTACACCAAAACACTACTCACGACTTTTTGATAAAGGTATTATCTGTAGCGGGTCTTCTTGTTTTAACAAATTGCCAAAATTAATTCAAAACTTGCCAAATTTTAAACATCTTAAATTGTCTGTTAAAATTCTTTTAAAAGATAAAACATTTTACAATCTTAATGAAATAGAATTTTAAATTCTGTTTTAAAAACTATTTATGTATATTTTAATTTTTGTATCTTAGTGAATATTGTTTTATATGTATGTTTTTTCTTTATTCTACAGATGTGTGACTTGTTTCTAACATTATATGCAGCTTTTTCAAATTTAATTTGTTGTATGTATGTTTTCAAAATAAAGCTTATTATTATTATATTATTATTACTACTGACCGTTAATTATAGCCCCTGACTTAATTAGACAGTAAAAAAAGCGGACATATCTTTTAATTACCATATTCTCTACATCTAAATTTTGTTTATGATAACAACAAACAAACTAAATATTATTTTAGCATAAACGTCGAAATATCAAAACGCAAAATGCGTGTACACACATCACTTATATTCTTTTCTTAGCTTTGCATCTTAAACACATATTTTGTATATGTCTGCATTGGATTTGATTTTGTTGTAGTGGTTCTAGTAATTTTGTAATAATATTAGGTAGTTGTGTCGTTATGACCAACGTACGAACTAACATTTCAAATGTCTTAAAACAGCCCACCTCAAACTACTGCAAAATCTAGACTAATTTGACAAAAACACTGTAACAACAAGATTTACGCAGAAAAAAAAACCGTAAGTCATTTTTAAGGGTCACTTGCTAAAGCCAACACCTCACTACTGAATCAATTATTTTAACGCAGGTTAGAGCTATAAGCAGTGGAAAAACAACATTATTTTAAAACAAAATCATGCATGCAAAATAACACTAAACACTAAACTTTCTTCTTCCAAAATACGTTTAGATAACGTTTATGCCAACACTCAACAAATAACTCAAGTGCTTTAAGACAATATTATAGCTATAATTATCAATATTAAGTCACTATTAAGTAGAAACTTCATATAAAATTTTATCAGTTTTTTAATAAAAGAAAAACTCATTTCTCACGTTAACTCAATTTTTTTTTCATATTGCAATAAAAAGATAATATTTAAGATTAGGTTATTTTAATAAATTTGTTTATACTTTATTGTGCTGGATTCAAAATAACCTAACCTTAAATAAATACTAATAAATTGTGCAAAAATCAGGTAAATAAATACTAAAAAGATAATAGTTAGTAATTATTTTTAAATAAAACCATTTTCTTTGATACTCTTTACGAGTATTTTAAAAGCTGCGTAGAACCCATATTAACAAAAAATTAAATCAATACCTTAAAAAAATGTTTATACTACGAATATTGTTACCAAACTTTTGCCCAGCTGTTATATTATGTTCGGACAAGAATAATCATATTGCCAATATTTCATTTATTACTTTTAAATAATAATAATAATAGACAAATTAAGCTTTGGACTCATTTATATTTTGTAATTTCGTTCAAACAATTAATAATAAATAAAATAAAAGGTTTGCTCAAATCTAGCAAACCTTTTTACATTTCATCACTAAGGGACAATCATGCAATCATGACGATGAAACAGTAATGATATTGAGGGTGACCACAAATTGACCAGCTATTGCTAAGCCGAACATCAATATAATATAGTCATTCAGTACAAATACACTAAGAGATAAAAACAGTCATAAATTACGTTAACATTGTATTATTTATGCAATTTATATCATCGCATTTCTATGCTTGGTCGATTATTATAATCCCCAACATTACCTTTTTTAATATTTAAACTTCCAATTATAAAATCAATTGAACAACTAAACGGATTGAATTTTTTAATGTAATATAGCATTGAAACCCGACAAGAAATAAGTATATAAAATATGTAGCACGTAAAAGGTGTAATTCCCCAGTGAATAGTCTAATGATCCAATGAATAGTTAATCACTTCCCAAACTTTTGGGAGTATTATATAAGTGTAGATAGATTAATTGCATGATAGCTTAAATTGAAATAAATGTACTGACTTTTTAAGTAGTAATTATATCAAATTAAAAATTATTATTTTGACTGCTTAAATTTTACACAATTAGCATTGAATAATGTATCCAGGTTATGATTTATTTTAATTGAAGTTTTAATTTAGTTGATGATATTTTAGTTTGCTTTTTATAAATCATATTTAGAAATTTAGTAATTAAAAGATTATTAAATTTCATCAAATTTAATTAATTAATCATGTTAAAAATTAATCCATTTTTTTAATTAAAGCATTGTTTCATTATTGTTTACAAATTAGTACATCCAATTGACATTTAATTATATAAATCCATTATGCTAATTAAATAAGCCATGAAAGCTTTTGATTAGTTTTATTGTTTAAATTATCGAGTTGATAGTGATAAATTGAAACGAATTGGAACGCTATTAGTAATTACTATTTGATGGGATTTGTGTAAAAAATAGACACCAGTTGGTACATAAATTATTCATCAATTGAAATAATATATTTACAAATTAATTATGTAAGAACGGAGTAGTTTATTTAGACTATTTGTGCGCGTAAGTTACCAAAGTTTTTTGTTGTTTTTCAGGTACAAAATTAATAATTTATACAAATTCAATCATGCAAACGGTCAAACATTTAAAAAGATAACAAATATATTATTAATGTGGCTAAAATCGATAAGAACTTTTGTTTAATAAAATATCAAAAAACCGTAGAAAATTGTGCATCTCAAGTGTGGTGTTAATAGGCAATGCATAATCTACAGTATTATCAAATAATAAATTAAGGTGAGCATAGAATTTTATGATTGTTCTCAAATATTTTTAAGGAATTCTTTAACCACAAATAATTTTTTTTAATCAAATCTTGATTTAAATGATATTTTGAACTATTTTCAAAATAAACTTACACGTTACAAGTAAACATGTTGAAATTTCCTAGTTTAATTCAGTAGGATTACGCTACAAGTCTACTAAAATATAGAGTACTAAACAAACTTACTTTCCAAATTTATTTAATAAAGTTATTTATTCTTTATAATTAAATATAAATTTAATTATGTTATGTTTAAAACTTTCAAGCCTATGTAATCAAATTTACATTATATTCCGTTCATAAAATTCAGTATCAATGTATATAATTTTACTTCATTTTCCATATACATTTTTTTTAATATTTATATGATTTATGTTGACTGTTTGGAATAACTAACTTTTTTATGCGGGGGGTGCTGCTGGTGTCAAATACACATGGCCGGATTGTGTGCTCACAATTATGTGCAGCGCGAATGTGTAATTGCACACACGAATCCAAAAACAACCCCCTAAACAGCAAACACGTATACGGTTCTCCGCGTCAGGGTGTGTTCGGTATTAAATAATTAAAAAAGTAAACAGGTTTTAAAAATTTGTTTCGAGCTAGCAGCACGTGCTGTCCGCGCAATTAACGTGAACGACGGGCTCGGATGGGGATCTCACCGGTAGCGCTTTTATTTGCTTGATTAAGGATATATGTAGTATTAAGTATGAACGTTATATTAGTAGTCGGTGTATTGTATCTGGGTTTCCGTTTTAATATTTTATTTCATACATTTATGATGTAAAAATATGCTTATTTACTTTCAGCAAAAACTGGGAAGTATATTATATTCAGTTGGATGCATAAGTTACATACCACCACTAGTGCAACTGTAAGCATATTTAACGTTATAAAGTTATAGTATAAAATCTAAACATTACTGCACCATTGTTAATAATTTTTTTTAAATACCAAATGGTCTATAATGCATACAATATATTAAAAGAACAAAAAATGCAATTCGATTATTTTTATTGACCACAAAAATAAAAAGTTGTCTTGTTACAAGATATAAATTAGAATTAGTTACTACCCTATTTGTATGCGCTAGTAACTAACTTTTTATCTTCCATGCTAATCACAAATTTCTTACAGCAGTATAATATTTGTAGATTTGTTCACCATTGTAACCACCTGGAATCATTAAGTTTTAGGAACAAACAAGTGACAAACAATTCTCATTGCTTCAATACATACTCTAAAAAAATCTTTTGTCAACTTAAACTAGGTTGAATAAAAACAATAGAGTTAAAAGTTCATCAAATTGACTTTTTGTCAGCCAATAGCGTCGTTATTTTATACAATCAATAGATGATTGTATAAATTAACAATACTATTCAAGAATAATAATTCAAAACATGTTTTGTTTAACTTACTGCTTGTGGATAATTCTGTAATTAAGGTTCTTACCTGAAACAAATAAAATAAAAATCATTAATTATAAAATTTAAATACATGTGCAAATAATTTAAGAAATGACTACAAATAAAAGTGTTTATTTTGTAAAACGCATTTTATAGTAAAAAGTCTACAAGTTCTTCAAATTTAATATTAGTTACTTTTTTCTACAGTAAGATGCTGTAGACGTATTGCATAGCAGTTTCTTATTGACTTAATCAATCTCTATCTTTTTCTCTGCTTTACGTAGGCCACTTTTAAATTGTTCCATGACAGTCTTTCTTTGCAAATTGGTGCCATTTGTTTCTTGCGATCTTTTTGATGTCGTCTGCCAATTCTTCTTTTGGTAGTTCTTAGTCTCCAGTGTGTGTAGTGACTTAAATGCTTGATTTGAATCAATTAACACAAACTGGTGATTTTATAATTTTTTAGTTTCTTCTTTCTTAAATTTAAAATATACAGCTGCACTTGAATAGGTTTGTTATTTCTTGTATCAACTCATACAATACTTATTATCAATGGTAAAAGCAGCTATTGTTGTAACGTGTACTTTGTCAATATAGTAAGTACTATTTTGAATTTTGATCTTTGTCCGGCATTATTTCATATTTCAAAACGTCTCACATTTTATAAGTCCACAGGCGACAGTGACCAATAAACATAAAAATGCAAAAATTTGCCGTGAGCAAAGTTGTCTGTGTGTTTCTAAGCTTCTTTCGATATCAAAAATCCAGATAGTTCAACATTTTTAACCACCTTGACCAAACTATCCCAGATTAAAGATTGTTTATAGATTAAAAAAAGCAAAAAAATGTTTTAATCAAAAAAAAATTATTTGTTATTTTTAGTTCTTGCGCTTGGTTTGGTTTATTAGATATAGAACAGTAAGTTTTTTACCTAAGCTGCCAAAAAAATGCTGATAAATCACAAGTTCTAAATTTTTATATTGTGAATGAGGTTTTTTAAAAAAAAAAATCTCGAAGTGAATTATAAGCATATAAATTGTTGCCAAGTTATCAAACATTAAACTAAAAAAATTAAAAGATTGAGACCGGTTTTTTGCTATTTTCTGCTTTCTTGTAATATTATATCAAAAAAATGTCAAATATTATACTTGTAGAGCATGCTTATAATGTAATATATAGTAGAACGTTTCTTGGAATTTCAAAAAAAGAACAAAAGCAATAACTTTTTTATGTTGCAAAACATATCTTTCGTATACGATACGTATACGAAAGATATGTATTTCAAAATATAAAAATTGATTTATTTGTAAAAAAACTTTGAACAAATATCAGTTTTTGATTTTAAAATAAATGCTTGTTTTGTAGAAAAGTAATTATAAATAAACTCAAATTGACAATAACGGACAAAACATAATTTATTCAAAAAAATCAATTTAAGAAAGTATCAGCAACACCTTAGAAAACGCGGTAATAAATTTGCTCTTTCAACCTTGAAACGTATTCATGTACTTGATATCGTTTCTACTGGAGCTCAGTACTACCAAAGAAGCAAATTTGCGTGTGGATGCATACACTCGCTGCTAAAAAAACTAAAGATTCATTTGCTTGAAGTATTGCATATAACTTCTAAATTTTGTGACGTTGACATTTTAGCATGTTACTGTTCTTTCAAGCTAAAAAGTTTTGTTATTATTTTAATCTATATACCATCTACTCTCACTAATCAAAAACTGACTTGCATTTTAGATGATATTGAGCAACTTTGCGTTAATGCTGATAATTATTTAATTATGGGTGACTTTAATCTGCCTAGTTTTAAACAAGATATTATTAATAATTCCAGCAATATTTTTTCAATTATGTCAAATTTTTATAATATACTTAATGTGGAGCAGTATAATGCTACAGTGAATTCCAATAATAGATTTTTAGATTTGGTGTTTTCTAATTGTTCTTATAAAGTTTTTCGAGATCTTAATCCATTTGTTAAAGAAGATAAATTACATCCTACTTTAGATATTTTGATAAACCCGATTAATAACTTTCTTTTCAAACTAGTTTAACCAAAACCTACAATTTTAGAAAAACTAACTTCCTTCTTCTTTATGAAGATTTATGCAAAAATGACTGGTTTGAGTTTAATAATTTTACTGATTCTGACATAGCACTATCTCATTTTTATTCTTTAATTTTTAATTATTTTGATAAACATATTCTTCTATGTAAACCTATTTTTAAGAGATATCCTATTTGGTTCACTGAAAATATTATTATTACTTTGAAAAAAAAAAAGCATTACGCTCTGTTTATAAGCGTGTTTAATCTACTGAATTATATAACGATTTTAAAGAAACTAGATCGTTACTAAAGAAAGAAATACCAGTTGAATACAATAATTAGATTTCGTTAATAGCAAATGATATTAAATCTAATCCTAAACAGTTTTGGTCGTTTGTCCGCTCAAAGAACAATCAAACTCGTACTCCTGGTTTATTGAAACTTGATGGTGAAAGCTTTGACTCTCCTTCTAGTATTGTCGACGCTTATGCTAATTATTTTAAGAGTACTTATACTCAAGCTTTTACTTTGTTTAATCCGGTTCATTCCACTTGCAATAACTTTCCTATTATAGATGTGTCTAACTTAAGCAAATCTGATGTTTTGACATCACTCAAAAAGTTGAAGAATTCAATGATGAGCGGACATGATAGCATACCCAGCTTTATTATTAAAGACTGTGCTAATATAGTTTGCGTTCCATTGTGCAAAATTTTTAATATTATTCTCAACCATCATAGTTTTCCTGATGTTTGGAAAAAAGCAAAAATTTGGCCGGTTTTAAAATCTGGCGCTAGTGCTGACATCATCAATTATAGACCTATTTCCATTATTTCTAACATTGCAAAATTTTTTGAAATGATTCTGTATTTTAACATTTATCCTAAAGTCAAACACATGTTATCATCAAATCAGCAAGGCTTTTTGGAAAAACGCTCTACAACTACTAATTTTTGCAATTTTGTTGGCTTTACATCAAAGATAGTGGATAACAAGGGTCAAGTTGATTGTATATACTTTAATTTTAAAAAGGCATTTGACACAATAGACCATTCCGTTATATTACACAAGCTCGATAAATTTGGTATTAGTAACAATCTTTTACTATTATTTAAATCATATTTAGATAACCGTAGTCAATATGTTTCTTACAATAATTGTAACTCTTCTGAATACTGTTCAAAATCAATCGTGCCTCAAGGGTCTAACCTAGGTCCATTACTGTTTTTACTTTTTATTAACAATCTGTCGAATATTTTAACTTGTAATCATTTTCTTTTTGCTGACGATCTCAAAATATTTTCCACAATTAATTCTGTTGAAGACTGTGTTAATCTTCAATACAATATTAGTTTAGTAAATAATTGGTGTAATACTAATCGCCTCTATCTTAATGTAAGTAAATGCAAAATTGTAACATACACCAAGAAACTTAATCCAGTTGCAGCCCAATATTTATCGGATGGAGTGGCTATTGCGCGTGTTAATCAAACTACAGACTTAGGCATTATATTTGATGCTCAACTAACTTTTTCTGATCATTTAACGTCAGTAATATCTAGAGCGCATAAACTAGTAGGCTTTATTTTGCGCAACACTAAAGAATTTAACAACATTGAAGCAATAATTGTGTTATACTACATTCTAGTCAGGAGCGTTCTTGAGTATGGCTCAGTGATATAGATCCCAACAGCAGCGATATTAATTCTCTTGGTGCGGTTCAACGGATTTTTTTTTAATATTCAAGGATTTGACCATGGTGAGCTCCTTAAGAAATTTGATGTAGTTCCACTGGCAGCAAGGAGATCGGTTTCAATACTTTCTTTTTTGCATAAAATTATACACAACACAGTTGATTCTCCTGATCTGCTATATAATTTATATTTTTTAATACCTTGTATCAATTCCAGGACCACAAACTGTTTTTATAATCCACCTGCAAAGACGTCGGCAATGGTGATATCTATCTCCGTCTTTTTCAATGTGCTCAACGTGAAATAGTGTTTCAAATAAATGTGATATTTTTAATGCTAATTCTAGTGTTTTTTTGAAGTGTATTTGTGAATTTTTCTATTGAAAAATATGTTTTTTTTAACTTTTAATTATTTATTTGTAATTTTATTGTACCTGTATTTACTGTAGTTTTTAATATGTTGTTCTGTAATAAGGTTTTACCTGTTGGGCAATAAATTATTATTATTATTATTATTAAAAATAACGACGTTTCGGAAACAAAGTAGATAACCCCTAAAGGAAATTTAACATTAATTAACAACAAATTCAGACAAGTGTTAATTTTCTATAAATGATTTGATAAAAAAAAAAAAAAAAAAAAAATCAAACCTTCAACGATTTTGATATGTAGTTACCAAAAAAAAATTTAAAAATCATTGTTAGATGTAGCTAAAATGTAAAAACTAATAAAAAACATATCAAATGATTATATAAATTTTTAAAACTAGAAAAAGTGATTTATGGCCCATTTCAGACAAATTGGTTTGGATTGAATCTATATTGAATTATTTTTTAATCTATTTTTTTAATTTATTGTAGATAAACTTCGGGCGCATAACTTTAACACATATGTTGGCCACACATAGATTAACCCAATATTTAAGTTTTGCCTTCTGAACAAATATAAAATTTAACCATAATAAATCAACAAATCAAAACTAAATCAGAAACCAGAGACCAAACGTTGATGTCACAATTAAACCATTCATCGGCCCTAGTCGTTTGTAGAACTAGAGTCATCGCTGGATGGATTGCAGTAAGTGATTTTTGGTTTTTACCAGACTTTACAGAGCAATAATAAACACGCAGATGCAAAGTCTGTTCTACGGGGAATTTAAAAACAAGACCACGGGTTGGTCACTAGCAAAAATGTCAATCAAACTGTAAACAACAATGTTACCGACTAAAAAACGGTTTGGGCTAAATCAAAATTTTGCTTTTTGGTAGACCAAAAAAAAAACCAAAATGCAAAAATTCTGTCAATCGGTCCAACGCAAATGGACGCAACCTAGACAAAGACCGAAGTGCTGGCTGAAGCTCTGTAGTCAAATTGACGCAAATATATAGGACACAAGCTATAAAATTGTGACAAATAAGCCTAGTAAAGATCCCGGCAGAGAAGCAGTAGGAGATAACACAAGATTTGTTTCCGAGTCTTCCTGAGATTGGGTGTATAACGTAGTAAAAAAAAACCGTTTTGCTCTGCATAAGAAATCAAAATAGCAGAGTAAAAAAATTAAAGTAGTGTTTGACGAGCTGCTGAAGACAAGCACTTTTCCCAATATCTTGAAAACCGCCAAACTACATTTAATTGAAAAATCATAAAAAGCTTTTATAAGCCAATAACCAATATGTCTGACCAATACGCTAAAGAAACTTCTGGAGCATATCCTAAATAAAGGCTCTTGGAGAAAATAGAAGAAAATAAATGTCTGTATAGAGAACAATATGGCTTTTGCAAGCAAAGATTCACGTTAAACGCCATAAAACAAGTGAATAAAGCCGCAAAAAGGCCAAGAACAACAAGTAAAGGAAAAAGGTATCTTTCTATATCATTAACATAATTAAAGCATACCTGAGAGATCAGATCATAACAGTCGGAAATAGTATTATGCCAATAACGTGTAGTGTTTAACAAGAATTAATTCTAGGCCCGATTTTGTAAAACATTTACTATGACGATGTACTAAGGCTTAATAAGGGGAAAAATATTGTGGATATTGCGTACGCTGATGACCTGGCGGTAATAAGCGCTCAGAAGAATCAAGAAATGGTTAGACAAATAGGACTTTCCTGCCAACTATTTCCTGATCCTGAACGCTAGAAAATAATAAACGGAAGCTCTAATCCTAACAGGCGGATGTACCCTAAAGAACATTAACGTAAAAGTGGAAGGCGTAAACATCAACAGCCAAAGAACCATCAAATACCTCAAATAATGTTAGGCCCTAACTTAAATATGTGAAAACACAGCGCGAAAACAGAGACTAAAACAATGAAGAAAATAAACGTGTGTAATGCCTAACATAGAAAGCGCAAAGATTATTATAAGAAGAAAGTTGTGCTCGGTGGCCAACTTTAACTTTAGAGCGTTAAAGAAATGACCACAAAAAAACAGCAGTTAGGTTAGCTAGCGTCTCAATGCTATACAGCTAGTGGCAGGAATTTTTCCAATTCATCTGCTCGCCAGGGAAAAGTCCTATGCCCCAGAAGCAAACAAAAAAGATAACAAATCAAAGGACGGAATAGAAAGACCCAAAATGTCTATACAGCCGCATAGACCAGAACCTTAATCAAGGAAGTCATACTATGGCTCAGCAGAAAACATATAAAAGTAAATTGTTTTCTAACGCAGTTTCTGATAAGACACAAGTGCTTCAAAAACTACTTAAAACGTATGTACTGCAAAGAGCCAGACACCCCTAAACTCAGAATCCTGAAATGCAAAAGGTGAGTTGCAATAAGTCAAAACTCAAAAGGAGATATGATTATAAGTAAGAAAAAGAAAAAAAGAGTGACCCTTCCTAGTGATGCACAAAAAGTGGTTGTAATGTAGCACTGGACACCAGTGTCATAACTAAAAATTTCCACCCTTAAAAAACAAATTCTACTTAGCCATTCGTTCAAAAAAGCTTATTGGTCATCAATTTAAAAATCACAAAAACCTTGTCGTGTCATAAATACCTACTGAATTAACAAATCCATCAACGTTTCACAGCTGCAGATTAAAAATGTATCAACAATGTTTTATAGTGTTGCTAGACATCAAAGATTATTGTTAAACATATTGGTGTATATTCAAAAGTTATTTCAGTAGGCAATAAAAGTCAGCCCACCCTTAACTAGTTAATCTTTTGTTAACACCTTTTAAAGCTATAGCGCAAAACTTTTACAGATCTTTGCTCAAGGTTTACCAAAACAAGATGCTTTTTTATCAGTATGCGTAACAAGCAGAGGTATTTCTAGGTGGGGTTTAACATACTCAGTCTAATTGCATATAAAACGGTATTTGTATGAATAATGCTGATAAAACTGTATTAGAGAGTTGTTTAAATAATGTATAAAGTAGAGATTGGCAACCAATGCCACCGGAATCGTATGCTGCTCTTTGAATATGTAGCGTAGCTGCAATTTTGTTCATTGTGTTTTTTAATAAAAGTAATATTCATTCAAACATAAAAATTTAATTTGACATCAACTTTTTTACATAAATCAAAAAAATTAATTTCAAATTGATTTATTGTAAATCACAGATTATCAATTTATTGCTAAAAAATAGTTCAAAATTCTTTAAATATTGTACAGAAAAAAACATATCAGCAGTACTAAAAACTTTAAGTTATGACAACTCCTAACAGTTTTTAAACACCACACTACTCACGCCGCATTAGTATATTGTCATAGTCATCAACCTAATCATTTAGCATGGGGGTAAAAACAATCTCCAAAGTTAACTGTAGTAACCCTCAGCACAAATAAAAGTTTAGTGTGCTACTACGATTGTAACCAGCTGCAGCTGTACCCTTTAAGAAAATTCTTCCAAAAAATCTAAAAATAACATTTTTCGTCTAGCTCGTGCCAAAAAAGTTTTAAAATAGAACATTAGATGTATACATCCAGCAGCATGTCCCGAAAATCAAAGAGTTTTCTAATAATAGACTTCTAATTCCTTTGCTAACATCTCCAAGTTCTAATAAACACGAGCGCAATGACACGTTTCTTTTTGCGTATTGTGGTTGTAAGCTGTCCAACATTTGGATTAGATTGATTATTAACCAAAATCAAATCTTGCTTTTGACAAAAAACATATCTTTGTTACAAGATATCTCCTCCTAAAAATTGCAACATTTTACAAACCAAAACAGTTTGATCGGGGAATGCTGTTAAGGTTAATTTTAAGAACTCCAGCAGATATTTTTTTAATTTTTAGCATACCAGGTTAAAGAAATAATTGAGAAGAAATAAACATTCAGTTTTAAAGCTAATATTGCAAAAAGAACAAAAAATTAAAAAATTTCAAACCCAACGTTTTGCCAATAACATAAGTACTTATATACCTATTCTTAAAACTGAGTAATTTTGTTTTAATAAATACTTTCTCTACTTTGTTGCATTAAATTAAACCAATTCGCATAGCAGTTTTTCCAGATATTTCCAAAACATGTTTTTTTAATGCATTAACAGCAATTGCTGTTTAGTTTCGGACTCATAACAATAAATCCATATATAAATGCTTGTCATAGTAATGCCCAGAGATGCCTTAATCTCACAATAGGTCACATGACAATTTTGAGTTATCAAAGTAGGTAACAAAGTGCAATCCAAACAGTTGAGAAACAACTTCAAAAGACAAAAAAATTTATAAAAACGTCCACAACAAAAAATTTAACCAAAAAAACACAATTTGTGCAACTTTTTGAAAGTTTTCTTAAAACTTGTAATTTTCTCTTTGCCCAAAAAAGTTGCCGATTATCTGGATTAGGTTTAGCTTTTGGTTAAAAATAATTTGTTGCAAATAGAAAAGATTTGTGTTTTTTATTGGCAACAAATTTGTTGAATTTGTTTAATGTTTTTGTTAATGCTGTATAAATTTCCAGCAAAATTCATTAAAAAACCAACTTAATAAATCGTTTAATAACAATAAATGCAAATAACAAGATTCAGCTAAACACGAACTAAAGTAACATTTACTTTGTTTATTGCTCAAAGTCGGCCTTTTTAGTATTGAAAACTATTTGGTGTGATTTTAACGACTTAAATTTAATTTTGTTAACAAATCTTTAATTTACCTTACGTGATAGTAATAATATTCTCGCCGGATTATAAGTAAAATTTACTTAGTGAATATAATAATAGTCAACTAAATATTAATGCCTTTTAATTCACTTCTAGCTGGGCAATATGTAATAGTGCAACAAAGTTATCCTATTCCATAAAACATGAATTTATAACCCTTTGTTCAAAGTTTGTAAATTTACATTTTATTCATATGTTGCGTCACAATGTCTGTTCGAAACATGAAGATTATAAATTGGATTTTCTTACAGCTTATTTAAGTTGACTATTATGAGGCATAATATTTTCCACAATTACTTTCTAATTGCAACAAAGCTTTGTTCGAAGAAGACACCAACTGCACAAGGCAGACTGAGACGTATGGATTATAATATAATAAGGCGAGAGCTAAACTGCGCTAGTAAGGATTTGCCTGTCTAGTCTAGTGAAGGGTTAATTACGTAGTTATGTAATATATCTTACATCGGTGAATACGAGATAGGAATTCGGACTTGATTAATGTAGTTGGAATCAATTCTATTCAGATTTCGATGTAGGTACAGGTGGATTTACTGACTTTTTGCATCATAAATTTTAATTGGTAAATGCGATTGAGCACAGGACTCACGGCTGTGTAATATTTGGCCATGCTAATCGAATTGACTCCTATATTCTCGCAAACAGAAACGATAATTGTCTGCGTTGCCCAAATAGGCGTAGAGCAATATGTTCACAGCAAATTAGATTGAACTAGCTTTGGTCGCATTATAAACTAACTGAGCAGTGCAAATAATGTATCATTATCGATACATAGAAAATACACGTTAATGGTTTGTATTAATTTTTTAATATCATAAAAGCGGAGAAATCTAATATTGAATTTATACAATATACGTATAATTGGAAGCCATATATAGCAAGTGTATCCTATATCTATTCTAATTAAGTCTACTTTGTTAACATTTTCAACACAATCTTTGCTGCTGATGTAATATAAATTAAATTTTTCTAAAAAAGTTGATATTGTATAAATATATCAGTAAAAATTCAAACGCGGTAACGTATATATATATATATCCGCAAATATCAGGTTAATGACGTTTTTATTATTTTTTTTCTATTAATACTCCAAAATAATAATATTCTCCAACTTTCTAGCAGTTTTTTATTATACCCAAAAGCAATCGTCAAGACAGTTTAAAAAAATATCGTTTTATTATAAATAAGAAACCTAGATCATTTTTGGATAAAGAACAAAAACAGAAAAAAATTGATAAAATCATAATAGATTGGAATAACCTTATACCTAACTAAGTACTTAAACAGACAATTTAATTTAAGTAGTGCGGAGTATTTAATTTAAAAAAAAATCACAAATCAAAATATTGTTTTCATCAAAGTTAGATAGTCTTCCCAAACGTTAGAAATCATTTCAAAATATTGTGTCAAGTTTTGAAAATTTGGAAGAGTTGATAAAATAAAATGTCTTGCATGTCAGTTGATTTTTTGTTAGTTAAGGTAAAGTTTTTGTTTACTAGTTATAGAAGCTCAGTGCACTCAGTAAACTCGGTCACACAAACTAAATGTTTTCTCAGCATTCAACTACTGGTTCATTAAAACATATTTTCAAAATTATATTAGCTAGTAAAAACAATAAACAAAATACATTTTTGAAAAAAATAACATAAGATTAAATTTTAGTAGAAGGTATCAGTGCTATTGATATGTTACTTTTTAAAAACAAACTATTTACACACATAAGAGCTACTTTTAAAGACTTTTATAAAACCCTTTAGAAACCGCTCTAAAATATATAACTAACCTAAAGTTTGTAATATTTTCTTCATTAATCTTGTAGAAATTCTTTATGTTTAACATATTTATTTATAAATAATAAAATATTCTACTATGAATTTATTTTATTTATTTGCATTTTCAATGCCATTTATATGATTTAATAAATTATTTAAAATTGGTTTTTCTCGCTACCCAGATTTCCTGTTTTAAATTTAAATATGTTTTTTAAGCAACGATTAATTGTAATAAAAAAATTGCAAAATACTCCAGAATGTAAAACATTTATAGCATTATATTCTGATCAAGACCGCCATTAGTAGAAAACCAGAAGTAGCCTAGTAGAGATTGCCCAAACAGCTTTTTGTATTAAAGACTTTATAGATCCTATATCTTAATAGCTTTGTAAACTTGTCCCCGTCTCAAAAAAAAATTTAGTCTTAAAGAAATGGCCAGCTTGTAATAATTATCAAATAAGACCAATTGCGCATGTGTTTTCAGCTTTTATAGGTGGTACACAAATATATTGATGGCGCAATAAAACTTTGAAAAGAAAGAAGTAGACAGGAATACGCAACCATGCAAAAAATATATAAACTTAATAGTAAAAGTTTAGTAAATAAAATGTAATTTTAAACAATGCAGAGGCTGACATGACAGGTCCTAACAAATTTGAAAAGAAAGCTTTTAACAATATAAACAAGATATTTTTCTCTTCTTAGCAGTTCAAAGTCCAGTAAAGCTAAAAGACAATGTTTTGAGCTACGGGCACCAATTACAGTAGAGAAAATCAAACCCAATCCAAAGTAATTACCACTTTTGACACTGACCATGTCAAAATGACTACGTGTAAGAAGCTACCACCATATGCCGAAACCCATCACCAATGTGTAATACTAACGCACTTCCACAAGCTATTACCTAATAGATGCCTGAATTTAATATCAAATGCAAGCCTTTTACATCAAAGTTGATAAAAGAACAAAAAACTTCTAAAAAAGGCAGTCTATATTAAATTACTTCACTTACAATAAGCCTTAGAAGCGTTTACCAAAACATTCTCAAAATACAGTAGAAAAGTAAAGATGATAATAGATAGTAGTTTGGCAAAAGTTGATTTTTAATTTAAAATTAAATTGTTATTCAAGGCTGTTTGCTCCGGTATGCACAAAAAAAATTAAAAACAATTTGACACCCTTAAAATAAAAAACTTAAGAATAGCAGATGCAGCTATTAATTTTTTGTTAGATTGTTTTTAGAGTCCTTTATTTTACGATAGATTTAACATTCCAAAACTATACAATTACTTTTTTTCTCTAAAGCACCAACAATTCCAAGATAGAGTTAATTGAAAGAATTGCAACTGTATAAAGACACAATCAGTAACAAGAAGGTGAGCCTTGGGCGGGCACCACTCATTGAACAAATAAATACATACACTGGCAACCAAGATGTAATAAACGAGAAGTTGGAAGATCACAGATGCAGTGAAAGATGCTCGTAAAATTGTAAGACAAAAGTAGTACAACTAACAAAAACAAGACAAATGGAAAATATTAAAAGAGGCTTACGTTCAGAAGTGGACAAAAGAAGGTAGGTGTAAAAAGCGCTTGTCCAAAACACCTAGTAATCTTGTTTTGTTAAAGCACATAAAGTTGTTGCAAGAACCTATTATGTAGGTAATAGTGCAACTTGTTTGAAAAAAAAAAAATGTTAGGTTAGGTAAATTAATGCTTTACCAATAAAAGCATTAAAATAAAAAAAAATATTTACCAATAGCCAAAATAAAAACGCTCTATAAAAACCTCGCAATGTACAATAAAACGGCCAATAGATGACAAACAGCCAGAGTCAATTTGGTCAAAAAGATCATACAAAAAATTATTAAACCTTTGTTTCACTGTATGTTTCATTATTGTTCACATAACATCCAAATTGTTGGTAATAATAATAAGTTTTGTAGATCTCTTTGATATTTCTGATGTATTTAAAAGAAAGTTGGATTTTACAGTTTAAATAAAATAGCAACAGATAGCAGCTAAGTTTGTTCTAAAACTAAGCAATACTTTATTTTTCTAAAATTTGTTTTCAAAAACAGCAATTTATTACTCAATTTTTTTTTTATTTGCAACTATAACAAAAATCTATTTTCTAACCCACGTACACTCAACAGACAGGTTTTTGCCGCATGGTAATCCCAACTCAATAAGTTGAAAGCTAAGTTCTGCTCTCTAGTATAACGTATTCTGTTTTATGTTTATCTATATTCCTTCTTCCTTAAATTTTCCCTTTCATAATGAGTCAAAGTAGTTTGTGTCATAGATGTCCAAAACATTCCTACTTTCTATTTCTGATAGTTATTAATAAATTTGAAATGTGTAGCATTCTCCTATAACTAGGGTGTCCATACGTCCCAGTTTTCCCGGATTTGACTATCTCGTACCGGTATCCTGACAATTCTTTTCGGGACAATTGTCCCGGTGGTGTCTCGACAATTCTTTTTGGAATGGTTAATTGTCCCAGTTAACTAAAAAACTTTTCCACAAATAATAAAAAAATCACAATAATAGAAGTTTTTAGAAGAATTCATAACAAATTTCTACCTACAACAATTTTTTTGTAGATTCTTCAACAACCAATTCTATATTATATATATTAAAGATATAATTTTTTCCTGACAAAATGTGGACATTCTACCTATAACACCATCTTTCAATCGCTTTAATCTATTTTAGTCCAGGCTTCTACTCCATATAATAAAGTTGAAAAGTCTTATCATTGTAACACCTTTACTCTCAAAACCATTAAAATCAAAATAAAAACATAAGAACGATAGAGACAACAACTATCAACAACCTCTAGCCGAAAGTGAGCGGCAATGTAGAGATTTAACAGCAAACCTTTGCCTCACCGCATCTACTAATTCTAAAACGTGTTCATTAAGCTTAATGTAAATACTATGTTTACATTATACAAAGTTGTAAAAATATAATGTTATCAAGCCTCAGTCTATCAAAGGCAATCCCAAACTTAATGAATGTTAATACCAAACAAAAATTAAGTATCGCTAAATTACATATTAAAAATAGTCAGCTCATATTTATAAAAAAATTAAACAAATAGAAAGAATTATAGAAAGAAGTATATACAGAAATAACTCATAAAAAAAACAAGCTGGTTAAATACAAAGCAAACAGTCTTGCATTGCAAATGATGCATAAATTTAACGTCCAATTGCAAACCTTTCAGATGAGAGTTGATGAAATAGCAGAAAACTTCTAAATCCTAAAAGCTGATCTAAAAGAGGCAACCTTAAAAGCAGAAATCAGTCCTTAATACATCACTGAACATTCAGTAAACTTTTGAATTAATATTGCAGATACTTAAAACCGCAAAACGCAATAACGCACACGCTGCAATAAAAGACTATTTAAAATTCACTTATGATAAGCCAAAGTAATGTTTACCAAAACAGCCCCAAAATTAAACTGTAGATAGAAAACTAAAAAATTAAAAATTAAAAAAATGTCATTGCCCGCAATTACGATCTGTGGACCAAGACAAATTTCAAATCATTTTGGTAAAAAGCAAGCAAAGAGTAGAAAGTTAAACTCTTCTTCTTAAATACGGAATTAGTAAATGTCTGCTCAAAGTAATAATCTCTAGACACTAGAACTTAATTCCTGCGTTTTGTAACAGTGGGTAATTATTCAAATAGTCTAAGCCTCAGAACCGACCAAATATTAACTGTCATACCATAGCTACCAAGCAACCCCATAATCATCTTTCAGCCCACTTGACTAATGCAATGCTTACAAACCTTGACCACGAATAGATAAACCCTATACCAACGTTTACCCAAGAACTCCACATATATCTCCTGGATTGCACAAAACCTACCGTCTTGCACCCTCCGCCGTAGGTCCCTTACCGCACTACAAAAATCCGAATTAGAATCACTTGACCTTAAACCCCGCTATTCCCCATGACTGCACATTTGTCCCAAGACCACAACTCACTCAGGCATTGCACTAACCGCCGTGAGTCATGTCCCAAACCCTGAAGATTACTCTCATACAATATACCACAAGACAAACGCGTTGCTCACACAACAACTTTCCAATCACTACCCAGCAAACTACTAAAGCGTGCATTTTCAAAACCTCGGCTTGTCCCTAACCAAATTGCACTAACCGCCGCAAATTATAAAACCACCCCATAAGCTTGTCAGGCTTCTTCAATCACTGGAGGGCACTTCCATCAAAATGCTCTAAAACACCAAATGGAGTAGAGTGAGTAAAAGTATCAAACCAATTCCACAATTGACCAAACATCATCGTACACAACTCCCAAAGACGTATTCTCTCTCCACCCTTCGCTGATGCAGAAACACTGAAAGAGTATCCAATATACCTTTCTAGCACCCCTGTCATGTAGAACAAGAGCTGGTAACAATAAACGCAAAACCGTTTAAAAATTAATTTTTGAATTCCTTATTTGAGAGATAATTAGGCATTTCATAGCTAGTCGATTGCATTTCTTTTTTGTAGCACTAACAGTTCTCAACTATACTAAGTTCCAACGTGGAATTGGTCAAAGGTTAAAAAAAACGTAAAACGTAAAAAGCGCACGCCCAAAGCCTGGTGGTCTTGCGGTTGCCACATCTCTTAATAAGTACAAGCAACTACTCGAGAGATCATACAAGAAATGGATAAACTTTATTCTTTTTTATATATGTTTTATTTATGTTAACAAAACAACTAAATGTATAGCAAACCTGTTGATACATTTTGTGTTTAACATTTCTGCTGTATTTAAAAAAGCATGAGTTTGTCCTAGACTAAGCAATAGTTAAATTTCTTTTGCAAAATAATATTTACGCTAATATTAATTTTAATAACAGTTATAATAACTTTAGACAAAATTTTTGTTGATTTGCACGACGTATCAAAATAAGAACTGACACAACGTACAAGACTATAATAAACCCACTCTTCTTTAACCCACGTAAGCAATAATGTCCTATTTGCAGGGTAGGCCTGACTCAATAAATCAGTGGCTAAATTCTGCTTTACAGTATAGCAAAAAATAACTGGTTTTATGTTTATTACTAACAAAATAGCAGCAGAGAAGAACGTGAAAACGGTGGAAATAGCAAAAGTAGCAAACCAGTCTCTAAAGATATTATAGATACATTAACATAACATTTAATTTAAAATAGACAACTACACAGCATCTGACCCAAAGTGACCGGTTAAAGTTTTTCTAATTGGTAAGTTTAAGCGTCAATTTTAGAACTCATACAAACTACGTCTACCCGCCTCTTTCGACGCTTGTACAGGTCCGTCCTGTCTCTTGTAAATATATCTTCGTGTAATGAACTGTTTCAGCATTATTCAGCTGCTAAGTATTAATATAGTGTCTTATGTTATGTATCCTAAATAATAGACGCTATTATCTTTAAAATCTTTATAATGCTAATGTGTTAAAAGTAGAAATTTAACAGCAAATCTTTGCCTCACGCACTTACTGATTCTGAAACGTCAAATTTAATGTAAACTTAGTACAACTTTGTAAAACAATAAAACACATTGTACTATAATTTGTTTTTATCTTATTATGCCTCAGTCTATCAACAATCTTTCCAAGTTCAATATATACAAATGAAGTATCACTAAACTAATCTACTTTTTTGTATAGTCTATGGTGTATTATTCTTCAAAGATTTTTAAAATAAGATTCGTGTTCTTTCTTCTTCTTTAAGTTCCGCTCCTGTCGGAAATTAGAAACCATTATTATTAAGTAAATTTTGTTGATTGCTGCTCTGAATAGCTTGGCGGATGTGCATTCAAACCAGTCCCTCAGATTGCAAAGCCACATTATTCTTCTGTTTCCAATTATTCTTTTTCCTATAATTTCTCCTTGAATTATTAGTTTAAGAATATTGTGTGTGTATCCTCTCAGTATGTAACCAAGGCATTCTTTACTTTATTGTGGTTTTAGTCCATGAAATTCAGAGCATCCTCTTCCCACATTTTGAATGCTTCCAGTTTCTTGATGTTTTCTGCCTTCGTTGTCCAGGCCTCGATTCCATATAATAAGTTAAAAAATGTGTAGCGCTTCAATATTCTAGTTCTGAGCTCTAGTTTTGTATTACAGTTACAAAAGATTTATTTCATTTCTATGAAAGCGTAGCAGACTATCTCTATTCTACTTTTGTGAGTTAGTACCTATTCTATTGCTTCGTTGTTAATGTGTATAGTTGGTCTGCTCTAATTTGGGTTTGTTGTAGTAGCCATAACTTTGGTTTTCTTTCTGTTTATATCTAGGCCATATCACACCTTTGTCTTACTACGTTTATTCCAAATCGTACTTCCCGCCTCTTCTAAAACCCTTCTGCGTGTCGCTGATGCCTTCTTCTAGTTTTCTGAAGTTGCAATTGTATTTTATAATTTTAGTCGCTGTATTTCTTTAGGATACTAAAATCAATATTATTTTCTCTAACGCCAACAAGACAACCACAAAGATTTTTGAGATTCCATACAAGATCGGTAGTCAAGTAATGCGTAACAAACTTGACACAAAACACAAGAACTGGTAAAAAAATATCAAGAATAAAGCACACAAGATTATCTCACATTGCCCAAACTAAAGTAAACTTGTATATACAGAACAAAATTGCAAAAGCTTACAGAACTTAACTAGATACTGTGGTCTAAACAAACACATGCATAGAATGAAAATCCAGATGGACCTGCTATGTCGCTAATGTCTAGATGACAAAAAACTTTGCTGCATCTGCAAGTGCAAAGCTTACATCATACAACATTGTGCCTTTTTCACAAACTAATAAAAAAAAACTAAAACTTTTACTTATCAAATAAAGTTGCAATGTTTTATTGCAACTTTATTTGATAAATATTTAAATTACTGCATTAAGGATTGTTGAAATTATTTCAATTATTTGTCCTTATAATAAATAACGATTTCGATTTCATTAAAAGAAGAAAGTGCACAATAAAACTAAAATACCAAAGAGCAAAGACGCTAGACATACCACTTCATAAAGAGAAAACAAAATTTTCATAATTTGAATCAAAAAAGCTTTTGTTTTCCTTGACTGATAAGTGTTATAAGTATCATTGCAAAATACTTTTCTGGATTGGCTGCATTCCTTATTTTAGCAATATTAAAACGTGATCTATTTTTGTTAGTTTTACCTTTCGCCAAACAAAGTTGTTTTGTTCTTTATTCTATTTCAAAGCATTATTCAAAACAAACCTCATTGATTGATGTTTTTTTTTTGTTGTTGTATGTTAAGCAAAGTAAACAAAAGCTCAAAACTTATTGATGTCGCTGAAGTGCAAAGAAAGCCAAAAATGTCCCCTTCTCTACCTCACGGCTACACTTTTTAAAACATCAAGCCTTTTTTGAAATTTGTTTGTCCGGTTAAAAACTAAAAAAACACAGACATGGCATTATTTTCTCTAACCAGACCAAGTGCAAGTGTTCAAATAAATAAAAAACAAC
This sequence comes from Tachinus rufipes, assembly GCA_963932245.1. NCBI lineage: Eukaryota > Metazoa > Arthropoda > Insecta > Coleoptera > Staphylinidae > Tachinus > Tachinus rufipes. The sequence goes on along the minus strand of OZ010741.1, from coordinate 113,282,681 downwards.
ATGTAAATTATATTAAAACAGACTGTATTTGACCAATAAATTTTTTAAAAAAATTACAAAAAGTTTAACATGTGGTAGAAGTTGGTACCAAAAATGGTTTCTAAACCAAAAATTATTCAAAAATCACAGAAGGAAAGAAAACTAGAAAAAAAGTAAATTTAAGTCAGAACCCACGCATAACCTTTAAAAAAGCAGTTTTCTTAAAAAAATTGATTTCTTGTAGTCACCAAGTTTTCCCAAATCGTTTTACAAAATTATTTTTTTGTGTTAAACGCATATATTGCAATAAATAAATTGCCCCCTTTTGATCTGTTATGGCAAAATTGTTACAGCCAACCAAACCTGATAACGACGCCCACTTCATGTCAAACTCAAAAAGTTAAACGACAAAAAAACGGTATAAAAATAAAGTGTGCTTTCGACAAATTTCAACGTTTTTGGCCCATTTGAACAAAAGTCAGCGGTATTTACAAACATAGATTGTAGAGAAAAAACATTATTAATTACTTCAACATCCAACCGCGCGATAGCAGGCTAGAATTTACACCCAAAATGGTTGCGGAGCGGATTCTGGTACAAAAATTAAAACAAGAAACCTATCTCAAAAAGGCGCATTTTTAGTAAATATAGCATTAAGCGTAACGTGCAAAACAAAAGTCTACTCTAAACATAGATATGCTCATCCCTGGAATAGCAAATAACTATTCTCCAAGCCAAGGTGGCTGAAATCATTTCTGTAGTGATGGTAAACCAAAAAATATCTAATATAAATGTGCAAATTCTTACCGGCAGCAAAGAAGCAGAAAAGATTATTAATCTACTCCGGACCAGAGAAAAATCTTAATCATGAAACCCCACGCTGACAAGGCGGGTTGGGGAGTGAGAGAGCGTATAAACGTTTGAAGTAGATTTTGTTGTAAGATTTCGAAACCAAATCTTCGGTTTAGCAGTTAGATGTCTAACTACTACGCAAAAATAACATACAGATATAAGGGACAAACGGACACTAAAACACAGTAGGCAGCATCCGCAAAGAATCAACCAAAAAAAAACCTCACCGTACTACTAAATGCAAATATGCGCAAAAAAGCAATAAATACTCCAAACCTTAAAATAGCCGATAATACCTACAACTCTTCAGAAAAATCCTGCAAATAATAACAAGGGTATTGACAAAGTACTGCCAACTTATAAAGCACATGCATACGTTGTAAATGCTCGGCTTTCTCTCACGTTGAGAACTCCTTGTTAAGTCATATAAGACTGAGTCAGGCACAGCAAATTTACTTAAAAAAAGATTAATTGCTAGTAAAACTGCTAGATTTAGATTTTTCTTAAAAATATTATTAATCTAATGATCAAATTTCTAAACTAATAAATTTCCAAATAACAACACTTTCTTAAAAAACAATTTTTTTTTTAAATTTCTTTTAATCTTAGTCCACAACATATTAGTGCGAAGAAATTCACTCTTACCCTGATCGACAATAAATCGTGACAGACTTATACATTACATCTTTATTGCAAATAATAACGTTAAGTGAAGAAACAAAGTCTATTCCTTCCACAAACATTTATTTCTACATCTTTCTGTTAATGGTTTTCAAAGATTTAGTTTTTGCATCAATTCCTATTTTTTATAACTTTCTAAAATATATTTGTTATATTTATTAACAATGATTCATCTGTCATCTAAATTGCCGACGATGTTGTCCTCCCTACAATTAAGATTTCCCATCATTATACTAATATCATTTTTTTATAATTACTCAGGTGATGACCATACATTTAATGATAAAAAAGTAGTGTTATTACATTTTGTTAAATATACGCAACATCATTAAAATTTAACAAGGAACCTTTATAAAAGTCTATGTCATGTAACAAAATGTTATACTACATTTTAATTAAGTAAAAAATGTATTCTCTTTAATTAAAATATTAAAATACAAAAACGTTTTTGTCATTGCTAGGCATATAAAGCTATGAAGTTAACCCGATTATATAGTAGTCAGATCTAAGATATATAACGATAAAGTACCAATATACAATTTTAATTCAATCGGATGCAAATGATAAATTAAATGCATTACAAGTTTGTTAGAGAAGCAAATACTTAATACACAGTGATTATATTCAAACCCTTTGGGGTTTAAAATATTGTCTTGAAACCAAGGTTGCGTTAGTTTAAACACCGATTAAATTAATTTGAGTTTACAAATTCTCTTCCAGATAGATTAAACTTTGGATATTGATATATTTCAACATTAATGATTTATTATCATTTAATTAATGCCTTCATAATAGCTTTTAGCTACTCAAATTACAAAATACTTTCATTTGGTAAGTGAATTTATCTGCACAGTTTCAGACTGCTATAAAAATATACGACATATAAAAATATTAATACAAAACATCATTGTACTTTGTCACTCCATAAATTTTAATTGAAATTATTTATGATATCAAATGTGCAACTAAAGGAAAGATTTTTGTGACTTTTATTTGAATGTGTATTTTAATTTTCCATATGACTGGTTCTAATTTAACGTTTGCTGGAGGTTTAATTATTGTTCTATATCAACAAAATAAAAATATTCTGGAATTGCTGCAACATGTTTCAGAATGCTATGCAATATTAAATTTTAATTCAGTTCCGCTGTATATCGATAAAACTACGGTTATTAAAAAAGAGTACGTTTTATGGAAAGTTAATTTCGTCGTGTACTCCCCACGTTATGTTAATAACGATTAAAGCACTTTATCTGCATGTTGCGAAGCCGCTAATTAAAGCCTCTAATTGGAATATGATTTCCCCAGCATATTCTTCTTTTCAACCCCCCTGGCTTTTTAGGTGTAAGAAATAAAATGCGTGGGCACCATCTGGATTTTAATGAAATATTTAAAGGCGATCACCCACTTTTCATCGCACTTCGAAGCGTCAAATAAAATATAATTTTTATTAAAATGTAAATTGGATTAGTTAATGCGCATTTTTCGTCTTATTTATGCGTGCTCATAAAGAGATTCCGCATATTGCTTTCCCAACTTTATATACGATATGAGATTGCATGCTTGCACCTTAACAATGAGAAAAATACATTCCGGAACCCGATAAAATGGCATAATTCTAACGCCACCGGATATTTTCATATGTGCCATATATTGGTGTGCATCTATGAAATTTATGGAAATTTATGTAATGTATTCCACAATTCTTATATTAAATTTGCTTTATATCAATATACCATCATAATAGTATGCAATTGCACATAAAGTACCCAGCATTTGAAGTTTACTACATAATACATTAAAAACTGTAAATAAATTCGTAAATCATATTATACGATCTGTGCTATAGTTTTATTTTCAGTGTTTATAAGATTTGGAATGGTATATGAATATGTTTATGTGATTTTTTTAATTAACTGGTTAAGTTTCTACCTTGCTTTTTATGCGTGTTCTAGGCAGTTCCAAACTTTCACACGTAAAGCAAAGCCAAAACTTATGCTGGGTTACGTACCTTTCACGCACCGTATACCAACACCAGATAATTTAATGTATCAACATTTACTACCAATTTAATAATTAAGTTACTAATGTTCTGTGGTGCTATTGTTTCCAATAATAAATCTAACCATAAAATAGTAAAATGCATGTCATTGTTTTAAATTTAGTACCCATATTGTGAATTATAAAAATAATGTAAAAATACTTTTCTATTTATTGTTTAATTTTGACTTATCAAACTAAGTTATGATTGACAATTGATATTTCTTTTACAAAAAATCTAAAGACCTAAGTTGTTCTGAATTGCCTAATTTTCTTCTCTTATGCATTATCATCAATATCAGTGGTTAAAACATTTTAATATCTCCTAGCAAATTGATAATGACAAGCAAAAAAGATTTCAATAAATTGTATCTCAAATTACTCAGTATAGTAGTTTCATAATAGCAAGTATGGTTAATGAAAACATTCTACTTCGTATCTGCTTTTGGAATAGCATAAATCATAATAAAAAAACTATGTATATTGTTCTTCTTTAAAATTTATCTAAAACACTCTTACCTCCTAAAAAAATTACATCTAAAACTCTTTCACGTATTTGGAAAATACATTTGGAACACAAGGACGTAGAACTGCAATCCTCGTCAAACAATTAATTGACCAATCAAAAGTCTCTGCGCCCTTAACTGTTAAATTGGAGACAAACTCGATTGCAATTTTTGTTCCTAGCCTGGAACTGATACAATTAATTTCAGCTTATCAGTCGCCAACTAAAAAACTTGTAAGAGCATATCTGAATGCTATACTATACGGTCAGATTCCATTAATTTTTTCAAGAGACTAGAGCTCAAAGCACCCAGTTTGGCACAGCAGACTGACAAATAGTAACACAAAAGTACTGTTTAGGTATGCCCAGAGTAAGGGCTATAACCATACTAGAACTATACATGTCAACTCATCACAATTACCAGAGATACACTAGGAATTTTTCACATTGCTTTACTCAGGAACTTTTGAGCTCAAACTGATATTTTGGTTATTACCAACCTCAACTTAGACCATAACATCGTAGTTTTAGATCTCTATGAGAGGTGTAAAGAGGATCAATTCGGTCTACAAGACTGTCTTGTTTTCTCACATCCTAGACAAGAACATCAGATAACTACTTGATATTCAAACAGCTGAATGAGTTGACATCAACATTTCATCTTGCTAGCAGTGGAAAAATCTACAAAGGCTTTTCCAAAAATTAAATCAAATCAATTAGGTTTCGACAGAGATACCAGAAAGCTCACCCTTTCTTAAAATATTGTCAGACATAAATGACAGAAGTATCATGACCCAACTGTCCAAACCGACTATAATGGTAAAGTAAAAAAAACAATCAAATAAAAATTTTCTTCTAATCCTCCAACAAAAATAATAATCTGATGTAGAAAATTAATAAAACCCTTCAAAATAAGCATTATTTCATTATTAGTAAAAGAAGCCTTAAATACACTTTGGAAAGCAAAACCAAAGTATATTCCTGAAACTTCAGCGTTTTAAGTTTAATCCAAGATTAATAAAACCAATTGCTTCCTAAATAATCAAAAAACATTGACCGTAAAGCTGTAGAAGCACATTCTACCCCTTGCTCAATCAAAGCAAGAGTTACTAGAGAGTAAAAATCAAGCCGGAAAAAAACAAGACTATATTTTTTTCAGTAATGATTGGCTAACTTATCATTAAAACGTTCATCTAAACGGCGCTCCAATTCCATTGGTGGATACTACAAATTAGCTAAGAAAAAAGTTAGATATAAGCTTAACTTTCAGATTGCACATAACGTCCATTCTGGGTAAGGCCAAAATTGCAAACAATATTTTAACTCAGCAAAAACTGCCAACGTGAACATTATGGACTTTCAAATTTGACTAAATTCGATTTTTATATTATATACAGTGTAAAATTAAATATTTGTTGTGTGACAACCAAAATAAAAGAAAAGTTTTAAAACGTGCATAGTTTATAATTTTATTTAAAAAAAATCCACGCTGCATCCTGCTTTAGCCGAATTAAAAAAAAAAACATTTAGAATTTTAGCAGAACAATATAGTTGCTCAAATAGCTGAAGGAGTTAGGTTAGGTTTAGTTCGTAACCCCCAAATTATAAAAATATAAGAAGGTAAAACATTCCAGTTCCAGTTCCAGGTGGTAGAATTAAGATTAAACTCGTAAATCAACATGATTTCCAGAATGTTTGCGTATAACCCAGGCGGGTAATGACTAAGACACCGAATCCCACCCACATTAATCAAAGACGACCCACCAAACAAAAATAGAATCAATCAAAACAAAACAAAAAACAACAAAGTCAAAGAAAACCAGAGTAAACTCCTTCTAAGGGTTAACTGGACTGAAAAAAGATGTTAGAATCCAGACAATTTTATACATCTTTTTTCTTTATCTCAGCCTTTGTCTGTCCACTGCTGGACATAAACCTCAAATTTTTCCATATGTCCCTATCTAGAGCAAGTTGGTGGCAGTTTTGGCCCATAGACTGTTTAATGTCGTCGAGCCATCTCTTTTGGGGTCTTCTAATGCTCCGTTTTGTTAGTCGTGGCCGCCATTTTACTAGACGTTTTGTCCACTTTCTGGTATCTTGCCGTGGCACATGTCTCACCCATTTCCACTTAAGTTCAGCTACGCGCTCAATTATGTCTTTTATCTTCGTCCTCTTACTTATTTCTGTATTGCGTATTTTATCTCGTAGTCTGATTCTATGCATGGACCTTTCCATGGCTCTCTGTGTTTTTCATCATAGACCTTTCTGTTGAGACTTATAGGGATGTTTGGGTTTTTAAAAATATGTCCTAAATTCTCGTACGCCGCTCAGCTCTGTCGTATTCTCCTGGTTATCTCAGACGTTTGATTTTCCTTACCCAATTTAATTGAGTGGCCTAGGTATACGTACTCTTCTAGGGTGTCAAACTCGTGGTTGCCTATTGTCATATGTAAGTCGTTGCTACTCATGATCCTGGGCTTGTTCAGATTCAATTTTAGTCCTACCCGTTGGGACGCTTTCTGGAGTTCTGTCATCATACGTTCTAGTTCATTAAAATCGCTGCTTATTAGAACGATATCATCGGCAAAGCGTAGATGGTTAAGGTATACGCCGTCTACGTTTATACTTCATGCAACCTTTTAAATGCATCTTCCAGAGCCAAGGTAAAAATTTTGAGTGAGATGGTATCACCTTGACGAACACTTCTGTTAATTGGGATTCAATCTGTTACTAAATCCTCGTCAACTAATACCTGTAGCGTTGCATTTTTGTGTGTATTTTATGTTAGAGTATCTTGTATCAATTCTGGCTGTACCCATTGCTGTTAGGAATGCTCATGTTTCTATCAAATCAAATGCTTTGTGATAGTCTATAAATGCCATATGAAAGAATATATTATATTCAGCACTTTTCTCTATTAGGTTGTGAATTGTTTGTAGGTAGTCTGTTGTGCCAAAACCTTTTCAGAAACCTGCCCGTTCGACTGGTTAGTAAAAGTCAAATTTCCTTGTAAGACGGTTGTAATTATTTTTGTCAGAAGTTTGTAAAGATGCGATAGAAGACTTATTGGTTGATAGTTTTCCATATTAGCAATATACCCTTTCTTAAAGAGCAAAATATCTTCTGCGTTCTGCCATGCTTTGGAAATTTTTCCTAGGTGTAGGCATTTATTTAGAAGTATTCTGATTGCCTCTTCTAATAAATCTCCACCCAATTTGATCATTTCAGTTGTTACTTGATCTTCACCAAGTGATTTCCTATTCTTTATTTGGCTAAGCGCTAACCTCATTTCTGCTTTATCTATATCAGGCATATCTTTGGAACCACATTCATGATCACTTGTGGCTGGTTTTTTGGTTCTGATGTTATTGAACTGCACAAGTCTTGATATAAGCTGTAAACCACACTTTTGATTTTGCTTTTGCTGTTTGTTCAATATTTATTTTTCATTTAACAGATATTTGCTATAGTGCTTTGAATCAATTTGGTGTTATGTGCTTGTAGGTCTTTTCAAATTTCTTTGCAAATAATTTTGTTTAGTTGATTGTATTCATTTAATTCTCTGTTCATATTTCTCCGCTTCTCTATTAGCTTGATCGTGTCAAATTTGTTTAGAACCAAAACGTCTGTACATATTTCTCTTTTGTTTCTTACATTTCCACTAGGGCTTCTCCATGTCCATTTTCTTTGTATTGGCTTTTTGAAAAAAAAAATCATACAGTTAAGGTTTTCATTCTAAAGATAGTCTATCAGCATTTCTCCTCTGTGGTTTCTAATTCCTAGTTCAAAACTACCTATATTTATACAGTCCTCTACTCTTTCGCGTTAAAGTCTCCAATAATTGTTCAGTATCTTGCGTTTTTGGATCTTCTAGAAGTCGTAATGTCTTCATATAGTTGTTCCGCTCCTCTGATGTACTGATTGGTGAGTAACATTGTATTACTTGAAGGTTATACTTTTTGATTAGTCTTAAGGTATTGTACAATACTCTAGATGATATGAAATTCATTTTTGTGAGTAGATGTTTTTGTTTTTGTGGATCATAATGGCTACTCCTCCGTTGTGTGAATTTGTTTCGGTGTTATTTTGGTATAACATATGTCCAGATTTTAGTAGGTTTGTATTCTTAACGGTTAGTCTTGTTTTGCACAATCCAAGTATATCATTTAATGTGTTTGAGATCTTGTTCTAAACACTCGAGATAATTGTCTAGACGCATAGTTCTAATGTTATAAGTTGCAATTCTGATTTTTCTATCATGTTGCTTTTTCTGTTGGGTTTGTTTATTATCGTTAGTTCTTTGTATAGGTGATGTAATTGAATTTGTGCCTCCCCCAGAACCCGTGAGGCAGACTGGTAAGTCAGTGTAAGATTATGAATCTAATCTACTCACCTGGGGTACTCACCTGGGGTACTATAAGTTTTGTATTTGTAAACAACAATAAACTGGCTACATGAACCGACAATAATTGATTTATTCTCAACTCAACAAACATTTGCCAACGTTTTGGAAACAATAAAAGAAAACTGAAAAAACAAGATTTCCAGAAAAAAAAAAGAATCCAAGAAAATTGAAGAAGCCAAAAAGCTAAATCTAGTACCAAAAAGAATTGCTTATATAAAATATATATCACAAATTCCAAAAAAAAAACAGTAGATTTCTACTAAATATTGCTTCTTGATTGACTTAATAGTAATAACGGTAAAACTGCTTGCAATCCCAAAAATGATGCAAGGAAAGTAATAGAATAAAAAGAACATAGAAAGATTACAATCTTAAAGTAAAAAGCAAAAGTGGTACTGAAAAAATAAAAATAATAAAAAAATAAAAACTCAAAAACACTATAAAGAAAAAAACCCATACTAATCAGCAAAATAGATAAAACGGTCAGTAAAAATAATATGATAAAAAACCTTGCAGGCTTAAAAGTCAATAGAAAGCTCCAATGTTAAATTTACAGGGTTGAGTAAATGTGTAAAAACGATTATTTAGTTTATTTCAAAAATTAGTAACGATTTTGATTTTCAATGCGTGCAAAGTTTCGCGGATATGACGTTAATTTCTTTAAACAAAATATTCTGTATTTTCTTTAACTTTTATAAAAAGATTTTTTCAGCAATTGCAATGATATAGGTTGTATAGGTATGCTACTTGCGGTTTTTTAAATATTCATTAAAATAATAAAAAAAAAATTAATTAATGACAAGGAACTTGTTGAAATTAATATGCACTGAAGTCAAAGCAAACGTCTTTACAAATTTAGCATAAAACAAAAGAGGTAGGTACACAAATTTAAGACTAATATTAGTATAAATAATCGTTTAGTAAAATAAAATTGCACCACTAGTGATAATTACGGTGTCATCTCTCAAAAGGTTCAGCATTTATTCTGTAAACGTAAATTAGTTGCTGCTGTTTTAAATCACTATGATTTTACTAAGCTGCAGAATTCAGTAAGCTGTTTAACTGATTTCCTTAACTTATGAAACTCGTTTCACGTTATCCATTATGCTTTTCTTTAACCCTCTAAGCTGTTCTTAATCTATAATTGTCTATTTCAGAATCGTGTTCAAATTCGGAACCGCACGGTATTGTCCAACATTAAAATTATTTCAAAATCTGAGCTTTGTAAGCACTACCAAAGAACACGTTTTAATAAATGTGTTTAAACAAACACACAATGCACTGCGTCTACAACTAATGTTAACCAAAAGAAGCATCTTACAACAAGTAAATTTTTCGAAAACGTTAATCCTTAAACTGTTATTGTATTCATCTAAAATGCATCTCTTTTTTAAACTCTTTAACACTTTTAAGATTTGCAAGGTATGCATGCATTAGCACAATTCTCGTTAAAGCTATCAAAATATAAAAAGCAATTATTTCTATCTAGTTCTGCTGTTTCAAACAATAATTGTCTATGTTGCATTTGTTAAATATGTCCTAACATTGTTCTTAAACAGTGAAAACTATTTGTAGCTTAAGTTGGTCCGCATACAACTACGCCGCTATCAAAAGTACAATATTTTGTAATTGAAAACAAGTACACAAGATACTTACCATTTTTTAAACAAACCTATCCGCTTTGAATGTTGCCAATCATCGTAAAAATTTAGACATTGTTTGCTGCAACTATGAAGGGACCCATTGTTGTTGAAGTAAACCAGGTTCAAACATTTTTTTAGTCACGATATTCTCCTTCTTTCTGGCCTTCCTTTTCGATAAACTTTTCTTTGTAGCATTAAAAAATTAAATTTATGAAAAAATATTCTAACTAAAAACATCCATAGACGCGTTTCGAGGTTTACCTCTCATCAGTATAGCTTTATTTATTTAAACTTAATAATTGATTTTTAACTTACTTCGTCAACATCGTTCACCACCACAATTCAAAGTGAATATTTTAAAGGGTGTATTGACTATTTATACTAACTGACTTAATAATTTTCTTTGTAGTATAAGCTGCAACAGGCTAAGATATTCCAGCTTCCTTGTCTTTATAGATATTAATAACATATTAATAACTATTTTTTTTACCTATTCTCTCTAGGACTTCCTGATTGGTGATGTGATTTGTCTATAATATTTCGTGCCTTTCCGTGCCAAAATAATAAATCATAATCCTAAACTGACACTTTTTTTTTTCTTCTTTGTTCGTCTACTTCTTTTCTTTGTTTTTTAACTGCCCTGATTCATTCTATCCGTCTTCCGTGTCTTTTCAATATCACATCAGATCAGCTCATCTTTCATATTGCAACACTCCTGTAACATAAATTCCATAGTTTCCTTGGTCTCTCCAAAATTCTGCACACTTTAAAAAATCCTTTTCTATCCAACATTTTGTCACTCGCTCTTCATTACCACATCTGAATCTTGCAATTATGTTTTTATCACCTTTACTATATCTATCGCTCTCTAGGTACATTGGCAGTTCACTTATTAAAATATATTTATAATTTGCGTTATACCTAGACTTTCGTATTCTCTTTTTTTAAACTATTTATTTATATATAGTGATCTCTTTCCATAATTCTGTGCCATGTCTCTCTCCCAGTTTCTCTCATCCTTTCAATATCTTGGCTAACCATTTCTGTTGTAATATTTTTCCCTAAACTCTCCTCATGTTCTTACTTTCTCTTTCATGCATTTTGTAAAACTTTACGTTCGTGTCTCTGTCTCATACTTTCCTCGTACCCCTTTATTTTTTTCCTGCTTCTGCTTTTAACTTATCTTTCGTAACTTCTTTCAGCACAATATATGCTGTTGTTTCTCTATTTAAACCCAACAAAATTTACCTTCGCAATACCTTGCCCATTCCATTTCCAGTCCTTCCCTTTTTTTTACATCTCACTTTCTGAACATCATTTTTGTTTTTTCTACATTGACTTTTAAACTTATTTTTTCTTAATTAACTTTCTAAACTTTTTATCATATCCTTTATTTTTATTTGCAACTATTACCATGTTATCGGCATACGCTAGCAACCTCACTTTTTCTCTAGTTACTACTACCCCCTGCTTAAGCCAATCTTAATTTTTCGTTATATATTATATATCGTTTCTCCGGAGAAACAATGACGTAAGTGACATTGAGGTAGTTTTTCAGAAATCGCGATTTAAACATATGTATACATTAATGGGGATTTTGATATGACTAATTTACTCTAATTTTAATCATCTTTGTAAATTCCTTATTTTATTTTTAGATAATGGGATTTTGAGCTATATGCAGGTTTTCTGATAATATTTGTTGCATTCTGCATTTCAGAAGAACATCTAGCTTCAACTGTTCTAGTGTTAGCTTCTTTCCAGATAGTCTGCTTGTAACTAGTTTTGTAAAAGTTTGTTCCCCTGAAAAATGAATATTTTTTGGGTACTTTGACGATAATAAGTCAAAATTGCAAAAAATTGCGTCATTGTTTCTCCGGAAAAGCGATATGTTGTATATATACGATGATGATAATATATGACATTTGATTTCAAGTGTCCCAGGTCATTTGTTGTAGTCCGCAGGTAAGTGCATTTTCAGACTCTTTCAATAAGTTCATTGTTAGCTGTTTAGATATTATCTCTGTTACAGAACCTGAAGACTGAAGAGTGCTTTTTTTGTTCCTATAGCGTTTTTGCATATCTTAGTTGTTCTTTGGTGAATTCCTTTTAGAAACAGTTTTAGGCTTATTCACTTTATAGTTCAATATTCACTGCAGTATTTTACATTCTGTCTCTTTATAAAGGAATGAACGTTTCGGTATTTTTCCTTTAGCATACACCTTGTTAAACACAGTTGTTACCCATCGGATGCTTTCCGCAACAAACAGTTTAATAAATTTGCTAATTCGATATAGACATGGTCTGGTCCAGAAGTTTTACAGATAATTTTATCTGTTGCGTTATTAGCATGCCTTCTCGCTTTTTAGTATCAGCAGATGGTCTGTCCGACTGCCTTCAAAGAATTTGTTAATATATTTCTTCCAAGTATCCAATCTTTCTGACTAATCATAATTACCTTGCCATCCGTATAATGTAATATTCTTACTGTGTGTTTTCTTGTAGTTCCCCGCTATCTCTCCAATTTTTCTGTAAATATTAATTGTGTTTTATTTCTGTTCTAAAAACTCTATTTTGCTTTTCTTACTTATTTCCTGTTTTATTTGACTTTGTCTTCCATATGTGGTTAAAAAATCTTGTATATTTTATATATTAGTCTACCAAAAAATGCAAGAAGTTGATTTAATATCAGTAATGTACATATACCATATCCAAAATTCTAAACCTAAATATAGGTAAATCTTCTTTAATTTGTTTTCTTTGAAAAAGATAATCATCTCTTAAATAACAATCTTAATAGTATGGTTTTCGCAACCAAAAATAAGATAGCTAATAAGCACCAATAAAAACTTTATAAGAAATAATTAAAAATTATAGTTAACTTTATCAGATCATACATAATTATATATTTTAATGCATTTGTTAAAATACTAGCAATATGCTACAGCTCAATTAATTCAATACTGCAACAATTCATTGTAATTATAACATATAATAATGTGAATCAATATCCAACAATATTACTCTGAAGCATAGTTTTAGTTTTCAAATGGTACATTTCATACAAAGCAGCGTTGCGTTATAATACTACACACAAATAAATGTATGGAATTATAAAATATTTCAAATAATAGCAAAACATAACATTGTTGCGATCTGTATAAGCCGAAACAAATTGTAGTTTTATCAAAAAACTAAACTGCAAAGTTTGACCTATTGTAACCCGCTTTGTTATTAGTGTTATTTCTCCTTAAATTGTATAGATTCGCTGAAAATACAACGGAATACAAGTATTTTCTGAATATAGGTTATCACGAGTTGTTTGGTCACCACCCGGTAACAGTCGGTGATAATCCCGTAGTTGCTATTTCCGCCACCTGATGGCCACTTCCGTTCTCTGGACAATGCGGCTTACCTGCTTTACTCTACTTTAGTTCCGGCACTGTTTCAAAGCGGAACTTATTAGTTTCGGCCCTAGTTTAGCCGATTTACATAAATTATGGCGGATAAACATAGCACTTTATCGCCAATTTAAAACGAATGACATTATCGATTTGTATTAGCTACAGTTAATTTTCAATGAAACCGTTTTATAATTAAATTTATTTTATTGAATTAAATTGTAATTCACTTAGAGGTGTTGTGTATTGGATATGGATTACAGTTAATCTGTCTGAATACCAATATTGGGTTGCATTAAACACGTCTGGCAGTGGCATTTGTGCCCTGATTGACATTTTACTTGTAGTGAGAGATCAGGGTAGCTGTCTGAGGGGGAATGTGTAGGCTTTTAATGCTTGTTTAATTTGTTACGGTATGCATGACATACTAATCCTAATCCTATAGGATTAAAAAATACTGTATTGCTAATGGCTAGCCGGATATTCAATACTGAATTATATTTGATATTTTACTAGAAATAGATTTCAAACTTTTCAGTGATATTAAGCTTTAATATTTATAGTTAATGAGGTTGTCCTACTTAATTCAAAATTAGATATAATAAAGAAGAAAACAAAGTTCTTAACTTAAACCAACAATAGTATTAATTATCAAAAAACTAATTTAACAATCAAAAATAAAAAAAAAATCTCATAAAACAATTCAATAAATAATAAATATATTATCATTACATTCTTTTTATATTTCTATTCTACTTTTTTCCGTATAAGCAAAAAAAGGACAGTGGAATCATAACGTTATTATTTACTGACTAATAAATCTTATTGTTGATTCGCTCGAGTGCTCAGAATTTCTTGACCTCTTTTTAAAAACACAAAAGAAATATTTCTATAAGCTTTAATAATAAAATTCGTAGGTAGTAAAGGAATGATATTAAACGCAAATTCAAATATCTTTATTTATTCCAATTACGCAAATAATATATTCGTGAATTAGTTTATAAAAAGAAACTAATCTAGTTGAATTGTAATAAGATCTCTGCTGAATGTTAATTTAATGTCCTAAACTTGGAACTTTAGTAAGAACCCTTCTTAATTATATATGAATTGGATGTGGTGTTGGTGCAACGTATCTGTCCAATTAATTAAATAATTCCATGTTCATTCAGGTAGTAAGGGAGTTTGTAAAGAGCGATTCTCATAATTTTCAAGTGCGGCATGTTGCAATAGGTTGATCGTATTATCGTTGCAGAATTGTACGGAAATATCTAACGACTTTTCGGGTGCAAGATTTTCACAAAAAGGATCGTGTATCGATTTTGAAGAATGTAATTACTTTTTACGATGTTTCGTAACTGTATTAAAATTACTCGTCGAGTTTTGCATAATGAATTCTCAACAAATTTTCTCCGCGCTTGCATTCACATCGGATATTTTTATTTCGATTTGTTTAATGTTGTTTTGTACGACAGGGAATTCAATTATAGAATATATTATACACATTGTTTTGAAGAACATCGTTGTAGATAATGAGCCGTATTATATTATTATTAAGAACTGAATTTCTAACAAATTTCCAAATTTAATTTAAAACTTATGTAAATTAATACATGTCTATGAGTAATGTACAATGCAAAATATGTATGTGATTAAAAATAAAATTTTGAAATACTAATGCCAATTTTAAGATTATTGAATAAATTTTGACAAAAATTGTTTTAAATTTTAAAATGCGTGTGTCTTAAACTGATACAATAGCACTACTTCTATTAGATTGTATTGTATGTAATAGTAATTCGCTCTCTTTTCAAGCTGAAGTTTTATTGGTGTTCAGAAAGAGTAGTCTTTGACTTAGTAACAAAATTTGTTGTAGCGTAGCTTCTCACCTTTTTGAAAACCATCAACATAATGTTAACATCTTTCGTCATTACCCATTCTTCTGGAAGATTTATCAACAACATAGAACCAGATGCAACTCTGCTAACATACAAAGGTTGTTGTCTCGCTTAAAGTAGTTTTCAGTCTTGGTTAAATTCAATCTTAGTTTTTTACCAAAAAAACGCACATAATGTCTTTACAATTGTTTTTGTTCATAAAATGCCGTCTCCTGATTGGATATCATTAAAAAAAAAATTTTGGATATTGCTGCTCGATGTAGATTGGAACCATTCTCAAAGATTCTTCAGCAATGAAATTCTTCTCCTTCCTATTGAGTGCTTTCTATTGATTTTTCCATAAATTATCAGTTCTAAAAATCCCATATTTTGCTCTTTTGTCCCAAGTAGTCAAGTTTTTGTTTTTGAATTATGATGATCATTTCTATTTAATTTCCAATTCTCTGTATTACTTCTTTGTTAGTAATTTTATAGTATTAGGAATAGCACACATCCCTGTCTCACTCCTCTGCAGATTTTATATTATTTGGAGTTTTTTCCTTCTATCCGTATTATAGTTTTCTGGTTCCAATATATTATTTTTATTCTATTTATAATTTGGTTTTCTACGACTTTGCCCTTCAGTATAGAAATCAAATTTTCTTGTTGCACTATGTCAAAAGCCTTTTCATAGTCTATGAAGAATAAGTGTTGGTTAACAATTACGTCCCTGCATCTTTGTATTAAGATGCTACTTACAAAAAGTCCCTCTCTAGTTCCCATACACTTGCAAAATCCAAATTGAGTTTTGCTAATGTATTTTTCTTCCCTTGCCTTTTATTTTTTCGAGATGCTATAAAAGTGAATCAAAGCCATTCATCCGGTATGATGCATGTGTCGTAAATAGTGTTGTATGTAAATCATCCAATATTTGTAGGTTTGATTCTTTAAGTAGTTTCAGGTGTTCTACTGTTATTAGGTTGGGGCTAACTGCTTTGTTCTGTTTGCAGTAAGTAATTGCATATTTCACTTCTGATATTGTTATCTTTAGTCCTGGTAGTGTTTTTAGGCTGTTTTCTTTGACTATTTTGTCATGGAACTCTTTAATGTAATGCTCCAATAATAATCAATAATTGAATTTTCATTTTTATCCTTGATTTTTGTGTGTGTATTAAACGTATCATACCTTCTTTAAAATTTTTCTAATTTCCTAGCATTGTTGTTCCATGTATGTCTCCTTGCACCTTTCTTTTTCGCAATATTTTTATACTTTAGCATATTATATCCTTTTTGTTTTTTTCTTTTCTCCATAAAACTGTGGTTCACCACTGCCCATTCTATATGTTCTTCTATGTCTTTCTTATTTTTTTCCTTATGTGTATCGTTGTTTGGCTTTCTATCATCCAATTTTTGTATTTATTCTTTCTTTTAAAGTTTTTTTAGTTTATTATATACTGTCGCTACCAGCGAATTGTGGTCTGATCCTATATCAGCCCCAAGGTATGTCTTTGCTGACTTGATGGTATTTCTGTTTATCAGTGTGTAATTGATTTAGTTCCGTATTTCGTTCTTTATGTGCAGGTGATGTCCAGCTATATAAAATAAATAAAATTAAGCACCTACAACTGACTGGTCCCAGCATGCCCTCGTTTTCAATAACTCCTAAAATTGGACAATCTTGTAGATCAGTTTTATCAAACTTAATGTATCTGCAAGTATCTTTAGAGAGCCAAAAAAAAATGTCTAGGTTTGCAAATTTTATTTATTGCTGTATCTAGAATATCTATAGATAATACGTTAAAAACATCATCTTACACATTTATTTTTAGCATCAGTAGAATTCTTAAACCAATTTAAAGCAGTGTTCTTCATCTTTAGTTTAAACTGTTTATCAAAGGACCTCAAAATGGACTTTCAAGAACACTTTTACGGACATTGCACTATCAATAATTCCAAAAGGGTTCCCTTATTGTTACTTCAACGTTGAAAAAACAGAGGTAGTAAAAGTAAAATCAACTATTTTGGGCAGGATGAACAAAATAGAAAATGAACAGGTATGACTTTGTTTTCAAGAATGCTCTATTAAAAGGAAATTTCTGAAAATTGTATGTATGGACAAGCCAACTAAACAATAGCTCTTTAGCACGTCAGAAAAAGACATCTTATTAGAGAGCAAAGAACTTCAGATCATGAATCTAAAGAACATACCTGACTAATAAGGGTAATATCATAGATACCGAGACCACAGTTGGAACCAGCTACTCTTTTAAAAAGGTTAGCAATGCACCTTAAACACCAAGACCTGTCAAGTGTTCAATTCCAAACCAAGTCCCAGGGAGACCCAACATTTCCTACTTATCAATAAAGAAGCTTAGGAGAAGATGGCAAACCTCAGAGAAAACTCTTTCTAGGATTCTCCAAAATTGAAAAAGAAACACATACCGTGGATGAAGACCTACCACCGATCGCCAAAGTACAATAATGGTAAGTTCACTGTTAAACATCGTGCAAATCAATCTACATCACTGCAGGGCAGCCTCCGCGGTCCTCAATGCGTATATTGTTATATTGTCTAACACATTATTGACATCGCCCTTATCCAAGAACTTTAGATTAAAAAAAAACCGGGCAGGTAGCTTCTATCAGCATAACCCATGTGCAAACCTCGTACATGCATCTTAGCAAAGCATGTACATAATCTAATGCCATTATAGAACCTACGTTTCAGAGATCTAGTGACTGCCAAGGTGGTGTTAGTAAGGAAAAAAATCAAGAAAGAAATAATTCTCTGATCTGGATATCTTCTCTGCGATTAGCAAAAACCTCGACCTCTTGCAGAAGTATTGCAACTGACAAGCAGCGGGGATGACGCACCGCTGATCTTTATATGCAATACCAACGCTAACCACATAGCCTAGGAGAGCAAAGATATAAACATAAGAGATAAGAAACTCCTAGAACTTATAGTAGAATTAAAGCTCAATATCATGAACAAACGTAACGCGCCAACATTTCGCAATGCAAAGCGTAGCAAGGTAACTGACCTAACATTAGCTAATTATAAAGCTAGTAAAGTGATCAAAAAGTGGTACGTGTCAAACAAGCCTTTATTGTCTGATCATGCATACATCCAATTCAATATTAAATCTAAAGAAACGCTCTTTTGGAATTCAAAAACAAAACAAAAAATATTAACTGAGATCTATACGAGAATACTAGTTAACCAAATCGGAGTCTGTCCAAAGACAGCAAAGACATCACCAAAGCTAGAGATAATGACGGACATATTTCTTAACTCTATTTAAACTGCCCTAGCACTGTCAAATACACCTTCAAAAAGATTACTTGATGGAACAAGGAGCTAGACAAAGCAATAGTTCAACAAAACCAAAAATAATGGTGTCTGTGCCGCATATAGAACCAGTCTCACATCATATAATAAAGCCATAAAAAAAAAACAAACAAGAATCATAAAAAAGATACTGTGATAACGTTCAAAACATGCTCGCTGAGAACATTGGTTCCCTGCAAACCAAAAAACGGAAAATATACAGAGTCGGTTAAAGGTACTCGGCAGGAGCTGCTGCAGACACACTTTCCTGGCTTGATGCTGACAAAATTTCTAAACCAAAAAACAACCTAAAATTGCCAAACAAAAAAAAAACTAAAAGAAAGCAAAAAATCAGGACGTCCTAAAATGGGAAATCAATACATTCAAATCATTCAAGTCGCTAGGAACCAATGGTATCTATCGCATCATGCTACAATAAGAGTACGCAGTGCTAAAAGACCTTATATGCAAGATCCTCAGAACGAGCTTAGCACTTTCACAAATACCAAACAGCTGGAGAGCAGTAAAGGAGGTATTTATACTAAAACCAGAAAGACCCACGTATGCCCTGGCTAAGTCCTACAGACCAATCAGTTTGACACCCTTTACTTAAAAACTATTTAAACAAGAAACAGAAAAAAAAGCAATAGAGAGGCAAAGAATAGATCCTCTAGTCCAACAATTGGTCAACTCCACGCTCAAAAACCGGACTGTAACTATAACATTATATGGAAAAACTGTAGAAGCCAAAGTCGCCGGAGAGTGCCCTTAGGGAACGTACTTTCACCCCAACTGTGGTGCTCAACAACATGGGCATTTTTGCCCTAAGCTACGCAGACGATCTTACAATTCTTGCATAAGAAAAATTTAGAGCAACCGTGTCTATCATAATACAGAGTGCAGAGAAAAGTGGCAAAACACGACAGACCTAAAAAACTTGAGGTTATACATCCTCAAGTTTTTTAAGCCACGCTCCCGATGTCAAAAGAAGTAAATTATCCGAGACTAACGCTTGACACTAAGCTAAACTTCAACACACACCTGACAAACATAACAATGAAGGCCATTCATTACCTTCGAAAACAAAAGTACTGTCCAAACCAACTTAAATTTTTTCTGACAGTCAAAATATAAAACATGCAAATTTATAAAATTTTGTAGAATATTTGTAAAAAATAAACATGTTAATAACAATTTTGTCTCTAACTTCCGTAACTTTTAAAATATTTAAAAAAATCTGCTCTAAATCCAAAATGTCAACTTCAAAATATTCAAAAACAATCAATTAAATTTTGTAATATATATCATTCTTTACAACTGTAAAAGTTCTACGGCTTATTCATTCAACTTTATAATTTTAAAGATCTTTAAAAAAATTAGTTTTATCATATTTTCTACATTTTTACAGCAACAGATTTATTACTATATATCACTCTATTAGATATAGCTTCTATTTTAATAATTTGATGTATAATGTTTTGGTTAATAAAAAATCCCATTCCACCAATAAACGTTTCTAAATTTTTCTGGTGTAGATCATGCCCTAATCTACTTGGTGTGAATCAATATTTTTATTCAACATTTTCATACAGTTTCCTATAAGAAGTGGTTAATATTAAAGTACCACGCTTGAAAAGCGGTTTAGCAATTTTGAGCTCAGCTACCCATTTTAAGAACCGACGCTGTTTGTGGCTGCCAAATCTGGCTTGGACGCTAAGTGTTAGCTCATCTGGCTACCCTAACTTAGTTAAGCCTGCAGGTGAATGCTGTTTACTCAAGTGTAGCAACGTGAAGCCATAAATGAGAGTTGAGTACCCCGCAAGGACCAGTTATCATCAGCCATCTCTTGTCTATAACACTCAATGTGACCGCTGGTGATAAAAGGTACTACCTCTGCAATATAATCCCTACGCACCCACAAGTACTGCAAATTATGATGAAATAAGGCAGATGTACAAAAATATAACAAGCGTCAAGAAACCGGAAAAGTCCAATGCTCCATTATATAGAACGACATTATTGCTAAAATTAGAAAAAAAGACGATGTAAGAACGACCAGAATAGAAGAATTCGGCATAAGCCAAAGTAATACTAAAAGTGCCACAACGCTAGACTATTAACAGAACAAACAACCACTTTATGAATACCTTCCTTAAAAAAACAGTAAAAAAAAAAGTAAACTTGAATAAGTCCAGACGAAATAACAAAAATTGTAACAAAACAAAAAAAAATGACAAAACTGAATAAATTAAATACCAGCAGTGATCAAAGATTTGATAGGACACTAGTCATCAACACTGATATTAAGAGAAACAACTTGTTTGGAAAAAGAATCTTACCAAAAACACGACCCTCTGCCAAGTTACTCAAAGCTTAATAAGCTTAAACCAAAACAAATTTGAAATGACAAAGGGTCATACAATACACATAAAATTAAAAACACTTTAGAAAACAACAACATATGCGTCATATACGATCTAAGCTGACTTCAACAATAAAATTTACATCATGCAACCCCAACTTCAATTCAATCATGAATAAGCAGAGAATTATTAATGTGAGCTCAGAAGATTTGTCAGATATAGACAGAAAAAAAGCATCAAACCAAATAAAAATCAAAACCAAAATAATCAAAAAAATTTGCTAGAAACAGTTAAAGTGTCTACAAAAAAATACCAGTTGCTTAGCAAAATGCAGAAATCATATTGTTACTCAAAGAAGAGATAATTCGAACATTGGAAACTATCAACCGATAAGTCTGCTCTCTCACATGTACAAATTACTTTCTAAAATAAATACCAACCGTTTAACAAAGAAGTTCAGTTTCTATCAACCAGTGGAACAGGCAAGGTTTTGGAAAAACTATACTAAAAATAACCACGATAAGGGTAAGCTAAAACAACAAACAATTAACAGCTAGCTAACCAATAGAAAAAAAATCAAAGTTATTTTAAAACAAAAGATTTCAAGGCAAAACAGAAGTTAGGTCGTATTTAGAAAACTAGGACATGTCTTGAAAAACTCCAAAATAATCCCAATCACTAAAATCCAAAGTACACAACTTGTGTGTATTACCAGTTACAACTAATAAAATGAAAACAATAACACTAACTGCGGCAAGCGTCAAAAAGATTAAAGTTACACTACGCTATAAGATAAGAAACGAGAAAATACGCAGATAAAGTAAAGTTATCAATGTTATTCAACTATAGCTAGCTATAAATAGAATTAAGGAGCATATTTTGTAAACAAATTTAACGGCCTTAGCGCCGAAGAAGCGTAAATAGACCTCAGAAGAGATGATTGAACGATATAAAAACCATCTCTAGAATAAAAAACATAAAATAAAAATATATGACAGCAAATAAAGAAAGCCTACGTTATTTGAGTGTATGAAATTTCGTATTACAACTTTTCTTTTAACTTGTACATTTTGAAAAAATAACAAAAAAAATTACAACTTTATCAAAATTTGTTGTCCACAAATTAAAAACTAAAACTTTCGTTTTAACTTTAATAATTTTTGGTGTTTTAGCTTTACCTTGTTTTCTTTATTTTGTTATATATTAAGTTCTGCACAATTTTTGTTTCTCCATTTGTTTTTTTGATAGTTTCTATGATTTTAATTTTTTTACAACCAAATTATATATAGAAAAACCTTCTCTAATCCGGTTTTAGTCATTTTGACAGCTTAAATGTCAAAATATAAGATAAACAACATTTTTATAAAATTTTATGAAACATTTAAAACTATATAAAATGATAAAATTAATTGAACACATTTAGTGTGTGTGTTTTTGTCCTGGTTCTCAAGTAAACTGCCTTACCTCCTAGTGATAGTAACACGGGCAACGGTATACTGGTCTGCAAGGCTAATATTATTAGTAATACTGGTTTGATTGGATTAGCGCAAGCTTTGTGCCTACATCCGCAAACAACAAGCACATTATAGATTGGCAACGTACAAAATTCAAAACATTGGTTACAATAGCATATTTCTTAAACTAAATCTTCCCAATAAGACTATTTTTGTAATTGGCATATACCGTTCTCCAAATAAGGCCACTCCAAACTTTTTTCAAAGTTAGAAAAGCTGAAATAATTTTGTTAGGAGATTTTAATGTACATAATTCTAAATGGATAAGCCACTTATCTTCTACAACACTATCCGGACAACAAGCTATGATTTCTGCTGCTTCTCATAATCTTATCTAAATTATTCAGCAACCCACATATTTTCCTCGTGATGGACTTCTTAGTAATCCACAGTTTTTAATTTTGTATCTTTCAACTATTCTAGAAGTTACAACAACTAAAGTTTGAAGCTGCATTAAGAAATTCTGATCATTGACTTATTACTTCTGTTGTTAAAACTTCTCTTCCTATTACTACCAAACCTAAACTGCGCCTCATCTATCATGATCCTAAAGTAAACATAGTAAAAATAACAAAAAATCTTAATCATTTCGGTTTTGATACTCATTGCTTATATTTTAATGATCCACATACTGCAGTAGAAAATCTCGCAAAAACTATTCAAAATGTCATCAAAAAATTTGTTCCGTTATCTGTTATTAAACCAATACAAAAATACCTGATTTAAATTCAGACAAAACAAGCAGTAAATAAAAAATAGAAAACATTTAAAAAACACATCAGAAATTGTCCCGAACAGACTAAAAATAATTATAAGTTAGCTCGTAACTATTGTGACAATCTAATACAATCTGAAAAAGATAAGATTGACAGAAACATAGCTAATCAAATTTCTCAGCTTTCCATAAACAACAAAAAAATGTATAAAACCATAAATTCATTTCAACAAGGTAGTACAAAATCTTTAATACCTTCTCTTCAAAATGATCAAAACAATTTAGTTACAAGACCAGTTTAGAGTTAGTCATTTCACAAAAGCTGAACATTTTTCCTAAGCTTTATTTGTTATCACTGGCAAGTGAATGGACCTACAGCTGGCGCTCCTCCGGGAGGTGTACCTTTGGCAGCTTCCCACACACGTAAAATAATAATAAAATCAACTAGACACTTTTCTTCTACTATATGTACAGCTGGAGGTTTCTTTTGTTTAAGTGATTAATTTAACTATTAGTTTACCAAATTTCAGCTTTTGCGGTATCAGTTTACCCAGCGCATATTTTTCACTTCTTTACGTGAAAAGCTGGGGCATAATTCCCCACTCTAAATTTGGCTGGATACGTTTTTTCTTTTATTTATAGCATGATCAACATGTGAACTTTTGCTGTGTTCGTATTTTTATTACTATTTTACGTGTGTGGGAAGCTGCCAAAGCTACATCCCCGAAGGTGCAAAAGCTGGAGGTCCATTCACTTACCAGTGATACCAATTAAAACTTAGGAAAAATTTTCAGCTTTTGTGAAATGACTAACTCTAAACGGTCGCTGGCTCCCGGATTAATAGTTTTGCAAACCAATTTGCATCTAACTCTACTACTATAAATCCTCCTATTGCATTCTTAGAATAAAATAACTTCATCTCAGATACTCAATATAGATTTAAATCAAAACGTTCGACAACAGATGTTCTGACTTATGTTATTCATAAATAAAATTCTAATTTAGACAAACTAGTAATAAATCTTGCAATAGCTCTAGACATTTCCAAAGCATTTGATAGAGTCCAAATCCTAATCTCCATTGTAGATCTTGATTAAAAAAAACTGTAAATCTAATCAACAGTTTTCTTGACAATAGAAAATATATAATTAGAATTGAACTTTGTCCCCAAAATCATAAATGTTGGTGTTCCTAAAGGTTCGTTCGCCAACTTAATTTTTAATTTACATTAATTAACTTCTTCTAATTAAAAGTCTTATTCATAATTTTGCAGATGATAGCTCCCTTTATACTTCATACTTTCAAAAGACCCTATCAACAAACACGGCAAAGCGTCTTGAAATTTCTGGGTTAGAATCTGGAGCATCTATAAACAAAGACCTCAAAAATATATCTGAATGAGGCATTCCCTGCATAATTAATTTCTCTAAATAAAATCAACTTCTTAAAGTTTAAAAATCTAAATCCATTCAATTTGTCTTCTTGTAACGAACCCGAGGATTTATTTACAACAAAATATGATTTCCATTGTGGATTATTAATCATTCTTTTATTTTGTTGCACAATGAATCGTCGGTTTCGTTGGTTCCAATCGCCACCCGGTATACTTTGTAAAATAAATGGGTGCGTTTTTAAATGACGCGAACAGCGGTTCGAGCACTCGAACAATAAAATGGGCGTTTTTAAATACAACCCGAACAAGTGTTCGAACAACATTTGCACGCACCTAGTCAAGAGGTGGTGCATGACGGGCATGTACAGTGTTGCCACATAGAAAAAATAAAATAATATATTTATCATGGTTATATCAGAACATATGTACGGTTTTATATACATTATAAAAATATAAGGTATACAAGAAATATGCGCTCATACAAAATATGTGTGAATCTAGAATAATAAGATTTTAAATATTTTACTTGATGCAGATTTGAATTGTATTAATTGACAACACTGGGCATGTAAGCAAAACAAACAACATAACCTTAGAAAACATGTTTTTGACGTTTGAGTGCTATATGCTGTTTTTAAATTACCCTGCACGAACAAACAAAAAAGTTGTTCGTGCAAAAATTGTTCGAACAGCAAGAGCACTTTAAAAACGCACCCATTGTATTGTGATGTGAAAGTAGGGTTGCCTACGTTAAAATAACATTTATATTAATTAACAAAGTATCAATTATGACCCCCATTAAGGTCCGCCGTGAATACTGTATGCCGGCATAATATATTTGTTTTATATTACGCCGCCATACCCCCGTTATTTAGCACACCGCGGTCCTAACCTGTAGGACCACGGACACGTGTTTTAGAGTAAATTAACATAATTTATAACTTACCTCGCGACATTCCATAATCCTTTATTTAGCAGCACAGCAACTAGCACTATTCACACACTGAAAACCCGCCGGGGCCCCGTTTCACAGCCTCCATTTTTCTCGCCGCACACGCGTTTTCTCGAGATCGGGTTGAAATTAGCTGCGGGGCCCAGTGGCGTAGCATATGGGGTTTATGTTAAGTGTTTATTTTACGTTTATTTTACCGACTAAATATTAATTAGGATTGTTAATTCCGGAATATTATATGTAATTAATTTATGTTAGATGATAGGCAACCCGTACAGCCTCGGTTCTTTTCTTAGCCTAGCGCCCTAAAGAGAGGACATATTGAACCGGGGTTTGCGGGGTGCAATTATGTACATGTTATTTGTTGTTTGTATATATTTAATTTTAGTTAATTAGTTTCTAATTATTGGATGTATAGGCCACCCCCTATACATCCCATAGTTTCAGTTGGCATCTCTGCTTCCCCACCTTTCCTCCACCAATCAGAGTCCTTGTTCTATCCCCTCTCTTTCTTCTTTTCCTATATATACCGCCGTCCCATCCTAGTACAGTCAGTCAGCCTTGTACCCAGCCAAGACACCAGTACCAGCTCCCGAAGTTTTAAATCGCAGTAAGTGCAATCCCGCCGTGAACATTTCCTCCCGTTTCTTTTCCTTTTTTTGTGTCCGAGGTTGTGCGGCGTCGCAAGACAAGCCACCTCGAATCCCAGACGTACCCTTATTCCTGCCAGTTTTTCCCTGTCAAATATCCCCGTGAATGTGTATTTTGTTGTTGTGGGTGGACAACCGCCATTTTTGAATTAATTTGTTTTCTTGTTTTGTTGGTGTAACAATAAATTTTATTTTTCCTACCACCTGGTTGTTTCTTTGTGTCCACACTAAAGTGTGGTGGCGCCCGAGCTCCTCCCGGTCTCCGGCGAAACCCTGTGATCACGGCTGCAGCTACCTCAGCCGCGTTTCTCGTCCTTACCGGACAAAACGTGTTACATTCTAGAAGTAAAAATCTCTGAATATTGTTCCCAAGTATGAGGAGGAGCATCGGAAATTACACTATCTCTTCTAAACTCTATTCAGAAACAAGCTATTCGGATCATTGCCTCCAAAATTGACTAATAATATAGATCCTTTACAACACAGGCGTAATGTTGCAGATTTTTGCTATTTCTATAGATATTTTAATAGACAATGTTCAAACAAAATACAAGACATTTTGCCATCTAAATAAATATTTACTCGTAGTACAAGGCTTGCCATTATATTTCGAGTATTTCTAGACACCGTTTATGACCTAACCGCAATTTTTTTTTTTAAATAACAAGCAATTTATTTCATAAATAACCTCAACCGATTACTTTACAGTATTAGCAGAAGAACGTCAATAACAAAAATCTAATCTAACCTAATTTAAATATTTTTACTTTCAAAGATTATTAAATATAATATAAATTCATTTCATTAATTTTCTTCATTAATATAGTAAATCCTCTATAAATGTGTTGAACCATTCCATACATACAGCATAATTGGTAAGAACCCCTTCAATTGTAATATGGACATCATCATTAAGGCGATGAAAACATTAATTGACGTCTTAATTATATATTGGGAGCAATTATGAGCACGAAGGTAAATTATAAATTGAGAGGTATTGGAAGCACAGGCTCGACTCGCCCCACATTCATCTGCAGATACAAAACTGAACTCCCAAGATACCTTTCAGCTAAATTGCTAAACATAATTTATGTCAGTTCACTTCACTGACTATAAACGTGAAAGACTATCACCATGAAATTGGTGGCAGTATTTGATTAAATTTTCAATGGCTGCTCCACAGAAAATAAATAACCCTTAGTTTCATATACAAATAGGGAATTTAATGTATATTTTTATCGATTTTCATTCAAATATTATAAAATTTCGATATATGTCCAAACTTTGATACAATATGTTAACTTTTTTCAATTAAAATTATTAATTTTTAATTATCGATAAAATCCATTATTGAAAGTTTAGGTAGGGTGAAACTTTTCAGATTGTTAAGAGTATAATTAAGAAAAATTTATTTGTAGTCAATATTGATATTTCATAAAAAGTTTAAGACAATGGCTATTATAAGATGTTGTTATATTATCCACTTAGTTCATTAATTTTTAATGGATAATGAGTTGTTGTTATAAGATAAAAGCATTTTATAAGAAAGGAACAAAACTCTAAAATTAAGATTAATGTATTATGTAAGAAAAATGAGTAAGTAATAAAAAATTAAATTTTTTACTCTTGTTGGGACACCTTTTATGTATGTGAATTCAAACTTTATCTATCGACAATTAAAAAAAGTGCAGCATAAAAGTATTTTTCCAATAAATAAATCGATCTAGCTACAGATTTAATTAAAGCATGCGTTCATTACACGGCTATTTCCACACAGTTCACTTAAAATTAGAATAAATAAAAACATAAACTAGCAATCACCGAACAAACTAGTTTTAAATTTCAAACATCCCGCTGATACAGAAAATTTCATAACAGACGTGCAAATAGAATACATAAACTCATATTTGACTACTAGGTTAGTTAACAATGAGTTAAAATTCAAATAAAGCATTACTCTGGCTGGATAATAATGACTTGTAATTTTGCTTTGATTAGAAACTCGCTAGAGTAGCCACAAAGCCAACAGGGAAATCATACATTCCAACCGAAAACATAAACTTGAATATTCCATCAATATGAATAATTATTCATGGATTTATTGTTTGAACAAACCTTGATTAATTATTATTACATTTTGTGCAAATTAGTTGTTCCGTCATGTTAAAACTTTGCAATTTCTTAAAATATAAACTGGTTTATAATTTAGATCCATTAAATGTTGTATGCTTTGGATTAATAATCATCATTAAGCTTGGCATCTTTGAAATGAGGAGATATAATACTAAAGCGTGCTTTTATTTATACTTGAAGTGGCTGTCAGTGTGTAAAAGATGCAATTGGAAATAGAAACGTTCATAAAATGTTACAATGTACAATTTTGCTGCATAATATAATGCTATTGCTCTTACTTTGTCTCATAATATTAAACGTGCGTTTAGTTTTACGACTTGATGTTTGTAATGTTGAAAGTTATATACTTATTCTTATTTGTTTAACATGTACGTTTCGTAGACATGATAATCAAACGGTTTTACGTATTAATAAAACAAGAATGAGCATATTTCTATTTGTGAACTTTCTTGAAATATATTTATTGGTATATAAACATTAAATTGAGTGAGAATATTTATACATTGTAACTTCATTATAAATAGTTTTAAAACAAAGACCTAACTTCAACTACAATAATAAACTATGTTGTTTATGGTGATGATTATAATTGATTAATGCAACAAAGACTTTCCTAAACCCTTATTCAATCATTATAGCCGATTTTGACCTAAACAGAACCAAACCTCGTCACCTAGAAAATCCCCACAACACCCATTTATTATGAATGAGATCCTAGTACGCCCAATATACCCTTATGTACTTCTACCGCAAACCCATTAATTCAGTCAATCCCGACCTCTGTTCCGATCACGTTTTAAATAAATATTCTTCCAACCGGAATATATATATATCTATATTTTCAATTGATGCAATATCAGTCAAGTTGAGTTTTATGCAATATTGTTTTTTACAGAAATATATCATATTTCATCAAACAATACGTAGCCTACATTGCAAGAACGTCATTATAAATAATATAAAACTTATTTTTATAAACAATTAACTCGTAAATAATTATTTTATATGTTAATTATCAATATAATTTAAAAACCAAAAAAATATCATTATTCTCCTTCAATAATCAACTAAAACTTCTGATTTTACTTCTATTTTGTTAATGTTACTGTTATCGAATGTTTTATTAGTTGACTTATTCTCTTGAAGAGTACCAACGGAAGCTGAATATTGCTGATTGGAGCAATATTAAAGCTATTCTGTTTGTAGTAGATAGACTGTTGTATAATCGTTTGAAGTTTTATCGTAACTGATTTATTTATATAAAATGTATTGAAACAAAAATAACCAATAAAAACATTTTAACTAGGATCAATAAAAAGTAGTAATATAACAATGTCATTAAATTATTATTCCATTGGGAATTATAAAATGTAGATTTTGGAAAGCTACATCTACATTTCTACCGCCTTGTAGTATGCAGCGTTTTATAGCAAGTCGTTTGATCATCTTTCCCTTACTTTTCACCGTGGCGTTTCTAATTCTGTCATCTGTCCCCGGATGCACTTTGGTAACTTTGCCTCTCAACTAATGTAATAGTGGCATATTCTTTGATTAGTACTAAATCACTATATTTTAATTGTACTTCATTGTTTTCCTTCCACTTGGTGCAAGTTTTAAGTCTAAGTAAATATTCCTTAATCCAATGATTAAAGAAATACTGCCGGATCTGTTCGAGATGTTTAAACCTTAAGAGATGATTCTCCTTCAAGAGTAGTAGAGATGGTTCTGCTAACGCGGTAGGCTGGTCTCTAATTAAAAAATGAACTGGGGTTAACAGTTTTTCGTCTGTTGAATCTTTTGTCATGGGTGTTCTCTATTTTTTGTAAATAAAATTTCATAGATTCTACGGCTGCTTTCCATAATCCAAAGTGTGGAGCTCTAAGTGGTATAAAATGCAATTTGTTGTTCTGTCTTCTTAAATTATTTAAAATGATTGTGTGGTTCATTTCCGATTCAAATAAATTTTTAATTCTTGTAATTTTTGATTGGCTTCTGTAAAATTAATTCCGTTATCTGAATACAAGTTACCAATATTTCTTTGTCGCGTAATAAATTTTTTCAAAACTGCCAAAAAAAAATCAGTTGTTAGCGTTGTTGTCAACTCCAAGTGTATAGCCTTTGTAGTCATGCATACGAATACTGCAATGTACCCCTTACCTGTTTTCTTGTTTCTTTTATGTTTATAGGGCCACAATAATCCACGCCCGTATTTATAAATGGCCGACTTTGTTGTACTCGATTTCTCGTCAATATTCCCATTTTGATTTCATATATTTTTAGTTTAGCATGAAAACAAGTTATACATCTTTTAATAACATTATGTGTAAACCTTTTTCTTCAAAAAGATCAATATTTGCACGAAATTGTAGCTAACGTTGGTTGGACTCCAAAATGGTGTTGCCGTTGGTGGGTATCATGGATTATCAATTGAGACATTCAGTAAATCCGTAAAAGTAATAATAGTTGTTTTTGATCGAAATGGATCAGTGATTTTTGCAAACGGCCACCTACTCGTATAATGTTATTCTCTAAAATCTAAAAGTGGGTCTAACACGTATAACTAGCTGCCCTTCTTAACATTTCCCTTTGTCATTAATGGCTATCATTTCATCACTGATAGCGGTCTGCTGAGTTATTTTAATTACTTGGTTTGTTCCTCAATACTTAGTGGTCCATATTAGCGATGGTGCATTGAACAAGAAAAATTTCTAATAAATCGTAAACAATATGCGTATGCATTTTGTACATTAGAAATACGTTCAAATGTTAAGTCTGGTCGATTAGTAACCATACAATACTATTTATATTTCTTTCCGGTAAAAATTCAACTTGTGCAAATTTGCTTGTAAGCCAGTGACATTGGTCTTTGGTGAGCTATGCAAGACCATTCTACCATAGCTCATTGGAAATGTGGTTAGAATTACTATTGTCTCGTAATATAAGATCTGCTAAATTGTCTAGTTCAGATATATGTCTGCAGTTATTGGTCTTTGTTATTTCTTTGATTGCAGCAACTCTATTAGCTACAAAAATCTTAAATGATTTGTCTTCAGCCTTGATCCAACCTAGCACAATAGATAAATTAGTTCAACATGTAACATTTTTTAGTTTTATTTAGCAATGTCTTGATTATTTTTTGCATTAATTCGGCTAATAGAAATTTACCACATAATTTTAACCGTATGATAATGGTTGCCTTGAGAGGTGCTACTGTACAATATTTTTTTAATTTGTAATAGGATGATTCTTTTAGTCACCTTTTGTAGATTTTTAATTGTTGGTGTGTATAGATAGACTAGTCAAAATCCATAATGTTGTTATAATAAAAATCAAGAAAACAGTGGCGTAGCTAGAATTTGTAGACCCTCCTGAAAAACATTGAAATAAGAAAAAAAACCCTTAAGTTAAAAATAAAACGTGTATTTTTTATATTTTTTCTTCTTTGTAAGCTCCCCCCAGGTTTTTGATAAACTTTTGTAAGATTGAAAGCCCTCAAAACGTCTCGGGACAAATTAACAAATAATTATATTTCCATTTCCTTAAATCAAATCCCGAGCACTGTAAGAGTTCGGTCAATTGTTTCTAGGTTTCCTTTAAAAATTCTATGTCGTCAGCGCCTGTAATTAGGTTGTCTAAGTAAAAAACTCTTAAGATTACCTTAACCACAATTAGGTGTTAAACCTTGGATTCTTCCACTACTGTATGCAAACACTTGATAGCTATATAGAGCCATACGTAACTGTTTGCAATTCGTAATAGCGTTTTGGTTGGAACGAATGATCTCTCCATAAAATTCGGTAATATTTTGAGTCTTCGGGATAAAGTAATATTTGCCAATACATTTTGGATATGTCTGATGTCACATTATAAGTGTCTTTTCAAAACTTCAATAGGATGTTAAATAGGTCATCTTGTAAAAGTGAACTAATCAGCACTTTATCGTTAAGTGATATTCCTGAATGAGTTTTAACAGAACTATCAACCACAACTCTTAGTTTGGTAGTTGTGCTTGATTTGTTTATAACATAATTCCTTTCTTCAATCAATCTCATTTGACCCATTTCAATGTATTTTTGAATAAATTCAGTATATTATATTCATCTTTATACGTAAAGTCTTTGGTGAATTTCCTTTTTAAATGTTCGAATCTTTTTTACGCTGTAAATCTTTCGCCAAGTATTGTCTGTATTGATATCAGTTTTAAAATTTTATAATTTTTTTTTTCTCCATTGATAAATTGCAACATGACGATGCTGGAGAATGTTCGGTTTGACAACTTTCAGCAATTATTCATCCAAAGTGTGTTTTTGCAACCACGAATGTTTATCGGTGCAATCTGACCAATACATGAAAGCGTTGAATAAATGAATTCCAATTAATAAATGAATTTTTAATGAAATATAAAAATGCGAGTCTGCTAACATTATATTATCTGAAAATTTCATATCTTTGATGTTGATTGTTGTATGCGGAATTTTAGTAATTGTAGGTATCACTAAACAATTGATCGTAGCGGTATATAAGTTTATAAGTGATGGAAATTTATTATTTAGTCTATAGACCAAAATATTTATCTTAGACGTATTTTGGTTCAATCTGCTCACACAACTTGTTGTTATAAAGTTTGACTAAGCGCCTGAGTCCAAGAAGGTTGCATAAAACCCTTACTATCTTTAAGTAGAATTATGGCGGTTGAGAGAAACACATGTGCAGGTTTCATTAATAGTGATGTATAATGAGCATTAGTTGGTTCTTCAGTTTTTGCATGTTGCAGCTCTGCATTAATTTCGAAAACAATTACTTCAAAGTTTCAATCTTTTAATATTTTAAATTTGTTCTTGTCCACTAAGTTGCTAAAATATTGGACATTGATTAAGGGAGTGATTTCCAAGAAATGATGGACAACTAATTAGTTTTACTGATGCTAAAGCATTAATGATTCTAAGCTAACAAGTTGTTTTTCTATAAATGTGTTGTTTCGATAGTGGTCTTTTTGATAATTTCAGTAACTCCCAGACTTGGCATTTATTGTACATCGTACGTAGAAAGCCTTAATCCAGTTAATGATTCTTCCCGGTCACGTTTAGTTCCAAAATCTAATTTTGAAGAAATTAAATAAATTAGAATTTGATCCCATTGATTAACTAGTTCTTCAAGATATTTGAGAACAGTTATTTCGTCACAAAGCTTTCGAAGTTAAAAATTGCAAGATACTGGTTGTAATTCAAACAAACCTCAAACATGGTTTGTTATGATGATTCGCTAATTTTCGAATCTGTTCTTCAAAAGATTCCAAGCAATTGTATAATTATGTGCTGTTTTTTCATTTCTATTTCAGGATCGTCTTGGTTTGTTCTTCCAATGATAAATAAAAATAGTAGAATTTTTGTATTTCTGAAAGCCTGTTGTTATCATGAACTAATAAACTAAATAAATCATAAAATGACACCCAATCTTCATATTTGCCAGAAAATTTTGATAAACTAATCGTTGGTAGTCGGATTGTCTATTGTGTTTCTAGTGTAATATCAGATGATATAAAATTTGAAAAAGTTTTGTTTAATTTCTAACCTTTTTAACAATGTGTTTGCTTTTCCCTATAACAATGTGCTTTTTCCTATACATAAAAGTATTTGTCCTCACATGAATCAAATTTAATGTTTTCTTCGTCAGTTGATTCTTAACTTGAATTCCTCAAAAACAATTGAGTCGGGATTCGCCGTCATAAATGCTTTAAACTTGGTTAATCTTGATATCATGCTGGGTCGCATCTTTTTTTAATTTATTGGCCATTATTATGGTTAATCCAAATTGTCAGATTAATTAATATAGATTATTGCAAATTCAATCCGGTTCCAAAAGACCAATGTTATCTAATGTTTTATTAATTGACTTACTCTCTTGGAGAGTACTAACAATAGTTAAATATTTCTGCGCGAAGCAGTGTTAAAGCTATTCTGGTTATTATCATCATCATCATCATTGGTGTTTTGCTTTTCGCAGGTCCTACGTGCCTCTCCTACAGTTTTTTCGGTATTCCGTCATTCTCTTCATTTCACAGTACATTTCTCATTTTCTTAAAACTTGCGTCTTTCATCCGGGTTTGCATTAATAAATTGATAAAAACTTTGATAGCAAATGGAATAGATTGAAAAGATAGAAGACTGATAGGTGTCTTTCACTTTCCATTTTCCTCCTTTTACTATCAAATTTCCATCAGTTTCTTCCGTAAACACAGTCAAATTCAAATGCAAGCTTTGTGCTTATTCGTCGACTTCTCAAAAGCATTTGTATCAAATTCACCATAATACGCTAATGAATATTTTAGAAAAAAATAAAATTAAAGAAGAAACTAAAAATTATTTGAAAATTACCTAGACAAAAATTTGTGTTAAATTAAGGGCAAACTATTAAAAAGGGTATGTCCCAAGGCAGTTTTGGGATCAATACTCTATCTGTTATATGTAAACGACGTAGAATCATGCTTTAAAAACTCCAAATACTTTTTATACACAGTCTACTTTATATTAATTGTGCACAATATTTGCCACTGACAAGCCAATGCGGCTTAGTGACACTAAAAAATAAAACAAAAATAGAACATCAAAGGGGTTGGAGTTTATTAGGTAGATTCTCTTTAGTATAAGAGGAAAGAGAAGCCCCACACTTTGTCCATAAATGCATTTTCTATCTGCAGCAAAAAAATAAATCCCTCATAAGTCTATGGGATATTCTACGGATACTGGTAAAAATATTAGCATTACCATGAACACCACCATTTTATTTGTTCTTTGTAAATTACAATTTCTTAAGATGGTACAAGTCACACACCTGCACGGTCTTTTATCACGGAAAAAAATAGCCGAAGTCAGTTCGGACCTTAATTGGATTTCCTTAGATATCCTTGAAAACGTTCAAAAATTTTAGTTGTATTCTAGATTGTTTTGCATGATGCATTTGTGTAATACTTAAAATTTTCAATGTTTTCAATTAAGGTAAAATAAAAAGATTTAAGTCTGAAGACCGAGAAAGTCAAGGTTGTGCTCCTGCTCAACCTATCCAATAAGTTGGATAAACAACATCCAAATACTAACCAATTAAGTCGCCAATAAATAAAAATCCACACGTTTAGCAAAATTTAATGTAGATAAAAAGTTTCTATTATTGCGCGTGGGTTGTCTTCACCTAATAGATAATTATTATAAAAATTAGTAATGGGTGCCCTAAAAAAGTTAGCTTCATCGGTGAAAGACACTTTTTCTGCAATCACCTGTAAAACTATTGTCACAAAACAACTCTTTGCAGAAAATCTTTTGGTAATAGTGCTTGTTTGCGTTAAACTGTTTGGTGGCTCACGTTTAGTGTATAAAAAATCTGCTTGTATCCGGACGTTTCATTTTCACAAAAACGTTGGTAGAGACGCGCAAATATGATGTAATGAGGTAGTATTTATTAGAAGTACAGTCCTTTGTAATGCCAATGAATTGCCATTAGCACAACCGCATAAAAAGTTCATATTGCACATCTCTGCATTTGTGTAACTATTCATGTCTTCTTCTTCTTAAAGTGCATTATCCAATCGGACGTTAGCAATCATCATAACAATTCGGACCCTGAAGGCGGCGGTTTAGAATAGTTTATTTAATGTCTTTTTGAAGTATTCCCGTAAATTATTCATCCATAAAGTTCTACGGCGACAGCTCTTTCTTTGTATTTTTTCCTAAATTACAAGTTAAAGTTATGAATACTTTGGCTCTTGTATAATGTAATCCAAGTATTCTAGTTTACGTCTCTTTATTGTTGTTAGTATTTCTTTCTCTATAAGATTTTTTTACCATACGGCATATTTCAAAAACCTCAAGTTTTCTCATGTTAGTCTTTTTCAGAGTCCACGATTTCATACCGTACAGTAATATAGAAAAAACTTAACTACAGACTAACCAAATTCGTAATGCCAATGTCAAGCTTTTACCTATCTCGATACGTCTGTTTACTTTTGTTTCATTATTATCCTCAATTATTGTGCCTAGTTATTGGCAGCTTCTTACTTTCTCTACTACGGTATTGCAGGACCAACAAGGAGACAGCGGAAAAATTAATAATAAAAAAAAGCATAAATATTGAGCTCATAAGATGTACAACAAGGAGAGTAACAGCTAAAGAAAGAAAATGTTATAGATGAGAAAAACCATACAATACAGTTTGCTTAAAAGAAGAAGAAATTGTTTCCCACTGAAAGAATTGTAGAAAAACCAACAAAAATAGCTAACAAAACAGAAGTAGTCCCTGCAGCAGTAGAGGAAATTTACCAAAAAAATTAAAAAAACTACTTAATAACAAGGCATCAAGACCAAACGATATAACAACGGAGTTAGATAGAAATGAGAAAGAGTTAACGCAAATAATAAACAGAAGAAACATTTCCGGCCTGCTAGAAGGAGACAAAAAAAAAATTTACAAAAAAAAGATCAACTTCAGGAGCTATTAAAAAAGTAAAAGACAGTGGACCACAAAGAAAAAAACAATAATAGCGCTAGATATACAAAATGCTTTCAATAGCATACTAATACAACTAATAAATAAAACTATCAAGATAATATGGAGTTACCTACAAGGAAAAAAATCTACTGGCTAAAAATGGAAAATTTAGGCTATCTAGTCTAGTCTAGTCTATAATGAGCAACTCAGAATGCGGCTGCCGGAAGAAGTGACAAAAACGGCATTCGCGGATGATGTGGGTCTGGTAGGTAGAAATATAGACATAGAAGTATTGAAGGAAAAGTCGGAGTTGGCAATAGATATGATAAAGATTTGGATGAGAAATAAAGACTTAGATCTAGCTCCGCAGAAAACTAAGGCTATGGACAAAAAGAACTTATAGGAGAAATGGAAAAATGCAGTTAGAAAAACAAATAATAACCATGGCAAAGAAAATGAAATACCACGGAGTTACACTGAAAGCAAAGGGCTAGAACAAACAAGTTAATAAAGCAGTAACAAAAATAAAAAGAATGCTTAGTTAGCTTTTGCCAAACAAGAGAAGCCAGGAGAAGGAACAAAGAGGCTAATAGCAACGACGGCTAAAAGTAAACTATTCTACGCCACAGAAACATAGAAAGACGCCTTAAAAACAAAACAAAAAAACAGATAGAAAAAAAAATATCTACAAAAACAAGCTCGTTAAAGATCTACAAAGCCTACAGTAGAAAAGCTGTAGAAGTAATTGCTGCAACACTACCCGCAGATTTGATGGTAGAAGAAAGATTGAACATAAAGAAATTAGTAAATGAAGGAACAAGTAAACATAAAGCAAAAAGACGGGCAAGAGAGATCACGATAGAAAAATGGCATAGACAGTGGAAAAAAGAAGTAAAGAGAGAATGGACAAGAGAATTAATACCTTGAAAAAAAAGTAAATATAAATAAACCAGCAACATGTTAGTATACAACACAACTCACCGGACATAGAACCTTTGGTAAGTATTTACAAAAAATAAATTTTCGAGTTTAAAACTATAAAATTTAGATAAATCAAAATAGAAAGAAACACACAAATCAAAAGCCACAGAAAACAAAAAAAAAGAACCTAAAAAAAATAAAAGTTTGAAGCTTTAAGATTTAAATAAACCAAAATAAAAAAAAACACACAGATCAAAGCCACAAAAGACAAAAAAAGAGAAACGAAAAACTGAATAAAAACAAATAAATAAAAATGCAAAGACAACTATGCCTACCAAGAAATGGACGGCAAAAGAATAGACAAAAAAAGAACTAAAACATTATTACCAACCAAAATTGTAGAAATAAAGAAAAAAAAAAGAACTGCTCAAGTAAAGCAAACTAAATAAATTGACTAAGCAATTTCCATGCGGCATATACGCTATATCGAGGTTGAGAAACAATGTAACTTTCAAAATGAATAGAGTATATCGGGCAACCAGGGGACATAAAGATTGTAGAATCTTACTAAAAGTAAAACTGGCAAATATAAAACTACCAAAGAGAATACATTTATTACTACACAAAATATTTATGAAAGAAATGAAAGAAAGAGAATAAAGAGGAAAAAGAAGTTAATAAAAACATAGAAAAACTAAGAATAATTAAAATACCTAAAGACAAAGAAAACAAATATCTTATCTGAATAACGCAAGAATGAAAGAAAGGAAAGATGGTTGTAAGAAGTAGGACAGAAAAATAAGGTATAAGGAGAGATGAGCCGGAGACAGCATGTGTTGCCGCAGCAAACTGTGTAAATTCCGCAAGGCCAAAACCAGCCTACTTCAAACTAGTACCACATTAGTGACAATGACAAGGACAAATTAAAGCAAAGACCAACGTAGAGAAGAAAACTAGAAGGTATTGCCATGCGCTAGTGTTTTTCAAGGGCCACTTGTTAAAGCCAACACCTCACTACGTCCTAAATTTTTTTTTTTTATAAAAAAACCATGATTTTTTTTTAGTTTATTTTCATCCTGTATAATTATTTGGAGATCTTGGATGTCTGTTGTTATTATCGCAGTATCGTCTGCATATCGAATTTTGTTTATGGTTTGTCTGTTTATAATTACTCCTGAAAATGCGCTCTGAATATATATTGAACAAAAGTAGAGATAAAATACAGCCTTGTTGGATATCTCTGCATATTTCTACTTCTTTAGAGTTATTTCCTTCAGCGCTTATAATCGCTCTTTAATTCCAAGTTTTTTTATAATCGAGATCTCGTTATAATCAAGGCCTTAATGTTGTGCTATTTCCATTAACAATCCTGATTAAAGCCTTTTCGTAATCAATAAAACAAATATATAGGTCTATATTCATATCTAAGCATTGTTGTATTAAAACGCTCATACTGATAGTGCTTCTCTTGTGCCCAGATTGTTGCGAAAACCAAACTGTCTCTTCAATATCATTTTCTAGTTTTTGGTATATGCGGTAGTTTTCTGTGGTATTTTCCGGTAGTATAGATAGTGTAGAAAATATTTACTAGAATATGTATTTTGTCGTCTTCAATTAGAGAACAGCTTCAAATGTATAATATTATTATTTAAAACTGTTTAGACTAGTTTAAGAATATGCGAATTTCAATTTTAAGCAGCACAAATATTTAAATTATGCTCTTAAATTATTACGTTTTAAATTAACAATCCAAAAGTACAATTAACTTAATAAAATTACATAAACCAACAAAGTGAATTAGGTGTTTGTGACACAATGTTTGTGAAAAATAACAAAGTTATAATAAAACATATTTTATTTATAAAACTAAATTGACGTATGTATGTAACTACATATTTTGTTTTTCAATTTAAAAACATTGTTTTAAATTAGTTTGCAAACTCAATTAATTTTTTTATTGCATATTGTTTTGAAAGTTTATTAGCAATTATTAATTAACATATAAATATAATCCAATCTATATACTAAAGAATATCATAAATCATAGTAATTAACTACGTGGTATTATAGATGATACCTTATAAACATAAATCAATGTTATATCAGAATATGTTTACCTTAATATACTACTTGTTTACACGAAACATCGGTTTCATAATATACAAACAATGGATCTTTTAAATCCATCCCCAATAGACATTATATTGACATCAAACAAGCATATTGATATAACGTAATGAACCTGATTTAAATTAAATTGCAATTTCAATAACACTATATTTAAATTAAGTTAAAACAATCTAAACAACATGAAGAATACTTAATATTAATTCCAATTAAATTTTCAAATGTAATAGAAATGTTTCAGTGGAGTTGGCGTGTTTTGTGGTGGTCATTCCGTGCGGAGATTGTGTGCGGAAATGTTAATTTAAAGAGATAACAAGCGGTTTGAGGTGAGACAACAGGAGGGAGGTGTAATGAAAAAGCGAGAACTTAATTTACCTTTGAAATATATAAAGTGGCACCCAAAAACATATTCCAGCAGAGTTATTGGTTGTAAATTTTAAATTAATATTTAATCATCTTGGTCCTCTTCTAATTTAATAAATTCGGGCCAAGTATTTGAAGTCCACTGGGTATGGCCACGCTTGCAACGCCTTCGCGGTTGACCAAGAAATTACAGAACCGTGTTAAAGTTGCACTTTGATGAAACCAATTTGCAGCGGCATCTTCTCTAAATGCAATATATCTAGTTACTACTTCTCGCCACTATGTAATCATGTTCTAGATCCTGTCTGGAGGGATTCACTTTGTAGCCACCCAAAAGCAAACTTCTAATTTCCTTAATTAACTAATCCACATATTAATTTCACGTAAAGAATTATGTTGTTTGTGTAAAATTGAAAATTTATCTAGCGTTAGGAATTCACAATCCATAAAAGATAAATTAAAATGCAATAACCGAACGTTTTATAATAAATTGTGGAGCAACCAATGAAAATAAAGTTTTAAAAAGTATGTGGAACTGCAAAGTCGTTCCTCTTGCCCTACATAAAGTTTTACGAGTCTAACGAAGCATAGTGTAAAGTGGTAGGTAGGATATATAAATTATATTAATAGCAAGAGCGCTATATTTTAATGCGAGTTACCTTTAATTACTGTATAATGGTTACCAGATGCATGTATCCTTTTGGCTCCTAGCGCGGCTTTCTACCAGCAAGCACATGTAGTTTATGAGCTGTTATATATTTTGTTTTATAAATGCATCAAATTAAAATTACTCGTATATTATATTAAATAATATGCAATTTAAATAAAATCATAAGACAGAATACAGAAACTATTTATCATATAATTTAATATACATATAAAAAAAAATGCTTATTATTATTACGGAAACAAACTAGCTAACTTCAAAACTAAACTCAGTTTAAAATCAAATTAAGTAGAGAACCCAGTTGATTTAGCACATTTAAACTTCTGACTATACGAATGCGTATAAATATAATTACATAATTAGTCAAATATCAAGAAATGAAATAACTTCTTTATCAGAATTCTCCAAGTAAATATAATTTCAATTAATTTTAATTGGCTTACCCATTAAGTATAAACGTGTAGTCCGCTTACCTAAAACAAATAAAATAATTTAGATAATACAATTATTACTATTAGAAAATAGATTTAAAGTTTAAAATAAAACCACAAAAACCCAACTATTGAAATAGATATAATATTTTAATTGATGCTCACCACAAACGTTGGGATTATTATTACAAGTGTAATGTATTCTATTACAAATTTGTAAAATCAATACATTTTAAAAATGAACAAAACTAAATCTTTGTAACGATTTTGCAATTACAATACGTGATCAAGGTTTTTTTTTATCTGATTGTTCAAAAGCCACCACACATGAGGTATGAAAGGAGAGAAAATAAATAATAATAAAAATTATATAATAAAGAAATACATACAATTTATGAAAACAATAGATTGCAGTAAAGTATTGCAGATAAAAATCCGATGCATACCCAAGATAAGTTAGATTAGGTTAGAAAAGTTTCGCGATTAACTAACCTAACTTGATAATCTAGTACCTTAATTGTTACGTTTATGTTGAATGAAGAATATAGATTACAAAACGATAGATGTACTTCTGGACTACTTAATTAACAACATTTAAAGATGTGTGTTTTATGTCAAATAACTTGTGGAAAATAAATCCGAATTGAGAACGCGGTAGAGAATACACATTAAAAAACAGAGATGCCAATAGAGAAATAATATTTACATTAATTTATAATTAACCTAAATAGCCTATAAGGATACCGAAGCGGTGACATTTTACTGTCCAGAAAGATGGTTTTAAATAATTGGTTCTCAAAAGATACCTAGTTCGTACATATAATTCCGCACATCACACCCGGGCAACTGTATTGACCTGCAGACCAAACAATGTTAGAGCACCAATTCAAAATAAGTCGCGTCGGTCTATTTCTGCTGCCAGGGCTAATCACCGACGCCAGATGTTAAGACTACCACATCTAGGAATTTTGCCGTAAACTCAGAAATTCCAACCTAAGTTTTTGAGTTATTTAACTTTTATATAACATTGAGGCAGTACACGAGACCTACTTAAGTTTTTCTTCTTATCCAATTAGAAAAACTGACCCTCCAGATAAACTTAAACCCGAGACCCCTGGTGTAGCAGTCAAGTACGACAACCATTACACCACAAAAATGGATGACGCAAAAGATGCTGCGCCTTAAACATTGAAATACTAGGCAATTAAAAACAAACACAAACGACTTTTTACAAAATCGCAAATCGTCCAGCAATGCTACAAGCTGCAGAAAAATACTTAGAAAGCCAAGCCAACTACAACAACAAGAACGCGTGAGCAAAACCTACCAATAATACATTCAAAAACAGAACTATAGAAATAACCAGCAAAAAAGAACAAAAAAAAAACTTCAAAAAACCTTAAAAAACACTCTCAAGAGTATTGCGTTCTCAACTCTGAAAAATCAACAACTACTAAGGCAAACATTCTTGGTAGGACTGATAACAAATATCACATTCTTTTCAAAAATGTAACTAAATGCCAAGCTAATCATAAAATGACTTCTTAGAACATCAAAAACAAAAAAAGTTTCAGGTCAGTACGTAAATACTAAAGTCGAGTGCCATTTAATCAAACATTCCCGGTGCAAATAAACGTCTGTACCAAGACGTAAAAAGTTGTTAACTTTAAAGCGCAAT
Organism: Tachinus rufipes; assembly: GCA_963932245.1. NCBI lineage: Eukaryota > Metazoa > Arthropoda > Insecta > Coleoptera > Staphylinidae > Tachinus > Tachinus rufipes. The sequence continues at coordinate 113,239,585 of OZ010741.1, read as the reverse complement.
CCCAAGAGAACCAAAAATGTATTACTTATGAACATGAATTTTTGAGAAAAGGTAAATAAAAAATTTAACAAGCAAACTAAGGTTTTTTGACAATAATAAATCAAATTTTACTTACACGTACTAAATCTAATGCCATTATAAGACTATGTTTCAAAAACCTAGTGACAGCTAAACTGGCAAAATTTAAGAAAAATACTTCTTAAATTCGGGAGCTTTCCCTATGACCAAGTAACTTCTCCACCTAAATTTTGCAGCTTACAAAACGCACCGCTAATTTTTGAGTGCAATACTACAAAACTCTAGAATCTTCAATACTAGTACAATAAACAAAAGCAATACGCCCATGTTCCAAAATATCAACATTATCCTAGCAAATAGAAAAGCCAGTAACATGATAAATAAGTAGTACGTGTCTGATCAAGCATACCGTAACCGGATTTGGTATCAAATCTAAAAAACGTTCCTTCTAGAAAACAAGTAGATACCCAAGAAAAACTAATTGAAAGTTTTCTGACAAAATATTAGTTACAATGGTATTCTGCAAAAACTACTACACACTTCCCGGGCTATACGTTAATAGAAAACCCTGATCTAAAGAACCTTAAATTACAAAAAAAAAACACAAAAAAGACTAGAATATAGAAAACACTATATTTAACAAAAAAGCCTAGAATAGAGAATCAACACAGTTTTACCATTTAAATCACCAAAAAAATTAACAAATTTTAGAAAGTCAAACAAACAAAAAGTGCTCCAAATTAGTGCAAAAAAACTATCAGTAAACCCAAAAAACGGCAATCGTACCATTTACAAAAAAACCCAAATACTTAAATAAATTAATAATTTATTCAAAATCAGTCAATAAATTCGCAGCGGCCAAAGGTCAAGCATAGACAATTGTTTCGGTTTTTCAAACCTCGTCAGTATGCCTTGTACGACCACGGCATCGCATGATAGCAAAGACAATTTTAAATAAATATTTCTGTCCTTATGAACACAATTGATAATATAAATAATAAAACAAAAAACTGGTATCGCCATCTAGTTGCAATTTATTTCCGCATTAATCGGTATATATGTTAAATGATACCGATTAATGCGGACATTTTAGTATTAAATTGCAACTAGATGGCAATATCAATTTTTTGTTTCATTATTCAAATACTTAAAGATATATTAAACTAGGGTTCCGGTGACAAAGGAAACAAACCTCCAAAAACATTCATTTAAAAATTTAACAACAAAAGCCATTCGGTTTCTTTTTGCAACCAAAATAATAGTCGGACGCACATAAAGGACTGACAACTAGTATAACTAGATAGATATATACAATGATAATCAGACTTATTCTTACATACAAAGCATTTGTAACCTTTAAAAAACTACTACTAAACTAGACAAAATGTCAAAACAACTGTGGGCATAGATGCATCCTTAAAACTATTACTCTAACAACCATCCCTAATCATAATTGTAATGGCTAAAGCAAGACAAGCAGAGTACAAACACACTTTAAACAGACCAAAAACAACAAACGTGATGCACAAAACCAAGCCTCAAAACATAAGGTAGAACTTCAACAAAGATTATTGCATAAAAAATCATTTGATGTAATAATACCGCAGGTAAACAAATAAATAAACAAAAGATACTCTCCTATAGTAAAAAACCATCTGGCCAAAAATCAAAATAATACTAAAACTGCTATATACAAAGTCAACCAGGAACAGCAGATTACGCTATCTTTAGATAAACATGCCTTGGTTTTACAACTAAAGTTCATCTTCTTCTTAGGGTTCCTATTCGTTCCAAATGCTGGCAACCATGTTTGTTTTTATCACTTTGTTGACTGTGGCTTTGAATAATTGTGTGGTGGTCATTGAGAACTATGTTCTTAAGTTTTTGAGCCAAGATATTTGTTGTCTTCCTACGCTTTCTTTTCAAAAAAAGTTTGTTCGTTTTTTGGCGTATAAATGCAACATTGCAGGCAGCTACACGGAACTGCTCTCTACATTTAACATGACTAGTCTTGAAAAAAAAACGTTTTAATTTTGACGTGACACTAGTTTTTAAAGTGCTTCGTGGGATTATTGACTGTCCTAACTTGCTCAGCTCTATAGGTATTCATGTGTCAGCTCGAGTTTTACGCAATGACTATTTATTTCATATACCGTTCAAACGTACTGATTATGCGGTGCACTCTGCATCTACACGTATTTTGCGGCATGCCAACGAAGTTAAAGTAGATTTTTTGAATGATTCTTTTAATACCCTGCGTCGTGAATTTGTCACCCATACGTGACCTTTTTTATATTTTGTAACTATTTAAGTTTTATTCTTATTTTTAATATTAGTTGTTTTATGTTTAATTTATGTTTTTTAAATTGTAAATATATACTTATTTTGTAATGGCTTCCGTTGACTAGTAAATAAATAAATAAATAAATAAATAAATAACAGGACTGGGAATATACAGCAGCGCAAGATTCTTATATTTGTGTCTAATGTAAGATCATGGTTTTTAAATATGTTGATCATTCCGTTAAATACGGTTCTGGGTTTTCCGATGCGTATTTTTATCTTCTGCGAGTAATTCCATTGGTCGTTGATGTTAGTTCTTAGGTATGATTATTTACTCACTCGCTCAATAGGTTGCTAATTGCTATAGATGTAGCGGTTTGGTATATTAGTTTTGCTTATAATCATGAACTTAGTTTTGCTCGTATTGCGTTTCTAAAACCGAATTGAGTTGTTGATATTAGCTCCTCGCATAGGTTGTATATTCAACCGTGGATAAAAACTAATTGTTTTGTATTCGTCACATGTTTTTGTACATCTTTTGTTGTTTTTATAGCGGCACATACTTCATCTTCTAGGATACTTAGTCCTGTTATGCAATTTGTTTCAGAAAGAGGTTCTGGGCGGGTGTCCTGAAATATTGTTTCTGTGTTTCTTTCAGATGCTTTTGATCTCTTCTTTGTTAATGATTATTTTATTATCATCTCCTATTTGCTTGTTGCTTTTGTTTTCCTTCCCATAACTTCTCTTATTTTCCGATGGATATTGAAGCTGTCATGTTTCTTTTGTAGAACTTTAATTTCTGTGCATTTTTCCCTCATTTTGTTGTCTTTTTTTCTTTTTTATTGTTTTGTGGATTTATTGTATTTTGTTTGATTGTTTTTTGCAAGTCTCCTCTCTCTGAGTTTTAGTATTTTGTCCGTCATCCAAGGTTTTCTCTTAATTGTGTTAGGTTTTAGTAGATCAATTTTTATCTTTTTGACTGTGTTGTTAGGTTTTTTTAATTTCTATCTCTAAACATGAGTTGATGGTTAGACGGATAGTGTTCTTAGGTCTTCGTTGATTTTGATTATAGCTTGTTGTTTAATGTTATTTTCTTTTAGTCATCTCATGTCGTATTTGTTGATAGATTTCTTCTTAGTTTTTTTTTAATTTCACTCTGAAAACGCCTACTAGTGGTATATGATCCGAATTTATGTCGGCTTCTGAGTATGTTTTAATAAACAGCTATTTTTGAATCTTTTGTTAACCAGGATGTAGTCTATCTGGTATCTTACAATATAGTCTTGTGTATCTTGTTGAAATTTCCAGGTGTATAGCCTTTGTGGTAACAGTGTGAAAAATGTGTTCGTAATTACTAGGTCTTGTTCGTTCACCAATACACTAAGTTGTTCGCCTCTTTCGTTCCTTTCTCCAAGTCCGTATGGTCCTTAGAGTTCTCTTTCTACCATTATTATTGTTAAGTCTTCTTTTGGTATTTTTTTTATTACTTTGGAGATTTGAGTATACAGTTTTTTTATCTCAGTGTATTCGTGTGCTGTTGTTGGAGCGTATATCTGTATAATATTCATATGGCAGGGACTTGCATTCATTTGAATCAGCATTGCTCTTTCTGATATCGGTACAAAGTTTGTAATGCATGCTGCTACTGATTTGCAGACTATTGTTCCAACAACGTTTTTGTGTTCCTTGTTCGATGTCTCTGAATGGTAGACACGATGCTCGTAGATGTTATGTTGGCCTTCTCCCGGCCATCGCATCTCGCTTATTTCCATGATTTTTATGTCCATTCCTTTTATTTCTTGTATTGCGTTGTGTACTTTTCCGTCTTGAACCTTTGATCTTGCGTTCCAAGTACATATTTTCTATCTTTGTTGCAGAGTTCTTTTTATGTCATTTACACATTTACATAATTGTTACTAAAACTTATGTGGATCTTTAATGTGGTGGTTGCTCTGTGCCTTCTACATCCTTACGCCGTTGTCTGTTTTACAGTTCTTCCGCGTTTGAGATTAATTTCTTAACCCATAGGTAAAAGAGTACCCTTACACTTAGTGGTTTGGTTATTAGGTGTCTGCTTATACCGGCATTTATTTGGTACTGGTATTTTTTAGTCCAATACCTGCTATCTTGCCATATCTAGCTACCTTTACTTAGTTTTGCCTACAAGTCAATGCAGTTTTTCGGGGTGTGGCACGTAATAGTTGAAAGACATTTGAAATGACCGTAGAAAGAACAAAAGTGCTACCTTTCCAGCGTAACCCCTCCAAAACCAAAGATAGCTGCTATCAATGAGTGTGCCAGAACCATGATCGAGTCAGGACTACACTCTAACAGAGCAATAACCATTATGTCCAATAGCCAAATGGCATTGCCAGCACTACGTTTGCCAGTAATAAAATCTAAACTGGTTTTAGCTTGTATAAACAGAATAGAAGCGCTGTAGATACTGACTAGGGCTAGTATCTGGTCCGCCCACACTCTCATAGTAAATGTAATTATGATTTACATGGGCACCAGTCATGTATTAGACTAATATCCTGAATCAAGAAATAGTCGTAAAGTTTATTGAAAATTTTCAAAAAACAAAAGACCGCATACTTACTATATTGAACAACAAAAAACTTAAAAGAAAGACGCCGATTAAGTAAAAAAAATATTCCTGGCTCAAAAATATAAGAGACTGAAACGGTTTAGATGTCCTATCCTTGTTCGGTGTAGCACAAATACGTAAAAAAATTGCCAAAATTGTTTCTAATCTCCAGTAAATAATAAAAGTACTTAAAGATAAAGATAAAATTATAAGAATTAAGAATGAGCAATATGAGAGCAAAAATCAAGGCTACTACAGCCAGACACAAATAATGTGGCCTCTATATAGGCAACTTAGTATACACAAAAATTATGTTGAATGTGGTTAAACTTATGCCTTTGCCCGTTTTAACATCTTTCAATCCCAGAAAAACGTCGCCCATGGAACGTTTAAAATGTAAGCGCAAATGAAAAGTGCTAAAACGGACAGTTTAACTACATTTAACATAATTTTTGTATATACTAAGTTGCCTATAAAGAGGCCACAATATTCGTGTCTGGCTGTAATATGGCAACAAAGGTTTATTAACAACAAATGCAAAATAGAATTAGTAGTACCACAAGAAATACAGCAAAATCTAGTAAAGCAACACTATATTTAAAAAACTGTAAGTCACCTAATAAAGAAAAAAAACTACGCTAGTCCAAAACTGCGTCAGTTGTGCTTACATAAATCTACATAAAAAAGTGACACTACTACAATCGCACCCTAATAGCCAAGAGTAAAATCGGATTAAAATGTCCTATTTAGTAGGTTTAAATGTTCTAAGATCCTACTATCCAAACAACCAACGGTTTCAAAAAACATTCACTAAATAAAAAAATGATCCACACAACCACACACTAGCCACTGTCTACCAAGCAGCAAACAATGTAAAATGCAATATGCAAAACTAAAAAAAAAACGCTGCAATGTGTCACTAACTAACAATCGTAAGCACCTTGTGATAAACTGCTACCAACCATTTTTTATGCAACCTTAAACCAATGCCGCCACCAAACCAAGCCCTACTAGGCGTACTGATGCCAAAATCAACGCAGTAGCAGGAAATTGTCTTAAAAAGTCAGGAAAAGCCAGGCTGCATAACCAAAGGTTGCTACCTCCGGCGGTGGAACGCCGTTGCCTACAACACGGGCAATCAAATCTTAATGCAAAACAAGAAAAAGCAATTAACCAAGCCCAAAGTGACTTATTACATCAGTCGCTTAACCAGAAGCTTCAACAAACCCTTCCAATTAATATTATTTTTAACGCTAGGCCGCAGAAACCAAAGTCGCTACCCCAGCTGGTAGAACGTAGTTGCTTACAACACGGGCAATCAAATCCTTAAGCAAAACTAGAAGAAACACTTAGCAATTAACTAAGCCCAAATTGACTGAGCCTCTTAACTAGAAACCTCAGCAAACCAATGCAATTAATATTATTTTTATTTCTTCTGTGCATAAACTTTAGCGCGCAAAGTTACAACCCAAAATGTAAGTCAAAGAAACTAGAGAGAACTGTTGTACACTCAAAACAAACATAATTCACTAAACAAATAAAACTTTTTTTTATTATTTTCAAGCCAAGTTCTCACTTGTCCCTCAAAACAAGTACGCCAATCAACGGAGAATAACTCAACCTAACGAGCAATTAGGCTTACTGCTATCAAGTAAAAAATATTAACGTCTGTATACACATAAATATTTCCCGAAAAAAAAAAACTCTTGCAAATATAAACTTAAACTAAAAGGATTAGGAAACTCCGTAAACCGTAATATCTAGTCTCTAGAGCAAATAAGCTATTTATTTCTTTAAAAGGTTTTCTAGACTTCTTTGCCTTTCAATAAATTTGATCTTAATTTTTGAAACAATCCTCACAATACAAATATATCTATCTATCTAACTTAAAAAGCCAACCGTCAAAGTCGACTTAACACCCTATACAGAAATTCAGCAAAATAATCCATAAAAAAGTAAAATTTGTTTCTTGTGTATGCAATCCGTGTGAGAACTACAAGCAAAAATTAACAACATCTCGACGGTCGTCATCTCTTGCATCAGGCTACACTTTTTTCTTCAGCAACCACTAAAATAACTCCGCCACGGCAAAATTCACAAAAACAATTTATCTGATGTTGTTCTTTCATTAATGTAGCTCAAGCAGCTGGCCAAATTCCAGGAACGTCTAATTCAACCACAAATAGACTCAACTACAAACCTCGTTTGTATATCTTTTAGGAAAAAACTCTTTCAGTACTATTAACTGCCGATTACGTACCATATTTCTGGATGGCTCATACAATTACTAAGCATTACATTTAATCCGGATATTTTTTTTTAATTTAGTACATCCTAGATATACTTTGTTTAATGCTGAGAATTTCTTTTAATTAATAAATTAATTTTGACACGAAGTCCTGAATCTGTATAATATTTCTCTATGTATTTACATACTTACGTAAAACAAATAAAGAAATTATCAAATATAAGATTACACATAACACAAAACAAGCTAAGTAATAAAAAAGAAACAATCTCTTCCATAACCATAGCACAAAATATATCACTCAAACAAAAATCAACAAATTCACAATTAGTATAATTTAAAAAAATAAGCTCCACTAAACTAGATGTAATTTATTTGTACCTTTCAAAAACCAATTTCAATAGAATTTCATTATATTATATATTGATTTCAAATATATAAATAATAAAACTTATTAAATTTGTTTGTTGTATTTTTGGGATGCCAAACTAATTGGTTATCGCCTATGGGTTTCATCAGGCGACTGTGTGATAGATGCTGTCTTCAACAGAACAATGGAAAGCTATTTATATTTTCTCATGAATGATTGAAATGTCTACAACAAACATTTGATTTTTGTTAAACTTTTTAGAGCCCAATGAATATATGAAAAAATAAAAACAATTTACAATACTTTATATTTCACAGCTACTAACATAACTTATATTGTACTGACATAAAGTCATAAAAGCTTTGTTTCGTAAACATTAATATAAAACAAAATTATTTGTAACACATCCAAAAGTAACACCGGAAGTTTTATAGTCCAGCTTATTTCTTTTTAACCCACAGTAAATTTTCAGGTACACTTTATACGAGGCTACTCCTACGATTTACTGCCATAACGCATTGCCTGCAATGACTACAGTGCCGCTTGGAAGTCTCGTAATGTTATAGAAGGTAAAACTATTTCAACTTATAAGAAGGCTGCCTTTGTACGGTTCAGAAAGCAACGAGCTTACATTGTTCAGAATTACTTCTTTTATTGTAAGAAATGTTTTATTAAATATTAATCCAATATTGAAAGGTCCAAATAAATTTGAATTAATTTACATAAATATATGGATTTCACACTTTGCTCACTCATCAATCCAAATGATTCACTTACATTGTTTCGGAAACTATAATAAACTTAGTAAAATGTTGCGCTAGTTAAACTCCTTAACATACGTTAGTATTCAACACGGAGAGTAAACTTAAATTTGTTCACAAAATATAATTTTCCCCTGATATATACTATGGCATATAGTAAGCCAGAATTTCCATCTACATCCTTCTGTTTAAGGGAAGTTTGTGTTTGCCTGGCTTGCTGTAAACTGGCGTAGATTCGAAGTTAAACGGGGGAAACTTATAATGACGGTCAGTATACAGCGAATAATTTACATACGGTTACCTTTATTAGGCTTCAACTAACTGTTAATTGGAGATTTTATACGCTTAGGGTGCTTCTGCTGTAATTTAGCAAACACTTTTTGGTGACCACGTATTTTGCGTGATTCTTACTACAAGGGATTTTTTCTTCGTATATCGTGCCGCCTTAATATGAGAATTATGTAAAGTAAGTAATGCAAATGTATTTAGATAACGTATATTTTTAATGCTAATGATTCCAGTTGGGGACAGGACAAATTATGGTCGTCATATATAATATGATGTGATTAAGATAAGTTATTTGTTTAAAATTGTTTGAAAATTTTATAAAATATGGAAATCTAAAATATTAGATAATGAAAATTAACATTATATAATGCGTTTAATGTTCATGTTGTCATATTTATTTTAATATAATTTTATTTGATAATTATCCTACGAGTAATAAAAATAAAAACTACAAAAAAAAAGTTATAAATTCTATACAAAATAACATGCTTTAACACTTGTCCATTATCCAATTTAAAATGTAGTTTTAATTTAAATAGGTTAAACAGCGTACAAACGTCCACTAGTATTATAGAACAACCAAACACCTCCCAAACAAGATCCGGAGCCAACCTGTGATGACATTTCTTCTAATCACACAACAAATATTAAAACAACCACACTACGTTAGTTCTCAGAAATGACAATTTAGCTACAAAACTTCATAACTGTGAACAACAAAAAATCAATCATACAAAAGTGTAAACATAAAATGCAAAGATAAAAATACTACAGTAGTATAAATCATATAGACTTATAACTTATAGATTTACATAAACGTATAGTATAGTATCAATTCAATAAAAAATTAAATACAAAAAATCCTGTCCACTTATAGTTAAGAATATACCCTGGTTGTAACCAATCAAAAAAATCTTTGTTAACAAAGTATAACTTATATTTAAATACCAACATCTTTTAGAATCTTAGTCAAGTATTAAATATTCTCTGAATACACCAAAGCTACTACAACCCTTACTCTGCATTTGCAGCCCCACCAGACTTCAAAACAAAGACAAGAAAACAATATAGAAAAACTCCCAAAGACAACCGTCTTTCAAGAATATAAACGGCCGCATCCGTATCACCTACAAGGGCCCAGCCAGTTACAAATGGTGCCCAACGTATAGCAATTTAAAACAAGTTGTTGTTGGGACGTAAAAGCATCAACGTCCCAACAACAACCCCAAAAAAAAAATAAAACCCAACGACTGAGACACTCTAAAGAAGCGCAGCAAACATTAGCAACCATCTCTGATAATAACAAACCAACTCATTTGGGTAACCACGACACCCCTGTCTTGAACCAGATCAAGACCCTTGTCAACCAAACCGTTGTGACCCCTGTCAGCAAACCCAACGCAAATAGAGTACATGTTCAGACACATATTCCGAACAAACCCCAGACACGTACGGGTGAGCCCGATAAAGTAATATGCAACACGGAAACAACAAGCACCGCAATACCTAACCACTTTAAGATAGAAATCAATACCCAAGCAGTAGTTGATATAGAAGTATTGGAAGAAACAGCGGTTACTACCACTAACAACCTGCAAGAATCCGTCGCACCGACAATGCTCATCCAAACAGATGCCAAACCTCCCACACCTAACATCCACCGCACAACATGTCAAAAAAGAGTTCAACAAAAAAGTGTTTGACACTTCGATTCAGCCCTACCTGTAGTCATCAACGTTTGTGACTGCGCCAGACATAACAACCCGGATAAAGACCGCCTCACGGTCAACATCAAAGCAAATACCATTTTGTCTCTACGCACCCCAAAAGTATCTGTCAATACACAGACCGGCAAAATACCGTCTATCTTCATAGACAACAAGGAGAAACCAGAGAAGTCACTCAAAAAGTACCTGAAGTTGAGTCCGGTAAAGCCCTCAATGCCCGTAGGCATCTTCCTGAGACCGTAATGGCCGTCTATCACAACAAAACAGACTACTTCGACACAAAAAACCTACTACATACAACACACCAAAACTACAAGACAAAACGTGACGCTGTGCACCTAGTAAACACCAACGTCAAGACAAAGAAAAAAACCTACACCATCATAGATGAATTTTGCGCAATACTACCGCGTTGTGACTTAACACCTTGTGCTCAAGAAGTTGAATTGGCTCAGTTTGTGCCACTACTGTGCAGAACACCGCCAAAGCCCAGAACTTAAAGCAAATACGTACTAGTCAGTGCTGCAAATGTTTCAGACAACTCAAACCCGCGACATCCAAACTAATAGTAAAACTCCAGATACTTTTAACTAAATACAAACTACTCCCGTACAAAGCATTAGCACAATAATAAAAAAATCGACACATAGATACCATTTGCATATAAAAAAACTCAAAAACGGTCGAGCAAAAGTTACAGTGTGGTATGACTATGGTAACCTAGTGGCACTAGAAAGAGTTTATATGTGTGACAGTCCCCCAACTCTTATAAATACAGAATTTTTACAATCGCAGTCAGTCCAGTTCAAAAGCTTAAACAAGCAACATAGAACAACTACAACACCTGGCCACAGATGTAAACTGAAAGATTTTGTCTAGTGCTACAAGTAATTTTGCCACCATGCCCCAAAATTGCATATATTGGTGTCTAAGCAGATTGAAAAGATTGGTGCCAAATAAATTAACTGCCAGTCGTTGTGGGGGCAATGATCAATTTTTTATTACACTAGAGCAGCACAGCACCAACAGTATATCGTCGTGGTAACCACAATAGGTTCTATGTCATAAAAATAAAATTGTTCAGGAAAAACAAAAAACTTACTAGTGTAGCCAATACTTGCAATGTCAGACGTCATATACCTTTTGCATACTATGCAACTTATTATTTTGATCACTAAATTCAAATAAACCAATTTTCAATTTTTTTTACATAAAACATATTGTGGTTACCACGGCGATATATATTATATTTTTGCTGTCACAGAGGCGGTTGCTCCAAAGGAGGCCAAGATACAGCCCTCCAAAGTCAAGAGTGAGACACAGACGCTTCCACCATCCGAAGCTCCAACGCGGAAATCTCACCAACGTTTCGTCAGCTATCCACGAGTCTGAACTAACTTAGCGAGAAAGAAGAAAACATCAACCAGTTCCGGAGCAGAATCTACGCCATCTGAAATTGCAACTCAAAGCATCAAAACAAACTGAACCATCGCCGCTCGACAACGTCAGCTAGAACGCCGCCGATCCACAACTATCCGCTGCAACTGCATAAGACAACTCGAGCCTAAAGAAGAAGCAGGATTTGGTCCTGCTACAGTGCACAAGCAAAATTTCACAAAGCCCACTTATTCGGCAGCCCACCGACCCATTCCGACAACAATATCAGCTATCTTAACCCCAAGTGGATTTCAATTAAATAGTCTATCATTGTCTGTGATTCAAAAACAGAACCGCTATAGCTAGGTATGTAAATTGAGCGCCGCATCAAAGAGTTAAGATAATATAGTAAACAAGTAGAATTTTCTTAATTTATTCTGCAATTTAATTGGGTCAAAGTTTTATTATAGATCATGGTGAGCGGAATACTTAATTGTATTATTTTGTACAATCTTGCCAATTCCTCATTATCCTTTATGCGCTATCTATCTTTTTATGCTACAAACCCTCTTTACCTCACCTCAACTGCCACGTTAGTTTTTCGACCCATCAGTGACTAACTAGTCATGGTTCTATTAGTAGTCATTTCTTTGCTCTTCAGTTGTTGTTTTATCTCTGCAGTATTAGGTCTTGCTTTTGCTTAGTAACTACAATTAGGCCTTACTTTGTACATAGTAGCCAAAATTAAAAAAAAAAACCGTGTACTGAATGTGATATTGATCATGTTAACTGTGAATTTCTCAATGATGTGTTGTCACAGGAAGAACAAAAATATGCGTTTTATCAGCATGATGGTGCTACGGCGCATACTTCACAATACGATTGCAGAAATCACACCAAATGAATTGGCAAAAGTTTTCCCAAACATATTGAAACGTGCTGATATGTGTATTAAAGTTAATGATAAACACTTTCACACTTGCTGGAAACAATTGAATGTTCAGTATGTTGTTATTTGTAATATTCTGTATTTACTACTTTTAAATAAAAAAAAATTAAGTTATTCACATAGGACCTCTTTTAACTTGGCCACTCTGTATATTCTTGATATGGTTGCTCTGTTGTTATGTTCCTAATGCGTTTATCTGGGTCTATAGATAAGAAAATTCCAGGACTTAATCAATAATGATTTTGTTCAAGACTAGCTTACACCTGGTTGGCAATTTGCAATAAACAAGTTTTAGTTTTTGGTGCAGCTATCGTCTTGTTGATTAATTCGCATTCCTTTCTTGTGTTGAGTAGCCATGATAAACCGCTTTCTGAATTAAACTATCTCCTTGCCGTATCGAGCGGCTTTAAAGTGAAAAATCTTGGTTCACTCAACGCTATCACCGATAATCTCTATCTCTACTGTCGATTAGTATCAGTAGCGTCCACGCAATGTCACAATCGGCAATCTTTAGCGTCCATGCTTAGCCAATTTAACAGTTAATATAGAAAAATAAAGTTTAGATCCACTGAATGGCCAAGTAAATTTAAGAGTAAATTTTGTTTTGTTTCACCCTTAGTTAAAAAAAACTCAAAAAACGGTTTGTTTATGACCGCATCGGATGAGACCACCACACTTTTCAAAATTTTAAACAAAAGCTGTAACTTTTTGTTTTTAAAATTATAGAACAATTTTCCAAAAAAATAGTAGCTTTGTAAATTTTTTTCCAAACAGAAAGATAGACCAAAAACTAAAAAAAATTCATACCTAATCACCAATTTATTTGTCTAGGTGCCGCCTTCCCACTCCCATACGCCATTCCCGTCTTTGTAGTGTATCCTCTTCTTCCAGCCCTCTTGCTCTCATCGCATCTCGAATAATATTGTTCCATGATCTTCTGGGTCTTTCCATTTTCCGTCTTCCTGGCCGTTGCCATTCCCATACTCTTCTAGGCCATCTATCATCCGTCATCCAAAGAACATGACCAAACCATTTTAAGCTTTTTATTTCCACTCTTTCCACTAGTGTTTGTTAAGCTTCCATTATCCGTCTAATTTCCAGATTTCTTACTCTCTCTATTCAGGACTTTCTGGCGCTTCTTCTTAGGTAGTCCATTTTTACGGTATTTATTTGTCGCTTTTCTTTAGCTCCCAGTGTCTATACTTCTGCCCCATATGACACCACTAGATCTGCCATTGCGCGTCTTATCCGTTTCTTTACTTTTTTTCTTATGTGCTTGTCCCACCAGATCGAGTTTAGACAGCCAACCACTTTTTTACCTTTTTCTATCTTGTCCCTAACTTCCTCTTTTGCTATTACATTTTTACTAATTGTGCATCCCAAATATTTGAAGGTTTTTAACAGCTTCACTTCAATTGTGTCGTCAATAGTTATTTGGAAGTTTGCATCAGTTTCAATCACCAGATATTCCGTTTTATTGAAGTTTATGTTTAATCCCCAATTGGTATATGTTGCATGCAGTCTTCTAAGCATAAATTCTAAACCATATGCGTCCTGTGCTATCCTTTAGGTACACCCATTGGCCCGCAGCTGTTTTTCCATTCTTTAAGGCATGCCCCCAGATATATGTTAAATAAGATTAGAGAAAGAGAACATCCTTGTCTTAAGCCCATAGAAGAAACTATGATTACTGTTTTATTGTCTTTGTACAGTTTTTTATCAATTTAACCAATGGATCTTCTACCTCTGTATCTATAAAAGCTTTCCGCATTTTACCTCTTGGTACCGAATCGTATGCCTTTTCTAGGTCTATAAAAGCTAAATGTGTGTCTTCACAAGTGCTATTTCCTTTTGTTATAATTTGCTGTAGAGTAAAAAGATTATCCCTACATGATCTTCTAGCTGTGAATCCGGTTTGATCTTCACTTATTCCCCCATCAGTACTTTCTCTCAATTTAACTTCTAGAGCTTTCGCGTATAATCGGGAAAGAGCGCTATTTATGTTCAATCCGCGGTAGTTTTTTGGGTCTTTCCTGCTTCCTTTTTTAAATATCGATATAATCTGGAACTCTTTAAATTATTGCGGTGTTTTTTTTCCTTGGCACAGGTGTTAAACAGTGAAGTTATACCTCTCCTTCATTCTTGATTAATTCTATTACGATTCCTCCCAAGTCCGATACCTATTCGTTCTCCATTCCCCTTAATGTTTTTTTGAATCTCCTCTTCTGTAATATTTATTTCTGCATGTTGTGTTTCAAAATCCGCTTGTATTTCTTCTATTTTATATTCATCTCTATTTTCTACTAACAGATTTACATAGTGTTTTTTTCCAATCTTCTATATTTATAGTATTTAGTCTGTTACTTTTTGAATTAGTAGTTTTCATAGATTTTATTACTTTCCAGACTTCTTTTGATCTTGATCCCCCAATTTGAGACTCTATTTGTGTGCACCTTCTTTCCTTTGATTTCCTTACTTTATTCTTAAATATTATTGTTTAGTCTTCGGTATTCAGTTTCATTTTCTTCGGTGCGCCAGCTAAGCCAGTCTCTATAAGCTAGCTATATTCTTTTCTATCCCGTCCTTCCTTGGCTGCTGAATGCACGCTATTTGTGATTACTTTGTACTCCATTTTTTTATTTAAAATCATAATAGTGTTTTGCCATAAGTACTCAAACGAGACATCTGACAAAATGTAATCCTTAAAACCGAAAGCATTTTCAATCAAATTTGAGTAGTTTTACACATTCATCGTTTAGGCTTTTGTTTTTGAGTAGTAGCGTCCCAAAATCGCAATTTAAAAGCATTTTTGATAATGCCCCACTGGTTAACCTGGGCACAGAAAAAAAAAATGTGCTTAGTCTTAAATAAAATATTCATCGTTTGTCGACAAATTCTTATTTTTATAATTTTAGAATAAACAAATAAACCATAAAAACAAAAAAGATCAAGAGATTAATGTACAAGGCCGCGTAGTCTTATTCTAAAAAGAAAACTACAGTATCAATTTTGTAAAATTTTTGAGGTGAGCTATTTACGAGAAAGAAATAAACATAGACTTTTACTTTTTATTATTTTTATTTTTGCGTTGGGTAGAACTCGCCAAAAGCTTTTTCATCTTCCAAGTTAGTTTAAAAAATTCACACTAAATACTGTCTGAATTTTTTACCTCCTATACTACACACCAATTAAAATAACCGCATACTAGTTAACCACACTATGTAGTTTTTATCACATATATACAAAATTGTATGATTTTTAGAGTATAAAGCATATTCTTGTTGGAAATAAAGTCTATTATTATAATCTCCCCTAACAGACAATAGTGAAACATTACCAGAGTTCAGTAGGATTCTTTTTCATTTAATTACTTAAAAAAAAGACGTATTATTATTACAAAGTCGTTTGTGCTAATTTTATGCAATCATTTATAATATTACCATACTTATAAATCTATATAGAAGAAATATAATACAGCAAAAAGTTCATGTTACATTTTATTTCAACTAATCTAATCTGTAACTAGTAGTACAGTAGTACTACTAGTTTCAGTTTACTGTATTTATTTTCATATATTATTGTAAACAAATATAATATATTATTTATAGTAGAAATATTATGGGCCATAAAATATTCCCTAATCCATCAAATGCTTTCAATATGTAATAAACCGAGTTTTATTACCACTAATTCAAACTAAATTATTTAATAATTTCCAAAACTTGCATTTTATGTTAAATGATAATTAACATATTATATGAACGGATGCATTATAAGGAGTTATTTGGTACATTAATTCCTTATCCAATATACGTTAAGATAATTAAATTGAATTTTAATGACATATAGTAATTATTGTCCCATTCACACGTTCCGTTTTGTGGCTGGAATGCAAATACGTTGAAAACGTGTCCTAAACTGCATGCACAGGTGATTGCGAGATGAAATTAATGACATGAGCAGCAGGAAAACAAAGCTATAAACTTTGGTGGGGCAAGGTAAAAGGAAAGCAATCATCGTATTTGGATAAAGTGCATGCCAGGTATCGATTATACGTTCCCCGAATACAAAACTAGTTCCTGGGCAAAATTCCCACACCCGAATTACGGATTCAAATCGGCGAATGTGAATCTTGAAGTGTTATTACGTGAATGTCAATGCATTATTCTCCTTTTTCAACATGTATGCATATATACCGGCACACAAATGTGTGTGAAAAGAGGAAAAGGATGTGCGAAGCATGACGAACACTGACAACTCCATCACGCACTGTCGTTAAACATACATTACATATTTTTGGAAAGGTGCTAATGGATATGTTTTCCCCATGCCGGGAATCGCGAGCTTTTAGGAACAATGTTTTTTTTCGCATATATAAAAAATCACTTTCATTTATGTTTTATTTATTATCGTTGAGTTTTTATACAATAATGATGTCGTTATGTTAAACCACCGTAATAATGTATACTTTTTTCTATTTGGTTCATAATAAAGCTATCATAAAACACTTGAAAAAGGAGTAACCACTCGTAAAATGTTTAGGACAATAATAATGTTATTGAAGTAATGAAAAAAAAAATTGAAATAAAATGAAATGAAATTTTGCATTTTCTTTATATAAGAGAATTATAGTGCAATTTTATGAAGATGACAACAAAGTTGCAAAAAAACTACATTTCAACTATAAAACAACTTAAAAATCAGTAAAAGAGAGAGGTTAAATCTTTTTGATCATTCTTGTCTCTTGAAAAAAATTGACGGTGCCTTCTATAGAATCCTTACAACTACAATAAGTATTTCTCTCCACAATATGCTCAATAGTCAAAGGATCAAAGCTTGTTTGGCATTATGACTGTTCGTCGCCGATTAGAAGATGATCCTCCACTCTCTTACTGAGATGTACCGTCAAGTACCATAATTTTTAAAATGAATCCCATGAAACCTAATGTCCACGTGACCCAGCGTCTAAGTGAAAAGAGTTTCTGTACAAACTGGGCTAAGCAGAATACTGCAGCTTGTACAAACTAGAACAGTAGATCAACCAAGTACATAAACTTTATATTTTGGATAACACTCAAAAAGTCCAGAAAAAATGAATTGAAAAATGACGCCTTACAATGTAACTAAGTTTTATGAAACGCAAATAATTAATTTAGACTAAAAACAGAAGCTATCATAAATAGGTCCTACCGTCAATACCTAAAAATGCTGCTTTTGAACGCACTCCGGTCTGGTGACAATACAAGTAAGACAGTGTTTTGCTGCCAAGTGCATAACGACTGCAACAAGCGACTGGTAAAATACACCCATCTCCTAACTAAACCTCGGTGCAAAATACGTCCAAAATAATTTAGTAGAGTATCTAATTTATGTTTTGTAAGCTGTGAATAGGGCTATAAACCGTGATTTCTAAAAACCTGCTACAACGATAACCGCAATAACAAAAAAAAATGCTAAGTGTCAACCCCTAAGTATAATGCTTTCCAGTTAGTAGCTCCCATTCCCCTCAGATATTCTAATGTAAACGTGTAAATGCTTGGTCAGTTGTGTAAGAATAAAATTATTTGTTCGACAAGTATATCGGTTTATACCAAAAAAATCTGTTCTTTGTAATAATATAATTTCATGTAGGCTCAGAAAAAATATATTCTTGATTCAAAATATAAATAAATTAAAATAAATAATAAAATTTACTTTTTTTTTCTAGCGTTGCTTTATTAGTACCCAAATCTAAAATCTAAGGTTTAAGTATAACATCGTTAATTAGTCTAGAAATAAAAAAAATCTTAAAGGTATGTAAAACATAACCGGGCATAAAAGAGTGTTATTCATTCTTTACCATTTGAGGCTTTAGAATTTTGTGTTAATAATGTGTTTAACATTAAGGCCTCCTACGTAACCTTTGTTGAAAATATGCAATAAAGTCAAAGATGTAGAAAACCAGATGTTGTACTAAGCTGACTCAAACAAAAAGCAGTAGAGCAAGTTGAAGCAACGCAAGTTAGGTTAGGTTAGTTCATTTATTTACCGTCGGTCTATTTCTACTGCCAAAGCTAATCACCAACGCCAGAAGTTAAGACTTCCACATCTGAAAATTTTGCTGCAAATTTAGAAATTCCAACCTAAATGATTGGGTTCTTTAACAAGACAATACACGGGACCTACTAAAGTTTTTCTTTTTATCCGAAAGAAGGCGTACTCATCACAACACATTTTTTCTTACCAGAAAAACTGACCCTCCAGATAGAGGACTCAAACTCGAAACCCCAACTGTATCAGTCAAGTACGTTCTTTGAACTGTCGTTTACCCTTAGTCAACTTTTTGGTCTCTCTTGACCACTTTCTGGTAACCAACACTATTAGATATTAAGGGCATAGTAACCAAAGCAGCTTTAAAATATTTTCTTCAAAACCCAACATAATAAACATTTATAAAAGTGCGCAACTGTTATCTTAAAATGGAAAATTACAAGTTTAAGAGAAAATAGTACCTAGAATGGTCCTGATATCTAGGGCAATCCTTCGTCGTTGTAAAAGCGGGTTGCTCCATAAACAGTCATATTCAATCAAGCTGTGCTAGAACAAACACTGACAACAAATCTGGTAATAAAAATTAATAAAAAGAAAAACCCTTTAAAAAAGTGACGTGATAACGTCCATAAAACAGCAGAAGTAACCGTTGCAGTGTTACTAGAGCACAGCACAATAAAAGTCTCAAACAAAGTAACGCATATAAAGAAACACAACATTGTCTACCTTGCATGTCGCTAACAAATGAAAGTAAAGCTAAACCGGCAAGAGCTGGTATGATAACAACATCAAAGAAAAATGAAGTCGACAACCCCAGTAACCAACAGCATTGTAGAGACGGTAAGAAAAATAAAGTAAGTAATACAAAAAAAGAATCACCAGTCCTAAAACCTAGCCGGTATAAAAAAAGAACGGAAAACCGCAACTTGCTTGCTAAGCAATCTGACAGCAGACATAGTAAAATTAGTAGTGCAAGTTAAAAAAGATAACAATACAAACAAAAAATAAAGGAGATAATAAGCAAGATATTCAAATTGACAACAAGGAAAGCAAACGGATCACAAAAAAATTTTAAAACGCAAACAAATTGGCTTAAAAGCCCAAACAGTAAAAATAGGTACCCAGACCACAAACAAAAAAAAAGAAGTAAAAGACGTTTTAAGAAAAGCGTTTGCCAAACCCGACGCCCTGCTAAAAAGTGAATCTCTAAGAATAAGCAACAACGCCATTAGATTAGGAAAACTATTGGAGAAAGTTGAAACAAACAATATATAAAACAGCTAAAACTAATACTACAAAACTGCTATAAATGCCAGGGATTGTTAAAAAAAAGAAACTTAATACATGTGAAAAAAAGAGAGGCACAAAATAAAAAACTACAGTAACCCCCAAAAATGCTACTTACGCACATAAATAGATCCCAAAACTAGAACAATGCTTTGACCTATATACAAAAACCTCGTATAAACGCTGCAAAAAAAAAAAAAATATCGTCCAGCTTATAACATACGCGGCAGAAAGCCAAGCAGAAACAACACAAACAAAAAACTATACTTAGAACAACAAAGGTGCGAGTGCTAAGAAACATAACTGAGCAAACGCTAAAAAAGCAAATACCAAGTACTAAAATACGACAAAGATGCAACACACAAAATCTAGTTAGATGGATAAGGCTAACAAAAAAAAAAAACATAAAACAAAGACGTAACAAAGATGAAAGATCACCGGACACCACTCGGCAGATTACCAACGAATGTTCTAAACATCAGTACCGCAAGACAACTTAGAAGTAAAATAAATACAAGATAAAAAAGAAAAACAAATACATACAACAAGGTCTACAAACCAACACTAAACTTAGACAAAAAAAGCTCACAACTGTTTATATTATGCTATATTTATGTTACTTTCCGCCTTCAATTAAGGAAGATAAGTTCATCAAACAGCATAAAAATTAGTTGTTGATCAAAGAGACTATGCTAATCCCACCACTATGCTCTACGGTAAAAAACCGCAAAAAATTTGCAAAATTAGTTGTAAAGTACGACTTAGTAGTCCTAAAAAATAGCAACAAACCAATTTTTGAAAAAATTGGAAAATCCTCTTTTATCGACGTGACCATGTACTCAACAAGCTTGGCAAAACAAGTCCACAAGTAGCAAGTATGTACTATAAACTACAAAAGATCTAACACCTACAAAAAAAAAGTAGGTATTGCAAGGCTGCCTAAGCACAACAGCGGACCGCTGAGGTAGAGGAACGCATAAAAAAAGCAATTAATACACACGCCGTTAACGAATTGATAAACAACATAAAAAAACCTGCTAAAAAAAAAACACAGATTTCACCCGAGTAATGGTGAAGTGGTGACATTGCCAACATTAAAACTAACTACACGCAAGCAAAAAAGACGCAAACTAGAGCAAAAAAAATCGCAAAGACTTGGAAAGGTTAAACCAGCTAAAAACCCAATACAAAAAGAACCGTACATCCATAAAAAAGCAATAGAAGAGGCCAATAAAAAGTCATGGAATGAGCTATGCCAATAAGCGGAGTACTCTCCAGTAGCAGAAATCAGAATGCCCAAAAAGCAGAATCAAAACCAAGATAGCTGTAAGGCCAGATGACATTCCATCTAACAAAAAAAAGTCTACTACAGTACATTGCCTTAAAGTATTTAGGGTGCCTCTCAATATTCCTTTATAAGACATATTCCCAAAAAAGTTAACCTAAAAAAAAAAAAAAAATGATCAACACTCATGAACTCTGCCAACAAACTATGCAGACAGTTAAAAAAAAACATTGCCAACACGCAAAAAAAATTAAAAAAAACGCTCCACTATCCATGCAATAATCAGAGTACAAAAAATAGCAAAAAAAACCGTTATATTAGTAACAACGCTGAGTAACATAGTTAATAAGCATTGAAAGAAATGTCGCCATACCCAACCAAGATTACAAGCAGCTAACTATAGGAAAACAACAAGCTGGAGCAAGAGAAGACGGGCGGAAATCCACAGAAATTGCAAATTTCCAACCTTATGAAACGTCAAGTATAACAGTATCCTGTCTAAACCCATGCCAGAAAAAATCACCTTGATATAGTATGCAAATAACCTAGCAATGGTCGTGTCCAAAAATAGCAAAGAATGCAATGAGCGACGGCAAGAATAATAAAAAAGCGCAACCTACAATTAGCAACACACAAAACCGAAGCTGGCACAATAACAAACAAAAAAAACTCAAAAAAGTATGTTTTCGAAATGGGAACAAAGCTTCAATATTTTAAATGATTGATTTTCTACGTTAGCGGAGGGAAACAAAAGGAGTATTGTGTAGCGTGGTAAACTCTATAACACTATACGGCACTTGATATAAAGCAAATAAACAAATGTGAAAAAGTATAGAAATATGTTTGCCAAAACTCAAAGTAAAATTGCCATAAAAGTTGCTCGCTCTTACAGAACGGCGTCTAGAAGAGCACTACTACTACTACTACAGAAAAGATATATAGAACCACCAGCAAACAAAAAAGTGAGGCCAGATAACCCAAAAAAAATTGATACCAGAAATATTTCCGTAAATCAAACACGCGTACGACTCCATTGTATATCACCTATTGCAGTGTCTTACAATACAGAAGCGTTTCTCTAGCTATCTGCACAGATTTATTTAGACAAATGCATGTACTCTATGCTAAAAGATACCTCAAACACACGGTGCTACACTGTAGCAAATAAAAAGAAAATTATGACTAATGGCATAAGTTGTAAATTTGGTTAGGCTTATGCTAAAGAGCAAGACAAACTGGCATTACATAGGAACGGCCAAAAATAAGATACTAAGCAAGAAAATAAAAAAAAAAACAATAAAAAAGAAAGTAGACACGGCAAAGCTATTCTACAGAGTAATTTTGCTGTAAGTTATGGTAGACAAGAAGAGGTTTAAATAGGTAAACTACTTTTAAATACTCACAAAAAAAATACAAACAAAAACAGTTCCTCTTCCGCAATGACATAGTGCGACCTTACTAATTTATGCTTGATGTGGTGGTTGATATTTCAAACGTTAGCTGTTTATAAAAGTAACTTTAAATAACTAAACGTAAAAAAGTACAGGGTAATTATAAATGTTTGGGTGTTTGGGTTTGGTGATAACAAAGTTTATAAACTGTGGACCAGTAGTTTGATTTTGTGTTCCCGCCCACCCAGCCAAATGTTAGTCATCGAAGAAATAGAGGTTACAACCACCTCCCGTGTTCTTGCAGCTAATAAACGTGATAGAAAGATTGACAGATGTCATGAAATTAAAAGAGAAAAATGACATAAGCAATTTCTTGGTACAAACAATTGGGTGGGTGGGCGGAAATAAAGTTTATGAATTGTAGACCGGTGTTTTGATATAATGTTGTCAATTTCCTTTAGAAGTCCGCAAAAATACCTGTGGCTTGTGAGCAACTAAAAGAGCCAATATAAATAATAAACCACAGCTTTTACTGTACCAACACAATGATATCAATCTTGCCAAGGTTTCATTTTTCAAACTCTGGCAATAGATTTTGACATCCGGTTTAAACTGACACTCTCTCATTGACCAACATAACGGCTGAAATAACCAATGTGAAGATTGTCAAAGCGTCCATCTTGTATGTTATCGCAACCTTAAGTATTCCCAGTCGGATTGCCTTCATTGGCCAATCCCAATTTCTTACAGCACCAGGCCTAGAGTAGCTTGGATGTAGACATACATGCAAACAACCGTTGCCTCCTGGTCCACCAATTCTTAACATTAGATGCGCCACCGCTGTTATGCTCCTATTATTGCTTTTTCTACATAAGTATTAAATAATTGATAGGTCACCAACGTAATAGATTTTCTTTATTAAAATTTTCTTTCCTAATAAAACTAGTTGCTCTTCGGTTCTACGCATCCCACTGAAATCTTGTATAGTGCTATATAATTTCCGGTCCATTGTCCAATCTTATTTGTTTTGATGCCAGAGCAGCTTTCCTGCAACATTGTTTTAGTTTTCGCGCTTTTATTAGTATTGACTAAAACTAAGTAGTCTATGTGCGGCATCAATTTTTCTCAGTTTGACTGAAGCTTAGTAAGGGTGATTCTTTACTTATAGCAGTTGTTTTCAAATCCTTTGGCTCTTCCGCTTACCATGACTAGGTCTCCAGGTCTTTGGTAATGTAGCTTACCATTTTTTCGCCTATTGTAATTGTTGGGGCATAAAAATTCTTTCTGTAGCGCCGTTTGTTCTTTTATTATTTTAATATATCACCAGCAGTAAGAGTTTATCACCTTGCTTTTCTAGAAACTTTCTACTTTCCACTCAGTTTGCCTGATAGTGATATGTTGCGGTAGTTTGCAAAAAACTTCCTTTTACTTCTGCTTGATACTCTTGAATAGTTCGCTAACAAAGTATGGTCCATTATCTGACAGAAATATCTTGTAATCCTATCAGAGCAGCAGTAGTTCTTCTAGTGCGTAAATAGAAAATTCGCTAATAGCAGGTTTCACCCCAACGCGTAGAAAAGTCTATAATGATTAAGACTACTTTAATAGTAGTGTCAAAAAGACCAATAAAATTAATGATAATACGTTACCAAAGTTTGCTGAGAGAGTCTGCTTCAAATTATAGAGCCTTAGTTTACTAAAACCCAGTCTCGATACAGGAGCACGTCAAGCAATGCCATCAACTTTGACTTAGAACTTATTGTCTTAGACTTGATACTTCTAATAGCTGCTCCCACCCTTTAGAGCTGCGTAGAAGCTCTCCGTGATCTGGCTTTTTTTCTTAGTCGTCTTCTCAATTGTATTAGAAGACTCAAAAACAGCATAATATTTTATCTTCCATAGTAAGAGAAAAGCTTAAGCAACTACTGTAACCCAGTTGTCTAAAGTCAATAGAAAAAAAAATCGTTTCTGCTTCATCAATTAAAAATCCCATCCTCTTAGGATTTGATAATAAAAATATTTTCATATGTTTACATTATTTACATGTTTGTAATTATCAGTTGTAAACTCGCGAACACAATCCGAAATAGAATAGAGCCATTCCCCATTATCAAACCGCCAATTTCTAAAGTAGGATTCAATAATAAAAATATTTTCTTCATTTGTATACATTCTTATAACCTTGCTTGCTTGACAGCTGTCAAAATTGAACTGTCAAAACAAATAGTAAAGTAGACAATTAAAAAAAAAGCGGCATATTTAAAAAGATTACATAATCCCATTCATTTATAAACTCCCTGTATATGAATCAACAATTCTGTGTGTTTTTTTAATTTCTTGTATAATTTTTTTATATTTTTAAGAGTAAAAAATATATAGAGCACAAAAAATTGTTGTGAGATTAAAGAAGAAAGAATGTGTCAAATCATCAATTGGTAAAAGATAATTACAAGTACAATGCAAAATAATTTTTTAAGTTTTATCTTGTTAATAGACGTTAAAATGTTATAAAAGTAAAATATTTTCTAAGTCAAAAAGCAAGTAATAAGCAATTATTATTACATCAATTATTAATCACTATAAGCTTTTCCAACCATAACAATTTTTTTATAGTTTTAATAACTAGTAACTCTCAATTTTGTCCTCTTAATAAATAAATCACGCCCACGTTTGTACTCAAATGTATTATGAGTAAATTTCACAAGCAAAAATATCATCTTAGACGTAATAACATAATACATTTTAAACGTAATTCAATATTAGTATTCAATGTAAAACATAAATACACAACCACCATATTATTATGTACATTTGATTCTCGTACCTTGTATAAACTGCAACAAAGCTCCTTGCAAACCATAACTGGGTACACTGGATACACTAATAATATTATTACACTAATTTAATCATAAGTAAATATACAACAGTCAAAAATTGTGTATATAATTTATACACAAACTATTACAAACGGAACACGACTGATAGCATGCGCCGACGACTCAACACTGAAGATCTTGTCTAATCGAATCACCTTGCTACATTTATCTAACCTTATCTTCCGTAAAAAACTGTATGCTCTATACCGAACACAATTCAATATCATTCACATAAAAATATGTACAATGTGTTAGAGTGAAATAGTCATATTTTGTTATTTATTATTAACTGCATATTAATATAAATAAAACTCACTAATTATTGAAGTGGAAATTATAAATTCAATTAAAATAAGAACAATTATTAAAATTTCATGGTCGTATTTCATTTAGTTTACATCTTGTTTGAAGTAAGTTGATGGATCAATGACCTATTAGCTGACTTCCAATACATACACCCCAAAGGTAAGTTTATTTTCCAAGTTGGTTCAGATTTGATTAAACAACTTAAAAGTGTGTAGTAACAAATTAATTAAATTAGTAAAATTGTTTACGGACATGCATACAACTAATATGTGATCACTTAGCAATACAAATTTAGTTTTAAACAAACCACACTCCAATTCCATCAGAATATAAAATTAATATCAGCAAACGTAGAGATTAGAATGTCGTCGTTGGCCTATATAATAATGAATTTGTAATAGAGCAAAACATTTTAAAATAATTTTAATAGAAATTGTAAACACACAAGCTGTATAATTGTTAATAATAATTTTATTATAATAGTTTTTATTTTTATATTGTAGGGATTTGTGTTACTACCACACAAGCTGGTTTTGAATATATACCTGTAAATTAATTACATAATTTATACTACTGAAACCGTCATATATTAGAATAATGTCTTAAATTAATAAATTGCGAAATTTTCTAAATTTAAAAATGCTCTGCCGGAGCTGTGGTTGTTTTTAATTTTACAGCTAATATATGTAAGTAGTAATGATCAAGAAATATCTGTGGCAATAGACAAAGATCTGTTAAAATTAGTTTGCTGCAAATACTTAAAACTTCCACTATTTGTCTAACGTTTAAAAAAATTGTTAAAAAATCTTTTTTTTTTTATGTAATCGTAGTATTTGTTTTTGTTCCTTATGTTTTTTTGTTTTGCCAAAAAAAAAAGTTAAGTATTTTAGTAGAACAAAAAGTTGTTTTTTACGTAAAACAAGTTTTTGAGTGGTACATATAACGTTTTAAAAAAGGCCGATAAAACGTTGAATACATTGCTCGCCCGGGTTGCCATCGAAAACAAGCAAGAAAATTAATAATTCTAACCGCCGAATCAAAAATCGACAAGGAATCTATAAGACAAATTTTACGTAATAAACTTAATGTGAAAAAAGTGTGTGCCAAAAAATCTCACAATCAAACAAAAAGAATTTCGTAAAAACATTTGTATAGACACTTTAAAAATGATTGAAAATGATCCAAACTTTATTAACAGAGTGATAACGTGTGACGAATCATGGTTTTTTATTGGATCATCTGCCTTATTCACCTGACCTAAGTCTATGCAACTTTTATCTGTTCCCTAATGTCAAATCTGCGTTGAAAAGGACACAATTTGATATCGTTGAAGAATAAAACAAAAAGCAACAAGCATCGTAAATGAGCTTACAAAAGAAGATTTTCAGCATTGCTTTGAACGATAAAAAACTCTTGTGACAAAGTGTATAATGTTACTTATTAAAGTACCGCTTTACCCAACACAGCTTAATAATATTTGCGCAAACTTTCAATGTGTAAATTCTATAAGATTTGATTTGATTTTAACTTTTTTATAGCTAAAATTGCTGCTAGCAGTGCATTAGGATTTACACGTTTTTTTTTAAGATATTTCTTAATTTACTATTTCCATCACCCCATCGGTTATTTTGACAAGTTTGGTTTAAAGGATAGTCAAATGTATCCATATTAGTAAAAATATTTAGACGTCTAGATCTTGGAAGTAAATTTCCGCACCAGAACCTCAAAAAATGTTTAAGCTAATGGTGTACATTTAAATGAGTTTGTCCTTATTCACTTTTTCCTTTTGTTGTTCATATGTGTGTACACTGTAAAGTATTTTAAATACAAAATAAAGTGGCATATATCTGTTTAGCTGATATGTTTTTTTACAGCTTCTTCCAAAAAGGAGCAGAGTGCCAAAGTCCGGTTGCATTTAGGTGCAAAACTGCTGAAGTTGCTACTTCCTCAACATAGATGCTAAGAAGTGGCAGACAGAGCGTTGCTTTTATCGTTTCAGACTGCATTTGTCGCATGCCGCCTGTTGCACTTAAGAATGCCATTAGTTGTAACTAATTTAATTTGTTAGCTGACGTTTTTTTTTTTTGGTTCTTGGCCACCAGTCTTACAGCAGCTGTATACAGCCATAGAACATATTTTAAAAACAGTCTCCATGTTTTGCCAACAGACCATCAACATTGCCAAAACTACAAGTACACCATTTATCTCATGTTTAGATGAGGTCTTTACGTGAGCTTGGTGTCAAAAATCTCACCTAAGTATTTTACACTGGTTGATGTAGTAATTAAGAACTTTAATAAATTTAGTTGACCAATTTTTATATTTTTTGAGTGTATGTCTTCAAATCACTTAGTAGCATTATTGTATCATCTACGAAGCTAATTGTACAAAAACTAAGGTCATTGAGTTGTTGAATAACGCTGTCTACTACTATATAGTAGGATTAAACTTCTATTAACTCCTGGCAAAGTTTCAAAAAATTTTAAAACTAGATGGTACGAAAATAATTTAATTAAATACCATATTAAAACAACAGCAAGCTTTCTGTATTTCAAAAACCGCAACAAATTGTTAACCGCAAAATTAATAATCATGTTCAAAACATCCAAGATTTCTCTAAAAAGTTTGACAAAATACAATCTTGTCAAGTCCTTTAATAAGATACTAGTTGCAGACAAAAGCATCGCAAAGACAGCAATAACGATGCAGTTTAGATTTTTTAAGTTTACTTATACGATCATTGAATGCTGCTCAAACGCCTAGTTTAAACTTTTCTTTGTAAAGTTTATCGGCTACCTCATGTCCTTTAGACGTCAGTAGTATAAAATAGTTTCATCCAACTAATTTATTTTAACTTCAACCTTTTTTTTACGCTTGTTAGCTGCTAGTAATGTTTTTGTTATTGCAAGTAGCAAATTATTGATCAAATACTGTCTGCCTCTACCACTAAAAAAAATATAAGATATTTTATAGCACAGATTGTGTATGACTTATAAGAAATGTTCTTTATAAAGGTAATTTAAAAAAAAAATTAAAAAACTAAAAAAAATATTTTTATCGGGCAATATTTATAATCATGCAAAAGAACCATTTTGTATATTTATTTTTTAAAGATTATTTTTTTAAATGTTGGCTGTAACTACAGCTAACATGGTTCATTCAAAAGTTCTAATTTTTGATGATACGTTCAAGCATTTTGAATGGTATTTGGCAAATGACGGAAGTAATGATGGTCTCCAATTCTCCAATTGTAGTCGGCTTATCGATGTAGACTTTAGACTATACGTAGACCAAAAAACAATTAATTTGGGGGTGCAATATTACATGATCTAGGCGGCCAATTCACAGGTCCAAGGTGTGAAATTAACTGTTTACCAAATTGTTCTTGCAATACAGTTTTGTTAAAACCAAATGTCGTTGAGATCACCAGTTTCAATTTTAGGCAGCAAACAATCTGTTATCATTATGCGATAACTGGCGCCATTCATAACTATTTTCCGGCCGGCCTTATTTTTAAAGAAATGTTGAACTACCCATAAACCATACCAAACCATTCCTTTGTTTGTATATAATGGCAGTTATTAAATCTCTTCTGGTTGCTCTTTAACTCAAATACGGTAATCTTGCCTATTGACGTAGCCATTAAGCCAGAAATGAGTCTCATCACTAAACAAAGTTTTGGTCAAAAACAGTAAATCTTTTTAAAGCTTTTCAAAAGTCCAAAGCCTAAAACAGTGACAATTTGTAAGGTCGGCCGGTTTCAATTCTTGCATAAGTTAATTTTTGTAAATGCTTTTAAACTAAAATTCTTATGTAAACAACGCCAAGTTGTTCCATACGACAAGTCAAACTGTTGAGAATTGCGCCAAATTGATTCATTACAGTCATTGCGTACACTATTAGTTACCGCCGTTATATTTTGGTCGCGTATTATCTATTAATAAATATTGGTAGTAGCATAAAATATTGGCGCTTGCAACTAAAAAAAAAAAAATACAAAATTAGTGACAAATATAGTGTGATCTAACAAAACTCAGCTTAAAGTTTATTGAACAGTAAATCAGCATAACTGCGTCTACTGGGCACCAACAAATCTGCATGTACATGTAGATAAAGCAATCAATTCACCAAAAGTTCTTGTGTGGAGTGGACTATCATCTAGAACCTTAGTAGAACTTTTTTTTTCTTTAATGCTACTGTCACTAGAAATGAGTACCTAAAAATGTTACACATACCAATTTTACCACTGTGCGTGCGTCACTTACACTTAGAAATACATTAGATAAGAAAAAGAGGGACCATTGAGTTCCCTCCACTGTCGCTAGGTCTAACCTCTTTAAACTTTTTTTCCAGTTTATTGACGTAAGCCACACACACTAGAAATCCTAAGCCAGGAGAGATGTGCAACACTTACCGCTCGTCGTTCCATTTACTGTACATTCTTACATCAAAAGTACCATAACCTCAACTCAAGACCGTACTACATGTGTAATCAATATTTAAAAGTAAAACAAGCACAAAATAAATAGTTTTTGTTCTTAAAGTGTGTATAATTTTTTTGGCGGACTGAATATTAAAGATACAGTCCAACAAAATCAAATAAAACTTTCTTATGCAGTACTAGCATTGTGTTGAGCCATATCTTGAGAGGTGTTAAAAATATGTTAGATATTATACACAAAAACAAGTAGTAAACCTACATCTCAATAAACTTTCTTGCTTATATTATATTTTTGCTTCCATGTCAAACAATGGTGTAAAAAATATGTTTCTATCTACAAAAAGTTACGCCATTTTCACAACTATGTTTTTGTTAATTAAATTAGTTTTTTACTTTTGCTCCACTGCAACTACAATAAGAATTAAGTTATCTACTTAGCTACAAAAACCAGGAGTTACAAAACAAACAAAATTTACAAAGTATTAACTGTCAATACTAATAAAAATTAAAACTGTGGGCTTTCTTGAGTGGTAAAAAACCCTTTTAAACTCATTGCACAACTTTGTTTTAGGAGAGGTTTCCGTAGTATAACTAGGTCTAATCCCCAGTTACAATTCTATACAAGAAGTTTTTATCTTGAGCAAAAGCAGTTAAATTGTCGTCTACACAGTTTTGTTTGTGACTGGACAGTTTGGAAATCCATCGTGCAGACATTTTTTCATTGCAAAACCAACCTTCATTAAAATTTTAAAATTATTTGGTTCTGTTATTCCTATTTCTCTAGCAATAACTGATTTTCAAAATTTACGTTGCAAGTAAAGTAAGAACGGTGCCAAAAAACAAAAATAAAAATTTTTGTAGCGGCAATCCAACTTAAAAAAAAAAACGTGAACGCAAATAAAAGCTTTATAAAAAAAGTTTGTTCTGCTATTGTAATTTAATACAAATCATAGTTCAGGTAAGGCTAATAATTACAAGGTAATGAACATCTATTTTATTTCAAAATAATAATAAAAGTGTTGTGCCTTTCTTTTAGACCTATTTTGTCTTGAGTTATTTAACTACAACCTAGAATGTATGACGGTAGAAAAAAATAACTTAAGTCAAATATTAGAAAGGCGGCATAGCACGGAGTATTAGATGGTATCTAAAGCCAGTGGCCTAAAACCAGCATTCAAGATTCCAAGATATACAGTGGTATAATTAAGGATTCCTCAAATAACTAGTTTTCATAAATTATGTCGTTAAATTTGCCACGGGTCAATTCACTTTCAACACTTTAATTGAATCTGGGCCAGTCTTAAAGACAAACTTCAAAAAAACTTAAAATTTACTTTTAATACCTTTTTCAAAAAATTCGAAAGCTAAAAGATAACAAATATTGTCTCATCAGCTTTATAAACAATGCATTGAAGATGTTCTTACGTATGATAGACACTCAAACATAAAAAAAGTAGACCAAAACATTCAAAACATCCACTTTATTTTTGATTTACATTAATGAACTTCTTCAAATAACAAAAAGGCCAATTCATAGTTTTGCAGATGATAGCACCCTTCATACTTCATACTTTTTAAAGAGCATTTTGATAAATATGATAGAATGTCTTGAATCTTCTAGGTTAGAATCTGTAGCATCTATAAACAAAAAATTCAAAACAATATCTGAATGGGGCATTTCCAACTTGAACTCTAAAAAAACTCAACTTTTAACTTTTCCAAAATCACAATCTGAGGTATTATAAATACCAAATATTAAACTAGACAACAAATTCATATCTAAATCTTCTTCAGTTTGTCTTCTAAAAGTTACAATCTTGCATAATTTTCCTTGGAACAACCATGTTAGTGACATAACTTCAACAGTATCTTAAAAACTAGGATTTCTCAATAGATGTAAAAAGTTTTTTACTTCTATTTAACTTTTGCGTATATACAAAACTTATATTCGTTCTTGTATTAAATATTGTTCCCAAGTATAAAGAGGAGCATCGGAAACTAGACTATCTCTTCTAATCTCTATTCAATCATTGCCGATTCAAAACTGAATAATTACTTAGATACTTTACAATACAAGCGTAATGTTGCAGATCATTGCAATTTTTTAGGTTAGAGAACCAAAATTTTTAAGAAAGGTTTTTTAACCGTACTATTGACACATGGAACAAACTTCTAAATTCAGTATTTCCCAAGATTTATAAGCCACAAACGTTTAAGGTCAATGTTCACAGACTGCTTAATTCAAAGGTATTTTTACGTTGTTGTGACATATTAAGTAATTACTAAATATCACCTTTTAAAATTTACAAAAAAATAGCAAGATCGTTAGGCTTTGAGTGAGTTTAAACAAGAGTGTACCTTTCGTTATCCTTTACATACTTACTAGTGCTCCAACAAATTAAGATGTGCCTCTTAAGTTAAGTGATTACTTAATTTTCATTATGTAGCACTACTAGGCTTGATTTGTTTTAAGTGACAATTCATTAAAATGACATGTGCATTTTATAAAAATTCCCTGTAATTGTAATTAAAAAAAAAATAAAAATTTCACATTCCTGTTTTTTAATCGGGTTTACTTTATGTAATCTGTAGATTGTTTATTTATTCTGAAATACATAAATAACACAAGTGGGGTTTTATTTATATAGCAAAATTTGCTTGCTTTAAACTTTGTAGTGTATAAATATATAATGAGAAACCGTATACATTTTCTATATTGCTTTTAATAGCACGTGTTGGATATTGTAATTTCCAAACCAACTCAAGATTGCAATTGTAAAACCAATACATAAAGCTGGCAATAACACCAGTTTTGAAAATTTTAGACCTATTAGCTTGCTTTCTTCTTTTTCAAAAATATTTGAACACGTAGTGGCAAAACAATGTTTAAGTTTTTTTAACAAACATGCTTTATTTTCAAAACATCAGCATGGTTTTATGACAGGAAAAAACATTAATACAGCACTGTATGAGTTTTCGCAAACAATATTACAAGGAATGGAAGCAGGGGAGGTAGCCTGTGGAATTTTTCTAGACTTGTCCAAAGCATTTGATTGTATTGATCACCAAATATTATTGTCCAAACTTTACAACTATGGAATTAGGGGAACGGCGTTGAATTGGTTCAAATCATACCTTGCAAATCGAAAACAATTAGTAGAAATTGTAGCCGAAGGCAAAATTGTTCGATCAAATGCTTTGGACATAGTTATGGGGGTTCCTCAGGGTAGTGTTTTAGGTCCTTTAATTTTTAATATTTTTATTAACGACATCTTTAATATAAACTGCAATTTATCTTCCAAAATTATAAACTACGCAGATGATACCAATCTGTGTATCAAAGGCAAAGATTTGTCGGAAATGGCGAATAACGCGTACGTGCTACTAGACGCTCTAAAGCAATGGTTTAGTGAGAATGGGTTAATTTTAAATGAATCAAAAACAAATGCTATGATATTTAAAAAAAGTGAGGCAACTGTAATTCCTTCAACCATTGCTTTAGGCAATACAAGACTTCATCTTGTTAGCCAAGTAAAGTTTTTAGGTGTTTTTGTTGACAATAAGTTAAAATGGAAAGATCACATTGACCACATTTCTACCAAACTGGGTAGAGTATGTTATATGCTCAGAATTTTAAAAGCAAATGTTTCCTTTGCAGTTCTTAAATGTACGTATAATGCTAATTTTATTGCTATTATAAGATTTGGAATTATATATTGGGGTAGTTCGACATATTTCAATAAAATTTTTATTATACAGAAACGAGCCTTAAGAATTTTATTAAACTTAAAATATAGTGAGTCTTGCAGATCAATGTTTTCAAAACATGGACTGTTAACGGCAACTGCAATTTATATTATGGAATGTCTTCTCTTTATGTGGAAACAAAATCAATATTTTGTTGGAAATAAGCCCAAGCATAATTATACAACCCGCAATAACCAACAATTTAATTACCCAATTCATAAGTTTACAATTACCGAAAATGGAGTTCATTATTCATGTATAAGATTTTACAATAAATTGCCACTTTTTGTCAAACAAAAATCTGTTTTTGCAATTTACAAAAAATGCATATTTGAAATTCTAAAAAAAATTGAACCTTATACTGTTATGGAGTTTATGAACTACAATACTGATAATTTTATACCTTTCTAAGCTATAAAATACACTACTTGACATCCATTCTAATATTATAATCTTTACATTTTTATTTTATTTTTTGTAAATCTGTAGTTGAATTGTTTATTAGAATAAAGCCGTTTATTATTATTATTATTCTATAAGCTTTCCCAACTCCGGCAAACAGTTTCAAAATTTGTCGTTTATAATACCACACTGAAATAGTTTAATTTATAATTCATAACATGTGAGTTGACAACACATGTAATAATAGCACAAAACTTTCTGTGCGCCATTTCGGACTGCAAGCAATGTACCTGTTATAATAGCATAAAATTTACAATGGAACGCGTTATATTTTCTCTCCATAATAATGTAACAATTAAATCCAAACGTTCAGATTTCCGCCTTGTTATGCTCCGCGTGCACATTTTAATTAAACAAAGCGTATATCCGCGCGATGAAGGATAATTATGTATGCGCGAAAAAATCGCGACTGCAAAATTAACACCGGGGAGCACCTCCTGAGCCCTCTCGCAGCTTTTCTCACGCTGAAAGAATAATTAATATCCAAGCCCTTATCTCTCCCACGAATGGCTTACAATAGGTGCACAGAATAAGTTATTTCGAAATAAACTTCCTAATAACTTCCTCGTCTTTTCGATGGGTCGTTTAAAATAAACAACGCTGTGAAATCTCGAGATTTTACACCTCCAGGGAAATTAAAGCTGATGAATATGTATAACTTGCGGGACAATTTTACAACACCTTGTAAATAAGGTAACCAGTTTAAAAGGATATATTATTCCTACTACAGTTTTAAAAAATGCACCACCAAACGGTGACACCCTTTTAACTAAAACACGGCACTTACTTTTTATTAACCTGCCATTAATTTACCCTAGACCTCACATATTTAAATACGTTTTATTTTTGGGAAACAAATATAAATAAATAATTATCCCAATTTGCTTTCGTGTAAATTATACCTTTATATTTTTATAATTTAGATATAATTAATTAATTTAAAACTGTGGTTGCTCCAGGCAGAATGAAACATCTCATTAATGAAATATAAGCAATTAAAATTTATCTTTTGAAACGTCGCGCGTCGTAGTGTTTCAAGGATAATTAAGTGCAATTAAAAACATAAAAGGTTTTTTACATAAGTAAAATTGTAGATTAAATAGTAAGGGGATTCTTGTATTGGTTGATCTTATATAAAAAATGTTCGTGTATTCTATTAAATTTTGCAATTTTCTGAGTAGCAGTAATATTTAAGTTTATATAAACATTTGTTTAGGGTCACTGCAACTTGAAATTGAATTGGACTCTACTTTACAAAATGGTTTGTATTTTCAGCAACGTTCGCAACATGGATTATACTAGTACATATTATATAACAGCAAATTTACATTATCAGCAAGAAAATATTAATAATAATAAAGCTCTAAAACAAACACAATTAACGGAATTAAAAAACTTACAAAAAAGAAAAAAAAATTTTAACAGAAAAAAATTACACATTATCATTTAGAATAATTTATGGATAGATGTTGATATAGCAACATCCACAAAATGTTTCACACTCAGAATACGATTCAAGTTTCTGACCTTTTTTATTATATATTTATATTATCGTAGAAGATTATTACCAGCCGCCACATGTCAAAAGGTCAGTAATGTTGTTTTCGACAGTCAATCTCTATGAATAGAGATCACGGTTTGGGCTATAAATAGCTGAAAAGTTTTGACCATGTATAGTTTATCAGATAACAGTAGAATCATGTGCGGTACATAAAACAATTGATAGAGTTGACAAGAGTGCAATAGTCCAATTCCAGTAGTTGTTTTAAAGTAAGATATTTCTACGTAAAGCATTTCTTAAATTTTGCAAAAGCAATTATAACTGTGTACAACTCATCTTTGGCAGAACTACTGAAGTAAGATGTTGTTGCTGTGGTTGTGGTTGACAGAAGGCAAAAAATCGGTTTTAAATGTCATTAGTGCCACCTAGTAGCCGTCAAAATTTTTCTTTATTTAGAACAATTTTTGAAGTAAAAAATGACATTAGTAACGTCATCAAAGTAAACACTTGGATTTGGGTCTACTGAACTATTGCTGGAAAAATGGTTGAAATATAAAAGTTCACAACGGGTTCCAATACTTGTAGTTGGTATCACTCCACAATAAACTGAAAGATGTGAAAAACTTAAAGGAAATAAACATAGACAGTTTGAAAAAAAACATCAAAACCGACAACACGAGATCGCTGAAGAAGATCTGTTTTACAAAATAAATCAAAAAACAAAAACAATAAGAAACGCATTAAACCGGAAACAAAAAACTCATGGCACAAAAAAGAAACATGACAAAAGAAACAGCAAATTAAACCCAAATAAACAAAACCATAAGGAAAAAAATAAGAGATAACGGAAGGACTTCCATATATTAATAATAAAATTTATCGAAAGAAACAAGAATATAAAAATTATAAGGAAAGCCGATACCGGAAGACAAATAAGAATTTACCAACTAAAAGATACAAATGGAAACATCCTGGAAAACAAAGCAGAGATAATAAAAATAGTTGAGAATTTCTATAAAAACCTATCTTCCCAAGTAAAACCGGAACTTCAAACCGCAACATAAAGACAAAATATCGTAAAAGTAGGATTTGAAGAAATACCTGTCATTTCTACAGATGAAATTCAACTAGCATTATTACAAATGAAGAATGGAAAGACACCAGGGGAGGATGACATTACGATTCAACTGATAAAACATAGAGGCGCAACTACCCTCAAAGTCTTAAAAATACTACTAAACAAGTGCGTTAAAGAGGGAAAAGTTTTGGGTACTTGGCAAAACGCATATAAACCACTCACTAAAATTATAACGAACAGGCTTAGAAACAAATTTGTTGATTACCAACCACCTGGACAAGCCGGATTCCGCAAAAGGTATAGTACAAATGAGCATATACAGTCCATACGATTAATAATAGAAAATTGTAACAAACATAATGTCCCAATACATGTTGCCTTTATCGATTATAATAAAGCCTTCGATTCAGTGAAACTATGGGCAATCTTCCAAGCGATGAACAACGCAAGAATAGACTCCAGATACAAAAGTTTAATACAAAGCATATACAATAAAGCAATTCTGGAAGTAAACATCACTGAAGATCTGAAAACAAAGAGAATACCAGTTAAAAGAGTTGTAAGACAAGGAAACACCATCTCACCAAAACTTTTTACCATTGCAAATTTTCAAAAGGATGGACTGGATCAAATAAAGAATCAAAATTCATAAACCACCTCCGCTTTGCCAATAACATTGTGTTGTTTAGTCACAGCGTCGAAGAGCTGCACGAAATGATAGCAGAGCTCAACAAATGATTGGCCAAAATAGGCCTACATATGAACGTGGAGAAAACCAAGGTAATGAACGCAAAACACATCATGTGCAAGTGAACAACAAAACAATACCCTCAACAGACGAGTATATTTACCTAGGCTACAAATTCAAATTCGATAAAGAAAACCAAATAGCGGAAACAAAAAGGCAAATAGGTCTAACTTGGAACGTAGTAAAGAACTCAAATATCCCAAAAAAGAAAGTGTTCAACACGTGCTATCTCTCAATTTTGATATATGCAATGGAAACCATGTCGCTCACAATGAAATCAGCAAATAGACTCAGAACAACTTAAAAAGCCATAGAACAACAAATGCTCGGCATACATTTTAAAGACCATATTACAAACAAAGAGATAAGACAAAGAACTAAGGTAGACGACGTCATAGAGACCATAGCAACGCAGAAATGGAGATGAGCAGGACACATTGCACGCCAAGATTTTTGCAGATGGACAAAACAATTACTCCAATGAAGACCAAGAACACATAAACAAAGCATAAAAAGACTACCAAGACGATGGCAAAACAACATAAAAAAGAGCGCGGTAAAAAAAATGATCCCAATTAGCACAGGACAGAAAAAACTGAAAAAAAATTAAGGAAGGCCTATATCCAGGAGTAGATTGATAAAGGCTGTTAAAGAAAAAGAAGAAAAGAATCACGGCAATTAAACGACTGACAACTTGCATATCCAAAATTTTATACTACAGGCTTTGTGTAATGTTCCGGAGGCAACCGTTCTTTCCATGATATAATTTTCCATTACACAAATCACTTATGTATGTGTTAGCTTCTGGCGGCGGGTAATTAAATTTCCGCTTATTAAATTTCAACTTACTAAAAGAAATAAAAAATTTCATTTAGTCATTCTGAAGACCTATTTCTTTTTGACTACCGGATATTCTGTCAAGCCATGTATAAGTAAATACCAACTAAAATGAAGAACTAATATGAACCACGCAACCTTTCCGATGACGATCCCCGCTACTCAACTGTTTATCTGATGAATTTCACAATAGAAAAAATTAAATCTTTGCTAAAGATGCAACTTAATCAACTGGACATTGCTAATAGAAGACTACTGACAACACCGAGTGCACCACCCCCTCTTTAATAATTAACTTAAGAAAGTGACTTCTAGTCGCAAGATACCACCCTTACCCACTGCATTAGAACAGTATCAACGCGAGATGGAACAAGAAAGATGTGTCTTTAGCTACAAATCTCCGTAGAGTTGCTCCAACCCTTGACGTAAATAATATATTTGATTCAACTAAAGATATAGAGTTGGCATTACCGACCCAAACTACACATTATGCAGATAACCTTCACTATGCGTCTCATTCTTCCCGCCTGCACTATAAAGTGAAGACTACATATAATTTATGTAATGTAAAACAAATTAAAAAAATTACCTCAGAAAGGTAGCATCATAAGTGCAAAATTCCTTTCCGGTGCAAACGTGAACTGCTTCACAGATTCTGGATACTGATCCTAATAAAAATTGCCAATGTACAGACTCAAGTATTTTACAGTCAGAATTTAAAAAAGCAATAATGAGGATTTTACTTAATGATAAGTAGCCAAAAAATTCAAAAATAAAAACTACAACTGCAAATGTTATAATTACAAATTCAAAAACAAAGGACAAAAACAAGAAAAAGATATTAAACATTCTAG
This sequence comes from Tachinus rufipes, assembly GCA_963932245.1. NCBI lineage: Eukaryota > Metazoa > Arthropoda > Insecta > Coleoptera > Staphylinidae > Tachinus > Tachinus rufipes. The sequence continues at coordinate 113,200,131 of OZ010741.1, read as the reverse complement.
TAGTAATATGGATTTACTAAAAAAAATAACAAAAAAAAAATGAAAAAAAGAAGAGTTAAATAAATCATGTTATATAAAAAACATACTAAAAAAAAAGTATGAAGACTTCATTATGATGGATAAGTATAAAAAATGAAATTGTGGTAAATTTTTTGGAAAACAATTTGCAATATAAATACCTAATTAGTAATGCAAGATAGGGCAGTAGTTTAGGCATCTGACTGATGTACCAAAAATTGTAGTTCTCACAACTGAAATTAGTTTAAACTTATATATGCTCTTCCAGTCCCCAACCCGCCTTGTCAGCGTAGGGTTTCATTGATGAGATCTTTCTCTGGTCAGGAGTATATAAATAATCTGTCCAGTAGTTTGGAATCTACTCAAAACTGAAAGTCTACCCTCAATGTAAATTGTCAGCATTGCTAGCCTGCAGTGGTGTGTATACGGCTGATAAAGAAAAAGAAAAAGAATAAGTGATAGTTGGATTAAAAATAATAACCTGTAAGACTGAACTCTTGTGAAACACTGCGTCAATGTAAGTGAACCGATCAAGTTTAATCCGGCCAAAGTAAAGTAACAAACAAGAAATTAGGAATCCAAAGTAATCCTTAAATTCAAAGAAGATATAAAACTTAAAATAAATAGACAAATAGATACTCAAAATACAGAAAATCAAGTATAACAAATAGCAAGAAACGGTAGAGTAAACTATGTAATTAAGCAAAAAGCAGTAAAAGTAAACAAATTAAAAATTAGTATTAAAAAGACAGTACAAACAAACAAAGGAAAAAAAAATAGAATAAAATTTGTAAAAGAATGTGGAGAAGTAATAGATGACAAAGTGTCGGCCCATGTAGTATTAAGAAAAACATCATGCCTGTTACTAAACCTGCACAAAATTACGGATAAAAAAAATAATTTAACTACAGTTAAAATTTCAGTTAACACAAATAAAGTAATTCAAAGAAGTAAAATCAAAATTAGATGAGTAAAAAAAATAATTTTGGAATTTATTTCACCACTATAGTTATAATTGTTTGAATATTGAGTACAAACAAAATTGCTATAAAAAGCTGCAATAATAATCTTTATTCATTCTAATAGATGTAAGGTAATAGAGCACAAAACAGATAATAAAAACTGCACTGCGTACAAAAGAGCGTGTGCAACTAATAGAAAAAAAAAAATGACAAATAAAAACAACAACAAAATTTCCAAACGGAAGGGAAACGGTACTATATAAAATTTTTTTAAAACAACAAGTTTCACTGGCAAAAACACCAATAAAACTCTAATACAAGACGTATGTAGATTAATAATTCACGTATTTTTTTAGCGGACATGGCTGATACAGTTCATACCTATAAAAGTTTTAAAAAAACTTTGCAATCACTGCAAAACCAAAAACCTTGTAGCAAAAACAAAAACTCAAATTTAAAATTGATAAAATCATTACTATAGAGAACGTAGTCAAAACAATGAAAAGCACAAATTAAAACTGAAACAAAATTTGTAGTTCCATAATCAGATAATCATATCAATTACATGTAAAAAAAATAAAACCAAAGATCTAGATTTGTTATCTATCACATAATAAACAATAAAATAGACAAATTTAATAAGCGCTTTAAGCGTAATAAAAGGCTTGAGCTACTACCAAAGATGAGCACTAAAACAAGAAGTAGAACAGAGTTTTATTGGATGAGACCTAATGTAAGAAAAAAAACTTATGGTGCAAAGTCTTCCTCATCGTAAATGTCGATGACACAATCTGCAATATAAACAGTGCACTTAATGGTGTCCACTGGTACTGCTTTATTGTCTTTGTCGTTTTTCATGTTAGCTAATCTTCTACCAAACATTTGTAGCCTGGCTAACGTTGCCAAATTCTTAACACAAGTTGCAAATTAATCCAAAACTTTCAAATTGTTTTTAATCTTTTTTTTTAATTCTACGGCTTTCTCTAGGATAGTGAAGCACTCGATAAAAGTGTTCAAACGAAAATATTTCTTAGTATCAAAGCCAACATTTGTTTTTAAGTGCTCTTACTATCTTTAGACTATCTTGTTTATGTGCAATGATTCTAGTTACGTCGGTGGTAAGTAGTAATACTGAGTTGGGCAGTCAAAGGGCACATTTAACAATGCTTATATAGTGTCTGTAGTGGATGAGGTAGGCGGTGACTTAACCGTTATACACATTTAAAAATTAATAACCATGCAGCGTTGAAGTGGTGAACAACGAGGTTTTGTTTTTACATGTTATTTGAAAAACGGCCAAAACTCCATACGTGGACAACGCAAACTCTGCCAAAATTTTTATCTTGCGCTTTATTGTTTTATTGCTGTTTGTGCTAACAACTTAAAAACAGCGGGTAAAACAACAAAAAGAAAAGGTGATAGTGTACAAACAGTGCAATCGCCCGAGAATATCGAGGCTCTACGATTTTTTTTTTAAATGTCAGTTTTGACAACCACATAAATATTAAATTTAATAGTATGGAAAAAAATGTAGGCTCAATGGTACAAGAAAAAAAAAACAAAAAAACTTTGAGCAAGATCTTTAGGATGAAAGTGTACTGCAAAGAATGAAAAATAAATCTAACACCATATTTTTGTGATATTAGACAAGGTTAAGTGGAAGAACAGCCACAAGCTAACAAGAAATAAAAACAACTATTACTATTACTATTACAAATCACTTGAAAATCTGCCAGGCGCGTCTTGGACTTCCAACTCAAACCGAGAGACAAATTTTACATAATAACTTACATTTATACCCGTATAAAATTCGAATAGTGTCTTTGAATTCTAGAGATTATCTTATCCGCATGAGTATTTGTAAGCACATGTTAAACCTGTTTGAAGACAATCCACTGGTAGCCCATAACATATAGATAAGCAATGAGGCTCATTTTTACCTCAGCGTATATGTTAATAAACAAAATTATCGCTATTGGGCTAATGTAAATCCTCATAAACTTCATGATCGGACTCTCCATTTGGTCAAAGTGACTGTCTAGTGTGCAATCTTTTCAAATAGAATAATTTGCCGAATTTTTTCAAGGATAATAATAGCCGCTCGGTATGTTTTAATGCTAACATAACATAACATTCGTTTTCTTTCTATACAAATTACCATTTATGTCTTTAAGATTTGTTGCAAAGTATGATTAAAAAAAAAAAACACTTTGGTGTGTGTTTTTATGTAGTTAAAATTGTGCCGTCTAACTGCCCCACCCTGTACTAGACTAATTTAGGTCACAACCGTCTAAGTATCAACATGAGTTTTGAGTTGAAAATGCACATCTTCAGTTAATTTTTCTTACTCAGTAGTGGATATGGTGTAGCTCCACAGGCAATCTTTTAATATGCAAAAAAAAGCAAAAAAAATTACTCAAAAATTCAATTAACTTATTAAAATGTTTTAAATTTAGATAGGCTTCAAAACCTTAGACAACATCTCACCAATTTAAAATTAGTCAGCAAGTAGATATTTTAAAAAACAATAAAGTAAAATGGTAAGAAAAAACTAGATCTTAGAGCACTAGGCCACGAAGCATCTGTGCCAAACTTGATTTCTAGCATAACCTGCACTGATCTCAATTAAAAACATAAAAAAAAACAAAGAAACAAAGAAACTAAGCAAGTTATCTAAAATGCTCCTACAAAAAAAGCGGTAAATCTAGACGATTTGCTAAACAATGTACTGATCGGCAAATTTCCAACCAGCTGAAAAATGGCAAAGTTAATGCTACTGCTAAAAAAAACAGCCTTGTTGCTATAACCCATTCAGTTTTGCTTTTGAAAAAAAAAAGTTAGATAATATACAAACGTTAGCTTTAAGAAAAAAATTTCAAAAACTTCAGCTAAAGCACTGTTGTCTCTCCTAATAAATATCAAGGTATTAGTCACACCTCACAGAATGAATTGTACTTTTTTGTGGTGTAAGAGCTCGTATTTGTTCAACCCAAGACTAAACTTATAGCAGGAAAAACAAAAGTTTTGCTCAGTACCATAAAAAAAAATGTCAAAACGCAAAGCAGTCTGGAACCCAAACTTAAATTTTTTCTAAAATTCTATTCTTTAAGTTATCTACCTCTTTTTATCAAACTTTTTGGATTATGTGGAACAAAGTTTTAGTTTCAGTAAGTATTTGTTATCAAAGCACATAAAACTGCAAACCTTTTCTTACCCGTTTCTAACAAAATAAGATGTTAACCAAAACCAATAAATAACTTCAGAAAAGTAGCAATGCACAATTGCTTGCCGGATTTAAACTAAATTTTTTACGGATTCTAGAAAAATTTAGACATTAATGAATTGAAAAAAAAGAAAAAAAAAGAAAAAAAAAATCTTAAAACAATGAATCAAAATATTAAGATCAGTAGCACACTAAGTAACTCTGTATAGTGCAAAAATCTGGGAAAGAACTATAAAATCTATAAAATACGACATAATAAACACCACACAAAAAAGAAAAAAGCATTAAAAATCACCAGCGGATATAAGACAATCTCTACAGAAACAGCACCAATCACACCTAGTGACCTAATAGTAGAACAAAATATAAAACAACAAACAAAAACTACACTCAAAAAAATAAAAAAACAAAAAAACTACAATGAAAGAGCAAAATTACTAAACCCAATAAAACAATGAAACAATGTAGACTAAAATCCTGATGATAAACGTGAAATAGAAGACCATCACCTAACTCAATTTCTAAACTGCCAAGGCTACTTTAAAACAAATCTAAACAGATGCAAACTAATAAATGACAACAAATGCACTAATTGCAACACAAAGAAAACACCCAAACACACTATTAAGTACGATAGATAGAGCAATGCTAGAGCAAGCCTAGAACTAAAAATAAAAATAAAAATAAAAATAAAAATAAAAATAAAAATAAAAATAAAAATAAAAATAAAAATAAAAATAACTCCAGATAACAATGAAATACAATGTTTGAAAACAAAAACACATAGAAATCCATTCACACATATAACAAAAAGACAAAAAAAACTTTTCCTCCTAATACAGACAAAAGCTCAGAAAACTAAAGAATACATAAAGTACGTACAAGCAAAGCAGCCAAATTGACGTAGTGGCAATGGTAAAACGTGTTGTAGATAAACAAATCATTTTGATACCCAAGATTAATTATTACATTTAAACGGTAGTATTGTTAACTTATGTAAGTAAGTCACAACTGTCTAACTAGTTTACCTATAATAATAAAAAGAACAGAACAGTTAAAAGATGAAACCAAACAAGATAAAGCTTTACAAATTGTTAAAAAATATATTTGCAATGGGTGGTCAGAAGTAAAGTCAGAGATAGATGAATTAGCAAAACCATTTGTTAAATATAAAAATAAACTTTTTGTAATTAATGAATTTATATTCAAAAACAATAGAGTGGTTGTTCCAACTTTGTTAAGAAAAGAAATATTAAATGTCATTCACTATAATTATTTAGGAATTGAAAAATGTAAAAATAGAGCTAGGGATACTGTTTTTTGGCCAGACATGTACATTGAAATAGAAAATTTAGTAGCAAATTGTGAGACTTGTTTGAGATTTGCAAGAAATAACATAAAGTTACTAATAGAAATTAGAGAAACACCAAATGAACCCTGGACAGTATTAGGCTCAGACTTATTTTACTATAAAGGTAAACATTTTATAATAATAATAGATTATTTTTCAAAATTTGTGGAATTAGGAATGTTAAAAACCTTACAGCAGATTGTGTTATAACTCAATGTAAGTCTATGTTTGCAAGACATGACATTCCAAACATAATGTATACAGATATGGGAACAAATTTCTGCAGTCAAAATTTAAAACGTTTAGTGAACAATGGGGATTTAAGCATATCTCTTGTACTCCTCATTATCAACAATCTAATGGTTTGACTGAACGTAATATACAAACTATAAAAACAAGTGTTAAAAAAGGCAGAGTTTGATAAAAAAGATTCGTATTTAGCACTATTAGAATATAGAGCAACTCCAATAGACTCAGTACTGCCTTCTCCATCAAAAATGTTATATTCAAGAAAAATAAATGGGTTATTACCTATATTTAAGTCGAAAAATAAGTCTTCAAAAATAAAACAATATCTAGAGAATAAAAAATTTAAACAAAAATTTTATTATAATAAAATAGGAGTAAGAGATAGACAAAATATCAAAATAGGTACAAATGTGTTGATAAATCATCAGGATAAATTACCATTAAATCCAGCCAAAATAATTAATATTACTGAAAATCCTAGATCATATCAAGTCATATCAGAATTTGGGAAAAAATTGATAAGCAAGTTGTTTAAAAGTAGTATGGACAATTTTCATATTAAACCATCAATAAATGACATAGAACCTACAGAACACGACAAGTCAGAAATAGTACTAGAAGACAATTGTACTCTACCCATTGACAAAGACAATCCACAATTAAACACAAATCAAACAAACACCAAACCTAAAGATTTTACAGATAAAAACCAAATAACAAAAAGTGGTCAAACAATAAAAAAAAAACAGATTATTTAAAAGATTATCTATGCTAGAAGTGTTGAATGTATAAATGAATTTGTAGCTATTAAATAATTTATAATATGTCTGTTATTATATGTGTTTTTGATATGTTGTACTATGTAGTACTTCTACTAAAAGTGCAACCAGACACAATGTTACCAATTTTTTATTACAAAAACACTACAAAGTACAACTGCAAGAAAAACAAAAGCAAAACGTAGATAAAAGAAACTCATAGAAATCTAAATCAATTACTCTAAAACATCTATAGCAGCAATCTACTTGCAAGATATATATGACTATCCTACAAGAAGAGGTAAGCAAGATCATCTCTAAAGCAAAGGAAATAATGACAAGAAAAATATCTGGCAAAAATGTCTAAATCTTAACAGACAGAAAAACAGCAAACCTAGCTATAAACAAGCTTAAAATTACATCTACAAGCTAATATTAAAATGTCACTTTATAAATAATCATCAAGCTGTGCAGAAGATAGACTGGCGTGAAAATACCATCATAATGTGTGACCTAAACTGTGATTTAAACCATCCTGCCTCTTAAAAGCTATACCACTCTACTAACTAATAATAATAATAATAAACTTTATTTCTATTTAATTCAAATTATACAAATAGAAAAAGGCGAAGTTCAGACTATGTCTGTTCTCCCACTTAACCTTTATAATTTTTACATTAATAATTAATATAGTATAATACCCCAAACTGTAGAAGAAGGGACCGTAAAATAACATATTATTAATTACAACTTCAAAACGCATGCATACTTATAGCTAATATGTAAAAAATTCAGTAAAATTTGTTACACCCTGCACCAAAAATCTAAAATCAAGAATTGCACAAATACAAAAAAAAAGATTACCAAGCTAAAATTGCAAAAACGGTGCTCTTACGCCGAAACAAGTTGGCAAACACGGGCTATGCACAAATGTTTCTAGTTATTCAGCTCGTACATATACCACATAAAAAACTCAAAAAATAATACTGTTATTTTGCAACTACGTGGAGGACACTTTGCTAAAATATCTACAATATACGGCACAAATATATTAATACAAAAAACACTATTTAAACTGCCAACAATAGAAAAAGTTGCAATTTTTAATTACACGCATACCATTTCAAGTACAAAACAATCTGGCAAGTCCATCTCTCCAACACCCCTCAAATTTCGTTTTATGACTCGTAGGATTTTTAGATTATTAGAGTTTTCTATTATTAAAAAATATTTTCATGTTTTCTTTATTTGTTGAAGATAAAATTCTGTAAAGATAAGACTGCAGAACAATGACTACCTATATCGCCAAATGTAAAAGCACATACAACAAAAATAAATAGAAGTATTTTATTAAAAACTGATTTTTGTTGTTTATAATGTAATGATATTTACTATAATTATTATTCTAAATTTTTTTATGTAATAATAAATTAAACAAAAGTAACCACTCATGTAGCAACTATAATATAACCCACCCAAATAGCACCTATATTTATTTCCACATGAAATTAAACACAATGCAAATAGAACTTCACAATAAAGTCAGTAAACACAGCACACGTTTTTCATGCTCACATTTAAATTTAAATTTACATTCATTCCAACTTACTTAAATTGTTGTTAAACTATACTAATATGCAAAAGCGTATTTGTATAACATTAAACATACTAGACACAAAACAAATATATTTATTTAATTTTCAACTATTGACATTAATTAGATTTTCAAGAGACCATCAATGATTCCACCCTCGCCCCTTCTCACAGTCACTTGAACTCATACCTTTTGAAATCTGTTCAACACGTTTTAATTTTTTGAAGCTAAATTATTTGACACTTGATATCTTATTTTGATGTAATAAAATACTTTCGACACCAATTAGAGCTTATTCAATTTCAATTACAATTGTCAATTGAAGTGTAAAGTCGTCCATCACCAAACATTCTAATTGTATAACTCAATATTATCGTGTCCTTACATCACTACTTATTTACACTCTATATTAATTGTTTGCATTGTTCTCGAGTCTCCGTGGAATATGCAGCAGCTGAGGAGTATGGACATAGTGCGCTTTTGTAAACAAAAATTTGCGATGGCAGAGAGACAAACAAACCAAATGATATATCGCCAATAAAACGTCCCGCGTAAATATTATTCCGCCTTTTGATCTTTTCCCATGTCATCTTTTATTGGACACTCCAAACAAGATATTCTTTTTATTTTGATTGGCCTCTCATGCATGAGGTTTATATGCATAAACGTATCCTCATTAAAAGCCTTTGATATGTCACAAAAAGCTGACAAATTATTTTAAAATTTGAAAAGGTTTTTTATGCGTATTATGTAGGTCAGTTTTTTATTATTTTTGCTTTTATCGAATATACAATGTCATACATTAATCTTATTATTGTTTTAGGATATTAATTTCAGCTACATTATATTCTTCCGGGCCCAGCCCGCGATTATTGATTCTATAGTCGGATTAGGCGATTGTTTATATGAAGTCCTGAGATTAATTATATTTCCGATACTGCCCAATAGTGGCTGTGTTTCTATGATATATGGATTAATTGAAAATTTAATGAGCCAACTGCGATCAATATTTATAATATTAGGTTTAGCCGATTGGGTGTTAAATTTAGAATGATCAGTTTCAAAGCAGTATTAATTATTTATATCTGATTTTTTCTCTAATAAATTTATTATTTAGTATCTAATTTAACTTTAATTAGTTATTACAATGAAACTCTAAAATATAATATGTATAGTTTACAATTTTATAATTTGTTAGTACAATAATAAAGAACAAAATGATATGTGAATATAGTTTTCGGTAACATCAGAACGAGCAACCATTCTGATATAGATAGAAGTAGAAATTAAGCCAATCATTATCATTACCTTTAAAAATTCAAAAAAATGATCTGACTCAAAAAGAAAGCATAAAACACATTTATTAGTCATCTTAAATAACAACAAGTCAAACAATTTAGCTTAAATAAAGTCAGAATCAAAATCGGCAATCTTCATGACCAACTTTAAGACTAACTTTGCTACTTACAGTGCGTACGGAGAATGTCACAAAAACTGCTGAACTAAATCCTACCAAAATTTTCGTAATATTTGAAAACTTTTAAATTCAATAATAAAAAAAAAGACATCACTACCCATAATATAAACAGCACGCTTCCGTTCTTACACTAAACCAGATTTGATAAAGCATGTCAAGCTCAAAAAGAACCAGGAAGTCAAATTAAAACTAACTTTAAGTAAACCAAGCAAGAACCAAAAAGTTCTAACACTAAAAGTGACCCACCCCATTGACCTCGCTTATGAACGAAGGCCTAAATCCCTTCCTATAGACGTATGGTAAAAAGATATTAACCAGTCCAAGCATGTGGCTAATTCACCCACGTTTATTAAAACCTCCGTCCTTGGCAGCAAACGACGCCGAAAGAGATAGAAGGAACGCCAAAAAATCCAAACCTACAATTCCCGCCACTTTCATAGCAACGCGGGATCTAAAAACTAACCAACATTTAGACCAAAACTATCGCCTCTGGCATAACAATTACCAACTGCAAATTTACCAAAACCCGGACCAAAAAATGCCACCTGCTCACGTAAAATATAATATAAAAACAACTACTGGAATTGACTTATTTAAAGTGACTTTCTAACATAACTATCTAAAACAACAATCTGACTAACAACTAGTAAACCTAAGAGTGCAACCTGACTAGCTCCAATACGTAGACTACGGTGCTAATGACTTGACTATTGAGCAATTATCCGTGATTTATTTCGAAAAACTAAATTAAAAAAAAAAAAAAGATTTTTTATTTAGCCAAACAACGCAAAAACTTTAGTGCTTACTGTTATGACTTTTTCACAACATTTCCACTTAAAAATCCAGCGCCACAAAGATGCATAAATATAATTAATACCAAAATCTCGCAGTCAATCCCGCTGCAGCAACCTACGCAGATGCGTCGATCGTCTTCTTCTTTTAGTGTCGTACTAGGTACAAGCGCAGGTACCTCCTCGTATGTTTGCGGTATGCAATAATAGTTTTACACAAATATGAAATCCAAACCACACTACTAAATGGGTTTACTAGGCAGATACTTTGCTGGTTTGCCATTGCATTGCAAAGGAGACAACCGCATCAAACTATATTTGACTGCTCAACAATTCTCGCACTAACCCAACAAGCTACGGGCATCAATCGTTAGAAACAAAAAATCCGTTTTAACTATCCCTGTACCCCTGAAACTTACTTCCAGCAAATTCTCTTCAGAGTGATTACCATAACAAAACAAATCCCGCAACGTCAAAAAGAAACCAGGCAACTGCAAACCTAACAGGCTCAAAGTCAAGGCCACAGACACACATGCTCCCGGTGCTTCCCAGAAGTGTTATACCTGGCACACATTACCAATACCACCTACCAGCACACAAGAGGCTGACAATTATTACAATAATTTTATTTAGCTGCAGAAAGTAACACCCTTGATCTCAATCATTTAGGTTCAGCGATCAAAACACCGACTCTTAAACAGGAATCTTCTCCAAGAAACTTTCAAACCGGTAATACGACACTACTCACAAACCAGTTTGCACCGTAACGTCAACACACACACACACATTGACTATTACTTTTCCAGCACTTAAGTCTTGTAGCTAAACGTAAAATTATTTGTTATTAAAAAATTGAAAGTTGCTTTCTCTGAAAGTGGTATAAGTCCATTTGTCTAAAGAAGAAGAAGTAATATTTAATCTCTTGATGAACAATATTTGGGTGAGTATCTGGAGCACTTCAGGTCATGATTATCTCAACAAACAGTTTAAAATGAAGTGCTTAACCACCTGCTCAAAAGTTTGTTATCAAGAAATTAGAACTTTCTCCTTTTTGCAAGCGCTACAATTTATTTTGTACATAAAAGAAGAAGTAATATTCAATCTATTGATGCCTAAAAATTTGGGTGGGCAGGCGGAAAAGTTAGTTTAAATTTTGTAGGCATGTGATTTAAGTTGTTGTTACTTGCCCACCAGCCCGAATGTTTGTGATCTAATTTCTTAACTGCAGATACTTGGATGGATGTGCGGGAAACAAAGTTTAAGTTTTGTAGGCGTGTGGTTTAAACCCACCTGCCTGAGTACTTGTTATTCAATTTCTTAATCACAAACACTTAGGCGGATAGGAAGAAAGCTAGTACAAGCTTTGTAGGCGTGTGGTTTAATTTGGTGTTTTTGCACACCCGCTCTAAAGCTTATTATTCAATTTGCGTATCACAAACGCATGCGTAAGTGAGCTGAAAAATTTATATAGGAATGTGGTTTAATCCTACTTACCCATATGTTTGCAAAGCGCAAGTGTTTGTGGTTCAATTTTTTTAACATAAACACTTGAGTAGGTAAGGAGGAAACTTACTTTAAGTTTAGTTGGCAAGTTTAAACTAACTTGCCCAAGTGTTTGTGATTTAACTTCTTGATCAAAAAGCTTAGGTGGGTAGTCTAGTACTTAATTTAAGTATTATGAGCGTTAATCTGAAACGCTTGGGTAGGTAGACAAAAAATTTGTTCAAGTTTTGTAGGTAATGTTTTGAATTAGTGAAAGCAACCCACTTGCCCGAATTCTTGTAATTTAGTTTCTTGATCACAAACGCTTAGGTGGGTGGGCAAGAATTAAGTTTAAATTTTGTCAGAGTATGGTTTTGATTGGTAATAGACGAGCAATTAACTCGGGTTTTTGTGCTAAACTACTAAACATTTTGATTGTTAACAACCAACAACATCTAAAGAAAAACAAACTAGTCAACCAGCTAGCCAGCGACAACTTTGAACAGTCAAATTCCATTCTTATTGCAAATTATTATTAATTTTGTTATTGTCAATTCTTTGTGACTTCAAATCAAATTTAATTGTAGCAGATTTAAAAAGCTTTAGTCATTTTTAATACGCAAACCACCAAAGTTTAGAAAAAATCCACAAATATATTGCTACAATTTTCCAAGCTTAACTAACTTGTCAAGAAGATCCAAAAACTGCAAAAATTTATCAAAATCAACAACCTAACTCTGCAAGCCTTAACAAAATTCATGACCTAAAAAACTCAAGTCTAATGCACGCCATATAATTTTTAGATAAAACAAAAGACGTCCTAGTTTTATCAAACTAACAAGAACACCTCCTGTTTGTTAATAGAATCCGACCACACTTCAAACAAAACATTCTAAAAAACGGCTCGCCAACAAAGTTATTGCTGAATCTGTTAAGACATTGCAGATAAAAATGTAAGCCCAAAAAAAACTTCTACACATTCCAAATGTCTGACAAGTTTTTCTCTGCGGCTGATGTAAAAAATTTGTTTTACTTGAATTCAAAGATTTCTATATAATTCAATTAGAAAAGAAACCCCACAAACCTAATATGTACGTGCAACAAGCAAATTCTGATAAAAGACGACTTCAAAGCAAAATCGCTAAGATGGGGAAGGACAAAATGTAACAAAAGATGACAAATTTTTAATAAGCCACTGTAAATCTTATAATGTGCAACCAAGGAAATAAACCAAGGTTTGTAAAATGAAGATCCAAATAATCCATTTACATTACCATAACAACGTGGGAATCGTCTGGAGTAGTAGGGGGCTGGACAATAACAGAAAAAAAATTGCTGAGCTTACATAAGTACATATAATACAATACAAAAAAAAAAAAAAGACAACAGGGAAAAAGCTAAAACACAAGATGGATAGACAGAAAAAGTATAAAGCAAGCAATGAAAATAGAAGAAGTAACAAAAAAAATAAAGAAAAGTTGCAAAAGTTACTTGGAAAAGTTAAAAAAGGCAGCAAAAAAATCAGTCCTAAGTACAACGAAAGAAAAAAAGAAGACCATACTTGTAGTGCACAGAAGTCAAGGAAAGCAATACAAATAACAAAAATTGTCAAAAAACAGGGAAAAAGTGGAAAAAAATTTGATAAAGCTAAAAAAAACTAAAAAGTAACAGAAAAACTCTGAAGCTAGAAAAATATGTTAGAATCCATAGACTGGAGTCCCTGCAAAAGTTATACAAAATAGTAATAAATAAATTAGGATGAATAAAAACAGTGTGTTTAAAGAAAAGGGATAGTAAAAAAATTATAATTGAAAAATTTTTTTCGACTAGAAGAATTGGTAAAAAACCAACAAAAATAGATGACAAAGCAGAAGCAATCCCTGCAATAGTAAAGAAACTAAAATAGATTATAAAGAAACTACCTAATAATAAGGCAAAAAATACCAGAAAAATCTGCACCTAAACTGTAAAATCTAGTCTATATTAAGCTACTCAGGTCAAAAAGAGTAATAATAACTGCATATGCGGGTAACGTAGCTCTAATAAGTAGGACTATAGACATAGAAGTATTTAAGAAAATGTTAGAGTTAGCAATAGATATAAAAAATGGATAAAAAATAAAGGGTTAGATCTAACTCCGTAGAAAAAATCCTCAAAAAGGACTAATAAGGGAAATGAGAAAATACACGTAAAGAAACAAATAATAACCATAAAGAAAAAAATTAAATACTTACAGGTTAAGATAGCGGTAAAAAGAACAAAAAAAATAGAAAAATGAAAAAAATGCCAAACAAGAAAAACTCAGGGATATAGGCAAAAAGGCTAATAGCAATGGCATCTAGAATAAAATATTGAACGCAGCAGAAACATGAAAAGACGCTTTATAGACAGAAAGAAACAGTCAGAAGAACAAACCAACTAAGGATATGCAGGGCCTACAGGACAATGATAATACAAAGAAAATAATAAATAAAGAAAGAATGTATATTTTACGCACTGGAGAAACAACAAAAGCACAAAAGAAGAATATATAAAAAGACAGAAGGTTTACAAAAATCAATGTAAAAAAACTAAAAGTGAATTTATAAAAAAAGATGAAAAAGAAATTAAAAAAATAAAGACAGAAGCAGAAGCATGGAAATACATAAACAAAGAAATAAGAAAAAAACAGGGAGATATTGAGGAAATACCAATGGAAGCGTGGAAGGAACATTTTTCAAGTTTGGTTGGAAGAGAAAAGAAAAAAGGAAAAAAACTAGAGAGACAAGAGAGACAAGAGCCAATCCACCAAGCGGAAGAAATTTTAAAGGAGGCAATATGGGAGAAGATAAAAAAACTAAAGAAAAAGAAAGCGCCAGGTATGGATGGGATACAGAATGAAGCGTGGTTGTATGGTACGGAAGAACTGATTGAGAGATTAAGTGAGTTAATAAACAGAGTATGGAAAGGAGAAGGGCTTCCGAGTCAATGGAGAGAAGGTCTTGTATGCCCTATACACAAAAGTGGATCCAAAACGCTAGTAAATAACTACAGGGGAATAACACTACTGGGTACGGCATACAAGATCTACGCCATGATATTTGAAGAAAAGTTGAATGAGGAACGAAGTATGAATGAGATAATTCCAGATGGGCAAGCCGGCTTCAGGAAGGGAAGAGGTACCATGGATAACGTATATATTTTACATCATATTGTGGAAAAAGAAATAACAGAGAAAGGGGAAAAAGTATATGCGTTATTCCTAGATCTAAAGGCGGCATTTGATAGTGTGGATAGAGAGAAACTGTGAAAGTGTATGAGAGAGAAAGGAATTAGCGAGCACCTGGTAAGAAGAATGGAAGACGTGTATGAGGAGACAGCAAGTAGGGTATGTGTTAACGGAAAAATGAGTGAAAGATTTTGGACAACATAATTAGTAAGACAGGGCTGTCCATTGAGTCCTACTTTATTTGCAACCTACATAGCAGATGTAGAAAAAAAATTGAGGTTGGCTCAAGCGGGAGGGGTAATAGTTGGTAGAGAAAAAGTGTGGTCGCTAGCAAACGCAGACGACATGGTAATACTAGCAAAAGAAGCGAAGGAAATGAAAAAGATGATGAAAAGTTTAGAAAAATATTTTAGAAAAAAAAGCTTAGAAGTTAACGTAGAAAAAACAAAAATTAGGATGTTTAAAAAGGGGGTGGGAGAAAAAAAGTGGAGGACTGGAAATGGAATCGGCAAAGTATTACGGAAGTAAAATCTTTTAAACATTTGGGATATGTTTTTTGTACGAGTAACACCGAGAGCGAGCACAATAAAGAGATTGCTCAAAAAGCAAATTAAGTAGTGGGACAAGTTTGGGGAATAAGTGAAAGAAAATTTGAATGTATGAGAATAAAAGGGCTTATGTTTGATAGTTTAGTTAGGAGTATAATATTGTATGGATCGGAAATATAGGGATGGAAGGAACAAGAAAAATTAGAAGCAACAATATATGTAAAATATTGGAGATGGGTGCTAGGTTTAAATAGAGAAACTCCAGCATATATTGTGCTGGAGGAAGTCAAAAAAGATAAGTTAAGAGTAGAAGCAGGAAAAAGAGCAATGAAGTATGAAGAAAGAATGAGACAGAGACACGAATGCAAAATATTACAAGAATGCATGAAAGAGAAAATGAGAGCAAGAAATGAAAAGCTAGGGGAGATTAGGGAAAATTATTACAATAGAAATGGATATGCGAGCCAAGAAATTGAAAGAATGAGAGAATCTGGGAGAGAGACATGGTACGAAATTATGGAAAGAAATAGAGATATACAAAGACAAGAAAAAAGAATGCGAGTGAAAAAGTCTAGGTACAATGCAAACTATGAACATATTATAGAAAATGAATTACCAATGTACTTAGAGAGCGAAAGATATAGTAAAGATGACAAAAAGATGATCGCAAGATTCAGATGTGGTCATGAAGAGCAAGTGACAAGATTTTGGATGGAAGAGGATTTGAAAATGTGCAGAATGTGCGGAGCGACTAAAGAAACTATAGAACATATGTTGAAAGAGTGTAACGAAATAAGAAAAGAACAGATGTGAAAAAATGAGATATTGAAAGGGGACGGAAGAGGGGTAGAATGGATGAGGGCAGTTAAAAAACGAAGAAAAGAAATAGACGAACAGAGAAGAAAATATTCTTAATTGTGTTAATTTTATAAGGATTAAGTTTTATTATTTTGGGAAGTTGTAAATGTATTTGTAAATGTAATTTTTAAGGCCGAAAGGCAAGAAATAAACGTATTATTATTATTATTATTATATTTTACGCTAACAAAGTGCAAAACATAGGAGAAAGATAGGAAAAACTTAGAAAAGATATCAAAAACAAAATAGACAAATCTTCAATCATTAATATATGCCTGAATGACAAAAACGAACAAAGAGCACTACAAAACTATGCAACGACAGTACTGAAAAAAAATAAAATTTTGAAGCTTTAAAATTTAGAATAAACAAAAATAGAAAAAAATACACAGATTAAAAGCCACAGAAGACAAAGAAAAGAGGAGTGAGAAGCTAAATAAACGCAAAAGAACATTGCAAAAAGCAATAAAGAGAAATGAAACAAAAAAAGCCAAAGTAACTATGCCTACCAACAAATAAATGGTAAAAGAATAGACTACATTGACTGCAATATTAATATCAACCAAAATTGCAGAGATAAGGAGAAACAGAAAAAAACCGCTTAATAAAAGAACGCTGGCGGAATTGAAATAGTCAGACTATATCTGGCAACCACGGAACACAACAAACTAATTCCAAATAGAGTCTCCACTAGAAGTAAAACTAATCAAAGAGGATACACCTAACTGAGCTGCACAAAACATTTATGAAAGAGAAAAGTTACAACAAAGAAAAAGTTAATAAAGATATAGAAAAACTAAGAAAATACCTAATGACAATGCAAATAATTAAGTTGAATAATACAAAAATAAAAAAAATAAAAGAAATGCCAGTGTAAGAAATAGGACAAAAAATAGGGCATAGAAAGAAATAGACTGGGAACAGCATGTGTTGCCTCAGCAGACTGTGTGAATTCCACGAGGCCAAAACCAGCTCACCTCAAACTAGTGTTACATTAGTAATAATGACAAAAACAAACTAACAGCTGGATTAATGCAGAAAAAAAGATCAAAAAAGTCTCTGGCCAAATAAGCTGACAGCCCGTCTATTCCATCGCCAAATAAATTTGTTAGCTTGCAGCCTAATAGGTTTGTCAGTCTATATTTGCTTATAGATGTTTAAATTAATAGAATGATATTAGTATAAATTTTACCATGTGTTTATTGTGTGACTAAGTAATTTAAATAAACGTTATTACAATTACTTGCTCATGTTATTTTTAAATTGAAAAAGTTTGCATAACTAAATATAGGTGCTACAGCTTGTATAATAAGTAGCAACTAAATATTAAAATTAAATATAAATACAAGTTTGCTAGTTTTCAATAAGGTGAATAAATTATACAACATATTTTTGTCATAACGTTATAACCCTAAAAGTAATATCAAATCATAATATTTTTTTTTAAATGTAGTCCCAGTTGCTCAATTAAAAAAAATGACTGCAATGCTGCATAAATTATGCAGTATATTTTTTGTCTAAAAATAACACTAAAGTTAAAATATGAAATGTATTTTCTCGGCATCACACACCATTGAATTTATCAAATTTAGCAACAATTTTATTTTATTCAGATGATGTTGCCGTAAAAGCCATTGATTGTTTATCTTTGTGTCTGTATTTATCTAGTCGCAGATTTGACTCTAGCCTAAACATTCATTTAAAAAACCAATAAGAAATAACATTAAGCTGTATAATAAATTTGTTATATTTACTCAAAATCAGTTTAGTCTTTATAAAAGTGAATATTATGACTGAAAAAGCTTACTAATTAATTTAATAACAACAATCAAATTGTAGAATGCTTTTAATTAACAAACCTTGATTTAGAATATTTATAAGAAACTAAAAAAATCATCCCGGCAAATTAATTACTAGTTTAGTTAGAACGTGCCAATCGATAAAATATAAATAAAACAATTACTACCGCAAATAAATGGTTGAATTAATGCAACTACTGCGATTGGTTTTCTGAAAATCATCGCATGGCTAAACTGTAATTTAAACCACTCCGTAATCATAGTATCGATCACAATGTGACATTTACAGCCAATACGCACACATCAGCTCGCAGCAGTAGAAGCATAAACAAATATATTTTAAACGCAAACCATACCCAACCAATTTTAGAAACGGTTTTATAGAAAATGTTACACTAGGAATTCACAAAGTAAACAAAATGGTATGTTTTATGTAGCGTAGTGGGGAGATGTTAATTTTGCATGCGCTTCCACATCCACGCGGCCCTGCCTTTTCAACACTCGCAATGCAAATTTTTAATTACACAAGCGAATTAAATTCTGCCTAATAGTCGTGTTTGTTATGACATTTCATATAAAATTTTTAATACCATACGCCTAATAACATTTACTTGCCTTGTCCTAGTTGTTCTTCCAGGATTAAGTGCTTACCTGAAACAAAGAAATAATTGATATAAAACTTTATGCGAAAGTGTAACGATCACAATAAAAAGGTCATTTTGCAATAAGTGGCTTTAAAATTGCTCGGTCCATTTTTTACATCGTAATATTCCAGTTCAAAAATGTAATGTGCGTTTTTATTGTTCGTGAAAAGTGGAGACTAAAGAGAGGCAATATTAGTTTTCCCATTCTTTTTTTCGTATTTTATAAATAAAGTTGAAACGGCGTTTAAAAATAAAATAGAAACTCGGTGGCAAGTTTGAAAGTAGTCCAACGGCGTTTCTGCAAGAAATGAAGCGGATCTACCCGAGTGACAGGGCAGAGTGATGAATCAGGATTGTTTTTTGTCCCCTCCCGTTCCGTCGTCCAGCTGAAAGTGGAGAAAAGAACAAATGAACCAGAGTTCCGTTTAGAGCAAATAACTTGCAACGACTGCACCAGTTCTGTTAAGTAACTACTTTTAACTACCGTACTTCCAGCAGTAATTCATTTTTTTTATATTTCAACCATTTCGTTTGCCAATTTATTTCATATTTACTTTTTAATATATAAATACCAACTGCATATTTACAGGATGTTAGTATATTTACTAGTTTAAACATTTCAGGACCTTAAACTTATTTATATAAGTTTGGGAAACTAAAAATGTATACTTGATAAAACAATATAAACAGTTGGAAATTTTAATTTAAATTTTAATTTAAACTTTGAACGAAATATTTAATATAAAACCACATTGTTTGATTATTGCCGTAGTTATAAAGCAGAACATAGTATAAAAGGAGTGTATTTCTGTACGGATACAACAATCAATGTCAATGTATATTTTCATGACAAAGTTGTTGATCAATGTTTCGTTGCTTTGTTATATAAATGTCATGTTTTTGTATTATACATATATTAACTAACACTCTCCACATATTTTCAGTTTTTTTTTTAAATTTCAACCGTAATTAAAAAAAATAATATAAGTTAAAAAAAAAACAGATAAATAGTAAATTATTTGTAACTTTTTAATGCATACAACATTGAGTCTCGGGAAATATAGAGTAAAAAACTATGCCCAAGTCTTAAAAGTTATATAACAATAATGTGTTTACTCCTTTCCGTAATGTATCAATTATATAACAATTATTACTAAATTTATGTTGATATTTTACACGTTTTAATACGCACGGTATGCCATGTGCGCAAAAGTCTTATTACGCACGTCGTTTAATACAAAATTAATATGAATGAATGTTGACCAGATTAATTCATGGTTGTGTAATTATAAAAAACTTGATTGAAAAAAAATAAAGGATCTTGTAATTTAATAATTTTATAGACTTTATAGGTACCAATATCGTAAACAATTTATAATGTACAATTCGCACAAAAACCCATTTTCTATATTTGAATTTTAGCACTCGCCAAAACTATTAAAACATTTCTCATTGATAAAAAAAAACATTTTTTTTTTTAATAGAAAAAAGCTTTTTTCGGAACAACCCACTAACCCTAGCACGCGGTACAAATTCCAAATACAAATGTGCAAATATCTAATGTAAGCGTGGAACAGTGGTTTTTGCAAAAAAATTGCTTTACAATATCATTATTTAAGAACGTCAACTATAAATCAGAAGTATTCATTGACTTGGTCTAAATCACACATTTTTCAAAATCTAAAATTATTGATCAAATTTAACTATCTAAAAATCTTCACCTTTTTGCAATGCAAATTGTTTGGTGCCCCTTGCTAAGTGAGCTTGCTAGTCTTATTGTGTACCTCTGACGGTATACGAGGTCTAGCTATTAAATAACGAGAATGCTTATAAAAAAAATTATTTAAAAAATTATTTTTCAATCAAATGCTCCCCTTTAATGTACTCTTCTACCCTCGCGTCACACACCGCCCCATTTGTTTTTTTTCCATTGGTCGAAACAATGCTGGAAGTCTTCTTTTGTAAGAGCATTTAGAATAGGAGCTCCGCCAATTTTTGCTTCATCTCTTTCATCGACTCGAACCGGGTTCCTTTTAAGGCAAACATGATCTTCCAAAACAGAAATAAATCACAGAGTGCCAAATTAGGCAAGTACGGCGCATGTTTGAGCACTGGAGTGCTTCTAGCGGCAAAATAACTCTTTACAAACAGAGCGTTATGAGCAGGTGTGTTGAGATGGTGCAAAACCCACAACTTGTTTTTCCACAACTCCGGCCGTTTCTTACAAACTCGCTCAACATTCAAATAGTAAGTTTGGTTTACAGTTTGACTCTCTGGAACCCATTCAGTTATTACGATGCCGTTGATATAAAAAACATCGATTAACATGGTTTTAAATTTTAATTTCAACATCCTTGCTTTTTTCATTTTTTTGCAATGCAGGAGTTTGTCAGTGCGTGGATTGCCGCTTAGTTTCAACACCGTATTAAAATATCCAAGTTTCATAGCAAGTGATGATGTTTTTCATCAATGCTGTTGACGGACGAGCATTTGGTCAGGGGCAAATTTTTTGGGACCAACTTTGCACAAACTTTCTTTAGGCTCAATTCGTCATGTAAAACAGTTTTTGTATCGGCGTTTACAGTCTCAGCAATCATCCGAACGTTCATACGACAATTGATTTTGGTCAGTGTTTGCAGAGTTAAAACAGAGACAGGTCGATCTGGACGTTGGTCATTTTCGGTGCTTTTTTGGCCTTCAAAAAACCGTTTGTACTATTGAAAAACACGTGCACAAATTAGAGAACTCTTACCATAAGCTTCTTTCAACAACTTATAGCACTCAGTAAATTTTTTTTTTTAATTTAACTATAAATTTCACATTGATCCGTTGCTCGTGTTTATCGTCACAAAAAAAAAACACTTTTGTTTCTAACCTCTGTACAAAGTCTTCAATAAAAACCAGAATTTTTAGCCAAGGAATTACCTTTCGTTCTTCTTTGGACGGGGTAACGTTTTCCAAAGATGGCTAAATGTTGCAAATTATAAGTTGCGACACAGATTTGACATATTTGTATTACCAAAGTTTTGGTATTATGTGATAATCTTGTTAGAAGTAATATAAATGTATCATTCTACAAGTTGCTGTGTTTCGCATCAAGTTTGCTGCAAATAATTTTTCATATAGAACTTCAAAAACAGGGTTGGGTCTAGTAAATATCCCTTATGCTCCTTCTTTGGCAAGCTGATCTGCCATGAGTTTTTTTTTTATCCCCTGAACTTTTGGTGTCTAGACTAGACAAACTCATTATAGCCAATGCTTTCAGACTATTTATGCAACTATAACTAGTTTGATTTTTGTTACTAAGGGCTGCAATTCCGCTTGATTTTTTCACATAATGGTTGTCGGTGTATTAGGTTATAATTTATTTCCGATCGTGTCTCTGGCGCACCACTTAAAGGCTTTTTCTGCTCTTTGTCCTTGTGTAAAATTTATCAAGTTTCGGAAGCATTCTGGTCCGTGGCCCAATCTGTGTACCAGATAGTTCCCTTAACTGTGTATCTTTTGTTTGTTCATTTATCTTGCTGAGGTATTATCATATAAAATGTCTTTTAAATGCAATGATTTTTCATAAAGTTCAATTTCGTCTTTATTTTTTTTTTCATGCAAACATTTGTTGTACTATAACCGTGTACCAAGGTATAATGCGGTAATTTATCTGTAATTAATACGCTAGTTGTCCTGCTTCTGCTATTACAATTAATTTATGTAGCGATAACGTTAGTAGTACTTCCATAGGTAGTGTAGGTGTCGTTCTCAATGACCCTGTTATCAGCAGACATGCTAGCCTTTGAAATGTTCTTAGTTTGTGGTTTTTTTCTTTCATACAAGCGGCCCATATTGAGTCATAAAGCTACCGTATATAGTTATCTAATCATATTAGTCCTTATGTGCGTCCAACTATCATTTTAGTTGCAAAAAGCACCGGAATATTTTTTGTGGTTATATTATCTGAATAAATGTGGAAGTTTAACCTAGATCAAGCGTGAGTCTCAAAAATTTTGCTTTATTTGTCATCGGGAGCGTGTTGGACAACAAGTTCTGATCCTTGGTTCTGCCGTGACTTTGAAATACATTGTCAGATGCCTCTTCAATATCTAGAAAAGCACCCAAATAATAAGTTATGTAACTATAAGAGATCAAAACTATCTAGCAGTTTCTCATTAAACTAACAAAAAGTACAAAAAAATTACCAAAGATTATCAAAAACTGCCGTTGGGGAAAGAAAAACGCATAACAATCGCAACTGCAATCCTACAAAAACTACAGTTTAACAGTCCATTTTGCCAAAAGTCTGCAACAGGTAGAAATGTTTCTAACAAACTATTGCCATTTATTACTTTCAAGCATCAGGTATAACACCAGCATAAAAGTTAAAAAAATCTTACAAATACTTCTTGCGCAAAAAAAAACATCAAAAACTAGAACTAACTAATTTCACACGCTTTAACTTAATGCTAGTGCAACGAACCCCGACATTATTTATTAAATAATGCCAACGTTCATTAGTTAGCTTTATGTTTGATAGTTTTATGAACGCGCGCTTGTTATGCAGCATTATTCATAGACTCTTTTGTCGAACGCACGCTTAACAAACCGCGTGAATTATAACACGTATGCTAGGCAACCCTGGTTACAACTAGCTGTATACGGGGTGGCCCACCACGCTGCCATTAATTAAACATCGTAATTAGCCGGCTACCAACACTTTTCATGACCGTGACATGATGTTTAATTGATGACGCAATAAACCTGCGTGTGTGTCGACTTGCCACTCCGTTGTTTGAGGATGCACGCGGATCTAACCTATCAAACTACGTGCAATCTCATGTACAGCCAGACACGAATAGTATGGCCTCTATAATAGGCAACTTAGTATACACAAACATTATGTTAAATGTGGTTAAACTAATGCCTTTGCCCGTTTCAGTATTTTTCATTTGCGCTTACATTTTACATTTAAAACATTCTATGGGCGACGTTGTTCTGAGGTTGAAAGATGCTAAAACGGGCAAAGGCATAAGTTTAACCACATTCAACATAATTTTTGTGTATACTAAGTTGCCTATTATAGGGGCCACACTACTCCTGTCTGGCTGTAATCAATAGGGCTTTATTACTCAACTGCAAGTGTTCTAATCCCTACTTTGACACTGCCCTTATTGCACTGCACACACTGTACACTCACGGCACCCTTATTTTTTTGCCGACGAACGTAAATTGCCGCACAGCTGATGTTGGACGTCAGCTGTTGCTCGTGTGTTGAGCCCCATAGACGTCCCATATGGGGTTTGCCATGAGTGAAATAAACCTCAGCCGGAAGTAAGAATTGACCAGTATCTTTTTTTGTGCAGTAATTAGTGATTTGCTATAAATAGGTAAATCACTAGTTACTGTATGCAACCGTCCAAACCCGGCGGACGTTTGTCTAAATTGTATTTAGCTTAATTATTAAAGGAAATTGGGTTTTGGGATTTTTGTGGGGTAACTGCATATATTTAGGGTTCATGTTGAATTAATTTATTTTTAATTAATATTTTGGAATGTATAAGCCACTCTCTACGCCCCCTATATTTGTGTTGGCCACTCTGTTCCCGCTCTTCCCCTATCACCAAATTCTTTCTGGTTTATTCCCTCTCTTTTCTTTTCCTTTAAATACCGCCGTCCGGTCCTAGTAAAAGTCAGCGACGGTGACGATTCCGAAACCGAAAACCCACCGGCAGTTGTCTCCTCGACATCGTTTCCTTCGGCATTCATTCTAAAGCAAAAGAAAAGATCTCCAACCCGCGACAATCGCCGACCATCGGGCAGCGTCCTAAACTTAACTGATCTACTCGGCTTGAAAGTCGCTGTAGAACATAAAAAGAAATCGAATGGCATCCTACAATGTCAGCTTTGCCAGAGGCACCGACATATTGCCAACAGGTGCAGCGCAGATCAGGTCAGCAGAATATGTTTGGGGCCCCACTGATCGGTGGCCTGCCCTAACAAATCAGCGCCAAAATGCGCTCTATGTTCAGGCCCACACCCGGCCAACTACAAAGGATGCAAAGCATACCTGAGAGCAATGGCCGCTCACGGAAAGACAGCTAAATCTAGACCGACAGCCAAGCCCGCGCCGGCCCAGGTCTCTTTCTTCGTCTCAACCTACAGGTCCTCGCAATCTTGTAGAAAACGGCAGATCTTTTGCAACGGCTGTTGCTCCTCCAACGCAACAAATGCCATCTGCTGCAAAAATAGCCGAAATTTTAAAAGAGATAGGCGAATCTCAAATGAGGTTCATGGCCAACCTCTTGTCTACGCTCATTGACTAAAATGGATAATACACCTGACGTAGTATTACTCCAAGTCTGCTTCTGAAATGCCAATGACATTACAGAAAAAATGGGAGAAGTGGAATAATTCTTCTTTGATCAGAACTTAGACATCTTGCTGGTGTCAGAGTCACAAACCCAATCAGGCATTGAAAATTCCGAACACGTTTACCTATAGGGGGCTTCCGGTGGTGCCCACAAAGCGTGGAATTTTAATCTTTGTAAAGAGATCATTGGACCATTCTGAAGTGGATACCCCCGACCTGGTCTCCCTCAAATTGAATGCGATAGTAGTGACCGTGCCAGGGCTTGGCACGGTCAGGATCGCTTCCGGTTACATCCGTCCTCAAAACCTCATCGAAACGGCGGATTTCGATAGAGTTTTTGATAATCCACATCCCACAATAATTGCGGGAGACTTCAATTCGAAGCACGGGTCGTGGAATAGCCGATTAACTAACGCCAAGGGGCGAGCTCTGTTCGACTACGTTGAGCAAACATATTTGCAGGTCCTGGGTCCGAACAAACCCACTTTCCACAGCGCCGCGGGCCAAAGGGGGAACGTTTTTGACGTAGCAATACTAAAGAACGTCAACTCGCACGCAGTGGAAACTACGCTCAACGGCCTAAGCTCTGACCACAGCCCAGTACTACTGGAGCTACTTGGAAGGGGGTCCTGAGAGGGGGAAAATTTGTCACACAGACGGATTGGACTCTCTTTTCTCAATGCCTGAAAAATAACATTGGTAGCCTGACCCCAGTACAAACGGCTGAGGATATCAAAAGAACCGTCTCACTTTTAACGGCTTTCAGGTTCGCGTCGATAATTCTCAAGGATTATCACGTAAAACAAAGGCGTTGATCCGAAACTGAAATGCCGCCAAACATCAATGGCAAAGGCATTGCGACTCCAAAGATGAAGTTTGAACGGCCATAGGGGAGCATAAAAACTAATGCTGGTAAGATACGCTAGAATCTTTCACGGAGAATGAAAATCCGATGTGGAGGATCTCTAAATCCCTTAAGAACAGACGGGTTCTCATTCCTGGTGAGAGAGGGATGCAGTACACTACTAAGGGAAAGGCCGAAGCATTTGCAGACAGCCTGGAACTCTAATGCTCCGATCTGTATACCGATTATACGGATCTGGAGCACATCGAAAGGATTCGCAGGGAAGTCAAAGACTTTCTGAGAACCGCTGACGATGACACTACACTTGATAGCGTTAGACCTTCTCAAATCAAAGAAATCATTAAAAAACTCATATCCTGTTCTGCTCCAAGCCCGGATAAAATATCTAACAAAGCTCTTAAATCGTTCTTTCATAAAGCAATTATGGCTCTAACCACTATTGCAAATGCTATTCTTCGCACTGGGCATTTTCCGTCAACTTGGAAAGGCTCGCACGTGGTAAACATTGCTAAAGTTGGGAAAAACAGGTTGTTTCCCCAAAACTATCGGCCTATAAGCTAACTATGCACCTTAAGCAAGGTCTATAGAGGGTAATCTTAGATATTATTTAAGAACACTCGGATATGAACAATCTTCTCCCCTCCCATCAACATGGGTTCAGATGGGGACACTCGAGCGTACATCAACTCAACCGAGTGCCGGACCACATTGTTGGCTGCTAGCCTCATATCTAAAACGCAGAAGTCTGGCAGTCAAACTCGATAACCACATCTCTACTTCTCGGCAGATAGAGGCCAAAGTTCCTCAAGGCTCTATTCTCTCGCCGCACCTTATTAACTTGTATGTTGGGCGTATGCACGTGGTTAAAAAGGCTCAATACGCTGACGATACAGCACTTATCTACTCCTTAAGGTCGACTGAAGTGATCACCTTACGTCTTCAAAAAGCCACCTCCGATCTGGAAGATTGGATGGATAAATGGCACTTTGGAGTAAACCCAGAGAAAAGCAAGTCACTTAAACCGCATGAGAACGTCATTTTTAACGACTTTCCCATTCCGTGGTCCGACACTGCCAAGTATCTTGGGGTAATCTTGGACAAAGGTCTCTATTACAAGCCTCAGGTTCAATCCATTCTGGACAAATCTAAAACGGCTAAATCTTTTCTCTACCTGATGCTGCGACGGAACAGCGGCATGTCGCTCCGGAATAAAATCCGGCTTTACACCTCGACCATCAGACCGATGATCTCATACGCTTTCCCCATTTGGGGAACAGCGGCAAGTAGCCACCTAAATCGCTTAGAAACAGACCTAGAGATTCTTCCACTTTGTCAACATTTTGAGGCTTTGGCCGAAAAGTATTTTAAAAACTTTGCGGTTCATTCCAATCCCGATCTGGCAAGACTTGCTGAACCAGATCGGGCAGATTTTGTACACAAACGACCGGTGAATTCAATAGTAGCCAAGTTACTCTTAACATAGCGTGGGTAAAACCACATCCAAAAATAAAACACCAACCTGGCCTATAAGGCGACTCCTAAACAACCTCCTACATACACATCTCCAAACGGAAGGTACATGAGCCGAAATGTCTCAAACTTTCAGGCAATTCCCAGATGGGTGGGGTTTAGTCGGTAGGCACCCTTAAAAAGTTGAATCCAACACGTCCTGGGAGCAAAATCTTTAGAAGATTCCCCACCTACGCCTAACAAAAAAAAAAAAAAAAAGTAAAATCTTGCACTTAGCAAGTCATCAAGTTTTGCCAGTCTGCAATCGCCCGTCGTTATATCCAGATCCCAGTACCAGTTAAAGACAAAACCGTAAGTTGAACCAACGATTTCCTCAGTCCCTTCAAATTCCCAATTTCGTGTATTGAACCAAGAGTGTGCGGCGGCCAAAAGGCGAGCCACCTTCAGATTCTCGACCCAGTTCCAGGTCTCCACCAACAACTTTTGATCCTATCCCATCTTTCAGCACCGCATCCCTGACCGCCGTTGATCGTGTAAATATAAACCCCTTTATTAATAAACATTGATTAAAATATACCTTGTTGTTATACTTTGTGTCCACACTCCGGTGTGGTAGCGATCGGGCACCTCTCATCCCACCAGACCAATAAGCTTTGGAAAAAGATTGTCAATCAACAACGTAGGCTCATACAACGTTATTTGATGCAGCAATCGCTTCGCTAATCTTAGCAGTCTCTTTTACTAAAACCTACAAGAAGTAGATATTCTTTTACCATTGCCACTTATTGCCTCTAAGTATTTGATAAAAAGCTAGCACAAAACAATTAAAACAAATTACATATTCTTTTTGCAAAAAACGCAAATCATCAGCAACAAACCTATAATGCTACTAACCCTACACCCACAGTTACATAATAATAATAAAAGTATGGTACAACATACAAAGAAATATTGCAATTTTTTCCAATACAAATTTCCGCTTAAAAAAAAGAAGCTCAGATGTGTTTGTAAAGAATTCCTAAGTAGACTTATTCCAGGCTATAGTTGGCTACTATACAGTGTCATACCATTAAGTGATTCTGAATCCATACTATCTGCAGTAAAAACCGTTTTACTAAAAGCATATTTTAACTATAATTTTACAGCTTTTTTTGGGTAATAGTTGCTTGTTTTAACACAGACGCTATTTACTATCAAAGGAAAGCAACAACAAATAAAAATAATTTAGCCAAACGCCAAATTATAAAAGCTCTAACAACAATAACTGTAGACTAAGTAAAAAAAATAGCAAAACTGGCTGTATTTGGATTTGCATCTTCTGCAGAGTAGGCAGATCATATCAACCCACTTGCAAGCTTTATTGCAACAAAAAAAAAAGATGACATGTAGAATTTCAAATAACTAGACAAGCTAAAGTAAAAAAAAAAACAACTACACAACAAACCACCTCCGAAAGAAGAAGACACTGTAGTGTTTAGAAACTAACAAGCTAAGAAGTTTGAAGAAAATTGGCAAACGTCCAAATAATGCAAAAAAAGTTGTGAATTAAAACAAAATTGCCGCCTAAAAATATCCTAAATAAACTGGTCGAATAGTTTAAAACTATATGCTAAACAAGTAACTAGGAAGAAAAAGCCACCAAACCGCACTGACTACGTTAATAAAAAAAAAAAACAATATTTGCAGTCCACAAAAGGGCAGATAAATATTACACCCAAAAAAGTGTCTTGTAAAAATTCTTGGAAGAAAGTGTAACTGCTTGTGTTACACCACAAATAACAGCTACCAACAGCATGGATTATAGTTTTCTGATAGCCACTAAACAAAAAGCAAAAAAAATAATGTAACGGAAAATAACAAGAAGTTTTGAGAAAGTGAACAAGGTGACTTTGTACCAACCAAAAAGCCATATGAAAACCAACTACAACTGATCTGTCAAATTAACCATGGCAACTCATAGCAGTTAGGCTGCAATACCAAAACGTAGGTTTAAAGTATCTGGATCTACATTGGAGCATCAAAACTGGCATCATAATAGAAAAGTCAAATAGAAAATATAGAGTTATTTTAGACAATAAAACCAAGCTATATCTGACAGTGTAAATGCCACCAAAACCAAAATTTAGATGCAAGTAATGGTGCAGGTGATGTAAAGTTAGTTGATAAAAAACGACTATTCGTTAGAATGTGTTGCGTATTAGAACCGTGGTTTATCAGTGAGAGAGCAAAAAGTGCAACAAGCAAAGCTGTGACCGTGGAGAGCTGGCAGCTACAATAGACTAACAACACAAAACAACGTCGATAGACCAAGCGTCTGATCCGTGAGTGAATCAGCTTTCCTAAGTTTTCATGCAACTGTAATCAAAGAAATGTTCTATAATTCTCAAAAGATCGTTTTCTGTATAGAAAGAAATCAGTTTAATTTTAACGATACAAATATTCTAGACATAGAAAGCAATCCTAAAAAACGCAAAACTCACAAATCTTTATTGATAAGAGCAAATTTTTGCAATAGCACAAAAAAAAAACAATGTTTATGATAAATTTAACAGTTTTAAATTTTCCAATAATTACATATTTAGTTAAAAATAAAATGCTTGTCTCGACTATAATTAAAAGCAATTAAATATTACCTGTTTTAAAGTTTGCTTGCGGCTTATATGTTTATAATTATATTTCGTACATATTTCCAACTCAGTAGAAGTTTTAAAACTAGCTCAAATGCAATATTAATAGAATAATAAACCATTGTTATGTATAGAGTTATTTTGAATTAAAAATTAAATATTGCTCACTTAAATAAATTTATAAGTCAGTACTATAACCCAAATCTTGTTGAGAACAGTTTTTTATATGTAATTTATAAATCAATCATAAATGCATTAAGTATTTATAATTGCATTAGTTTTGAAGTACTAAATAATATATCTTGCATTAATATACTACACATAGATATTGCAGCAATACACATATTGAAATTAGAAGCCGCAATTAATTATCCACCTGGCTTAAAACCGTTGAGTATCTCCAGTTTCTATGACGTATATAATTAATTCTCTAGATGCTGGTGAATAGCTTGTTAGCCGTCTCGGAATCAGATTTAGTTCTCATTTAATATTAATATATGATTCCGATGGCATATTTCATTTGCCAGTAATCAAGAAGCTTTCAAAGGCTTGCATCTTTGTAAAAAATATGTAATTGCATTTCAAGATGCAGATGTGAAGTTATTTCGATCCATCAAGTTTATTCTGAATACAATTATTACAGAAACATATTAAATTTTTATACTCGGACCTCATGATAGAAATGTTATTTGCAACATTTACATTCAAAGTACGTAGAAATGATTTAGGAGGATACATCCTAATGCCTACATAAATCAAATTTATCCGTGGTTTTCCTTTCACGGAACTAGTTATTAAAAGCCAATATATAATCCGGTAGGTTAATACACTTCTATTTTTGTGGCTTTATTTAAAGGTGTGTGTGTTTAGTTATACATGTATAATTGAAGTTTATAAACGTTTTAAAACATGAATTGAAAGCTCATTCGGCTCGCCCTAACATTGCATGTTGGTTTCCTATTTACTTTAGAGAAAATTATTATATGTATTCATCGTAACGACCTGGACGGGTTTGGTCGAAACGTTGGAGATTACATATCAACTGACTTAGTTAAACCATTGAAGTGATGTAATTTGTCTTATGAATTAAAATGATTCGCATCCATATTTTTCGAGTAATTACAGAGTTGACGTTTCTAACGACGCGGTAACGAGGCTGGCAGAATGGTCCCGTCAGATTCTGATTTATCCTCTAGTTTTCAATGGGTTCCATTGAAAACAGTTTCAATAGCTACCTAGTATTATGTGTCTTTTTGCAGCTATATATTTTATGAGCGAGTCCCGTCGTCATCTCCGTAGGTATAGGGACAGTATTTATTACCATTTCTGGATATGATTTCAAACGTATCCGCATGAAAGGATTTATATATTTTTTTCTCTGCTTTCGAGCTCAATGGAATGTAAAAGATTATTACTTTTTTTCATTATTTAGGATTTACTAATCTACATTTTAGTAATAATGAAAAGGTTTGTCGGTAAAAATATACAATATAAATGTATTGCTGCTTTAGTAAAGCATAAGGAAAGCAGAAACAATTGTACAATATACTAAAAAAAAAAGGGTAGGTAATGTTAGATGTTATTCAGAAAGGTAATACTGGCAATAAAAGCCACATATAAAAAATAAACAGGCAAGTAAAATACTATACTTTAAATAGGTTAATTAAAATATTGATCAAAGTTAAAACCCACAAAAACATATTTACAAAAAAAAAGGTAGATATTGCTTACTGCATAATATAATTAATAAATTTTATTAGTTTAACATCACTAAAATTCGTCGCATTATTGAGCAATAGAAGATTTCATTATTTATAAATATGGCATTAATTAATCACTTTTCTTGATATTAAAGCAACTCTTACCAAAACAATAAAAATTTAAAAACAAACTATATGAATGCAAGTTGTGATATTTGATTAAATATTACGATAACTAACAAAACTTTGGCGACCGAGTCATTGCGGTATAACCATTTTACCAAAAATTAAGAAAATGTAATTCTACACCTGCCAACCCGCAATAGCCAGCATGGTAGAGTACGGCTAAATTTAAGTAAGTTTTTTTCTTTTTTTCTCTCCCCACTTGCTGCTTTGCATCTTTCCATGTATGGTCGGCTGGAAAGCCGACCATACATGAGCCCAATAAACATAAATCTAAACCAATATTTATGATTTTTGGTCTCCACCCTTCCTTCAAATTTTGGTCAAGGTAGCAATCAAAGGAAACGACGGACAAAAGATGCTAAGAATTCTCGAAGTAGTAGTAGTCTGAGGTATAAAACTGCATTTAGTCAACTATAACAATCAATCACAATCATAAAAAAATTAGGTAAATTAAAAAAAGAACTTAATCAAATGAACTGAAACATACTAAGTCTAAGCAAAATCTAAGAAATGACAAAATACTAAGTAATAGAAAACAACAAATCCACAAACTTAAGAGAGTAGACGGACACACAACTACAAACAAGTTAACAAAAAAAAACCAGAAACAAGCTACAAGTAGCAAGAAAGTTATGGAAAAAGCAATGCTTTGCAATACTTTACGGGATAAAGTCCCAAACATTAAAATTAGAAAAAAAGTGACAAACAATAATTATTGAACCAAGATCCATAAATGAAAAGATGCATACAGAAGATGGGTCGTCTACTTTCACAATAGACTGACGACATAAAACGTAAACATAAAACTAGACCCAAAATGCGCAAAAACCAACTAAAAAAAAACGTTGAGGAAGGACTATGTTGAACAGTGAACTAGAACGGCTAAAAAATTGTTTTATTAATATTAATAATTGGTACACCAACATTTTACCACAATATACTGCAGGATAAAAAAGAAACTAACCAAATGCAGCACAGCAACATCACGCAATAGTCAAAAATTATCATATACAAATGACACCAACCAGTAATTTATTGTAGACAAAGTTAATAGAAACAATCCACAACTCTTAGGGCCGGTATTATAAAGACAAAATTAATCACCGAATAACAAATCTCAAATTAAATATATTCGATGAATACACGTATTCCGGTATTATAAAACTAAATTAAGTATTCGTAAAATAAATAAACAAATTGCAACGCCGCATTTATATGTTATTTTAATATTGTAGTTATTGATATGCTGTATTGTAGCCTTTGTTATATTACAATAATCCCATACAACATTTTGAAAGTCAGTTGCATAACATCTTAGAGCAATCAAACATTGATTTTCAACAGAAATTGCTCCACATTAAAAATAACCTAAGAAACATGAGATGTGTCAAGTTATTCATTGAATAAATTTTAACCCCTAGATTTTGGATGATTAATTTATTCCATAGATTTAGTTACCTACTTTTATTATTTGACGTTTATAATACCGAAAACAGCCAAGTAAAATAATTTACTTGGTTAGTAAATAAAATCTACAGATTTTAATGGTTTATAATACCGGCCCTTACTTATGTAACCAAGTATGACTATTTTCAACTTTGTTCACCCAAACTAACCAATCTACTTGTCTTTCAGCCTTCATAAAGAAGTATAACTTGCATAATGCAAAATGCACAAAATAAAGGGTTTTCCAATAGGGACGCCCCTGTTTTGAATAGCAGCTATTTGAGCATGTGTGAAGTAGCTCCATATTATAAACGTCAATTTGTTCGAGACATTATACCATTTTATCATGGTGAAGTACACGTGCGCGCAACGTTTGTAAATTATTAAAATTTATTACGAACATTCTAGTTCGGTCACCGCAACTTTACGTGCGTTGACAACAATTTTTGGTCGTTATAATCGTCCGGATAAACGGTCTGTGGTTCGTTTAACCACTAAATTCGAGTCGACCTATTCATTATTGGATGTTCCCGTGCCGAAAAAAGCAAGACCAGCCAGGAGCAAAGAAAATATTGGCGCTGTACGAGCTTCTGTAGCCGAACAACCAAAACAATCGATTTCACGCCGTTCTCAGGAGTTGAGGATCAGCCAAACAACATCGTGGCGGATTTTGTAAAAAGAACTTGGCCTACATCCGTATAAGATCGTTCTAACCCAAGAATTGAAGCCGAATGACCATTTGCTGCGCAGAAATTTCACCAATTGGGCCTTAGACAAGATGAAGATGGATAATGATTTTCATCGAAAAATCATCCTAAGTGACGAGGCTCATTTTTGGCTAAACGGTTTTGTTAATAAACAGAACTGTCGCATTTGGGCAAGGGAAAATCCTCAGGAATTTAACCAGTCACTTTTGTATCCATTAAAACTTACTGTTTGATGTGGTTTTTATGCCGGCGGAGTCATTGGCCCTTATTTCTTTTTCAACAATGCAGGAAATGCCGTCACGGTCAACGGCGATCGCTATCGGGGCATGTTAACCGATTATTTTTAGGACAAATTGGATGATTTCGATGTGGACAATATGTGGTACCAACAAGACGGGGCCACATGCCATACAGCCGGCCAAACAATCGATTTATTGAAGACCAAGTTTGGATACCGTGTTATTTCAAGACACGGCCCAACCAATTGGCCGCCTTGTTCGTGCGATTTAACGCCCCTAGACTTTTTTCTCTGGGGGTACGTTAAGTCAGTGGTCTACAACAACAAACCAACAGCATTGGAGGAGCTCCAGACCAATATTGAAAGAGCCATTGCTGACATATCGCCAGATTTGTGTAAAAATGTGATAGAAAATTGGGTCCAGCGTCTCCATTCGTGCCGGCGTTCCAGAGGTAGCCATCTGAACGATGTTCTGTTCCATTCTTAATGGTATAGTGTCACCTTCAACCTACAATAAACAGTTCTTTGATATCTCATCAATTCCTCGTTTTATTTACATTTCAAATGGGAGCGCTCTTAATGGAAGACCCTATATTTATCTATAGCAGCTTGGATAGCAAATTTTAATAAAAAATCCAAGCCAACTTTTGCAACATTCATGCATTGTAACAACTTCAAATAAGTGTTTGTTCACAACCAGAACGTACAATAAATTTAACATTTATTAAAATATATGCTATTTTCTCAATAGATTAACTACCTCAAAAACTGAGAATAAAATGGCAGGAAATAATTTTCTAAATAAAAGTGTCACTCCAACAAGCATTACAAAAGAAACTAGTAGAGAGTTATTCTGAGCTAATTTCAGATGCTTCTAGTAAAAAACATCGCACTCCTAAAAAGTCTACAAAAGTCCAGCCCCAATTTCTGCAAGAAAAATATAATAAGCACAGACGCTGTCCTAAAATAACATTGAACAGACGTGAGCATAAAACTAAACCTATGCCAAAAATACCACATCTGAAAAATTGATGCATCGTGACTACTACCAAAACATTACAATCAAACTTCAATTAGTGCAGCATTTATAAGAATACATATACTAATTAAGTAGCAGATCTTGCAATATTTGAGTAACTTTAAAAATCTCTATTATTTAAAGATGCTCAGAGATATAACAAAGTAAAATTTAATCAAACGTAAAAAATTAAACGTTTAAAATTAAAAAAAATTTGAATTATCAGTTTCCAAAGCAGTAAAGGCTAGACTAGTTTTGGGTTCTAGTTGAGTCTTTCAATAGAGGGTTGGTAGTGTCAAAGCTGCTTAGCAAGTAAATTGTTGTTGCAGTAGTAGCAGTAACTTATTCACTATGTAGGTGGTTAAAACTCCAACAAACATCGTAGTCTTGTTTCTTGAGACGGAGTAGGCTTCTTTAATTGTTTTCTAAGTAAAAAAACTTTACTGCTTTCTTGTGTAGATTTTTGCTGCAGTCTATCTAAATTTTTCATTTGTAACGTAATACTGGACTGTCTAGCAGTTGGTTTCAGTGGTGTGCGTCTACGTTTATTGCCCGTTGCAGTTGGCCAGCTAGTTTGTAATTTCAGACTTTGGCGTACTGCCACTGTTAGGTGTTAAAAGGTTCTTGACGGGATTGCTTTTCTTTTTCAAATATCTTCAAGCAAAATAAACGTTGCTTGTTTAACAAACACGAGCAACTAAAGCAAGTTAGATTTAGTGAGGGAATTAAGGTCTACTGTTGAAATGAAGTTGTACTTTAGTTGCCTTTCAGTAGTTTTGGAGCTAGTTTTCCTATTAATAGAGTAAAGTCAATAAAGGCAAAATTTAAAAAAGCAAGTACTTGTTTTTTTTTATTTTTTAGATACTGTTTGTGTCTGGCACCTAATGTTTAGGTGTTAAAATGTGAATCAAAAACAGAACGTCGTAGTTAGCTTCCGTTGCAGATGGTTGTGTTTTAATGCAAGTTTTTAACAACAAAAAAATCTTTTCTTGCTTCAAAAGCTGCCAAGTAAGTTCGGTAAAGTCTGGTAATATACCTGAACACGTCATTTATTATTAGCTGCTTTCTCATTACGTTCTGACACACCCTGGTGCACGCCGGGACAAGATTGGGCAAGTTGCACTGCGTTTCCGTTACATTTTATGATATGGGGTAACTTGCACAAAGTCGTCCTTCCCCTTCCTCTTCTAGCCCCAACCTTTCAAACGGGGCAAGTTGCACTTGCTCATTTGATTGGCTGATTTAAAAATTACATCTGACAGCAGCCGTTAATTAATTATTAGGAACAGTCAACGGAAGAAATTACAAACAAAAATTTAAATTTAAATTTAAATACAACAAAACAAATTAAATAATAATGACATAAATGTAAGTGTTTACTAAATATTAAAAAAATCTTACATTTGACATTTGCACAAACGCAACAGAAACATGTTCCCATAAAGGTGCAAGACGCTCGAGTGTAACTTGCACTGGCGCGCGCTGGGGTAAGATGCCCTGGGTTAGTAACCCTAGTAATGGGAAAGCAGCTATTGTCTTTGTTGCAGTACTAAATTAAAGACTTTATGTATCGGTATCCTCGCTTGTGGTAGTTTTATTTTGTTGCTACTCTCATAGTCATTCACATAGTTTATTTCTGTCCAATACTTTTTGGCAATGCTCTCAACGTCTAAGTCTAATTCAAAGAGCACTCAACGTTTGTATATTGTTCAGACAAACGCTTCACTTCTTGTACTATACGACGTTAGATATAGTGTACAAAAAAATGAATGTTAGTCGGTTGCTAAAAAAAATAAGAAAAACTGCAGTACAAGATGGCGATTAAAAATTTGCAACCCGCAAAATGTGATTAAATATACGAGTTTCTTAGGGCCGATTTTACAATCGTCAAATATATGTCAGATAACTGCACGGTACGCAATAGATTTTACATACGTTGGGTTAGTTTTACCCCTGTTATACTCTAAATAACCAATTAAAACGTCAATGTTGACTTAAAAACCCTACCTAATTTAATCAGCACATTACTTGGTTACTATACTAAAGATAACTGCTGCACCAAGCACCAGATAAGCTATTCTCGGTTTATTCCACTCCAAACCCTAACTATGCTTTAACTGGGTATTGTAAGACGCATTTTTATATTTATTTTGTAGATAGAGTTATTCCTAGATTAACCGATGACTGTAAAAGCA
Source organism: Tachinus rufipes (assembly GCA_963932245.1). Classification (NCBI taxonomy): domain Eukaryota; kingdom Metazoa; phylum Arthropoda; class Insecta; order Coleoptera; family Staphylinidae; genus Tachinus; species Tachinus rufipes. The sequence goes on along the minus strand of OZ010741.1, from coordinate 113,162,356 downwards.
ACTCTTAGAGACACAGATAAACTGGCGCAAATTGAGAAGATTTTGCCATTCAGTAATTTTTACCAAAATATCTTTGAATTCATTTGAGTACATTTTAAGCAAATTGTTTGTTTCGGCAACTGACATATTTATGACAGGCTTTGTTATGGTTTAAAACTTGTTAATATTATTAGTTTATAGATCATGTTACTAACGAGGAGATTCTTCGGCGAGTGGGGAAGGATCGAGAAATAATGACTACAGTAAAAGTTAGAAAACTAGAATACCTTGGGCATTTTATGAGGCACAACGAAAGGTACAGAATACTCCAACTTATTCTGGAAGAAAAGGTGCTGGGAAAGAGAGGTCCGGGGAGGAGAAGAATATCCTGGCTTAAAAATCTGCGCCAGTGGTTTGGAGTGACCTCAATACAACTGTTCCGAGGAGCCGTGGATAAAGTGAAGATAGCCATGATGATCGCCAATATTCGCAACGGATAAGGCATGGAAAGAAGAAGAAGAATATTATTGACTGTTACAACTTCTGGGTGAAAATTAAAGAATAAATAAATAAATAGCAAAATATCAAAAATTTAAAAAAAATCAAAAAGTGCACAGTAAATTAACTTGTTGCGGAAAATTAATCAAAAATTGAGCAAAATTTCTATTTGAATCAAAAAGTTTACAAAAAACTCAAACACCTATATAAAAAACTAGTGCAACTTATATTTAATAGTTCTCTAAAAATTTTCGCTTATCATTGAAACGTTGCCGACCCCTGTCGTAATAAAAGCAACTAGAGTGGATTTCGATAAACCAAAAACAGTTTAAATATTCATTCACAAAGCATCCGCTAAAACATTTGTACTATTCTTCTCAATTTTTTTTAACAGAACCACTACAAACTTTGCTAGCAACCGTGACCCTGCAAATAAAAAACTTAAACCTAAACTTTTTGTTCTGGTCCAAAATAATTTATATTAGACAACTGACTAAAACAGTAAAACCAATAAAAAAACACAATTGTATCAAAAACAAGTAAAAAAAATAAGATTGGGAAAAAACCCGAATTACATGTTTTGCAAAAAATCCTTGTAAACCAACAAACATATGAAGCAGAACTAGAATAACAAAAAAAAATAAAACATAAGTGGAAGACGCCAACAAAAAGTGCGCTACACAGAAACTGGTTTGTTCTTTGCAAGAAAACCGCTACATCAGCTGCTACTTTGCAAACTTTACCCCTTCTATACAGTTATTTTTGTAGTTCTAACCTAAAATCCAACTGTACGTTTATTAACAGAACACATACTATAACACAAAACTTGAAAAAATTGTTTTCTAAAACCTCAAAAAAGAGCAATATCTAGAGGATAAATTCATAAAATAGGAACCAATTTAATCCAAGAAGTCAATATACACCTGAAACTCTTTAAAATACAACTTTGGTATAACATAGACCATTGGACAAGTGACTCAGAAAAGGACTACTTGCTAGAAAATTTAAACTTAACGCCAAATAAAAAATAAAAAACAAGACCCAAAGATGAAGAAATACTTTCCCATTGCAACCAAATCATTGTCTTTAAGCTATAACCGTCTTTAGGAAACATCATAAACCTCATATCAAGTAATTTAGAAGATAAACCCTGGTCAACTTACAAAAACAGCAAAGACAAGCAAGGAAAAAAAAAGTTTAATTAAAAAAAAATATTTAAAAAATGCAATTTTAACATAAAAAACAACCACAAATCGTTAGTAAACCATAATGACTACAAGAATTGTAAGTAATTATTAAAAATCAGGATATGAGCAAAAAACCCAACTTGAAAAAACGTCATCAACATTCAAATCGACGTTCCTCCTCTATCAAACCTTGCATACATATACTAGATTCGGGCGTGCGATGATATGCTGAAAAACCTTTAATTTCTGAAAATGTTAAATCCAAAGTGAAATTTAATAAACCAATAATTTGCTGATTTTCCATTGCTTTGCAAAAGAAACGGCTGCAATCAATTTCAAAATCAAACTGCCGGCGCAAACATACATAATTAGTCAGTACAAACATACCGTTGCCTTATCAAAAACACAAATATAGACCTATGCGTAATAAGTTATCCAGACTTTTTAGTGCACTATTGGAAGGTTGTGTCAAGTCTACCCTCAAAGCTAAGAACCGGTAACTTTCTTTAGATAGTCAAAACTCCAAAACTTTTTAAGTTTAAAATTTGTCGGGTTTGTATATTATAGGCTTATTAAATCTTTAAGGTTATTGACACAAAATGTTTTTTTAGTGCACAATTGCAAGATGGTGTTATATTTGATTTTAAGTTAATTAAAATTTTTGAGCAGTATGATTAAGGTTACAAAAATTAGCAACATTGCTGCATTATTTTAAAAGTTTTACTAAATTGCTTGCCGTGTACTCTATTTCTGCAACTTATTATAATCCATAATCAAAGCTAAAATTAATAATAACCATGCTTCAGAACATATGTTAAACCAAATATATGCAATTTTTACACTAAAAAAGGAATCTCAAAGATAATATGAAACAAACATGGAACATTTAAGAAGAAATGGTGTTGGTATTTTCATTATTTCTAGTTTTGACAAATACGTGAAGAGTTTCACACTAATATCAGACAAAATCATACTGTTTTAACTACAAGGTCACGCATTTAACAACAATATCTTAAAAGTGTACGGGCCAACATATGATAAAAATGATGAAAAAGTTGACAAAACTCTACACATCAATCGGAGGTATCCTTAAAACACTTTCCAATAATAATATAACTATAATTGAAAGAAATCGATAGACACTGATAGACTGTATGACTGTCAGACAAAAAGGATACTTAAGATATTTAAGATACCAAAATGCTACCGTATTTGTGGACATCATTTTGATACACACATATTAATAAAGATCCAATCAGGAACCAAATTAATTACTTCATAATAATCAAAAGCTATAAGAACTGTATCAAAGAGGCAACAACGTACTCCGGCACTGACATAGGCTTAGACCATAATCCACTAATTGCGGACATAAAACTGAAGTTGAAATCTGTTAAAAGACAAAGCTACTTCAAAATACATCGACACCTCAAAAGTTGTTAATACCATACTAGACCAAAACTGTAATCTGAAGTTGATGCAAACACCCAATAGAAACTCACCAAAAAGACCAATGACGCAAACTAATAAAAACCGGAATATAAAAAGGTTCTTTTGTAAATTACAGAAGAAGACTACAAAAACAAAAGTGCTGTGGATGGTCAAAATATGCGAAAAGATGAAAAAAATTAATCTCAAAACAAAATATATTTAATATGCAGAGAAATATTATAAAAGTGGCAAAACAATGTGATCAAGGATAATTAGGAAAGCCCTGATATTTTAACATCAGAGGTACTACATGTTATGTAATACGCAAAAATAGAAAATCTGTAGTCCTAGATAATGTTATGATGAAAATGATAAAGTTTATAAATGACAAGAAAATCGACCATTTGGCAAGACTGGAATACTCACATTTTGTTACAAAAAAACCTTATCCCAAAAAATACAGTAAATACAGCTTAATTCGCTTTATGAGTCATATGTTAAAGACCTTTCGGCGAGTAATCCATATTTGTTTAAAATTAAAGTAAAGGACCTGGACGACAAACAATTATTCTGCTTTAGGAAGACCTTTAGAACACTTAAGGCACTGTTTGGCTTTAATGTTCTTTTGCAAATCTATAAAATAAAATAAGTAAAAATGTCGAAATAAGTAACAAATTTCACTAGCTTTGACAAGCAGAATTTAGAAATCTTGTTAATGGACATACAAAAAGGAATCTTACAAAACTGCATTTTTCTCCCTTTTTATTTAATTTTTAAGCAAGCACTAGATAAAATAAAATATGATATAAAAATTAATGGCGTATGTCAATACAGTTAAGTAAGCATTTTGGCAAAAAGCATTGAAGATTCCAGCTACTTCTGGATATATATCAATATAACCAAAACAAAAAATAATATTTACCTGCCAAAATCAATGTATTTTTCTACTACCTAGGTAGAGAAATGCATTGAGCACACAAATAAAAAAAGACTAACAAATTTATTGGAATGCCTCATAACCACACATTTAGACCCGGATAGAAAAATGCCAAATTGAGTGTCAAGCACACGCCACATATAATAAAATAAGACAATTTTTCTGCAAAAATATCCTAACCTACCCTAACAGAACCTAACCTAACTTTAAACTGCAATAAAAAATAATCAAATGATATTTGTGGTCAATATTATTAATGGCATAAAAGCATAAGGCTTGGTTACAACGTGCGAGCTAGCATCCGAGCTAGCCCAGTTAGTTACTGCAGTGCAGCTATTTGCACCCTGTGACCGCAACATACAAATTACTGTTCCTCGCCATTATCGTATGTTGGGGTCACACGGTGCGAGTAGCTGCACTGCAAGTAACTGACTAGGCCAGCTCGAATAATAGCTCGCGCTGTGTAACCAAGCCTGTAGACTCTCAAAGTAGGCACAATAAACCTCCTAAAAATATTCAAAATAATGTTTTTAAATTTAATTTTAATAATATTTTCTTTGAGTATGAAGACACATTTTTTTTGATTTTCAATTACTGAGCAACAATATTAATTACAACGTCCGAGTTTACTATAATCTGCAGTGACACATGCTATTACAGTTTAGGTTTTATGGTATTGCCGCGTTTTCATAGAAGTACCAAAAACTTTGGTAAAATTACTAAAAATGTGCAATTTTACCATGTCTACTCTATTTTAAAATCTTGTTTGCTAAACTACGCTTAAATTGTATTTGTGCAATGCAGTAAAAATTAAAGCTACACATAAAGTTAACTATAGTTAAATTAAGTGTAAATTTAAGCCACGATGGTGCAAACAAAACTAAGTAATTTCTAAATATCATATTATTAAAAATAGTAATACTAATAAAAATAAAGTAAACAATTCAAAGGAAACCATCAATATAAATATATTTTGCTTAAAAAGTATCATCTTTTTGAGTTATGGCTTTATTGTTATATATATTGCTTATTTATTCATAGTAAGATTTTAATTAAAAAAGTTAGTTTTACTTTAATCTACTTACGTTTTGACAACTTTGTTGTCTTCTTCAGAGCTAAAATGACAAAATATAAAATTGAAATTAAAATATTGTTATTAAAATGTGTATTAACTTAAAATTTGTTAAATGTGCAAAAATTATTCTAGATTAGAAAAACAGCAAATATTAATTATATACCAATTTTCAAACTAAAGTCGAGTTTCAGTTGCAATTCTCAAAAGTTTTCAATTATTCTACTTATTTCAACTAAGAATATTAAAATTCAATTTGTAAATTTGTTATTATTACTGATGCTAGTATTAAAATGATTTTTTTATTAAGAAAATGTTTGCAAATGCTTCTGTTTATTTATTAAATTAGATTTAACTTCTGTTTTCAATTACATGTCTTCAAAATGATATTTCAAATCCATGATGACAGATACATATTCAACTGTCCATTTCATTTATCCTTTTCATCTTCTGGCTAAAATCTACATTTAATCGGAAGCAAACATCTAAAAAAGTCAATTCAAGAGAATGCGAAATAAAGTGGATTTGCCCGTCGCGCTATTCCTCACAGTTGCATGGATCCTAGCGGAGTAGTCAGATTGCATTTCTTGAGGGTTGATATTTTAGAGACCGAACTGCTCATTTTCTCTCTATGGGCGTCCCGTGTATGCGACGTACGCCTTACAAATACGGGATTCGGAATTAGACCCTGGGCACGACCCTAAGGATGCGCGCTTTCCCCAGCGACCGGTTTGCGTGTTATCCTGCAGGATTTCCAGGATAAAGGGTTCTGAGGCGGGGTGCTTAAATAATCCTGTCAGTCACAGTCTGCACTACACCCACCATACCAGAGAATCATTCACATCTCCAGGGACTGTAATTAACACAATTGCAAATGCATCACCGAATATAAAATATTACAACAAAATTTATGACGTTATCATGACACACATTTTAACCTAGTTTAAATAAATTCAAAATTTTATCAGTAATGGAACATACGATAATAAAATATTACAAGTATGGTTTATATATTCACATAGTAATATCCTTTATAATAGTTTTGTGGATAGTTAGTATCAATTCTGACATTTTGGAAATAAGTGTAGCACTTCTGTTCTTTATATTTCGAATCTATTGTATTTGTAGAAATATGGATAACCTCATAGGATTCTTTGCGATCCTTTCCTCGGATCTATTGCAAGCGTATTTTTGTTGCTACAACACCAGTCAACGAGAGTTTCCTATTTATTTTATTTGGACTTCATCAACTGTTAATTTTTCAATTATAAATGAATTATTATATAATTTAATGAAATTGCAAGTTCTTGATGAGATAACTATTAGTGATTCAAATAATAATGTACTGTAATTATTTTTTAGGATACGTAATTATAATAATGTGTTTAATGTAAATGTCAGAATATACGTCAATAAAAATTCAAGTATAAAAATATAACAATTGTTTGTCAGGAATTAGAATGTAAACAGTATGTTACTCAAAGAACCGTATGACTTCGTTTAAACCTAACAAAGTTAAGAGTTAGGACAATAAAAATAATAGTAATTACACTAATCCGTCAGTTTTTTTGCTAGATTAAAATTATCTTTTTTAATGCAATAGCGCTAACATGTGAAAAACTTTCTGAATCAGTATTTAATTACGTTAAATAAAAATAAACTAAAAAATAATTCAAAACTCATTATAGTAACATTTAGGTATTTATTTAATAAGAATTAAGAACATTTGTACGCGTTTTACAAAGTAAGTTTTAAATTTTATCAAATTCTATCAAAAAGTTTTTTTGTTCCAAAGACTCAACCTTGTAATGTACAAACAGATCAGCAGTCAATACTAAATAAAAATGCGTTGGCGTTGACTGGAAATCTTATATATATATATATATATATATATATATATATATATATTAATCATAAAAAGAAAAAGTGTTAAATAAACAAATCTTAACCTTGACGCCAATTTTTTGAAAATACTATTTTATTTAATGCCATACTATGTAGAACTTCAAAAACCGTTTTAAAATCAATAGTGTGTATTGAAATGATGTTGGGATGACACTCCGGGCTGCAGACAAGCAAAAGAGACAAAGATGGCCCCAAAAGCCAAGACAGCCAATTTATACTTCCAACTGTTCAGAAAAAAACTTGCAAACTATAACAGGGATCTTAACAGAACACTTTCAACTAAGAAAACACATGCACAGGATTAGTATTGAAGACAGTCCAACGTGTAGAGCTCAGCCCTTTCATATAATAAAAAGTCCATGTTGGGGAGTTACTGGCTTGACATGGCCAATATAAAAGAAACCCTTGGAAGGGCGTTGTACTTCTATGCATCACCCACATAGAGTAGTTAAATGGCAAGACAACAAAGTGAAGTCACTATTAGACAAAGTACAAAAAACCCAATAAGGCATATGTACAGTAAACTTTGGTTTAACTTCCAACTCAAAATCCAAAATCCAGACGCAATTGCAATTGACTCCGCTAGTAGCTGAATAAAAAAAGAACAAAAACAAACAAACAAATAAAAACAACACTTTTTGTAAAACAAATCGCAATAAAAGTATATTATTCTACTCGGGACGTCAGTCAGACTATGTTTTAATTTAAAAACAATACTTTAACTTTTCTAAAAATAATGATTATACTACTGAACTAGTATTTAATGAAATTTAACATTTGCTGCAAAAATCTATTCTTTCAAATACTAGCTGCAGTTGGTAAATAAAAACCTAAAGTTTTAAAAGCCGCAAAAAAGCTAATATACCAACATACTAGAGTATTCTCGGCTTAGTGCAATATACTAGACTATTATAGAAACTGGAAAATTGTCTCCCACATTTTATCTGTAAAGAGAAGGCGGGCTGAGAAAACAACTAATCAATAACTTAGTAGTTAAACCATAAAAAATAATAGCCTGTAAAAATCGTTATATTCACAAAGTAGACAAAACTCTTCACCAGTTACCCAGTCTTTTTAGTCAAATATTACAAATTTTTTAACTGAGTAAAGCTCTACTAGTACAGTTGTTGTTAGTTCAAATAACTTTGTATAAATAGTATTGCATACCTCACACAAAACGGGAGGCAATTTTACTTGGTAATTGGAGCATTATTTTGGCAAAGTTATTGGTTTTAGGTTGCTAAGTAAAACATGAGATGTTTGAATACGCTTAAGTAGGGTACCCGCTACGTTATGCAGCCTACGATCTATATTGTTACCACAGTCAGAACACAGTCGTCTACTAACTGAGAACCACTGCAAAAGATTTTATTACTGCTGTAATTGTTGAAAAAATATATATCGTTTTTTAATTCAATTACAAGATTGTTCTCGCAATACCTAGTCGCACTACTCGCACCCAATCACGTGAACCCTGATATACGCAACGCTGCAGATGATCCAAACGTTAATCATAATGGATATGACCAAACATAATTTACAAACTGCACTGATACTCAGGACAAAAGAAATGCCTCAAGAATTAGTTTTATTTGATTTTTGTTGAGGTCAAACAATTGAGACGCACATTTTAATGCGCACTACAAATACCGACATAACCTACTTGCGTTCAATTTATCCATAGTTAATAATGTTATTAGTTGTTTAGTTTTAATTAATCTTACTGGCTTTAAAATATTACGACCAAGTATTTACAAATGATATAATAATAATTTTCTTGTCAATACGGCTACATCAATCATTGTCTTAATCAAGTATTATTCTAGGTTTTGTTAATTATACGCTGGTGGCTTTTGTACCATAGCTTGTTTTAAAAAAATCAAGCTCAGTCTTAGCATGCTAAGTTTCCATTTTTGTTAAAAATGTAACATTTGTTTGTCTTTATTTTAGTACAACTCTTTTGGCATTTAAATCATTCAGAAGTTGTTACTAAAAAAACCATTTTTGACATGTTGTCTACAAAAAGTCCAACTGCTAGATTTGTTTTTAAAAAATCCTTAAATTTTAAATGCCCCCCCCCCCCTTTCCGAGATCATCATAGAACAGCTTGGAATACATGACCTGTTTAAGGAATTGTTGATTGCCCATACATGGTCGGTCCAACGTGGTTGAGCTTAATTTTGACTCAATTCCGCACACTTCTGCACTACGGAGAACTTCCGTGTTTCTTATATAAGGTCTGTTCCAACATACGATTTGGACAGTTTGCAAACCGTTCAAATTATGCTCACAAACAAAGTACTGTGTATAAAAGTTTGCCTAAGTATGACTAATATTTGTTTGTGTGCACAGTTTGGACGGATTGCAAACTGTCCAAACCGTATGTTGGAACAGACCTATTGTCATTTCAATTTAAGTGCATAATCAATTTTAAACACTTTATATGAAATTGATCTAGCTTGTAGATGTGGCGCCATTAGATACAGTAGTAGGTTTTAGAAGTGCGTGTATTGCCATAGCTCGATAGACTTTTATTTTTATCCATGTGGTGATGCTAAAAGATTTTAACAGTTTTTTATGTAATTTCTCAAAAATAAAAGAAGACAACACAATTTTACCATTTCAACTCAACATCAATCTCATTAGTTGCTGAAATTTTGCTTCCAACGTATTTAAAGTTGTCATCTTCTTGTAGTCGGTTGACACCAATATTCAAAGATAGATTAACCAATACGAGCAAAACCAAGTTCATGATTATAAGCAAAACCAATATACCAAACCGCTACATCTATAGCAATCAGCAACCTATTGAACGAGTGAGTTAATACACATACCTAAGAACTAACATCAACGACCAATGGGATAACTCGCAGGAGATAAAAATATGCATCGAAAAGGCCAAAACCGTATTCAACAAAATGAGCAACATAATTAAAACCATAAATTTACATTAGATACAAAGATAAGAAACTTGCGCTGCTATATATTCCCAGTCCTGTTATATGGCGTAGTCATGGACACTCACCGAAGCAACAAGTAAAAAGTTAGAAGCAGATGTGGTTGTATCGTAGAATATTGAAGGTAGTGTGGACAGAGCACGTAACAAATAAAAATATATTACAAAAACTGAAGATAAGGAAGTGTTAATCACCATCAAAACACGTAAACTCGAATACCTTAAACATATCATGAGGAACGAGAACAAATACCAACTACTTCAAAATATACTTTTAAAAAAGTGATTAGAAAAAGAAACGTAGGAAAACGACAAATATCCTGCAGTAAACAAAGTGATAATAACAAACATGGTTGCCAACATCCTGAACGGATAGGAACCCTAAGAAGAAGATAATAGCGTGTTTCTAATTGCTTGCTGCATAACTACAGTATTTAGACAGTTTATCCTTAGACCAAATTTTTTGCAAGAGGCCTCATGTTTAGTAATTGTCTCTTGTTGCGTTTTAGCAGAATTAGCTACCAGGCATACATTATCCGCAAATATTTTTTTTTTTATAATTTATGCCAACAGGTCTTGTTTAGTGATGTCATTTTGAGTAAACTATAGAGTTTTTGTTGGTACCAATATTTTATATGCAATGTATCAAACATGGTTTGAATGGCTAGCCTTATGACTATTAAAAAGTAAAGTGCAATTAATGTTGGGGTCGGCACACTATAAGTATCTACTTGGACTCTGTATCTCATGCCATTGTGATAGTCAGAAACTTTGAATATTAGTATGATCTAGAGATCCTTACAGGGTATTCAGTCAAACGCTTTCTTTACATCCATGAAACACATGTATAAATGTTGGTACTGTTCTAGATTTTTTTCTTGCAGCTAGTGTATGGTAAAAATTGCATCGATTATGCCACGTTTTTCCCAAATTTTTTACGGGTTTCTGGGAGAACATCAACGGCAAGCAATTGGAGACAAGAAACACTTTTGCTAAATTCTTCCCAATTGTATTTAAAAATGATAAGCCTATGTAAGAGTTATTGGAAACGCTGCTGTCCTATGTTATTTTAGAGGAAACAATATAGTAAGCAATTTAAATTTGTCTGCACCGACTATGCTCGCCACGTTTTGCAAATAAAGTTAAGCAGTTTTTCTTCTTGATAGCTACATGGTATCTTTTCGTTTTTAAGCTGAAATTTAGCTTGATTTATTTTGTAAAACACATTATAGTGCTTCAATTAACGTTAAAAAAATTGTTTTTTATCGATAAGGTTTTTTCTATCCATTGTATTGATTGGTACTCTTTTACGCTTAGTTAAAAAAAATATATTTATTTGCAAATTTCATCTACAGTTGCCATTTTTAACTTTATAGTTGTTAGTTCCAAGCTCTTCGATAGTTGCAAAAACTTTATAAAAATATTTTATTGTATAATCTGTGCTCATCACCAAGCAAAAAATGACGTCGCCCTCACTTCGCCACCGACTTTCCCTTTTATTACTGTGCATAGCAAAACCGGTAACAAATAACACCTAAAAACAAAAATACAAGTAGTCTGAAAGAAAATTGGAACAAGCAAGACCTGAGGAATCACTATGTCAACCGTGCAGCTGCTACATCTCCACAAAGCTCTGATTAAACCCAACAAAAAAATAATGTATTAGATACACCCTAGTGCGAAATCAACATAATAGTTACCAATACTCAAACCCAAACAAAAATACATAAGCGACAAACTTTGTAACTGCACTGCTTCTTCAACAAACTTAAAAAACATTTTGCCAAAATCACGTACCCTACACTGCTTACCACTGCTTCTTCCTACAAAGGTTAGAGCTCAAGTTATAGAAAAAGGTACAAGCAAGCGAACCTATCTGAATTCAACAATTCCTGAATATAATAAATTTTTAAACATTTAAACAGCTACTAGATGCGGCCATAAAGATCAAAGCAAAAACGCCAGCTAAAACACAAAACCAAAAACCTGTCCAAATGCAAGAACTAAATAAAAGGACGACCTAAAAGGAAATAAAAAGCACCACCAACCCAATTAAACACACAAATAAAACATCGTTGAGAAAAATAATAACAACTACTATAGACAAAAAAATTATGAAAACATTAGTTGACTCAGAGGCCAGCCATAACTTCACCAACCGAAAGTTATAAAGTATCAAACCTCTTATAATTACAATATCTTTTTTATTTCGCGTTTTTACAGCTAATTTACATCGCCCCAGAAGTCTAATGACTTGTTTAAAGAAGGTTGATGAAACCAACGGCTTATTAGGTGACTTCCGAATCACCTCGGTGGATAAAGAGCAAAGTTATTATTTTAGTCATATTTGGGGATCGAACCCGGGAGTGTTAGCGCGCTACACTAACGCTCTTTAAATGAACTATCTCACCGTTATATACCGTTATATCATAGACTTACTGAGCTGCCTCTTCACAGACAGCTGGAAAAACTACATTTAGTGCATTCACTTCAGCAAAAACTTACGTTTTGAAATATGCTAAACACCCCCAAAAAAGGCACCAACAATTATATACAAATCCATTTAGATATTAAAACATTCGTTTCACAGAAATGAAGCACTTACAACCACTTCTAGTTCTTCTGACCAACACCATGCCAGTTAAATCCCCGCGTTATAGCTAAAACCAATTAAATGAGAGAATTATTGACAAACAACATTATTGAAAAAGCAGCTATTGTACACAAGTAGTTATACAAAAAGCAACAACCCGCGCTTTTCGTGTTCTATAAAAAGCTTAATAAAGTTGCCCAAAATAAAATAAACGTTATCAAAAATTCAAAAAACGTCAAACAATTTTAGAGCAGCAATAGTTAAAAACCTTGCTACTAATACAAAAAAAAGTACAAACACTTTACTGCATTTGCTACCCCAGACATAGGACTAAACTAATACAACGGCATTTTTCAAAAGTTCTAGTTAAATAAAGTGCGAACCTAGCATAAAAAGCAGACAAACTCGCAAAGCAAGAAACAATTATAAATTTTCTAAATTTATGCATGTGGCTTAGATACTTAAAAATAGAAGCCCACTTAGCACAAAAAAACCATTTGCGTAAATAAACACCAAGACCAAAACATTTGCTAACATTAAAGCAACTTTAAGCCGACCACTAAAGCTTACCCTACCAAAATTTAAAATACCTTTTGTGCTGCATCATTGACGTCGGTGCAATCTTATACCAGAATAAAAGCGTACAACACAACAGTGCCAAACTCACCCTATGCCAGATCAGGAATGTATGACAATTGTATGAACAATAAAAAAAACAAAAACCTTACCTATAAAAAAAACCCATTTAAAAATCAGATTAATTACCGAAGCCTTTTTTGCCTTTTAAACTCCACGTATGTCAAAGTTAAGATTACGCAGTAGTCTGTTTGACTTTAATAAGTTCTTAGTCAACAATCAAACAACAACAATATTACTTTTTTTTGGAAGATTCCAAGTGGTTGATACCACCTAAAAAAACGGTAAACGTTAAAACACCCTCCATACATTGTTTGTATTAGAAGCTGAGACAACACCCACCCCGGTCCAAATTATGCTTGTTAGAAAGAAAAAACATTAATTGACCTGATCAGATGTGGCAGAGCGTGGGCAAATATGCTATTTAATTCGGACACGACAAGAGATGCTTAGTAACCCAAAAAAACAGTTTAGTACCCAACCAGGTCGTACCACCCCTGCAATCTATGAAAATTACCCATTATGATTGCCCTGCGTTCCTGGCCCATTAAAATCCACACAACTTAGTTGCACCCATGCACCAAGTAAACTATGAGTTACACTCATATGACAACTCACCCTTAAGAAAATTTAAACGTACTACGCACACATCTGTCAAATTATGACATTTAACAATTTTATTCTTTTCATACGTTGCAAGTACAAGTTGTAGAGAAGGCAAATAGTGCAACTTGCACAAAATGTCCATTTTCCACTTGCTGATTTTTTGTTTATACTCACTTGCTCAATATATTATTTTGAACAATTTTACATTTGTTTTTACCTCAAATATTGGTTTTCTGCACGATTGTTGCAACATTTTTCCTTTTACCTTAAATAGATAATAAATAAATTTCTTGCAACTATGTTCATTTTTTATAGATTGTATATGATTTATGTAAAATTTCCTTATCTCTAAATTTCAAAATAGCACCAATAATGAATTTTTTACACATTTTTGAAAAAAAAAATCATGCAATAAACTAATTTTTACGTTGCTTTTATGTGTATTTTTTGTTAAGCAGTAAGCAGATTTTCCAAATTTGCTGTTATTTCCAGAACTATCTAGTATCGTTTTATAGAGTGTGTTTTTTGCAAATTTTATGCAATAAATAAAATATTTGCACTATTTTTTATGAATTTAGTCCTACAAATGTTTTTTATGTGCAATTGTCCCAATTTTTTGTAGTTTAATATAATAAAAACTACGCCACTGGACCAAATTGTAAGTTGAATTACACTTTCATCTGAATAGTATATTTAATTATAATGACTAAGACTTAAGTTAAATGCGGTTAATTGATATTGTCATTCAATTGACTTATCTATAATTATTACTTAAATATTATAATAACAAGTTATTTAATTAATTAATTAATCAGCCAAAATTGACAAGCAAAAAATCGAAATAAATTCTTGATTATACTAGACAAATAAAAATAGTAGAAGAAAGGTATTACACGGAATGACAGTTTTCTGAGTTTGACGCCAACATAAGCATATTGACATGTTCATATTAAATAATAAATAAAATTGACAAAAAAATAAAAACATTTAAACAAAGACAAAATTTATTATTTGATTTAGTTTAAAAAACCTATTAATAAAGTAATACCCAATGAAAAAAAACAATCAAATAAAAAATACCTTAATAATATAATCCGGGTACTATCAAATCGCTTTCCAATTACAGTTGCACATTGTTTATTCGTTCGCCCACACACAAAGTGTTTATCCCATTTTATAATTTTTTATTTATCATTTAATAATCACTCAATAATGGTGTAATGCATTAAAGAATAATAAACTAACTAACAGGATGTTTAGTCTTATAGCAAAATACTAATTGATAAAAGCCCATTTATAAAATGTTTAAAAACATCTGCTTCATTGATGGTCATAAAACCAAGCAAAAGAAGATTTCCTTAAAAACTACAATAATCAATTTAAATAAAAGATTAGTCATGCACACTTTTAATAAAAGTTTGGTACCAAAAAGCAATAAATATATATAATAATTAAATCATAATTGTTTTCAAGTGATTTGTATTAAGTAAATAAAGTTCACAATTTTCGTTTATTAGCAGCAATTACTGGTAAGTACAGTTTGCCAAATTGTGCCTAAACCCAAAGATAATAGCAGTAAATTTACCGATTTGAATTTGAATTGAATATCTCTTGTCGGAGTCTTTATATATTCAATTCAATGCATTCCTCTGTAATTTTGCAGATCCGCATTTTATATTGCAGTTTATTCAAATAAGTAGTTTATAAAACTTTCCACCGACCGTATACACTTTGTATTCGAAAAAGGGAAACTTAAAAAAAGCAGAATTATATGCCTCCATTGACCCCACTTTTAAACGGCTGTTTTTCCGAGTTTCTGCCTTCTCCTGCGCGTATTTATATTTATCTATTCCTCCCATGACCCTGGGACGACATAAATTATTAATACAATAAAACCATCCCCGCTATTGAAATGCTCATCTATTAAGTAAGATATTGTTATATCTACAATTTTATCATATGAATGGAATATCTATAACTTCTTTGTTATTATTTCAGCACAAAGATTCCTTTAAAGCAAAACTGTGTCATTTTTTATATTTCATATTAGCATGGTAATGTTGATGTTTTAATGTAACTGGCTATCTTTCTTTATTCATGAGTTATTTAGTTACCGTGTTATCATGCTTTATGTATAACAAAGTAGTTAGTTAATAATTTCCTTTTTAAAAAACTTTATTTCATGCAAATGAGCAATAAAAATGTACGTTATGTGTCTAAAGGTTGTTTAATGGGATTGATGTTTAATCTCCATATTATATGCATGTTTAGTGATATGCGTGCAATTTGCACGTACGTAATCTATACACAATAAGCCTGTGTTTGTTTCACAAATAAGATACAGAAGATTTAAATCGAAAAACGCTTAAATATCACGATATCTGGGTCATTCAAGGTTTATGCAAATCTAGTACACCGACGAAACCGGATATGGTTATTGATACCATTAATTTTTATCATACTTCGATGAAACGCAGCCTGTCTAAAGTACTGGAAAATTACTTTGCAAACTGACGTTAATAATTTTTTTTGTCGCTGCTGTGCCCCGCCAGGTCCACGATGGATTTTTATAACCCTATATATCATGTCATTATTTTGGTTCACACTTTCTAAAGTGCTACTCAATGACCAACAAAAGTGGAAGTGGAGAAATGACGGGAAAAGGGAAAGTTCGCTTTTAATTTATTGTGACAAAATTATTAGTGGGTATTGTTCGAATCTGTTATTTATGGGCACTCCATTAATTTAATATATTTTTTCATGGGTTGCTCGATTTATACTTATTTTAATAATTCCAAACGCATAAATTATATCAAGAGAAAGAATATTTAATTAAACCACAATTCAGAATGAAATATATTTCTAAATTTTGAAATTAATGCATACAAGATTATTAGCGTTTTACATTTTTGAAATAAATTTGTATTATAATTTTCTGTATTGTGTTAATAATATAAAGTTAATTAAAGTCTTAAAGGTGTGTACTTCACAGCTCTCTTAGGTACAAAATAAACTTGTTATAATTGAGATACTTACAACTATAAAAGATTAGTCACACATAGGTCTTGAAGGTTTTAGAGAGGATTTTATAAAGTATAATAATATTAAAGTTAATGTGCACAAAATTTTTACAAACACATTGGTGTTGCGATATACAGTATATTTGTTGCAGAACAACAAGTTTTTAGCATCACAGCTTACGGGTTGTTTGCTATAAAAAAATCTATATTTATTGACTCTGATAAAAAATATGAACAACAAATAGTGGTCCTTACAATGCAATCAATTAAAATAGCAGATGACGACAATAGTGTAATTAAAGTGCAAACAATTATTACGACGTAACGTTCGGTGTGGTGGTTGGGTGGCGTTTTTACATTTAACTCTGAGTTTCTACAAAAGATAGAATAATTTTATGTTGATGTGTAATATACAAGTCTACAATAAGCAAATTACGAAGCTTTTTTATATTGTCTAAATTTACACTACATGCAGTCGCTTTTAATTTAAGTTAATTTAATTTGTTCTCAAAGTTTCACTTTTAGTCTTTATTAGTTTTTAAACTCATGTGGGTCTTGAAATTATCGTGACTCACATAATTATCTTTTGTATAATTTGCTTTTGTTGCCAATTCAAACACGTATTACGACTTGAATAAACTGTACGTTCAAGTATATTAAACTAGTTTTGAAAATTACTACAAACAAGTCTACACCAAAACAAAAAAACCTTAATTGGACATTTATAACACTTTTTGTTCACAATATTATATAAATACAAAAACTGTACACACCATTGCATCTATTGTTCTGTTACTACAAACATTTTTTGACAAAAACCAACTCAATTAATCCTTGTTGTTCTTTGAAAAAAACCGTATTCTAATTATCTAAATAAGTCCTAATTAGTGTGTTAGTCAATTTAGTAAAATATTATGTGTTCTTTAGATCATATAACACCGTTACAAAAAGTTTTTTTAGAAAACTTTGAATATAGTTTCCAATAAAAACACTTCTCCAATTGATTTCAGCATCTCGACAAGATTTGTTAATTTTTGTATCATTTCCTTAATGGTAGTTTTTATGCAATATGTGTCTCACATTTTTATATTAGGATGTATACGTTTTTAATTCTTCTTACTGTAATACGTTATAAACTTTATTACTGAGGTAACGTTTACTATTATGCTAAATGTATTTATTATGCACAGAAATATCAAAAAAGTTACAAATGACTTGTCATATTATAACATTTAACTAGTAAGTAAATACTGCATTACTTGCCAAAGCTGGCGTGCAAATTTTATACATGTAAAATCTTGAAATATAGTTAACAAACCGTGATGAGCCGAATGGGTAAAATACATAGCTTGAATCTTTGCGCATAATTTGTCGCAGGTTCAGCATAATACATATACTTACTCACGCCTATTTTGGAGTAAGCAATCAAAGTGTCGGGCACACCAAGCCACAGAAAAGACATGTGTACGGTATATTTGGATGCGTATATAAGTAAACGGATTTATTTGAAATAAACGCTACGCTCTGCATCACTTTGTTGGGGACATTCACCTAACTTGTGATCACTCCGGCCGTTGCTTAACTTTTGTTAACGCTGTTAATCATATCATGTCCTTTTTGCCATAAGCAAAACTTTAGCATAATATTTTTTGAATTAATAACATTTATTAATCTTAATCAAACACATTATTAATGTCCATGTAATCTCTTTTACATTTAATATAAGAGTGTGGGAAGATCAGATATGAGGTTCTTTATGCACTTGTATAAACAGATTTAGTTGCCAAGCGCTTGTGTTTTAACGTTATACTCTAGAACATGAGTAAGGGCGGATGTTTTTGCCTACTCGCCCAAGTGTTAGTTAACAAAAAACTTAAAATTTCTCTTCGCTGCTGCAATGCAAGTCTCGTTAGTCAATGAAGGTAATTTTAGTATCTAATACTTGGATGGAAAACATTTGGGTGGGTAGGAACATACCTATGAGCGGATTATTAAACTGAAGTTTACGACCACCAGCTCTTAGTGTTAGTTAATAATAATAATAATAATAATAATAATAATAATAATATATTTATTGCCCAACAGAATTACATCCAATAACAGGACAACATAACATAAATAACATTAATAACATATCTCTATAACTATACTACATACTACTACTAAACTAAATACATAATTATACACATTAACTCTTAACTTATTGTCGCTACTCTAAAATATATACGAACAGCTTCTAAAAGCGCAGGTAAACAGTGATAAAATAGGTCTAAATCTACGTTTACAATATTATTAAAATGACGACAAATTCTATTAATAGGTGAGTTAGTATAGACATTAGTGCGACACTGAGAAATTTGAAAAAAATCTGCTTGTCGAGTACGAAACGGCGCAACTCTAAAACCTAGCAAACTCAACAAGTAAGGAGAATTAATCTTATTGTTTAATAGTTTATGCAAGAATGCTATTTCACATATTACTGATCTACATTCAATTGAGTCAATAGCAAGTGATTCAAGTAATGAGCCATGGTCACAATGTCTAACTGGATAAGTGCCGGTTTCTTTAAATTTAATATACTTGAGAAATTTTCGCTGCACTGCTTCTAGTTCTGACTTATGATTATTATAAAATGGATACCATATAACAATGCAGTATTCTATCTTAGAACGCACTAGTGCAAAATACAGTGTTTTTAAAGCATTGACATTTTTAAAAGATTTGCAGTTTCTCATTATAAAGCCACACATTTTTCGAGATGTTGATACAATGTATTTTATATGTTCAGTAAAGCACAATTTGCTATCAAATATAACACCGAGATCTTTAATTGAGCAAGTACGTTCCACAGATTTATTATGTATGGTATAATTAAAAATAATTGGATTTTTCCGTAACGTATAAGTGACAATTTTACATTTAGAAATATTTAATTCTAATCTGTTGCACTCACACCAGTTTGTTAGAGCATCAATTTGGTTTTGTAAATACAAACAATTATCTATTTCAAAAACTTCTTTATATATTTTAGTATCATCTGCAAATAAGAGAGATTCACAATTTAATGTAGATGGTAAATCATTAATGAACATAAGAAATAATAATGGACCAAGATTTGATCCTTGTGGCACCCCTGAAGATGAAACGTACACATCTGATAAATGTTCGTTGTATGATACGTACTGTAAGCGACCCAATAAATAAGATGACATAAATTTTTGTAAAGAGTTGGTGAAGCCAAAGTTAGCTAATTTTGATAAAATAATGCCGTGGTCAATTTTATCAAAAGCCTTACTAAAATCAGTGTATAACACGTCGACTTGTCCACGCTTATCTAAAGATTGTGATATAAAATGCGTCATTTGCATTAAGTTTGTGACTGTAGATTTTTGTCGAAGAAATCCATGTTGATTTTGACAAATAGAGTAGCTGACAGCATTATATATTTTATCGTATATAACACATTCAAATAACTTTGCAAAGTTGTTTAAAATTGAAATTGGTCGATAATTTTGAATGTCGTGTTTATCGCCATTTTTAAAGACGGGACACACTTTGCTAATTTTCCATATTT
Source organism: Tachinus rufipes (assembly GCA_963932245.1). Taxonomy (NCBI): domain Eukaryota; kingdom Metazoa; phylum Arthropoda; class Insecta; order Coleoptera; family Staphylinidae; genus Tachinus; species Tachinus rufipes. The sequence goes on along the minus strand of OZ010741.1, from coordinate 113,141,962 downwards.
CTGGAAAAACAGCTGTTTTTATAGAATGATTAAAAATTTTAAGAAGGGGAGCAATTAGTGCTCTTCCACAATCCTTCACAAAAAAACTAGGAATTTTGTCGTTACTTGAATGATATCCTGTTCTTCAATTAATTCAATCTTGCATAGATTGTTGCTAGTGCAGTCTACATTTTTTGATGCTGAAGAATTATTAATAGGGTTAAATACATTTTTAAAATATTCAGCAAATGCGCTTACAATACTCATCGGCGTGTCATATGTTATATCATTATATACAATGTTGGAAGGTATGCGTGATTTGCGAGCTTTGTTGTTGATAAAATTCCATAATGCAGAAGGATTAGAACTTACGTTTTCTTCAACAGATTGAATGTACTGATGATAATCTCGAATTGATTGTCTTTTAATAAGAGCTCGTAGATATTTAAATTTATCTAAGTTTGCAGCTAACAAAAATTTTTTTTATGTTTTTTGCGATATATATTTTTTTCTTTAATATTGCGTAATAATTCATTACTGAACCATACAGGATACTGCATTTTCATTCTTGAATTAGGTTTTTGAAGTGGAACATGAACGTTAAAAATAGAATATAATGAATTGTAGAACTCATTACACATGGTATTTGTATCTGATATATTGTCGAGGTTAGTCCAATCATAGTTTAAAATTTCATTATATAAAGAAATATAGTTAGCTGCTTTAAAATTATAATTAACTAAATGTTTATTTATCGGAATGTTATTGGCAGAAGATTTATGAGAATTGATGCAACATTTACAATAAAGAGCCGGATGATGATTATCTTCTGGCACTAGTGGTGCAGTATCTCTAACTACTTTAACATTTATATTGCTAAAAACTAAATCTAATGATTTGTTGTACTCATTGAGAACTGTGCTATGTTGCGCAAGGTCTGTAAAGTCCATAAAACTTTGTATAACTAAGGATTTGGTATTACTACTCGCAGCATTAAAATCACCAAGAATAATAATCTTTTTATCGTTAAATTGAATAAGAACATTTTCAAATTCTTCAAAAAATTCTTTATAGTCAATAATGGACACCTTATCATGGATGTATACAACAAAAACAAAAACTGTGAGTTTATTTGTGAGACATTTGCACCCTAAAATGTCTATTAACGCACATACGTTAGATAGTATACTCAAATCCAGTTGTTCAATACTAAATGTGTTGATAACTGCTAATAAAACGCCTCCGCCAGTTGTTTTACCTGTCAGTTCTAAATTCCGGTCGCAGCGAATAACATTATATGAATTGTAAAATAGTTCAGAATTTGAGACTTTTTTGTGAGCCATGTTTCTGCTACCGCAATAAGATCAAACTCACCTTCCGCTACATTGGTTGAAAATAATTCAATTTTAGAGTTTAAACCGCGCGTATTTTGAAAATATATATTAATATCTATACTATCTACACTATCTACACTATTGGTTCCTATATTTCCGAAATAAGTTATTTCTATTAATATTATTGTGGCGTTTACCTCTGTTCGTATAAAGCGAATTTGGGGGTGGTAGATTAGTTGTTGGAAGTATATGACTAATTGATACGGTTTGCCTAACTTTTATAATATAATCACATATAGTTTTAATTATCATCCTTTTGCTAGGTGCGTTCATTTCAATAAAATTATATTTTAAGTAATTAAATATTATAGAATTTACATCAAAGTATCTAATTCTTTCAGAGTTTTGATTAAGAACAAATTTATGTAATACATCGTTAAACGTGTGAACAAATTTATTTAAGATGGGACGGTTTTTATAATAAACAGATCCTAAAACAAGAATATTTATATTTCTATTATGATTTAATAACTCAGTAATGGGTTGTGATCACGAAAATCAAAAGTACTCTTCTCGGCCGCGTTAAAAGTCTTTTAGTCACTAGAGGTGATAGTAGTATCTAATTCTAAGATGGCAAACACTTGGATGGGTTGGTGAGCCACTCCAAAACATGAGTACCGGCGGATAAGTTAAACTGTGGTTTCCGCCCAAGTGTTAATTAACCAGAAATTTAAAATTACCCATTCTTGCCGCGTTAAAAGTTTCTTAATCACTGGAGGTGATGATTATATTAATTATTTCTAGACAAACACATGGATGGGTAGGTGGGTCAGTTTCGATTATAACTACAGGCGGATAATTCACGCCCACCCGCCCAAGTGTTAGTTAATAAAAAAATTAAAATTTCTTTTTTCTGCTGCGTTAAGTCTTGTTAGTTACTGGAAGTGATGTTGGTATCTAATCTTTGAATAGCTAACACTTGGGTGGGAAAGTGGGACACTCTAAAACATAAGTTTAAGCGGATAGCTTAATCTGGGGTTCCCGCCTACACGCACAAATGTTATTTATCAAGAAATTTAAAAAAAATTCAGTTGCGTTTAATCTCTCTTGGGTAGGTGGGTGGGCCACACCAAGTATGAGTACGGGCGGATAGTTTAAATTATGTTAAAATGTCTCTTTTATGCCGCTTTAAAAGTTTTTTATTACCACTGAAGGTGATGACTATATCAGCTTTTTGTAGACAAACACTTGGGTGGGTAGGTAGGTTACTCCAAAATAGACGGATAGTTTAAATTTGGGTTTTCGCCTACCCGCCCAAGTGTTAGTTATCAAGAAATTTTAAATTACTCTTCTCTACCGCGTTAAAAGTTTTTTTATTACTAGAGGTGATAATTAAATCAGTTATTTGTAGACAAACACTTGGGTGGGTAGTTGGGCCACTCTAAAACATGACTATAAACGGATAGATTAAACTAGGGTTTTTGCCCACCCACCAAATCTAAGTTATCAACAAAAATTAAAATTACTTTTATTTGCAGCGTTAAAAGCCTCTTAGTCGCACACTGCAAAAAATAAAAAAATATCCTTGCAAAAACCTAAAACAAAGTAACTGCAAGAGCATATAATTGTAATTCATTTAGAAGTACTTTTTTTATTAAGGGTTTTATGTTAGATAAAGCGTGCGCTGAGTCAAACGCACAATTTGCTGTAACATTGAAAAATTTGAAACTCAATATTTATTATTAGATAATACGCAACCAAATAAACCACATCCAGCAAATAATGAAGAAAATATAGCGGTGGTAGCTGAGAGTGTACGCGATGACCGTGATGAACCAATTTGGCGCCGTTCTCAGTGGGCTAATTGTATAGAACAACTTGGCGTATTTTACGTAAGAATCTTGGTTTAAAAGCATACAATTAAAACCTGCCACCTTTGGAATTATCACCGTTTCAGGTTTTGTGCTCTCAAAAAGCCTAAAAAAGATCTACTGTTTTCGACTAAAATTTTGTTGAACAATGAGGCCCATTTTTGGCTTAATGGCTACGTTAATAAGCAAAATTAATGTATTTGAGCAGAAAACAACTAGAAGAGATTCTTGAGCTGCAATTTTATTTAAACAAAACAACGGTTTGGTGTGGTTTATGAGCTGGTGCAACATTTCTCTTAAATTAAGGCCGGCCGGTTTTAACGTAACTGTAAATAGCGCCCGTTATCGCACAATGATAACAGACTTTTAGTTCTAACAAAATGCTATTTGCCACATAGCATAGTGAATTGGCCGCTTAAATTATGTAATATACACTTCTAGCCTTTTTTTTTGGGACTACGTATAGTCTAAAGTTTACATAGATAAACCGACTACGATTGAAGAATTGGAGACCATTATTACTTCCGTAATTTTTTTTTTTTTTTTCTTAATTTAATACATTTATTTATACATAATATACATACATTTATATATTTTATTTTATTAAAAAAAATATATATATTTTGTAATATTCCAGCAGTACCGCCATCTAACCGTGAGGATTTCCGTGTCCTGGTATTTGCCAAACACCTAACGCGTCATCAAAAATGAAACTTCTGAATGAACCATGTTAGCTGTAGTTACAGCCAACATTTGAAAAAAATAATCTTTAAATAATAAATGTACAAATTGGTTTTTAAGTATAATTTTAAAAATTACTCGATAAAAATAATTTATTTTTTTTAATTAAAAAAAAGTATTTCTAAATGGATCATTCTTTAGAACCGCTTTTTACTGCAGTAGGTGGCAAGAAAAAACAAAGCAACGGTAGACAGCGTAACAAGTTGCTCTTGAGAATAACTAGCACATGGCAATACCTTTGGATTTTCTTCTCTGCGTTGGTCCTGTTGCTAATTTGTCTTTGTCTTTGTCACTAATGTGGTACTAGTTTAAAATGGGCTAGTTTTGGCTTTGTGAATTCACACAGTTTGCTGCGGCAACACATGCTGTCCCCCCATCTCATCTTTCTCTATACCCTCTTTTTCTGTCCTACTTCTTACACTAATATCCATTTCTCCTTTCTCCCGTTCTTGCTTTATGCAGAATAGATATTTTGCTTTGTTCTTAGATCTCTTAGTTTTTTTATATTTTTATTAATTTCTTCCTTGTCGTATTCTCTTTCTTTTATAAATATTTTGTGTAGCTCCATTAAATGAATCTCCTTTCATTGTCTTAGATTTGTCGGTTTTGCTACTAATGAGATTTTAAAATCTCTGTTTGGAATTAGTTCTTGGTGTCCTTTAATAGCCAGATATACTCTGACAATTTCAAAAGTATCTGCCGTATGGAAATTGCTTAGTCACTTTATTCAGTTTGTTTTCTTTAAGCACATTTTCTTCTTCTCCTTATCTCTGCAACTTCGGTTAGTACTAGTGTTCCATTTTGTTTGATTTGAACTGTAAAGCTATAAACTTTTCTATTTTTTTCCTGATTACTGTTGTTGCATACTTTCTTAGTGCTCTCGCTTTGTTGATTTTGTTTTCCAATAGCTAGCCATAGACGGACACATTTTTTGGCACATTTGCATGCGGCAAGCCAAAGTAGTGGAAAATCCGTGCATTTATTGCTGACTTACCATGCCATATCACGAGCCATGCATATTAGGCAACATAGCTAGCTATAGACAAACACATTTCTTGGCATATTTGCATGCGGCAAACCAAAGTGATAGAAAATCCGTGCAGTTGGAATAGTTTGTAACTTTTTGAAATTTCTTGAAAACCAAAAGCCACGCTAATCCGTCGTGTAAATCATCACAAACGTTCATAAACAGGGAGATTTACTTGTGACACACTAGAACAACAGACAATACGTTTGCTTGGCGTGGACATTTATGGTGTAGGTTGTAAAAATGCTCGCCACAAGTAAATGTGCCCCTTTACTCGCTGCATGCAAATGTGCCAAGAAATGTGTCCGTCTAAGGCTAACTAATACTTTTTCTCTAGTAGCGTATGTTCTGCGTCGTTATGCGTGTCTTTTTGACAAAATACACATCTTTCTTCTTTATCCATCTTATTTATTTTGCGCAAACACTTATTTAAGGCTCCATGTCCAGTGAGTAGTTGTGTTGTCTAGTAACACGTCGCTAGTTTATTTTTTGCTATTTTTTTATTTCCCGTCTCTTTGCTTCTGTTTACTAGTTCTTTCATTTACCAATTTATTTATATCTAATCTTATTTTCTACCATCAAATCTGCAAGTAGTGTTGCAGCAATTACTTCTAGTGCTTCCTGTGACATGATCCTGTAGACCCTGCAGATCCTTAACCGTTTTTTTTTGTTTGTTTTTAAGGCTTTATTATTTGTTCTCCTACCTGTATTTTCCTTTTTCCCTTGTTTGTCTTTTTTGTCGATAGCCATGCTTTCCCAGTTTTCTGCGGAGCCAGATCTAACCCTTTATTTCTCATCTAGCTCTTTATTATATCTATTGCTAACTTCAACTTTTTCTTTAACACTTCTATGTCTATATTTCTACTAACCAGAGCTACGTCATCCGCAAATGTCATTATTGTCACTCTTTCAGGCAGCCGCATCCTGAGTAGCTCTTTATATACTAGATTCCACAGCTTAGGTCCAAGTGCAGAACCCTGTGGTACTTTTCTGGTCAGCCTAAATTTTCCGTTCTTAGTCAGTAGATTTCTCCCTTGAAAGCAACTCCATATTATCTTAATAGTTTTATTCGTTAGTTCTTTTTTTTTTTTTGGCTGCTATAATTGCTTCCTATAGTATGCTATTGAAAATATTTTGCATATCTAGCTCTATTATGACAAAGTGTTGTCATTTTCTGTGTGGTCCACTGTTTGCTTCTTTTGTTTTGTCCTTTACCTTTTTAATGGCTCCTAGAGTCGATCATCCATTTGTAAATACATATTACTCTTTAAGAATTGATAAAACCTGTAGAATTTGTTAAACTGAATTCAATAATTTATTAGTTTCAATTGACCAAAGTAAATTTTTGTTTTTTTAAACTTTTATTGTTTTTTAAAAAAACGACACAAAAACAAAAAGAACTATGTATGAAAAAAATCAAAATACTTTTATTTTCAAAAAGCTTGTGTAAGCAAGACAAATACATTTATAAAAACGACAACATAAGTAGGCAAAGTAACCATGCATTTCTCTTATTATTCTTTCATTCAATGCTAGTAGTGTATACCTATACCGATCCGTAAAAAAACATGAAGCATGTCTGTCACAAGTGTCTATTTATAAAAATCAGCTTTTATTTATATTTTATGTCATTAACTATTACATATTCCAAGGTTCAAGAAGATTTATGACTATATAATCTATTTATGAATAGATTCAATTGCGCCTTATTTATAATTGTTAGCGTTATCCAAAACAAAAGCTTATCACTTTCTTATATTTAATTTTATTTATAATGGTAAATTAAAGTAAAATTTATATTATTTTGGTATCAATTTTAATCTCAAACTGAATTAGCAATGGGATTGTTATTATTTTGTAGTAATTTACTGCGTATGACTAATAATCCGGTAACATTCTATTCAGTGTTGAGTTAAAAATAACTGCTACGTTATTTTAATAAATGTGTGAATTGGACATGGAATGTTTTGTAATTTCTTTTGGGAGATATAAAGTTTGACCAAAATATGTCAAAAAATGCGCGGCTATAACTCCCTTGTAAAATATTAAATTTAATGTTTCCATGGAATTGGCAAATCCGATCCCTAAAACACATAAAATATCACACGATAACCGGCAGAATAAAATGGCAATTATAACCCTATCGTTAGAACTGTATATATACAAAGCGAAAACAATTAAACTCATCGATTTGCGCGACGCTCCATATTCAAAACACATTACAAAAGCAATCCACAGGAATCGGGAGCGCTCATCAAATTTAACTGGCTCCTAAAATCGGATTCGAATTTTACGTCGGCGGACTTGCGTTTGACGTGGATGATTTCTCTTTCTAGGCACTGCCGTGGGATTAGATCTAATCTGAATTTCCACTGCTGACCGTGTTTAAACTTCCATAAAAACCGAACACTTTGCCTTCCGCCTCTTTTTCTCTTATTTTCTCTTATTTACGCGTATAAATCGTATCGCTAAATAAACCGAACAAAGAAACTCATCGATTATATTTCCATCAAATCAGTAATGATGGGAAAAATATATAATGAAAATAATAATAATAATAAAAATCATAATTTTTTTATTAATGGAGAATTTAATAACCAACCTTGTTACGCACTGCGTAATAGACCACACTAAATATGCATTGATCTTATAATTTAATAACAGTATTATGTCAAGCCTGGTGAAATAAGTTAGATAATTTATTATAAATTAAGAAATTTTATTATTATTAGCAATACTTTGGAACAGTAAATTAGTTATGATATACACCCGCTAGAATTCAAAAAATATGTTTAAAAATCAATAAAACTCAAGAAAAAGTTTATGCGCAAATTTTAACATTTCAATCGTATGTGATTGCATATGCATTCCATACACTTCATAAAAATCTGATATAATAGTTAAAGAAATCCAATAAATCCAAATTCGTTTGAGAGTATATAGTACATTGATGGCGCTATTCAAAGTGGCGACACTTCATATTTATATAAAAATCTAGAACGAAAACTTTCTAGCAAACTGCAGCAAGTTTGGCGATTTTTATATCTCAACCGTGATTTATGCCGTCAATGTAAAATTATTTCAAACGGTGGAAAAGTCAGATGTAAACACATCATTCACGATTAGAACCGCATCCAGCATTTTATCGAAATTAGATTAAGAAAGCAGGGGAGGAAATGTTTGTAGCGTGTTTACCTAAAAATTCTCCCAAGGAAATGATGTCTCATTATTTGCAACTAGGGAAGAATATTTTTTAATAATCTCGTTAAATTTTTTTAGAGTAGAATTTTTCTGAGAAATAAAATTGTTTGTTTTTAAAATTGCTATTAGGTCTGATTACAATTTTTTTTAAATAATAATAATGTGTAATTACCAAAATACTAAGGCGCTTATAAAAATTAATTAGATGTAATTTTATTTACTTATTTCTACAAAATATGTTGCAGTTTAAAATTGTAATTATATATTTTTTTAAAAACCGTAGTATAACTAAATGCAAAAATATAGCATTAATGAACTTAGAATAACCAATAAGCCAACGGAAATTGCCAAAGTAATCACAAAAAGTAATTTAAAAGCATTGAAAGTCTTATAAAAGTGACAAAATTAGAAACACTTGTGGTAGCCTAGAAAAACTAAGAATTTTATTAAGTTACTAAACAAGTTTATGCGGTTTTTGATAAAAAAATTAATAACAATAGTAATAATTTGAATGAATGAATTACTCTATTTATCCAAATTATTACTACTATACTGAATAATGTTATAATAAAAATCTACGAATTTTGTATACAAAAATTGAATAACTGCATTTAATTTATCTATTTAAGTTTTAAGCTGTTTATGCCTTGGCAAATTTATAAGATCTTGGTTCTAATAAAACCGACAATAAAACACAGCAGTAATAGTTTTGAAAAACAGGTAATGAATCATTTTGGCTGCTGTTTATCAACATTTTTTGAATCAGTTAGTCACAACTGATATACAGTATTTACGTTGTAAAATAACAACCAATCAAAAAAGTATTTATTTTTATTGAATTGTTTGATTGATTGTTATCATTTCACAGTTTATGTGAAATTAATTTGCTTAACTTCTACGTCTTCTTTATCTGGTAAAGGTGCAAACAAATAGTTGTATCACTCACATTGAATATGCTTCTATCCGCAATCTTAAAGACTGTTCAAAATAAGTCCCAAGATTTGGAGAAAGGGATAGTTGTAACGTGCACTTTTTTCCTAATATTTCTTCAACGGCATATCATATCATATCATATCAAGATATAATCTTTTATTATGCATAAATTTGTAGCGCTTCCGAGTTAAAAACGCTTAGAAATCAATTTTTTTTTTAAAGTAACTGCTAGCAAAACAAAATCTTTTTGTTTGAGGCATAAAAAAAAACTGAAAAAATATATACCGTTTAAAACAAAACTGCAATTTGTCCTAATAGATATGAAAATAAAAAGTTTTTTATTTGTTTTTGACATAAATAATACTTTTTTTTTAGCAAAAATAACACCAATTCTGCAACATTTGTTATCTATTTTGGATGTTTTTTTTTTTAAATTATCTGATATCAAATACCTACAAAACATCAAAAATGTTGAATAAAACTCAAAAAATATTGCAAAGAAATAAGAGATAAGATTGTAAAACAGTTTCAAAATCAACCAAAATTACAAGAAGCAAAATTGAAAAACAAAGCATTTAAATTCTCAATTTTTGCACAACCTAGCAGAGCAAACAACATATGTACCTATACGGTAACATGTATTGGTACTTAATGCGAAGTCCATAGTTATTAACGCTGTTCTTGACTCTAATTTCCATGTCATTTTTGTAAGTTAAATAACTAACAAAAATGACATAGAAATTGTTTTATCGACAACTGCGTCAATTTGGTGTCTTACAAGATTAGCCAGAATTTTTTTTCAAAGAAGACATTAGTTTAAACGTACCAGGATGCAACATTGAGTCAGTATTGACTAAGATTTTTAATAAAAATGGAATCAAACAACAGCAAAGATGTATGCTTGGACAAATCTAAATTGCGTAATATTCAATTACCATACTAACAACGTCAAAATGTGTCCAGCAGTAAATACATTTATTTAACTTACATAAATAACACACACAAAAATATTTGGCAACGCTATCAATCTCCAAATTAAACAAAAATACCACCTACCGACTGCGCTAATTTCCTAATCATCCTTTAAAAAAACATCATATTATACGCACCAAAATGCAACGTTGTGCATGTATCGGCTCAAATTTTTATAAAAAAAAAAAATAAACAACGTCAATCCTAAAATTATACACCAACAGATGTGTCACTTGGACAAATCTAAACTGAGCAATGATCAATTACCGTATTGACACAACCATCTGTAACAACCCTTATTCAACCTACAAAAATACCATGGAAACAGTTTTTTTTAAATGTCGTTAACTTCTAAGTTAAACCACTAATCAACTGCACTAATTTAAGTTTTTAAATTTAAATTTTTTAGATATTTTATTTAGAAACGACATTAGCTTAAACGTAACAAAATGCAACATAATGACAATAAAGTTTTTTCAAAGATGGAATTGAACAAAATATGTCTAACAGTAACAACTGCGGCATTTAAAAACTACCATCCGATAAACTTAATTGTTTAGTTTATTCAATTATTTTTTTCACCATTCACTTGAAATATATTTGTCATAGTACATATTTTATTAACAAACTGTATTTGATGGCGGATTTATCTAAATAAACTAAAGCTTACTCACCAATGCCAAACCTATCACAGATAAACAAATCACCTTTATCAAAACCTCATTACCAGAAAAAACTGCAACCTTCAAAAACATCTTCTAGACAGCACTCTTTGTAAAAAGATATCCCAAAGCAAAATCAAAGAAAGTTTAGAACAGAATGTATCCCCATCCTAGTAATTCCCATCGACAACTATTGTAGAACGGTATTTGGAGTCTTACAAGAATTTCTGAAATTTCCCATTAAAAAAGATATCAAAAACAATATAACATATGTTTAATGAATACATAGAAGTATTTTTGCAGCATCTACCGTTAAGAACCATACGTCATACTTTATAATACAATAACGAGTAAGTTTTCTTGCCATTGACATTGACTGCAAAGATGTAAAAGGATTTCCAATAAGAAGTTTTATTTTGAACAGCAGGCTATTTGGGCAGCTGTCAATTTTGAAGCTATTATCTTTTGACATTTGACAAGTAAAAACTATAATTATTAAAAATGGAACGATACACGCTTCAACAAAACATTGAAACTATTAAAATTCACTACAAAAATGGTAAACATTTTTCAATCACAGATCGCAAAACTAAAGCACTTTTTGGTCGTCGTAAAGCACCTTCTCGGCCGGCAATAGTAAACCTGGTGGAAAAATTTGAGCTGTTGGGACAAGTTTGTGATGTGAAGAATCAAAACAGTGTGCATCGCTCAAGAACACATGAGAATATTGCTGATGTAACCCATGTTTGTCGATTCCTCGTCAATCTTTGGAAATAGACATTCCACAAACGACATTACACCGTATTTTGCATAAAGACTTAAATCTTAACGCTTTTAAAGTTTAGTTAACACAAGAACTCAAGCTGGTCAATCATCATAAACGTCGTATCTTCGCTGATTGGGTCCTTCAAATGCATCAAAATGATTAATAAGCAGAACTGTCGCATTTGGGACGCGGTGTTTGGGCTGGCGGTGTGATTGGACTCTACTTTTTCCAAAACGAAGATGGTGCAACTGTTACGGTGAATGGATGACGCTACCAAGCTATGATTAATGATTTTTTATGGCCGGAATTGAAAGATATTGATGTGGACAACGTTTATTTTCAGCAAGATGGCGCTACGTGCCATACGAGCAACAAAACAATTGCAATTTTGCTAGAAAAGTTTCCTGACCGTGTTATTTCTCAAAGAGGTGATACCGAGATCTTGTGATTTAACACCTTTAGACTTTTTCTTTGAGGCCACGTGATAGGTAAGGTCTATGTCAATGCTCTACAATCAATTCAAGACCTTAAAGATAGAATTCGAAAAGTTATTGACAACATACAGCTGCAAATGTGCAAATTGGTCATAAAAAAATTTATAAACAAAATGTGGTACTGCAACCGTAACCGTAACGGTCATTTGACTGATTTTGTTCTCAAATGATGATGGCATACCTTTCTCTTTACAATGAAATCAACATTTATTGATTTCTTTTAAAAAAATACCCGTTTTTTTTAATATCAAAATTAAATCTCTTATTGGAAAACCCATATACTTACAAAAGTTAATACTACGCCAACATACTAAATTCACTCCAAACAATCATCGTAAAGAATATTATAAATGCTTACTGGAACCGAGCTACAACAATCGACCTTAGGGTATACATGGTTTAATAACAACAGTATACTTTCTGCTACCCAAACTAAATGCCGAATAAAAACTGTCTATATGCCAAACATATCAAGAAAACCACTGGTAGTCAATCATATTTTGGCATTTGACTAAATTGCATCGAACCTGATTTCCACCACAGACAAAATATTCCACCTACTAAGTGCGCTATTTTGATTCTTATGTCAGACCACAATTCTATTTAACAAACAGTTTAAAAAAGAATATCTTAAACAACCCAAGAAAACAAAACATTTCACTTACCGACTGCGCCATTTTGATTCATATGCCTAACACAATAAAAAAAGCTAAAAATGTCAGTTTAAACGTACCAGGTCGTAACACTAATAAGCCATAACTTTTATAGTTAAATAAAGTTTCTATCTACCAACTGTGTTTTCTATATGATTTCCTTCAAACAACAATTGAAAAAAAAAACTATCTTTTTGCAATATTGTTTTCAGCTTACATATTGCGGGTACCTAACTAACCTATAAAGACTAAACCAAGCAGCAAGAACCATATAATAAACCTAAACAATGTAGCAAGTAATAACAATATTGAGTTAATGTGTCCAACAAGAAGAGTAGCAATAGTCGCAAAAATCTACTCGTTTACATTATCTAACCAACCATAGCCAAATGTGCTCTTAATGTTTGACAACGACTCTTTGTAGGGTTATTTTTTGTTCTGACTTACTCAGCAATAATTATTTATTTCATATACCGTATAAAAGTACAGATTATGCAACATGAGTTTTGCAGCATGCCAACAAAGTAAAATTAACTTTTCCAAGGATTCTCTTAATATTCTGTAACGAGCACTTTTCACCCATACGTGACCTTTTTAGTATTTTGTTTTTTGTTGTACTATTAAAGTTTTATTTTTATTTTTAATATTAGCTGTTCTATGTTTAATTTATAAATTTTTTAAGTTGTAGAAATATACACTTAGTAATGGCTTCCGTTGACTAGTAAATAAATAATTAAATAAATAAATAAATTATTCTTTAGCAAAAAAACAGCAACATTGTCTAATCACTTTTGTGCAAAGATAGTTTTTTTTTGACATATCAGATTAAAAAAGGCTAATAATGACAATACTATAGAGCAAACCTTAAATGACAAAAACAATACTGGCTTTAGCTAGTACCTAGCCAAACTCTTCTTCCACAACACTATCCAAGACAAGATTAAATGAACTGCATGTTACAGAAAGTTTTAGAACGTATGATAAAATCCTAAGATACTGATTTTAGCCTTAAATAAGTTAAAAAAAAAAGTTATTTTATTTTATTTTGTAACCTTCTCTACTCCGCCAAGTTAAAACAAACGTCGCAGCGCCCCCTAGGCTTATAGGCCGTTCCGCATTGCAGACCCTCGTTTACAGCTACTCCACTAGGTACAGTCTAGCAAATGTATCAGATCATGGTTTATTTAAATAACGCTTAGCATAAATATGGCTTTCTTCTAAGGTATGTCTTATTCGCTAATCCATGCAAAAATGTATTAAACGCAGGCATCCTATAAAATATATAACTAAACACAAACAAAAGCAAAAAATATGATTGAGAATTTAAAAATAGCCACACTGAGTAAACATGTATTTTCTTAAAAAATTTGATAGCAATTGGTTGTTTGAGCAAAAATAACATATTATTTGAGAGCATTAAAAAAAATAAAAACAATACTCTAGCTTGTATGCCAAAAAGAATAAAACTTTTCCGCATGTTTATATAATTTTTTTTTTTTTTATATAATTAAATGACAAATTTCCCCCATATTTCAAAAATTTAAAAAAAAAAATTATTATCAAAGATCAACAAAAAACTTAAATGTAATTAAGCGTATAATCTAAATTAAGCCTTCAGAACACGCATACGTGGTTGAAAGCACCGCACTTTTAACAAATCTTCTCTAACATTTGTAATCTTTAAGTTAACGCCTCACTACTAATTATAACAAACTATCAATATCCAATTTGCAATACGTAGGGAGTATGGGCAGTAACAAATCAAGCTATAGTACGAGATAGGTCGATTCGACCATAGCGCGTGTACTGGTGTAGTGTTTCAATTATAGCTTTATCAAGAGGAATGCTGATGGCTTAAATAATCTTTGACAATAAAGATGATTGTAAAAATGAAATAATAGTAAAAAATTCAGACACTGATAGCAAAATATTGAGTTAAATAGTAGAATATGCATCCACCATCAAATCGGAGAAAATATCAAAAACAAAATATATTTTAGGGCTTACCAAGACTAACTCATAAGCATTTGAAGAATAAATTTAAAAATTAAGTCTTTTCTTTTTCACAAAGTATTATTTACCGTGCGCGGTTGATTAGACCAAGGTGCGAGAACGTTAAGACGTTAAGATTTACATCACGTGTTTTAAAGGGTTAAAGAACTTATTACAGTAAATAAAAAATATGATATAATACTCTTTTCAATTAACTTAATTAAGGTTTGATTCTGTAAAATTTTGATTCTGTAAAGAATGTAAAAAAATGCTTTTATTTATTCTTAGTTGAATACATTAACGCTAGAAAATTGCTGGGTTTAGTTGCCGTGCCCTGATGGGGTGCCGCTAGTAATATTGTTATGAACAAATATTGTTAGCAAACTTACATACTGTAATCCTATCACATCTACGAGAATATCGGTAAACCTATTCTTCTAAAAAATATTGACTCGTACAGTGCCATTTTAAAATTAAAATTGGTTCTTATGAAACAAAGTGACAACCAACTCAATACCCTAACGATAAAATTTTATCACTTATTTTATATGTTAAACTACATACAATATTTAATGCCTTCATTCTTTGGGTTAAAGATTTGCAGTTATATTTAAGAGTAAAAATTTAATGAAAAACTAAATAAAAATACACAAAAATTAATTGCGGAGAAACTACTTATCGCATAATTTTTTTAAAAGTTAGAGAGCACCGATTGATTTTTTTTTTCTACAATTTGTAAAAATTTTATTTAATTATGTTAAAGCGTTTTCTTGCTGACTTTGATTCTTTGAACTCTTATAATAGCGCAACATTGAACATTTTGCACACGTGATGGATTTCTTGGTAGACCAAGATTATTAGATTTGTATCTTTCAACTATTCCAGAGATTACATCAACTAATGTTGAGGCTGTTTTAGTAAATTCTGATCATTCACTTGTAACTTTGGTTGTTAAATCTTTTCTTCCCATTACTACCAAGCCTAAACCGCAAGTCATCTATCATTATTCTAAGATAAACAAAATAAAAATGAAAAATTTTTTTAATAATTTTTTATACTTATTGTTTATTTTCTAAGGATCCAGATATCCTAACAGCAAATCCTACTAAAACTATCTCTGTAATTAAACCAAAACAAAAATACTTAGTTTTAATTCAGTCAAAACAAGCAGATAATAAGAAGCAACAAATATTTAGAAAACAAATAAATCAGTAATTGTTTTGAACGGACTAAACAGAATTATAAAAAAGCTCGTAAACATTCTAAGATTCTAATAAAATCTAAAAAAGATAGGATTGATAGAAACAAAGCTAATCGAATTTCCCAGCTTTCTATTAACAACAAAATCTTCAATAACTCTTTGAAATAATCAAAACAATCTAGTTACTAATCCAAAAGATATTTTTGCAACCCAGTTTTGCTTCTAACACTACTATTATAAACCCTTTTTTTTTCTGTACATACAATGCCGGCTAGTAGCAAAATAATGGGTCCAACTCATTTTAGGCAACGGGTTATCAAAAAATATCTTCTTAAATTAAATACCAGAAAGGCATCAGGCATAGATAAAATTCCACCTGTTATTCTTAAAACATTTGTAAATAAATTAGCTTCTAATTTGACTAAAATATTTGCCTTATCATACAAAAAAAACGTTTTTAAATTATAGAAAAATTGCAAATTTTCAACCTATACCTAAAAAGAGAGACAAATCTGATTCTTTAAATTATTGATCAATTGCATTACTGTCCAATCTATCAAAAAAATATTAATATCCACATTGTCAAGTTCTTAAAACAAAATAAATTTTATCTCAGATACTCAATATAGATTTTAATCACAACATTCTACAACAGATGTTTTGATTTAAGTTAGTCACAAATAGAATTCTATTTTAGACAAACAAAGAGAAAATCCTGCAATAGTTCTAGACATTTCTAAAGCTTTTGATAGAATATGGCATCTTAATCTTATCAACAAGCTCTATTATATAGGTTTTGATCATAGGTCTATTAATCATATCAATAGTTTTCTTTTTTTTTATCAGTCGTTTTCTACCCATCTTTGGGTATAGGCCTCCCTCATATTCTTCCACACTTTTCTGTTCTGTGCTTTGTTGTACCAGTTAAAAAGTCATCACCCCATCTTTGCTGTGGTCTTCCTGTGCTTCGCCTTTCTCCCCACGGTCTCCATTGGATTACTTTTTTACAGTACCTGTTTTTGGCCCTGATGGCGTGGCCAGCCCAGCTTCATTTTTGTGAGCTGATTTTTTTAGCGATATCGTCGATATCGTCTTTCTTCTGATCCACTGGTTGGTCTTGTAGTCCTTTAATGAGATTCCAAGTATTCTTCTTTCTACTGCCTTTTGATGTACTTTCATTTTGTTAATTATATTTTGTGTTAAGATCCACGTTTCTGCAGCATATGTTGTAGATGGAAGTATGCACTGGTTATAAATTTGAGCTTTTGGTTTTAAAGAAATGTTCATGTCAAGTGAGTATTTTAGTTTCCCATAGGCTGCCCAGCCAAGGCGGATTTTACGGTTTATTTCCAGTTCTTGGTTTGCTCTTTGCCCGTTGTTAATTCCTGTCTTAGATATATGTATGACTGGACTTCCATTATTCTTTGTTGCTCTCTTAGTTCTATGTATGCTTTCCTTGTATCTGAGTTGGTCATATATTTTGCTTTAGAGAAATTCATTTGTAGTCCCACTTTTCCTGATGCTATACATAAATTGTTCAGCTTATCAGTTAGATCTTCTTCCATGTGGATAAAAATTGCTATGTCGTCTGCAAATCTAAGGTTATTTAGCATTTCCCCTGCTACATTTATTCCTTTCTGTTCCCGTCCCAGTTCTTTAAAGACATCTTCCAGTACCAGGGTAAATAGTTTTGATGATAGCACTTTCTTTACACTAATTTTGTGTGTGTCGTCGTGGAGTCTAACCTGTAGCGTTGCTTTGTCGTATATACTTTCTATAAGTTCTGTGTACCTGTGGTGTATGCGTGCATTTCGTAGTGATTTTATTATTGCCCACTTTTCAATGGTGTCAAACGCTTTCTAAAAATCTATAAAGGCTACCCAATTTGGTGTATTGTATTTTGTTGACTTTTCAATTATAATCCGCACTGTTTGTATATGTTCTATGGTGCTAAACCTTCTCCTAAATCTTGCCTGTTCCTTAGCTTGTTATAGTTCATGTTTTTTTCCAGACGGTTTGTTAGTATTGTTGAAAAGATCTTATAGATTTAAAAAAGCAGGCTTATAGGACGGTAGTTTTTTAGATTTACCGGGTCTCCTTTTTTGTATATAAGGACTACGATGGCATTCTCCCATCCCTCTGGGATCTTTCCGTTTGTAAGGCATTTATTGAATAGTTCTTTTAGTTTTTTTATTACGGTTTCTCCTCTTGCTTTTATCATTTCAATTGTGATCTTGTCTTTTCCCGCAGCTTTGCCATTCTTCATCTGTTTTACGGCCTTATCGATTTCATCGTTATCTATGTCCGGCATTTCTTTGGAGTTAACATTAGTTATGCGGATTTCTTTAGCCTGGTTTTCCTCCTCTACTTTCTTGTTTACTACTTTTTGGTTGTATAGTTCTTTGTAGAATGCCTCTGTGGTTTTAAGGATTTGTTCTCATTTGAAGTATTTCCTATAAAGTCTATTAGTTTTAAAATTTTTCTTTTCTGTGCTGTTTTCTTTTTGAAAACTTTTATACATATTGTTTTTTATCAGATTTTCAACCATCTGGATGTTATATTTTTTTATATCTTTTTTTGCCATTTTCCTCGCTGTTTTGTTTAATTCTGCAAATTCTATGGTGTTTCGCTTTTGTTCTTTGAGAAGGGTTCTTTGTCTTTTCAGTAGCTTCCTCGTTTGTTCCGATAGCTTAATGATTTTTTTGGGTTTATTTTTGTTTGCTTTTTTTTTAGCTTTTCTGCTGCTTTTGATAAGATATGTGTGACGCTGTTATTTGTATCGTTGATATTTCCTTCCCGCTCATATGCATAGTTCTGGATCTACTTCTGTATATTCTTGTGTTCTCTCTAAAAGTATGCTACTGTCAATTTGATTTTCCTTTTTCCTAAATAGTTGTGTTCTCTCCACCTTTTTGTCTAGATTCACCGTTGTTTTTATCATTCTATGGCCACTTCCAGTTGTAAAGCTGTTTAGGACCTGTACGTCCTGAATAATATGTTTTTGGTTTGTTAAGATGTAGTTAATCTCGTTCTTTGTTTGGCCATTTGGACTTATCCAAGTCTATTTTTATCTTCTTTCTTTTGGAAAAACGTATTCATATTATAGAGTTTTTCTTTTTCCTGGAAGTTTGCCATAGTATTTTCCCGATGGTTTTGTTGTCCAAGCCCAAATAAGTTTTCTTTACAATAAAAAAATTATAGTTAGAATTGATAGTTTTAACCCTAACCCTGGTGTTCCTCAAGGTTCTGCTTTTTTGACAAACTTCTTCAAATAATTAAAAGTCCTATTCATAGTTTTGCAGATGATAGCACTATTTATACTTCATACTTTCCAAAGACTATATCAACAAATATGACGCGTCTTAAATCTTCTAGGTTAAAATCTATAACAGACCTCAAAACAATATCTAAATGAAGCAATCCAAACATGCCTAATTTTAACTTTAAAATTACCCAACTTTTAACTGTTTTAAAAGCAAAATCTGAAAATCATCAAGACCAAATATTAAACTAAACAACAAATCCAGATCTAAGTCTTCTTCAATTTGTCTTCTATGATTTACAATCTTGCATAATCTTTTTTGGAACAACCATGTTGTTGACATAGCTTTGAAAATATCTAAAAAACTAAGGTATCTTAATAGATGTAAAAAGTTTTTTTACTTCTGTTCAACTTTTGCATATATACAAAACTTTTATTCTTCTTTGTATTGAATCTTGTTGCCAAGTATAGGGGAGAAGCATCGGAAACTACACTATCTCTTGAAATTCTTTTTAAAATCAAGCTATTTGGAGTTTTGCCAATTCAAAATTGACTAATGACTTAGATACTTAACAACACAGGCGTAATGTTGCAGATGTTTGCAGTTTTTTATTAAATAATAAATAAAAAGTTAATATTTATCTATAACAATAAAATTTTAAATAAAATATATATCTCCAATCATTTGCATTATGAAAAAATAAAACAAATTATTTGTCTTTGTTAGATAAAAAAAAAACAAATTTGCTTAACCTTATTGTAAACTGTATGTTGATTGTATTTAATTATTCTGTAAGAGAAGCTAAAAAAACATTATTATTAAGTAGAAATATAAAACCACAAATAACATTGAATTAATTTAATAACAAAAGAGATTTTAAATTGGGTAGTTATCAAATTTCATTATTCTCGAAAATAAATTGAAAAAATTATAAATATTGCATACTATGAAAGGAAGTTGATTTATATTCAAATTTCTGGCAAATTCATATTTCGTCAAATAAACTGACATTTTTCACTAAAAGCAAAATTGACACATTTTAACCCAAATTTGCTGTGTTTTAATGAAGTTTCTATTGTTATTGATATTTTATTGAAAGACTTTTTAACTTTTTATTATATAACATTAAAAGTATATTATATTGTAAACTTATTGATTATATATTATGTTAAATAAAAATTAGAATTAAGTTTTTAAGTTATAAGAATGAATTATTAGATAATGTACTTATAAACTTTTCACTACCTTTTGCATGTCGAGTATAAGCTACACAATTTTCAAAGAGAAGTTTGATGTTTTTTTTTTATTTAGTAATACTTTAATGAAGTTTTGAAGTATTTATGAAAGTTTATAGATGGAATCAATACATCTATAATTTTATATTTTATGGAACTGCGTTGTAAACTAACCAAAGTGCAAATATTTTTGTATTGTTAATCGATGATTTATTATTTAGCAGTTTATTTTGCAGAAATAATGTAGTTTTGGGCTGGGAATTGCAATACGTGCAGTTTGAAGATAATGAAACCATTATTTATTTATAGCTTATATAGTTTCGCTGTATGTTATTTGTTTGGCGGCACAATAGGGTTGGTGGGGGACGCATTATCTATGGTGTAATAAATTATATTTTCTTGTCGTGGCTAAATAATTGTAGTGCACGTCAAAGGCATGCATATAGACTACCTACTCGCGAACTGCAGTGATATTCCGGAGCTGCGATCCGGAGATGAGTCGACAGGGCGGCACCGACTCCGGGTCTATCGATCTGCAAGTTGTCGCCCTGCTGGCCCACTGCTGCCATACACACATACTTTGACAACTCGCATAAAACACATCACATTCACACACCTACACATATATCTGAAAAGTACACTAAACCCCATCGCCTGTTAATAATCTCTCCAATACGTTCTCCCACAAAAAAAACATACATATGATATTCAAGCGACTTCAAATTTCGTCGACCCCAAAGCAATTTTGAGGTGATTAATAACCGGCATTCATAAAAATTATTAATATATAATTGGAATTTATTTGACCGGCGCATTGCTAGCGATGGGAGTGATATTTCTACATTACCATATAATCAAATTTTACAACCAAAATCAAGATAAAAAATAACGTTTCGTGTCAGTTCACATTCGTGATTAACTTCTTCATTTATCATACGCAATAAAATATTCAACATGTACTGACATTTTATCACATATGTTTTCATACTTTTTTACATAACTATCGTATAAACATCTAACTAATTCATTGCTTATTTAACTACAGAATTATATGTATTTATATCTTATTATACATTAATAAACTAATTTTATATTCTTTTATTATAACATAAACATTTAAGTAGAAAATTTTTGGCACATTATTATTATTTCAATATCTGCAAATTTAATGATTGTATCTTGTTTATGTATTAAAAAAACATTATTGTTTCTTATAATAATAAGCAATAATAACCTTACAAATTGTGTACATAAACCCAATATTGTTGGTTCTAAATAGTATGTCGAATAAATTTTCCCCGATGGGATACAAAATGCTGCAGGGCTAGATTTAGTTGATCTTAGTTCTTCCCCTCTAACACATCAAACAAAGCACTTTGTGCATAAAAGGCCTCTTTTGAGTGGTCCATATAATGATTTGATCACATCAATGCTTTACAATGCTATTGCTTCAGCATTGTGTTATTTTATTTTAAAACTAACCTGATTGTACATTTATTTCTAAGTATTACAATAATAATTTCAAACAAAGTAAAATATAAGACAAATATCCTTTCATAGCTTTATTCTTATCAACAATTCTACTTGATAAAGTTACTAAATCTGTATAGAAACAATCACGCCATGATACTATTAAACAGTAGCTAGTTTAAAAACAAGAGATACTTTAGACTATTTCTTTTTACATGTTGGTTCCTAGCTTATATTTTTTTTTAGAAATATGTTTATGTTAGTCTGTTTGATTGAACATGTGGCAAAAAATAATATTTTGTTTAAAGTAAATCTAATCAAACTAACAAAAAACAATTGTTAATGATTTTTGTGGTAGAACAAATTGCGTATTGTAAATATTATTGTTATCTAAATATCTATTTTTTTTAAATACAAATATAGAAGTAAATTGTTGTTAAATACAAAAATGGTTTTTGGATAAGGATATTATGTTATGACTTTTTTTATTAGATCTGGATATCATTGCCACTGAGAACTTTATATACTACCCGCCAAAAGTAAAAAACACCAAGAAAGTTTTTGATAAATTTATCTTAGAATAAATAAATACAATTTTATCCTTTAATTAGTAAATTAGTTTCTCATTCTAATCAATATATACCCCGTGTTCGTTAGCGTGGCGTTTGGCTCAATGTTGGCATAGATGGATCAAGAGTTAGAAAACGTCGGAGTACGACTTGGGTGCTCTAGATACACTACCAAACGTGAAAATCGGGTTCAACAACAAGATCAATTGGAGATGTCTGGATAAACTTAACTAACAAAATCTTTGTAATCAGTTTACCGGAAAATTAATCCCATCATTTGGTCTCAAGTTGTAGCGCTCATTTCTTTGTAAGCCTTTAACTCTTCAACATAAAAGAAGCAATAAAAGAATACAATAAGTCGATTAATAGAAAATTTATTTTTAGCAGCAAACCAAAATTTTGTTTGTATGCCCACAATGAATGGTTAAACATCGCCCATAAAAATAAAAAAAAAATTGTAACTACATACAGCTCTTATAAGCGGAATGATGGTATAGGAAGCAATCGCTTATAGAAGTAAATCTTTTAGTGTTCATTCCAGAAACATTAAATGCAAATTGATATGCGAGGGCAAGTCAATTTTACCGTGACTTTTTGAATTTTCCGCCTCTTAACTGAAATTACTGCTCCTATCAAGAGGCTTTTTTTTGCAACCGCAATATAGACGAGTTTTTGCGCCGTTTCGTAACCGTGGACAAAACGTAGATCTACCACAACACACCAGAAACAAAACAGCAGTAAAAACAGTGAGTTTCTCAGGGTGAAACGGCGCCAAAGAAAACCAAGGTGAGTTTGTAAGCCCATGTCATCTCACAAACAAATACTTATTTTGATGAGATGACCTCAACAAATCTTATTTTTTGGAAAAGATAAAAAAATAAGAGAAACGTTGAACAAAGTGTATAACGCTCAAAGAAGACTACAAAAAAATGATTTTTTATCCAAAACTTGTGTTTTATTTAAAAAGTTACGGACTTATTGACCCGTCCTTGTATTAACAGTTTTAGAATAAAATTAATTAGGTAAGGTTCTAATTATTAAAACAAATTATCTAGCAGCCAGGTACATACTTCTTATTCTGTGTCTTCTGTGTCAGTGGAGTCAATAGCAAATTAGTAATCAACAAAAAGATTACAAAAAATCACTTATTGCTAAAAGATATTCTTTATTTTTTATTGTGCGTTTTTCAGCTATTTTCCTTCACCCTAAATTTCTGACAACTTTTTTGAAAAGGATTGATAGGACCACTAACCAGCTTATTTCGTGATTTTCAAATTATTCCAGTAAATAAATAGTAATTTACTTGTTCAGTCATATTTTAGAGAAAAACCCTGCTCTAACAGCGTTCTACGGAAACGCTCTAAAACTGAGCCATCTCACTATCAAGTTGATGTGCATGTTTTGCGATTATAGTGTAACTTAAACGCGTGGGGTAGATCAGAAATCACTCGTCTAACAATAAAGAAGTTTTTTGATAATATAATATCTAGTTCACATATGACAATTAACAAATGGTCACTCTGATTGGCTAAATAATGTAGTTCTACAGTTGTTGCAGGCATAATCTGCGCGGTCTAGAGGAGTTGTTGTTTTGGTTTTTGTGGTTGCAGTGTAAGTAGTTTGTTTGTGGCAGTGTGTTATGTACTGATATAAACCAATTTAATTTATATTTACTTACTTGCTAACTACAGCCAGACACGAATAGTATGGCCTCTATAATAGGCAACGTAGTATACACAAAAATTATATTAAATGTGGTTAAACTAATACCTTTGCTCGTTTTAGCATTTTTCATTTGCGCTAACATTTTAAACATTCCATGGGCGACGTTGTTCTGGGGTTGAAAGATGCTAAAACGGACAAAGGCATAAGTTTAACCACATTTAACATAATTTTTGTGTATACTAAGTTGCCTATTATAGTGGCCACACTATTCGTCTCTGGCTGTACCTATTATGGTGTTAAATCCGTGGAGTCTTGTTTCTCCAAAACATTAGTCGACAAGTTTCATTTTTAATCGAAAGGTAGGAATAAAATTCTATTATCAAGTTAAAATAATCTAGATAAGTCATGAAGCTACAGATAGAAACAGATTCGGTTTCCTGATTGCGTTACTTGTTTGATGTTTCTTTAAGTAACAGTCTAGATTTACATGACATGGGACATTTTGAGGAATCGGAGACCTTAATATCATGAATTAACAACATTAATGGCTGACCGGCTTTGTCTTTCTTTCTTCAACCGTATACACGTTATTGCTGGCGTATAGCTTCTTATTTTAAGGTGAAGCCATAGTTTTGAGAGAACTCCAAACTACTGGCAAGATTATTTGTCTACTACGGAACAGAGAAGTATCTTAGCCACAAAACACAACGCTGGCAAGGCAGGTTGGGTTAGGTTAAAAAATAAGAAAACGTTTAAACGTAGTTTGTAAGATTTAAAGAATTTTAGTAGATTACAGTGTCACGCTTTCCGTTAAATTATTGCTGCCCGCCGATACTGAAGTTTGTTATCTTATTAAACAAATCTTTGTACACTGCAAATTAATTATTCGACAATATGTTGCTTTACAATTATTTATCACTTATTTGAGCTTATGTCGCTTAGGAATTGTTTATGACTAAGTGCAACTTGTTGCTTTGCTAGTGACTAAATGTAGCTCAATTAAGGTTGTAAACAAGCGTCATAGACTTGCGGCCGATTTTTTCTATTGTTAGCGGTTTTGGGTTTAAGTGGAAGAGTAAATTTTCATTTCACTTTGGTTTCATTTTATTCTTCTTCTAGTAGTAAACCTTACTTTTTTGTTTTAACACACAGCCAACCTACGTGGTTGATGCATGCTAAGACATCGCTTAATGAAGTTTTCCTTATGCTAGCCATATGAAGCCAGCAACTCTCTCACAAAGATTCTTTTGCGTATAAAAGCGTCGGACAGGTACTTCTATTTCACATTTTCTGCACATAGAGCTGTCACAATGCCCATAGTATATGTTTTCTTTATTGAAAGTGCCCTGTAAAATTTCTTGTTACGGTTTGCATGTACTTTCTGCAGTCTCAATAGTAGACGACCGTTTTGGGATTTGAGGCAATGATTGCCTCTTTTGCCTGTCTGCGGTCCAGAGTTTTTTAATGTTACCTATTATATTGACCATTCACCTAGTACAGCTGTTTGAGCGATCCGCCAATGTAGTATAAACCTTGATGGTAAATCTTTTTTATAGCTAAAATTTATTGCTTTAGCAGCCCTTTAGTTTTCCTGCACTTAATACTTAATAATCTATATATGAACGGCGCAATCACATCACATATTGTACGACAATTGGAACATAAAAAATGCAGAAAAGTAAAACTTACATTTCTACGACGCAGAAATAAAGCAGCATTCTATAAAGTAAACGTATTCTGATTATCTAAGACCAGAAAAAATCCGCGTTAAAAAATCTGCCAAGAAACTCTTGCCTCAGTTTTTTTGAGAATGTTGCCAACACGGCGGATTGCATTAAAAACGGTTTTTAATTTAAAAACCTTTAAATTGTTTAAAAACCAGAGTTCTTGAATTTATGATAATAATAAAATTAAAAAAAATTGTCACAATCACATAGAAAATCTTAAAACAAGTTAAGTTTAAGTTTAAGATACTGATTATTTAAAATTAAGTTTTGAGTATGGTTTTATAATCAAAAAAATATTATTAGCTAAATATAATGACAAACTCAACTGATATATAAAAACAGCTTTCAAAAAATGCTTTCTAAGTACTGTTAAAGACATCTTGAACAAGTTGACTTGGGGAAATAGCAAGCACGAAAATGGTGTTTACAACAAACAATACTAACAGTGACTTGACAGTGAGCTATGTACCAGCTTCTAAGCAAAAAACAAAAAAAAATATTGTGATATATAAGTTTAGAACAAATTCACAACTTTCCGCCCACAAAAAATATAATAAGAAAATATTGCACTAAGAACATTAAATCGATGCTGACACAAAACAAAAAATACACAAATTTAAACACATTTCCTGAGCTTTACATTGATAATTTTTTTTTTGTATAAACTTTGAACTGCCAAACAAATAAATACATACAAATTACTAAGATAAACATCATATACCAAGTGTCAAAATCATTCCAACACATACAAAAATGTGACCTCCTTATAAATAGCTTTTATTTTTGGTTGCAAAGTTTGTGTATTATGTACCTATATTCAATATTAACTTAGGACTCTTAATCTGATAGACATGCTACATGCCAGGCAATATTGCACGTGAAAGTGCAAACAAAAAATAATCAATAAAATTATACAAAACACGACACCAAAAACCTACTAACCAAAACGCTCCAACATATTTATTGAAAAAACCAAAAAAGTAGTTCTTATCGTATCACATAAAAAATCTTACTATTTTATTTATTTACTAGTCAACAGAAGTCATTACAAAATAGGTATATATCTACAACTTAAAAACTATTGAAATTAAACTTAAAACAACTAATTTTAAAAATAAGAATAAAACTTAGTTACGTATGCGCATAATCTGTACGTTTATACGGTATATAAAATAAATAATCATTGCGTATAACTCAAACTGGGAAATGAATACCAATTGAGCTGAGCAAGCTAAGACAATCAATAATTCCAGAAAGTACTTTAAAAACTCGGCATGTTAAATGTAAAGAGCAGTCAAACGCCAAAAAACAAAAAAAAAATTTTGAATCTGTTCATTTTTTTTTTTACTGACGGCGGTATATAAAAACCTCACATTTGAGCAATACTTGAAATGGAGGCGTACTAGAGCGTTGTAAAGAATAATTAAAGTACGATGGTCACAAAACTCTTTAGAGTTACGTTTGACAAATCTTAAAAGCTGACAAGCTTTAGCCAGAACAGTATCAATATGTAGAGTAAATGAAAAGCTTGAATCAAACGTAATTACAGCAGATTAGGTTTAAACTATAGATAGATAGTATTCCTTTATTCATAACATAGAAGTGTAGACATTAACAGTACATAAAACATATTTACAAATAGTAATATAAAATATTTAAATTATACATTAAAAGTGTAGCATACTACTACAATGAAATATATTCTTCAAGTGAATAGAATACTTTAGCCTGGAAAAAACCTTTTGCATTTGTTGTAAATTCTTTGAAATTTTGTAAATTTTTTATTGTCGTTGGAAGTTTGTTGAAAATTTTACACTTAATGATTTTGGTATAACAGGTCTTAAAATTAAATTATTTTTTGTGCTATGAGCATGAACATTGCTACCTATGTGATACATTTCAATATTCTTTTAGCAAAATAAAACACTTTCGTATAAAAACAAATTTATAACAGTAAAAATTTCGGTTTCTAAAAAAATATTTCTACATGAATCTCGATTTTTTAAGTTGTTTATAATGCAAATTGTTTTTTTTAGAAATAACAGAATTTCACTAAGGTAAATAGAATTTCCCCAAAATATTATGTTGTATCTTATAATTGATTCAAAGTATGCATGATACACCATAATCAATGTTTTCCGATTAACTGAATATCTTAGTTGTCTAAGCATAAATACTGCAGAGTTTAATTTTGATTTTATATAATTGAAATGATATGACCAATTTAGAGAAAAATCAATAACAACACCTAATATTTTGCAGCTTTTAACTGAGTTTGAAACATCAGATTGTTTACCAAAAATAACTATTTGTGTTTTGTTGTTGTTAATAATTAATTTATTTGATATGCACCAATTATTTATTCTGAAGGTAGTTTCTTTAATCATTTCAAGCAGTAATTCACTTGACTCGGCGCTTATTGTAATGCTCATATCATCTGCATACAATGTGATGGGATATTGTATTTGATTAGGTAAACTGTTAATATACACAAGAAAAAGTAACGGACCTAATATAGAGCTTTGCGGTACCTCTACATTTGTGATTATAGGATTAGATTTAAACTACTGGTTATTATTAAAAATTTCTACAAATTTGGTTCGATTTGATAAGTATGACTTTAAAAGTTGCAAAAAATGGCCTCGTATCCCAAGTCGCTCCAGCTTAAAGTATAAGATTTGATGGTTTACCAAATCAAACGCTTTAGAAAGATCGTAGTTAACGCTTGCTGTATGTTTTAAGTTATTTAAATTATTATATATACTGTATAGTATATCATAAAGAGCAGTAGTATAGATTATTTAAATTTAAATTTCAAGTATGGGTCATGTGTTCAATGGTGGAAGAACGTCACGTAAACAATAAATAATAATACTTAACTCAACTTATTTCTCTACAAACATCGCTTTTAAAAGAAAAATTGACAGAGCAAGAACAAGCACTAAAAAGCTAATACAAAAGTGCTTAAACAAAAAACAAACAAAAGTATTGGAGAAAGCATTTTTTATTTAAAATTACCGAAACATCTGAATAATTCTGAAGCCATAAAAAAATTTAAAAAAAGTTTTAAAAAAAAGTTGTTTGGTTTTAAACAAACTATTAATTAAAATATTTTTAATATACTATACTAATTTTATTGTGAAAATTTGGTAAACTTTTTTTTTAAATGTATAAATATTTTTACATTTTTTTATTTTAAGATTAATTCTGTATATATTTTGTAAAAATAATTGTTTTATCAAATAAATCATTTTTGAGTTTTATGCAAACTCCTGAGCTTCAAATAAAAAACTTTTTCTTAAAAACAGACATTTGTTTTAACTAATCAAATAAAAAAAAAACAATAACATTAAAAAAATATAACAAATCAATCATTAAATTATTAAAGTGTAAATTTTTCTAATACCTAATTTTCAGAAAAATTAATTTTAAAACTAATTTTAAAATTTAAAAAATTTAAAAATTACACGGTATTTATTATATTATAAAAATTTAGATTTTTAATTTGTTTTTAATTAAACACCCTGTATATTTTTAATGATTTAATGTTGTTTTGTGATTTGTTTTTGATGTTATTGTTTTCTTTATTTGTTTAGTTGAAATAAATGTGTATGTTTGTGAGAAAATGTTCTTTATTTTAAGTTTACTAGTTTGCTTATAACTCAAAAATTGTGCATTTTCTAAAAAAAATATCTTTTACAAAAAATGTTCAAAAATAATCTTAAGAATAAAAAAATTTACACGGTGTTCAGTTTGAAAAAAAAAATTACTAAATTTTCACAATAAAATGAGCACCCTACCCTGTATATTGAAAATATTTTTAATCAATAGTTTGTTAAAAATGCAAACAAGTTTTGTTTGAAACTTTTAAAAAAAAATTTACGGTTTGTAAATTATTTAAGTGTTCCGGTAATTTTGACTAACCCTTGTATAATTCTATGTATTTTACTTTTACTACGCAACAGAGTACAGAATAACTAAAAATTAAGTTTTATTTTTCATCATGTAAAGCTTGTTAAACTTTTTTTACTTCTGCCCTTTAATATTTAAAACAAATTCGTTGTCCCACATATTCCTAGCATTATAAAGGTATAATAATCATATAATTCCTTTGCTAGAAGAATTAAATATTAACACAACGCTGCGTTTAATTACTAACACATTATTCTATAACAAAACTATTACACACAAAACAACAACGCATATTTTTATACTACAAAGAGCCTGAACATTATACATGCAATGACAATACAGTAATACCTTTGTGGTAACATAATTAGATGAGCAAACAATGATATTAATGCTACGCTATATAGCCATTAACATCCAACATTTATTTTAATTACTACCTATGGGAGATATTCGGTTCCTATTATTATCGTCTTAATTGCGTAATATTAATTTTTTAAATTTCAATTACCAACAGATATTAATTTTTTCAATCCTCTTTTGTAATTATTTTATCCGTATCTTAATGTTATTTTGGCTTTGTTTTTGTTCAAATTAAATGTTAATTGTATTTACCTCTCTGCTTTGTGAGCATGCCATGGGAATTTCTGTTTTAAACTCACCTGAAACAAAATAAACAAGTTAGAAATATTATATACGCTTTGGAATGGAATACTTTAACATGTTTTGAACAAAATGTTAGTAATTGAGATAATTAAATATATAAATATTATGTCAAAGATTATAAAAATAATACAGAAATAAATAAAAATCAGAAATAAGTATAACACAGTGAATATAATAATATGTTTAGAAAAAGTATAAGATTTGTTTTACTTGCAGTAATCAACATACAATTTATATGAAGAATTGTAAATATTGTTTGTACTTTAGTAATATTAATGATTGAATACTAAAAACAAAAAAACTGTTAGACAAAACAGAAGGACAGAAAACAAATAAAGCAAAATAACTGCGGGAATAAAAGCCAGGAAGTTAATAAAAATATTGTTATTAATAACAAAAAATAGTTAAAAATAAATCTAGAAAAAATGGAATTTGCAAAAATGTTCAACTTGAAGAAATAATATTAGATAGAAGATCTAAAAAAATAGAAAAGCACTTTAAAATCTTGCCTAAATAGAACAAAAAAAAAACAAAGTAAAAAATAGTTGGCTACCCAAGTCAAAACTCATAGTTGACAGTCAACGGGTTAAGCCTTCCCTAAGCTTGTGTCACCTAAAGTTATTTTATCTTTGGTTTGTTTAGATGTACCAGAGAACTAGCGCTGTAAAATCACAAAAAAAAATGTACTAATAGGTTGGTACATAATTATCAACCATTTTTCTGTTGTTTGATGGTCTTAGACGACAAGTTAAGAAAAGATATAATTTTGGATTTTGATAACCAGGCTCTTCTGACGGAAATTAAAAAAAAAAACAAAAGTGTTGTAACAAGACACTGGCTAATCTGGTCAATCGTAACAACGTTATGTCAAAGTGCAACGTCTGTAATAAAGTTTCAACGCACTATAAAGATGTAAAATAATATGCAAATTTATATATCACATTAAGTACGTTATTATGTCCATAGATGCTTTTAATGACTCAACACTAGTAGCAAAATTTACAGCTGTGTAATCTGGTCTGCTGGAAACCACAAAACTAAAAAAAAATATTCAAAAACTAAACCAAAATGATGAAAAACAACGTCCATATAAACAGATTATTACAAACCTGTAATAAACCGATTTTAATATTTAAAAAATGCGTCAGAAATTATTAAAGTCAACCCAAAAACAAAAACAAAACACCAAATAAACTACTAAACAACGTAAAACCTCCACCAATCTATATCTCAGCAGTGACAAACTTTATATCTACTAACAACAATCAAGATTTTAAACAAAAATTTAATCTCAAAATAATTAATAAAAATTAAATTAAACTGACATCAACAGATGTGCCAACATATCGAGCGGCTGTACAAAAACTGAAGTTGTAATGTGAAATACTACACTTTTCAATTTAGGCCAGAACGCATTTTTTGTAAAGTACTAGGTGGCGAAAAAGTTGTCACCCAATGATGTTTTACTGTAAATTTTTTAATAAATAAAGAATTTTAGTTTTGCTTTTGGATTGTGTTTATTTGATGTCTAAATTATTTTTTCATCAAACCAAGTGGCCGCCGCCATAATTGATGACTTAATTTATAGCATTTTACATTACTCTTGCCAGAACTTCCGGCAATAGGTTCCTGCATTTCTGACGGATATTCTCTTTAAGGGTTTCAAAAGTCTGAGGCTTGTTGACATAGACTTGTGAATTCAATAAACCTCAAAAAAACAAAGTCTAGAACAGTTTAATTGGGCAATTTTGCAAATCATCAAAACAAGAGATTAAGCGACCCGAAAATGCAGCCCTCAGAATTTTGGTTGTGGGTCGTGCAGTATGCGCCGTTGCTCAGCCTGTTGGAACCATATGTTCTCCAGTCCCAATTTGTCCAGTTGAGGTGAAGGAAAGTCATTGAGCATGGCTTTGTATCGCCCGCCGTTAAAGTAGTAGTTTTGCTCGCGGCGTTTAAAAAAAAATAAGACCCGATGACGCCGCCAGCGTAAACTCCACATACAGTAACATTGAACGAGTGTAATGGCTCTTTGTGTGTTATACGCAGATTTTCGGTACCACAGAAGCAATAATTCTGCTTATTCACGTATCCACAGAGATGGAAATGAGCCTCGTCGCTCATAATTGTCTTCCTCGTTGTTGAGATTCAGGATGGCTTGAGCAAAGGTAACACTCGCTTGGCGGTCAACGGCTAGCAGCTGATGCAGTGTCTGCACTTTGTAAAAAAACATGTTCATGTCTTTTACCGAAATTCTCCGTAAAGACCCTCGATTGATGCCCAATTGCGAGGCATGTTGTCTGGTTGATACTCCAAGTCTCCCAATATTTAATACCAAAAAAGCAATTACATTATAAACATTTTCCAGAAAATATGCTAAAAGCATTTACCCATCTATTCAATGTTATACTAAACTTTGGACATTTTCCAAAGTTGGCACAAATTATTCTGATACTTAAACATAGAAAACCTGGCTTAAACATACTTTAATACAGACAACACAGCATACATAGACTATCAATTCACTGTCAAAACAAAAACTACTGGTGGATTTGGACAAAACACCAATACTAGAAAAGGTACTATACTTAGTTTTAGTTTTTTTAGCTTAAGAACGGCAAATCGCCTTTACAGAACACTGTTTGATTTTATTTGTTAAAAATGCAAAACAGAAACAAAATTAAACTGTTTGACCAGTAGTGATCAAATAGCTACTCTTTTGAACAAAAACCTTAGTATACATAGATAATAATTTATCGAAAGATTATACTGCTAATAAAGGTGTCAAACAGAAATGCGCATTGGTTCCGACGCTAATTGCTTTTCAGGGTTTGATGCAGTGCATATAAAATATAAGTACCAAGGTAATCAATTTAACTTCCAGACTCAAAACGTTAAGCAGGGTTCAACTAGCAACACTTTTATGCCCATACCATCAAAGATTAAATTTGGATTGATCCTGTATTTATGAATCCAAGATTTATTTCCTTAATACTTGGACCACCTAAGATCAATCTTAAAAGTAACAAGTTATTATCCAATTTATAATGAATTTTAATTAAATGTTGAATAAAATTGATAATCAATCGATTACAATTTTGTTTTACAGGTACATACAAAGTCGTTGAAGTATAAGTATACTACTATACCAAATTTGACATAAATCCAAATAAATCAGTATATTTTACTTACCAAAGAAAAACTTGCTTAATTATTTACCTAAACGGCAAATAATTATCACAATCTATCATTGTAATGTACCTTGCAATGCATTTGGACAAACTTGATTAAAAAAAAACAAAACAACTTGATGTAAAGATATCTAAATTTTACTGGTTAATCAGTCGTCATTCTAAACTCTAGTTATATAATAATTTAACAGTGTACAAAACCTTTTTAAAACGTGTCTGGGCTTATAGTTTTCAACTATAGGATACAGTTAATGCCTCTAACATTTTGAAGCTGCAGCATATTTAATGAAAACGTTGAAAACTATAACTAACGCTCCATGGTTCATCAATAGTAAATCTCTCCACAAAAACCTGAATATCTTTTATGCGCAACAAAGCGCCAAAAACGGTAGCAGCAAATACTTATCTCAGCTTAAACATTATCCCAACATGTATCTCCTTAACAATAATATTTTTTATACTTTAAAAGAGTCTTCTTCTTTGTTTAAAACAATTAAAACAAATATTTTGTGTTAGAGTTTAAACAAAGCCGTACAAGCTGCAAAAACAAACATCATTAGAATTGGTTAAAAAAAGTCCACAAAACAGTATTACATGACTGTTGATTAAAAGTGCAAAAGCTAGCAGACAAAGTAAGCATTTTAAAAGATGCTGTGCATTGCATATTGACTAATAATTTAGACATGAGAAAACTGTGCGCAAGATGAGTACTGCTATTACTCACAATGAAACAAAAACAGCGTCGTAAGAATATTTCAATTAAGTGTTTGGCAAAATTTTACAGCAATAAATCCGAGTTTTTGATTCAATTCATAGCTATAGATAATACGTGGATTCATTAGAATCAACAGTCAAAGCAATAGAATGAAAGGATAGAATCTGCTTCAAAGAAAGCAAAAACAGTTCCATCTGCATGCAAGGTCAAAACATCAACAAAGCTTTATAAGGTGGTACTCTCTACCATAGTATTTTTTTTTAATAACAACTGCCATCAGGTTGGGTACTTCTGGGACAACCTTCGTGTTATGTAAAGCCAAAAAAATTATTAATTTACAAAAGATATTTAAATAAAAACACTAGCTGAGAACTTCAAAACATTAATCAAACTACAATAAAATTGTTCATCTTAAAAAACGTGTCAAAGTGTGACAATTGTTCAAATGTGTCTTTCATGAGTTTTTAAAAAACCACAAAGCCATCAAAGTTTAAATGATTACTAATTTGTTTCAGTAAAATGCGCAAAACTTAAAAACGGCGGATTATTATGCATCAACCTAATATAATAATGCCGTTGCAAAACTTTCTACTTAAGAAAATAGTGTAGATCAGTACAATATCACAGATTGCAAACACACCCGGTTAGATAATTTTAGGTTTAGTAGTAATTAATATGATTAACATAAACAAGCATATCCAAACAAATTTAAGTAAACAATACAAAACTTATCCAAAACACATTAGAGTGCAACATAAATAAGAATATACTCCAATCAAAGACATAATCAAGAAAATATCTACAGGATACAAAACGCAAAAAGACTGTTGTAACCGACAAAGCTGTAGGAAGCTAATACATACAAGGTGCGACAGGAAAACTTGCTGATTTGAAAGTTCAATATAAGAAAAAGTATATTACATATCAATTTAATTCTTTTTTTATTGTATTGTACACATTCTGAATTTTTGTTTTAAGTGGTTTTAAAAATTACCTCAAACAAATGTTAGCCCTCAATAGCAATACACTGATCCACACGTTTTTTGAAGTTTCTAACATATCGACGGGAATGTTAGCGATGGCTAGGCAAATATTGTCCTTCAGGTGTTGCAGGGTCCGTTTGTCATTGAAAACCTTGGATTTAAGATACCCCCATAAAAAGAAGTCACAGGGAGCTAAATCGGGGGAACGCGCCGGTCACAGTACGTCACCCCTCAAAAAGATTAGGCGCTTGTGTAAATGTTCCTTCAAAGTTCTATTAAAATTCTTGCTGTGTGTGCCGTTCTATTACTTCAAGTTTAAAAAAAAAATTCTTCAATCATTTCTCTGTAGCAAACAAACATTCACAATAAAAGTGTGTTCTTCTTCTTCAAAAAAGTAAGGCCCAATTATCGCAACTCTCGACACCACACAGTAACACGTTTATAATAAAATGGCTTCTCATAAAGTTCCCAGGGATTGGCACCACTCCAAAAAAAGTAGAAAAAGGCCTTATCACTAAAAAACACGAGGGCGCCGTGAAGCAAGTTAAGGAGCTTCACATGCAGTTTGGTAAGAAACAAAATTGCATTCACTGAGCTCTTGCACCACAACAAGTTTGTAGAGATGAAACTTGAGTTTGTTGTAAAGAATTCGTCTCACACTGCGATCAAAAATTCCCAGAGCATCTGCATGTTTGCGCGCCAAACGCCAAAGAGATCAAAAATGACAGCCTTACCCTCTCGACGTTTTCTGGGGTTTTGGAAGTTTGTTGACCTCCAGGCTCTTTTTATACCACTCTGCCACTTTTCTTGAACACGTCTATCCTCAAAACAATCGATTGCCGGCCAGAAGCGGGACCCGTGGGATAAATATTGAACCAAGCTTGGAAGGCACGTTTTTGGAAAAATAGGCTTCAACGGCAAACGCGCGCTCTTCTTTTGTCCAATGCATAACGACAATTTGCTTGAGTAGTAACAAAACTTCAAAACCCCTTTTTTCAAATGAGACCTTCCCTACCCCTTTCTGACCACATCTCGCTCATTGGCGCCCAATTCAAGTTAGCAAGTTTTCCTGCCGCACCTTGTATTACCAACGATGGCTCAAAAAAAATAAATAACAAATTAGTAACTGCACTAAAACACATAAAAAAAATAAACACTTGAAAAAAATCAAATTACAAACAAAATATTAAAATAAAGAAGTTATAATAATTTTTAAAAAAAGAAACAATAAAAAAATTGTAAAATTACAAATCAATCAGTTTACTATCTCACATATACAAACTACAAACTAAGATTGTAACAACCGCCTATCAAAAAAGCTGGATTTTTAAAAACTATTAGAGCAGGTTTCAGTATAATTATCGCTGCGTTTTCGTATCCACTTAGAATTTGTAGATTATTATAAAGTCTTTGACTTGGTGGAAACGTAGATAATTTTAAAAAACCTTAAAAAAGCACAAATTGACTCAAGTTACACAAATCTGCTGAAATAAATATATATATATATACATCATCGCAACCTTACAAATAAAATTAAACAAAGATTTGATAACAAATTTTGTACGGGTTTTTCAAAGTGACACAATATCTTCTAACCTGTTTAAAACAACAAAATAAGTCTAAAGATCAACGCAGATCAATGCAGACTACATAGTACTAACTATGCTAAGAGAATTACAAAAAACATAAAAACTAGTCGGATTAAACATAAATATGAGCAAAACTAAAATTATGAGTCGGAAAAGTAAAGAAATCACCATTGACATTTATTATTCTGATACAGTAAATGACTACATATACATAGTGTGGCTATAAAGTTTTAAGACTAATATTGTAGCAAATTGAGTAGTTCCATTTATATGCGGTCAACGGTACTACGTAGTAAAACCCTTCCAAAATGCTGGTAAAAATTTTATCATTACACGTGTTTCCATTCCGTAATTATAACGTTTTTCATGAAGCGCGTATTTAACAGCCACGGAAACGTATCAACTGTTACAAACGGTTTACGGTGAGAAGTGCATATCACGTCCAACTGCGTTTCTGTGGTTCAAAAAGTTTTGTGATGGCCAAGACAGTATGAAAGACGATGAAAGAACCTCGATCTTTGCACAAGCCAAACGAACAAAACCATCAAAGCTGTACTTTTTGCGCAAAATTCTGATTGTCAATCAACCATCAAAATAGCAGAACTTAAACGTGAATAAAAAAACGTCCGTACAATAATCACCAAAGAACTAAGAAAAACAAAAACAAAAACGATCCAAGATTTTTGGAAAAAATCGTAACCGGTGATGAATCGTGGTGCGTTGCGTATGACTCTGAGACTAAAAGACAGAGTGTCAAATGGAAAAGCAAGAAATCTCCAAAACTAAATAAACTCCAAAAATTGTCTGTCAAAATCATGTTGGTTACCTTTTTCGACTACCAAGAAATAATCCATAAAGAGTTCGTTTTACCTGGTCAAAACGTCAATGATGAGTTTTATCAAGGTGATTTAGACCGTTTGCTAAAGAGAATAGCGGGAGTTTGCCCAGAATTGTTTGCGTCCATAGACTGGGATCTGTTACAGCGCCAGCCCATAACGCCTTTATTGTTAGACAATTCTTCTGTATAAAAATATCCGTGTTGCACCACCCGCCGTACTTGCCTGATTTGGCTTTGGCCGACTATTTCTTATTCCCAAAAATTAAGTTGCATTTAAAAGGCAATATTTTGATCCATTCAAAAAGCTGTGACGAGGGAGCTGAATGAGGTACCAAAAGAAAATTTTGCTAAAGCCCTAAAACGATTAGCAGATCGCGCCCAACAATGTATTGATATGTAAAAGGTGTACATTGAATAAAATAAGAAAAAAATACATTGACAATTTAAATTTTTTTTCTGACTTCAATCTTAAATCTTTATAGCCACAACTGAACTAAGCACAAACAATCAAATAACCAAGATCATACTCCGATTAGGACTAGGATACACAGCTTTTTAGAACTTTATACATGTTTTCAAGAGTACAGACATTCCAATCAACTTAAAGAAAGAAGTTTACAAGATGTGCGTTCTGACCGTTATAACATACAAATTAGAAATTACGACAGTAACTCAAAAAAACTCAATCAATCAATATAATAATATTTATGACAAAATTGTTGATTTATTTACTAAACTACTAAACTACACCGCTATGATACCTTAAATTCCTTCTTTGCATAGATTCCAGAGACTAATTCTTAATTCAAAAAGTCATTAGAAAATGTTGCATATTTTGTTTATTAAAATCAAACTGTAAACTTATAGTTATATTCTACTAGTTTATTATAATCAAAATTAGCACTAACAAATGAATAATTTTGTGTCCTAATGAATACGTTACGATAATAAATAAAAACTTATTTTTTAAAAGCTTTTATGAACGCAAACTAAAACAATTATATTGAAAAAATCGTTATGCTACATTAATTAAAACATGTTAACGGTTGCATACTACGTGAAATATATAGTAATAAAGTTGAAACCAGCAGTAAAAAATAACAATTAACCGTAATAACCCTTAATTATATAAGCCGCAAAATACCTAATAATGCATTAAGTAGTGCTATAAAAAAAACTAAACAAAAATAAAATATAGTTATAAAGTACTTTAACATTAAATTAATTCAATTATGTTAAGATCCTATATGCAAATCAAATAACAATGAAACGCGAATCCTACTGAATATTAACAAATTGGTATATTTGCGGGGGATTTACCATAGTGGAAATTTCAAAGGAACTTGGAATTATTCTAGACTAGTAGCATTATGTGTGTAGCATGCACAGGGCCCTATGCTTACATGCATCTCGCATATATAATTAATTGTTATTTGTGGTACATTAAACGACATTTATAGAAACCACTCTCCAAATTTATTACGGTTAATTGTTCATTAGACGGGGAAACATTAATAATTACACACATGTTTGTATTTGCATAAACTTTACTAGACACTTCAAAACTTGCCATATGTAATTACTGCATATTATTGATTGAAATAACTAGCAGTTATTCAATAAAATTTCATCAAAATATTATTCTAAAGAGAATATATTGCATCCTATCTAAACGCCCCATTTTATTGATTAATATTTGCGCTATCTGCATCGGATATCCTCCGTCATTATTTAACGGAGGCAGATATTTATTGTTATTTCTTCGAACGTACTTTTTGGCAGACGTGTGCGGGGCGAAGGGATTCGGAATGAAGTAATAATTTTATGAAGTCATAAAACATGTTTTCACGTCTAGAGA
This sequence comes from Tachinus rufipes, assembly GCA_963932245.1. NCBI lineage: Eukaryota > Metazoa > Arthropoda > Insecta > Coleoptera > Staphylinidae > Tachinus > Tachinus rufipes. The sequence goes on along the minus strand of OZ010741.1, from coordinate 113,102,461 downwards.
TTTAGATGTAACAATTCCGTATATGGTGCGACGGTTATCGAGACCTCACATATTTATAGCTTAGTTCGGCTGTAAACAAGGAGGCCCTAGGTGACTGAAACACACTGGAAAAATACTTTTTCTCTAAATACAATGTTATATAACTTCAAACAAAAGACTTGTTAGCAATTTCAAAGCTGTTTGTCTGAATTACTTATGTATTATTTATTTGTGGCAAGTTTCCTGAATGAGTAAATGTGTTAGAAGTTATGGTTTATTCCGTAAATGAGGCTAATTTTATTAGATCGTTTTATTGCATTATTAGATGGACGTTTATTACAGTTAATGGTTTTGTATTGTATTTTTACATTTATAGATTATTATCTTCAATTTATATTGGATATATTGTTAAAAGTAGTTACTGTCACTGCTTTGTATAGTGCCATTAGACTTTTGATTTGTTGAAGATGTTTATTATATATTTATATTCAGATTTGTACAATATTTGAAATCTATATTTATTTAAAACTTAATTAAACACTTGTTCAATATTAGGTGGCATTTACACCCTATTCTACAACATTTTTTGATTTAAATGAAATATTAATTCAAAATTTCTGCCAGAGATTTATGTTCGTACTAGGGCATTATTTAGTAATACTTTAAACTCAATAACTCGCTTTAAGTTAATTATATTTTTAAACATTAATAATATTTATTAATAATTACAATTTTTCTTACGATGAGAAAAATCTATGACGTAACGCAATATCGAAACGTGCTACAGAACAGGGTTACTGGCCTAACGCGCGGGGGTTGTATATCAAGATATTTTTTGTACAAACTAAAAGCGGTATTTATAGTCAAATTTCAATCACATACTTAAGTACCCATTCAAATAAAGTTTTTGAATAGCCATTTTCCGGTTAATTCAAGAATGTAATAGCCCTCATAATGTTCTAATTTTCCGTATTATGTTAGTAACTTATCGCATTTGCATTTTTTTAATGTTTTCTCCAAGTTGCTGTCTGCTGTCTTTATTTGAGTGACTGAAAGCTTTGTATTTTGGTCCCACACCTACATATTTCCTGTTTTAAGCAACGGACAAAATCAAATTAATGTAAAAATAAATACTTATTACCTAGCAAACTACTACAGTGACTATTATCTTTAAATTTTTATAAAAAATAGAGCAATTTAATCCAAAAGTTCTAGAATGTTGAGCAGCTGCTTTTGTGTTAATTTTGAAAAGACAATACAGTAGAAGTTCCAAACAGATCGCTCAATAAAATCACTTCTGCTTGTGAAAAGACATACAACGAGCTCATATGTTAGTTATATTTAGGTTTCGTACTATTGGAATTGCTTCAAGGTTTAACTTTCAACTAAGCATGTTTTGTTTAATTGATTGTCTTGTTATCTACTGCTGTTCAATTGCCAATTGCACGTTGCTTAAGTAACCTAAATTTTAGTTATTTTTTCTTGCGCCGTTTTACTAGTAGGTTTTACTAATGGGGACAAATCTCTTAAAACAAAGTTTGAATAACAAAATGCATCTTTGGCCTAAGATTAGTTTGCTGCCGGTAATATTTAAGTTGCGTGACTATAAAGAGGCATTTGTTACCTCGTATTTACATAATGTGTACGTTTATTGGCTATACATATCTTAGAACTGGCTCACTTAGATTCAAGTGTTTTCTCAACTTTTTTTTCACAGTTTTATCAACATTTTTTTGTCCGTTTGATTTAACAATTAGAAATAGTTTTTCTAGAAAATTTTGATGTGCTTTCAATAAAGATTAGGTTTGCCACAGAAAAAATAAGAAAATAGCTACATAGAGCATTAAAATCCTATACTCGCCAAGGAACTGCAAAAAGCTATAAACAAAATATAGATGTGCTGGGCATGAGCAAAGTAAGATGTCCAAAAAATAGCCCGATTGTGTTTTCATCAATACCTCCTAAGAATTGCAAAAAATGCAAAAAAAAATTATGAGATAGTAGCAATAGACTTTTAGGTAAGATACATAAAATGGTAGGATAATTAGATAATATATAAATCAAACAGTTTACGGGACACCTTCAGTATAGATAAACTGTTTTTTCAATATATTAGTAAAATGTCCTCCTATTAACCGTATTATTATTTATTTTATTATTAACAAACAAACCAAGATTGCTAACGGCTGGCAACAACGGCTTAAACAACAAAAACTAGAAAGTATACTGGCCTAAATGTGGACAAAAATGGCAGTAAAATAAATAACTGCGGTTGAAATTCCGCATTCAAAAAGTCTAACAAAAAAGCGTTAACAAAATCACAGGAGTAGTGGACCTGTTGTTAAAGTCAAATTAACAAAATACCGCTTGAAGACCATTTTAAAACTGTCTACGCCTTAATAAACAAAACGCTGCAGAACCTCACGGCTAGAAGGCGCACAGCGGCAACTAGGTGGAGAGATCAGGGACGCCGTAATTAGGGAAAACTTTAGCGCAAAATGTCTTTTATGGGGTGGAAGGGGGAGAAATTCTCAGTGACCACCGTCCCATCAATTTCCAAGTTGGGGCCACGAACAAATGCTTAGAGAACGAAGACTTCCGGGAAGTATGGAAAAGGGCGAACTTTGTTCTCCTAGACAAGGGAAAGGGTGGGATAGGTGCAAAAAAATTTCCGCCCATATGTCTTTTAGATGTTACTGGAAAACTTCTTGAGCACCTGATAGTGGAAAAGCTGCTGGAAGCACTTCAGGGTGACCAAGCGAGCGCCAGTACGGATTTAGAAAAGGCCATTTGACCCTGAGCGCACTTGCTAAAGTAAAAGCGGCAGTGGTAACTGCCAAGAAGTACAGTTACGCTACACACACCGTAAGGCATGCGTCTTGGTTGCCCTTGACGTTAAAAACGCCTTTAACACGGCCAATTAGGAAAGGATTTTGATAGTTTTGGAGAGCAAAGGTGTTCCCAAATACCTGCTAAATATTATGAGTAGTTACTTGTGGGACAGGGTTTTGTTAGTAGGGGATGGTGGGGATGGTGGGGATGGTAAGAAAAAAGTAATTTTAACTAGGGAGGTGCCACAGGGATCAGTTCTGGGCCTCACGTTGTGGAACGTTTTGTATGACGACGTGGTAAGCTTAAAGCTGCCTCTAAGGATGAAAAAAGTGGTTTATGCCAACAATCTGGCGGTCATCGTTACAAAGCGCTCTAGGGGGAAACTGGAAAAGACGGAGAACTGCGCTTTTGTCTTTATAGAGCGGAAATTCATTGAGCTGGAGTTAAAAATGGCCCCAGAAAAGAAAGAACTTGTAGTGCTCTCCTGCCCAAGAAAACTACCGCAAGAGGAAATGACCGTTTCAGGGATTACCGTTAGGTCCAAAAGACGCGTAAAATAATTGGGGAAAACCTGGGGGAAGCAAAATCTTTTACCAGGCGCCTAATGTGCTCGGTAGTTTTTTCCATAGTGTTCTCTGGGGCCAAAATATGGGGAGATGCCATGTGTAACAACAAAAGGCACAGGAAATTAGTTCTGCAAACTCAGAGGAAGTGTTGCCAGAGAGTCTGCAGCGCATACAGAATAGCGCCGACGGCGAGCCTTTTGATTGTAACAAGCACGAAGCCGTTAAATCTTGTGGTGCAAGTGAAGACGGCGGTTTGGGAGGGTTGCTTTACTAAGTGTAAAGCGGAAGAATGGATGTGAGAATAATGGCAGAAGAGTTGGGAGAAATGCGTGTCGAGTGGAGATGGTAGCAAACCGCCATGTGGGCAAAGGATACATTTGAACACACCGTGTTCCATTACGAGAGATGGTTGGAGACGCGCGGAGGAACAAGAGCAAAATTGATGGGAGAGAGCTTAAACCCGGATAACATGGTGGTAGTAATGCTATCTCCGGTGTCCAATTGGGACATTGTGGCCACCATGATTGAGTCCATGCTACGTATGAAATAGAAAGAAGAGAGAGAGTTAGCTCCATAGTGTTTTTTGTAAATGTAAATTCAGTTGTTATGTATATTTTGTAAACAGTTTTGACAAAAATATGTATATGTGCGCGCCCAAAATTGGGAAAACAACCAGAACCACAAAAAAAAAAGATGTTAAATTTATGTAAATGTGTGTTCTTCTAAAACTGTGATTGGCTTGAAGGTTATATTCCAACAGATTGGTTCAAATTTCCGTTCATAACACACGAAGAAAACAAACGCCAAAAAAATGCAATGAATACCGACTAATAAGCATAATAATCGACACCCTGAATATATTTCTAAAAATACTTTAAACCACAATAGGAACAAAACCAATGCTGTAACTAGCTTCTGATGCACTAGGTGCAAAAACGTCATTTTGCAGGTAGTTTTCTGCACCCCAACCAAGCTGCGCCCGGTGCAAGGGCACCGACTGCACGGCTCTAGTTACGGCAATGATTACAAAACTAGAACAAAATCTAGATAAAAACTCGGTAAGCCAAACAAGCTGGACTCAAAATAAATAGAAAAAAAAAAAAATATAATAATAAGCAAAAAACACAAAATAAAAACCAAATCATACAGCATTATAAATATCTAGGTTACACACTCAACCATAAATAAAACCATGATGTAAAGATTGAAATCCGTAATAAAATAGTAAGATCCACATTTATTAAAATAAAAACAGTATGCGATTGCAATCTAAGATTAATTACCCAACGGAGAGCCATCAAATGTTACGTTTTATCTACATTACTTTATGGAATGTAAGGATGGACCATAAAAATACCAACAATGAGGCAATTATAATAGTTTAATATAAGCATATGTACAATTAATAGATAATACATTATATATATATATATATATATATACAATTAAAATTTATTATTTAAAATAAATTGGTGTGCCATGGCAAAATTAAAATAATAAAAATGTAGTAAAGCAACTAATTATCAAAATAATAAACATATAACAAAAATGCAAAATTATTAGAACACTTAATATCATAATAACACATCTGCGCCCGCCGAAGCCATGTTGCGCTACATGCACGTTGAAGTCTCGGTGGTTGCCGAATTGTGTCAGCGGCAGCTAGTATGCGATGACGCAACTCTTCAACACTTTGAATTTTAGTAGCGTATACCAGATGTTTCATATGCCCCCAAACATAAAAGTCTAGGGGATTTAAGTCAGGTGATCTAGGAAGCCAGGCAGTTGGACCTCCTGGACCAATCCACTTCCTCGTAAATACATTGAAGATACCACATGCGCTGTCTAACATTAGTTGGAACTTCTTCCAGTAGTGCTGGTAGGGTCTCTTGTAAAAAATGTAAATAAACAGCGCCCGTTACACAATTTGGCAACAAATCGGTCCATTAAGATAGCCGTTTACAATGCCAATGCCCATACATTCACCGAAAATCTGTGTTGAAAGTTTGTACGCCGGGTAATGTGTGGATTTTCAACTGCCCAATAATGCGTATTGTGAAAATTGTGCACATCGGTAAGAGTAAAAATTGTCTCATCTGTCCCTAAAATGTTAGTAGAAAAATTTGGGTTCACATCATTTGCAAAATATTTCCCTAAGAAGAAAATCTGTTGGTAACAGGGCAAGTACACGCTGCACATAGTAGGGATACAGTAATTTATGCTTTAATATGCTCCATACAGTTGACTGCAATACCCCAGTTTGTTCGGCAATTATAGGGGTACTAATGTCAGAACGTTTTTTAGCAATATTGACAATATCCTCCTGGAGATTAAGAATATGCCAGGTCTGGGCTGCAAGTGCCCAGTTTCTCTTGCACGATGTAACAAACGTACAAACGATCCACGAGCCGGATGATACCTTTGACGGAATTTCTCGGAATAAAGGCGAGCTGCAGCCACTGAACTTTGATGAACTTCTCTATACACCAATATCATATCCACAAATTCTGCATGGTCATGTTATGTTGCGCCATAATTTATTTTTATTACACACTGACAGGCGTTTATTTTTTCAATTTTTTGGCAACAACTGCCGGGACTCTTTTTCAAGTAATAAATTTTAATTTTCCAGAAAGTTTATAATTTATTATCTTGCTTATTATAAAACGTTTACTACATTTTTTTAACATTTATCATTAATATTGATTGTAAACTATAATTCTTTAAGTTTATACGCATAGGTTAAGAATCACCCTGTATATACCCATTTAAACAAAACATATAATAATATATGCTAACAAATATCATTAATGAATCAGAGATATAACTCTTAAATACAAAATGGAATTAACATCAAATCATATTTTTACTTACTTTTTACTTACTTACTGATATCTTAATAAAAATATTTTAATAAAACAAGCAACATTTGTATAATAGTTCTATACAACTGCAATGAAGTTCTATAAAATTTTAAAATAATACAAAACAGACACAATAAAATATAATTTTGATATAATCTGCCTAATGAGGTAATAAAACAATAACTTTAATAACTCAGATAATAGATCTTCTGAATCACTTATTCATACAATAAAATAGCTCCTTTTGTTTGATATAATACTCGTAGTTTATATAATACCTAAATTTATTTAATAAACTTAATTGCTTTTTTTTAATTATAACAATATGACATACTATAATTAATATTTGCCAAAGTAATTTCAAGAGGTAAACTATTGGCAGAATTCAGAATTGGTCGGATGAAGCCATTGCTTGCAGGAGTTGAATTTATTCGACCCATTACTCTTGGATATGTAAATCGCTGCGAACCAGAGGCCTTCAAAAACATTTTACTTCTTTTCCTTCCAACTCACCCTGTAAGCTTTTACCACATTTAAAATTGTTCTCTCCCTCGGCTTTATATTCGAAAATAACAATCGATGCTTGAAAACCTTCCAAGCCGCTCTTAAATTAATTCACGCTTCGATGTCAATCACAATAGTTACAATCAATTAAATAGAATAATAGAATTACTTTTGAGGCATTATTGTTTAGTTCCAATTCAATAAATAATCTTTTTTATTTAATTTATGTGATTTAATTTATAATTTGTGGTGTTATTAACTATTTAAAACTAGAATTACATGATGAAATTAAATTAAAAGTTTTTGAATATATAAATAAATATGAATTATTAATTTCATGTAATTCTATAAGTAATACTAAAAATTAATGTGGATTGCATTAAATAACCATGTACATTAGTATAATTGTAATAGATTAATGATTATTAAAAATATGATATTTCTTAATTGTATAAACCAAAATAAATAAAAAAATGGGTCAGATTTGTCAATTTTGATTCCAAAAAACCTTTATATAGTTTATGTATGTTAGGTTATGTTAGGTTAGGTTAGGTTAGTTAGGTTAGGTTAGATTAGATTAGGTTAGGTTAGGTTTATTTAGACCACATGTGTTTTGTGCGTAGCTCCTGTAAGAAGTCGTGTCATATCAGTTCTTGTAGATTGTGTGGAGACTGTAAATTGATTGCTCCTGTAATTAGAAATTTACGTTTCTGGACGAGTAGAAAAATTTCCACGGTGTGACGTATTGTTTGTGACGTACTTCCTGTGTGTAAAGTGGAAGAACCTCTTGTGCGCGCAAACATTTTGTGAGTGGGAGCACCTCATCGGGTGCACGCGAAATATTCTGGAGTGGAAATACCTATTTTCCATATTTTGCTAATTATTCGGTCTGCGGACGAAAAAGTTTTATTGTTAATTAACTGCAAAGTCGACAAAGAGAAGCAAATAGTGATTTTTTTTTTGTAATTTTTGAACATAAATTTTTTTTAGAAACCTAGCCTCTACCAAATTTTTTTGTTTTTAAAATGTTATCAGACTCAGAAGAATCTACCACAGAAGTGGCTGGTAATATAGTCAAGTCAAGTGTCTAACAAAAAGATAAAGGTAGGAAACACATCGTTTAAGGATGAGAAAAAAATGAACGAAGCAGCCAAAGTTCATTGATGCTTTAGACAATATACATGATATCTCAAAAACACAAAAAAAAGATACAAAGGATCTAATCGGAAAGCTTGTTAGGTGCACGGACGTGAGTTTGTATTTTGCCTCCTAGACTTGGCTCGAGAACGGTAAATGGAATCATCCTTACTGGCCTGAGACCACGGAAAAACAGAAAAATTAAGAGACAAAGTAAAAAACCTGGCAAAGCAGCTAAAGACTGCGGACTTTGCAGTTGCAAATAAAGCGAAAGTGTTAAGGAAAGAAGTTAAAACACTGATTTTCCAACTCAGAAATATATCGACAAAATAAGCAGTCAAAATAAAGACACTATTTCTTAGCAAGAAAGTGATCCTATCTGCCAAAAATGCTCAGGCTGATCAAGATAACAAAAACTACAGCCGAGCTTTTTGCGCAAAAAATTGAGGAAGCCGATACCGATAAAATAGACGCAAAAGCTTGGAAAAGCATTATCAACAAACTTTGGCCGAAAGCAACCTTTACGGTAGCGATAGTAAAGGGAAACCCTTACAAAAGAACGAGAGACGTTCTCATTATATTTGACAACAAGAAGATAAAAAAAACTCAGGTCTAGAGATCAATACAGCAGGTAGGTACCCAGAAATAAGCAAAATGTTTAAAGAAGGGTTGTTGAAGAGAAGAATTGATTCAGGTTCTAGTATAACTAAAACCAGCAAAGGTACAAAGGAGCAAAAATTGCTGGCCTGCCAATTAGAAACCAAAGACTTCCCAGAACTAATCAAAACGCTGGAAAAAATAAAAACACAGGTGAAAGTTTACGAAAAAATAAGTTCACAACTGGGACACTATTAGAAAGGTCTTCAACCTATTGTTTAGGGTGTCTACAGTAAAAGTAGAGTTTTACGTCCTTGCAAACCACAAAGAACCCGCAAAAAAAAACACAAAAAGCAATTAAAAAAAAGCCCACGGACGCTACTATTGTCAAGGCAATAGACAAAAGCAATTTCTACGCCGACCTACTAAGGTGCTTTAGGGAGAAAGTAATACAACACCGAAAAGGAGCTAGCGTGAAAGCAAATAGGCAAACAAGAGACTTTGATTTGCTAATCATTACTAAAAAAGGCAAATCAGAAAACTTAAAGAAACTGCTGGCACAAAAGATGGAAAATGTCCGCGTATTAACATCGAAGGGGGTCTGGCCAAAATTAAGAAAGCCATTAAAAGCAAGTTACAAAAAACTAGACACAAAACACAAGCTTTTTAGAAAAAAATCTAAGACCGACGAAGAGCGGTAACCAAAACGCAATGGCGCTAATAAGCACATCAAAAATAAAAATTGGCTTAAATGCACATTTCGGGAAAGGGTGCATATAGCCAAATGCAACAATTGCCTAAAACTTGGTCACGCAAAAGCTGATTGCTTTGCAGATGTCTAAAATGCTGCAAGCCAAGACACCAAACAAAGAAATGCCTAAACGCAGCCTGGTGCATCCACTGCAAAATAGAACGCAGGTCAGACTTAACTTTGTGTGCTGTGTTTAGAAAACTAATTGACCAGAGTAGAGAGGAGCTCAAAAAAAATAATCTCAAAATAACCAAGTTCCTGCAAATAAATTTCGGTACTGCAATGGTTGCCCACAACGCGGCTGCAGCCAAAGCCATGCGCGATGGCATCGACATAATCCTGTTTCAGAAGCCCAATAAGGTCACGGAAAGGAAACGAGGCTTACTAACAGACAAACGCACGGACGTCGCCATGCAAGTGCTAAACAATAAAAGCATTTAAATAATTTAGGCAGCAAGACAAAGACGGTTTCCAGATCATTAGCAATAAGCGCTATATTAATGTTAACGCGTATGTGTTTTTGAACATAGCACTGTCTAAATTCAAAAGCAAAGTAGACAAGATATTCGACGCCTTAACAACTTCGTCAACTAATGCAAAAGATTTCGTTTTGCTAGGCAATTTCATGGAGGTCTATCTCCAAAGTCAGCATACCTTCTCAAAAGGATTGCCAGCATCAACGGGGTAATCCAAAACGTTTAGTCTAAATAATAATATAACTTTTAAAATAGAAAACGTCTTGGGTGTTAGACAAAAACAAGGCAAATGTAATTTAAAAAAAAAACGGGAAAAAATGCAAAGGCCTAACAAAATTTCTGCTAAAAATTCAGAAAAAGGCTAGCCAAAAACTGGATCATAAAAAGCAAAAAAACATCTACTGGTGGAACGACAGCAGGGAAGAAATCTTCTTGAACAAAATACTGGCAGGTCTCAGTTTCCCTTTGGAAAAAAGCATTGTTAGTCCTTATCCCAAAAAAAAAAACGGCAAGATCAGAGCTATAAACCTTGTCAGCACTATGGGCAAAGTCTACAAAAAGCTGCTTAAGAAAAAATTAGAAGATGAACTGGAAGAAAAAACGGGCTTTCTAACAACCAAAACGGTTTCCGCTTTTAAGGTAAAATCTCTTATTGAGGACCAAAGAAGCATAATATCGGCTCTGGCTCAATGTAGAAAATACATTTAACACGGCAAAGTGGAGCCTCATTTAAAAAGTCTGGCGCGGATCGAGGTATCCCAGTATATCAGAATAATCGTAAAAAGTTTCCTCACGGACAGATTTATAGTTTTAAATGACTTTAAAAAAAAGCTTCTACAAGGGGTATCACAAGGCTCTGTTCTAGGTCCAACGCTTTGAAACATTCTGTACAATAGTGTGCTTAACCTGGAGCTTCCACAGGGATGCTCAACAATTCCATACGCCGACGACTTGGCGCTAATAAGCACGGCAAAAGATAAAGAAGAACTTACCGCAATAACTAACAAAGCTTTATATCAAATTAACAAATGGTCCGTATAAAATGGGCTACAACTTGTACCGGAAAAAACGGAAGCGTTTGATTGCAAATGTCCTAGAGCAAAAAAAGAATTTGTTTTCAAGTTGGGTAATGCAATTGTAAAATTAAGCAAGTCAGTTACATACCTTGGAATTATCGTAGACGACCTGGGTACTTTTGATGTGCACATAAAGTACGCCAAAAAAAAGGCCAAAACGAGTATCTTAAATATGACTAAAACACTGCCAAATATCAACGGGTTCCATAGTTAAGTCTATCGTGTGTTACGGTCTAGGCTGCTCAAACCATCGCAAGAAATTGGTCTCAACTCAGAGAAAAATCTGGCTTAGAGTGCAGGTACATTGACAATGGACATGTACGTTGTTGAAAAAACGCACCGGTTCAAAAACAAAGGAAGTAGCAGCGCAGACAAGTTTGGTGCCATGCAAAAATGGAATAAAGCATGGCAAGAAAGTGACTCCGGAAAGTGGACAAAAAAGCTTATTCAGAATTTAGGCATGTGGGTTGAGTGTTTCCACAGAAAAACGGATTACTTTCTGACGCAGTTTCTGTCCAGGCACGGCTGTTTCGGCACCTGCACGCACCGAATAGGCAAAACAGCCAGCGCCAAATGCTGTTACTGTGATCAGGAAGACACGCCTGAGCACACTATGTTTAATTGCAAGCGGTAGGCAGAAGTAGGAGGATTGCCAAAACTGAGACAAGAACAGAACTCAGTGCAGATAACTTTATAGATATAATGATCCAAAACAAACTTAAATGGAATTGTCTACACAAATATGTCGTTACCATCATGACGTAAAAATGCAAAGAAGAAAAGAATAGACAAAAAAGGCTGCGTATCCAGAATTTTTGCTGCCCAGGTCTCCAGCTACTAGGCGATGTGAAACTATGCCAATGGATATGCCGCCTAGTTTACGTAAATATTGAGTTCTTTTAGTAGGTGCAAGTTCCACACTTCCGGTCACGTTAAAACAAGTAGACGGGGAGCATTATCCGTTTTCCTCATTAAAAAAAAATAATAATAAAGGTTAGGTTAGGTTAGGTTCTCTTTTAGTTGCATTTTAGAAGTGTAAGAGTAAATTGATAAAAAGAGTCTACTAAAAAGTTATAAGTCATATACAACATACGAGCAGAGTGAAAATAATTGATTTTTGAAATAAAAAACGGTTGCAAAGGTAGCTGTCCTCTAAAAAATTGCGTTTTAAAAAGGGGACAGTTGTTACTGTCTAGGTTGCCACTAAGTCTTAGCGGAGGTTGTTAGAGATAGCATCTAGAGCTGTTCTTTCTTCTTTTTCTTAATTTTTTTACAGTTATTTTACATCACTCCAAAAGTCTTACGACTTGTTTGAAAGGGGTTGATAAGACCAACGGTTTATTAAGTGACTTCCAAATCACCTCGGTAGATAAAGAGCAAGTTATTATTTTTAGTCATATTAAGAGATCAAACCGCAGACTGTTAGCGTGCTATGCTAACGCTCTATAACTGAGTTATCTCACTGTTAAGTGATTCCGGCTCATTGCAACCTAAAGATATCTCTTAGTAGTTGACTAGTGAGGCAAAGTTAATGTTGTTGCATCAAAGTTGACAACACTCCTTTCAACTTTATTTCACCATCGAGGGTATCACGGATTGTGCGCTTTTTTGGCACCCGCTAATATTTTGCACTTTTCCGATAAATAATAAAAAATAGTAAGACTTCTAAAAACTAACTTCTAGAAATGATCACATGTTTAGCACAGTTTTGGTTAATCACATGTATGTCATGTCCGAGAGTAATTTAAGGTATTCTCACTCAGTTTACAAATATTGGGCCTAAAACTGTTCAGGTTTTGGGTGATGCGTTGTTGTGAAATCGGTGTTGATAACTCAGTTTTGCATTAGTCTTGCAGACGATGTTTGCTGGTTTGTAAAACATGGTTCTCTTTAGACTAACGTTATTTTGATGTTACTTCATTAGTATCGTTCTATAGGTCTTCAGGTCTATGTCTAGTAGTGAGGGAACCATGTTAGCCAGTAGTGGTAGTTCACTTTAGCTAAGTTTGGGCTCAATTCCTAGGTGCTCTTCTGGGTTGTCTAGATCGATCATATGAAGCAGTTGCAGATGTAGTGTTAGAACAAGGGCGTTGCTGATTTTGTCTAAAGCTGGTCAGGATTGACAGTAAAACTTTTATAAATGTAGACTTTTTTATGCAAAAGTTTTCTCACAGTAGCAAAACGTGTATGTAGTAGGTTTTGGAAGATCTTTGTGGTGACGGATACGTGGAGTTGAAACACATTAACAAGTTGCCCGCCCCACGTTGAGTGCCAATGTATCCTATTCATAGACTTACAGTTACCGAACATAATTGTGAATATAGCTGTTTAAAATTTTATGATAAATTACTTAGCAATATTAAATCTATACAAACTCTAAACGTATTTAAAAACAAATGTTTCAAATTACTATGTGATGTAGAACCGTACAATGTTAATGATTTCTTTGTTATTTAATTAGTTATTTTTTGTTGTTTCTGACTTGTTTCAAACATGTATTTATTTGTGTATCTATATGTATCATGAACCAAAATATATATTATTATTATTATTATTATTATTATTATTAAACCGCTTTGTCAAGGAACTGCGCCTTAAGGTTAAAGTGGTTGTTAAAATCTAGGGTATCATAAAATCTTGGCAAAAATACACTTTAGGGTTACGAATCTTAAAATGGGCAGTCTTGGCTCATTACGGCCGGTATACTTCCTATTGATTTAAATATATAATTTTTTTCCAACATACAAGTCTACTTCACTGACTGGATTAACGGTCTCGTACCACCTTGACTCACAAACTAAGGACATTTTAAACAATCAAACTGTAAATCAGTTACAATTACATTTAAAGCATATTTTCATTAGTAATTTTTGATATAATACACACCTTTTAGCTTTCTCTACATGTCACGAGATTCTATGTATAATTAGATTTAAAATTAATTGTATATTTTTTATGTAAATGTAAATAATAACATTTATAAAACTTGTTTTATATATAATATTGATCGTTTATATCATCATTACATTTTAAAACATATTCGAACTTCCCATATTTTGCAGAGTGCTTTTTAAAAGCCTACATTTTGTGCAGGTAATAACACGCCATTTTAATAGTTGCATCGTCCTTAATGTGCAACCAGACGACTATTTTATTTCCGCACTTTTAACAAACTTACAGATTACTTCAGTAAATCAATTTTTTTAAGTATATTCTGATTGGTTTACATCGTCTTTTAATTTCCCATATCAAATCCAACTCGGTGGTGTCAAGAGTTTTCTATTTGCTTCTCTATAATTCATCAATGATTTATTTTCACTTTAAAACTCGTACACCTGCAACCTCAATGTATTTTGAGGTCACTTGAATGTGTCTCTAGGGAGACGTAAACTCAATATTTAAAATAAAGATGGAGGAAAAACAAAAGGCTATCAACTTGAGATGAGTTATTATGATATTAAGTAATACATTAACAAAATAAATAAAGCAAAATATTGGTTACAGTAAATATGATGTAATAATATATTTTTGTTTGTAATGATGATATATTCAGGCTTCAAAGTATCGATTCTATTTCTGCAAAAAAGGAATTTTTTTCTCATCGCAGCAATAATAAATCACAACATGAAATCAATCATGTGCTATTGAATATCCTCAAGAAACTTCCATAGAGTGAATAGTAGAACGGAAGTATATTACAATATGAAAAAGCCCTTTGTAGTTTAAACTAGGTATATAAATTTTGCCTTTTCGAAACTTGCAATACGTTAATCGTACCTTATATATTTATTTTATTTGATAAAAATCTGATTGATTTTCAAATTACCTTACAAATACCACATTCCCCCCTTAGTATTTCTTCTCGATCCTCTGATCAATTTAGATATTCGACGCGAAGGGGGAAAACTTTATGGTGGTGTTTTATGTGGGCTGATAATTCGATGGCAATGTTGGCCGCGAGTCACCGCAAAAAAAAACGAGTGGCTGATTGCGATCGCAAATCCGAGCCCGGTGCGGTTCCATGATTGAAAAAGGTTTGAACTTTTTTCCTCATCGGGCGTACTAACGTGTGTGGCTGCCGCCAAATGATTTCCAATTTTTTTATACTGCCGGTTGTACGTGTCGCCGTACACGACGGCTGAATTACATGGCAACACACCGAACTAATTACGACCCATTAAACATTATGCATTTTTAATTCGGATGGATAACCGTTATTTGACACAAGATTAGTTGCGAATAAAGTATTCAGCAGCCAATTAAACGCTACATTCGTTATTGGGTGATGGTTCAGTTTAAACGACATATTGAGTGGAAGAGTTGTGAGCTAAAATACAGTTTCAATGTGTCTACCAATAGAGATTTAACACGAATGTATAGAGTAGAAAATTTATCTATAAATAATTTAGTAAATGCAAAAATTAGGATTTTATTTAATGCTTTTATTTGATGAAATGAAAATTGGTACAATATAAGTAGTTTTACTTTATAAAATACCACATAAAACACATTTTAGTATTGCAACTTATTAAATTTATACAATTCTGTGGTTCATATACTTTAGAATATAAATATTTTAATTAAAATAAATACTTATACTTGTTTATATGCGAGTAGACATATTGCAGACAACCACAACTTTACTTTTATCAATTATGCTTTACATTTAAGATAACTACATACAGTTAAACAAGTAACCGAGTAAGCTTACAATTAGCATTGATGTAAAAATGCTATTTCTTAACTTTTAACAGACTTTCGACATTATAAAAAGAGATGACAACGGTCAGAACAGAATATGGAAAAATAAAAAATTTTGAGATTAACAAAGAAAGGTGTTAGATATTGCCGTATGGATAATATAGTCATTCTGAAGTACCAAAGAAAAGTAATAGAAATATGCTTAAAAGAATAGTAGAAATGAAAACCGAATTATGTTTAGAATAAATGTAAATAAAAGCAAACTAATGACGATTGGCAGTAAAAAAATAAAATTACAATCAAGACAGAAAAACCACAAATTTAAAACAGTAGAAAAGTTTAAGTCTTTAGGAGATACAATAACGAATAACAGCGAAAAGACTATAGAAGTATGGAAAACGTTTGAGCAGCAATAATGCTTTCTAGGCAAATAAAAATAATATTATTTGAATGGTAATCCTTAATTCAAATAAAATATAATTAAATAATAAAATAAAGTCAGATTATTGTGAATCTATACAAATATTTTATAAGAAACAGCAACCAGTTTTGACGGTATAGTCATCTTCAGGCTTGAAATAATTATAAATTTAAATATTAACAAAAATACAACCATACCATAGCGTGTCACATGTAATGTTTGGTATATATAAATACTTGAAACATATTAGTTTAAGAATGGTTGATATCATCGTTGGATGAAATGTAACTGCCGTAATAGTGATGGCAAATCATGTTAAGGATTACTAATCAAGTATCATATTATTATAAATAATATGCCAACAATGAACCAAAATAAACAAGATTTTCTAATGTAGCAAAATTTAAAAAAAACACATAAAAATTTAAAAACTAAAATTGAAAAAAAAAATAGAAAAAAAATTGCAAAACTTGATGCGTTTTGCAATTGTTTTTCTATTTCTCATCAATAAAAATTAAAAACATTTAAAAAATTTAAATAAAGCAACATTTGTAAGTCTTAATCTTAGTTGTAGTAAAAAAATATGTGAATTTTTTTGTTTGCAATTGTAATGCATCCGTATAGTCCGTGAAAGTGTTGCAGAGATAAAATGGGCGGCAAAAACTTTTTGCACTCTCATCAGTTACTTTTTGCAAAAATCCTATTTAAACATGTGTTACATAAAAGCTAAGTAATGTACCTGCTTTCTAATGTCACTCACTAATATCTTGATAAAAATATATCTATTAAGAGCATACCGACCGTAACCTCGTACTCCAATATTGCAATACACTCAGGGGAAGTTCCCCACCCCAGACCATACGCATTGTATTTGCTTATTGGTTGACTTCAATAGTGATTCGTACAGTTCCGTATTCTATCGCGCTTGGTGAGAACCAAATATTCTCTACGCATACTTTTGCCGTTTGGATTCTGTGTATCTGTCGGTAATAAAAGAATATGCGGAGTAGATCAAAAGACAAAATAATAATAATATTAATTTATTCATAGCATTTTATCTAATTAAAAATTCATAAGTATGTAATTTAATTACTTATAAAAAGCATACTTTATTATAGTTTGGATATTATATTTTGATACTGGCGTAAATAAATCAATTTCATATATGTATATTGTATCTTGGTATTTGTCTAATAATATAATAAACTTTTATAATTAGTTCTATACTTTATGCAACAACTAATTTAAGTCCCAAAAGTAGCTCAAAGTCAAATTTAATCAAATTTAAAAAAAATCCCAAAAGTAAAAGTATATGTTATAGTATGCCCATAGATATAGAGTCTTTACGACATGAGCTTAATTTATCTCAACGGATTATTTTATTAACAACCAATTATGATTGTATTATATACCTGGAACCCGAGGTAATTTTCAAGAGCAAAAATATTGTATATTTATATAATATTTTTACCCTTGAACATCGAGGTGTTATAAGCTCTTTATGGTATATATTACAAACATAATTGTCTCTTTAAAGCGATTAGTAATGAAGAAATCCGCTGAGATAATTTAAGGCCATACTATACCTTACCCTTCAAAAAGGTTGCATATTTTTAGTGTTTTACAAAATTTTATTCTTTAAATTATATATATACATATATGTATATTTATAAAATAAAACACTTTACTCGCTTAAATTTTTTTTTTTGGTTAGTGGCTTTATACAGCGTTCAATTTTTTTTTTTTGCATTTAAAATATATAAAGGTTCTCGGATTGGAAGTTTTCTGGTGTGCCAAGGATCTACAAGTTCTGACAACAAACAATTTTTGTAGAAGTTTATTAACTTAGGTTTTTTCCAAAATTCGCCTCTTTTTTTATATATTCAACTTTTAGAGAATACTCTTTTCCCGTCTAAACAGCAAAAATGCATCCTTTTCTGTTTGTAATATGAAGCTGACCTTGTATTTGATAAAACCAAGCGTGCTTCTCAGTAGTAATTGGTCTTGTTCTCAAATATCCAAAAACGCATTTTATGCTGTTAAATTGCATGGTTAATTTCCATGCCATAGGCAGAGTATGGGCATTTTACTTCTACAATTAAATCAGATCCTACAAGACCATCAGGAGTTGCGCCTAAAATTTAAAAATAAATGTTTTAATTTAAAATACCAAAAACATTAATAATTTTTACCTAAAAATGGATGTACGTTATCAATAAAAAGCCCATTTGGTTCGACAATAATCCCTTCTTGTTCTTCTAACTGCTTGACTGCAGTTTTTTCAAAAATTTTTCCATGACTTATTGACGCCACGTTTAAACTAGCCGCTTTATACAAAAGATTTATAACTAATTTAGAACAACTTGTAGAAGGCCAACTTGTGCAAACTGAATGAAAATTTGACGCTGTAAGAAGCTTTCTTCTTTCTTTTAACCAGAACCCACTTTCTGATTGAAGAATAGTGCTTCTTTCTAAAATATTTTTTTTATTTGCAGTTTGGTCTAAATTTTTCAAAAAATTTTCTTTTTCTAGTTCTAATATGTCCTCTGCCAAATCTGCTTTTAAGCATGTGGCTTCATAATGTTTATCTGGTCCAGAATTATAGCGTTTTGTTTTTCATTTAATCTTATTATTACATTTAGATTTTAAAACTTCTTGGCGTTGTTTTATATAAGCAGTTTTTTGACATCTTTTAATTTCTAAACGTTTCACTAATTGTTTCGGGCTTTTTCCATGTATAGTTTTATAAAGTTTGTAATGAGGTTGTTTAGAATTAAATGATGCAACTGCTCCATGACATCTTGCTTGGTAAGATCCTCGTTGCGTAAAATTAATTCTTTTTCCTCCAACAAACTTATTTATTATTGAATTAAACTGTTCAACTTTATTGCTGTCGACGTTTTCAATCAAACTCCTACTATTATTTGAAATATATGAAAGTATTTCATTTAATCTGCAAAAGTGCTCAGTGTCTTCAGGGTCTGTACTGTTTTTTTTTTGCAAAAATATTGGTCACAGTTTTTATGTTTTCCAAAAACATGATACAAACTATTGTCAATATCTTTTTTTGTGCAGTTAAAACATCTTTATTTTTGGATCTGTACGCGATAGCACTTGTTATTGCTGTTTTTAGCCTTAAAATATTTTTTGAAACAATTTTTCTACAACTTATTGGAAATCTTGTGTCGGTTGAAATAGTTTTCAATTTATTGCAGTAATTGCGAAGAAGGTGGTTTTGGCATTCAAGTTTTTCAACTGTAAGTGATTTGTATGGTCTTGTTTCTATAATTTTTCGATATGTACTGCTGTCACCGTCAGCAATCATTGTTGCGTATCGTAAACCATACATAGTTTCATTCTGTTTAAAACCTTCAGCAAGACTTTCCGCTTCCATCCCGGTAGAGCTACCGTTGTAATTTTTAAAGCAAAAATGAGGCGGTGCTTCAGAATTGTGACTGCATATAGAACAATATTTGTTCTTCACTGCCAAAAATAATACTTTTCCAAATTTATACTCTATTATAGCAGCCGCTCCAGATAAAGCACTATAATTTGTCCTGTAAGATCTTTTAGACCAGCATCCATCAGCAACTACCGTAATTAATGGAACTCTTTCTTGATCTACATTGCCATTAGATATTGCATACGCAGCTTCTTCTTCAGCAGCTTCTTTTTCAATCTTTCATCAATCTTTCTGCTGTTATTTCCCATCCTTCGCTTATTTTATCGTGGCACTTGGCGTATAATTTTGAGGACATATACGGGATATTTAAGACAGAAAATAATTCTTCGCTATTGTAGAACCCACTTCCCGTGCTTGTTAAAGTTAATATTTATATCTTCTCTTGAGTTTTTCAAAGAAAAATTAAAATTACACATATTGCAATAAATCAAAAACTTTGAATTTAGACCTCCTTTCAGTTCATTATAATTAATTAAATTATTAATGAAGCATGCAAACTGCAGTGCATGTTTGTTTAACTGTTGAAGTTGTTCTATAAAAAATAAAACATCCACAATTCGGTTGTTTTGAATATTTAGAGGAGTGTAGTTTGGCTTGGCACGTTTTCCTTTGTTAGATTTATTAGTAGCCTAAAACGTTTATTTCTATAATTTTATATGATTTTTGGTATACAAATTATAATATTTATATTTTTAATTAATATGTTTCAGAAATAAAATTATATATGCTTGCTAATAAAACAATTTACTATGTTTTTTATCACAAATTTATTCTTACAAATACATTACTAGTTCTACTAGAGCCTTCTACAGATAAAATAAGTCATCTGTAGAATGCTCTGGTAGAGCCGAAACTAGTAATGTATTCGTAAGAATAAATTTGTAATAAAAAACATAGTATATTGTCTTATTTTTTATTTAATAGAGTTGTTTATAAAATAAGAACTAACACTAAATTCATAAATAACAAGGAAACCACAAAATGGTTTATATTTATCTAATGCAAAATAAACAACTTTGAATGAAAACTTTAAGATAACCGTTGATGGCCAAATAGCCTTGTAATAAATTATGAAAATTGTTAATTTTATTCTAGTCTTAAAAATGTTCAGGAGAGGAATCAACAAATATGAATCCATGTACTGTAAAGACAAAACATAATTTATATAATTAAATATTAATTATTACTTCTAAATTCTCATGTAAAATTATATTTGATATGGATTGCTCGGGGTAATTCGATTCATCGCTATCTGAAGTCTATAAAATAAACATGTTTAACATTTGTAACAAAGAAGGTCTTTTTAAGTTGATATATAAAAATAATTACTAACCTCTACATTTTTTGCAACAATTAAACTTGTTGTACTTGGTTCAGGCCAATATAAGCCAGTACTTGTACTTGGGAAATTAATTGCATTGTCATCAAATGCCTATAAAGAAATTTTTTCAATATTTTTCAGTAGTCAACACGACTGTTATACACGCAGTCATTGTTTTATAATACTATAAATCATACAACTAATTCAATAATTATAATTAACTTACGTTTTCATCATATGGTTTATTATCAATTGTGACTCTTTCTGGAGCATAATCAATACCAACTCGATCTATATGCAGAAACTTATTTTATTAAAAAAAAACTAAATTTAGGTATATCTAATATCTTACCGAGACATTCTTCTAATACTGACTTTACAAATTACTTTGTTTTTGCCAAATTCAAATATTTAATTTGACTTCCTAACTTTTTTGTCCTAAACACTTTTTGCCTACACTTATTAATTTTTCCCATTATAAAAAATAATATGTCAATTACAATAAATTTACAAAAGAGCTATACTAAATACAAGTAAAAATAGTAAATATTATTACACTGTATTTTACGGAATGAAAAATTTAATTAATTTTAAAATAATTCTGGAAAATATGTTACAATTGTTTTTACTAACTAAAAATATATATTAATCTACCGAAGGCCTTTGCGCAAAAATCCTGCCTTCAAAATTCAATCGCTGTAAAGAATAATAAAATGTACATACATATCCGATATCTCGCCTATGAATTGCTAAACATACGCACGCATTGTATGAAACGTACGCTTCGAGCAGAATATGAGAAATGCAATGACTATACTCTGCCTTCTCTGTCGAATGAAGGAGTGTCCCACAACAAGGGGAACACGCTTTGCGATGTGATGGGAATCGACGGCTGAAATATTTGTATTATTTTTACACAAAAGATCAATTCTTAGCTTCATTATATCTCTAAATATAATTTTTTAATAAATTTGTAGTTTTCTTTCACCAGTATGTTCAGAAAGAACCAAACTAGCTTATGTCGAAGTCATTTGGTCAAATAATAGTTAGAATTAGCCTTAAAAAAATTGTTGAAAAGAACTTAAATTTACAATATTTTCTATGTTTGCGATTTTTTTTTGTGGCATTTGTAATATATTATTTACAAATATAACTTCGAGTTTCAATTGTTTCACCTTTTTAGCACATAATAAAAAAATAATTATAAAAATATATTGAGAATTAAGGGCGCTAGAGTAAATCGCAATTGTCGTGTAATTGCTTCATTTTCTATACCATACGGAGCGGTTGGTATGCTCTTAAGCTCTTATTTCATTTTTCAAAGTCAAGAACAGGTAAAGTGTGTTTGCAGCCAAAATCATCAACCATAAATTAGATTAAGGCTATTGTTAACGTTGTTACGTATAAAGGTTTACAAAGGTATTTTTTTTATTAGCTTCAAAGCCAACTCAACTTAACATTTTATCCCTACATAATTACAATCAATTAATATAGATTTCAAATAAATAACGTCAAAATCAATTAATTTTTTCAACAATTAATTGTTGATTATAACAATCCCGCAATGTGTTTTGAAAAAGTTGCATATTTAATTTAGTTTAAGATTATATTATGAACAAACATGCACTAACCACAAGTGTAAAACCTAATTTATGTAAATGCAAAAGCTCTATAAAAATTAATAAAATTTGAATTTGCTTTTTTGCCAACATATTTTATATTGTTGGAAAAAAGCAGATACTATCAAAAGTGTATGTAAACGGTGTAACGTTTTAAGTGTTGTTGACAGTTAATCTGTTATTTAATGTATTTCTTTACATTGATAATATACTTGTGCTGCTTCTTAATTAAAAACGAGAAAAAATAATTATTTGTTTGGCCTCATTAAAAAAAAACTTAAAACTTCAAAGTATTAAAGCCAAAGTAAAAATGCTTAAGGAATGAGCAACAAAAATTTGGTAACATTATCACAAGCCAGTGTACGTCCGATCGCAAGAGCTAATAGAGATTTTATATATTTGTATTTCTGGGACTTTTAATGTTGATTTCTCCGGGATTTTTGTCTTCTCAAGGGCAAAAAGATGTTTGAACCTGGCTTTATTAAAATAAGCAGTACTTGTTTCTGAGTTTTCCAGTTTAAGTTTTTGAACATACACGGACAGAACGCAGAATAGAAATTTCTTTTGTCGTCAAATGTGCGTGGTTTTTCTTGAGTCTGTCAATATGTTTCCCGCACTTTGCGTTACTGTAATATGTTCTCTTTTGTTCCAATTTACTTAATGCTATTCTAAACCAGTTTGTTATACTTGGCCAATCCGTTAGTTCAGCTTATACCTGCCTTGGTATACAAACTAATCCAATCCCAAAAGAAATTTTTTTTTACATAAGCAAAGTCATGTAAATATTAAATGATTATTACATGGCCAATGAAGTTACACGTAAGATAACAAATAACATATTACATCTTTAAACAGTTCAAATTTTAGACGTCTTAAAGGTTTAGTAAATAAATCTGCGGCTTGTCTGTCTGTGCAAATAGCGTAGATTCAGTTTTACTTGTACAATTGTTAATTTGGTCATTAATTCTTTTAAGTATAGAAGTTTTTTAGTACACTCTGCTGCTGATATGAATTCTACTTCTGTGCTTGATAACGCCACAATAGGTTGCAATCTTGAACACTAGCAATTGGAGCATTTCCCAGAAATCTTAAGTAGCCTGTTGTGCTTCTTTGCATAGTCCAAGTCACAATATGCATTTAGGATAATTATGTCATTTTCTATCTTGTACTCAATGCCATTGTTTATTGTTTTTTTTAAAAATATTTTAGGCATTTTTTAGGTCAGTTACGTTTGATAAAGTTGGGTTTTCTACAAAACGACTGCAAGAACTTACAGCGTAAGTCAAATCTGGTCTGGTTTTAGTAGATATAGGAGGCTTCTATTGCTTCTTTATACAAAAATGCACATTTTTGTATTTTTATCTCTTGTTCGGAACGATTAGCTTCTATGGGGGTTGTTACTGTTTTGGCTTCGGTCATTTGAAACTTTTCTAGCATTCTTTTTGCAAATTCAGTTTGTTTAGCTTAAGTCCATCCGCACATTTTTCAATTTCTATCCCTATGAAAGTTTTAACCTCAGTATACACAGTTACTTTGAATTCTTGTGTCAGATTTATTAGTAGATTATCGATTTTGTTTTCATCACTTTCAATTATGATTCCACCATCCACATATATAGCCAATATTATTTCATCGTTTTTGCTTTTATACACACTGTTCGCATGAGATCTGTTGTAGTCCGTTGCGTTTCAGAAAATCGTTGAAAGTTTTATTCTATACCATTGGAGCTTGTTTAAGTCCATATAGTAAATTTTGCAACTTACATATCTTATTCTGATTATCAAATCCTTTTAGCATTTGCATGTAGGTTACGTCATGTAGGTCTCCGTAGAGAACTGCTGTTTTTATATTAAAAACTAAGATTTTATAATTTTTAGCTGCAGCTAGGGCAAATATTATTTTCAGTGAAGTATTATTTACCACAAGACAGAATATCTTGTTGTAGTCAATTCCATGTTCCTGTTTGCATCTTCTTACCACCAGTCTTGCCTTGTATCTTTCATAATTTTTCACTTTTAAAATCCATCTGTTACTGAGTATTTTCTTGCCTTTTGCTTAATTTTTGTCAACTTCTATCCAAACTTTGTTTTCTCAAAGTGATTTTTTTTTCTCTTCGATAGTTTAAATCCATTCATTCCTTTCGGAACCTTTGATTGCCTTTTCAAAAGTTAAAAGAGAGAAGTCGTCATATTTTTTTGATATTTTACCTCTCGTTGCCCTTCGTGGTTTGTAATTGATTTTTTGATTGTTTCTTTCTTCTTGGTTATTTTTTTGTTTTTATTTCCTCTTCTGCTTTTTTGTTATGTTTTTTTTTGCGAAATTTTGAACTCTTCTTACTCTCCTAATTCTTCTATTACAATTGTCCATATTTCTCAAATGTTCTCATTAAATATTACATCTTTATGGGTTACTATTTTCATTTTGTCCATATTCCACAGGCAATATCCATTTAAGCTAAAGGGTCCGCCATTTAAAGTTTTTTTTTTCAACTAGTGTTTATTTCGTGAATGGTAACACTTAGCTCAGGTCAGATTTGACAGATAATTACTTTTATCCTTCCGCTGAACGAATATGGTTGTGTATACGCTTGAACAACGCTGGGAAATATTGCGACATTACTTTGAAAATCATGGTAATGTTGCAGAATGTGTGCGAAAATTGCGTACGGATTTTGGAAGAAGAGAAGCACCGTCAGCTCCGTATGTTCGTTATCTTGTGAAAAAAGTGAAAGAAACTGGCATCCTCATCGATAAACCAAAGCGTGAAAAGCCAAAAATAGTGCGTACACCCGAGAATATTGATGCTGTGGCAGAAAGTGTGCGTGAAGCGCCATCAACATCAATTCACCGTCGTTCTCAACAATTGAACATTTTGGAGACATCCTTGAGACGAATTTTGCATAAAGACCTTGGTATGACGCCATACAAAGTCCAATTGGTTCAGGAGTTGAAGCCAACTGACCATCCAATGCGTTTTCGCTTCGCTGAGTGGGCCTGCGATCAACTTACAGAAGATGCCAATTTTGCCAAAAAAATCATCTTTTCGGATGAAGCTCATTTTGATCTTGGCGGGTATGTAAACAAACAAAATTGTCGCATTTGGAGCACAGAAAACCCGCACGCATACATTGAAAAGCCGGTACACCCAAAACAAGTCACTGTTTGGTGCGGATTTTGGTCCAGAGGCATAACTGGGCCATTTTTCTTCGAAAATGAGCAAGGAATGGCCGTTACAGTCAATGGCGATCGTTATCGGGCCATGTTGAACGAATTTTTGTTCACAAAAATTGAAGAGGAGGATATTGGCAACATTTGGTTTCAACAGGACGGCGCTACGTGCCACACAGCCGAAGCTACACTCGATGTTTTGCGCTCTGTTTTTGAAGATCGCATTATCAACCGCAGAGCTAATGTCGTTTGGCCACCTCGGAGCTGCGATTTGACACCGTTGGACTATTATTTGTGGGGTGCCTTCAATGATAAGTGTTACGCCGACAATCCAGAGACAATTGACGCTTTAAAGGAAAATATTCGTGAAGCCATTGGTGAAATACAGATGCACACAATCGATAATGTGCTTAAAAATTGAACCGATCGTGTAGACTACTGCATGGCCAGCCGAGGCAGCCATTTGAATGAAATTATCTTCCATTATTAACCGGAAAGATTGTACTTTTAAATAAAAAAAGAATATTGAGAAAATATTCAGAAGTTTTTTTTTTATAGCATTTTCTAAAAAAAAAAAGTTATTTGGCGGACCCTTTATATTCAACCATTACTAATTTCTTACGTCGATCATTCAATTTTTTTAATGTATCTAGCATTTTGGCAAAGGCGTCACTTTCAAATACTCTTACTCTGGAAAGATTAGGTTTTTTACTTGTCCATTTTTTTATGTGGAGTTGTATCAACAGTTGATGAAGGACTTCTATTTGTTAAATAGACTGCTGTTCTTACAGCTTCTCCCCGCATTTCTTTCTGTTGGTTTCCATCCAAAATTAATGTTCTAGCTTTTTCTAACAAGGTTCTGATTAATCGTTCTGCTTTACTATTAAGTTGAGGGGTATGTAGAACTGTGTAGTTATTCCTTTTTGTTTGGACTATGCCTTGATTTCTTTGGAGATGTATTCGCCACCATTGTCACATCTGAATTTGTGCACTTTCAGATTCCATTTTACTTTGACCATATTTATGTATTCTTTTATTGCATCTTCGACTTGATTACGACATTCTAATAGAAATGTCATGCAGTGATGAGTGAAATCATCAAGAAAGGTGATGAAATATTTGTTTCCATCCCACGTTATAAGATTTATTGGGCCACACGTCTGAGTGTATTATTTCTATTGATCTAGTTGCTCTTGTTCGCTCTGTTTTGAACGGAAGTCGTGTCTGTTTTGCTCGTACACAACATTCGCATATCTCATCCAAAAAATTGATTAAAGTAACTATATTTGTTTACATTATTTAACAAATATAAATGTCATCAAAGATTGGCAACAAAAGTGAAGTTGTTGGTATCTCTTAACAGAAAAAATAAGTTTGTTTTATATTATGTACGCATAAAGCACATCAACATAACCCGCAGCCTAAATGCCAAACGTTTTACAATTGTTAACAGTGACTGATATCATAAAGAAATGCTCTCTTACGCTTTTAACAAAGTAGACAAAAGTTTTATCAAATGCACAGAAGATTTTCGACAAATGTGTCAATTTTTTAAAAGCACTGGATTCTTAAATATAAAATGTTTTATTGTTTTATTATTTTGAGTTTACTTACTAATTTATTTATAATAATATTTCAATGTAATATTAGGTTAAGTTTACTGTTTAAGTTTAGTGTTATCTGTGATAATAGATTAAGATTATTTTTAAAGTCATTATAATCATTATCATAATCCAGCCACTCACATCCACGGTTGGACATAGTCCTCCTTTAAAACCTTCTAGTCTTTTTTACTTTGAGCAGTTTGTACCTAGTTTGGGGCTACTTATTTCAGGTCATTTGTCCATCTAGTCGGCAATCTACTGCTGTTCCGTTTATATTTTTGGGGCTTGTACTCTAAAAGTCGTTTGTTTCAACGGTCGTCTGTAAATCTGGCAAAAGTGTCCCGCCAACTTTAGTTTAGAGTAAAGATCTTCTTGACTGTGTCACATAATCTTGTTTTTTTGTTAAATAATGTCTTTTGTAATTCCTATATCTGCGCTACCCTCTACTTATCAATAGAAGTTTGTTATACTCGATGCTCTTTTCTATTAATGTTTTAATTGCTTCTAGTAACCAAAATCTTTTACAATTTTGCTATTAGATTTATTTCTAGGTGCTGACAATCTCCTACAATTTTGGTGTTATTTGTAATTGTGCTCTTAGTAATTGACGCTGCAAAAATCTATTTAAAAAAAATGTTAGTAACGTTGTTACAATTAGTCAAAAAACACTTCCAAAATAATGCAAATTTAACTGCACATTGGAGTCTCAAAATATTTCCTTGTCACTAGGCAACCAAATATTTCCAAAAATCTACTCCAAAACTTACGATTAAAGCAAAAATACGTTTATACAGTCAGCTGGGCAACATAGTGTGTTAACTACACACCTAAATTACATTACGTACGTATTAAAATGTAATTAAATCATCCAGTTACAACTACTTGAAATTTGAAGGGTAAACCAAAGTCTACTGCACGCAGCCCTTATTAGGCCCTTTGTACGTCTTTCAGTGGTGACCTCACCCCGTTGTCTTGGCATTCAGCAATCTTATGTGACTGATGTATGCAAGTACAGCGCTTGGAAGAGTCTTCCTTAAACTCCTTGGTACATAGCACGTGCTCGATCGTCTCGTCGTCCATTTTGCATCTTCTACACGTTGGGTTGTCTCCAACACCAATCGTGTGCATGTGTTTCTTTAGTTGGCAGTGTCCTGTCAAAATTCTTGTCATAATTTGAAAGTTCTTTCTGAACAGTCGCAAATAGTAATCGGCAGTCATTGCTTCCTTTGCTTGTCTGCAACCTGGAGTATCATCCTAACGCCGTCTCAGTGCATTGTGTGAGTTAATTTTTAGTAAATTATTTAAGCATTTGAGTGTTAACGCGGCCCAGGATTCAGGACCACACGCCATGAGGGTTAACCCTTTGCGCGTCAGCTCGTCCGCCTCAATGTTACCTACTTTGTTTGAGTGTCAATTTACCCAGAGCAACTCAATGCTGTTTCTACAAACTGCTAATGTAAAGGCACGATGTCATTAAAAAAATAGCTTTGATGAGATTCTAGGCTTGTTTATAGCAATTAGAGCCACTCTATTATCCGTTAAAATTTGGTCAATCTTGCTAGACATTTTGCGGTTTACAATTTCCATAACCCATAGGTAATCCCAACTACTTCTGTTTGGAAGATAGTCATGTAAGCTTCTAGTGATAATGATAGTTTAAGGTTCAGGTCTTGCAAGAACCTTTATTGGTTTTTGAGCCATTCGTGTAGATTCTAATCGAATCATTAACCACGTTCTGCTTCTATTGTTCATCTGTGCGCACGTTGTAGAGTCAACACAAAGAATGCTGACATGTTATTTATTTGCGCTCCAAACAGAGGTGTTTCCTTCTCCAGGAGATTACAGTGTTTGCTAGTCCTCCCTGCAGTGTGCTAAAGTTCAGCTGCATTCAGACGCAAAACTGCCATTGTCGCCATCTCTTTGACGCAAATGTCGAGGGGCGGCAAACACAACATTGTTTCCATACTTGCAGTTGGTGTTGACCACAATCCATTTGTTGCAACTGATTTAGTTTGCTTGCCGATGTTTTTGTCTAGCTTTTGGCTACCATATTAATGGTCTGTATATATTGACGGATGTGTACAGCCATAGCACTACTTTTGGAGACAGTCCCGCGTTTTCCCTACAGCTCGTCTGCATTGCCAAAAAATTATATGAACTTTTTTACATCTCATATGTAGATGTGGCTCTATGTGAGCTTATTGTCAAAAACCACCGTAAGATATTTTAGTGGTTGGTAATAACAAAAAAAATAAATAGCAGTCTTTGTGCAGACTACAAAAAAACTTATAAAATATCCACAAATGCCAAAGAAAAAACGTTACGTACTTTCTTGTGCCAGCTTATTTTTTTAGCAAAACCTAAAAACCTCCACTGCACATCTGGACAAAACCATATATCATTTTAAAGTTATGATTGAGATCCAAAACATCACAATTACTTTTTTTAAGCTAATAGCTAAAGTGTTAGTAAGATAAAAATATCTGTTTGTTCTACAGGTAGTCAACTAAAATTACATACAAACCTCCGACAGCAAATCAAAAAGTAAAAACCTTAAACAAGTAGTAACATTTTTTTCTTAAAAATTAACAACTAAGCGTTAGTCTAAAACAGAAAAAAAGGTTGAAAACGAAAACCAAAATGAGTTACCCATTTGAGAAACCCGGCCGGACTCGAAACAAAACCATTGCCATAGAATTTGTATTGCATAGCTGACTTAAACCAGTTGATCTCTTTCAACCCATAAGCCTGACTGAACTTCTTTTTCGTCTACCACAACAAAACTACCTCTAAAAAATCTTTATTGCACAACATCTAAAAGTTAAAATCTTGGCTGCTGCAAAAAATCAAAAAAAAAAATAAACATAAAGAAAACCAGCAACTTATTCTAGGCAAGATAATGTTATCAGAGCCATAATGCAAAACTATAATTGGCCATCAATTTGATTATTACCTTACTTACAACCAAATAAAAAATATAGACATCCAAAAGAAGGCCGCCAAAAGATAGTTCCATCCAGACGTATCAAAAAACGTAAAGTGACTACGCAAGCCTTTTAAACGTCCTTTTGAAAATAAATTCATCCTTACTGCTATAGAAACTTAAACACGTTGTTAGTTTTGCTACTATGAATACCATTAGCAAAAACACCATCAATATCTTAGACCAGCACGTTTTCTGCAGCTATAGCTACTCTAAAATTGTAGTAAGCAAAACAAGCCTTTAATTTGTTAACAAACAATTTCAAAAATCCATTTCCAAATAAAATTCCCATTACTACTCCACTGCCACTTATCATCCGCAGATCAATCTTATAGATAAACACCATGCAAGGCTGAAAAAGCCCTAAAATGTCTAATCAACAACAATCTGAAAAGTTATGCAACAACCAACTCTGCATTTGAAACTCTGATCAAAACATTGTAGCGATGCACCGTCGCAGCTGCAGGAATTTAATTCTCATGCTGCCTCTCCTGACTTAATCTAAACTTTTGCATAAACAAATAAACCTATCAGATTTATTTGACAAAAGATAACATTAGGATTTATGACATTAAAAGAAGTAAAAATCTTAGAGCACACTGACGATCAAGTATCTAAAGTCTTATAAACAGCAAATATGTGAACAAATTTGCATGGTTCTTTACTCTAACAAAAACGCAGCATTTTTTACTCTGGATTTGCTAAAGTAGCCAAACGCAGCTGCTAATCTTACTTGTCCAGCAAAATCGGCAATCAGCAACATAGTGTAAACATTAACAATATAATAAAATAATTTTAAGATCAATATGAATCATAATTAGGTTACCCTTTTAGCATAATATAATTATTTATATAAAAATAATTGAAAATCCAAATTTTGTATAAAAGGTTAATTTGTAACAATTGACTGAATATTACAAAATACGTTACATTGCACCTATAAATTCCACTAATTAAACAACGTAACTGTTGTATTAAATTCAGTTATTAATTGGCTATGTACAATTTTACCACTGTAAAATCAATTCGTATAGCACTTAAAGATTGGCCACGTTTTACGCCATTCCATATTACACAAGTTTGGGTGTATCAAACGAAATAAAACCGGAGAAAATCCGGGCGGTCATTTCGTCCGATGTTCTTCCTTTTTTATATTTATAGGACGAATCTAATCAGTTAACACGGTTTTACTAGCATTAAATTACGACGGCGTGCTGATAATAAATAAAAGGCACATACCGCATCGGTCAAACGTGAGGCACAATTCACGAGACATGAATTCATAATCGCTGCTGAAATATTGCAGAGGACCCCCGCAGTTTTTCCCCTTGACGTTAGTATTGATTTTTATTAATTAATAAAACGTTTTGAGGCTCTTCCCTCTGGACCATCACATCGACCCAATTTACAAAGTTATTCTTCATATAATAATTTTAATATAAAATTAATAATCTGGTTAAACAATTCAGGCAACTTTGTAAGGGCTTAATCCCGCTCAATTTAGAATTAAAAAGTTTCCATTTTAATATTTTATTTAGTGTAAAATATTAAATTATAGAACTTTCCTGATCTCATTTAAATGCACACGCATAAAATACTGCACTCATCCTTCTCATTTAATTTATTATTCAACCACGATTGCCACTTGACCCAGCATATTTTGAAATCAACTTGACATACTTACGCTTGAGTGAGGGCACTTTTAAATTTTATATTTGTAAGTATCATATATTTTCTGCTAATTCTCACGTACAGCCATCATTTTATCGATTGCTTTACTAATTATATTCAACACTTAAATGCACAGAAATATTTTATTTTAATATATCTTATAGTATTTTTAGAAAAAGTCATTTATCATATAAAAATGTCACAACTGATGGTATATTCAAGGATGGTTGTCACATTTGATTATTTAATTTAACTCGATTTTGGTGTCATGTGGGGGCTTGTTCGGGCATAAATTCTACAGCAAATCGTGATACGGTATTTTTTAGAGCTTGGTTTTTTTGCCGGATCTTCGACACGCAACGGAAAATCACGCAGAGGGTTTAATGATATGTGTTATTTGAGCATGAAAAGCTTGTATTTCATGTACTTCCTTTTAATTAATTTTATTTTATATTTATTTTAATTGTCGTTGATAATTATACCATCAACGTTTTATCAGAGATCAGCCATTTGCAGTAAAACAGTACTGGAATATACATTATACGTTAAATAGTCTTATAAAAAGTTTTTTTAACTACATTCATACAAGGATTTAAATATGTAATAGCTTTTTAATCAATTGAAATAAACAATACATATTTAATTACTGTAACAGAAATGACGCAAATGTTATTTAAAGTAATAATAAAAATTATATTTATTTAGCAATATATAAATTGCCATAAATTAGTTTTTTATGCTATATATTTTTTGAACAAATGATTTCTACACCAAAGTATAAACCCTTATCAAATTTGTAAGGTTTGCGTTAACTCTTATTGCAATATAAATGGTTTTTTTAATCGATATTGGAACCAAGAAGAACAGCAATGATAAAAAATTGAGAAAACAAGAAATAAAAAAAATAATTTTTAAAGATAAAAAATAAATCGTTTTTCATAAAAATGTTTGGGTTAATACAGCATTTTAACATATAAACATTATAACCTAGCTAACATTTTCTCAACTTTCTATTCAACTGATTTTATAAGTGCTCAATAAAATAGAGATTTAAGTTAAAAATTAGCCAATCCATAACTAAGATCTGATGTTTTTTCAGAAAGTGTTGTTTAATTTGCTACATATGATTATGCATTATTATGCTAAAACAAAAATCCAAAAAGCTTCTAAAAACTTTAGTAGGTACCACATCGTTTGTGAGAACGTTTTCTATATATAATCATTCATTTGTCTAGAAATGCAAACAAAAGTATTAAAAAAGAAGCTTGCATATAGCATGTCAGATCCTCTTTCAAACCTGTTAACTACATAATCAGTTCTTTACGATAACGCTCACTTATACGTTCCCAAATTTGAAAACAACTATCACAACATGCAAATTGGGAGATAATAAAATAGTTCTCCGTTCTCTTTAGCAACGAGTTCAGTTTTCAGACTGGCCTCCTGAAACTTTGATTGTTTTCTTATGATTTTTGTACAAACTTGATATTTTTAGCGTTAAATTGTCCGACGGAAGATATTAACATTTTCTAGTTTGTTCCATGCTTCCTGCCTTTCTTTTTTTTAATTTTTGCTCGGCTAGTTTCTTGATATTGTTCATCCATTGCATTTGTGATCTTCCTTTACTTGCTTAAGTTTTTTTTGGTCTCTATAGCATCGTTCTATGACATCTGTTGTTTTTGTCTTGTTTTTTTAACATTTCAATTCTGTCTCTTAGAGGTACTCTTATAATAGCTCATTCTATTGCTCGTTGCATTATTTGTTTTCTGTCTATTTACTCATTGCCTATGTTTCCTTTAAATAAGTACACAACTGTTGTATACTTTCCGTTTCACGCTTAGGAGGTATCTTTTAGTATAAAGTTAAGTTTACAGGCAGCTCCGTTAATTATACTTAAAACTTCTGCGGTTTGTGCCAAAATTTAACATGATTAATTGTTAAACTTATTTAAAATGTCTAAAATTTTTTAGCTTTGCGTTTATGTAGCACTACTTCTTTTAGTCTATTAGTCAAACTAAAAAAAAAAAAAAAAAAAAAAAAAAAGATAAATGGTGCCCCGAATACAAAGCTCTGCAGCCGACCATACATGGAAAGATGCAAAGCAGCAAGTGGGGAGAAAAAAAAAATTAAATTGAATAATTTATATTTATACATTCAAATTGACACTGTACTTAACAATTTATTATTTATAATTTATATGACAATAAAAAAAAAATAAAATAAAAAAAAAAAAAAAAATCTGTTTCTTCATCAATTCTCAACGTAAATATTTTTTTAACTTATGTCAATTTTTTATGTCTTTTTTCTTTTTCTCCATTAATATACTTTTTCAGTATTCTTATCGGATTTATTCTATTTGCTTTATTTTCATAACTAATGTACATACCATACTACTTTTAGTTTGTCTTCTGTAGTGTAGTAAAATTAATATTTTCAGTTGCATGTTTTTGCTCATTTTTCTAATTTTGTACTTTACCTTTCAAATCCTTTCAATAAAATTTATACGACTATGATAGTCTTAAAATATTTTTTAAATTTACCTTTCCATAACTATCAAGTACTGTGTCACTCTTGCACTTTTTTGCACACATACCTCATCTGTTCTCTATTTGACCAATCTTTTGCAAAAACATATACTAAATACTTGAAACATAAGACTGTTTTACTCACTCTGCAATTTATCATCATGCTTTTTTTGTTTTAATAAATTCCGATCATATGCAGATCAATACCAACAAAATAAAAATAAGTACAAGCTTGCGCCAATGGAATACGGCCTTGTCTAAACTATTTACTGCAAGTTTAGAAAAACTGAAATAAGACTTGAAAAGCATAAAGATTGATTTTACCAATAATTTCATTTTACTCTCAAGTGACTCAGTTGAACCAAGAATGGTAGAAATACAAAGATAATGAGTACAATTGATCCTCAAAAATATCTGAGGACAATGTAGCTATTGAATACGTAAACCACTATACCTACCTTGGTCATAAGTCATGCTAAAAAACAACAAAGAGCAGATGTCACTAATCAACCTCTAAACCTAACAAAAAAAGTTATATACTCATGCATATTACTAGTAGCTACGTACGGCCTAAAACAATGAGTCTTACAAACAAAAAATGTAATTAGACTAAGAATAACATAATAAACTATGAAACGCATAATGTTTGAAATCAAAATCAGGAACATGGAAATTCGAAAAAAATCAAAAGATAGCGGAGCGAGGAGCACAATTAAAATGGAGCTGAATAAGACATGTTGCAAGACAAAGCAGCAATAGATAGACGGTTAGAGTTACTCACTGGCGGTCAAGAGAAACAAAAACAGAATCCAACCACAAAAATTATGACAGAACAATATTAAGTCAGCTATTGGTAAAAACTGGTACCAAAATTGCCAAACGTAAAAGAAACTAAGAGTAAATAAAAAAAAACTGACAAAGGAGATCCTCAACCCCCATCAACAAGTCGTAACATAAAATAACTATAATTCACACAATAAATAAATAATAATAATTCTCACGCTTTATTCAGCTTTCCCGTTTTACTTAATACCTAGTTATTTATAATTTAGTAATTTACCTGATCGGTTTGCTATTTTTTCTGTGTTGTTTTGTTTGTAGTTTCTACAACATTTTATTTTTAAATTTGTTTTCAAAGAAAATGCTTTCTCTATTTTTTTGTATATTTTATTTCTGTACTATTTATTAAGTTTATTTTATAAAACTTCAGTTAGATTAGTTTTTACGTTTAAATATATTCTTAACCTTTTAGTGCCTAACACCACTTATAAGTACCGGTCGTTCTTTTTTTTGCCATTAGTTTGTCACTAGTTTAAGCGTTGCAACCTGAAAAGACTTGTATGTTTACATTATGATGTGATTATATAATCACAAAGCATTGTGTGTTGGTGTTATTAGATGTAAGAAATTCAGATAAGTTGAAACTACAGAGTGTCCAAAAAGAGTAGAAGGTATTTGTAAATTTAATTAAAACAAAATACAAGTCACAAGTTGTTAAATTTTTAATTTTTTTAGTTTTAGATAATTTAACGCTAAAAATTATGTTGTCCGAATGTTGACCTTTGCGCTGCTAGTATTCTTATAACCGAAAACGGAAATTATCCTTCACGCGACGACACATCTCTCTGGAAACAGCTGCTATTTCGATGGGGATGTCGTGCTTCAATTGCAGTAGAGTTTGTAATATGTTTTTATAAACTTTCTCTTTAAGGTACCTCATAAAAAACAATTAAAGAGTGAGGGATAAGGGTTTCTCGGAAGCCTGTTGATGGTACTTCGACAAGAGATTATTTTTTTTGGCAAAGTTGATTGACAACCTCAAGTGTAAGGCAAGTGGCCCCATTTTGTTGAAACCATGTTTCCACAATAAAACAAACACAAGCACCAAACAGTTTTTTAAAATGTTGCAATACCGTTTAACGTTAACCGCAAAAGCTTGTACTCAACAATCTTCAAAAAATTTAGACCCAATGAAGCCTTCACAAGACATGGCACAGCAAACAATAATTTTTGGACTATGAAATGGTTGTTCATGTTTATGTCCAGAGATATATGTTGATGCGTAACGGCTAATTTCCGTTTTTGGTTAGAAGAGTGCCATCAGCGCGAGAATCAACAGTTGGACAACATAATCTTTAGCACTTAATTTTCCAAAACTTAGCCAAAAAAATTAAAAACTTTGGATACTCAAACCTGCACTGTAAAAAATGTGATCCAATAAAAAATAGGAAAAATACCTAAATACAATCTATATGTGGATCCAGTTGACAAAATATTTAAGGATTGTAAAACAGCTACTAATATTTATCTAAAAATAATGTGATAACAATATCTTCTTCAATTCAATACTAGAAAAATATATTATTCTTAACATTTGCAAATAAATTAACTACCATTCTGACTAAAATAATAGCCTTATTATACAAAAAAAAAAACATTCCTAAATTGTTAAAAAATTGCAAATGTGTAACCTATACCTAAAAAAGGAAAAAAGTCTAAAACTGTCATATTGCAGACTAGATTTAAATAGTCTGTGAACATTGACTTTAAATATTTGCGGCTTATAACTTTGGAAATAACTAATTTTGAAAGTTTATTCCAAATGTCGGTTAGAAAATTTCTCATAAAATTTTTAGACATCTTTGAACTGTCAGTAAATATTTGTTAGAATTCCTAGCAAGCCTTGTACTAAGAGTAAATATTTGTTTAGATGATTATATGTCTTGTGTTTTTTTTTTAATGCCTTATATTTTCTCAGTAGATATAATATCTATCTTTATTTTCATTCTATGCATGTGTTCATTCAGGTCACAATGTCCGATTCATCAGCCATCTAAGCCTTTGTGGTTTGATTTAATTTATATGTTTTCTGTATTTATCCAATACTTATTGCCCGTTTCTTCAATGCCATGTCTACATTTTGCTAATAGACTTATCTAAGGTAAAATTTAAAATAAATTGATAGTTTAAATACTTGAGTATTTTATTACGTTTTGTTGTACCTTTTGTTGCTTCTTTTAGCTTGGCAATTATGTATTTTAGTTTCTTTTAGTCTATTTACCACTTTATTATTTACTATGACACGTTCATTAAAAAAAATTGCATTCATACGACTTCTTTTATAAAGCTTTTTGTATTCTTTGTCCATTTCTATTTCCTCATTGTACCAGCTTTAATTAATTCTTTCTTTATTCTATCTACCTACTTTATCTTCAAACTAATTATTTTAAGGATAACCTATACAGTGGGTCATCCTTAAAGTAATTAGTTTAAATGTGTAAAAGGTAAGCCAATGTCAACCCAAATAACAACTTCATCTGCTGCACCCTGCTAAATAACTAAAACTATCGGGATAAGCAGACTACTTTTGCCAGCCAACATCCGCGGGTGAAAAAGTTGGCAAAAATCAGAGTACCATCTTGTCCTAAAAATAAAAAAATTGTTCCTTAAGGCGCATGAACCGACAAAAGCAATAGCATAAAAAAGCAGAAGAAAACGGGAATCCACTGCATTAAATACTCCAAGAAATATTCATAGTATAAATCTTCATTATAACTTGCAACAATGTTAAATATGCCGGAATGAATAGTCCCCTAGTTGGATCTCTGGAAAGAGGAAAGACTATAACAGCACCATACTTGAAATGTAAAAAATCTTTTCTAAGCAGGCAAATTTAACAATTTCATTGCCAAATTGTTGTATAGACTTAATATAAAAATCATAGGAATAAGTGAAATAAGATGGCCAAGTACTAGAGTACATCACATAAATAAATGTATTACGTATTATTATATTAAAAATAAAGAGGCAATGATAATCAATAATAACGTACGCAAATCTGTATCTAATTTTGTCTCATACTGAGATCGAATCATGCTGATACCTTCTCATAAAAGAAATATCTTTCAAATATGCTAACCAACAGTTCTATGCACTTTTCTAAAAAGCACTAATTACTATAATCATAAACTATCAATGCAAAAGTAGGAAAAAAAAGAAAAAAACAAAAATGTTAAAAGTTTTGGATTAAGAGAGAAAAATAAAAGCGACAATCTTATAGAGTTATGTCAAAGCATATCATTACTAATACGTACTATAAATTACCTAAAAAAAGCTTTAAACGTAGAAGTTTGTTCAAAACACTGAAGATACGATAGTAAAAAACCAAATTGACTACATACTAATAAAAAAATAATTTAAAAAGAATTAATTTATAGTATAACTTATTCAGCATAGTATTGGATCACAACTCAAAATCCAAGAATAGAACCAAGAATGACATGCTAGTGACAAAAAAGTTGAAAAAATCAGTACGACCAAATACAATAAACACAGACATACATAGATTCAAATAAAAACAAAATTAAAATTAATCATAATACCACAGTAAAACCAAACGTAATAAAAAAAAAGTTTTTTGTTATAAACACATTCAAAAAGCGGAAAAGCTGTCGAAAAAGACAAAATACTTTTATATAAAAATCAATTTGATGTTATTTTAGACCTTCAATATAATAAACCAGAATAATACCAAAACAATGCATAAAATCTACATTCGTAACACTGAAGATGATGAAGAAACCAAATTCAAAAGAATGCAGTAACTATCAAATTATTAGTATAATAAGCCATACTTTAAACTTTAACCCTTTGGTTTTGGCTTAGTTGAGTGAAGCGCCTAACTCAAATCTCTGCGCATAAATTGTTGCAAGTTTAAGCCACAGCTACAACAGAGCATTTCAAAAAATTGTAGCATTTATTAATTCTGGACATTAGTCTAATACGTGATTAGTGTTTATGTAACTATAATTACATTTAATATAAGAATGTGAATAGACCAAATACTAGACTTTGTCAGAATTTGGTAGTATATATTATATAGTTAATTTACAGGTACATATTCAAAGGCAGCTGTGATGTAGTAACACAAACGTAAGCTTTATAATATAGGCTCTTGTACCAAAAAAAGCCTAAAAAAATTCCTTAAAATTGTCCACATAAAAATCTACAAGAAATTACAAAAATATATCAATAACACCAAGATTGGTTTCAGAAAAAATATTCAAATTGTAAATGCATCTCGCATCAGCAAAAAAATCAAAAAAATATTCGAAATTACATATATGGTATAGCCGGCATCATTCTATGTAATTGTGTCGCCGTTACGCAGTTTTGTCATGTCTACGTATAGACACTAGAAGTTTACTAGTTTGTAAAGTCATTTGATAATGACGTTGAACTTTAATGCACACTAAACTGGAGCACGTCTGTCTACCAAGAAGTTAACAATTTCTTAGAAGACACTGACGACAAAACAGCGTTACGTAGCGTTTGACCTTATCGAATCAGAGAAATGATTTTAAAATTAAAAATTTGATCAGTTCTTGGACATAATCCAAAACTACACAGAATCTAACAGTTTTCTCCTTGCCCACCAATTTAGGTTTTGACGGGACTACTCTGTAGTTCACCAAAAACGAGTGATTGACCATTCTATCACAAGTTTTAGACTGATAATAACCATTGACAAGGCTTGACACAAAAGTTTTCTTTTAAAACTACAAATACTAAAATTTCTTTTGCGTCTTATAGAACTGATGGCTTCATATCTAAATCGCAAAACTCAGGTGTTAAGATTTTGTACCGTGGTCCGATGCTGTCAAATATCTGGGTTTTACCTTCAATAAAGGATTTATGTATAAATTACACAAACAAACCTGTTAATTTCAATTCTATGTTACTTCAAAATCCGGATGTACACCATCACCAAACCAAACCAAAAATAACTTTTGAGTTTTTAATCTAGTCAACAGTTGCAAAGACACGCCTTGATTGCGTGTGTGACTTCAAAAATCTTATTTTTTAGTGGCTTTTAAAACCTTTATGGTGTGTTCAAAACAAAAAAATTGTAACAATCTTGCTATTTTCTAGCTGCGTCAACACATCATAACGTTAGCCAAAAAGTACTTTAAAAACTTGTGTTTTATTCTGACCTCATTATCTAGCCAGATTTGTTAAGCTATACAAATATGAATATTTATATAAGAAACCAATCAATACCATTACTTCCTAAAGTGGTTTACATCACAATCCTACTCTGCAGCCTTTAATTTCTTCTAAAATATTTTTTTTTTATAATCTGGGAAAAGTTTAGTCTATAGGCATTCTCCTTCAGAAAGCAGATGAACCAAACCAGAGCAAAGACTAGATATTATCCAGGTTAAAAAAAATCTGTCACCAATGCACATATTGGTTGTATTGGCAAGCAAACTCCATAGTAACCTTTTTACCTGCCAGCATGCCAACAAGACCAAGCAACATCTGCCGAGTTATCACACAGAAACGTCGCAATTATTCTTCAACGCACATAGATATATCTAGGCGCATAGCCTAGTGCAGGTAGTAAAAACAAAATAACAACCACTAGTCAGTCACAATTACTGAAACAGCTTTGTAGAAGATATTCTAAGTATTTCAATTAAAAATTAATACTAAATTGGGATGAAATGGATCAAGTCCGCAACACAGCAACTAAACAAAATTACAACAACGACCCCTGAACAGGCTAGAGAAAAGAAAACTACTTGTACAATAACAAACGCCTCACTCTCGAGCCAAATGAGCGTTTTACTACCACCACGTAGACCACACGCGCTTTGCAACCGCCGCCCTTAGAGTTGTAATTTAGAAACCACCACAACAGCCTCAAAACTTCTCTACACTTAAAAACATTTCTAGAAAGTTGCTTAAAATCTGTTAGAATTTAGTGTAACAAAATAAATTGTTATCTAACATCTTATTAGTCATAGTAATATTATGATTCTTTATATTTTTAAAAACAAATAAAAACGTATTTAACTCTGCAATAATTGCAGTAAGTAGAGAAAAAAATTACAATAATATAATGCAAATGTAAACTATCGCGGGCTAGCCACAGCGCCATAGCAAGTTATTGCGGTGATGTGCTGTTAAGAGAAGACAAGATGGGTTGGATAGACACAAATTAGCTTGGAGCAAAAGTCGAGCGCAGGACAGGATTAACTTTACGGCAATGTCCGTTCTTTAATTATTATTGATATTTTTATTATTATTGATTTGTGTTAAATTACATAATATACGTCGTTAAAGCGGTGTGGTGGTAGGGAGGTTTAGTGTGGGTTGCGTCAGTTATGTAATTACAACCTAATTCAACATGTTTTAGTTTTTTTTTACAAACTAATAAATTTCACATACTTTATAGTGCATTAGCTAAAACAGAACCAACCTCATAAATTTTTCCTACTTAAATAAATGTGACATTTTGTTCATCAATTTTTAATAATACATACTGATGTTTTAAAATGCTTTTAACTTCAAGTTTGGTATTAGGCTAAAATTACTAAATGGTGTCGTCAAATAAAAAGGAGTCATTAAAAGTGATAAACGTTATTGCAAATGTTGTAGAATAAAGGCACTGAACATGTTATTTTCTTGATTTTTTATTAAATTTAATAACGCACTAACAAGCATGCAAACAACTTTATATATACTACATTTGCATGTAAACTCAAAATTTTGATACAAATATTTCAATTTTATTCAATTGTAACCAGTTAAAAGTTTCAATGCTAAAAAATCTCCCAACAACGCATATATTTTAGTATGCTTGTTTGGTGAAATATAATATAAAATGATAACGGAAAGATCGGAAAATACAAGGAAGTAAGTTATAAGGGCCCATTTCATTTAATTGCCTAAGAATAGTCATAAAATGAAAACATAAAATGATTACAGAGATATATTTAGAACATAACAATTTTGTTTACCATAAGAATTTCAATAATTAAAAAGTCATTAACTCCATATATGAAACAAAGCGTGTAAAAATTAATAATCAAATTTTATTCAACA
Organism: Tachinus rufipes; assembly: GCA_963932245.1. Taxonomy (NCBI): domain Eukaryota; kingdom Metazoa; phylum Arthropoda; class Insecta; order Coleoptera; family Staphylinidae; genus Tachinus; species Tachinus rufipes. Next base: position 113,060,314 of record OZ010741.1, on the reverse strand, counting down.
AACGCTATAGAAATCAATAAAGTTTAATGGAGAATGTAACGCGGAGTAGATACTTAAATATAAAATATAAAATACATGGAAGTTGTTAAATTAAATTATTATATACTGGTAGAATATTATATTATTTATTTTTTGTGAACTAAATATCATATTTTAATAGTTGTACACTTAATAAATTAATAGTTTGCAGAATTTCATGATTGAGGTCAAATAATATTATATATTTTATGTTGCACAACAGTTGACATAATAAGCTGTGCCTAAAATATATTGTAGTTAAGGCAGCGTTAAACTTGACATTCCATTTATCACTGAATAAAATTGATTTTAAATTTTTTTTAATCAAATATACAACTGAAAATAAAAGTACATTGCATCTCATTTGAAAAAATATAGTTTTAAACCATGTTAAATTTAATTCGGTTATAACAATATTTCATTAACATAGAGTGTATATGTTAATAGGATTATGTTGTAGCTGTGAATTGGATTCATAGTAGCAGTAAATAGACATATTTCATATAGCAATTATATATTAATTAATATAATTTAATTTCTATTTAAACCATGCTTATATTATTCATAAATAATTCATTGTGTTATGCAATAGTATTACAGCTTCATAATTTAATCGCGTTTATAAAAAAAACGAAATAGTTGAATGTGGTTGTCACTACGCCGTTTGACACACTAAAACTTCCACATTGAAGAGTTTCTGGTGTGATGCTTTTAAAAGTAAAATTAGCGCGGACAGTGTGTACTAAAAGTTTTTGATAGCCACTATTATAACAACTACATTTCAGTTTACGCGGCTTAACTCCGCTTACGAACGGACAAAAATATTTGAGCATAGTAATTTTCCGGCTTCGGCCAATTGTTCTATGTAATTTAGCCCTATCAACGTGAAGCACATTTTGCACAAGTGTTATAATCTCAAATAATAGGGGTGGTAGAGAAGTAGGTTTCCAACGGATTTATCTCGAATGCGTACACATATGTCAAGTGTGAATTGACTCGAATTTGTCAATAGGATGCGGTTGTGATATACACATGTTCGGTTTAATCTGATTTGATGTCATGGTTTTATAAGATTATATGTGAAGATTTTTTTTTCTTTCTAAGCCTAAGTAAATCCGTTGGGGAAATATAATATAAGCACAGCAAATCCCTTGTACGTGTCAATAATGTATTATTATATTATATGAACAAGGAATTTTAGAATAAATAGATTTACTTTTTATTTACTTACAAAATATGTTTAATCTGTATAATTTGTCATAATTATTGCACGTTCTATAAATAGTGCATGAGAAGAATTTTTAATTTTCTTGATTATATTTTTTATTTAATATCTCCACAATCAAAATATAAGCAGTGGCAATAAAAATCATTACAATTAGTTTTATCGTTTATCTTAGAATAAAAATATAATATTTTTTTAAACTTTAGATTAATAGAACAGAAAAAAAAATATAAATAAATTCCTAGTTTCTATTTTAACAGTTTTAGTTAAAATATCTGGAATAGTTGTAATTAAAATAAACTAGCTAACTCTAAGAAGATTAAAAAATACAAAATAGTGTTTATAAATAAAAACAAAAAAAACTTAAGCTAAGTACTAAAAGAAGACTAATTGTATCCCAGGAAAAAACTTGAAAAGCTATCAAAAAACGTTTTAAAAAAATTACAAATATTTGTATTGCCTTGTAAAGTTTTTAAAGAAATCCGAACCTAGTATTAAAACAAAGTAACTTTATCGGTAAAATATATTTTAAAAAGTAACGTTTTAACCTAATACAAATAAAAAAAAAGAGTGATTAAGAATCACAAGAACTTAAAACTTAAACGTGCCCAGATTTTTTTGTGTGTTTTAACTGGCAAGTTTTTAAAAATAATGCCGATGCGGGGACTCGCTTAACTTAATTGTATTTTACAGTCAAAGATGTTAAAAACCAGTTTAGAAACCTTTATAACTTTGTCAGTAAAAGCCTGGTTACACAATGCAAGCTAGAATTCGCTGGCCTAGTCAGTTACTGCAGTGCAGCTACTCGCACCGTGTGACCGCATCATACGAGTTACTGTCATGTGCAAGTCAGTACCTCGCGTCCAATTACGATATGAACTGTGAACAGTTGTGAATTTTGCAACAATAATGCACAAAACCCAAAATGTATGCAAGTACACACGTGCAGTAGCTGTCTAATTTCACGCCAGCAACTTGCACTGTGTGACCGGGCAACCAGGCCGTTACTCAAATAGGGAGAAAGAGCGGAGTTTTCCATATTGTATGTCCAACTCCCTAATACGGCTTAGAACCATTTTCATAAGTATAAATCTTAATCAAATATCTGTGCGTAAATTGGGTGTCGTCAGCCAAAGAACATTAGACAAACTGGTACAGCAAACCATACGTTAGCATTTATTGCGCAGAGTTTCATTCTAGTGTTCCAGAAAGAAGAGTATAGATATACCCTATGCCAAGAAACTTACATTAATGTGATGATGTTACCCAAAACCCTCTTAACTCTTGGAAAAGTGTACAACATCCTAAATACATTTAAGTATTTACCGATCTTAGGAACGTGGAACCGCAAATTACGTCAAAAAATTAGACAACGACCTACAAGTCTTTACGTCCCCAACTGTTAAAATTAAAGTTAATTCGATTGCAAATAATGCTCCTAGCCTAGGACTGATAAAGTTAATTTCAGCATATCAGTTACCAACTAAGCAGCTTATATCAACAGATCTCTGCTATACTAAACGGCCAATTTCCAACCATTGCCTCAAGAGAATTTACACACAGAGTAAGAGCTTTACCGTATATGGACCAGACATGAAAACTTATCACAGCTACCAAATGTTCTCTAAAAATGTTCTTGACACCGTTTTACTCAAAAACATCTCAGCTCAAACTTCTGATTTAATCATTAACAATTTTAGCTTATACCATAACCCAGTAATTTTTATCTCTATTAAAAAAAAAAAAAAAACAATCAAGTCAGTTTACAAAACCAACTGGTATTTGTTTTCTCATATCTTAGAAGAAAGAATCAGATCACTACCTGATAGATCAAAAGGCCAAAAAAGTTTCTACTAACTTCATTCTGCTAACAACAAAAAAGACTATTAAAGTTTTACCAAAAATTAAATTGAATGAATTGGGTCTCAACAAAGTGACCAATATTAAAATCTAAAATCGTGCCCGACACAAATACCAAAGGTCTCATGACTTAACAAACCAACCTAAACTAAATTGGTTTAATAGTGAGATATAAAAAAGCAATTACAGATCACAAAATCAATACTGGCAATCCGCCCTAAACGTACACCGCTTCCTTTCATTCATAACAAAAAGGACCTTGAATATACTTCAGAAAACATTTCTCTTGACATTTAATGCACGACGTACTTCAACGGAGACATAGACTTAGACCAAGTAAAAAATGTCTAAAAAAAGTAAGACAGTGTCTGCAGACCACTAACACTATTGTAAACGCCGCAAATAATGAGATGGGTAGGCCGTGAGGAAGCGAAACTGAACGCCAAAATTCTTCTACGGGTCGATCAAAGTAGGGGAGAATCACGCAAAAGCATTATTGTGTTTAATTTCTACACATTTTAGTAAGTGTGTTTATAGTACAGCGGTGGGATTATTACCCACGCCTCTGAGAAGACTGGTGCTAAGAATTGGAAGGTGGTGGTTACTAACATCAGAGTTGTCAATGATAGAGCAAGCGCTAAGATGTTGCATGTTGATGCTCATAGTCGTAATCTAAATCCTAATGAAAAGAAAAGCAACTTAGATATTCTTACAATTAACATCAACAAAGGTGACTGGATTTTGGCAGTGCAGTTAAAAGCCGACAGATGGAAGTACTTGGGTGCTGAACCGCAAACCCCAAAATGAAGAAGAAAAGCAAGTGCACATCATTAAGTAAGGACTTCTGATTTCCAGGAATGAGAAGATATGTCCATAAGTATGTGAGTTCATGTATAGAATGTCTGTACAATAAGGAGTCTACGGTAAAAAACCTAAGTTCTTAAACCCAATACCAAAAGAACCGCGTCTATTTTGGGACCTTCTGTAAATATCAAACCAAAGAATTCGTATTTGATTGATATGGTGGATTCTAGTACAACGTTTGTATTCATAAAAACAGTTCCTAATACTCAAGTGAGACCTGTCATTAATTATATGGACAGTGAAATCCAAACGTTTAGTGTTCCAAAGCGTTTAGTCACAAACAGAGGATCGTGTTTTACTAGCAAATAGTTTAAAAACTATTGCAAAAGTTTGAATGTGAAATTGGTACTAAACGCAACAGCTACCCCACGTGCAAATGGTTAAGTTGAAAGATATAGTTGGACCATACTGTCTCAATTAACTTTATGTGTGGACAATGAAGAACGATGGAACATGTTTGTAAGCAGAGTGAAATGGGGCCTAAATTCTACGTTGATTTCGGCAACGGGAAAGACTCTATACAAGTTATTTTTAGGATATAATCCTCGAGGTGTAAGTGACTCAATTATATCTAATGTTGCAAGTCAAAGCAGCAGAAATACAAATTTTAAAGCCACTCGCGAAGCCGTATACCAGAGAATAATTAAGAAGCAGGCAGCACAGAAATTGAAATATGATAAGAGCCGATGTAAACCAAAGAATTACAAAGTAGGTGATCTTGTACTTATTTAAAGAAACGTAAGTTTAAATGATGACAAAAGTAAGAAATTTTTGCCAAGGTTTAGTGGTCTATGCACCGTAAAGAATATCTTAGTAAGCAATCGATATATTGTTGGTGACATGTATGGTTCTACTAGATGTCAAAAACCCTACAAAGGTGTTTGTGCTGTCGATAGAATGAAAACTTATAACTAAGCAATAAGTAGTAGAGACAAATCTACATACAAAGAATCTGACAAGTCTGTAAGTAATTAGGTAGCTACTAACGTAACATTTAATTTGCTTACAATATTGCAAACGGTAGAAACAATACCAGCAATACGAAACCTCATACAATAAATTGTCTGTGATTCATATCTAATGTTTTGTTGTGTTAGGTGAGACCACTAACGATCGTAATGTGAACGTTACTCTGTGACGTTATAGATCAAGGAGGTTGTGTACGTATATTAAGGCATACACATGACTAGATATCCTTACTAATTCATTTTGTTTTTTAAGTAGGTTTAAGATGGAATTGTACACCACAAGGACGTGGTGAATGGAAGCGTAGCCAACTATAAACGCCGCAAATAATGAGATGGGCAGGTGAAGAATCGAGACACGCCAAAATTCTTCTACGCGCCGATCGTAGTAGGGGGAGAATCACGCGAGAGATTTACCAGTCAACGACCGATCAACTGTGTATCACATACGTTTATCCGTAACATTGAATATATTACTAAAAATATTAATAAAAAGAATTATTAGTGTTTATACTATTTTAATTTTTGAATCAATTCGGCCATCTAGAGTGAGAATTATCTCATTCCAGACAAAGTTTTAGAGCACTTTTTAACAGAGCAGTATTGTTCTATTACAAATGCACTACTACGTACTCTGTCGCACTTTTTGTCTTCATAGAAGATCCTTAATGGCAATCCTCTCACGAAGATTAGAAAAAGTAGATATTTTTTACTAATTACCATTCAGTTAGTCTTCTGTCAACCTTAATTAGAGTGACAAAAAGAGTAACATTGGATAAAAACCAAAATCACACAGAGGCAGAAAACCTGTTACCAAGTCAATAATTTGACTTCAGTTATGAGCTCTCCACAACCTATAAACTAACCAGAAATACTGATCAAAGCACGATTGAATTTGATATAAAAGTAGTCATGTTTTTTGATGTTTTTGATAAAGTCTGGCACCAAAGTTTATTCTTAAGAGGATTCTGTTAACGCGAGAGGAAATCACCCATTTTTACTACAAATCGAAAGTGAAATAAAATGTATAGTACGAGAGGTAGCAACGTTTTTGAAAAACCATTTTAGTTTGGCTAGTTTTTGAATATTTACCATCTTTATTAACGATAGGTATATATTTTTAATTATTTATTGTATCACTTTACCATTCCAAATCTATCTTGCCAACAATTTTGCCATCATTAACATTGTGCAACTGTGTGATTTTTGTTGTTGTTGACAATAAAAAAATAAAATTGCTAGAGGCTAAAAAAAAACGTAATTTCTAGTGAAATTTACTCCTGCGCCTGAGCGAGTAGAATCCTCTTAAAACTCCAGCCTTTCAGGTTCAAATCAAGATTGATAAAATTTCTACAATTCTAAAAGAAAGAATACTGGCGTAAAGTTTAAGTACGTTTCTATCCTACGCCCAATCAAGGTACGGTTTTTTTTATGGTCAATACTATTTTTCATGCTCTTCAACTTGTATGTATCAATTATACCATACATACTACGCCTAGTACCAAATTCGGTTTGTACACTAACTACACAGAACTGTTATACACTGTAAAGCATCCAAAAGTTATCACGCTAAAACTTCAAACGGCAGATAAAGCATTTAAAACTTAGCTAAGGTACTGGAAAGTAAAAATCAACCAAAAAAAACCAGGCTAGACTTTTCTTCAAAAATTATTTGCAAATTGTTTACAGAAACGTTTATCTCAATAGCGCTCCGATTCTATAAATAGGTACTGCAAAGTACTAAGGAATAAAGTTAAATAAAAACCTAACTTTCAGATTGCACATAACGGCCATATATACAAATGGCATAAAGCAGCAGTATCAGTACTAACAATCAATCATTCACCCAGTAAAACACATCTTCATTACGGCGTGAATAGTCCTTAGCTGTTTACCATTAAAGCAACAATTGTAATTAATAGTTTTAAACAAAAGAAATGCATTTGCCTTTTGTTTATAACAGACCATCTTTGGTGATCAAGGTTTTGAAGTATAAACTCAATTAAAATTTTTGCAGAAATCTTAAACGCAAAGCTCAGTAGCTAGAACTTAAGAAGTAGCAATTAATAGAATAAGTTTTATTCATATTGAAGGATTTTTTTCGAATTGAAGGATTTGCACAGTTTTTCTTTCCTACAGAAAATAACAGTTAAAAGTAGACTGGACACTATCCGTTACAATAATTTCACGGCTGAGATATATACCAAATTGGTTAAACTCAGAAGAAGACCGTAGAAATTAATCAAATTATCAACGGATTTGCTTATTTTTTTTTCATTTTCTAAAAAATTTTAAGAAAAAAATTAAGGCCGCAATACAAACAGCAAAAAATGGGCACAAAAGCTTTGGCAAAAGTACCAACAGATGTGTAATTGCAGAAAACTGTCAGATATTTAACACTTTAAAAAGCACTTGATAACAACAACAGTAGCAATGCTGCAATTCTCCAAAATAAACTTGCTAATGCCATCGATGGGATGGAATAAAAAAATTAATATAAAAAAACCGGTATCTTAATGTTTTATATTGGTATTGTATACCGGCTAAGTTTTGTACTGGATCCCGGTTTTTGGAATACCGGAATCCCGGTATTGCATTCTCTAGTACTACCGAACAACTCCTTTGTGTCAATCGATACAAAACGCAAAACTTTTATAAAAAAAATATATATACATGTGTTGTATTTTTTGAGATTGAAAAAGCGTTTAATAAATTAATTTATGGCATAACGGACTTCCACTTCATCTTGTCTAATCCGGCTTATAAAAAGTTCTACGTGGCAACGGCAAATAAGACAGTGTCCAAAATAATAAAGCTGTTGTGGGATCAACATTTTTCCTAATGGCATACCTATATAAAAATGCACGTTTCTTTGCGTGTTTTGTTCAATTTTGGGTCGCTAAAAAATGCAAGAGCAGTTGCAAAAACATGAGCGCTACTATAACAAGTGGCGCATCAAAGTTAATACCCACAAATGCAATGAAATTCTGTTTACAAAGAGATACGACCCCCTAAACCTACGGCTACGTGAGCCTTGGTGCTGGAGTTATATCTTAAAAATCAAAAACTTATCTGTAAGAGAGGCTAGACAAAAGAATAAATTAACAATATCATTGGCAAAACGTACTTTCCGCTGAATTACCAATTTAAACTTAAATTTAGTAATAAGAAATTTTTATACACAAGTATACTGTGACCGATATAATCCTACAATGTTAAAAAAACTTCAAGTGTTTTAAAACAAAATACTGCAGCTCATTACTGATACGCATTATTACTTTATATTATGTTGTTCAACAGAACAGTTTATTTAAGAGCAAGGTAAATTTTACCAAATTAGACAAAAACAAGTTTTTTCAGAAAACAGGTCAATATGGCTTTGTTTTACCCAGACAGATAATCCGCGCTTTGGCGCATTTGAAACTGTTCTTTTGAAAAACCAAGAGGTAACTTAAAATCTAAGGTCTGCTAGCTGATTGTAAAAGAATTAAAATCATTGTGTATAAGTGTGTTGCTGTTTGATGTCAATTAAATGATGAATTCTAAATGCAAAACTAAGCAACTTGAAAGTATACGGTAGTGTTCATTAAACATTTAAACCCGTAACCGTAAACTAGAAATGTTTGTTTGTTCTGTAATATAATTTAACCTCCTCACCACACCAACCGTCTAAACTAAAATTTCTACACCGATGACCTCACCCGATACCTTCAAAGTCAATGTAACAAAAATTACCTCTGTCTGTGAAATTGCACAGTTGTCTTAGGCCAAACCCAATAACATAGACTTGGTTGTCAGCAACAAGTAGCCTTGCAACTACTTAACCAAATGCCAAAATTTACTATAAACAGGAGACACATATCACATCCTTTTCTAATCTACAGACATTTTTTATAGTAAAAGATTGCACTAACTGATTGGCCAAAATTCAAGTCAATTAACATCAATTTTGGCCACAATCTACAGATTTTTTTTTAATAAAATGTTGCAAAGTTATCCAGCAGTGTTGTCTAAGAAACGAAAAGTAACAATTCGGCTTTTTTTGCATCAATGGGTCTTACATAATACATGATTTTACTTTCTGTGATAACATAGAAATTGCCTACCAAAATGTTGAGAAAATACCAAAATAGTTAGACATGTATTAGGTAATCACTATAAATTTTATTTTACAAAACTCGTACATGCTTAGCTATCATACTTTGCACACCATGATTGAATCTGCTACAATATATTTTTTGAATTTATATGCAGCGTTAATAGTTTTGTGGCATTTATAACTTTAGCAAAAAATAAATTCACAAATATTATCTATCTTGTTTATTTTTTTTTCTTATACTTAAAAGGACTTTTGGATTGCATCTACAAAGTTGAGTAAAGTCGATAGCCTATAAATTATTTTTTCTGATATATTTTATTGTTGAAAGCATATTTTTACAACAGTATTATTTATTATTTTAAGAACTTTTAATTAAAATAAATATAGATTTTTCTAGCTAAATCAAAATAATATAACTTTTGAATATGTTGTAAATAATCCGATATTTATTTATTGGTACCATAAATAACTACTAATGCAATATGATTTTTAAAAAAGCTATTAAAAACGGATAGTAGAGTTAAATTGGGTTACATCATGTGTTATAGTAATTTTACATTTACATATTTACAGTTGAAATATATGAATTACATTTTGTAAACAAGAAGCTTGCATTTCATATATAACAAATGAAAATATTTGAAATAGTAAAATTGAACTGTAACGTTGCCTGGCAATATTTCACTCTTCTCTGGGCATTTACTTAAACCAGAGGTTGAATTGTTGCATTTTTGGCAACAGCTTAGGTCCGTTTTGGATTGTAGGAAATGCGGCTACTGAACAATGGTTAGAGATGATATATTGACGACGTCACAACAGACGCAGCCGCTTGAGACGAGCTATCAGCAACTAGCCGGGTCATTGCGTGCATTGTTAGCATAGACATAGGTTGATAATGTGATAATTAGTAGATTATTTCTCGTTTCCTGGTCACTAGCCTGGTCTCGTTTGATTACACTAATGCTTGATTCCATCGGACAAACACGCACCTAATCTCTTTTAATACTCTTTAAAAGTACCAACCCGAAAACCGCATCATGCGTTAGAAACGAAACTACCGGAAAGTGAACAAATGTTTGCGATCAATATAGTAGTAGTGGTAGCCGGGCGTGTTTGGCGCATTTAAAAATCCACAATTTTAGTCTGTATTTATTACAACTAAATAAATATTTGTGGAAAACAATTGGTTAAATTCAATTCAATTATCAAATTAGTCTCACACATAATACTTTATTGTTGAAAATGAATTGGATAATTAAATTCCTAAATTGGAACCGTCCTTAATGCCGGAAAACTATATTAAGCTTCTAATGTTCTGAGACAAAATCGTTAGAACGAGAAAAAAATAAAGAAAGAAATAGTAAAAAAGAAAGAAAATAAAAGCTCTTGGACTTGCATGTGTGGAGTTCATCTGCTTTCTTTATGTTAGGTTTGTTATAAAAAAATAGTTGAAATGTATTTTTATGTGAATATTCTTGCTCTCACTATTTACAATGCTTAACTTTAATTTTAGGAAGTAATATATACAGAAGTGGCATGTACATAATCAAAACCGCCACCATAACGTAATACGGCTTTACGAGCCAGTTACGAAGGCGGAAACAATTACCAACAATAATAATACAATGTAAATAACTCGTGTTATTTGCGGTGAATTCGATGAATGCAGGGGGAAAAAAGAAGAGCGCGATAGGATAGAGGACCTTTGTGTGCGATTGATCAATGTTTTTGCATGCGATATTGTGCAGGATAATTTATACGGCCCTATATCCGAACGAATCAGAAATGATAAAATATAGACAAATAATTCTAATAGGGAATCGCGTTTGCAGTCCGCAGGGAAATGCCGACTGTATTGCTGTTTATAGTTTAAATGATTTGGTTTAATTACGAATGTACGAAATTGAAATATAACTGCAACATTTTACATTGTTATATAATTGACCAAGTATTATTTAGGTTGTTGTCAGTTTTGGATTTATAATGGATTATTTCTATTTATATTTTTTGATATTTTATCGAGCAATGTTAATTAATTTATAAAATTATCATTAGCATTTATAGACTTGGTTGAATAAATGTCTTGTAATATGAGCATTTTTTATTATTTATGTGAAGTTTTATAAAATCAATAGTATACTTATCACAATTTGAGCATCATTTTTTATATAAAAGGATTTGCCAAGTTTCTAGGTGAATTTTTTTAAGCGAGAAGAATGCTTTATAATAAAAGATTTTCGTGTCATGTCTAACATGAAATGTCTCTAGAAAAATGACAATTTTTCCTCGAAAGTTTTATTTTACATCGAGTCCATTTCACAACGCTTGTCAATTTTATTTGAATCAATCTTGAATAAATCTGTTTTAATAGACAATTGATTAATATTGTTTACGTTATGTATTGATAAAACTGTTTTACACCGTTTAATGTTTGTTTGCTTTAAAAACTATTTGTCGATATAAGTGAGATATCATTATGATGATTTATTTTAAAGTATTTAGGAAATATTTCAGATTTAATAATAAAAAAAAACATGCTATATAATAAATATGATCCATAAACTGTCAAGCAATTTATTGTAGAACAATATAAATTGGTGTCTGCTTATTATGTTTGAAAATGATTTCTATAACTGTTTCTAATATATTTATGTAGCTGTTTATGTGTGTCAGGACAAATGATGGATAACATTATAGTATATTAAAAACATTTGTTTTTCTTTTAACTAATTTATTATATTACATTGTCACCAATGTGTTGGTTGATCATAGATAAATTTGCAGATTCTATACATCTTATATAATATACTGCATCATTCACTCAATTAGCGGGTTTGCTAGTATGTGTAAATCAGGTACGTGTTCAAAGATAGTGTTAGGTGGCAACGCAAGTCAATGTATATTGTATGTTCGCATATATTTGAAACATCTAAAAATAGATATGAAACTGATATCATTGAAAAGTATTCATTTCTTATACTTGACTGTAGTGCAAGAAATAAAAAGTTTAAAGCATAAATTCTTCTTTGACAGTTGCTGTGAGCGTAGTCGTCTTTTTCCTGTCAGGTTTTTCATTTGTGTATTGTTACTACGGTCAGTATTGACAGCTACTTGTTCGGATACGGAAAAAAAACTAATTAACCATCTTTTTTTGTCCTTACTTTTTTAGGTCGGGTTCTAATGTTGAACCAACTTGAGACAATATCAAGGCTGTTTCTTCTACATTTTTGTAGAGACTAATATTATTTTGCTTTCTTAATGTTATTCGGTTTTTTAGAGTGTTTTTATTGTAAGTTGTTGTTAATGATTAGTTTCTTCCTGCTAAGGTTCTCCTCAGATGTAGAAATTTAGAAATTGTCAGTTCCTTAATGGGTGCGTCTTGTGGGAATCGAAGAATCTTGCCGGCTTTCCAAAAAAAAAACCGGGAAAATACCCGGCGTAAAACAAAAACCGACAATTCTACAGCATTTGATCCAGATTGGGTGGCTGCAGACCGTGCGGGTTGCTAGTCCCCTATCTAGCATTACAACGTTTAAACCAGAGTGGGCGGTAGTGACATACACAATATGCGACTAAAAAATTCCAATCAGTCAAATCTCCAAATTATACAAGTTTTTGCCCCCACAACCACCACACAAAAATAGAACAGTTCTACAATTATATCACATCCGCAAAAAGAGTAAAAAAAGCACAATGCTCAATTATTATAAGCAATTTGAATGCATTACTTGGCAAAAGCAAAAATGAGCAGCTGCAGAACATTGGCAGCTTTGGTCTAGGTCTATAATTTTTTTTTTAAAAAACACATTTTTCTAACGACCTGAACGTAGATAAGCCCAAAGGTCAAAGTCAAAAACAACAGTTTAACACAAAAATGACCAAAAACTCATAAGGATAAGGATCAAACTAACTATAAACACTATACAAAAATTGATATAAGAAACTTACTAGCCGTATGACTAACAACTACAACAAAATGCATAAAAATACGCAATAGAGCTGTCAAAAAAACTCTTACCCATAGACTAAACAAACTGGATCTAATTACACTTTCAACTAAAATAATACCAAACAAGCACAACTAAGTAACAAAAACAACAAAATAAGAAATGACACTACACAGCTCATAAACAACCATAAAACAACTAGTTGCGACTCTGCAGAAAATACTATTTGATGATGATTAGTTTAGTTAATAAAGAAAAAAACTTGATTTAGTAATATTCAAAAACAAATTAGTAGAAAAGAAAGTTAAAAATTGGCTAATATTTAATAACTAACTTTAATAAAAAAAAAATATCTCGTTCTTCTGACTTTGTAATTTTTTATTGTAAAGTTTTCTAAAATCCCTTATCTATAAAGATAAACCCCAAACATTGAAAGAGTGAAAAATACTATTGCAAAGAATTGATCAGCAAATTTAATCTTGAAATTTGAATTAAAAAAAAAAGTCGTCATTTTAGTAATGTTATTTTTCGCATTTACTTAAACAAAATAGCTTTCTGTAACAAAGATTTTAATGTTAATAAAAAAAAATTATGTAAAAATACTTGCATCATTTCAAAACCATGCGGTTCCTCAGAATCACTCTGTACTACCTTGTCCTATCAAGAAATAAATGACTTACTTGCTTACCCACTATGAACTTTAGAAAAACGAAATTAACCAAAAAGTTTTAAACAATATTAGAATATATAGCACAAGAAGAACAAATAACAACATCAAAAAAACAGCAAAAATATGAATGTTCTAAAGAAAACAATACCAATTGAAAGAACAAGATGGTTAAAGTTAACAACAATAATAAACGCTGTTAAAAATTTTACACTTAACTCGGCAAAACTAAAATTATCAGATAACAACCCAAAAACAATATCGAATGTTAATTCAGAAAACATTTTAGACACAAAGATCCCAAAGCTTTAATTTACTCATGAAAACCAAAAAAGCATCAAAAGACAATAATATAACCCCCTGAAGTCAATATATACTAAAATTCTTAATAAACCTCAAAAAAAAAATGTCTGCAAAAAGAAAAAATCCCTAAATCATGGCAAAACGCGCAAGTAATTATTATACACAAACAAGACACAAGCAATATACAAAACTACCGTTACATAAGCCTGCTAGCACACGTGTATCATTAAAATCATCACAAAAGAGACTAGGGAACAGTAAACCATCTGCAAACGATCCAAAGCTAATAGGAAAAGGGTGTGAAATACAACATCGCGCTACACATAGCTTTCATTGTCTTACCAAATTTTCAATGGCATGGACAAGGCACAAGAATGGACTCGAAATTTACCAGCTTCCTGAAGTATATAAACAAAAATGCCACACTACAAATAAAACTAGATAAAGACATAATCACCGACAAAATACCAATTTACCAAGAAGTTTGACAGGGTAACACTTATAATAATATTAACAATATCAAAAACTGATGATTATGGTCTCACAGTTAAACAAAGCTCCAAAGTCTAAAAATAATCTTATCAAAAACTAAAATCATGAGCAGTAGGGACGTAGTAGTTACCATCAATGACTAGACGCTCAACAATGTTGATGAATGTATATGACCATGTATGAGTCAAGTTTACAGAATAAAAATTTGTTTTTGCTCAAACCACTTAAAATGATTTTTTCTATATGAATCCTGATTTTTTCAGTGAACCGAGTAATAAGCAATCAAAATTTAAATAAATCGGGGTTTTTGAGATTTTTTAATTCTGCATTCTGTATTTTCTTTTTTTTTTCAAATTTAGATAAAAACGTGCAATTATATGTGCAAAAGATCCTGAAAATTTCAGAACAAGCCGTGTGCTACGCTTCAAAATATCACAATACATCTATACAATGTATCTCTGTTTTTTTTTACATTTTTTGATCGTTTGTAACTTCTCAGGATTGTTTTTTTGAAAAAAAATTAAAACAAAATTTTTCTTCAAGTTTATTTTTAAAATGCATTTTTACAGACATTTTTTTTGTTTGTTTGTGAAAACTTATTCTCTGAATAATTTTAAAGATAAAAGTTTCTTATAATTTTTTCCTAAAAATGCAATCCTGAGAAGTCACAAACGATCAAAAAATGTAATAAAACTTAAAAACTTTAATTTTTTCAAATTTTGATTGCTTATTACTTGGAAAAGGCTCACTAAAAAAATCGAAAAAAAAATTACATAATCAGAATTCATGTAAAGAAATGGATTTTCATTGGTTTGAGCAAAAAGCATTTTTCATTCAATTTACTTGACGTATACATGGCCATATACATTGATCACACTATAAAACGCGGCAACAAAAATCAAACTGCCAAAATGAACCAACGCATCTAACTGAGCTAGGTTGCTATTGGCAAACTCAGGTATAATCCAAAAAATACGGAGTTATATAAGAGAAAAAACAAAACATAAAAAGCTTGCGTTTTGCCAGTCACAACCTATAGCCTGAAAACAATAACCCTCACAACACAAAGCAAAAACAAGTAAAAAAATGCTCAATGTAAGTTTGAGGGATCATATAAAGAACAGTAAAAGCAGGCGTGACGGACGTGATCAAACGCATATGTAAACTCAAATAGAACTCAGTAAGGCATGTGTGCTGGCAAAATTTAACAAAACAAGTAGTAGAATAGCATTAAAAAAAACTAAAATAAGCTGCTACGCACTTAGCCCTCCAAAATCGAAAGACTAACCAAGTTTTACTCAGTGGAGAAGGGGTGGGTTTAAACACATATACATAAAGTATGCGCAGCACGTGTAATACAAAAGTTAAAAAAAAAGAATTCACCAGTCTTTCCTTGTCGAACAAACTTTATCTTGGGCTCCAATTGCTTTCTCGTTTGATACGGTATCTTCCTTCTTCCCTATGTGTGGAAAGCAATAAACTTGACAGGAACTGGAATAGTTTTGGGAAAAATCAAGTAGTTTCCCAAAAATAAAATTATAATATGTATATATAAATATACCCAAAACACCGTACACTGAATTAATGTATATAAATAAAAAAAATATGTACATATGTATCTTAAACCTAAATTGCACTCCAACATTTATACAAATTATTATAACTAAAACTAATAAAAGAAATATTATACCACAGCTAAATATTGCGGGCCATATACTGAATTAAAGAAAAAAAAAAAAAAAAAGCGTGGTAAAGATAATAAAAAAATATAATGGAAAGGGCTTCTTATTAGAACACGTGGTCCCTCGTTGAACAACACCTGGATCAAGATTGGGGAAGGTTTTATCGTGCCAAACTCGTGCACAAAACTAGTTAATTGTTGTGCTTAATTACTAGTAATAATTAACTACGATTACAATTATATAAGGCCTACCAGATAACTATATCTTCAGCACATGTATATATACATATATAAAAGTGATACTGAAGTAGCCTGGGAATAACTTGCATTAGGATTACTCAAAGACTAAGACTTATAAATTAAGAGAAAAAGAACAATGGGTAAAAATGAAAAATAAAAGGGAAAATTAAATCGACTTACCTGGAAGTATGCACGCACAATGGGAGAAATTATAAATTATTTTCGGTGAAATGTTTAATAAAAATTATCCGTTGAACACGTGTATTTATTTTAGAATTAAACATGTATAATCCGCAACTACTGCGTTCAGCCACTATGCTGATCACCGTTAAAAAGGACCGATTTTCAGGCCGGGAGGACCTTCTGAAAACAATCCTTCCCATTGCGCATGCTCTTCTTACCAACCAAGTAAATTAAATAGGAATGAAGGAAGAAATAAAGAAAACATAGAGGGGACAGGGGTAGGAGTGAGTACAATCATAAAACCACAAACAATTAACATGAACCGTGCTTATAACAATAAAGAATTATGAAGTTAATTTGAATTTAAATTAGGACTACAAGTCCCGTATTTTTAAAGTTTGGCAACACTGCGCAAAAGTCAGAAGATGAAATGAATGACGATGTTCACGTGAATGGTTATTGTTATTGTTAAATGTGTAAAATATGAATTAATTAATAATTAATTTAAGAACAACTATCACGGAATAGAACTTAAAAAAATGGTAGAAGAATAATTATTAAATGTTTGTTTTGGTTAGGTTATGTACAATCAAATGCAGGATAAAGGAAGAAACAAATCAATGAAATAAGGGAATGATATTTAAACAAGAGGACAAGGAAGAAAAAAAGTAAACATAGCTAAGGAATATTGATCTTGGAGAAAGCAACTGCAAGTAAATAGTTTAATAATCATAATAATCATACGGAACCAAACTGAACATTGGTGCCAATTTATAATAACTGCATCACCGCAACTGCATACGAAATGTATATATGTAAGTTAACATTTGCTGATGTTAATATTGTATATGTGTTTTATAGAAAACCCCTTTTCAACCAACAATTGAGATGCAACCCGATATACATCCCCATATGGAGAAAGCCTATTGTTAAGACTAAAGATGAGTATTAAATTTAAATACAATATAATATAATAACTAAATAAGTGTTTTTGTTTCATTTCAGATAAAGGATTCTAAAAAATAAATAAAATATAATATGATTGTAAAATTTAAGTTTAAGTAAATATCAATTTTACTATTTTTCATTGGACTTTTAAATTAGTAGTGTTACCTCCATTTCAGGATGTAACAAAGCGTAGGACGACCAATAAGAAGTTAGACAAATGATTTGAATTTGTTTTTAAAGAAAACCTACGTGTAAAAGTAATCAAACCTCTAACTTTTATGTTAATTAAGAGCTGTAAGCTGTTAAATGTTGATAAATGGTTAGGTTTACTTTTTAATTACCGCCAAATCATTTATATTCTTGACAATTTCTTCTACAGTGCAAATTAAAAGTCATAAAACTAGCAATGTTTAGTGTATTATGGGCCAAAACTTTCATATTTATGTTAGCAAGTGTGTCTTAAAGTTATTTTTTTGAGTAAAAATACAGACTTTGCTTTTACAAAAAAATCATCTCATGAATATTTTAGAGGTGGTCGTTAGTTCTGTATTCAGATCTAAGTCCAGTTTGTTCTCTAGGCTGGTAAAAATTAAACTTAAATGTTATACGTTTTGTAATAATCTTCATAAAAGTTATTTTGTTAAGTACAAATACAGACTTTCCTTTTACAAAAAAATCATCTCATGAATAGTTTAGAGGTGGTCGTTAGTTCTGTATTCAGATCTAAGTTCAATTTGTTCTTTGGGCTGGTAAAAATTAAACTTAGGTGTAATACGTTTTGTAATAATCTTCATAAAAAGTTTGCATGTATATGCGATAGAAATTTGATCAGTCTATAATTACCATATATATGTAATTGATTTATTTTTTTGCATTTTTTTTTGTGGATTATAATTTCTTTTTTGTGGACTATTATATTATAACAAATGAATTTAGGTGTTAAATGCCATAGAAGATTGATAAGTCTATAATTACCAATAATTAATTTTTTTTTTGTGCATTATATTTTATTTTTTGTGGATTAATAAATCTTGACTTAACTCGACTTAACACAAAAGTCAAATCTTGCTACCGCCTGGTAATTTGCCAATTAATTGTAACTTAAATTCTGAAGCAGAACCAGCTGCTATAACAATTAACGACTAAAATAAAATAATAAATCCAGTCTAATCAGCCTCTGGCCAACAATCAGCAACATTCTAAAAAAACTTAATTACATAATCAAAATTATTTAAGAACGTTTATAGGCAATGATCAAAATACTCCAGCAATACTGGTTAGTGAAAAACTAAATAGCACATCAAAAGTCTGCCTTAAAAAATCTAAAATCAATTATGAAAACTTTTCTGTTAACACAAGATTAAATAAAACAATTACTATGTTTTTAAATCACTATTTATTTCGTCACACTGTGACTACAGTTTCGGCTAACCTTAGCCTTCTCCAGACAAAACATAAATACATTAGTAAGAAACAGTACATATTTATATATAGGAAAAATCAAATTAAATTAAAAAAATATTCAAAAGACATTAACTTAATCTAATAAATGGTTTGTTAGTATAATTATATTATAATATATTATTATAATTACAAAAAACAAACAAACAATGTAATTATTTATAGATTAAGCAAGAGATTAAATTAGCAGGCGTATACGTCGTTTAAAAGTGGTGAATTGATTTTTTTTTATGTTTGTGAATTTCTAAAGCTTCTAATAAGTTTAGTTTTTTACTTTTTTTTGGCGTTATGCAAAATAAATTGTCTAAATTAGGAAAAGTGTGCTTTTCATTAATTATATGATTAGCAAATGTTGATTTTAAATTACCGTGTAAATATGATTTTTTATGTTCACTAAAACGTTGTTTGAAATTTCGACCAGTTTGACCTAAATATACATTTTCACAATCAATACATGTTAGCTTATATATTCATGATTCTTCTAGTTTATTATTTCTTTTCTTGGCGTAATTGAGAAAATTGCTTAATTTTGTGTTTGATTTAAAGGCTACTTTTAATTTTTGTTTTTTGAGAATATTTCCTATTTATTCCGAGATTGGGCCAAAATATGTGAAGCTGCAAAATTTTTCTGAATTTTTAACTGATGGGAAAATGGATTCCAAATGTTGGAATTTTTTCTTTCTACTTATTATTATATCAATCATTTGAGCTGTGTACCTATTATTTATCGCAATATGTTTGATTGTTTGAAACTCAAGCTCCAGGTTTTCTTTACTTAGTGGAACTGTCAAGGCTCTATGGACCATAGAATTATATCCGGCTACCTTATGAGATATTGGGTGATTGGAGTCTTGAGGAATTGTGGTAAAAATATTAATTAATAATTTGTTATTTTCTCTTGTTAAAGGAAGGTCTTAGAAGTTAACTTGGTTATTATAGTTTTCAATTCTACAGTAAACTGAATGCGCGGATGAATAGTATTTATAAACTGTAAGAAATTTATAAACTGTAAGAAATAAAAAACTGTTTGGCTGAACCTGTAAAACCTGCTAAAATGTCATCAACATATCTGTACCAAAATTTTATATGTGTTTTTGCAGAGATTGAAGAAAGAATTTTTGATTCTAAATTTGTCATAAAGATGTCGACAAGAAGTGGACTAAGTAGTGATCCCATAGGAAGTCCAGAGTTTTGTTGGTCCAATTTAGAATTTAATTTTAAATAATTTTGTTTAATGCATATTTCAAAAGCTTGCAGAAGTTCTGACTTAACGGAAATGTTGATTCAAAATTTATCAAGTATGTCTTGAATAATTTGTATGCATTCTTTGGGCGGGATATTTAAAAACATATTGCACACATCAAGTGATACTAGTTTGCAATTTTGATGAATGTTAATGTTTTTAAGTTTTGATGTAAGTTTAACCCAGTTTTTTTACATTATTGGGAGATTTAAAATTTGTTAACCGTTTGAAGTCTTGAATTAAAAAAGTCTGTGATGGAGCTATTTGTGTATAATACTACTGGTCTTATAGGATTATTCTGTTTATGGGTTTTTACCAAACCATATAATTTAGGGGCCAACGGATTCATATTTGTAGCTCAAAATTTATCAAAAATTGACGGAAAAAAGACAACGGATTCCAAAACAAAATTTTTGACTTGTTTTTTGAATTTATTTGTAGGATCAGTTTTTAGTATTGTTAAGTCTTCTGTATCTATAAAATTTTGAATTTTGTCTAGGTAGCTTTGTTTAGTTAAAATTACTGTTGCGTTCAATTTGTAAGCTCGTGTAATAATTAAATTGCCTGCTTTTACTTTTTGTTTTATTTGATTTTATTAATTTTTCCTCTGTCTTGTCGTCTAGTAAATCAATGGATGGAGTCTATAAACTAACTCTGCGTGTACTATTTTATTATATGTCTGAAGGACATTAAGTTTTCGGTAAAATGACCAAACTGTTTCCTTAAGCCATATCTTTTGTGCAGCTTCAATGGACGTTTTAGCAGCTTTAGATGTAGAAGGGCTTTTAATAATAACAAACTTGGGGACAAATTTCCTTTGGAAACATTCCTGATTGAACCAAATATTCTGTGACGTTATTCTCTGTTTCTTCATTAATTTCATATAAAGTTTGGTCAAAGTTCTGTTAACAACTGCATTGTCCTAGTAGTAAAGGGTGTTTTTTTAGAGGCAAAGAACTTTAAATTGCAATAAAACACAGAAAAATGTTTTTAATATCTTTAAAAATAACTTTATTTGACAGATAATTTTATGGCATTAATGTTTGAATATGATTTTGGGCATGTAACCGCCGCAGCTAAACAGTACATGGCGTAATCTGGAGATCCAATTTTCACACACTGTTTGCAGTAATACAGGCTGAATTTTGGTTGTTGGTTTCCAAATGATCAATTGTTTCTGGATTTTCTGTGTAGACATTAGTTTCTACATATCCCCAGAGAAAATAATCCAATGACGTCAAATCGCACAAACAAAGTGGCAGTTAACAAATTTATTTCGTGAAATTAATCAATTGTGAAATGTTTCTTTCAGTAAATTAATTGTATCGCGTGCTGTATAGTATGTGGCGCCGTCCTGCTAAAACCACATTTCTACAACATTAATGTACCGCTCACCGTTGACTGTAACGTTTTGAAAATCACCATTTTTGAAGACATTTGTACCAATATTTCTTCAATTTTTTCTGGATGTAATGGTGTTTTGACAATAGCTTGTGGATTATTATCGTTGTAAATGCGACAATTGTGTGTGTTAATATAGCCATTTAACCAAATGTGTGCTTCATCACTGAACAAAATTTTCAAATAAAATTATGAATCAATAGCAATGTTTTCCACGGCCTATTTACCAAATGTACGGCGCAAACAATAATCGTGTGGCTTCAATTCCCATACAAGTTGAATATTGTAGGCTCGTAAACCAAGATTTGTTTGCAAAATTTTCCCTAAAGAGGATAGACACAAGTTTATTTGGTGAGCACGATGACAAATTGACACATTTAAATTATCATTAACACTACGATGCACACTATCAATTGCTATTTGTGTGCGCACTGTACGACGTCGTACTGGATGCTTATTATCGTTTAGATTAAACGTATTGCAAAAACGATGCACAGTTTCTCAAATTAATTGCTCTGATAGATGATACACCATACAATGCACGTAATGCCCGATGAGTTTCTCGAACTAAACCATGTTTTTTTTTTAACAAATTTGAATAATTTGCAAACGTTGCTCCGTCATGAGATTATTCATGATAAATTGCCATACCAAACTAACCTCAAAACAACTAAGAACTATCAAATCAGCTGTCACAGATAAAAGTGTTGCCAATTTAAAGTTTGCTGTCTCTAAAAAAAACATCCTTTATTTTGTTATCAAACACAGTTTTCTAGTACATTAGAAACAATGTTAAAAATAAAAGAAAATCTAAGCCACAAAAGAATGTTGCAAGTGGAAAAACAAAATTTTTTCTATCATGTACACATAACACACAAGCAAAGTTTATAGATATTTTGTAATAATTTACATCAAATTAATAAAATCATTTACATAAATTTGATAAAATTTTGTAATGATATAACAATTCTATTCTCTATTTAGTTTTAAATATTTTAATATTATTTGGATTGTTGGTAATTTATAATTTGATTATATTATTATTTAGTAAATAAATAAATGAAAGTAAGAGCAAACAAGTTTAATTAGAAAACATGAGCTCCGTATATATTGTATTACAGAAGATAGTGTTACGTTTATTGTCAAAAAATACACGCATAAGACACAATATATTTTTTATTAAGGATGTCCCCGCAACAAACAATAACTTTTTCAGGAGTTTTCATCAATTTATTGTAGGGACGGAATAAAAACTTCATGGAGAAGAAAGAAAGACATTTCGTAGAACTCAATTGCCTCTAACGAAGTAATAGGTTTGTTATTTCTTATCATTATGTAACTTTGTTATTTCTAACGATCAATTTGGTTATGGTAGACGATTGTTTATTTGATAACACAAACACGGAAAACTAGACGGAAATTTAATAAGAATGTAATATACTATAGAAATGTAATTCAAGTTTGGATAGAAAAGTTAAATATAGAAATTGTCATCAAAAGAAAAAGTAAAAAGAAATAATATTTGTATTATAATACAGTTATTATAATACTATAAATGTAATTAACATAATAATAATATACAACATAAATAGATCAGTGTTTTTATTGATGCAATAGATCTAATCAAGCAATATCTAGACGTTCTGCTATAATTGTGGCGATAATATTTGAAAAAACCGTTAATGTCGTTATGAATACTATTAGCAAATTTTTTTATAATCTTACATATAAATACATATAAATAAACCTCGTCTTAACTATATGATTCCATTTCAAGTAAGTGTTAATAAAAATATAATTCTGTAATCAATTCTAATATAAAAAATGTATACAATATGGGGTCGTAACGATTTTGTTTTCCAAATACAGTTCAAACAACATTAATAACAAACAATGTTACAATAAATACAAAACTTGAACGTCACTGCTATGGAAATAATTAATCAAATCAGATTGTCTAACGTGGGTGATCGACGTTCGAGCCTGTACCGCGGTTCTAAAGAACGTCGGATTTACTCGCGGTTTGTTGGTGCTGATCGACTAGCAAGTGAAACAGCTTTGTTATCTTGGTATTATAGCATACAACAAAATTTTTTTATTTATTTATTTAAACATATGCCATTCTACCTTTCGGTGTATAACGGTGCTACAACAAAATTTAAAAAAAAAAAAACAAAAACGCCCGAGAGTTTGGGTTAAAAGTTGGATTGAGAAAATGCAAACGTCATCGCATACAAATTTAATTCGAGAATTGTCAGCAGAACCACTCGATTACAGAAATGATCTGAGAATGTCTGAAAAATTGTACAACAAATCATTGTCTTTGGTAACACCTATGATACAAAAGCAAAACACTACAATGCGAGAAGCTATTTCTCCTCATGAACGTTTGACTGCTACAATGAGATAGCTGGTAGAAGGTAAAACCCAAATCAGTCTGCAGTATTCTATTTTAATATCTAGGCAAACTTTTGGAACAATTATTTCATAGACATTTTTATACTCGCTTGATTAAGTTTGCCATATACAGAGACACTATCGGAAGCCATTTATGAATTTTATTTTAAAGTCGTGACTGTGAGTTCGCAGATCTCTAGTGCTGTCGCCAATAACTGGCGACTTGGCTTTCCGGCCGTGATCGACGAGCCGAATAAAAAATGAAGCAAATATGACAAGCCGCAAAGCAACTGAGAAAACCGTATTGCAATGATACACCGGCGAGTTTTACCGTCGAGCCATAACACCGCGGTTTTACTCGCTCGTCAATGAAGGCCTTTAGAAAAACTGTTAAAAATTACTTCTTCTAATCTCAATGCATGCGTTTTTGCACCTTAGCAACGACTGCCAGATTTGTACAAAAATATTACGTGTATATCTAATAATGTCACTTGACTTTTATGTAAAATTTCTTAAGTCTGAAAGTTCATAATTCCATTTTGGATGAAGCATGCTTCATCAGTAAATAACACATGAGATCAAAATTCTATATTTGCTGTTTTTCATTTTGTTTTGCTGAACCAAATTTCTAGACCAGTAGCCAAACTAACATTTTTAGCCCAACCGCAAAATATTGAAAAGAGCCTACTCAGAAACAAGTTAAAAAAAGTAGAATTTTGTCATTTATTTAACATTTTATTTTATAAATTCTGGGAGCTCCAAATTTTGAAATAAACGGTTAAGGAGGGCCTATAGTTGTGAGGTCTTCCTCATTGCATACTTTTGTTTACACGTAGCTCCGCCCCTGCACTAGATGAAGAAGCTTGTACACGTTGAATATGAAAAAATATTTTTTAAGAATTTGCCACACTATTACATGGTTAATACTTAGTAAATATGCAATTTTATGGGCACTTGTAACAAGATTTCTTTTAATCGTTTTAAAATCAGTTTTCTCTACCCAAACTGTTTTTACTGTTGTGGGTCTTATTATTGGACATTTTAAAACTATCTGTTTCACAAAACCTTGCGTGAATATTAATAAAAAATGTATGTGTTTAGTATAGATCTTTTCGAACATACGATTTGGACAGTTTGCAAACCGTTCAAACTATGCACACAAACAAATTACTGTGTATAAAAGATTGCCTAAGGATAACAAATATTTGTTTGTGTGCACAGTTTGGACGGTTTGTAAACTGTCCAAATCGTATGTTGGAACAGACCTTATAAAACATTGTAGAAATCTTGCTTTGCAATCGTTTATATTTTAAAAAAACTATATTTTTTGAAAACGCAAAGATTTTTCCGCCCTTAAAATACTGTTTCTCAGAGTAGACATAGTTATATGTCAATTTAACTAGAAAACATGAAAAAACTACCAAAAACAAATCTGCAGAGCAACGGACTGACGCTATAACCACAATGTTCCAAAATACTAGTGTCTTTCAAAAACCTAAAGAAGTTTTTCAAAAAATCTAAAAACCATTCAAAAAAATTTAAAATTTTGAATTTGCAAAAAATCAATCAATCTTCTTTACCCTATTTATAGTAAAGCCCGTAGACACCTAGTATATAGTGCATTTCTACAAAAAAATCAAAACATAGCTTTATACATCAGAAACCAGGAAATCCACCCAAAAACCAATAAAAATCTTATAGCACTTTTAGCTATGTGAGTAGAAAACTGCTTTAAAGCTATACAAACCATTAATACTAAAATACTCAAAAAATTAACCAAAATCTATCAGTTAAAACTATAACTTATTAAAAATCTTATATTTCTAAAAAAGTAGCAAGCTGCAACTTTGTCAATTTTTTCTTAACTTTACTACAACAAAAACTTGCATGCTAATCAAAATAAGCAAAACTAATCCAAAAAGTAGCTGAAACAATAGTCTTGTTCACGCAGATTCCCAATCTGCCATGAAGGTGCTGTTGACGCTTAGTCAAAAATATCAGTAAGAACACTTTCTTTGCTACAAATAAAAAATTAAAAAATTTACAAATTATCGGATTTTCATAAAACTTAACTTAACCCTAATCTTCAAGAATACTTTTGTTTGAGACTGCTACGCTGAATATCAACAAAATAATTTGATATCAAACCACGTCAATCTGAAGAAAAAATGCAGACGTTCAAAATTAATAACGTAGCACAAGCAAATACTCTGTTTTTGCTGTGACAATCAATAATCTTTAAGTTCAAAAATCTGGAACAGTACATTTCTTTCCAACTATTGAAAGTTTCAACACAACATTAGACAAAACATTAAATAAAAACACAAAACATGTTAGCAACTTTGGATTAGGTAAATTGAATGAACGGGAAGAAATGCACCTAACTTATTTGCAGAATAATGATATATATTACAAAAACACATTCTTACAAAAACCACTGCACAGAATGTGGACTTAGATGAACCCAAACCACAACATCAAAAACGGGATTGAATACATTCTCTCTAACAAAAAACAAATTCTGAAAAAACGTCATCAGACTGAACAAATCTAAGATAGGTAGCAACCATCGACTAGTAAAACTAACAATTGTGATAAATACCAAGACTAAAAAAGTTAATACTAAACCAGAAACAATACGAAAAAACTTTATTTACCAAACTGATACTGTTAAGTTGGATAAGCAAGCTCTGCCAAAACTCAAAAAGATATTTTTAATAAAAGTTAGTAGTCTAGAGTTAAAAAAGTTTATTTTATCATTAAAAAAAATTAGTTTTGTCTTTTGCTAGCAACCGTTTCATAGAACAACAACCACGTTTTTACTCAAACAAGCTACATTGTTTGAGACTTGGTTCAGTGTAGTAGCTCAATAGTAAAGCGCTTACATATCACGCAGGCCAACCAGGGTTTAACCTCTAACAAGATTAACTAAGAACTTACTTTTTATTGATTAGAGTGGTTTGAAAGTCACCTAATAAGCTGTTAGTCCCAACCTTTTTAAATTGGTTGTAGACTTACTGTGGCAATGTAAAACTACAAGAATACACTTTTGCCATAATTCGTGTGCTAAATTTGAAAGTTGTACACTGGATAGTTTAATTACAAAACTTTCAGCTGAAATAGGCATACGCTCAAATTTTAATCCTCCATAAACTGCAAAAAAAAATTTTGCACTTAAACTTAAAATTTTTGTAACTGCTTTTTTGCGTGCTGTCGCCATCGCAAAAAAATGTCTAAATTTATTTTTAAAGTTGATCATTGGCATAGCATAAAGAAATACAGGAACTTTGTCAAGTTATCAAGTGGCTTATAAACCAACTATAAAAGAAGATTATTATTGATTAGTGGACTCCTGGTGGGTAAGGGGTGACAGCAAGAACCACCAAGTAAGTCCGACCCAAATGTCAACCTCTCCTGCACGCGGTGCCCGCTGCTAGATAACAAACGAGGCTCTGGCAACCGAGTCATGGCGGTATAACCATTAAAATGGGAATTAAGGAAATGTAATTCAGACATCTAATAGCAACTATTAAATGTGCGGGTACTCTTTTACCCAAAGAATAAGAAACTATCTCTAAAGGCGGATGAACTGGAAACCAGTCAACGGCATAAGGATGTGGAAGGCACAGAGCAACCACCACATTAAAGATCCGCATGGATAAGCTCTAGTAACAATCATGAAAATGTTCACCTTTAAACAAATGGCCGGAGTTTCAAGTCTCCCGATCGGATCTCCGGGGGAAACAGTTGTGAATACCATAATGAGAAAAATAATAGACACCACTACAAAGATCAAAATATGTCCGTAGAACGTAAGAACAATGGCTCAAGACGGTAAAATAAACAACGCAATACAGGAGATGAAAAGAATGGATATAAAAATCATGGGAATAAGCGAGATGCGATGGCCGGGAGAAGGCCAACAAAACATCGGCTACAATTCAGGAACCTCAAACAACGAATACAAAAACGGTGTCGGAATGATAATCTGCAAATTAGTAGCTGCTGCATGCGTCACAAACTTTATATTGATATTAGAAAGAGCAATGATGATTCAAATTGACGCAAACCCCCGCCAAATAAACATAATACAAATATATGCACCAACAACACAACACGAAGACACCAAGATGAAAGAATTCTACACTCAAATCACTGAAACGATAAAGAAACTGTCCAAAAATGATCTAACAATTCTAATGGCTGATTTCAATTCAAAGATCGGCAAAAGACGCGAAGGAGAGCTCATAGGCCCACATGGACTTGGCAAAAGAAACGAAAGGGGCGAACAACTCAGTATATTCATAAACGAACAAGATTTGGTGATCACCAACACTTTCTTCACACTTCCACCGCGCAGGCTATATACCTGGAAATCACCACAAGACACACACGATCACATCGTAAGAAATCAGATAGATTACATCTTAATAAATAAAAGATTTAGGAACAGCTGCATATCAGTAAAAACATACCCGGGAGCCGACATAGGGTCGGATCATACACCACTAGTAGGCGTCTTTAAGATGAGACTGAAAAAGATCAGGAAGAAAACCATCAACAAATACGACTTGAGAAAACTAAAAAAAGTCAAAATCAGACAACAGGCAACAAACAAGATCAATGACAGCCTAAGATCATTACCAGCTTGTACCCGACCAACCACCAGTTCAATAACGGAAACCGAAATAAAGGAAATTAACAAAATAGTGGACAAGATAAAAAAGAACCTATTAAAACCTTAAACAACTAAGAAAAAGCCATGGATGACGGAGGAAATTCTGAAAGTTATGGAAGAGAGAAGCACAATAAAACCAAGTATATCAGAGAAGCTAAGGACAACGAGATGAGGGAAAAATGCACAGAAGTAGAAATTCTACAAAAGAAGCACGACAGCTTCAATGTTCATCGGAAGATAAGAGAAATGACGGGAAAAAAAACAAAAAGAACAAACAAATTAGTGGGTGAAGACGGAAATATAATTACCAACAAGGAAAAAATCAGAAGCATCTGGAAAAAACACATAGAAACGTTATTTCACGATACTCGTCCAGAGCCTCCGACCAAAACAAACTGCATAACAGGACCAAGCATCCTCGAAGAAGAAGTTTGCACCGCAATAACAACAATAAAAGAAGGAAAAGCACTAGGTCCAGACAACACAGAAGCTGAATTCCTAAAGCTTCTTGACGAAGACAACATAAAAAGGCTAACTACCATACTAAACCGTATATACAACTCGGGAGAAATACCATCACAATGGCTTACAGCTGAATTTATAACGCTGCCAAAAAAAAATAGCACAAAAACCTGCAAAGAATACAGAACAATATGCCTAATGGACCACCTTCTAAAAGTATTTCTTAAAATCATCCATAAAAGAATATACAGGCTATGCAAAGAACCCTTATCACCAACTCAATTCGGGTTCAGAAATGCAATTGGCACGCGGGAAGCTCTGTTCAGCGTACAGGTGCTCTTTCAAAGATGCAGAGACATGGACGTCAACATCTACGCTTGTTTCATAGACTACCAAAAAGCGTTTGATAGAATTCAACACCACAAAATGATAGACATTTTAAGAAACGCAGGATTAGACGACAAAGACCTAAGAATCATCACCAAGCTTTACTGGAATCAGACCGCCTCTGTGAGTTTGGAAGGAGGACATACAGACAAAATCAGGATTTTTCGAGGCGTAAGGCAAGGGTGCGTACTATCGTCCTTGCTTTTCAACCTATACGCAGAGCAAATATTCAACTAAGCCTTAGAAGACATCAAAGCGGGAATCTCAATAAACGGAGAAAAACTGAACAACATTCGATACGCGGATGACACAGTAGTCTTTGCCGACACTCTAGAAGGTCTACAAGAACTCATAGACAAAATAACAACAAGTAGCCAAAAATACAGACTCGATATCAACGCGAGCAAAACCAAGTTCATGATCAAAAGCAAAACCTACATACCGAATTGCCACATCCAAAGCAACCATCAGCCTATCAAGCGAGTGAGCAAATACACATACTTTGGCACCAACATCAACGACCAATGGGACCACTCGCAGGAAATAAAAGCATGCATTGAAAAGGCCAGAGCAGCGTTCAACGGAATGAGTGTCATATTTAAGAACCACCATCTTACACTAGACACAAAAGTAAGACTTTTGCGTTGCTATATATTCCCAGTCCTGCTGTATGGCGTGGAGTCATGAACACTCACCGAAGCAACAACCAAAAAGCTTGAGGCATTCGACATGTCGCTCTATAGAAGAGTGTTGAGGGTATCGTGGACGGAGCACGTAACAAACGAAAACATCCTACTAAGAATGTGTAAAGAGAGAGAGGTTGCAATCACCGTCAAGGCTCGTAAACTTGAATACCTTGGACACATCATGAGGAACGAGAAAACATCCTACAGGAAAAGGTGCTGGGAAAAAGAAGCGCGGGAAGACGGCGAATATCCTGGCTTAAGAACTTAAGAACTTGGTTCTCAATGACCACTGCTGCAGCCAACAAGGTGATGATAGCGAACATGATTGCCAACGTCCGGAACGGATAGGAACCAGAAAAAGAAGAAGAAGGACTCCTATTGTTGCTCAAGTTAAATAAATACTAACAGTAAACTTATGCACAATGGTTTTCCAAGCATTGTATTTCAAATACATTTTGCAAAAAAAGTAACATTAAAAAAAATAGTATTTTCAGATTATGGTCAACGTTTATAATCTAACATTTTTAGGAAACAAAAACTAAGACATAACATTGCCGCCACATACGATTCAAAGGCAATTGTACCACTCACAAGCTAACTCGGTAGAGCAAAAGCATAAAAAACTAAAAAAAAAGCATACGGATCCTGATACCAATTAAACTGCAAAAGACTAACCTATACTTAAGCAAATCCTAGCTTTAAGCAATCCTGATAGCACCCGGCTCTTGAAATAACTTAAAACAACCTCGAAAACAAAGAATAAAGCTAGCAAAACGCAAGCCATTTGCAATCTATACACTAGCAACTACAAGCTCTTCTGAGTAAGCTTAGGTAAGTCTTAGTAAGAATAAAAAAACAGAATTTGATTGAATCAAATCCAGTTTTTAAAATTTTAGCAAAATATTGTAGAAAGAAAGTAAAAAAAAACTGTTGCAGGATTATAAACAACCTATTTAACTCATATATGTTGGCTTTGCTAACTAAACTACAAAGCAGATCTTGAATTTTTGATTTTTTGTAAGTTTTAATCCTACATTGCAACGTTTTACAACTTGTTTAAAAAAAAATTATTAAGAGACCACCAAACCACTCCTATAAATATAAAGCAAGTATTATTCAGTCATAACTATTTTAAAGTAGCGCAAACGTGCTAAACTAGCAACCTGTAAGTGAGCTATCTTTCCCTTCATTTATGTAATTTTGCAACAAAATTATACAACATCCGTATGTTTTTAGCATAATGTGTCAAAAACGCTTAAAAAAATCTTTTTAGAATTTCCAACACAAAAGAAACAATCAAGAAACAAAAAAAAAACTAAAAAAAGTCAATAAATTCACCAACAGTGGTGGCCATCTTGATAACAATTGTAATATACAGCATCTAAACCACTTCAAACAAATGTTTGACAAAAATGAGACTCAACACCTGGAAGAACCAACAATGTCAAAAACAACTACCCGTATCAACCACAAACTAGTAGAGAAACACACCAAGGAACTAAAAAAAAGAAAAGCACCAGGGATCAACAAATTAAACAACAAACTGATAAAGTACGGTGGTAACCCACTAAGCAAACAACTAGCCAGAAGATCTTAAATAAAACAGCTATACCAACCGACTGAAAGAAAAGTATTACTATACCTATCTTCAAAAAAGCACCAAAAAAACTACAGAAAAATATCTCTCCTAAGCGCCGCAATGTAACTGTTCACAAAAATTATATGCAGTATTATCTCAGAATACATACCCATAAAGAAAAAACAACAAGGTTTAAAAAAAAAAAACAGATCTACCACTGACGCCATTTTCATCACTCGACCAATAGTCGAGAAATCAATCGAATACGAGAAACCGGTGTATATGTGCTTCATAGATTTAAGCAAAGCGTTTAATCAAGTAAGGTTAAATAAATAAAACGCGGGGCATGATTACAGAACTAACAAAAAAGAAATAACAATACAGTGCTACGCAGATGACGCAATAATTATATCAGAGAAAAAAAAAATGAATTACAGAGACTACTCTATCAATTCTACCTAACAGCAAAAAGTTACAACATGTCAATTGCAATACAGAAGACAAAATCACTAGTCGTAGCAATAGAACCCAGAAGATGCAAACTAGCTATAAACAACAAAATAGTAGAACAGGTGATGTCCTTTAGATACTAGGAGTAGAAATAAGTGCCCATCAAGGCAGGAGATCTGATGTAAAGAATCAAATTAATAAAGCCTCTAAAATAGCCGGATGCTTGAGGCCAATAATCACATATGCAACAATAACCAGGGCAGACACAAGCACAACTAAGAGATTAACCCAAACGGCAGAGATGAGAACTCTCCGAAGTATCACGGGACACAAGCTACGTGACAGAATACCTAACTAAGAAATAAGGCGACATACAGGAGATGAACGAGGCAGAGACGGCAAAAATAGAACTAACACATAAACAGAATGCAAGACAACAGAATTGTTAAAATTGCAAGAGACGGAAAACCACACTCTAGAAGGCCGCCGGGCAGACTATCAAAGAGATGGAGAGACAGTTGGGTGTCGACATTGCAAGAAACTTTTTAAGCTGAAAAAACAGGCTGAAAGCTTATTTCAAAAAAAAAAAGAAGAAGAAGAATAAAAAGAAAAAAAAGAAGAAGAAGAAGAAGAAAAAGAAGAAGAAGAAGAAGCTAAACTGCACACAGACAAACCAACTTCCGCAACAACAGTATTATTAAGAAACTTTTGTAGCAATAATGTATTAGAAGAAACACTATTAAAATACAAACTAACAACCTTTTAATTAAAAAAACAATAATAAAAAAACTAAAGGGACTTTTATCAGAGTGATATAATTTTAATATGATAAAA
The DNA here is from genome assembly GCA_963932245.1 of Tachinus rufipes. NCBI lineage: Eukaryota > Metazoa > Arthropoda > Insecta > Coleoptera > Staphylinidae > Tachinus > Tachinus rufipes. The sequence continues at coordinate 113,027,244 of OZ010741.1, read as the reverse complement.
TAACAACGGTTTGACATATCAATTTAGATTCTGCTTGTTGAAGCAAGATATTGTTTAAATGTCTACCAAGGCTTTGTCTACAATGACGCACACGTTCAAATTATGAATTAACTTGTCCAACATTTGCGGTTGTATGCCGCAATAGATTGATCCAAAGTCTGTAGATCGTCGGCATAGAGTAACGTAGCCCAAAAAAATAATAATTCATAGATGTCAAGTCACATGACCGCGTCGGCCAATTCACATATCCTCGTCGTGAAATAATTTAATCACCAAACTTCACCCTTAGAAAATAATGCATGGCATTAGTTCTGGCCACACAAATTTGCGTAACATAACTCTACAGCTGTCGTTAGAAACAAAATCCAATATTGCCGTTATGCCATGAATTATTTTAAGTATATAAGTTTCATATACAGACAAAACTACAAAATTTAAATAAATATATCTTGAGTATTAGATATTGTTGCCTTACATCTTCAATAACTTCAAAATAGTTAAAGTTTACAACAAAAAACTGCTAATAATTAAAATATCAATTAAAACATTAAATGCGTTTAATATACGTTGACTACCATTATCATTATTAAATTTTCAAAACTTGCAATGGATGATAGCAGTACTCAAATTAAACTAAACTTGTTGATAACAAGCGTTTCCCTTCAATTAATGTTTGTGTTCCCCAAACACATCAATAATTAACTAATAAAATTTTTCACATTTTAATAGATATCTTCAATTTGCAAAACAAATTCAGTATATCATATGTAATTTATAACTTTAAATTTTTGTGGCAATGGCCACAATTAGTAAAAAGTTCACCTTTTGCAAATTATGCAAAATCAGAATTTTGCAAGCAAATTACTAATAAAATTATTTTCATTTATAATTAGCACTAATTAGCAAATATATGCTCTTAAAAAATCAATTATTATCTTATTTTTTGATTTATTAAAAAATAACAAAATGAATGCATTATATAAATAAATGATGGCATAAACGTACAGATGTAAAAATAAACTATGGTTTTAATATACTAATTTAAATTTTAACTTTTCATATTCTAGCAAAAACGGTTGGGTTTTAAATGATTTTTAATTTAACTCGTTCTATCGAATCGACTGTTTGTTCAGCTGCGCAGTTCGCACGAAGCGATCCGCAGAGTTGTTTTACTAAGCAGAAATTATTATTGTAATATTGTCATTTGAGTTTAAAGTTAGCTTGCAATGTTAAATAAGTATGATATATTACATGTTATTACAACCTTATTAAAAACAAAATACAGGAAAAATGCAAAACAAACAAAAAAGATTCTCTTGCATTTGATATCAGAATATAAAAATTAAAGCTCATGTTAAAAAAATATATATATAACATTTTTTTTATCGAAAGTATGCAAATACTGCTAGATACAAATCTTTTTTGGGTAGAGTTCCAGCATGATGTAATGTTTATATATAAAAGAGTGTCACAAACATATGCATGTTTTAATAAAACCGAGCCGCATATATACAGTGAAAAAAAAAATACGAACACGGAAAACAAGACGGAGAGTAACGCAAACATTTTTTTCGCGTGAGATATACCACGGTTATTTATTGCCTACCCATTTAATGTTTCCACCTAATATCAATTTAATCATAAGGCAGCCGCAGAATTTCTTACCTATGCTTTCGTGTGTGTTTACTAATATATGGAGATTTAAAAAATATATTTTTGTGTGACTGACAATTTCAGCGTTTTCAAACATAAAAAATCTAATATAGGTCACATAAATATTGTCTACATAAAAAAATGTCTCATAATATTTGACACTTACATGGTATATGTTACACGGTGTAAATTCCTTTATGTGAAAACTTTTCTGCATGCATAGACATTTCAGTAAAAATAAAACGTCACTTAATATGCACAATCCTTAAACCACAATATTTTATAAAGTAGAATAATATTTTATATTTATAGTATAATACCTCACCCAATATCCATTAACTATTTATACGAACCTGAAACAAAATAAAATATATTAATTAACAATATTTACAAAAAGTGTATAAAATTATTATTAAATTAATTTATTTCTGAAATTTTAAACAAATAATGTAATTTTATTTGTGAAGTCAATTAAAATAAACCTCATAACAACCAGTCAATTGAGAAATCGTACTAAGCCAGTTGTACTTTTTTTTTCTTATTTAAATATGCCTATTATGCAACCAATGTTGCTAAAGAAAGGTATGCTATTTTATACTTTTCATTCGAACACATAATTTGGTTATTACAGAAAAGTGACAGAGGATCTGTCAAATGGTGTAAATATTTTAGTTGTACAAATACTCATATGCAGTTCCCATTTTCTACTTGTATAAATTGTTTACTCATTGAATTGTGGAATATAGGTGTTATGACGTGCTTTTATAGCAATATATTTAAATTTCAAATATTTTTTTTAAATTTATTGTAGTCGTGGAAAAAGTATAGTATACAACTTGCTAATAATGCCTATTCTGCGTTTGAATCAATGGTAACACTACAAAGGATTGAGTAGCAGCGTTTATACTTTTGTATAAATGTATCATATCATGCTATATGTACAATTTAATTTTGTAAAAAATCTCTAAACCAGTAAAAATTAATGAAATGTACATTCGTTTAAACTGGTTTCCTCAATTGAGACTTAAAGCTAGACAGGTATATGCTGAAATAATAATAAAAATAAATTAACATCACCTGTGTTTTCCTGTTTTTATTTATTTAGTCACACAAAGTTTTTAAAGTGATAACCGTGACGTGAACTGTAACAAAGTTGATTGTGTAAAAAACATTTTTTTTCTACCAATTAAAAATGTTATCAGTAAAATTGAAACAAAGCAAAAACTAATAAAAATGTCGTATTCTATCCAAACCAAAACTACGGTTTTGAATAATGAAAAATGTGCCAATTTTATTTTTCAATTTAAATTGGCCGCAATGGTGTTAAGTAAAAACTTGGAACTAGTTGTAGTTTAGTTGCATAGTTATTGTTATAAAAAAAAAGATTGTTTAGCTAAAATCAATGTCAATAAAATACCCAAAAATGTCAGTTTATAAACGTTCACTGTAAGTTAACAATAAAAGGTCTTCTGCATTACATTTTATAAAACAATCTTTATTAAAAGTATATAAGATACAATTGACTTGAATTAGTCCCAAACAATCACGTGTCACAATTTACGTTTGTTAATTAGGCCTTAAAATGCAAGGAAATGACAAAAAAAAGAGTCGTGATTGGTTTTTATGTCTTCCACAATTAAGCTGGCAGGTAATGCAGTTACTTTAAATAAAATTTGATACAGAACAAAGCTAACAGATTATTTGTGAAATGTGTTGGGAAGTATAGATGCCCAAAACATGTAGTTTCAACAGGATGGTATCACTTTCCATAAATCGGATAAAACATTGAATCTTTTAATAAAAAGATTTTGCAATCAAACAATTTTTCAATAAACTGATGTTAACTGGTCACTTAAGTTGTGGGACTTCAAATCATTTGATAATATCTTGTTAGGTTAGGTAAGGTTATTGCCAATCCATTAGTAACAACTGCTGGTATCATACAAAATTTAGATGGAAAATTAATTAAATATGGTGACAACATTCTAAAAGAAAAAAAAGATATTGCAAACTGTATTAATAATTTTTTTTCTACACATGCAGCAGAATTGGACCGAAAAATGGGACCAAGTAACTTGCTAACATCAATTACTCAGAACTCCAAAAGCTTCTTTTTAAAACCCACAAATGAGAAAGAGATACAACAAGTACTAAAGAACTTAAAGCCATACTCTGCACCTGGTCCAGACCAAATTTATTTAAAAAATCTTTTAACTGTCCCAAGCATCATTAACCCAATATTAGCTAAACTGATAAATAATGTATTTGAAAGTGCAATCTATCCCAAAGAATTAAAATTATCATACATAACACCAATCCACAAAAAAGGAGATACTAAAGACCCCCAAAATTATCGTCCAATTTCGCTAATAAGCATATTTTCAAAAATAATTGAGACAATTATCAAAAACCAACTTAACCTATTCATAAAAAACACTATTGGTTTTGACAAAAATCAATATGGTTTTCAAGAAAAAAGTGGAACCCAATCAGCCATCACACATCTAATGGACTATATCTACACTAACCTGGACAACAGCAAGTTTGTTGTTACTATATTTGTAGACTTAAAAAAAGCCTTTGACACTGTAAATCATAACCAGCTTTTAAACTACTTGGAGGCAATGGGCATCAGAGGAAAACCACACCAGTTACTAAAGAGTTATCTCACTGATCGAAAACAACAAACAAACATTAATGGAGAACTAAGTGAAGAAAGAATTGTACAATTAGGCGTCCCACAAGGATCGGTGTTAGGACCATTATTGTATCTTCTATACATACAAAACCTCCAAAACTGTGACCTTAAAGGAAGTTACATAGTTTATGCTGACGATACAGTATTACTATACACTGGTAGTGACATAAATAAAATAAGTGATTCCATCAACCAAGATCTATGTATATACAATAAATGGCTTGTAAGCAATAGACTAACAATGAACAAGGATAAAACAGAATATATAATATTCAAAAACAAAAATATAAACTGTAATCAGATAAGCCTGAAAGTGAACAATACAATTCTAAAACAAGTGAAAGAGACAAATTATCTAGGGCTATTAATTGACGAAAATTTAACGTGGTCTAGTCACATAGCAAAAATTAAGAAAAAACTAATACCTCTAATTGGTGCTATAAAAAGATGTGATATTAGATGTAGTAAAATAAATAATCTTATCTATAACAATGTGATAATACCTAAAATAATGTACATGATACGTTTTTGGTCAAATACAACTCAATATCTAATAAATTCAATTAACAGACTGCAAAACAGATGTATAAAAACACTGTTAAACCTACCATACCTCACACCTTCAAAAACACTATATAAAAACAGACTAAAACTTGAAAACATTATAAAAATAGAAAAATGTAAACTTATATTTAAAATTAACACTGGAACTATAAAGACAAACATCTCATTAGTAAAAAGATGCAACATGTATAACTACAATACAAGAAAGAAAAACGACATATATAACCCTTCTATTGGTACTAATAAAGGAAAACACAACATCGTTTATGACTGTGGAAAAGTATACAGTGAAATACCAGAAAACATAAAGCAATCCAATAATATAATCACTTTTAAAAGACTTATAAAAAATCACTACCTTCAACAATAACTTGTTACCACCTATTATCTAATAGTTCTGTATTACTGTCATTTATTCTTTAAAAATGTATAAATGTAATAAATAATATGTACCACCTTTAAACAGGCTGTAAGCCTACTGGTGCTGCATAATATATAAATATTGTATTAATGTAATGTAATGTTCATATGTAATATGTAATATAATATAAATAAATAAATAAATAAATAAATAAATAAATAAATAAATAAAATTTTTCTTTTTCATTAACCTAGTGTTATCCAGTATATATAAATATCATCTTATATTTTTTTTCATATATTCATATCTTGCGCTGTCCTAATTTACATTTTTTCGATTTTGTTTCAAATCAAAATCTCGTACACGGTCAGTTTAATATAATTGCCATTGTACAAGTGAAAACAAAACGAAATTTGGATGTAAAATTTATTTAACCATCTTCTTCTTTTCTTCATTAGCCTAGTGTTATCCAATGTTGAATAAAGATATCTTTTTATTTTTTTTCATATCTTGCGCTGTTCTCATTCACATTTTTTCGGCTACTTTTAATGTAGTCTACCCATTTTATATATGGTCTTCCTTTACATCTTTTAGGTTTTCGTAGTCTTCATTTTTTTACTTTGTGTGTTTATCTTGAGTCTGCATTGAGTCCAACCCATTTCTATTTAAGACTTGCAGCACGGGTCAGTTATTTTTGTTTTATTTCAGATATTTGTAACATGTTCTATTATTGTGTTGTGTTGTAGTTTAGTTTTGTTAGCATGCAGATTATTTTTTTGGCATCGTTGTTTAGTAACTACGTCGTCTGCAAATGTTAAGTAGTTGAAGTATACTCCTTCAATGTTAAGACCTTTGTTGTCCCACGATAATATTTTAAAAACAATTTCTAGTGATTTCTAGTGATTCTAGTGTACAATAGCACTGATTATTGCTTGTTTTCTTTTATATTTACAACGTTCCTTTTCTTCTTCTTCAGCCTGTATCTATCCACTTCTGGACAAAGGCTTCTTTTAAACTCTGCCACACGGTCCTATTTTAGCTTTCTGTTGCCACAAATAGCCGCCGACTTCTCGGATTTTTGGGGTCATCCCACACTTTTCCTAGAGGTCCGTAGTCTCTACTGCATAACCCGTCTACTTTGCTGGGTCCTGCCATATTGCAATGGCCTGCCCAGCTTCACTCTAGGTGGATTGCGATGTTTCAAATGTAATCCCTTTGGCTTACAGCTAACATGGCCCAATCTATTGCCCTTTGGCAAGTTGTTTGAAGACCATACGTTGTTACGGGGATGCACTTATTGTGCACCTTCTTTTTTAGTCCATATGGGATGCTCTGATCTTTCAGTATGTAACTCAACTTACCGAATGCAGCCCAACTCATCCTAATTCTGTGTTTTACTTCGGCGCATTGGTTTTCTTTTTCAAGTCTGATCACATGACCCAGTTACACATACTCTGCTACGTTTTCTACCACATTTTGTTCTATGAAAATAGGAATTTTAGTATCACTCATAATTTTGGTCTTCTTGAGGTTCATCTTGAGACCAACTTCTTTGGATGCTAAAATTAGTTTTGTGAGCATGTTTTTTTTAACTCCCTGATGTCCGAGCTAATAAAAACTATGTTGTCGGCAAAGCTCAAATAGTTCAGATGTTTTCCATCGATGGCTACACCGTTCTTCATCTAGTCCAAGCGTTCAAAAACATCTTTTATTGCCTTGTTATTAATGGTGTCATTGTTCAGCTTAATTTAAAGTGTCGTATTTTCATAGATGTAGTTAAGCAGGTTCGAGTATCTGTGCGTTGGTCATTGCATTTAATACCGCCCATAACCCGATCGAGTCGAAGGCGTTCTCGTAATCTACAAAGGCTAGGTGTAGAGGGATGTTGTATTCTATCAATTTTTCAATTAGCGATCGAATGGTTTGGAAGTGGCAGGTTTTTGAAAAGGATTTAGTACAGTAGACCACCTTCAAACCATTCACATCGTTAAAAATTAAAATTGCTATACAATTCCAAACTTGTTGGTTTTCCTACGATAAAACTTTTTTTTAGTCTATTTAGTCCACTTCTGAACGTAAGCCTCTCAGTACATCTTTTATATCTGTCAATCTTACTATTGTCAGCCATCATTTTTGAGGCCGGTATTTGCTCCTCATGGTCTTGAACGCCAGTATGTGACTTTGACTGCTCATCTATAGCTGCTTTGTCTCAAAATGTGGCCGGCCCAGCTCTATTTTAACTTTGCTGTTTTTTTGCCACGTCCGTTACTTTAAATTTTTCTCTGATTGTCTCAATCTTGATTTTGTCCTGTAAAGAGATTCCGATCTTAGTGCGCTCTATTGCTTTTTGTGTTGTTTGCATTATATTCTTATTCTTTTTGGCAAGTCAAAAACTGTTGTTTCCAAGAATGTGTCGCAAATTACTAAAAGTCGCCTAAGTGAAGCTTATGCGTCTGTTGACGTTTGTTGTTAGATTTTCTTTTCTTAGCTTAATTCTGTACCCAAGGTAAAGGTGGTGGTCTACGCATTTGATGGTTTCATTTTCTGGTAATGTTTTTAGATTCGTCGAACTTATTCCGTATGTTATTATTTTAGACATTTGGTTTAATTGCTGCAACATCTGTTAGTTTTTCTAAGTCGCTTCATAATAAAACAATATCTTTAGCAAACCGTTGGTAATTAAAGTACGGAGCATATCTACCTTTACTTCTTTTGAACCCCATTTAAGTTTTTGAAGACGTTTTCTAGAGTTGCAATGAAGAGTTTTGATGCACCTTTCTGGCAATTTTTCCTTTATTTGTTGTGTGTCCGTCGTCAATCTTAGCACGCAGTGTTACATTTTTAAATGTGTTTTTAAGTATGTCCTGAGTCTATTTTTGTATTTTCCAAGGTAACTAACCACAATTCAAAAGTGTCAAAGGTTTTGTAAAAATCCACAAATGCTAGATGGAAGGGAATATTCACTTAGTGGTCTTATCGATTAGGTTAGAAAGTGTGTATAAATGATCGATAATACTGTATCTACTGCAAAATCCTGCTTGTTTAACAGGTTGGTAAAAAGTCGAGTTTTGTTGTTAAGCAATTGCAAATTATTTTAGATTATATAGTTGTAAGAGCAAACTGATGAGGCGGTAGTTTTTAATATTAGATGTGACACCCTTTTTAAATATAATGACAATTTCTGCATTTCACCATTCTGCGAGAATTCTACTTTCTTGCAGGCATTTGTTGAGTAGGGTATAAACAGTTTTTTTCCAGCATTCATCAGCCATGTTTTAACATTTTGGTTTTAATCCTCTCCCGGACATTTATTGTTCCGTATAAGCTTTAGGACGAATCTGATTTTGTATACTGATATATCTGCTATTTTTTCTAATCCCCACGTTTAGTATTCTTAAATGCATATCGGGTTTCATGACCGATCTGAGATTATAACTTTATGCTAGTTTTTCATTTTGGTTAGTTTTGGTCTTCTCTGAGTTGTTTTCAATTTTAGCACTTTTATATTGGCATCATTCTTAATTGTATTTAGAATCATGTTGGTCTTGTATTTCCATATGTTTTTTTGAATGTCTTTTTTCACATGTTTGTTTAGTTATTTGTATTCTTCTGTTTCATTATTTTCTTAGTGTTTGCGCTCAGTTTTGGATCTTTTGGTTGTTTTTCTTTTGTGCATACTTTTTTGCCACCGTTTGTATTCCTGTTTTTATATTCTCATTTAGCTGATCTAAGTGAAAACTTTTGTTTTAATGTACAAACTAATTGTTAACTAGTCCAACACAATTATAATTTTTCTTAAAATTTTCACAAAACAACAATTTTCTGAATAATTCATTTTTTTCAAAAATTAATCAAGAATGTGCTAAAATATAACTTTCTTTAATTTAACTTAACTACAAACGGAAATCCGACCCACATCACAAATGACCAAAACAAGGCAATAACTAATGACATGGATAAATGTAATCTATCCACCAACCGAATTAGTACATACCAACCAAATTAGTACACGCCATTAAGGTTGCAAAGAACTACAAAACACCAGGTCCATACGATACCTACGCAGAATACTTCCAACAGATACAGGAAGAAAACATAAACTTAATCTTAAAACTATACAACAAAATCTATGACACTGGACAACTTCTAATTAATGGAATAGCTAAAGTCCACGTTCATAATGCTTCCTTAAAAGCAAATAGCAACCAAATGCAAAGATTACAGGCCCATCTCGTTAATAAATCACACATTAAAAATATTTCTACGCATTATACATACTAGGTTATTTAATAAACTTGAAAGGCTAAGCGGAAACACTCAGTTTGGATTCAAGAGTGGAACCGGTACACAAAAAGCAACGTTCTGCCTAAACACATTAGTACAAAACTGCTATGACCAAAAAAAGGACATCTTCTTGTGTTTTATCGACTATTAAAAGGCGTTTAATAGTATTAAACACAAACAGAAATAGATGAAAAAAAACAATCAACAACCAATTAACGACAAAAGAAATTGAGATAAAAAGAGGGGTACGTCAGGGATGCACAATGTCACCAATGCTATTTAACTTCTACGTCAAACAAATATTCTCAGAAGCCTTTGATGATATCAAAATAGGAATAAAGGTGAACGGTACTACAATAAACACTATAAAATACGCAGATGACACAATGATCATAGCAAGCAACCAATAAGACCTACAGCTACTAATAAACAACATAAACAGAAAGGGTACAAAAACCGGACTAAGAATTAACAGATCCAAAACAAAATTTATGGCTATAAGCCGTAACAATCAAGCAGGGGCGTCCATCACAGTAGAAAGAAAAACGATAGAAAAAACTACGAGCACAAAATACCTAGGCACACTAGTAAACTACAGATGGGACCCACTACAAAAGATCAAGAATAGGGTACAACAAACCAGACAGGCATTCAAGAAACTAAATCCCTTGCTATGCGATAAAAACCTTAATTTAGAAATCTGCCTCAGAATGACCAAATGCTACTTTGGCCAGTGCTGAGAAAAGCAGGAGTGGACAGATTATTATTCAACACCAAAAAGCAGCGCAAGATAGGATACCTGGGTCACATACTAAGTTGGCCAAAATATCAAATTTCCCAACTCATACTTAAAGGAAAGATAGAAGGCAGAAGGGGCACCGAACGTAAACAGCTATTATGGCTTAGGAATATTAGGAACAAGACCGGAATAAGAACGTTTGGCGACATATGCCAAGCAGCAATAAACAAAACTTTAACTATTATACATCAACTAATAATTTGCCAACGCACATGAGTGTAAAACAACAGAAGAAAAAGAAGAACAAAGTTTTTGTTCCGTTAGCATGCAAGTTACTATACAATCTCAGACAAAGCAGCAATGCATTTTTCAATCAATATGATAGTTACACTCTTGTTTTACTTTAAATAACTTATTAAAACATCAATATTGAATTAAATATTGATGTATAAGTTGTTTATATGCAAATTTGTTCCACACAATATTTGGTTACTATACTAGAGATAACTACTGCTCCAAACACCGAATAAGATATCCTCGATTTATTTCTCTCCAAAATGCTTTAACTGAAGATTGCAAAAACGCATTTCCATATTTTTTCAGTAGATAGCGTTATTTATTTTGAGTTCAAATTTAAATTGATAACATTTCTGTTTCGGTAACAAAAATGTAGCTGTGCTAAAAAAAGTATAATACTTATTTAATAAATACTACAGGTCGCAATAATTAGCAAAATTTAGTCCTCTAAGTTTTGTTTTGCTAAATTATTTTCTTGATCTGTAAAGTGTACTTACTAAATACATATCCTAATATATATACTATTTTTACTACTATTTCTAAGAACGTAAAAGAATGTAATTCAGTAATTATATATAAACTGTGCATTCCTTTAAGTTTGCCGCTTTTTCTCAGATTCACAGTTAGACATGTATACTCTGTAATAATATTGTAAATAAATTAACATTAACTGTGCAACAAATTTTTAAATTTATTTTGTAACACACACAAACCTTATCATGATCCAGTTAACAATACCATGTTAATTACTCAGATACATGCCAGACTACAAATAGATCCGATGCAGTTACAAACATATCGAGATGCAATTATTTGAAGTGATTAAGAATCCACTAATGAAGATCCAGACAATCTTCAAGATAATTAAAGCTAGTTATGTGTCAGCTGCCATAGAAATTAGTTTATAACTATTGTGTATGCTGGTGATGATTACAATTGTTCCTATTAGAGTCACGAGTGCTTTGTATCAAGGGTTTGCCTATTACCAAAGCTAATAATACCCGTAACTAATTATTATTACTTCAATTAAAAACATAATTAAATGATAAATTATTTATGAATCGCAATAAATCTTTTCACAATACGCGATTATAATTTTGCAATCGTTTTCCTCATTAATAATTTCTATCGTAAATTGTAATTATGAGTACATGCTTTTGCATTTATAATTAAACTCTTCAGTATATGCATTGTAATCAATTCGCACAAATATTGTTGTTTTTTTGTTGGACTAAATCCAATGAACGTGTTTGTACATTCAAAAAGACATTTCGAATTGGAAATGTATGGTGTGTTAATTATTTTTGGAATTATAAATGCAGTCATAACTCTTCATTAACGGGATTAAAATAGGTCGTATTATTTTCAGTTGTGTGATTGAAAATACTGCACAAATAATACTAAAGTAATACATTAATATTATTACTGCATTAATATTATAATAGGTTGTACAAACGTTAAATTTATATTAAAAAATAGTTAGATTTGATTTATTATAAAATTGTTACACATTCATAAATTATATTTTATTGCTACATTTAATTTTTTAATTTTAATATATAATTATACTCATTGAACACAATTCAGTTTTTTACCAAGTTTCACTTTCAGCACTACCAAACGTTCAATAATAAATCTACTTTATGATAGTATTTACAAAAACAGTCAAATATCATAAATATTATTTAAAAATAACTTAACAAAAATAATATTCTCTTGCACAGATAAAAATCAGATCAATGTCTTAAGGAACAAAAAGCATAACAGCATTTACCGACCAGTTCATAACTTAACAAATACTAAACTTCAATATTGTTTTCTATAAATTTTGTGGAGAATGCATTAAACCCTATAATACTTTTATTTTGCCAACTACGTGACGTAATTATTTTATTAAATTATTTGTAAATAACTAATTGAATCTTACACTGTCAAATGCCCCAGAAACAATATTTAATTCTATTTATGCTACATACCTGTAAAATTATGCAAATCTTACAACTTTGCTTAAATAAAATCGAAATTAAAGTTGGTTTGTTTGTTTGTGCACATTTGCCATTTGCTTTACAAAGTAACAATAAAATTACTTTGAATAATTAAACAATAATTTAACATAAATGTTAAATGCATCTACATTTACATTTAAATAATGTAACAAATCAAAATGAATTGTTTATAGTAACAAATTGCAATCCCGCAACATACGAGAGATTGGATATCATCCATAATTGATTCTATACAAATTTACTTTAAACAGATTAATACTTTTGTTATAGTTATTTAACTAAAATTAAAATGGTGTTTTCAAATAAAATGCATAATCAATAATAAAGTTAGTATTTTGTTTTAAAAATTAAAAAAAAAAACTTATTTTATTATATTTTTTTACTATTATACATACACTATATAGTAGAAATGAATAATTATTATTTTGTTCCAACCTTATTCGTTTTTTTCTAAAATTTCATTAAATAATTTAGTTTAACTCTTGATATCTTTCTCCGCATTGTCCTATATGTTGTTAGTAAAAACCTGTAGTAGGTTTGTTCCCATAGCGTACATCAATGCTGCTGCTTTTTTGTTCGTATACTTTTTGAGCCTTCACCTTTTATTACCGCAACACAGTGTCGCATTTTTATCGTCTGTGCTTAATTACTGACTACGTAAATTATATATAAGTTTTTTTTTTTAGTTTTAGTTTTTATTATTTTCTTGTATTCACAGTTTTATACAATAATTTTTTTTCAGTTTTTCTCATTTGTTAGCTTCTATTATTATTGTCAAAGATAAATAAACCATGCATATAATATTTATTTATTTTACTGGTTTACTATTAACCCAATAAATTTTTATTTCTTACACTTGCATATTATATCATCTTCAACCAAATCTATTTTTGATAATTTCGCATTTAGTTAATTTAATTTTCAACCACTTTTTTAAGAAATTGGAGTCTTATGTTGGCAATTATCTGAGTTATGTTTGTTACCAAAACATCAATAAATTGGTTAGTTTATTGACAGATAATAAATTTAACATTCAAAGAAAATAAAGTGTTAGATCACACAACTTTAGTGGCTCAGCTAACAGGTCCGTTATCTAATTATTTAATTAGTTCCTAAATAATTCCATTGTTGGGTTAGCTGTATGACATGTAGCGTCATCTAGTTATAATTATATCGTTTCCATATCAAATTTAGAATTAAATCATTATTGTCATCGTTCTGTTTTCTGTTAACGTAGCTTCTGCTTAAGTTATTGGAGCTGGACCTTGTCAAGCACCAAACCAAAGTTTTTACTCAACAAGAATTGACAAAACGTAGACTTTTATCACAGCAAAATGCAACCAAGTCCAACTTTCAGATTTTTTTTCAGTTTTGTCTGGTGAAAAATATACCAAAACTAGAAAAAACCTGAAGTTTCCTCAAAACTGTTGGCCTATCAATCTTCTTAGCACCTTAATCAAGATCACTAAGAAGGCGGAATCAAACAACATTCTCCTATCGTACCAGCACAGGTTCAGACGGAGTCATTTGTCTGTTCATCAACTAAACCGAGTAACAGACTTTATAGTGCAAGGATTTGGACAGAAGAAAACGGATAACGGAGATAACGGAAGTTCGTAAAGGCTCTATTCTCTCTCCGCTGCTATTCAATCTATACGCCGCTGACATGCCTTCGAGATTAAAGCACGGGGTCGGAATAGCACAATTTGCTGACAATGCAGCACTTCTATACTCTTTAAAGTTGCCTGAAATGGTCACTTTAAGACTTCCAAAAACCACAAACAACCTCAAAAATGGTTAGACAAGTGGCAAGCCAAAATTATTCCAGAAAAAAGCAAAAGCTGTTTTTTTCACACGGCGACAAATCATACCTGATGCAAATGTTCTTTTAAACAACGTCCTTATACCGTAGTCCAGTACTGCTAAGTACATAGAGATTACCTTTGAGAAGGGGCTCACGTACAAACTCCACGTGCAGTCCATTTGTGACAAAGCCAAAATGGCAAAAAATCCACTTGTTTTAATGTTGCGTCAAAATAGTAGCATGTCATCCTTTAAGAAAACCCGGTTCTAAACATCTATCATCAGACCTATGCTTACTTACGCGACTCCACTATGGGGATTGGTAGCTAACAGTCATTTCAATAATCAAGAGGCTTTTCAAAGTAACACTCTGAATATGTTCCACAGAGATCCATCCGTCCAAAATTTCGCAAATCATCAAAACCCTAACCTAGCTCGACTCGTCGAACTAGACATAGAAAACTTTGTTTTTCTAACAATGCCAAATCATAGGCAGACCAAGTTACAAAGATCTCAACATTCTGCTTTTGCAAATAAAAAGCAGGTGCTTATGCAATAACAACGACATAAATTATAACAATAAAAAACTAAAAACGTTCTTATTTAAAAATAACATTGATGTGATGTTATTATACAAATCTCCTAGAAAAATTTAAAACATTCCAAACGTTTTCACGTATTTAGTAAAGTTATACAGAGCACTGCGACTTGAAACTGCAATCCTCGTCAAACAATTAGCTAAGTTAAAAATCCCTACACCCGTAACTGTTGAATTAGAAGCAAATTTAATTGCCCTTAATGTTTGTGGATTAGGATAGATAAAGTTTGTTTTAGCATATCAGTCGCCAACTAAGCAGCTAGTAACAGCAGATCTCAATGTTATACTAGACGGCCAGCTTCAAACAATTTTTGCTTGATTTTAATTTAGAGTATCCAGCTTAGCATAGCAAAATAACAAACGCTAAAAACAAAATACTGTTTAGGTATGCCCTGGGTAAGACCAACACCGTACTAAAGCCTGACATGCTAACTTATTACAGTTACCAAGTGTTCCTTGAAGATGTACTTGACATCAAGAACATTGCAGTTCAAACAACAATTTTGGTAATTAACGACCTAAACTCAGACTACAGCCTAGTAGTCTTAGATTTTTTTTAAAAGATGTGAAGAAAAAGTCAAGTCGTTCTATAATACTGTCAAAGTTCTCGTTTTCACATATTTTAGAAGAGAGCATCAGATCACTACATAACGTATAAACGGCTGAATGAGTTGACAGCGCGGTTGTTGACGTAGATTAAAGACCACTGGTGTCAATTCTTTAATGATAAAAAAAACATTTGATTAGATTTGGTACTAAAATATACTCCTGATATTTCAGCGTTTCAATTTTAATTAATAATGAACCAAGTGCTTCTTATCTGAAAAGAAAGACTTTGTCTTTGGCCTTAAAGCTATATGGGCACGTGTCTACCATTTACTCAATCAAGGCAAAAGTATTTCAAGTTTTAGTTCTTTCCAATCTCCAATGCTCTTTAACTTGTATGTATAAGACATGCATTTGAAAGTTATCACGCTAAAACTTCGAGTTACTTCTGATGCACTTAAAAGTTGGCTAAGGTACTGAAGGATAAAAATATCAACTCTGAAAAAAAATAGTGATTTTTCAACTTCCACTACACAAAATCAGCGCCAAAAAGCAAACTTCTATCGAAAACGTCACTTATAAGGCAGTCAGATAGAAAGGTTGTACACAAAAATGTAAAAAAAAATCCTGGTGTTTACTCCGGGAGAGGAAACAGGGAATGGGATAATCAGTAGAAAACTTTTATACTTTTCCAATACATTTATAAGTCTTCTAAAGATTCCCCTTCTAAGTTTCATTTCTATTAAGTCCCAGCTATTACCAAGTACGGAACAAAGACCACAAAATCCATCTTCTACCGCAATTGCAACTTCCTGGTTTTTAACCTGGTGCCATCAACGACCACACCGCAGTTACATGTCTTGTCCGGATTATCCGGAGAATTGCACACCTAAACATACTTGTGCCAGCCAAGTTTTTAGGATGGCCACTGGTAGCTGTTCCGTCACTTACACGTTGCTTCAAAAACAAAACACATAGTTTATATCGAACTGCACCTTCTGTTAAAAAATGAAAATCTGCTTCGACGATCCGAAAACTACCACTAAGAGTACTTCAAATACTTTTAAACTTGGACCTGCTGCCCACTTCGCTCACTTCGGAGACCAAATAAAGCGCCACTTACAGTTTGTTTGACAGTATTATCTATAAAATATTTAAATACACTAAAAATAAACCCTTTACAAGAGTCACAATTAGTTAGATTAGCGTTGAAAAAAACTGAAACAGTATATAATTATATAGATGTGGTTAACTCCGCAAGTTTTTTATTATGCCCCATTATCTGATTATCAATCATAATTTTGTTATTGACATTATCTTCAATATACGTTTCTGTCTGCTACTATTAAAAAGCGCCAACTACTGCGTCTCTTTAAATTTGTAAGGTTTGCATTGGCGTTTACTAACTGAGTCGTTGAAGTTTAGCAAAAATAGTGACCAATTAATTTTTTGTACATATATTTTGAATTTAGTGTTTGTTTTGCATTTGCCCAAATTGTTTATGCCTAAATTTTACATAATTAATTTTGAATCTAACTATACACTTTCTAGCAGCGTACCATTTTTAGGAATTACAATAGATTTTAAATTATTTTAATCTTTTTGAATTAATTTTTTTTTGTTAAAAATTTAATCAAGCCTTTTATGCAATTTTATAAATTAAATCGGTAAATCACAACAAATATATAATGCAAATGGCTAAAAGACTACGGTCGATAGCCGTTTGTACAAAACATTTTTTTCCTTCTATGTATTATACCTGCTCAAAATGTTGTAAATTACTTGTGCAATAAAAATGTTATATATATATATATATATATAATGCAATGGCTTACTTACATATGGGTTACAATATAATAATATAGTGTATCAACCAAGTTTGCGGCAAAATGTTACTGTTTTCTAGACTTTACTGAGTACGTGAATTTGTGAAACTATTTGATACAACATTTGTTAAACCACGGCAAAACAATCTTTAAATATGAGATCCAGGACGTAAGTTACTATTGCAGTCTTACAAATTTTGATTAATTTGGCGTATGGAATAAACAAAAAAAAGTGCCAAAACTCAAAAAATCAGACAGAGCTTCATACGTTTTCAAATGCAATTTAATAAACTTGGTCTAACTATCTTCATTGCACTGCACTTTGTACCCAATTCAGTGGTAAACTATACTCCTTCGACCCAACGCACAGCTAAACCATGTGGTTGATGTATGCTAAGACATGGCTTAGGAGGATGTCGCTTATGCTGGCCATGTCAAACCAACAATTCCTTAACATAGATTATAACAGTTACACAGTAAGTGCTTGGTTGTTTCATCTTTTATTTTACATCTTTTGCATATGAAGCAAATGTTTTTTTTTTAAATGAGAATGCCTTGTCATGGTTTCTATTATGGTTTGCAAGTTTTTTCTGGACAGTCTTAAGTAGTAGTTGGCTATTTTAAGATAAAAACTATTTTTTGAATGTCTATAAACCCGTCGTGATTTAAACGCATTGTGGGTATTTGTTTTAGTAGTAATGCGGTCCCGGGTTTGGGTCCACACATTGTGAGGATTGATCATTTGAGCGCCAATCCATCAGCCTTAACGTTTCCTATTGTATTGGAGCACCCTTTCACCCAACACAATGCTATTTGCAAAAGCAATGTGTGGACCTTATGAAATTTGATTTGATACTTGATGCACTGCTGTTTGTTAAAATGTGCACTTTTTTACTAGATATTTCTCGGGTTACTATTTCAATTATACCATTAAAAATTTCTGTCTGAAAAATAATCTTATGTGTCCTTAGTGCTAAGGATATTAAGACGTCTAATTCTTGAGAGTAAATTCCAACTCTAAAACCTCAAAGAGTTTTTAGCCATCAGTGTAGGGTATTTTAAATTTAATGTAGGGTAAAATGATAACCACTTGCGCTCCTAGTAGAGGTGTTTTTACAACCCTTTTCAGGAAAAAAAATATGTTTGCCCGTTCTTCTTATAGTGTACCAAAGTCCGGTTCCTTGACATAAATATTATATGGTAATAAACACTGCAGTATTTTTATCTCTGCAGTGTTGTTTGCAAGAAGTTGGCAAATGTCCTTGTCTTATTTTTGGGTTTTTAATCCAATTACAACACAATTTTCTATCTAAGTTACAAAATCCATTTACAACAATAAATGCACCAAATTTTTTTTTAAATTTTTTAGACAAAGTTTTGGAAAATTTGGACAAAAATTATGTTGTCTAAATGCTGACCTTTGTGCTGTTGGCATTTTTCTAACCAAAAACGGAAATTAGCCGTCACGCATCGACACATCTCTATAAACAGAAACATGAACAACCACTACATCGTCCAAAAGTAATTGTGTGAGTGGCCATGTCTAGTTACGGCATCATTGGGTCTTATTTTTTTGAAAACCGGCAAGAACGAGCACTTACGGTAAACAGTGAAAAGTATTCCAACATGTTAAAAAACTTTTTGGTTTCAGAAATGCAGGTGTTTGAAGGTTTTAATGTGGAAACATAGTTTCAACCAGATAGGGCCACTTGCCACATCTCAAACTAATCACTTGAGGTTATCAATCAACTTTTCCCAAAAAAAATTATCAAGGCACTATCAACTGGCTTCCAAGAAGCCTCAATCTTAAACTTCTTAATTATTTCTCACAAAAATATTTCAAAAAGAAAGTTTATAAAATCAAACCACAAGCACTACTGCAATAAAAAAAAACTTGTATTTGTGTTTTTATTGATTTTACAAATACCCCCTACCCTTCCTGGACACACTGTATGCAGGGTGTTCAAAAAAGAATGTAAAATATTTAAGAAGGTGGTAGTACAAACTACAACAAACAAAAAAGTTTTAATAAACAGGGGTTGTTATAGCAACGGTTTTGGAGATACAAAATAGTATTTATTTTTATATATTTTTATAAAAAACAAAGTAATAGAAGATGTCCAAAGTGCCCTCCTTCCATTTCCAAACAGGCACAACATCTTTGTCTAAAGAACATTCGTACTCTTTCTAAAATCCCTTCATTAACTCGGATTTTTTGGCACTTTACGTTATTTTTTAACTGCACCTCCTCGAGGCTATTTACAAAAGTAGCATACACTAATAATTTTAAAAATTCTCCAAACTAAAAAATTAAGATAGTGTAAATGAAACGATTTTGCTAGCCATAAAACTGGTCCGCTTCTTCCTACCCACCAAAATGGAAAAATTTGGTCTAAATGCTTTCTAACAACAATCAAAAAATGAACTAGAGCACCATCATGCTAGAACCACATTTGTTGCCTGTGGGCCAAAATAATGTTATTCAAAAGATCATACTTTGTGTTCTGCAAAAAGTTGAGGTAAGCAGCGCCTGTTGACAAAATGTTTAATGAAAAACGTGTCTGATGTCTACATTCAATTACAGCATGGGGATTTTTGTTGGCCCAACGATGTGCATTATGAAAGTTATTAATTAAAAAACATTTTGGATACTGCGGGTCTTCAGCATCCTTGCGTAGAAACCAGCAACAAAAAGCAAACGTGCCTGATGATCAGTTAAATTTAAGGCCTGTACTCGTTGTACATGGTATGGATAGAGCAGCTGTTTGTGGAAAGTTCTCCAAACAAGAGTCGCACTAATTCCTACTTCGGCTGATATTCTCCGCACACTTGTCCCAGGATTATGCTTTAGCCAAGCTATAATTTCTTGTGCTGCTCTAGGAGTAGATACCAACTTTGGTTTGCCGGAAAAATAGCACTATTTTCAAAGTAAACCGGTATATCTCAATCTCTGGTAAATTTATCCAAACATACGATGTGAAGGAATCTGGCGATTTGGATAAGCTTCTACATAAAGACGTCGCGCTTTAGTGGCAATCCCATAAGCACGACAATACATAAAACGCATGTCGGTTAGTTTTGCATTAGAGTAATCAGCCATAATGTAAACTTGTGCACTAACAACAACTGTCAAGTACTGAATGTTTATTTCACAACACATCAGCCAACTATGGTATAAAAATGCACGTTTTTGCAGAATAAAAAATAAAGGAAAAATTTTTGTTTGTTGTGGTTTGTAATGCCATCCCTTTAAATATATTACATTATTTTTTGAACACCCGGTATGTTCAATACCATTAACTTACCTCCTCTATTCAGTCAATCAATTATATTTTTTATATAATTTAATAATTTAATTTTATAATAATTAAATAATAGTTTTTTTGGTATTCATTTTTAACTTTTACTACAAATAATTTTAAAGTTTTTGTTATCTTGTTATCATATTAGTTATTACTTTTGATTATTCACTCATAATTATTTAAATACTTACTACAAGAGAATTTAATAACATACTACAATTTATTGTTATCTCTAAACGTTGCATTTTTAAATATTAAGTTGTAACATTGTTTTGAAGAATTAAAACAACTGTAAACTTTAACTAAACAAAAACAAATACTTATGAAATATTGCCAAAACAATTTGAATTCAATAAACTGAGCTTTCTAGAGTAAATTGCTTGTCTTTAAATTTAATTTTCAAACGTAGTCCAAGTGCGGAATTTACAAATAGTTAGATTGTAATCTCCGCCCGAATGTGCAATAAATACGTGGCATTAACTTCTCAGAATAATAGGTTTAGATATTATAACGCAAAGATACAGAGCACGGGTTGTTTGTAATGCGGATAATTGCCTGTTTAACATTGCATACGAATATTATAATATATATATATATATAACCAAATTAGCATAGAACGCACATGCGAATACATACAGCAAGTATAATGAATAATTAAAAAAACTAACTTTGTAATGATTCATTTGTATAAATAACATAACTACAATAAATATAGTTAAATTCAAACAAAGTGGTTATTTAATATTATTATAATTTCACCACCCTCCTTCAACTTCAAAGTGATCACTATTCTTCCTACTTAAAACCGGGACAAACTAATTTAGAAACTTCAGTTGGGTGCTCCGTAAAGTTTCCCAAATTAGTCGCCACCATTCAAATTATAATTCATAATATTTAAACGTAATTACAGCGCACCATTTAGTTTTGCCGAAAACGGAGCGCCGTCCTGCCCCCCACAAAAGTTCGCTACACCCGAACTTCCATCACTCCCTTCTTTCCTGCTTAGATACATAAATATAATCCACACTATCCAAGGACGGTTCACAATCGTCTCCAATTAAACCCTACTCTCCTCGTTCCCTTTTATATCGGTCATAAAATCACACGGATAACCGGATTATAAATTATTATTGTGAATCGAACTAGGATGATTTTCTTTTTGTAGGAATTAATACGTTTCTTTTGATGATGTAATTCTTTGTAAATAAAACTAGAATATTATATTTTTTGCAATCTTTCTAGATTAATATAGGCAGCACAAGCTGTTAGGAATGTTAAGAATAATGAGGCGTTCTCTTTCCTTTTATTACAACTAATCGTAACTCTTCTGTGTATTATGGCAATAAGGATGTGGTGGGCAAGGGAACGGTAGTAACTACAGGCAATTTAGGAACATAGAAAACTAGAAACAGTAATTTGGAAGCAAGAAAATGCTGAAAACGATGCCAGCAGAGCTTTCCGAGGCCGCGGCCTAAATTATACCAACTTAGATGTTTACTAATCCTATAACAAAGATTTTCATTGCCGTGCTACCCTTTTATTATTCGCTTTAGTTATTAAAACCTTTTGTTTGAATTTATATAATAAGGTAAATATTACTTATTTCATATAAATCTCTTTGTTCTTATAATTTATATTAATATCTCATCAATTAAATTTCTGTAAGTGGAATTTATTTATATTCTCTTAGTATTCAAACAGTTTACAAAAATATATACAGAGTTGTGGGTAAAACGGAGTGGTTTGGGCAACGCGTCATGCAAGTCAATGTGGGGTAAAAAGGGGAGCGTTACCCTTTCTAATGGTTCTCAATGAGCTTGCAAAACAGACTCCTGGGTTCAGGTTACTTACAGTATAAATAGAAAATCAAACATAAAATAAATTCGGCAGGGTTAAAGGGTTACACGGCGTTGTGATTGAGTCGTCGAATTCGATGGAACATTCAAGTGACCGTAACGGAATGGCGCCCTTCGATTGCTTTCGTTCAGTTATTTTAATTATCCTCTTTTGCCGACATCACTGTCAATGTGAATGGGCATATTAAAGGATACAATTTACTTAATCATACTGTACAAGTTTTAATCATACTAGTATTTGTATTGAAAATTGTTTGAATAATTTGTAAAAGGATTATTAAGAAATAATATATTAAATAACAAATTTAAATGAACACTTTGATATGTATCTGAATGCTTGAAATATAATTTATGAATAGAATTCTTTTGAGTTATTGACTATATAGCAAACACTACAATGAGATCAATGAAGAAACCTGATCTCGGCTTTGTATTTATTATTTTTTTCTGAATGTTTTTGATTATAAGAAAAATAAATGAATAACAGTTAATGTTAAAGTAATAAAATCATGCAATAAATTGACACGTATAACTAATATATTTACAATAATTGTCGTTCATCTATTTCATTTTCAGTTTCAATACTCATATATGTCATATTTTTGTTGTAAAGAAATGCCAATTTATACGTAACTTGCTGAACTTCTTAATTGAGTTACTAAAGTTTATACAGTATTTTAAATAACGACAACAATTAAAATAAGTTTATAATGTAATATTAAATTGCTCTGTATATTTTTGTTTTAATTAGTTTTGTTTATTTATCACATTTCAAGCGGCTGAGTGGCTCTTCGGCTAATGCGTTTGGTTCCCGAAGTGTGAAAACTCTTATTAATAATAGATTTGTGGTGCTCAATATGATGTATTGACGACAATGTTGTTTAAATAAATGTTATTACAGAACTTAATTCCAAATCTAATCTACAATTATAAAATATATTAAAAACCAGCAAACAACTCGACTTCATTAAGTTTATATATAAAGCAATTTTTAGTAAAAAAAATTATTTAATCTTTCATAAATATTCATTGTTACCTCAATTGGGGTCATGCTGCTTCAAATTTCATTCTCAATCTACATTGTCCAAGATACGCTAAAATATATGCCAGTAATTCTGTATAGAAGATGTAAACTATGCTGACCGTAGAAAGTCCGATCCGTTTAGCAGTCACTTACTCAATCTGTTAAATCAGACTGACAACACAAAAAAAAACAATAATAAAGGTTAGAAGTAACTTAGCGGCACAACGGCCTGCAGCTATAGGAAGTATGTATGTCTATGATTGCAAAGAATAAAGTATTGTCTGAAGAGGCAAAGATGGCAGTTTATAAAAGTGTGTTACCACTGTTACCGGCCCGGGAGATCGTTGGGTAAAATCCCTGACGGAAACAAGCTCAGGAGTTCGACCGGTGACTTTGTGTCTTGAGATCGGCCGCTACGTGTCTTGCAACCTAATTATACTTATATTGGTGATATGCAGCCTCGGAAGTGCCAGAAAGTGATATCAATGGTGGTACCCAGGTATGCTACGTCTGTGAGCACCAAGTGTCATATGAGCGTACGTTGTAACTTGTCTTGACTTGACTCGACTTGGCTGCGGCGTGACCTTAAGCTGGTTAATTTCTCGTGAGGTTGCTGTTGTCCGTCAAGGAGATTGTCGCGTGTAAAGTATGTATATGTCCGTAGTAGACGCGGAAAACATTTTTTTTTTTTGGGGGACTAGGCGGTAAAATTCTTCTATAAGACTGGAAGGTGTTGGATTGAAATGCCAACCTACTAAAAACCGCTCACTATTAAATACCAGAGAAGTTTGAGACCTTACGGCTCAGGTACCTTCCTTTGTTAGGTTTAGTAAGTATACAGTTAGTATTAAGCCCTATAGGCTGCGGAGAGATGGTGGGTTGACCTCATCCCTGTTAGTATTTTTAGAGTGCGGCTACTTAATTCACCAGGCGTTTATAGAAGAAAGTCTTCCTGTCCGGCTTGGCAAGTCGGGCCAAATCAGAGTTTGAATGAAACTTTACGGCTAACGTTTCGATGTGTTGGCGTAGAAGAGGCATTCCTAGGTTTCAAGCGGTATTCCTGCCTCTAGCAGACGACGTTAACTGATGCTTTGCTGAAGCTAGACTAACTGCGGAATCCATAAATAGATTTCTTTTATGCAACTCGGTAGCGCGTGATTGGTCGAAAGCTTTACGGAGTATTAATAGTTGACAGTGTTGCCTTGCGGCCGTAACAATCCTCCACAATTTTTGAAAAAAAACTTTAGAAGCTCTTGAAGTAAAAGTAAAAAGTTCCATGACCAGGTATCACATAATAATCTGGTTTATTGCACTAAATTTGATAGAGAAGTGGTAGATACATAAAAGTGTCCACAATGGGTTTCGTTCACTAGGTGGTACACACTTTACTTGTACGATTTCGTCATTGTTCATCCTTGCGCAATCACTAATTGTTCGTAATAATGTTATTAGCCAATGGTATGTTTGTCGCTTGCGGTGATGATGTAGGTCACAGTAATGTCTATTGCGTTTCCTGTGCCAATGTAATGCACTTAAATTTTAGGGACTAAAATGTGTCAATAATATAACGCACTAATCTATTTATTGTGTTTTCCTTGCTAGCAATGTGATGCACATAATTGTGCAAAAAGAAAAGAAATGCGTTCAAATTCCGGAAAAAAACTTTAAACAAAACATCAAATAATTGATGAATACGTTCTAAAGATAAATTCAAGCATGACGTTTAAAAAATGTGATTTGTTAAAAATTAAAGAATCTACTAGTAATATTGTGATATACTTGTGACAGTCTAAGCATAAACATCATTTACTATCTCCTTAAATATATCACAGGTAAAAAGAAAGCTAAACAGTATCTTTAACTGCACCACAGAAAAGCACAAAAGTACGTGACTTGATTTGGAGTGAGATAATTGCGCAACTAACAAAAAAATAAAATGCTCTTGATGGCTATTGTCTATCTTGTTTTCTCGATTCTTAATTTTACCGTTCAATTGAATCTGTAAATTGTGCCCATAAATACGGAGAACTCTATGCACACACTGCACATTTTGCAAGTCAATACATTTACACTCAAGCACTACAAACAAGTAAAATATCATGCATCCGTGTTTCTCACAAGAAACTTTATGTCATTATGATGTTTTTAGAACATTTTGAATGTTCTTTAGAGTTTTGAAAACCATTCTATAGTTTTGTAAACGTTTTTTATATTTTAGAGTTTGTGGCAATTTTCCAGAACACGACAAAGCTTTTGGAACATGGTTGTTGTCCTTTAGAGTTTTGAGAACATTATTCAACTTTTAGCAACATCTGAAATTAAGATTTTGCAATTTACTCGTGGTTTTTTAAACATTTAAAAAAATTTCAAAATTTTCCAAAACATTTTAAACTTTTAAAGAAATGTTGACCGTTTTTCAGAGTTTTTTAAAGTTTTGAAAACATTATTGAATTTTTATCAACATCATAAATGTAAGATTTTGCAACTTTCTTTTAGTTTTACAAACGTTTTAGAGTTTTTCGAGATTTATTAAAACATTTTAAAATTTTTAAAAAATGTTGGCCGTTTTTCAGAGCTTTTTTAAAGTTTTGAGAAAAAAATTTTAACTTTTGTTCAACATCTTAAAATAAGATTTTGCAACTTTTTTTTAAATTTTCAAAACAATTATTTTTTTTTTATTTTTTTACTTTTTAAATTTTTTTATATTTTAGAACATGATAAATAAAGTTTTTGAAACATGTGTACTGCTTTATAAAGCCTTGAGAACGTTATTAAAATTTTAATATTTAAAGCTTTTTTGTTTGTATTCAAAGCTTTGTGAACATTATTTTTAGTTTAAAAGCTTTCTTCCAGTTTTTTTCTAGATTTTACAAATTTTTGAGATTTTCCAAAACATTTTAAACTTTTAAAAAATTGATTGTACTACCTGTGTCAAGTTTTTTAACTTTGCATTAGGTTGCAGATTTTTTTAATTATTAAACTTTGTTCATAATTTAATTTTTTAGAGCAAATTGCATCTTTGTGTGCAAAATATATGAAAGTTATTTCCGATCTTATTACTTTTAAATCTAAAACAATAAGGTCTTCAGCTTAATTGAATAAAATTACATTACATTGCCTAAATATGTTGCCAAACTGCCAAAATTGTTCTAAAACTGACCAAAAACATTCTAAAACAGTACAAAATACTGTAAAATTCCACAACAATGTTCTCAAACTGCAAAAAAATAATAAAAAATAAACTGCCATTTTGGCTCTCAAATAAGACAAAACTTTTTTACAGTTTAAATATATTGCCAAAACATCCAAAACTGTTAGAAAATATAAATGAAAAATTAAACTGCCTAAATATATTCTTAAGTAGCCAAAAATGTTTTCAAGTTTTATAAAAAAATTTCAAACTGCTCAAAAGGATTCTAAAAACTCCAAAATATTCTTAATACATTCTCAAACTGCAAAAAAGTTGCTCAAAATACCACTCACATATTCTTAAACTCTTCAAACTTTTTTTCAAACTGCTTAAAAAAAATTTCAAATTGCCAAAAAAAAATCGAAACGTTCGAAAATATTCATAAACTGCGCAAATACATTTCCAGGCTACCAAAATATTCTCAAATTGGTAAAATTCTGCTTAAAATGTTCAGAGATATTCCAAAACATTTTTATATTGTTCAAATATATTGCTAAACTGCCTAAAATGTTTTCAAACTAAAGCAGTTTGCAAAAGTTCAAATAATCAAAAATATTCTAAAACTGCGCAAATATTCTCAAATTTCTTAAAAAAGTTCTCAAAATAATTAAAATGTTTCTAGATAGTCTAAAATGTTTTTTTACTGCTAAAATATGTTACACTGCTTAAAATATTTTAAAAATGCCAAAATGTTCTGAACTACTTAAAAAAATCTCAAACAAAACAGAACATTCTCGACAAACCTTAGCCTTGGAGTGAGTGGTTTTCCTATGTAGATAAACCTAAACGCTCTTAAAAATAACACACATCTGGAGTCCTTGCTGATTTAGAAGAACGGCCAAACATTTAGTTTTAAACTTAAACAGACAGTTCTACAAAGACTTTCTCCACGTGCCCCTCAGAGATCAAAATAAAGCAAATGTAGTCCCTCCTAAAATAGAAAATGCAGTTTCTATCGAGGAAAAAATGTAGCTATTTACTGTTAGCGTAAAAAACGTTTTCAAAAAAGTGCAATGGGAACAGAGAGAGCAAAATATCGACGGTGTATATCTCAATAATCTCCTTTTTGCTGATGACATTGTAGTAATCGCAAAAGACGTCCTAAAGCTGGAGTAAATGTTAGAACAACTCAACAAAGCAGCAAAAAAGTAGACAAAAATAATGAACTTGGCCATAGTTAACAATAATGAATTAACAACAACACAGAGGGCGATAGAATGTTTAATGCTCCTGATGTTGCAAGACAAAATGGTAACAGATAGAAAACCCGAGTCATCCAATAGAAGCCCAGAAATAATATAAGAGGCAGAGGCAGTTTACAAAAAAAGTAGCTAGATGACATAAAGACGACAGTTGGTAAAAATTGGTTTCAGAAAGCACAAAACCGCCAATTGCAATTAGCTTGTGGGTTAAAATTATATTTGAATAAAAAATTAAGGTTGTCAGAAAACATTAATAGAGTTTGAACTACTATAAAAAGCATTGAACTACTATAAAAAGCATTGAATATAACTATTACTATTAAGAACCTAATTGAACAAGTTGCGATAACTATCATTGACTTTTGTACAGCTGTGAAGTTGTACATGATGCAATTTGTATTTTTTTAATAATTATTGACTGTTTGAATTTAATTATATTTATTTCAATTAAAATAAGTCCAATCCAAACATTATTGTTTCAAAATAATGGTTCAATGTATTTATATAAATCTGCAAAACACTTTTTTTATTTAATTTTTGTTTTCTATAATCATAAGTCTCATAAGTTGTAATCCCAAGTTATCTATTTTTCAGCCGCTCAGATTAACAATACGTGATTCTAAATCCGTATACGCATACAGCCGCTCGGATTCTTTTGCGAATACAGCGCTGTCCGCTTCTGAATACTACATATAACGCGTTAATCCTAGATTTGGAATTGCCAAAGAATTTCAACGCAAGCATTTAGAATTGCAATTCGGTAGTAGCGTCTAAAAGGTTTTCTTAATTGCTTTACCATCTTTGACACATTAATAAACATAAACTGTTTAATAGTAGCTATTTTATGTAAATTGTCTCTTTGACCAGTGAGATGCTAGGCACACTGATGAAGGGTGCATACCTTGAAACACAAGTGTATGTGCAGTATATGTCTCTTACTGGATGAAAAGGCAATTTAGAAAAAAATACATCATTTATTAATTTTAAATAAGAAGTTTAAATCAGTCAAATCTATCAGAGCTTTAAAAAATATCAAAGACTTAGTTGACTTGATCCTATCTACCCATAATTATTAAAATAATTTATAAAGAGTCTGCAGACTCTAATAAAAAATGACCCGCTTAAAACTGTTAGAGTAAATAGTTACTTAAAATAGGAAACATTGCAATCCGTTAGCAACAAAACAGCCTCTTTGCCATTCAAACTAATACCTTAACAGACAACAATTTGTTTTCAAAATCAAAGCAGATTCCCAAGGACACAAAAGTGGCATAGAAATAGACTACAAAAATGCAATCAAAAGTGACTAAAACAGATAAAAAGAGAACATAGAAGATACAGTCAAGCATTTTATCAATGCTATAATACTGTCTACAAAATGCAAAATGTTTAAAAAAATTGTAGAAATTAAAAAAACAATTAAATTGTGTAACAAAACAAATATTATAAAAACTACAAAAGATTAAGGAAAACGTAGAACTTACATTACTAGTGATGATGTTTATATTTTATAAACATAGTGCAGCAATTAACGTGAATATTTTGTTGAATGTTAGCACAAATAATTTAATTAAACGTTTTAATTTCTGCGTCAGTGATGATAGCAATTAATGTTATTTTAAACATTTATTTGTTTTGTTTGGGTTTTTGTAATATCTATTTGAAATAAAATAAATATATGCATTGTTATACTTTTCAAAATATCATATTTTTGTTTTTATATTAAACACATACAAATATAAAAACTTTAGTTTTTTATATTTTATTATACAAAATTGATTTAAATGTTTTTAAAATTTAGTTAGAATTTAAGACTTCTTCTATTCTGCATAGCAAAATATGTGTACAACTAAAATCAAACGCATTATGTATTATAAAAACTACTTTGACGCAAAATTGGTCTGCTTGTATTCTCAACCGGCTTTTACAAAATTCAAACAACTCCTTTGTTTCTGATATATATGGTCAAAAAATTTATAACCTTTTATAGTAGCAATATAAAGCTCATTCACTTTGATAGTGAAGATAATTAAAACACAACCTCATTATTATCACCAAAAAAATGAGATTCTAGAGTTCGTAATGACACTATATTTTATGCACTCCTATGCATAAAGCTCAATTCTATTAAAAATCTTGACTAGAAAATAATATTTTTTTCTCAATTAAAATAACCCAATAGGCCATTCGTTTTTCAATAGACCGATGAAAATATGTTTAATTAAAATAAATTGAGTTTGTTAATTTCACGAAATGCACCAAATTAAATCCAGTGGTTTTGTAGTCCAACTATGTTTTCCCACTTTGTGTGTGAATGGAAAAATTGAATTAAATCAGAACGTAAAAGTATTTGTTTTAATTGCATCAGCAGGAAATTAAATTTAAGCTGAACATATTTGTATTTTAACAATCCTTTTAATTAAGGAAATATGCGTATCCTTCCTAATTGAATTAAATGCCAATTAATTTATATATTATTACATCATTCTAATCAACAATGTTTTGTTAAAATAGGTTAAGAATGTTAATTAATTAATGAAATTAGATACTACTACTAACAGAATTTTAAATGCATTTAATGGAAATTTTAAACAAATCGATATTTAAAACAAAATATATTCCATAAAAAATGCTATTTATACATAATTCCACCAAACAATATCCAACCCCTCTATAAAAATTTAACTGGCAAATTTTTCCGGCCTATAAAATTCTACCTGTGTTTTCGACGCCTTGTAGTATAGTAACATGTCAATTCTATGGCATCATATTTAAAGCCCCAAAACGGGAGCCATCAAATTCTTATTTTTATTCATAGCCCGATATAAAAGCACAACATCGTTTAGATTTTATGTACAAAGTTTACTTATGAGATCTATTAAATTTCTACTACAATGAGGAATCAAGAAGATCGCATATTTTTATGTCTTGTGCAATTTATCGGGTTATTAGAAACCATTATCTGAGACTATTAGCTATAAAATCTGTTACATAGTTTCTATACAGGAAGTACATACAATGTTTTTAAATATATAACATGTTTTTTTTTATTATCCAAACGTATTTCTAATATAAATGTCAGTTTTTGCGTTGTTTTTATGATGCACTTATGTAGATCTAAGTTAAGCTATTCAGAGCATACTAATTTTGTTAAAATTGCATACAATTACATGTGCAATAAATTGAGTAATCAGAAAATTATATCCAGTTACGTGTTTATGGTATTAAATTACAACCCTCTCCGTGTTTCTAGAAATGGTTTTTAAATGTAGTTTGTATTAAAAATACTACCGAGAACGTAATATTTCCTGTAGTCATAAATACAGACTTGTAAGATTCCAAATACCAACATACTCAGATAATAAAAACTCTGTGGTTTGAAATTTCAATTATATTTAATAAATTAATCATCAATAATATATATGTTATTTAATATATTTTAATTAATAAAAACTACTTTTTGTTAACAATTTCCAAGTTAATTTTAGAAGATAAATGCAACTGCAAGTCGTCATATGCAATTTCACTGCATTTAAGCCTCACAAAGCTCATTATAATTCATCCTAAAGCATATCCAAGTGTTACTTTAGTTAAAAATTGACTATAAAAACCTTTGTTATGATACAGAATTACAGATTATTTCTAGAAATTTGTAGTAATATAAGGCAATCATAGTCTACTTTGCTTATCTACAACCAGAGTGATAGAATTGTGTTTCAATTACATTGTATGTGTTTGTTTTTAGTAAAATGTTCAGACTTTTTATTGTAGTGCAAATCAGTGTTTTTTTTTCATGAAAACAATTTAATGTAATTTACATAATCTGGCAAATTGACATTTTAATATCGCATTTTATGTAAAACTCTAGTTTAGCTAAAATTACTTCCATTTTATCAATTAAGAATTAAACATATTCACCAAACAGAACTGTGCAATGTAAGACAGTCTATTAAAAAAAAAAACATTAAAATGTTGTCGTTTAGTTGGTTTAGAACTTGATATTTCAATATTTGAGATAGGACTAGCATCATAAATTGTTGTTTGTCGCATAGTCATATTTTCACAAGGTTGGCAAAAGTCTGTTGTAGCTGATGTACTCAAAGATGTTGATTACAGTCTTACTTGGAGTTACCAAGATGCAATGGAACATTTGAGGCTAGAGTGGTCATTATTTTGTGTAGTAATAAATTGGTAACAGCGGCAAGATGTGCAGTTTTTTTCATTTTTTTTTATAACTAGCGTGGGACTAAAAGTTTTTTTGTTAATTTGGATTTATCTTTTTTACACAAACTACACTACACAAGTTTAGATGACGGAGACGCTTTGTTTGATAGGAAAAAGTATTTGGCTGCTTTTTAGAGACTTTACTCCATCTTTTGATGCTGGTTTTTGAGCAAAGCAACACCCGGCCTAGCTCAAACAAAGCGTATAAAGACCTCGCGTTTACGCCAGAGACTTTACGTGACTTTCAAACTATAAAACTCGACAAAACTACAAACCAAATTTAATCGGAATTCACAAAGTAAGGTGCGGATCTCCAGTTGCAATTATCAACCCTGCAATTTGCCCCTTACTATGCCCATAGACACTAAACTTTGACTTTTATAATAACAATTACCCCGGTTACCTTTCGCCGTAGTCACTTTCCGACTTTAAAGAAACAACCTATCAATCTACCGACCTCCTCAAACAATTTAGTGTTATGCTCATGCACTACTATAAGCTACAACCTAACCCCAAACAACACCCTGGAAGTTACTGATCTGCTCTTAAAGCATCGCACCCTTTAGAGTGAGTTTTTTGTTGTATTTGTTTCTATAAGTTAAAATATTTAAACGTTTAAATCTTATAAGTCAATTCTAGCTGTTGAGCTTCTAAGAATTTTTGAGTCAACATTGTACATTTGAAAAACTTATTTGCAAATTTCCTTTCTTGTCTATGTATGTGTACATTGTGACACAATATATGTATGCGCTTTTAGAAAATAAAATTTGCTTAGCTTTGTATCATTTAACGGCGCAATGTTGCTGATGTTGTTACTTCTTTTAATTGTAAAAATTAAAAGATGGCATAACATTACCACTTTTACAACTGCAGTTGCTTTGCAATATATAACAAGTTATACCTTCAAAATTGACACTTAACAGAATTGTTATATTGTAGAGTAGCCAATTGCATTGTCATTTAGTCGTTGGGTTAGATGTCCACTCTTGCTGTATTTATAAATAAATAATAAATAAATAAAATTCATTTAAAAAACCATTTTTCAAACAGTAGAACCCAACAATCAGTGTATGGGTAAAATACTTGCTAGAAAGAACAAGGCCGTAAGTGACAAAATATTAGATGTTGCCAAAGGCTGCCTTCAGAGTGAAGTAATTACTACTATGGAATATAATAGTACCAGCCAAATCTGCATTTAACAACTCAATGACTGAGGCCCCATAACAATTCTACTAAATGGCAAACTTAAAGGCATACTCTGCAACTTAAGAAGCCTTAAAAATAACAGAAAAGTAGTACAAAGACCAGGTTCTTACGATTAATTTTTATAAAACCAAACTAATACTTTTTACAAAAAAAGAAAAAAGAAAAATTCTATTTACCAAAATTTCTAAACACCCTACTAACGCTGTCAACTAAAGCAAAATACCTGAGTATAATTTTTGACAACATACTTATAAGAAGGCCACACCTAAACATGATATGTAGGTATATACGTTGGTTTGGCAATGTAGACAAGCGGTTGGAAAACATGATACTATTTCCAAAGATAGTACTAACCCTAACAGACAATGCCTTCATATTGGAAACTACTCTAAATAGCATCAATCGGTGCTAAGTAAAAAAAATTCCAACAAAGTGAACCTTCAAGATATGTAGGTTTAAACCCCAAACCGCACCACCACTACAAAACCTCAACACCCCACTTAAAGCAAATACATGTAATGCTTTTAAAACACGGTGGTACAGCAACTCGAGTTATTGTCAGAAAAAAAAGGCAATAATTGCTTCAAACATCAATACTTTCAATAACTACTTGCATATGAATAAACCAGCAAACTATTACAGAAATCTTGTCAAAACACTAGAAAATAGAAGTGAAATAGATAATTCGACAATCATGTACTATCTACTTGCCCGGCACTATCTCACTCAAGAAAATCCATGTTTTTAGAAAATTACTGGCTTATCATAGCCAGCATAAGAAAAACCCGTAAAAGGTTCTACATCAATCACATTAAATGGCTCTTTGTTGAGATGACGAAATGAGATTGCCACTAGGAAAACTACAAATAAATAAATAAATAAATAAAACCACCCTACTCAATATAAAATCCAGAATGTCTATTTTTATTTTATAATAGACTGTTTAAGTCAAAAAAGCAAAATTTATTTTATGATATTTATAAATATGTTTAGTAAACATTTGATCTTGTAATGATCTTTTGATTTAATCTCTCACAAAATGTAGAGCAAATTTTGTAAATCTTTTAAGGAGTTTGCTTGTACAGCGTGGTACTAAAATTCAAGTTAAAATTGTTTATAAACTTGAAAATTATTGATCGATAGGATTCAGTCAGCATATAATTACAACGCCTTAGTTTAAGTACAAATAAAATTTTATTTTTTTTTATGTAAATTTAGTAGGCAGTGTTTGAATTGTGTCTTGGTAAGAGTAGGTTTTTAGGACTAACTATATATCTAAGCAGCCTAAATAGCCTCAACTGCTTGAGTTTTAGTTTATGTTTATATAAACATTTTTTTAATCTTTAGTATTTCAACATTGGACTGACAATATTTAACAATTTAAAAATATAAGCATTCAACCAAATGCACAAACCAAAATAAAAAATCTGTTAATTTTGTCATAAAGTTTAGAATGATCTAAATTTGATGTTAAATAAAGACCGCGTTTTCGTTA
The DNA here is from genome assembly GCA_963932245.1 of Tachinus rufipes. Lineage (NCBI taxonomy): Eukaryota > Metazoa > Arthropoda > Insecta > Coleoptera > Staphylinidae > Tachinus > Tachinus rufipes. Next base: position 112,992,370 of record OZ010741.1, on the reverse strand, counting down.
AGCACATTACAGAATATTTTTATCTAATTTTCAAGCTTTCAGTTTTTTGAGTATTGCAACAAATAGGTAGCTCAAGGCCTAGCCAATGACAACATATTCCAAGATTTCTTTTTCTTATAAAATACTGATTTTCTGTTGCAGGCACAAAGAGGGCGTCTAGAATAATATAAAAATATTCCAAAACAAAACTCTTACACCATGAAACAGCCTATTAGAACCTTTTTTTTAACCAACCATAACAAATTTGAATGCACATACTATTAATTGTTTAAGAATTTAATTTTGCTTTTACTAGAGAGGGCAGGCAACACTTCACTCGTGCCATTTATTTGGCAGCCTACCTACAAACGTTGTTTTATGCCCACAAAATAAAACCATCTCAATTTACTGCTAGAATTGATATTTTTAGATCGGTTCCGCACAATAAACAAAAACACAGTACAAAAAATGGTGAATTGCTATTAATTATTTATTTTCTGTTGACAAACTTTATCTGCCTATACAACCTGCAACAAATCTTTCTGTTTATGCAACATAAAAGAAACTGCAACATTTAAACTGGGAATCCGTTTAAACACACTATTCTTGACAGTAGTGTTCAATGACCAAGTTCAACCTTAGCAGCACCGACCTCTAAAACTGTTCACCCCAAGGCTGATTAACTGCCCTTCAGACTTTGCAAACTAATGATGCCCAACGCAAAGAAATAGAAAACAGTGTTTTCATTTCTTCTTTTTCTTTATAGTTAGAGGTTGTCCCTTATTGCTTAAGCTTGCTGCTCAGTGGAGGAAGGTTGCCAGCTCTGGGCCCATCTCTTGGGCGGTCGTCCTGGAGGCCTTCTTCCCGTAGGTCGTCCTTCTTTGCTAATGCGGGAAAGTCAATCTATTCTCATTTTTTCCACGTGGTTGTTCCATTCCTTTCTGAATGTTTTTGCCCATTTCACTACGTCTTAGATGTCACTGCCTTCTCTGATGTCCTTGCTTCTCTTGCAGTCTTGCAGTTTTCAGGAGTAGCACCTTCATCTCCACCGTTCTAGCCTTCTGTTTGGCCTTGAGTGTTTTCGCTATGATTTCTGTAGCGTACGTTAGTATGAAACGTACGACTACTTTATAAATTCTAGTCTTGCATTTGGTTTGCAGGTATTTGTTGCGCCATATAGTATTTATCAGGCAGCCTGCCACCTGTGTTGCCTTCGTCGCTCGCTCTTGAGTTTTTTTATTTAGGTCACGGCTGCTCAATATTACTGCACCCAGGTATTTAAAGGATATTAGTTGCTCCACTATTTTTTCTTCTATATCTAGTTTGCATCGGATTGGGGTTTTGCTTATTACTTATGTTTTTGTTTAGTCTACAGCTATTTCCATGTTATAGGTTTCTTCGGTCAAGTTAAGTTAGTGGAGTAGCCGCTGCAGGTCGTCTTCGTTGTCGGCAAGTAGTGCAGCGTTGTCCGCAAAGCAGATGATAGTGATATTATTTTTTCTCAGCGTATATCCTTTTTGTATCTGACTGCCTCTATTAGTTTATTCATTATAATGATGAATAGAAAGGGACTGAGGGAGTCTCTTTGCTTTATACTTTTTCTGATGTCTATGGAGCCATTGGGCGTAACAATTTGTGTACTACCCGTGTTGATATTGTCAATTACGTCAATGATTGTGTAAGGTATTTGGTTGTTCTCTAGAATTTGTAATACGTCACCTTTTTGCACTCTATCAAAAGCCTTTTTAAACTTCACAAAGCAGAGATATAAGGGGTGGTCGAATTCAATTGCCTTTTACTCTAGCTGCCGCAGCATAAATATTGTTTTTCTGCAGTAGGTATCCTTTTCTACAGCTCAATTTTTATTGAAGAAGTAAACAGTTTTGCTACAGCGTTCATTAGAGTTATTCCCCAACAGTTGTCTACATTGTTTTTACTGCCTTTTTTATGTATTCGGATAGTTAAGCTGTACTTCCAGTCGCTTGGGACTTTTGTTTCTAGCATTACTTTGTTGAACAGTGTTTTCATGTTTTTCAATACAATGATCCAAGAAAAAATAAAAGAACAGTTGCCAGAAGTTAAGATTATAACATTTTGCCGCAAATACAAAAGTTTTAACTTAATTTATTGGGTTCGTTATTTGATGTGCACGCAACATCCAGGTTATACACGAGACCTACTAAAGTTTCTCACTTTATCCGAAAAAAAGCAAAAAACTATGTAGTAGTCAAGTACGCTAATCACTACTACTACCCAGGTGATGGGTGATTAGGTTACTGCAAGTACCTTAAAGCTACTATCTCAAACAGGCCATCTGAGTGGCCCCGTTAACACAACCACTAACCAAGCCAAACAAGTCAAAACCCCCATCAACCCGGCTGATGACAACCAACGACGTAACCAGCTGCATACAAAAAACTATGCGTTCATTTACAGAGATGTCGCTCCTGATGAGATCTGGTATAACAACCAAAAAGAGAGCGACGCAGTAATTTATTTAGGCATACGACTGCTGCACCAAAAATCGTGAGTTTGATTCCCATATACTGTAAAAAACTTTTTTACGGCTAAAACACTTTCCAGTAGACTGATGAACTATCTCTTTAGTGGTTCAAAATACATTTAAAACTTTAGGTCTTTTAAAATGTAAGCTGTCAGCATTACAAAAAAAAAAAGCTACAACGCCAGCAGTGGGGCATATAAATAGTTGACAACAATGACAACGACAATAACAATCAACAAATTTTTGGCTAACTTCTCAAAAAAACCTGCAACAGATTAATTACGTTAGTTTTTCCAAACATTAACTGTAAAACAAACCTGTATCGACACGTAAGAGAATACCTACACTTGATGGTAAAACATTTTGTTCAGTTAAATATTATATTTCTCACTACGTATTTGTTTATAAGTGCAAGTTGTGCAGTGCATCTTTGTAATGCATATTCATTGCATATGTCAGTGTAATCGGCTGCAAGCGCAGTAGTCCGTGGCCGTAAGCAGCCCCATTAGAAAATGTATAAGTTACCGTGATTTAATGAATAAGAACAATCAAGCAGAAACAAACGTTTTGTATGTTATTTATATATTAAATGAGACCTATATTTCTACCATACATAATAATTGGCAAAAATAATAAATCAAACATTAATTAAACACATCTGACCCTATAAAACCAAATTCATAACGTACACAAACACATTGCAGTCATGTTACTCTAAAAACCTACAAAAACCATTCAAAGTAACTTTTTTCTTAAGCATAATAAAAGACAAAAGAACTAAAACAATATCGTCGTCCGTCAATCCTTAAAACTTGATGGATATCAAGGAAAACAAGCAAAACTAACAACACTGAAGAGAAACTAACCGTTAGTTTAGCCTAGCCATCGACACAATTAAAACCCACACAAAAGTGTGATCTAAAAATGCGCACCCAACATTACTTAACAAAAAATTAAGATGTCAAATAAAAAATGTTGCCGCAAGTGAGCGGCGCACCACTCAGCCAATCGCAGCATTTCCAAGGGGTCAATTCTCTATAAATAACCATTTTTTCTACAAAAACCAATTGAGCAGCAGCAACGAAGCAATAACCTAACCGTCAAACAGATTTGAACGTCAAGACTCATAGAATGGAAACTTATTTTTGCTACACAGCTACTGACTAGCAGCAAAAATTAGCGCAACAGCTATTATTACTTTTGATTCAATACACCCTGCATGTAATCTCTCTGTACAACCACTGTTGCAGATGTAACGCCGCATTACGTCATATTACACAAACCAAACCGTTTGTTATGAGAGCATGCACTGAGTAAGTGTAGGATGCAATAACAAATACATACGCTGCGCGTACAAACAAACAAACACAACAAAGTACAAAGTTAAACGCATCTACGCACTAGAATGCTTATTACTCTACCCAAGAAGATGCTTAATTGTCATTCGGGATCAAAAACGGCCGCCCTTTTACTACAGCTACTAAATTTGTTATTTGCAAATCAATGGTCTTAGTAACATCTCAATTAAGTTTTTTTTTTTTAATCTATGCAAAGTTGGTCGCCGTAGTATAGGTTTTGTAGTTATTATGTTAAGTATAATCCACTTTCCTAATAGTATAATGATAGTAAAAATCCGCAAGAAAAGTAGTAGCCCTGCTGATACAAAAAGAGTAATCAATAAACGTTTATCTAAAAAAAAAAAACATTTGGCTTTACAACTTGTGCTATCAATTATGTTAAACCAAACGTTAACTACAATATTCACCAACGTTATAAAGTAAAATGTACTTATCAGCACTGTTATAAAAATTTAGCAGAAAACTTTTTTCAAACACAATTAATTAGTAATATAATAAAGAATAGCCCACAAATCGGTGCTGAATAATAGTCATACCCAATACTATTATGCAGAAATTATGTAAAAATGAGCATAACAAGGTGTGGGGTGTATTATTTCTTTACAGTAAGCATAATTTTTAACAATATGCTTAATATAAAGCAAAATGTTTGTCCTAAAATTTATGATAACCGTAAACCACAAATAACTTACAATTAAGTGAATTCAACCTTTGACTCCTATCCTCATTAGCAACTAGTTTAATTAATCAAAGAAAAGAAAGGTACTGACTACATTAAACACCAGTTAACAAGCAATTAATTATTAAACACATACTGTATTATGCCAGTATAATATACTAAGAGTGATAACTTCAACCTATGATAAATCAACGCTGTGGCAGTGTTGAGCCAACCATAAAACAGACTACTAATATTAAATAGATTATGTTCTAAATAAAACTATCAATAAATTACGTATAATCTTATCAATTCAGTAAATTTGTTACTAGTTTTACTAAATAATAATATTCATATCTAGAGCATAATAAAATAATTCCCCAAACAAAATAAATGAATTTATTACACATAATCATTTGTTCATTATAATATACGATTGCATATCTCCCCCAAACATCAAAACTAAAGTGTTCCATACATTAAACACGAAATAAGTTGATTTGTCAACTAGCGAACAAAGCGTTCTTTTACTTATTCAATTGAAATTTCAGTAAAGTAATATTTTCTATAGGAAGCTTTTGATTAATTTGCCTTATCAAATAAAACGTTTGATATTTTGCAACCTCACTCTAAAAGTTAATCATTTCTGACCACAAATATTATTTTTTATAGAAAACAAAGCTTTTTAATTATTTGAATTTTTTAATGACTTTGCAAAGCACAGAAAACAATTTAAAAGGAATATATTTAATCAGAGGTGGTGACCTACTTATCGAAGTTCGTTTTTCAGAGTCGACCCAAGTTGGTCGCTAATGAAGTTCACCGTTGAATGTTTTAACATAGAAATTGGGATTTTTCTCCGATGTGAATACACGGTAGGTGTACAATAAGAATGAAAGGAAAATTAAATCAGAAAATTTCATTAACGTCCGAACTCGTGTTTTGTACTCGAAATGGATTCTAGTGTACGTATACAGTTTTCACATTGCATGAATAACTAAATGTGATTTTAGATTTTTTTTTTTCAGTTTATAGTTTTAATTAAGTCTTGCATATTGCTTTTAAAATTAGTAATATTGTTTGTTTTTATTGCTTGGTAGCGTTGAAATACTTGTTAGTGCCATGGATTAATAAATAAATTCAAATTGTACTTATTTACAGTAAAAGTCATGTGTATTGATATATTAGATTAAAATGCTGCTAAAATAAAATAGAAACAGAATATATTAATCTTAAAACATAAAAATAAGACAAAATTGAGTTCATTTTGTTATACAAATATTTTGGCAGTTAATATTTTTTCATTCGCTGTGAATTATACGTGTTACATCTTGTTAAAAGAATATCGCTAGGGAGCAGATATGTAATTTTATTGTATTAACGAGAAAATTGAGTATAATTCCATTTTGTTTTTAAAAGATCTGTTGCCAAATACTCTTAAAATATTTTTTTTATTGCGTATAGTAACTTACCTAACACAAAATAAATCCAAATATTGAATAAAATATAAACTAATAATAATAAGTATATGTAGGGTATGATATGACTTTTGACAGGTTTAAACCTATATCAGAATGCCCTTTATAACCAGTTGATGTGAGTTGAGGTTAAAAGTAAAAATAATGTATAAAGTGTTCAAGCAGAAATATTTATGTACATTATTATATAACAAAATATATTACATATTTTTATTGAATTTATTAAGATGTACGAAACCGCGTTAAATTCATAATTTTCTTGCAAATATCATTCAGGTCAAATCTATTATATCTTAACATTTGGTGTTGTGTATACATATGCAAATATTTGCATTTACAAACTTAGTTGTATACAATCATGAATAAACACTTTAATGAAATGGTTACTAATAAATACAACGTAATATTCAATTAACTCTTTAACCTATGAATAAATGCATTTTTTGTAAGATATTACTAAACATTTATTTTTAATAAATACTAAGCTCTAAAAAACTAGCCTAACTAATAACGTTATTCAAATAGATATTTTAAAATGTACAATATTAATGTGTACTTTGTCATAGTTTATTCAATTCATGGCAATCGCTGACAATTCAAACATAAACCGCAAACAAATGCAGGTTAATATTGCAAACTAAATTAATTAATTTAAATAATTTGCACTGACTGCAGCTAATGCAGTCATTTAAAAACGTTATTAGTTATTATCGATTTTATAAAAGGCAATAAACATAGACAATTAATTAATAACTAAGTAAGAAAACTTAAAATGATTAAAATATGCTACTTTTGCTACAAAAAAGTACTTTATTGTGCTAGATTGTTTATACATTTTGCAAAATGCATCTAAATTGTGTTTTGAATCTTCTTGTAATTTGTCGATTGTGCAAGTGTTATTGCTACGAAAAAGTATGCTATTATATACGCATGTAATAAATAATTTAATTAAAAATAAACATGGTTTAACTTTTGCGAATTTCAACTTTCCACTTGTATGATATTCAGGCCTATTCTATAACTTTTCTAGTTAAAGATATTGTTCAGTAACAACATCGTTATGATGAAACTCGTAACGATTTTTTTAACAATAACGTTTAATATTTCTACTTACTAAGGACAACATCCTTAAATATTTCCCTAACAATTTATTTTTATATAAACTACATGAAGTTAGCATTCAATCACTGCTTTGCAAGCGTGCGATTGGAGCGTGCATGACGAGCCTACTAGGCTATTGGTGTTATTTTATTGTTATTTTATTTAAAAACAATGATGAAATAATTAATAAAAATACTTAGAAATTAAAGATGCTGATACATGAGTGAATTAAAATTTTTATAATGAAATTATTAAATTACTAACAAATGTAGAAATTATTTTACAAAAAATAATAAATTGCATAAACTCAGATACATACTGGTAATATAATCATTTAATAATTATGTTTATATTAATTTAATAATTTAATTACGAATTTAATTTCATGTAAAATCCTACACCAATTTTATTTGGTTCAAAATATTCATTTTATTACGTAATGTTTTTTTAAACCGATATACAACAGTAGGAAATATTAATGCATGTTTCCTACTTAAAATATATAAAATATACTATAATCATTCTTATTTTGAACATTTATAGAAGTAAATTGTTAGGTTAAGGATAACTTTAAGGCTTAACAACTATAGTGAGCGTGATTGTTAACTTAAATTCTATTCATAACCACAAATCTTTAATTTGACAATTAAAATATTTAGCGGACGCGTTATTGAATACGGATTCTTTTCGATGTTGTTAACTTAACAATTGTCTTTGAGAAAAAAACAAAATAACAGAAATAACGAAGTAAATGCCAAATAAAAATTTGCAAGGCAATAGCCTAGCCTACCACAAACCAGTGCCAATTTTATATGAGAATATGACAGAATAACTTGCGTGCAAAATATAGTGTACAATTTGCAAGTAATGTTCATGCAGTACTTGAATAAATTGCAGCACACAAAAAGCTTGGCTCAGTAAGTTTGTACTCGTAAAAAAAAAGATATTATTACGGGCTAATTGTACAGTATATTATTTAATGTGGTTACTTTAATGTTTTCAGTGTGCCAGCTTTTATACCATTTAACAACAATTTACAGTTTTTATTTTTGTTCTACCATTAAAATTCTAATAAAAGTAGGTTTTTGATGGTACATAAGATTTTCTATGCCACCTATATCGTCTAATGTAGAGGTTAATTGTTGTCAATGTGTCTTTGTATTTTTGTTTTAGTTTAATTTAACAAACACGGTTGTACAAAATTAAGGACTGCGCATACAACCGTCAGTTAAACCAGGAGTAACGCTATCTACGGAGTAAATATAAAAATGCGCTTTTACAATCCTCAGTTAAAGCATAGTAGAAAAAAATAAACCGAGGATAGCTTACTGGAGGTTTGAGGCAGTAGTTATCTCTAGTATAGTAACCATGTTCAGCTAGGGCTGAGTTGTAGGCTACTAGCGGGGTCAAACTACAAAGTACCGTTACTTGGCCAGTAATGCCGCCAGTAAATAAGTATACCTCTGATGGAAAGCACCAGCTACCATCAGTACCACCGTAAGGCGTAAAGAAAAATTCCCGGACCGGCTCACGAATTTGAACTTTCCCGAGCAAGACTGTAGCAGTCATATTGGTCGTGTTACTTTGAGAACTCGCCAACCAGCTATAAACCTTCCATTCATGAAACGTCAAACACAAAAACAAAAATACTCTAGACAAGTAGAGCCAATGGTTAAGAATCTTTCACTGACCCATCAGTTAGCCTCAGGAATTCTGGAAAAGGCAAATGTTCGACTAATCGCCACCTATAACATTCAAATGATGAGACTATAAAAACACCTAGAATGATTAGAAGAACAACTAAAACACATAAATAAGATATCCTAGGCCTAAGTAAAGCCAGACTGAAGGGAGAAAAGGCCACCTCCTTAATAACGGGACCCCTGTAATACCAAGGAGGAGTGGCACTGGTGATACACAAAAAACTAAAACATCGAATAGTTAAAATGCAAGCTATATCATCCCGAGTCATCTAGATATAATCAACAAACAATACAAGTGTATGCTCCAACTAAAACATCAGAAGACAAAGAAATAAAGCATCTGTATGAAGATACAACGAAACGGAGACTGCAACGCAAAAGTGGGCCAAAACACATACAAAAATAGTCCAAACATAGGTAGGTTTGGTTGGATTGGAAAAAAGAAACACCAGAAAAAAAACACTAATCGATTATTACAGGAACAAAAATCTATTTGGCATAAATACATTTTTTCAAAAAAAAACTACATAAAAGATGAACCTGAAGAAGCCCAAACAACAAAGTAAAAATTGAAATTAACTACATCATTACAAACAAAAGAGGATTCAGCTAAGATGTGGCAGTATTGAACCGGTTGGATTCTAATAGCAATCACAGAATAATCAGAGCAACCATAAACATCAACACAAGGTAAGAAATAAACAAACTTGTTAAGAAACAAAAATACCCAACAATCGAAACAATGAGCATAAATAAAAACTATTTCTAAAGCATACTCAGTAAGAAACTAGAGAAAAAGAAAATACTCACTTGAGGAAATGGGTTTAGATAAACTCACAGAAAACATAACAAGCAGCATACAAGTAGCATCAAAAATAATAAGCGCAAAACAAAAAGAAAAGGTTGGCAAATTGAGTTCACAAACAAAAGAAGTGATGAAACAAAGAAGGAACACCAACATAGAACTTGAAAAATTTAAAAAACTGAACAAAGACATAAGTGGAAACATACAAAAAAACATAAAAAACCACAGGACAAAACTTATAACTGATACCATCAAAGACAAGAAAATTAAGAAGGCTCTAAAATCAAAATTACCCATAAAAAGGACAAAAATAACAAAAATAAAGAACAGCTAAGGTAGGACTGTTAGAAACAGAAAAGAAATCAAAATTATAATTCAGGATTTCTACAAAACTCTATATAGCTCCACCACCCAGAACTATCAATATCAAGAATTGGAAATACAAAATACAATTAGAAAATGTTTCTAAAATAAACCGCCAAGAACTAAAACTACACCAAATGAAAAACAAAAAATGTGCAAGCAAAAATCAAATAACAAGCAAAATGTTGAAAATGAGAGGTGAAGACTTAAAATATAAAAAAGTAAGAATGTTAAATAAATGTTTAATAGCAGGGGTGCGTTCCTTAAGTACTTGGGCAAGGGTAAGAGTGACCCAAATGTTCACCTTTGCCGTTCCTAAAGTAGGGGTGAAGGGAAAACATTTCACTCTCGCCGGCGTTCATACCGTCCCTTGCTACCGTCCTCTATGAGCGGGGGAAATATCACACCCGACCGAAGTTAGTCTGTTTTTTTATGTTATCTATGGTTTGTTTACATCGTTATTATAATTTACATTTTGAAAATGAATATTACAAAAATTTTCATTTGTTTACATGAAATAATTAGAACAGAAACAGGAGCAATTCAATTAATTAATCAAGACCAAGTCATAATCAAAAATAAAAATAGTAAGTATTTAAATAGTATAGGAACTTCGGTTATATATTATAAATATTTATATTTTTACACGCTTGTTGAAAAGCAAAAAAGATTATAACAATGATTTAAATATTGTTTTATTAGATAATAAAGTTAAATATAAATCAATCAATCATCTTTATCAAAATAATCCATTAACGGAAATAATGAAATGCATATTGTTCTGACTGCATTTGCTAATGGAAGAACAACAGCTAAAGTTTTTCTTCTTTTGTTAGCTTGTGCCATATTAACTAATAAATGTTGTTTATATTTGACGCATTGACGTTTGATTTTTGACAGCCTTACTCAATGAAGTTGGCCTTATGACTCGTTCATAAACTCTATTCCCCGTTTGATCATGTGACATCACACTCGCCGAGGTGTCACTCTCCACTCACTCCGTGTTTAGGAACGCAGCCCAGAGGTGATACCAAGTAAATAACAAAACGCAGAGGTCATAATTCTTCACAATAAGAAATCAAAAACAACATTGAAAACTACCGCCCTTTAAGTTTATTACCACATTTATATATTTTTTTTACAATAATAATAACAAATTGACTAAAACTCAAATTGGACTTTCACCAACCAGTCGAGAAAGTTGGGTTTTGAAAAGAATTCAGTACCACCGATCACCGGCAAACACTGAAAACCCTGATAGAAAAAAGCAATAATATATTTATACCATTACACATCGTTATCGTTGACTACCAAAAAGCTTTCAAAAGTGGGCAAAGAAGTTTGCCAAGGGGACACAATTTTTCAGAAACTGTTTTCAACCGCGTTGGAAGAGGTGTTTAAGAAAATAAACTGGGACCAAAATGGAATTAAAATCGCCGCCTCAGGTTTGCAAACAATATTGTTATTATCAGCAGCTCAACCTGAACCTTAATAAAACAAAAATAATGACCTCCAAGAACACTCAAGTGACCATCAAAAACAAAATAGCTGAGACCGTAGACAAATACATCTACTTAAACCATAAAATCCAGACAGGCAAAAAAAACCAAACTACCGATACAGCAAGGAGGATAGGTCAATGCTGGGCGGCGTTTGGAAAACTGGCATTTATTCTCAAATCACACAAATTTCATATCAACTTTAAAAAGAAAAGTTTACGAGGCGTGTTATCTGATAGTACTCACTTATGGCTATAAGACCATGGCAATAACAAACAAAACAGCAAATAAACTACTGACTACCCAACGAGCAATCGAGAGAGCTATGTTAAAAATTAACATCAGAGACTAAATCAGAAACAAAGAAATCCGAAGAAGGAGCCAAGTAACTAACGTTCTTAAGAAAATAGCACAATTGAAATGGAGATGGGCTGGCCATGTAGCAAGGCAGAATTATACTTGATAGACAAATAGATTGGCGTAATAGAGCACAAAGGGCACAAAAAGAAGTGTGAAAAACTCTTAAGAAGGTGGAGAAACGACATCCTGGAGGTCGCATGAAAAAAACTGGACACAAACTGCTTAAGACGGGGAGACATTGAGAAATTTAAAAGAGGTTTACATCCAGGAGTGCTTAGATAAAGGCTGAAAAGAAAAAGAAGTAACCAAGTAAAACGCAGAATAAAATTTCGTATAAAAAACTGTGTTTCAATAGGTTATGCAGAGTATAAAAGGAGTACATCTAACACGATGTTTGTAAAATGCTTTGCGTTATCCGACGCATATCTAACAATTGTAAAAACGGCTCTTAAGCAAGCTCAAATTTAAACTTATTGTTTATACAACTGTAAAAAATATGGATAAGTATCGTTATTTTATCGGATAGAATTATGCAGTATCAGTATAGATAATACCTGTTTTTTGTAGGTAATGTTTTTTGTTTCGTATGTTTTGATTTAATAATAAACAATAAAACTCATTTTTTGATGACATTCTAAATAATTTTTGTGGGATTTTCTGCATACGTGAATCATTATATAATATAGTCAATAAGTATCGAAATTTAAATCATTGAGAATTTGTTTTATTTTTACTATGATCATCTTAGAATAATAATTAATAAAGCGCGCATTAGAATTAATAGTAATAGGAATAAAAATTGTTGTAATCTTTGAATATTTGAAAGATACAGGTCAAATAATTTGGTTTATTAAAAAGTCCACTTTGAGGAAAATATTTAGAATGCTGAATAAGTTGAATAAGATTATGATAAGCAGCAAAAAATATAGTTTGTTGAACAGATAAGTGGTTTAACTATTTAGTACACAAAAATCTACTATCAATTTTTTTTCTACTTTTCTCTGATAACCTTAAAAAAGCTTGTCAAAACTTTCAGAAAAGTTTCCAAAAAAAATTAAGGTTGCAATATTTAGAGAACGGTTTATGGCTATTACAAAAATGGTTTTATTGTAAAGATTTAGTTTAGAAATTATAAAATAGAAATTATAGTGTTATAATTAATGCTTAAAACCTGGTACGTTGATAGTTTAGAATATGTTTGTTATTTGTTAATGTAGGCACAAACACCCTGGTCAGTTAATAAATGTTCAACATAATATTCGAAATCTACTAGATTAAAGCGATCTGGATCTATGTTGTTTACTTTGGTTTTAGTCACAAACAAATTGTAGTTTTCTATGTTCAATATGCTGAGCAACAGAATTTATATTCTACTTTAGAACACAATATTAAAAAAAAAACTTTTAAACGAAGTCATTGTTTGGTTGATTAAATTAATTAGTAGAAGAAACGAGGTTTTATTCCGCTAACTCAATTGTACTATAAGCCACGTTTGACAATGCTGGCGGTTTACTTCCAAGATTAGTGGCACTTTCTACGTAATTCACATCAGACTAGGTCCAAGCATCTAATAAAACTTTTGTGGTAGTAATCTTTCAGACTTGTTCAAAATCTACAGCCTATGCCCGCACATCCAAAATAGAGTTTGTTTTACGTACGGAAAAATTAAATTTAGAAAAAACCATATAAATATAATAACACGGTTTATACCTACCGCCAGACTGGGATTAGTAGTTATTGTTAGTAGTTAGGTTAAAAAGTTTTTAAAAAGATGAAATAGGGTGGTCCCAGAGCAGAAAGTTAGGGTACGAAAGGTTACCAGACCTAAAAATGTAGATTTAGCTTTCTTGCATTTATAATAGATACGAATAAATTATTTTAGTCCCAGGTCACGGGAATTCAGGTATGCGAAGACACTACTCCTCAAAAATTGGGTCAATCTTTTTAAAGCCAAAATCCTAGCTTTAAATACCAAAAGGTCAGCCATGAATGATATTTTGACTCTAGACTTAGTCAACTATTTGTTTTGCGTCTTCTTTCTTCTTCTTCTTCTTTTTTTCTTCTTCTACTGGCGTTTTAGCTTCTTCTCTGCCCGTAATACTAGCAACAGTTTTAATTAAAAGTATATCACAGTATATAAGAATCAAACCCACGATCTTTGGTGCAGCGTGCAGCGGTCAAATTACGCTCTCCTCTTGCGCCTTAGTATGTATTTAAAAAGTGTTTTATCTACCGTTTGATTACAAAATGATATAATTTTTGTTTTTGCAGCAAAAGTATGTTCTACATCGCCTGTTGTATGCATTGATAACAAGAGATCAACAAATATAAACTTTATTAAAGGCAAAATTGGTAGAATTTTTAGGTTTAGTTTCAGACGGCTGCACATAAGGAAGCAAAAAATGTTCATTAAGAAAATTACAGTATTTACTAAAGTTAAATTATAAGAGTTATGTCCGGTTTCACCAACGCCTAATAAATTGTCAAATAACTATTATATAAAATTTATTCATCATATAAGTCATTTTACGTTTCACCAAGGTATCTCATAGATTAAATAACTATTACGTGATTTTTATCAAGTTGGTAATATGGTAGACAGAAAATTCGCCAAATAAGTTCAAATGAACCAGTATTCAACCCAGTATTTATGCATGCATAACCTCGAATTATTAGTGAAGTAAGAATATATCAAGACAAAATTAAAAATATTTGTTGCTATGATCGAATTACACTGGCGGTATATAATTACAGAAAAAACTTTAAAAGTCAATGCACAAATTGTCATCAATTTTATTGTAGATTGAAATTTTAAGTACATTTTTTGTTTTTTTTTTTATAATCACACATGTGAGAAAAGAATTTATAATATAAACCCAACTATTTTGTTAAACTGCTAATGAGTACATTTTTTGCGTAATTATACAGAAATACTTAAATATGTTCTTAAAATTACAATCTACAATAAAATTGATGATTTACTGTGAATTATACATACTTTTAAATGAGATTGTTCCGCTGTTTTTGAAAATCCAAATTGTAATTATTTCCAATAGTGATTGCGTAGATTCTTTGTTTAATCAAAAACAATTTTTGAAATCAACATTATCAAATGAATTCAACATGAAATTCATTATTCACAATATATAAATGTTACACTTAGATATTTTGAGGTTATTTGTCGAGTTATTCGATGCATTTTGGCCGGTTAGTTTATTAGGAGATTTATTTGACGTATAACGCTATTTAACGTTGGTGAAACGTTTATTGGGCGAGTAAGGCATTTATTCGACGAATAAATTTCATTAGACGTTGGTGAAACCGGGCTTTAAACGAATATAGGCCATATAAAAACTTGTGATAATATGTGTTCCAAAACCTTAATATATTAACTTCTATCTAAAACTATATTCTCACCAATATTGACTTAACGTTCAACTTTGTCGGTTATAGCTCTCTCATCTGGTTATCAATGCAATTAAGCTTTAAAAACATTTTGAACCTGTCACAAAGCATGTCACAGCAGTAATAAGAACATTTTTGATATAAGTTTTTTATTAGATTTATAAACATGAGCTGCAATATAGATCCCCAAAAATGAATCAAATTCCTCTTTTGAAAATAGTTGAATAACTTTGTGTGTTGGAGGCGGTTGGTTAGAATTTACATGTTTTAGCATTTGATTTATGACATAATTTGAGATTGCCTGCTTTCCTTTTTGATAAGTTATTGTGGACAGCTTGTTAAAGGGTTTAAACATTTCTTTTGCTATATATAATGCATTAGAATGGCAGTTTTGCTAAAAAATATTTATACTTGTTAATACGCAGGTTATAAGTTTGTTAAGTGTAATGTACAAACTATAAAATTTAGTCGTTGTACTAGATGTTTGACAAAATTAGTTATTTGTACTTTTTAAGTACGTATGTATAATATATGGCGTTGTTTTATTTTCTTTCAATTTCTCATTGCGCATGATCATAAA
This sequence comes from Tachinus rufipes, assembly GCA_963932245.1. Taxonomy (NCBI): domain Eukaryota; kingdom Metazoa; phylum Arthropoda; class Insecta; order Coleoptera; family Staphylinidae; genus Tachinus; species Tachinus rufipes. Next base: position 112,976,578 of record OZ010741.1, on the reverse strand, counting down.
AGTATTTTAATTTGTTACATTTGATTGATAACTTAAAATTTCATGTTCACATTAATAATATTTATCATTACGCATGACGTGACGTAAATATTTCCATTTATTTCTTAAAAGATTTCTTTTTTAACAAACGTTGTATGTCGTATCTTCTTTTTTCAGCTGTAGTAGTCCATTGCTGGACATAGACCTCCCTCATCTGTTTCCATGTTGACTTGTTCTGTGCTGTTTGGTGCCATTCTATTCCCGCAATCTTCTTAATATCGTCCAACCATCTTTTTTGTGGTCTTCCTATGCCTCTTTTAGTTGTTCTTGGGTGCCAATGAACTGTTCTGATTGTCCATCTTGATGAGTCTTGTCTAGCGACATGTTCTACCCAGTTTCACTTTAGGTTAGCGATGCGATGGATGACATTGGTGATTTTACTTTCTTTCGTATTTCTTGGTTCCTTATTCTGTCCCTTAGGCTTAGACCAAGCATAGTACGTTCCATTGCTTCTTGTGTAACCCTAAATTTTTTGGCGCTTGCTAAGATTAGTGCTATTTATTCCATGCCGTACGTTCTGACTAGCAACACACATGACTTGTACACTTTACGTTTAAATGATTGAGGTATTTACGGGTTTTTCAGGATATGCCCCAACTTTCCAAATGCAGCCCAGCTTTGTCTAATACGCCTTGTAATTTCTGCCGTTTGATTGTTTTTGCCCAGTGTAATGAGCTACTTGTACTTGTTCATTGTGAATTGTGATTGGTCGGTTGTCAGGACACATTACCTTGGTTTTTAAGAAATTTATCATAAGACCAACATTTTCTGACTCTCTCTTTACATCTTCTAGCATGGATTTTTGGTCGTCTTTATTATCACTAATTAGAACAACGACGTCTGCAAATCTTAGGTGGTTCAAATATATTCCATTAATTTTTATTTCTTTTGTTTCCCAATTAATTTTCTTAAAAATGTCTTCCATTGCAAGGGTGAATAACTTTGGTGATATGGGGTTACCTTGCCGTACTCCTCTTAGAATTGGTATAATTTTGGTGATTATACCTCTTCAATTTTTACTTGTAATGTAGCGTTATTGTAGATGTTTTTCAGTAAGGTGAAATATCTGAAATCAATTCTAGCTGCGTTTAGAGCTCTTATGATTGCTTACATCTCTAGGGTATCAAAAGCTTTTTTATAGTCTATAAAAGACAGATATAGGGTGATATTGTATTCGGCAATTTTGTTAATAATATTACGTAGTGTTTGTATGTGGTCCATTGTACTATAACTTTTTCGGAATCCTGCCTGTTCTACTGTCTGTTAGAAATCCAATTTCTTTGTTAGTCAATTGGTAATTATTTTTGAAAGTAGTTTATATAACTGTGACAGCAGGCTTATCGGTCTGTAGTTTTCAATATTGGTGTTATCTCCTTTCTTAAAAATTAAGACGACCTCTGCATTTTGCCATGTAAATGGTATTTTGCCTTCCTGTAAACACTTGTTTAGTAGTACTCTAGCAGCTTCTAAAAGGGTTTCTCCACCGAGTTTGGCCAATTTGATGGTGACTTGATCTTCTCCTGGTGCCCACTTGTTCTTCATTTGATTTAGAGCGTTTTTAATTTCAAATGTATCTATATCCGGCATCTCCTCTGAACCAGCATTAATCACTATCAGCTCATTGTCGTTAGGAGCTGGTATGATTGATTTATATAGGTTTTTATAAAAGTTTCCTATTATTTGGACTATTTTCGACTTGCTCGTTTCTGTAAGGCTGCAGTCTCAATGCACCACCCACCGCCACCAACTAAAATTTGAACACGTTAAATTATATGGCGACGGTCCGACTGATTCACTATTCTTGCCGGCATCTGTCATTTGGTAACCACCGTTTCATAATTTCAAATCGGTTAGTTGTAGCGCGGCAACAGTTGATTGTCATTTGATATTTTACAAATCAAAACATAATTGTCATTTTTGCTTTAATATTTGAGAATTTTAAAAACGGTAACATGGAAAAAACATGGACACCATCCGACATTGATAACTAATTACATTAGTAAATGATAGGCCCGAAATATAAATATATAAATATAGCATTCTTCTACTGACATAGAAATGAGTGGGAAATAAAATAAAATACTTGGTGGTCACCAATGGCTGCAGTGAGACCGTAATACATTTTGGTGGTTAGTGGCAAACGGTAATAGTTAGTGGCGGTGGTGCAGTGAGACTGCAGCCTAAGCCCTTGTTCGTTTTTAATTTTAATGATCCTCACTTTTTCATTCCGTAACTTGGATCGTAATACTCGCATATTATTGTTTTCTTCAATTGTGTCTGTTATTCTTTGTGTATTATACGATCGTATGTCTTTTTGTACTTGTTTCAATATTTCTTTGTTTAGCTTGGCTAATTTTTGTTCGTAGTTTTCCTTTGTTTTATTAGTTTGAGAGTGTCCGCGGTTAGTCGCTTGTCTTTGTGCAATTTAGCCTTCGTACAAATCTTTTTGGTGAATACCCTGATGTCTTGTGTTATTTTCTCCGCTATCAGGTTTAATTCCATACCCTCTAGTTGTTCAATATTATTTAGTTTGCAAGCCAATTCTTCTTGATATTTGGATTTGTTCTGTTTCAAATCTTCCGATGTACTGTAACTCTTCTTTTGGATAAGCTTGTTTCTGGCGCTATTGGTGTTTATATCCAGGGTAGCCTATGATCGCTGCCCGTCGTTTTTTATTATTTCTTTGTTGTTTGAGATTATAAAATCTATCTCATTTTTTGATTTACCATCTGGGCTTGCCCAAGTTTACTTTCATTGTAGTGGTTTTTTGAAGAAGGAGTTCATACAGTATAGGTGTTTGTTTTGTAAATAATTTAGCATAGTCTCGCTCCTTGTGTTTCTTAAGCCTATGCAAAATTTTCCCAATCCGGTTATTGTTTCATCGTCCTTTTTGTCAATCTTTGCGTTTAAATCGCCAATTAATATGGCGTATTGCGTTTTCTCTGATCTTCTGGCCGTTGTTATGTCCTCGTACAATTGTGTTGTCGCCTCATCGTCTGATGTGCATATACTTGAATGATTTGGTGCTGGTATTGTTTTGAAAGTTTTAATATTATGTATACAACTCTGTCTGAGATAGCTGTGATTTTTGTTATTTTATGTTTGATATTTTTATTAACAAGAAATCCCACTCCACCTATGTGTGAGTTGGAGTCTGAATTTCGTTGATATAGGACATGCCCAGATTTTAGTGTCGTGCATTTTTTGACATGAAGTCTTGTCTCGCATAGTTCTAAAATGTTCCATTTTATGTGCTGTAGAGCATCTTTCAGTTCCTCCAGCCGCTCTTCCTTTCTTATGGATCGATTGTTATAAGTAGCTATGTGTAGTTTATTGTTATGTCGTCTTTTGGGTTTCTTGGTCGTTGTTATCGAATATCTGCCTCTCACAGAATCCGCAAAGCTGACCTGTGTATAGGTGTGGGAGTCTGGACTTATCGTCGTACCCACCTAGGGTATATTTAATATATTTGACATTTTGTTTTCATATGAGAGGGGTTAGCATTAAAACGCCACGCTTGCAAGGCGGGTTGGCAAGTTTGACTTCAGCCGCCCATTGTGGGAACCGACGCTGTTTGTGGCCGCCCAATCTTGGTCAGACGCCATGTTCTTTCACCATATCTGATTACCCTTATCCATTTGGCCTGCAGGCCCATGCAGTTTCTAGGGTGAAGCACGAGGAGCCATGGATAAGAGTTGGGCACCCCGCGAGGTCCAATCCTACACATCCATCTCCCGTCTTTGACGCTTGATGTGACCGATGTGTAGTAGAATTGCTCCCTCTGCGGCGTGCATACATAATATATTCAACATGCGGCAATACATTTTTTTTTTGTTATCATGTGTCCATTTAAAATTCAAAGTTTCCACTTCAAATAAGAAGATTAAAAAAACATATAAGAATTTGCTGCCGTACTAAATTTGCTATAAGTAAAGTTTAACCTATCATAGACTGTTTTTATTGGCATTCTCTTGGCTGTTTAAAATAAAAGTTGAAAAATATGTATAATCTAAAAGTAATCTTTTTTGATTCAAAATAGAGATGACCTAATTTAATTACTAATCTTAAAAAAACAATAATTTTTAAGTTGCTCTGTTATTTATTGTACTAACATTTTCACCTCAATTAGCATTTACGTGGAATTTTACAAAATAACTATTTATTTTATATACCGTTTAAACGTACAGAATATGCGTACGCTGTCTCTATACGTATTTTGCCGCATGCACACAAGGTGACGCGCAAAAGTGAATTTTATAGTTATTATTTTAGTTTTAATATTAGTTGTTTTATGTACTCCAGACCGACCAACCTTCAGATAATACATTTAAAAAAGTCTTCAAACTCATAAGTGCTCTTAAACAGAGTTTAACAAAATACCACAATTATATATTAATCCAAATTTTAACTCCCATAAAACCAAAATTTAGAGTTTATTACTAAAAATCTGACAAGTTATGAGTTTTTTTTTTACTTTGACAAAGTTTTATTTTTGTTGCCAAAAAATATCTGCTTGGTAACTATCATTTAATAAGAAAAAGTTTGATTAGTTGATAGTTTTCGTTTCATTGTTGGCAGCTATTTTAATAGTAAATTTGTCACATTTTATTTAATTTACTTATATAAATAAACATCGGTTTTAAACAATTATTTTAGCATAGTTATCTTTCTTTGTAGTATCAATAATTAAGATACCTAATATACTTTCATAGATAAACTTTAAAAAAGCAAATTTCAATTATTTATTTTAGAGTTAATAGAATGTAAACACTCAAGATGCATAGGTCTGTTTTTTACTAAAAACTCATAAACCTTATGTTTACTTGATGTACTTACTTTGATGCAAATAACACTAAATTATATATACTTGATAGAGTTGACCGTTATTACGTGATAATTCATAATACAAGATTAAATAAAACAATTACATTGTTTTTGTATCACTATAACGAAACAAATAGTGATATAAAAATATAGTAATTGTTTTATTTAATCTTGTACTAAATTAAATATCTTATTGCAACAATGTTATCTTTTCATCTATCACAATAAAATAATTCCCTTACTACAAATTTAACATTAACAAAGCAATAATTAAACTGAACTAGGTTAAAATCCCATTTTTCAAAAACTTAAAGAATAGCTATTGGTAATTATGACAAAACATTATATCTGTCATATGTGTGTGAAGCTTGTAGTCACCATTAACATTGATAATGCTTGATTACGTGTTTAGTACCTTCATTTTAGTTGTCTATTATTATTAGTGTTATCACCATACACATTCTACAGTATTAAAGACCACGGCCAAAGTAAAACAAATTAATAAATCATAAACAAATGTAATTAATAGAAATAATATATGTTTTATAAACATATTATTGTAACGTTCAATTAGCTCTAACAATCTTTTTTTGTATTAAGCAAAATATTTAGCAATAAAAACGGTTCTAATTAGTTATACAACCATTTGAACTGTTTTTCAACAGATATAAATTAAACGTACTTTATAAAATCTGCATAATGACTAATTCTCCTAATCTACAATCGTTGTCCAAAACTAATTTTAATTCATAATTAATAGCATAAATGTACACTATTAATATAGCTGGTGAAATTTTAGAGCAAACAATTCTGTTGGAATTAGCTTAAATAATGCTCATTATTAAACATTGTTAGTGAACTTAATTTATGTAAATTAAATGCGAATGCAATTAAATTTCTGATATCAATATGTAGAATTTAAATACTGTATTAATAAAATAAATTACCCTGTCAATTCAAAACCTAAATAAATTGATTAAAAAGTTTTAATATGATTGAAAAATCTAATATATTGATATAAGCCAATATGTCATTGCAAATAGAACTCGGGAAAAAAAAACAGTAAACAGTTACCTATACTTTTTGGAGTAAAAGTTATTTAAGTTTTAAAGTTTCTTCTAACTGTGAGCCGTGTTTGGGAACAACTTTCTTAAAAGTCTATGCGAAATGGGATTAGGTAAAAGCGCCGGGTCGGGCTGTTAAGGGAGGTTTGGTTGCATTTGGTAAAATATAAACCAGGTAAAGGGTATCGATTTAGGGCGTTGCGATTGTTTTATTAGAGAATTCGGTACAAGTGAAAAACACACACACACGGTTAAGCTCACAGATAAAGAAATCGTCGGGCCATTTCACTTCGAGATATGCGGAAATGCTGCTACGAAACCTCGGGCTTAAATTTCTATTAAGCTTCCCCCGCTCGCATTTGTCTTTTCTTTGTCTTATGTTTGATACAATCTTTACATTAAGTCCATAAACAAAATAACACGCATTGCAAAGAAAACAATCAAGATAGAGGGGACCGCGGATGTAGCACAAAGAGAAATGTTTATTTCTATATAAAGTTTGTATTATTTGGCCATAAATACACAATTTTAATTATTTTTTTACATTAAATTTGCAAAAGCAAAGTTTAATAAACTATCCACGTATAGAGTACGAGTTACTCACATTTACTTTTTTTACTACTTTTCTTAGTGTTGAACTACGACCATCAAATAGAACTTTTCAAAACAGTAAGGTCGTTGATCGTTAAATCATTTTAAATAGATTTAAAGTATAATTACGTCTATAAAAATATTAAAAATGAATTTATTTATAAAAATATTGTTTATAATTTATGTTATAGAATTGCATTCTCAAAAAACATACTAAGCACTTTAAAAGCTTAATAATGGCATGTTGAGTAACAATCCTGAATAAATTAACGTTTTAAATTTGCATGCACAAAAATCTATTCATCCATTAGCTAAAAAAATTTTTACAAACTTAACGGCTCCAAAAAACAATTTAAAAAAATTAATTAAAAAAAATAAAACAACCCAACGTCTTTCTCATCACGTAAAAAATGACACCTACAAATATACCTTAAAAAATTTGGCAATTGACTTTCAAAACAACTCTGCAGACCAAAAATATTAAAAAAAGTCGTTCTAAGCAACTAACTAATTTTTTTAATAAACTTTAGATACTAACGTAATTTAAAAGCATGACAACAAAAAGCTAAAATCTAAACCCATTAATAGCAACAATCCAAAATGTGAACAAACGTTATTTGCTGTCCACACCAATATCGTTAAACTCATTAATATTACTGTAGAAACGGTGCCCAGTCCTAAAATCGAGCTAACCTTAAAAATAAAAAAATAACATAAATAACACTAATAACATTAAGTCAGATAACTTTTGTTTTAGTTATGCTTAACAACTAATGTCCTGAGTTTCAACACAATTAGATTATTTATAATTATACTTTTCTCAAAAAATCTAAGCCACTTTTGGAGCTAAAAAAGCTTTGAAAGTACAATAAAAGGCATGCAAAAAACATACAAGCAATGATGTGCCTTCCACACTTGACATCTACTTTAAAGAAATAGCAACAATAGAAGTATTAGCCTAAATGCAACTAGAATTTGATACACTTCAGCCTATGTTGTCAAAATCTAATTTTTCTTAAAAAAAAAACTACTGGGGTAGAAAAAGTAACCCAAAAAGCTGCAAAACTAAATAAAACAAGCCCAAGATTGCGTCAGAGTTAACACTAGCATATCATTCTGTCTTCACAGTAGCAACACAAAAAAATTGCATAAAACTTTGCTAAGTAAAAAAATACCATCTATCATTGACAGCATTGCAACCCTTTAGATCATAAAATCGTTAACGTTCTTAATAAAGAAGTTAGATCAACTATAAGGTTGCACAAAAATTAGAGTCTAAAAACTTTAAAATCAACCACAAAAAATAAAAATCTAACGTAAAAAATCTTCAAAGCTTTGCGCAACAAAAAAATCCCTATACCAGTCTCAAACTCCTTCTTTATTACAGAAGACACGGAACTAAAGCAAAGCACATAAAAAAAGTCCAGCCCATTGAACAGCGTTCGACCGTCTTGCATTAGAGGAATAATATTAAAACTCAAAATTCAATCCGCACCAGGTCCTGACAGTATTTTGAACAAAACATTGAATTTTTTCTTGCACAAAGCAATAATGGCTCTTACCAATACTGCCAATCCCTTCTTACGTACAAGGAACTTTTAAAATGTTTAAATAAGCCCGCACGTAATCAACATCCCAAAACCTGGAAAAAATCAAAAGTTTTCCCAAAACTACCTTTCCTATGCACATTGAACAAGCTCATAGAAAGAGTAATCCTGGATACTATCTAAGAATGCGCTAAAGTTAATTCTCTTCTACCCGCCCATCAACATGAGTTTTGGCGTAAATACTCTTTGGCTCATTAGCTAAATAGCGTGACAGATCATATTATTGAAGATTTAAGATTTAAAAAAACCAGTAGTGAAGTAGCTTGTTTCAACATCATAAAAGCCTTCAATAAGGTCTTTCACAAAGGTTAACTACTAAAACTGCTTAGGCACAAGTTTTCACTGCTTTTTATAAAGCTGCTAGTTTCTTACTTAAAATGCAAAACACCATTTCTCTAGCTATTCTCTTCTCACGGCGGCACACCACACCTCAACGTCCTTCTGGATAAAATACCTATCCCGTAGTAAAACTCTGCACAAAAAAATCACATTTGATAAAGTGCTGACGTACAAATTGCACGTCTAGGCTATTCTAGACAAAGCCAAGTTGGCAAAAAACCTGCTAGTTCCAATGATCCGCCAAAATAGCGGGTTGTCAATCCAAAATAAACTTCAAATACACCTCTACCATCTCGAAACCTCTTGCTACGTTACAAACAAAGAAATTTGTAACTACCAAAGCATTTCAAGTTCTGATTTGGCCAAGTTGGCCAAACCAGACAATAAAGAACCCAAGGGGAGAAATGGGCCGATATAGAAAGTCTGATAGTATACAGTTGTTACATTAGTCCAAACTGCAATATGGAATATTATTAGGAGTGAATAGAAAAACTAGAACACAGTTTAAGGAAACAAAAAAGCAAACAAATTTTGATAAGAGGCAAATTCAACGCAAAATTGCCAAGTTCCTCCCCATCGCAACCAAGTGTGACAGGAAAAGCCAAATTCGTGAGGAAATGATAGCAGCCGTAAATCTTACAATATGCAACCAAGCAGATAAACTATCGTTTGTAAGAAGAAGATACAAATTATACATTGACATTATCATATCAACATGGGAAACGGCTGGAGTAGTGAAGGGCTGGACAGTGACAGAAGACGAATCGTTGAGTTTACATAAGTACATACAATACATAAGAAGAATGAACAGAGAAAAAATAAATAAAATTTTGGAAGCAAAACTAAAAACGAAAACATAGAGGAAAGATGTAAAAGGTTCTCGGAAAAGTTGAGAAAAGTAGCGGAAGAATCAATTCTCAGATACAGAAAAGGGGGAAAAAGAGGACTGGTGATGCAAAAAGGTCTAGGAAAGCAAGAAGTAAGCACTATAAAAAGCAAGAAAACTCAATAGACAATGACGAAGGGAAAAAAATTTAATAAACTAAAAAAAAAACTGAAAAATTAAAGAAAGGTTTTAAAAAAAGCGATCAAAGACAGTAAGAATGAAATGTTAGAAAGAAATGTTAGAATCCATAGACAGTGATCCTTGGGGCAAACCCTACAAACTAGTAATAAATAAATTAAGAAGAATGAAGGCAGTGTGATTAAAAGAAGAAGAAAATAAAGTAGTAATCATTGAAAAATTGTTTCCCATTAGAGGAATGGTAAAAAAACCAGCAGGAATAGCTGACAAAACAGAAGCAGTCCCTGCAACAGTGGAGGAGATAAAACAAATTATAAGGAAACTACCTAATAATAAAGCACTAGGTTCAAACAAGATAACAACGGAGATATTGAAAACAGCGTTAGAAGGAAATGAGATAGAAATAACAAAAATAATAAACAGATGTCTGAAAGAAGAAATTTTTCCGGCATGTTGAAAGGATGCAAACATAGTACTAATTGAGTAGGGTGTTGGGCAAAGGTTTAACCACCATATCGTATGAACCTTAACTTTGGATTGCACTAAACCCTTCAAAGCATTGTCCTATCATACATCAATTTAAAATAAGGGTATCACTAGAAAAAATAAAAAAAAAGAGCTTATTGAGGTCAAAATGCAGTGTTTTTGTTAGTTTTAACTTTTAACTACAATACCACAAAAAACTCCCCTCTTAGTAACCACTTAGTCCAAGCGTATACATATCCAAGCATCAAAAATTAACAACAAATGTCCCTTAAAATTTATTTTAAATTACGTAAGTTTTGTTTTAGGAAATGTCTTGCCGGCGCTAATTTAAGATGCGGAACTGACAAGGATAGATTTATACTATTTTTTATTGGTAATATATAAAACTAGTAACCTAAAGCTTTTCCAATACAAGCCATTAAAGAAAAATATATATATAAACTGTATGCGTATTTTAGGGAATATTATCTTTGCATTGCACTGACTTACAATTGATCCTCGTTCAACAACCAATATTTTAAGAAAGTGCTTGTGGTAAAAATGTATCAACCATAGCCAATAAAATGCTACAATAGCAAACAAAATTATTCAGTTTTTTTTTGCAAAATATTGAATTTTATAAGAAGATGTATTCTTAAATACAATTTTTTTTAATATTGTATTTATTTGAGTTTGAGCTCATTGCTGCGCAACAGTTAGAAACTTTGTGCTGTTGACAACCATGTTAAACAATAAGCAGTCCGACGGAATTTCATTAATAGATTGTTAAAGAAATTTAGCATTTGAAACATTGTCCGCATGAGTCTTCAGGCGTCGTGAGGGCTCCATGGGTAAACATGCGGTATGTTTGTTTTGTGGGATGAACGTATTTACGCAGTTTGTTTTGAAAAAGTGTTTTAGTTGTAGGAATTTTTCAACCGTTGTAAGTCTCTCCAGGTTGACCTAGAGTCAAATATTACCTAAAAGAATCTTTAATTGTTTATTTGCTGTTTGGGTCTCTTTTATGTCAAAGAACATCAGGCGCAACCATGGGTGGTTTTAATTGATGACGTTGAACTGCCAAGTGGCAGTCCTAAAAGTGCTGGTTACGGAGTGTAAAAAACTGTCTAGCAATTGTAACACCAAAGTCAAGATTGTACCTACTTCCGCAGTTGACAATAATTTTAATTCAATAAACTATTCTTTAAGTTCCATGGACATGGTAGAAGTTGTCTTGGTTGCTTTTGTTTTAGTTGTATAGTAGTATGCCAGCTCACTCCAATGACCAAGACTACAACACCAACTAACGGAAACGTTTGTGGGTATATAAGAAATCTAGCTCTTGAAAGTGTGAGAATTGCAAAAAATTACAACCCGCTCTCAAAAGTAAATCTAACAATCAAACATCAGCAACAAGAAACCCATATCAATATAATGAAGCAAGCATAAATTTTACCGAACTGACGCTACCACCTGTCAAAACAAATATTTTGAATGGCTGAAAGAACGACATCAATAGACATAAAACATTTTTGGCCACCAAAAAAAAAATTTAAGAAAAAACCTAACGGCCAGCACCGGTATTTCCAACTAAACAGAAAGTACCAAAATAAAAATCTTAGAATAATTTTTTTAGAAGACAAAATTGGTACGACTGTTTTAAACTCTTACCTTCAACCTAAAAAGTAATTAAGTAACACCAAAAGTTGACCCAGAAACTCCACCAATTCAAGGTGTAGAGTATAAGATCGTAAGTTTGCACCTGATCAAAAATGAGACACGCATAAGCAAAAAACCCGTTGTTATCTCCTTCCAGCAGTCAACTTTGCGCAAAATAATTATAAACTATTCAGAGCCTCTCAAAATCATTCAACCCAAAAATAAATTTGCTCTAACTATCTTGAACAAAAACAAACTATGAGTTGAAGCGGTACCCGTACTAGTTGCAACAAGTAAAACAACTACAAAACTGTAAATAATCAAACAAACAACTGTGGCTCTAGCTAGTGCAATTTAATACTAAATTAAAAAAAATGTTTAAACTCTGCCAAATGGCTGCCAATTACATAAATGCTAAATGATGTCGATGAATGCGGACATTTAGTGTTAAGACCATACCGACCTTAATTTGTTGAATTTAACAAAAACGGCAACTTTGGCTTCATTGCTGTTTCTACATATAATTTGATAAGCAATTAATTTTTTTATCATTAAATTAAAAAAAACTAAAATTTTATATGTCGGAGTATTTTTTGTCAAATTTTATTTGCAAATACCAACAAAATGCATTCAAAAGTACATAAAAACGCATTTATTTCTATATTTGATTAGATTTTTCGGCTATTTTCCAACTATTATTTGACTAAAATACTCCGACATATCACCTTTCTCAATGTAACAGTAAAAAAATTAATTAATTATCAAATTATATGTAGAAACAGCAATAAAACTAAAGTTGCCAGTTTCGTTCAAATACTACCAATCAAACAAACTGAAGCCACAGTCGTTCGTTTATTATTTATATCATCAATTTGTGTTTATAAGTACAAAATTATTTATTAAACTTTTGTTTTCATGCAATCTCTGGCCATACAAAGAACACTGATGAGGTTTGTAAAAGCGACACAATTCTCTGTTTGTTCCATGTTCACTGTAATTGTTGGATTAAGTTTGAATAAATTATGAATATATTTTATATCTGCAAAATTATTAAAAAAAAATGTTTATTGCTTTGGTTAGGCTGCAGTCTCAGTGCACCACCGCCACCAACTATCACCGTTTGCCACTAACCACCAAAATGTACAACGGTCTCCCTTCAGTCACTGGTGACCACCAAATATTTAAATTTCCCACTGATTTTTTTGTCACTAGAGGAGTGCTGTATTTATATATTTATATTTTGGGCCTTTCATTTACTAATGAAATTAGTTTATCAATGTCGAATGGTGTTCATGATTTTTCCATGTTACCGTTTTTAAAATTCTCAAATATTAAAGCAAAAATGACAGATTATGTTTTCATTTGTAAAATATCAAGTTAGTATGTTTCAAATGACAATCAACTGTTGCCACGCAACCACCAACCGATTTGAAATTATGAAACGGTAGTTACCAAATGACAGATGCCGGCGAGAATAGTGAATCAGTTGTACCGTCGCCATATGATTTAACGTGTTCGAGTTTTAGTTGGCATTGGTGGGTGATGCAGTAAGACTGCAGTCTTATCCTTAAGCCGTATAGTTTACCAACCGACACTTTAAAAAATGCGGTAAAAATATAGAAGTGCTTGCACCAAACTACGGCCACATATCACCCGCAAGCAAACTTTGTAGATTGCTAACACGCTGAGCTTAAGGAAAGTCTCAAAAGTTTGTTGTAACAAACCCCGTACAAAAAACTGAGAAAAAAATAATAACTTTAGTCGTGTTCCATAATAATAAACAAAGCCACAAGACAGATAGAATAACCTGAAAGATAAAATAACACTGCAAGAAATAATGACAAGGAAAAAAGCTTTAACAAACTAAACAACGTCTTGCTAATAAACGGTTAGGCCAAAAAAGTTTATACTCACAGCAGGTGGACAATGTTACTATTAAATTACATTTGGACAACAAAAACCTTTTTCAAAAATTAATTGTCTTCCCAATATGCAACAAAACAACAATGCAGTTCGTCAAAGAAAATAATGGCTGATTGTTACAACCACTAGGTTGCGTTGTTACACTTATTATACTCCCCTTTACAGGGCTTATCAGTCAACACAAATTCTCGACAAACTACACTAAAACCTAAATTTCTGTCCAAGAAGCAGAATATACATCAAATCCCGAACTAACTGCCAAGCGTTCTTACAACGCCAATTATCTAAACTTTATAATGACTTTAGCTATAAACATGATTAATTCCGATTTTCCAACGCCAACCTCCATTTTTTACCTAGTTTATTTTCTGATGATGACAAAATAGTAAAATAATAAAAAAGTTTTTACATGTTACTCAGCTAACTCAATTTATTCAACTAGCCTTTTCTCTACTGCAACAACAACGACACGTACTTGCCACCATAAGTAACGTAATCGGTCTTTTTTCAAGATTATTACAACAAAAAAACCTTCTTGTTTTTGAGTACAACCCCGCAGCACTCCGTTGAAATATTACCAACCAATGGAATATATTGCTTACTTCCATAAACCAAAATAAAGATGTCCCGACCTCTCAGGACAATATTAAAAATTATGTTTTAAGAGATATTGAGTTAACTTTGCTATTGCTTACTTACAAAAATTTGCACATACCCGAAAGCTTGTCTACACAAACTCGATCCGTAATATTTTCAATCGTTTAAATAAAAAAAGTTGCTCTCAATATCTTCTTCTTCTTTTACATAAGCAAATTGCCTGTTCTCCTTCAATACGTTCCCCTGAGGTTGTTGTTCCATTGTTTTCTTGGTCTCCCTGGAAATCTCCTTCTTACTAGTGACTTGTCCCTTGCAATCCTCACTGTTCTCCTTTTATCCATGCTCTTGATATGTGCATTCCATTCCGCTCTCCTGCTTTTTGTCTATTTATTGATGTCGTTCACTCTGCATGATCTTCTTATTTCATCATTGCTAGTTCTGTCTAATCTTGTCTTTTCCTCAATGGACCGAAGCGTTTTCAATTCGGTTGTTGTTGTGAGTCTGTTAGTGTAAGTTGTTTCTGGTTTTGTTTCAGTCATGTATGTGAGGGTAGGTCTTATAACAACTTTGAATATCCTACTCTTCGTCTCCTTGCAAAGGTATTTATTAGCCCATATTGTGCTTCTTAAACAGCCCGTGATTTTGTTTAATTTCTCCGCCTGTTTTCTTATTTGTTCTTTTAGATCTCTATAGCTGGATAATGGAATTCCCAAATAGTTAAATTTGCTCACTCGTTGTATAACAGTTTCGTCCACTTCTAATTTGCATCTTGTGGGATATGGGGCTATGACCATGCATTTTGTCTTCTAGCAGCAATCATGTTGAATTTTTTTGTTACTAGGTTAAATTGATGTAACAGTTTTTAAAAATTGTCTTTGTTATTAGATATTAGGGCCGCGTCATTTGCATAGCACACAAGGTCCTCTTTGTGTTCTTACTTGGGAAATTATTTCATCCATGATGATGTTAAATAGGAAAGGGTTTAGTGAATTTCCTTGCCTAATGCCGTTGCCTGTTTTGATTAGTTCCGTGGTTTTGCCGTTGATCACAACTTGCATTTTGTTGTTGTTATATATGTTCTCGATTGTGTTGATCACGTTGTGTGCAACATTTCTTTTTTGTAATAGATTTAGGACGTCTTGCAATTGCACTTTGGTTAAGTTTACAAAGCATATATACGCTGTTTGGTTCCATTCTAAGGCTTTTTCTTTGATCTGGCGAAGTAAAAACAACATAACAAAAATAAATTGTTATAAAAATGATAACAGGAGTTATATCTAGTCTACATAATGCGCCCAATTTATTTTAGGTAACAATTAGCCAAAAGATACCTTCTTAAATTAAATACCACAAAGACATCAAACATGAATGAAATTCCACCTATTATACTTAAAACATTTGCAAATAAATTAGCTCTTATTCTGACTAAAGTATTTGCATTATCATACAAAAATGATTCATTCTCAAATTATTGGTAAATTGCAAATGTTCAACCTATACCTAAAAAGAGAGACAAATCTGATTCTTCAAATTATAGACCCATTGAATTATTTTACAATCTGTCAAAAAAATGTGAAAAATATAACTTAATAATACTTAATATTGATTTTGATCAAAACGTTCGACAACAAATCTTCTGACTTATGTTAATCACATATTGAGTTCTTCTTTAGACAAACATAAATTTTTTTTGCGGTGGCTCTAGACATTTCCAAAGCATTTAATAGAGTATAGCATCCTAATCTTATTAAAAAACTACATTGTATAGGTCTTGAACTTAAATCTGCAAATTATATAATTAGTTGACAACAGAAAAATTATAGTTAGAACTGATAGTTTCTCCTACCCTAAAATCATAAATGCTGGTGTTCCTCAAAGTTCTGCTGTTTTGCCAACTTTATTTTTAATTTACATTAATAAATTCAAAAAAACTATAAATTCTATTGCATGATGGTAGTACCCTTTATACTCCATACTTTTCAAAAACCATATTGACAAATACGGAAGAACGTCTTGAAGTTTCTAGATTAGAATCTGTTGCATCTATAAACAAAAACCTCAAAACAATTTACATAAGACATTCTAAATACAGTCAATTTTAATTTTAATAAACTTAACTTCTTACCAATTCAAAATCAAAATCCAAGGTATCATCAAAACCAAATATTTAGCTAAACAATAAATACATATCTAATTCTTTTTCAATTAGTCTTCAAAAGATTACAATCTCACGAAATCTTTTCTAGAACAAGCATGTTGTTGACATAGCTTCAAAAGTATCTAGAAATCTAAGATTTCTTAATATGTGTAAATAGTTTTTTTATATTTTTTCAACTTTTGCATATATATAAAACTTATATTCGTCTTTGTATTGAGTATTGTACTCAAGTATGGAGAGAAGCATCCAAAACTACATTATATCTTTTAAATTTTATTCAAAAACGAGCTGTTCAGATCATTATCGACTCAAAATTGACTAATGACATAGATGCTTTACAACACCGACGTAATGTATAAATATTTCCATGGACATTTATTGAAATATGTATTGTTTGTATGATCTAGTTAGTATCAATTAATGTTGTTATAAAAAAATAATAGTTAGTAAATAAAAGTTGTACACAAAAATTTCAATTTTCCAATTGCAACTATTTTTTTATAATCCTACTGCCGCAACATATAACAACAGGTTATGGGCCCAGAGTAACGATTACAGAAGGAAAGAGTTGCTGCAAATATAAATTTACATTTACCATGGAAGGTAAACTTAAAGTTGATAAATTGCATGATACAACTGGATGGGGATAGTGGAAGTTTTTGATAAAGGTACATCTTCATGCCAGTAAACTATATGGTGTTGTCATTGGAGAGCTGCATAGTTCTGACATTAAAGTTGAGAACTCAAAATAGTTAAAAGCTGATGCTAAAGCACAAAGAATAATTGCAACTACTGTAAGTCAGAAAGTGCTTTTATATATTATAAATTTTAAAACTGCAAAGAAAATGTGGGATAACCTGCACACAATTTTTGAGCAAAAATCAGAAGCAAGTTTACATTTTATGAATTTCTACAAGTTCACAATGGATCCTTACTATAATATTGCGTATCATATATCAAAGTTAGAAGAAATTAATCAGCGGTTGAAGCAGCTTCGAAATCAATGATTATAACAAAACTCTAATGGCTTTACCAAATATGTATAATCATTTTCATAGTGCATGGAAATCGGTAGCAGAAGACAAGAGAACTTTGCCAAACTTAACAAGTAGACTACTTATTGAAGAATCAAGATTACAAGTACAAATTGCAAACAAGCCAGAGCAATCAGATACAAGTGGTGCATTGGCAACAAAATTAAAAAAAGGTTTAAATCACCTGGTAATGAAAAGAAGTTTGGTGAATGTCATTTCTGCAAGAAACAAGGTCGTTGTAAAAATAATTGTTGATTATTTAAAAAATTACTTAAGGACATGAAAGCAAATGTTGCAAATAAACAAAGAAATAAATCATTTATTAGTGAAGCTTATATAACTGAAATATCAGATGATAATTAGTACTTGGATTCAGGAGCTAGTGATCACATGTGTAAACCATTAGATTGGTTTGAAAACCATTAGGAATATGCTGATTCTCAGCAAATTATGGTTAAAGTTGGCAATGGTGCTAGAATTTTAGTTCATGGAATAGGTGATGTGTCTATTTTGGCATATGACAAAGAACAATGGAAAGCAAAAGTTTTGAAAGATGTTTTATATGTGCCACAATTGAAGTTAAATCTTTTTTCTGCTGGATCAGACTTAGATAAAGGATACAAGTTAAATTGTAATAAAAAGCTATGTACCATTTAAAATAACGAAGGTATAATAGTTGCAACTGGTCAAAATAGATTTTATACGTGATTGTCTAGAAAAAGCGGAATGTTATACCATAGATAGCTTGAGGCTATGGTATGAACGCTTGGGACATCAAAATGTAAATCATGTGTTAAAAGTTTTAAAAGAGAGAGACATCTTAGTGAACAAAAGTCAAGATACTTTTTTTGTGATGGTTACATGCTTGGCAAGCAACACAAAATGCATTTTAAACCAAGTGATAGTAGAACATTAAATCCTGGTGAAGTTACTCACACTAATTTATGTGGCCTAATGCAAATAATTCTATTAGTTTCTATTATATTTTCTGCTATTTAAGGATGAATATTCACACATTAGAACTATCTATTTTTTTAAACAAGAATAAAGTTCATAAAAGTATTAAGATTTTGTTGCAAGAGAAACCGATTTTAAAATAAAAGTACTAAGATCAGACAATGGTACTGAGTACATTAATGAAAGTGTCAAGAAGATTTTGGCAGACAACAATACTCGGCATGAAACAAGTACTCCATTTAATCCGGCACAGAATGGAAGTACAGTACAAAACATGGGAACAATTGTTGAAGCTGCCAGAACTTGAATTTATACGAGAGAACTAAATAATAAAATTGTGAGTTGAAGCTGTTGCTGCAAAATTTTATGTTCTTAATAAAACAGGGACTTCGTTTGTTAAAGATCAATCTCTCTTTAAATTATGGTTCAAAAGGATTCCCCCAATAAATCATTTGAAAGTATTTGGTGCAAAGGTGTATGTACATATTCCAAAGCAGTTACAAACAAAATAGGATAAAGAAAGTAAACCAAGAATATTTGTAAGATATAGAGAGTGCCACAAAGGGTACAGAATCTGGTATAAATGTGAAAATAAGATCAAAGTAGAAAGAGATGTAATTTTTTATTCAGAAGCAGATGTTTGTGACAGGAATGTCGATAAAATGATAGATGTTTGTCAAAAGAATAAATCAGCTGATAGTGTGACAATCCATGTGTTAGATGCTTATGATCGGAATAAAACAGCTGATACTCTGACAAATACATCAGGTAGTCATGTCATAAATGATGCAGCTGATATTGTAACAAATATGCCAGATGTGACATATATGCCAGATGTGACAAATATGCCAGATGTTAGTGTGAAAAATAAATTAAAGAATCAAAAAACTGAAGACTAAACCAAGATTGTGCCAATTTCTATTGTATTAAGAAATAAAAGTATATTAAGGAAACCTGACAGTTTTGTAGATTTGGCACAATCAGAATTAGGTATTTATGCAAACAAGAACCAATAAGCTATGAAGAAGCTATTGAATCAAAAGAAGCTACAAATTGGCATAAAGCTATGAAAGAAAAAAATTGATTCATTAACGCAAAATAATACTTGGACCTTGGTAGATATTCCAAAAGATAGGAAGGTTTTACCTAATTAGTGGGTCTTAAGAATAAATACTAATGCAAAAGGTGAAATAGAACAATATAAGACAAGAATAGTAATCAAGGGATATGCTCAGGAATATAGTACAGATTATCAAGAAACGTTTAACCCAGTGGTAAAATTTGATTTAATAAAAATGATTTTATTAATTGCTGCTCAAAAGCAATTAAGTTTATTTCAATTTGATGTTAAAACAGCATTCTTGTATAGATATTTAGATAAGGAGATATTTATGTAACAGCCCAAAAGATTTAAACACAACAAAACAAAAGTGTGTAAACTTCAAAGAAATCTTTATAGCCTCAAACAAGCTCCAAAGAACTGGAATATAAAACTTAAAATGTTTTTGATGAAATATAACTTTAAAGAAAACACATAATTGAGTATATTATAAAAGAGATGGAGAAAATATTCTTGTATTAGCAATGTATGTAGACGATAGATTAATTGCAGCTTCAAATCAAGCTAAAGCAAAAAATCTTTTAACATATTTGAAAAATGAATTTGAAATATAGACGAGTATTTTGGAAGTATACATAGGTCTTCAAATTCATAAAGAAATTGATGGATCAATATTTGTTCATCAAAGTGCATTTACTAAGAAACTTCTTAAAAAAAAATAATATTATAGATTGTCATTCTGTACTAATATCAATGGATAAAAATATAATTTAAAATGAATAAAAACACTCTGATAATATGAGTAGAAAAGCAGTGAGAGAATTAACATATTAAGAAATAATTAGTGGTTTGATGTATCTTTCAGTTGCAACAAGACCAGACATTGCATATGCTGTAAGTACTTTGAGTGAATACTTGACAAATCCAAAGCAAGTACATTACAATGCTGTGATAAGAGTATTGAAATATTTGAAAAAAAACTATTATGTATAGTGTGTTCTATGAATCAGGAGGAAATCAAAGACTTACATGCTATAGTGATGCAAATTTTGCAGGCGATAGAATTTCAAAAAGATCGACAAGTGGTATGGTTTTTTTTCGAGGAAGTGGACCTGTGTCATAGAGTTCACAGAAGCAACGGTGCGTTGCTCTATCAACTACGGAATCAAAGTATGTGACGGCTAGTCAAACAGTAATAGAATTAATTTGGCTTAAAAGATTAGAAGAAGAGTTAATTGATAAAAGAGAAACACCAGTATTATATTTAGACAATCAAAATGCAATAAAATTATTTAAAAATTTCACAAAAGAACAAAACACATTGATATTAAATATCATTTTATTCGTGAAATATTTGAAAATGGTTTATTTAATTTGGATTACGTTAATACAAAAAATTAGATAGCAGATATTTTTAGAAAATCATTAACTAAAGATACCTTACAGAAATTAAGGCATTTGTTAGGTTTTACAAAATGTAATGTAAATAAAATGTAAACATTAAGTGAGAGTGTTGAAATATGTAATGTTTGTGTGATCTAGTTAGTATCAATTAATGTTGTTATGGAGATATATATTAAAAAAATAATAGACAGTAAATAAAAGTTGTACACAAACACTTCAATCTCTCAATTGCAACTATTTCTTCATAATCTTACTGCTGCAATATATAACAACAACATTGTTCAAACAAAATACAAGACATATTACCACCTAAACTAATATATACTCATACAAGGCTTGCTAAGAATTGGAATAAATGTTCAGAGATGTAGGACCAAAACTTTTAAGAAAGATTTTTTTAAACGTACTATCGACATATGGAATAAACTTCCAAATTGAGTATTTCCAGAGAAAAAAATAATACCCGATATGTCCGGATGCTGTATAAGGTTATAAGCCGCTGCCAAAAATAAGTATCTGGCCGACAATTCTTTAAAATTATAGAAACTATATAAATATCTAACAAATAAGCTGTACATTTTTTTTATAAGAGTACTAGGAAAGATTAAATTACTTAAATTAAGCAAACATATTAACAATAAATTAATAAAAAAAACCTTTTGTTTTTAATTATCTTCCGTGTATAAATATTATAAAATATTTCAAAATTTTTATATATTAATTGCTTTTTTGTGGGTTTTTACAACTATTTTTGTACATACTAAAATATACGTAATCAAACAGAGTGATATACTTAAATTAATATAAGTTGAGATAATTTTATGTATATATTACTAACTTGAAAGTAGCTGGGTGATAATAGATTATAAAATTTAATGATGGAGTAACTGCTCCCGCTTACGACCTTACTAACCTGGATGCAATGGGTTAGACAAGATTATAACATTAAACGTTGTCACCATGAAATGTCTAACGGAGCCGGTTTATTTTTACGAGTGCTTTTATAATAAATTGAACGTTTATTTTTGATTGAAAATCAATAATTAATCAGGTAACATTAATTAAACCATTGACTGTAAATATCTGTACAAAGTATTAAATTACAATATAGATTGACACATCAATGCTATTTTATTTGATTGGATCGATTAATATAAAATTACATTTTGATTGCATGTCTGGCATTTGTAGAAGTAAAATAAATTTACAAATTTTTACGTCGTAAAATATATCACCCCGTTAACATACTTTCATAAATCCTCTATGTTTTATTTATAGGGGTAAAAGTAGTTTCGATTTATTTTATAAATTGCTAAAATTTTTTGAACATGCTAGCTCTATCTCTGCAATATGTCATTTAGCCGAGTCAAATGACATAATAGAGTGTGACGGTTGCACATGGTTTACTAGAAGAGAAAAATATCACGTTACAAATGATCATCGGATTGATTTTTGCGGTCGGTCATTTGTATCTGCTGCGTCGCTTCCAAACATGCAATTGTAATTGCATTCCCTCTAATTAATGATTAATATTTACAACAAGACAATTAACAGATTAATAAACATTTTTGCGTAAACGGCGCTGTAACAATCTCGATAAATACTTTAAAATTTATGCGGAAAATAATAGATGAGCACAAAGAGAATAAATAATAATAAGAAAAGTTAATTTTGCTTGCAACGAAAAACGCTGAAAAGTTGTAAAAGTTGCCTTGAAGAGTTGCGGGTGCGCAATTTCTGAATAGACACTTTCGTCCTTTTCACACTGAACTCTAGAAAACTTCACCGGCCCCGGAAATAAAAGGAAAATTTACAGCACAAAACAATTTTGGTAATAACGACGTTCGTTACTTCTGAATCATTTTACATTGTAATGTATATGCTGTGAATGTACAAGTAGGTACTTGAAACACAATACAAAATAAAGATCAAAGAGATTGCTTTAAAATATTTTATATAATTGAAACATTTATATAATTCTTAAGCTCAATAAGAGGTCTTTTTAATTGTAAGACGCTGAATTAAAATATCCAAAAATATATTAATCAATAAGATAAGTACATATTGTTCTGTATTAGAATACCGTTGAATTACAAAGCTGCATGATAATGTATAATTGAAGTTGAATTAATTCCCTGTGAATTGATGAATTGTTCATCAAGCAAATCGTATTATTTTTTATTAAATAACATAATTAGTTAGAATAATATATGAAGTAATTTATTTAATTAGATTGTAACATGTCAATACTAAGTAAGAATTGTAATATTGATTTAAAGTCACTACGTAATTAATTTTGAACTGGTTTAATTGCGTCTGCTTGGGTTATGTCGCATCGCTATTGACTTTAATATGTTTAAGCAATTCCACTATAATCATGAAACTGTTTAAATTAGTTCTGTTTCAATGTATTATTTGTTTAATCATTTTTTATACATGATAAAAGTATTGGAGGTATTATGACGGAAAAAAATAGATTTATTTTTATTTTATACTGAGCGTTGTCTGAATTTTATATATTTCTATAATGGTTTTTTTATTAAATTTATAATATTATTTCTGTTTCTATGAAATTTCTAGAAATCCACTTTTAAATTTCAATGATTTAAACAACAAGATCTAATAATCTTGCAGATTATATTTTTCAGGAGTTAGAAATACCTTCCACTTGTCTGTTTGGTTAAAACACTTCTTCGTTTCGATTAAAACCCAGCAATTTAAAATAAATAAAATTTTGTGCTTTTTTTTACAAAACTATACCTCATAAAACCACATCAGCAACATGTTAATTGTATGAAAACCAAGTAAGAGTATATTGTACAAAAAATTACAATTTAGTTTTCATTAAAAAAAATTGTATTAATGCAAAACTAATGTGTACTGAATCTGAGATTAAAAACAGGTATAAGTGAGTACGTCACAACAAACACGTCATTTTATAATACCTTTGCAAATTATAATTTAGATTTTCAGTACAAGAAGTTTTATAGCAAATTATGCATTCTGCAATGTAAAGTTTTTTTTTTACAATATAATTGAAAACATTTTTAAAACAAAAATCCAATGCAGAAAAACAAAACAAAAAAACTTAAAAAAAATAATTACCCTAAAAGAATCATCAGTGTGACTTTTATCCAAAAAAAGTTTAAACTTTAAAGCAATTTTTGAGGAGCTGAGATAATCAGTTTCGCAAGAATCTCAACATTGTAACCCAAACAACCAAAACATTTTGTGCATCATTTTGGCAGTCAAAAACCTACTTAAAATACACAATTAAGCAGTTTTGCAATTCTCTAAAAACGTGACCAGACAACTGCGTTTTAATACTAAATTTTTAGGTTATCGGTTTATATACCAGATAATACAACTTAAAACTAAAAATATTATTTTATTAGCAATAACCACCATGATCGCTTGGACGAGATATAGCAAAAAACATACAAAATTTAAAGTCACTTTATTGTAAAGATATAATGTTACAACAATGGCCTCAACAACGTACTACTACTAAGCGATGCTCCTGGAAGTATCAACTGTTTTGTGGCTAATACATACTAAAAATATTGATACGGCAGTTTTTGTCCAAAATATGTCAAAAAACTTTGAAATATATCAGTATATTGAAAATACTATCAATAAAAACTTCAGGCTCTATTTTAGTCCTTATTAAGGTTTAACTCAAAACTACTTGAAAAATTAATCGTTTCTACAAAGTAATTTTGTGTCTGGAAAATCCTTAGTAAATCTAAGATTAGACATTTCATTTTCTTCTAGCTTATTGAAGTTGATCATGTTCAACACCTCAAACTAAAGCACCGATGTGCTGCAACTTAAAATTATGTTATCCGTTTTGTGTCTTTGGACTTATCGTCCTATTAACAAGCGTCAAGTCGGGTTAAAGTTCTTGACATTTTTCAATTTTCTTAAAGTTGATTGAGTCAGGCACCAAAAACCAAGTAGGCGTAATTCACCTTAATTGCAGATAATTATGTAATTTCTCTTTTAAAGCTTCTTAGCCAAAGACAAATCTCGTTTTTGACAAAAAATACATATTATGTTGCAATATGTTTTTCCATAGTTTTTGGTGCAACGTCGAGTGTAGTACATAAAAAAAAGTTGCATTTTGATCACTTTAATTACCCCCAATTAAAGAAAAAAAAGAAAAACCATCTAGTTGTCAATGTTTCAAAACTAGTTTAAAAATTGTGTTAACAAAATTAAAAATTCATATCTTGCCAACCCGTAGCTCTACAGATAAAAAATAAAACATTAACTTTCTTTAGTACCATGATTAAATAAATTTAAATAATAACAGGGAAAAACTGCTACTGGTTTGCCAAGATTTTTACAAAAATATGAGTACTGATTATACTTTAATGGCAACTATAAAAAAACTTTTTTTCAAGTATCATAAGTCATTAAATTTTAGATTTTTATACTATTGACCAAGCTACAGTTTAAGTCCTTTAAGATTACAACCGCTAATTAATTGTTGCGTTTGAAACAACAAATTGAAGCAAAAAAAAAAACTAAATAGAAATAGCTTTGTAATATCTGACCGTTATTTGACGTTATTTGATTTACTGCAAATTTTTGAAGGTTTAGTTGTTCTAAAATGTTTAAAGTACAATCTATACCCTAGAAGAAAAACCAAGTGGCGTCTTTTAAATCTCAAAAAAATCATAAATAATCAATTTATTGTAATTTTTTTATTTTGAATCATGCAAAACTTCCACTCAAGTAAAAATTAAAAAAAAAAACTAAAAATCCAGTGCGTTGTAAAATAATTATGTAGTTTTCTAAACGTTTTCTGAAACACAAAACCAGTTGATGCTTCTAGTATAGAACCTACCTAGTGTAGTTTCTGCTTAAACTGAAAACAGAATGACAATGACCATACAAAATATAGCTAGATTATGCTCACTGGTCAGATTTATACAGGTGGTAGGTCTACCACAATTGCATCAAAATGTAATCTATGTTTATTATCAAAATAAAGTTGCTACACATTACAAGCAAAAAGATAATGCAAAGTCAATTTTTAAAGTTTACTACTAGCTTACCTTCACAAAATATAACTAAAAAAACTAAAATACTAAAATTTAATCAAGCGTTAAGTGTAGTATTGTTCAAAAAAGAACACTTTAAAATTTCTTCAAACAAATGTACCTTGAATAAATTGCAATTGATTACTCAAAAAGTGAACAAGTATGTACTAAAACTCATGTACCTGTGCACATGATGAACAAATTTTTTATTACCAGCCGCTATACGTTAACAATTTACAAGAGCTAAAAACACCGGCAGGGCATACGTGTCGCAGACGCTAATACCATTTGCAAAAAAATTGATCAAATAAATTCAGACAATAGAAATAAAAACTACTGGTTTCTGACTGGTGCAACTTCTGCGTATAGAACACGTACCATACTATAACGTCCTTCTATAAAACAACATAAAACTTAAAATCAAGATTTTGCCAAAAATAAAAATATTTTTTAAGCCATAGTTAGCTTCTTTTGACGGTTGACTTACACCGTTTCAGAAACAATCAAAATTTATGATTCTCCGTAGAAATATTGACGCAGTTACGTTTAAGTAATTTGATGCCAAATTGAATCAAAATAACCAATAAGAGACAACTCTATACTAATTGGGTATTTGACTTAGCGTATTTTTTTTTTATGTAGAAACAATTTTTTTTTTTAATTGGTGCAAGCCAAGATCTTTGTCTGTCTGCTCCACTGTTTAAGTGTGATATAAAAATTTTGTTCCAAAATATCTAAAACGCTATCAATTCCAAAAAAATGCAAAAACCAAGTAGCTGCTAAATAAAGGCAGTAAATCAAAAAAAAAAAATCAAAAACTGCAGAATTCTCATTTTTGCAAAAAGTTTGCAAAATTGTAAAAACTCATATGCCGTATGTTACCAGTGATTTTGGTTAGCATTATGTATAATAATTAATGTACGTTATACAATTCTATTTACGTACAGGTAGTATCTATAAATGTGTTAAAGAATCATAATCTAACTTCTCTCTTCTACTTCTTTTTTTCGTTTTTTAACTGCCTTTATCCATTCTATTCCTTTTTTGCCTCTTTTCAATATCTTATTTTTTTTATCTGTTCTTCTCTCATTTTGTTACACTCTTCTTGCGTCAATTGTATAAAAAAAGATTTTTAGTTAACTAGCCATAACACGTGCAAAAACCAAATAAACGTTTTACGATTTTTTAACTTGTTATATTACTCAAAAAAATTTCCAGTTCCTTAAATAGACCTTACATTGGTTTTTAAGCTAAATTTGTCATACATAATTGCATTTTTTCAAAAGAAAATCTGCTAAAAGCAAACCTAACAACATTTAACTCTACATGCAAGACAAAAACTAAAAACATGCTAGTAGGCATAGAAAAAAGCTTGGAAAACCCAAAATACCAACAATCAGCCTATGTACTAGCAACGCAAATACCTATTGTAAGCAATTGCTTAAGCATACCTCTCAGAAATACTTATTCTAGTGCAATCGAGAAAAAGTAACATAGAGTAAAATAATTTAGACCTAACAGTCATATTTACAGGAATAAACTGCTATTTCTTTAGAGACCCGATTAAGGCAACTTTAAAGTGTCAGTTAAGTACTAATTATTGCACCATAAACTTCTTTTTTTGTTTATTAAGTAATTTTTAATTTTGAGGATACTAAAATTTAGAAACTAATATTTTAGAATTTTGCTCAGAAAAAGACCAACAATCTCTTTATTCTAAGCATACAAATAAGGTCATGCTGATTTAAAGAGGTTTTTGTTTACAAGAAAAACCAAAATAAAACACTTTGGCGTAAAAGTGAACAATGCAATTTATGCAGTCTGTTTCTTAAGATTTTAATGCATTATTTCAATTTAAATTTATTTAATTTTAACTTAAGCTTACTGTATAGTATATAATAAATTTAAACATGATGCCGCCTAATGTGCGGACTAATCCGAGGTCTCTCTTCCTATAATTACCAAACTTCAACTAAGCAAAGTCAGTTCAAAATCGTGCCAGACATTTATGGCAAAAGTCACACAAACCGACTGACCAAACCGAGCTAAACTAGCTAAATGGTGAGGTAAAGAAGGCAATCAAGATGCACAAAAATCAATGTTGGAAATCCGCTATTGAGTCTACTAACCACGATGAAAATCTGATGTGAAGGATAACTAAAGCCCTTCGAAATAAGCGTACACCTCTGCTTTTTATACATGACAAAAAAAACTGTGACACTTTGGAAGGCAAGGCTAAAGCATTTGAAATGCAAAAGTAATATAGAGGCTAAGTACCAAAATTGATAAACAGAGAAATTGAAACAAAAAACTTTTTATCTTCAAATAATTACCTATCTTTCTGATTGTTTGCGGAGTTTGAAGTCTTGTTACTTTACCGTGTGATAGGATATAATCGATGGCACATAGAACCTATGTATTTTTTAAAATATTATATTTTTTGGCAAATTGGCATTACTTCTGATTTTCATTTGCTGTGATTTAGACAACGTAGATAGGTTTCACAAATAAGTAGGACAGTGTATATAGCGCACTGACATCGCTTCAATTCTGATATTGGTTAAGCCGTCTAGAATGAGAGATATCATCACACATCTCAAACCCAAATCGGCACCTAGTCCGGATTGCATTCCAACCTCCCAATTAGTCTCCTGTCGACCATAAGTAAAGTGACAAAAACTGTAATTTTTAATAAAATTTGAGATCACACGGCGGCTGAAAACTTGTTGCCAAATCATCAATACGGCTTCAGATTTGGGCCCTCCACAACCCATCAACTAATTAGAGTTACAGACCAAATAAAAACTGGTTTTATATTCGTTGGTGTCAAGAAAGCTTTTGATATATTCTAGCACAAAAGATTACTTGCAAAAATGCATCGTTTCAAGTTCAATCCTAGTTTGATTAAACTTATTGTTTCCTATTTGAAAGACAAGACCTCGTTCTATCGAGGCAGGAATTCTTTTATCAAAAATGCTTTTTTGTATGTAGCCGGCATACCATGCGTCACTCAAAGTGTAAAAATTGCTCAGTATGCAGACGACACTTCAGAAAGTCCAAAACTTATTACGCTAAGACTTCAAGCGGCATGTAAGGGACTTGAAACTTTTGGTTTCGGTACTGGAGAGTAAAAACCAATCCAAAAAAAACAAAATTATTCTTTTCACCAAATGTGACAAACAATCTCTTCATAAAAACGTTTATTTCAACAACGCTTCAACTCCATGGATAAATACTGCAAATTATCTTAGAGTAAAGCTTGATCGTAGACTAACTCTTAAATTACATATTAAGATCATCTTGGATAAGGCCAGGATGACAAATAATATGTTAACACTACTTCTACGCAGGGACAGCAACATAAATTCTACAAACAAGTTGCAATTATTTAAAACAATCATTCGCCCAGTACAGACATACGCATGTCCAGCAAAGGGAATTACTGCATTGGCCTATCTGAAAAGGAAAGCGTTGTTTTAAAATAAAACTTTAAGAAAGATTCTCAAAGCACCTCACTCTGTACGCAACACCCAACTGAGAACTGATGCAAAAATTGTCCAGATCAGGAATCACATTTTGGTACTAGCTACAATTTTTTTTTGAAAAAGTCGCATATCACTTAGATCCTGAGTTAGTTTGTTTTGCAAAACAAGACAAACAATTTTTTCAAAACAAAAGACTTATTAATATGTTTGCTGTATAAGGATAACTCGTGGCTTTTCAACTGCCACCCTACTTAATCAACGCCTACAAGGCTAGCGCAGATTGCGCATTTCTGAATAACCTCTCAAAAACATAACTTATAAGGCACAATCAAAAAATAGGAGAAGGAGGAAATAGTTAGTCGGTAGGCGCTTCCAAACATTTGGAAAGTAAATTTGACACATTAAGTTTTTAGAAGAAAAAAGTTAGTTTGGCTTCAGATATGGGATCAAAACTAATTTTAAATTTCTAAAACAACAACGTCTCAGGTTCAATTCAAAATTAATCAAACTTATTGCTTCCTACTTAAAAGAAAGAAAACTGGGACTGTAAAGCTGTTTAGACACGTATCTACCATTTGCGCAATCAAGAGTATATTATCTCGAATGCTTTTTAACTTGTATGTATCAGATATATCATGCATCACGTCTGGTGACAAATTTGCACAGTACGCCGACGATACGGTACAGATGTACACTTCTAAGCAAACGAAAATCATTACGCTAAGACTTTCCGCGGCTTGAAATGCACTTAAATCTTAACTAAGGCATTGGAGAATAAAAATCAACCCTGAGAAGAGGAATGCTATCCTGTTAAAAAAAAAAGTTTGTTAACACCTGACAATAAAGTCTATTTAAATAGTGTACTAATTCCGTGGAAAAGTACTGTAAAATACTTAGGAATAGATTTAGATAGAGGATTAACTTTCAGATTGCACATAGCAACCATATTGGGTAAAGCCAAAATGGCAAACAATATATTAACTCCATTGCTACGCAAAAAAAGCAACATGAGTACTAGCAACAAGTTGCTCAAAACAATCATTCAAACAATTTTCTGAAAAGAATCCTGAAAACAACTTACCACGTTCGTTACACCCAACTGAGAACCAATACGGGATTTGATTTAATCCATCGCCGTAAGTTGCTTCTCAACCTTTGGAGATATAACTTATTATTATATTATAATATATTATGATAGATGCATTTCATAGCTTAATCCATAAAAGTCAGCAATAAAACTTGGAAGTTGTATTAGTTTCTTGACAAAAATTATCAAGTTTCTTGTTGCAATCATAAAATATTATTATTTTTATAAATCTTCTGGTTTTGTCTTTAAATGTTTATATTTTCTGAAATTCTATTCTTGTTACTACACTGAGCTAAAATATATTTTCATGCAAATGGGGGTATATCACATAAATTTTTCTCTTGTTAAACGGCAAGTAACTGGCCTTTGCTTTGCACCATTTGTTAATAATTTACTAAGTTATAAGTGCATTGATACTAAGGTACAAAATTTCAAAAACACAATGTTTATGACAATAAAAGGAATTATTAAAAATACTAATTATAAAACTTATCAATGTAAAATAATCTGTTACCGGTTCAAACAAATAAACATTGCTTTAGAGAAACTTGTAGTCTAATGTATGTAGTATACATAATATTATATTAAATAAAAACGTATATTATTGCAGAAAATAGAATAGTTTATTTTTTAATTTTTTTGTAGTTTAAACTACAACAATTAAGCAAATGCAATTGTCTTTTTTATGAATAGGATATATTCATAATGTGTTTATTATTATTCATGCATTTCACTTGGAGGTACATATGAAGTCGCCCCTCTAATCTAAGGCAATTAAACTAAATTACTCCGTTATATTATTTGCCCAGCAATAATTCAACAGTGATATAACATGCACTGGTTAATTGCCGAAGTTACTGCTGGAATCTTGTGTTAGTACTAATCAAAATGACACTAAATGTTCCACAGCAGTTTCCACTAGCTTTAGTTATTCGTCTCATGAATAGTTAAATATTCAACATAATAAAAAAATAGTTAGAAAGGATTAATAATTAAACCATTGACGTTTTAAAATAAGAATAAAAGAGAAAATAAAATGTTCCGCATTACTTTCTTTCTTAATTTATGACAAAACGAGTTCTCAAGAGGGTAAAATTTTAAACGATTTGTCATGCGGACGTCATCTCCAGAAAATATATATTTTTAATTTCTATATAAAATGCACCAGTGGAAAAAAGAATTATAAAATAATATCTTCCCAACCAAACAAATTCTTTAATTACAATTAAAATGAATTGAAATGTTAGCAATAAACATTTTCCAATTAGATTGATTGGAAGAAGCTACGGAGGATAAGGATGCTTGAATAGCTGCGGCAAAAAGAAATCAAATTTCGTATCGACTCGAATTTATCGTACAGTTTTATTTAATTATAAGTTCAGTTCAATGCAATTTAATAACCCAGGATTATATTGCAATTTGTTGCAATACAGACTACTTTTAAAATTAGTTATTCGTCCAATTATACTAGAGTAGGATGCAATTTTAATGGGATTAAAATATATATTTCGTTTTAAATTATGTTTAGCATTATTTATGTTTCATTTGCCTGACAAAATTGTTACGCTAAAGTCATTTTCTTGACTTTTGAATAAATTATAGAGGCTACACTAACAAGCCATTATTTAGCAAGATATAAAAATGCAGTCGCATTTTCTGCGACAGCGTCTCAAGATTGTAATGGCTTTAATGATAGAATAACAAAAGCAAATTAAAATTTGTTTGTTTTAAATTGGAATTTGTACGAGCGGTAAGAAAATAAAATAATATAAAAAAATAACGGAAACAGTTAAGTAACTAATAGAATATTTTATGTTTGTTTGTTGGTAAATAGCATTTTTATTCCTAACCTGACTAGAATCTATAAAAAACTTATACTTATAAATTAAATTAATAATACAATATTATTTAATTAATTACATTTCATTGTAATGCAAACATTAAAACATTAATCAAAAATTGATTATTAATTAATATGTTAATTGTTAATTGAATCTGTGTGATTATCATTTTGCAAATTTCTGCGTTATTATTTTGCGTTTGGTTGTTCTATATCAAGCTTTTCATATTTTGTTATAGCTATTGTAATTAATTCTATTTTATTACATTTATTATGATTATTAAACAAATAGTAAATCCTATTAATATTGTAACAATAATAATACATATTGTTATAACGTTATGTTCTTCGTGCTCATAATTTTCAGGTACGCTTTGTTTGCTAAAATATTATATTTATATGAATTAGTTTTGTAATCAACATAATCTTGATTAAGCTCTGAATTACACATAATTCAGTCCGCACTTGGATAAGGTGCGGCTCGTGACAAATAATTATAATGACCTTATAGGCCTTTAGGGGTACTAGTTTGTTGTATAACTACATCATATTAGTAGCATATATAATAGCCACTTTCAATGTTAAAATTAATTTATTAATTAACTAAACCTAATTGCAATTAGTTGATAATAGTTTGTTAAACAATAAACAATATTTTGTAAAAATATGTTATTGATTAAAACATTTTAAGCAAATATAATGTTATATTATTATAGTAGTATATTATAAATGACTATTTTTTAAATTTTATTAATTTTAATATTGATTGTTTCAACAATTTTATTTAATTTAAAATAACGCAATATTGTAGAATTTTTATACTGTAATAACGTACGTTTATTATTACATGTTTTCTATGATTGTATAAAATAAAATAATTTAACATTTAAGCCCTTGGGATGTTAACGAGTGACATTTCAACAGGCATTTCCCAGTTGGAATCACCATATGGCAACAAGACAAACAATTTAATTTGATTCTGATGTTATGAAAGAAACCTTAAAATAAAAAAGATATTAATCTGAGTAGAATTTACTGCTATACAGCAAATACATATTAAATGCTGATTATATTATACATACTCGTTTCACATTATCCAAAATTTTATCTTGAATTATATAAATGCATAAATTTTATTTCTAATTAAAAAATATAAAACAAGTTCTATTTTTTTATAATCGATGCATACAATGTGAGTCATATTATTTGTAACCCAACTGTTTTGTTAAAACTGGTAATGCATAAATTTTTTGAGTCAATTATAATAAAAAAATGCAAATTGTTCTCAATATGCAATTTAAAAAATATAAAAACCTAACCTTAAATATCTTTTATATAAAATATATGCAAAAGATCTACAATCAATAAAATTTATTTGTGCATATATATAATTTAAGATACAATTATAAATATTATCAAACGTGTTTAAGTAACTATTGTATTATTTTGTTTTAATGTAATCACTTATATTGACAAACTGCATCTTAGAAACTTATAACAAGTTCAAACAACGAACGTATGCATTACAATACATCATTGATATGATGCAAATAATATTCAAGCAGATTCAATGAAATGTAAAATATTAGATTTCCCCAAACAAATCAAATCCGTTGCATGAGTAAGTTCAAATTAAAACTAACTGATTTCAAGCAGTAGTATTTTCCAAATATATAAAAATATTATTATATGTTAGAATACACTATAAAAAAGAAAAAACATATTTACAGGTAATAAATTTTGCTGATGTAGCTTATACTTGTAAGCTGCTACATATTTCTCTTTAAGTATTTATTGATTAACTTTTTTGTGATTCATTACATAATATTAGTTTTATAATCAAAAGAAAGCATTAAAATAAATCTAACATTATTAATAATTGAGATAACTTACTTACCAAATCTCTATGAATATATATATTTTTTTTTAATTTACCTGAAACAAAAAGAAATATTAGGATTGTATTAGCATACAAAAATGTTTTAATAATTACAACCTAAAATTTTATAATATATTTATGAGCAAAATTGGATACAAAATGTACATAAAAATAACTTTATATGTATTTCATTTTGAAAGGTAATAGAACAATAAAAAAAATTCTTTATTAATTTAAAAAACTTTAAAATTTTTTAAACTTTAACTGTTCAAAAACTTTAATGATAAATTTATATAAAACTTTGGAAAAAAAAAAGTTAAAAAAATTATAAAATAGTATTAGCGCCGTTAATAAATTATTACATAAAAATTAAAATAACATGAAAATGCATGTGTTGACGTCATCGCAATTATAGATTTACTAAATCGGACAATTGTATCTGCGGTGATGAGGTAAGTGTAAACAAACACTAGTTTTGGTAGCAAAGTGGTTTCTGCAAAAATAATTAAACAATTAGAAGTTAACCAGATTTTTTGTAAACAATTTTTCTTTGCAATTACAAAACTTTCAGTAACATTAAAAGACTTAAGAAATCTTAAAGAACTTGATAAAACAAACTAAAAACTCAAAAACTTCCACATGGCAACTTCTTCTTTATGTGCGTTTTCATTACTGAAGACCCCAATGTCCCTAATATGGTTTTTCCGTTTATTGACATTTTTCCTTTCATTTCTATTATTATTTATTGGATGCTGTATTTTTGAAGTGCAGTGTTCTTTTTCTTGATTGTTAACAGTATTTCTGTGATCATTTGTCTAAAGTATTTTTAGTATGTGCGTACGCAACCACATTTCAAAAGGATCTATTTTATTCATAATATTTGTTTTTGACGTCCATGTCTCAGCGCCGTACAATAACACTGACCAAGGTTTTTTTTAATTTTGTATATGCATTTCAAGCTCGTTGAATTTTGACCTTGATTTCTTGTTTGAGATCCCATTTTTTGTTTAGAATTGTTCCTAGGTATTTACTTGCTTTTATTTATTGAATTTTAACATTGTTTAGTTTTATGTTCCTCGTTTATAACTTTGAATTTTAGTATGTTTATAATTAGACTTAATGTGGTGCTTTCTATATGTACTTAGTCTAGGATGTTTGTAGGTATGTTCTGTTTAATTTTCGGAGAGAATATAAAAATTATCTGCAAGCGTGTGTTTTTAACCTTTAGTCATTTATTTTTATATAATATTCTACTGAGGCGATTTTAAGAATTTTTCCTAAGTAACTGTTAAAGAGCATAAGCATAGGTTTTATTTTAGGTTTTTATGTTTTTTTTTTTAAGTTTTTTGATTTCAGTAATGATTCTGGATAATTCTCATGTCAAATGATTTTTAGTAATCTATAAAGTCTAAGCATTTTTGTACAAGAATCTAAAGCTCAAAAACTGTTTTGAGTATTTCTGAGCCACTGCGGAATCCAAACTGAACGTCACTGTTTTTATTTATTTCACCTTGACACCTAACGGTATACGAGATTGTAGATTGTAGATCAAATTTTTGTTCCGTCAAGTGTACGGAACAAAAATTTGAACTAAAAATGCCTTTCTCTGCATGTGTCCTGATCTTGTGTTTTTTTTAAGTTTTTTCAATAAACTAGTTTTAAGTAATAAGCAATCAAAATTTGAAAAAATCGATTTATTTGCATTTTTTTACTTTTTTGATCGTTTGTAACTTCTCAAGGCTACATTTTTAGGAAAAACTGTAGTTAACTTTTTTTTTCAAAATTGTTCAATAAATCATTTCTTATAGCCAAATGTTTTTTTTAATTTTTGAAATTTAGCAGAAACACCCATACAGTCAATTCCTGTTTAGTTTTAGGCTCATATGAATATATCAAAGATTTGTCACCTGTTACAATGTTATATATCAAATTTGAACAACCCCCTTCTAATTTCTTTAACATTTCCTTGCACCACTTGACACGTGCCTGTTTTTGTTCTTCTTTCAAATTGTGTGGGATCATGTCAGGAAGCTTTGCAGTCGTTGGATCCCAAATGATCGTGCAAAATTGTATGTATTTGTTTTGCTGCAATGCCTATGGATGCTTCAATCTCACTACAGGTCACATGCCAATCTGACAAAATTATTTCACGCACAGCATCAATATTTTTCGCGACAACAAAGATGCAAGAACGACCTTCGCAAAGATCGTCATCAAACGTTGGTCTTCCACGCTCAAACTCTGCAAACCATTTGTAAACCATAGTTTTGGATGTTGCTTTATCCTCAAATAACAAACTAAATTTTTCCACACATTGCTGCGGTGTTAAACCGTATTGTAAACCATAAAAAATCATCACTTGGAAGTCACGATTCGAAATTTCTATTTTTCACACAATTATTACTCTTAAATTTTGTTGAAACAAAACCGAGCAGTTTGAAATCAAACTGTCAACTGAATTATAGGTGAAAAACGTCAAATTTTACAAATATGACAATTGTAGAACGCTGGCATTACAGGCAGTACTTGATTCTGCAAACTTTAGCAGTACCCCTAGTATCTATATTTGAGTTTTGTCATTCATTTTAAGGTTATTGAGGTTATTTTTAAAAATTGTAGTTATACAGTTTTACCACGTTTTTAGTCTCATTTCTTTGTTTAGTTATTATGTTTATATTTTCAGTTCTTTCATTTTGTTAAATCTTTCTAATAACTACTTTTTTTTGCTGTTTTTTTGTTTGTGCGTTTTCCAATATTTATCTTTATCTACGTTATTGAGTATTCTTCTACTGTTTATTAATTCAAGGGTTGCAATTGCTTTACTTTTTTTTTGATAGTCTTTATTGCGTTTTAAGTCATTTGTTGAGGCTTCTTGTAGCTTTCCCTTTATTAACGTTAAAGTTGTTAATGTCATTTTATGTATCTGGTATTTTTTCCATATTTTTGTATTTTGCTTATATTTGAAAGAATGATCTCAAAACCATAAAAAAACTGTAAAAGATAAAACTAGCACTAGAAAAATGTTAGATATAATTAACAAAACTTGAATCACTTATCTCTAAAAGTTTAATAGATAATTGGCAAATCTTATTATCAGTTGCAATTAAAAGTTTTAAATTTACTTTAATAACATAATTATTTTAAAAAAATTTGCAGTTTTAAATAAGTCTTAACTATATAATGTTTTAAAAACTAAAAAAAAAAAACTAGTATAAAAAAACTAAAAAATCTAAAAAAACTTAACTAATTTGCGCCAATTTTTTTTTGTCGCCTGTGCCAGGTTTTAAAGAATTAATATGGCATCTTAAGAGTTTTTAGTTTTCTAAACTCAAAAAATGATTCTGGGACATATTGTCCCACCAATGTTTTGTATTGAAACATATATGTCCCAGCAGACTTAGAATACGTTCAGGAGTTACAATAACTTTATACAAAAAGAAGAATCTAAACTAAAATATATTACGAAGTAAAACAACTTTTGCACAATGGTACACAAAGTCTTTCTGCAAACTTCTTTTTTCTGCACCAAACATCGGTTGCATCTTCTACGAGATGTTTAAAAGGTGTTTTGATGTAGCAGAAAGTAGTCCTAATTCTCTCTTTCTAATCACCTTTGCGTTTTCTCTTCCTTTTCCGATCATTTCCTCCGCCAAATCAATCAGAAATGTGAGTACATATTCTTTCTTATAGATTTTTTTTTAATAGTATTTAAACAGTTATAATAGAAGTCATAAGTAGCTTATACACTTTAAACCAAAAATTTTCTGACCTACGATCAAAACCGTATATAGTAGTAAGCTGATCGGACAGATAAACTACCCCCATAAATTTGTTGTAATCAGCAACAGCTTAGGGATATTCTAGAGCAACTCTTTCGCTATTCTTCAGTTTACGGTTCACTGAAAAAATCTCGTTTTTGTAGCAATAGCTGAGAAATACAACTTCCTTTGTATTTTGCCAAAAACAAGCCAATGTTCCAGATTCAGTACCAATAACTTTGCTATCTCCTTGTGCAAATTTGTCACTATAATTTGGCGTATTTTTTCTATTTTTCATGCAAGTACCGGAAATCATAGACACCATCAAAACACACAAACTTCAATATTGAGGGCACATTTTGAGAAACAAGAACATATACATAGCAAACAAAGTCCAAGACAAAAAAAAATATCATGGTTGCAAAATTTAAGAACGTGTACGAGAAAACGTCAAAAGAGCTCTTCAGAATAGCAACCAATAAAGTGAAGATAATCATGCTCAACATCCAAAATTGGATATGCACCTGAAGAAGAAGAATGCAAGTACCCGTATCTGCAAATGGCAGATTATAAAACAACTTTACTAAGGTAAAAAATCGATCAAAGCTAATAAACACGTCTTTATTACGCGGTATTAATCCCACAAGTTTGTCTACCACCCTCCCTCCTAACGTAAGTTCTTGAGTATATGTTGCATCCTTACCGGCATATATATTAAAATTGTAGACAAATCTTGATTTTGAATCACAAAGTTGCTAATCTTTTATTTTCTTTTTTATGAGTTTACGTGGCAGGTATTGTTTTGTACTTTACCAAGAATTTGTCTATACTTATATGCAAGCAAATTGAAACCTTTTCTTCAAGCTCTCGTCTAACTCGTCAACGTTGTACGTCTTGCTAGAGTTTTCTGGTTTTTTGGAATTATGTACAAAAATAACGGCTTATCGCCTTTTTAATACAATTATTTCCCGGATTCTTCTTACTAGACCAATAATCATGAAATGATGGTAGGCGATTGTTGCTCATCACCAACATACATCCTGTTGCTATCATAATCTTAGACGTATCCGTTGCAGCACATTGTCTCCGATTTTTTGCATTTTTAATGTTGATTTGTTTATTTGTATGTTTAGCAAGGTACAAGAATAAACTTTTCGGAAATACTTGCAAAAAACAATCAAGTTTCGATAAACTTTTATTAAGCTTTGCCAATACAATTGCATTCCTAACTTAAAACATAGTTTTTTTGGGTTGAAATTTTTTGATTTTGTCGATATCATACCAGTGTACCACAT
Organism: Tachinus rufipes; assembly: GCA_963932245.1. Classification (NCBI taxonomy): domain Eukaryota; kingdom Metazoa; phylum Arthropoda; class Insecta; order Coleoptera; family Staphylinidae; genus Tachinus; species Tachinus rufipes. The sequence goes on along the minus strand of OZ010741.1, from coordinate 112,937,441 downwards.
CATTGTTATTCTTGTTAATTGGTTAATTGTAGTTTCCAAATTGGAAGATGAATTTGAAGAGCTATTTGACAAATCCTAATCTTTACCATGATCGTTGCCATGTTTTGGTCGTTTGGCTAGAATTTCTTCTTCAAAAAGCTTAAAATTTGAACCCAAGTCATCACTACAATAGAATTGATCCACAACTTTGTTAAAAAGATTGTTGATTTCTTCTTAACTCTTTTTTGGGTTAAATATTTTTGACCCATTCTGCAGAAAATAGAACAATTATATAGTACTTCAGAACTACTGAAGCAAAAATCTTTTTATAATTATTATTTATTCCCGCAATACATTAATATAAGACAACTAAATCCACGTACCTAAAAGGTTGTTAAATTTACCAGAAGTAAGTAATTTTATAAGTTATTTAATAGAATAAAAATACTGACAGATTTTTCCATGGTTTAAAATTTCACAAAAAAAAATCAATTCCAACATTCACTACCTTAATTGAACTCAACTTTCTTAAAAATGATGATAAATACTTTCTCAAACACAATGTGTAATTTACTAGAAAATTTAATTAAAACACAAATTCATAATTCTAAAAGAAATCTTAATAAGACTTTGATTACCAACGTAATTATATACTCAATGTGATTAATATGACATAAATACCTATTATACAACATGAGCACTTAAACTCCGCTATATTCATAGTTTATTACAGAAAATAAACATTTTAAATGCTAGGTATGTTTTAATACAAGACTTTAATTAAGAAATTAAATCCAACGAGTACCTTCCTGGCCACACAGCAGCAAAAAATAAATGTTTGATCTCAGCATCAAAGTTTAAAATGTCCATTTTATTTAAGTTCTCTATTTTAATTGCATCTTGAGAAGTTTAATTAAGGAAATGAAATGTGTAAACAAAGTTAAATTATTTAATTTAGAGTTTTACTTGCATATACATTCTATAAAACAAGAAATTTTTTATTCAAAAACTAAAAAAGCATATTATTATTATTTTAAATGCTGATGATATTCAGGAATATAACTTGCGGCGATAATTTCGGCGCTTTAAGTATATTGTTCCCTATTATACCGAAACTGTTTGCTTAGAAAACATTCGCTTTGATGGTGGAAGGCAAGCTTTGTAAACATACTCATCATACCAGAATAATAATTTTAATTAACACTTACATGAGAGATATTCTTGTACTGAAATGTGGAAAGTAATGTGATCGTAAAACTATTAAATGATTATTATGCTAGTTATGTATTATTTTATAATACTAACATAATAATGCTTTTAGGAATTAAATGTAATTACAAGAAGATTTTTATTAAATTTAAAGTAGTAGTTTATATGCAGTATTTAAGTTATGTTAATTAGTTTATTATGCAGTATATAAAGATTTTAAATTTATAAAGTTACAGCTTGCATCCATTTATAGACCAAGCAAAATATAATTTGCATATCAGCCCAGCATGGCTTAGTGCACAATATAAAAGAGTCTCTTCGCTTCACATATTCTAAATTCAATTGAACCGGCCACCGGTTGATTTGTATGGAAATATAGAAAATATTTTACAAACATCCAAAAGAATTATATAGTATATATTATTAAAATATACACTATGCAGTCACAAAGCCATGTGATCAAATAACGTATTGATACTAGATTGAAAGCATATGCATCAGTAGTTCTAAATTTATTTTCTTCTTAGAACATGATTTATGTTTGAGCTAACTTTAAAGTTAAAAAATTATATTGAAATAAGTGCAAGTAATCACTGATGTTTGTAGTGCTTTTGTGTATTCTTTATATTAACATTGAGAGAGATGATAAGATTTTTTTGTATAGCTAATATTAGTTTTTGAATTGGGTTTGCACTAATTCATTGCAAATTCTTATTGTCCAAGACAGGAATATTCATGATAAACAAACCTAACCGTTTTATTGTAAATTTGGGCTTATAACTAGTATTGCTTCAAGTTTTTTAATTAAATTATTTTCAACATTGAATTAAACTTTTTCTTTTCTAGTTTCCCATTTAAAATTGAACCTTATTATGATGCCGTATGTAATTTGTACTAAAAGAGCAACAAATTTGTAAAAAAATATGATAGGTTTTAATAACGTAAAATCAAGATGTTAAAATTAATAAAATCTTTTTATGCTTATTACAACTATTTATTATTTTTCTACGGATATAAATATGTTAATGTACTTTTTTGTCAAATAACAGTTTAAGATCTATTGATTAATTAAATTATTTTTATCATAAAACAGTGTTAAGTTATCTGAGTAAGAATTGGACAATACATAATTATACATCAGATATTTATAACAATAGGAACGATAGAAATGTAACAATTAAATGGTTTATTTATATTGATAAGGTAAATTCCATACAGTATAAATATTTAAACTATAAATTACATTGTATGTTGACAAAAGCTTACAGATTGTAAAAGATACAGACATGCATCTATTAATTCTTTACAAAACCACACTGATACCTGCGCAGCACCCAGAGCTGCATTCAAAAGACTAGTTTTATTGCAAACTTGTTTACACTAATTTACTTTTTGCATTCATTTCTAAAGTATTTGTGAAAAAATAAGGCCAGAAATTTTAAAGTGCAGTTTTATCAGGAAAAAAAAGGGGTTTTGTAGATAAAATTATTGCTCTTTAAAGTCAAATTGTGCTCTTATACGCACAGCTAACCCAACTCCCCCTCACACGCTCTAACTACCTTCAAAGTAAAAATATATATATATATATATATATATATATATACATCTCATACTAATATCTTTTAATAGGTTTTTTAATTAAAAAAAAAGCTTGGTAAAAGGTTTATTATAATATAGAAAATATCCATCCATAAATTTCTTGTAACACAAAAACTTTTAAACTTAACATAGGTTTTAACTAAAGTCCAAAAAGACAAAATAGTTTAGACTTTTTCCAAAGTTTACAGCCTTTAATTATGCTTTATATGCTCACAACAAACAACAATTAGTAAATACAAATCTTTTGAAGAAATATAGTATACACTACAGAAAGGAACTAGAAAAAACCAAGATCTAAAATAAAAAGAAAATGGGTATAGATAATCTAAATTTGGCAATAACAGATTAATTAATAAAAACCTTCTCAAAAATCTACATAAAAAAGCGCGTTAACCTTTTTGCGCCAAATTTGTTTTTTGCCGCCCGTGCCAGGTTTTAAAGAATAAATAGAGTTAATATGGCCTATTGAGGGTCTTTAAAAGTTCCTAATATTTTACGTACAGGAGTAACAATATCTTTATTAAAAAAAAAAAATATCTTACAAACTAAAATATCTTATATATGGAACGGAGTGAAACAACTTTTGCACAATAGTATGGTACACAAAGTCTTTGTACAAAATTCTTTTTTCTTCAGCGAACATCGGTGGCATCTTCTACAAGATGTTCCTTTTACCGGCAGATGATCGCCGACATTTAGAAAGTGTTTTGATGTAGCAGAATCCTCTCTTTCTAATTACTTTAGCGTTTTTTCTTTCTTTTCCGATCATTTTCTCCGCCCAATCAATCAGAAATGTGAGTGTAAATTCTTTCTTATAGTGAATTTCTTTGTAGAATATGCAAGCGTTTATAATGGAAGTCATGAGTAGCTTGTAATACACTTTACGCCACTATTTTCCGGAGTGGTAAGCTGATCGGACAAATCAACTCCCCCCATAAATTTGTTGTAATCAGCAACAGCTTGAGGACATTCTAGGGAAACTTTTTTGCCATTTTCAATTAACGGTTTACTAAAGAAACATCGTTTTTATGGCAATTGCTGAGAACTACAACTTTCTTTGTATCTTGCCAAAAACAAGCCAATATACCAGATTCAGTACCATTAACTTTGCTATCTCCTAGGGCCGACTTTTCACTATGATTTGCCATATTTTTTCTATTTCTCATGCAAAAGCTCGTAGCTGCAAGTGGCAGATTATAAAGCAACTTTACTGAGGTAAAAAATCTGTCGAAACAAACAAACAAGTCTTCATTACGCGGTATAAATCGCACGAGTTTGTTTACCACCCGCTTTCCTAACGTAGATTCTTGAGTATATGCAGCATCCTTACCGGCATATATATTAAAGTTGTAGACAAATCATGATTTCGAATCACAAAGTTCCCAAATTTGTATTCCTCGTTTTATGGGTTTTAGCGGCAGGTATTGTTTTAGCAATAACCTGCCCTTGAACTTTACCATGGATTTGTCTATACTCATATGCAAGCACAAACTTTGGGCAGATTGAAATCTTTGCATCTAGCACTCGACCAACTCGTCAACATAGTAAGTCTTGCTTGGGTTTTCTGGCTTTTCGAGATTAGCAAAGTACATTTTAGAAAGCAAATGTGTACAACAATCACGGCTTATTGCATCTTTGACACAATTATTTCCTAGGTTCTTCTTATTTGACCAATAATCATGAAATAATTGTAAGCAATTGTAGCTCATTACCAACATACACCCTGTTACTATCATAATCTCGGACCCATCCGTTGCAACACATTGTCTTTGATCTTTCAATATTGATTCGTTTATTTGTATTTTCAGCAATGTACAAGAATAAACTTTTTGGAAATATTTGCAAAAGGCAATCCAATTTGGATGAACTCATATTCAGCTTTGCCAATATAATTGCATTTCTAACTTGAGGCATAGTTTTTTTAAGTTGAAATTTTTTTATTTTGTCACCATTGTACCACATCATCGTTATTTTTGTTATTTAGTTGGGGTTCTTCATCCCAATCGAAAGATGAATTTGAAGAATTATTTGACAAATTTTGATTTTCATCATAATTGTTGTCACGTTTTGATCGTTTTGCTGGAATTTCTTCTTCAGAAGACTTAAAATCTGAATCCGAGTCATCACTACAATGGAATGGATTCTCATCTTTGTTGAAAATATTGTTGATTTTTTCTTGTAACTCTTTTTGGGTACAATTTTTTTGACCCATTCTGTAGGAAAATATGAACCAACGTTCTATTTATAAGCAAAAATCATCAAAAACAAACATTTTCCAGGCAGATATTCTGCTAAGTCTCTAGTACTTACGTTTTAGTTTCACAAAATTCGGTACAATTTTGCCCGCGTTGGAAACTAACACAACTTGCTGCCACCAAGAATCATGTCACTATGCACTGCTCTGCACAAAACAAGTACAAATTGTACCAAACATTCTCGAATATACAAGACGACAACGTGAATATTGGTATGACATCGATTTATTGTAAATTGACGTACCTATTAATCCATCAAAACTTTCTTAAGTCGTCTGGGACATATACGTACCAACAGGCGCAAAAGGGTTAAAAGGGTAATAGAAATAAATCAAGGATGATAGCACTGAGATCAAAATTGAATAAGAACACAAAAATATCTTGGAGTAAATAGAAGAAGAAAAAAGCAACAAAAATATTACCCAGATAATTAATTTGTTCTACAGACACTTGTGTAAAAAACTACACATTAATTCAAAACAATACCTCCTAAAACAAATAAATAAAAGAAAACAAGGCTCCAAGCTAAAACAAAATTTTTGTAGAAATGATTAAAAAAAGAGAAATAAAGAATGACATTCAATTTGGTGCAAGCATCCAATTGATAGCCCATACTATTAGGAAACCTCACCATGACTAAGCCGGACCTTAAAGATGCACTTTGCAAAATTGTTCGCTCGTTCGTCTTTATACTCGTTCTCTTCCATCTGACAAATGTAGGCAGAATGTTAACTAATCAGTAAACAGTACAGACCTCCATTGTGCCAATGTTCAATTAAAATTTTGCAAATAAATAGAGTCAGGCTACTTAGTGATGTGGGAGTAATTATGGTCCAACTGCTGGTCTACAAAATTAAATCAGCTTGTTGCAACCTTTGACAAACTGTCCACACAGTCACAGCTGTACCACAAACCTCACGGAGTTGGTTTCTAGTATCCACTGAAGTCACATGATGATTTTGTAGATAAATCGGTCATCGATAGCAACCGTTTTTTGTTTTCCGCCAGATCCTGGCCTCCAAGTATTTCTTTCAGTCTCTCTAAACCGTGCTCTTTGGACGGTAAAAAGACTGACATGAAAGAATCTGGAGACATAACGCTGGTTTCTTCTATCTGCCATAAGAGCAACAGCTTTTACACAAATTTCAGCACTTAGAACCATAATTAACACAACAATCTGCCTTAAGAATAAGAGTTAAGCAAAAACAAACAAGTCAACCCAGTAGCCACCTTGATCCTCTGTGCGTAACGTTAAATGAGTAGGTAATATGTAGTAAAGAACGCATACCATTAGACTTTATTTTTGCTTATTAATGTTTATTAAATAAACTGATAAATACCATACGTTGTTTTTTTTACATCCTGATGATCTCTTTGATTGTAAAAAGCTAAAAAAATTATTAAACATTTTTTTTGCAAAAAAATACCCAATGACATGCATCTGAGTGTAGTAAAATTCAATAGTGAAAACCAAAGCTTAAAGATAAGTAGAAAAAAACAAATGGGCAACTTTTAGAAAGCTTTATTATTTGCTTAAAAACAATAACATATAACTACTTCATTTGATTCCTGTGTTACACTAGCCATCAAGAAAATAATTTTTAAAAACCATATTACAAACAAATAGACCAAAAAAATCTACAAACATTGTAGAGCACACCGCCAAACTAATATGAAAAAGGGAGGATACAACAAACGGCTCCAAAACCAAATGTAGAACAAATAAATAAAAATTTGGAGCCTATTTATTAGTCATAAAAAGCGCAGAAGAAAAAGATGTTATAAAAAAAAAACGGGCTCAAAGTGGAAAAGGATAGATAAAAACCGTTTAAAAGAACTAAGGAAAGTTTACACTCACACATATAGAAGCTAAAAAATAGTGCTCTGATGCTTATTGAACTACTACTACTATTCAGTAATTAAGTAAAAACGTAAGAACTGATAGTAGAAAATAGATATTTAGTATAGTTTGTTTCAAGCACTAGCAAAATAAATATACTTGCATTTATTTACAATAGTCATAAAACGTTTAGCTTAATCATTAATAAGTAATTGTAAATTTTATTTTACGACTTTTACAAAAAAACGTTATTTCATGCGTTTATTATACAAAAAATACAGTAAAGGATTTTGAACAATTTGGGTTCAAAACTTTGTTAGGTAAGCAAATGTCAAAGCAGAACCGTAAGTTTGTAAAATTATTTTTTTTGTTTACACACTCACATAAATGAGTGCAAGAAGAAACGACAGCAATGATATTTCTTACAAAAGACATGTTTTATAACAAATTCATTTTGGAGCCCAATCTCAAAGCATTTAAGGAAACCGATTTTTTGTGAAGGATTCACATGTGAGTAAGAGCACTTTTAAGCCAAATACTATCTTTATTAAAATTTATTATGATATTTGTTATTTATTTATAAAATGTTAACTAGAACGAAAAAATTATTCGAATTAGTGAAACAGGTTTGTTAACGATAGAAAATTGCCGGATTTAGTCGCCCCGTCCTGTTTTGGTAGTATTGTTATGAAAAAATATTAAATCCTATCACATCTACGAGAATATCTGTGAACTCTTGAAAAATATTGACACGTACAGCGCCGGTTTTAAATTAAAATTAGTTCTGATGGGTCAAAACGCCAACCAATTCAATATCCAAACGATAAGATTTTAGTCATCACTCATTTTTTATGTTAAACTACAAACAATATTTTGTCTTCATGTTTTTGGTTAAATATTTGAAGTTAACGAGTAAAAATTAAATAAAAAACAAACTAAAAACGCCATTTTTTGAACTTTTATAATAGCGCAACTATTCTTCCCCCCTAAGTTTGAGACTTAAAGAAAAGGAGACATATTTTTTTTTTAAATCTTTGACACCAATAATTTTTAGTTTTCTCTGTTAATTGCCACGGAAGCGGTTTCTGTGTTTTCTTGCATTCTTTTTGACCCAAATAAACTAAAATTATTTAAAATAGGGTAAGATGTGAATTATTTGAAGAAACATAAAATGTACGAGTTACGGATACGCGATTATGACGGGCCTTGGAAGCTTGATCTTCGACAGCTGCAAGTCATATTAAGAGGTCAATTACAAACAGATCTCTTGATTGACAAAAAATCAAACCTAACCCAAGAAAATTTAAGGGAAGTTCAATTAACGTCAAAAAATATTGACAATTTGATCAACTTCCTTTCCGGAAAAGATGCTAGGGTATTAGAAAACAGAAACCGACAAGTGTGTAGCACAAAATACTAAAATCTGGCCATGCAAGACAAGCGCCTGTGGGCAGAACTAAAAACCCAAGCTCAAGGACGACATGAAACCTTGACTAAAGTGTCAGAACAAACCAGGGTTTATTCTCATTAACCTGCTCCTGAGACACTAAATATCTTTGTTGTTTCAACCGATTAAAACAGAGTGGAAACTTCTAGAACTCTGCCAAAGAGTAGAGAATTCTTGTGGGTTCATGAGGGACAATTACCCATCCATGAAAAGAGCCAATTCTCAAAGAGAGAATATCAGCTCGGATAGTAAATTGGGTAAAAGTTCTGTCAAGTCAAACCGTAGGTATTTCCGCTGTAACCTACAGCGGCCATTATGCTCAGAACTGCGGGATAGAAGTACAAAAATGTTTTACGTGTAGCCAGCCCGGGCATTTGAGAGCTATATGTCCAGAAAACTAGAGAAAGTCTAATTGTAGAGTTTGACCAACTAGATCTTCGAATTACACAGAGAAGCGAATCGTGGTGCGTGACCAAACAATTTCCCTATTTTTGAAAGTTGCTTAAAACTAAACTTTTAAGCCGTGTTGAGTGAATTATAAGTAGACTATGGTTAAAGGCGCGGAGGTTCCATGTTTTGTTTATTGCAGGCTAAGTGTGAGTCCGAGTATTGTTCCGTTTGAGTGTAGAGTTGAATTTGTTTATTGTCTCTTTAATTGTATGTTTCTTTTAATTTTAATTTTAATTTCCTTTGTTTTAGCTACTCTTGGTCAGAAATAAATTGATGTTTTGAGTAAATTTTGTAATATAATTTTAATTTCAATTCCGCCCTAGGAAATTTATTGTTTGCACTCTAAGGGTATCCGTCCAACAAGTAATACCCGAAGCATTTTAAAACAATTGGAACACGCCGACCATGAGTGAGTAAGAACCCTGACCTATTCCAACGAGCCAAGCTGCAACTACGGAGTGGTAGCAAAGTTATACGCAAGAAGGGTGGTACATAATTTTTATATTAATGCAACACAAGTTCATATACATTAAAGGCAGATAATTGGTGAAGTTTACCATTTAATAACAAAATTTCCATTTGCAAAGTGCAAGAACTAAGCACATCAGTTCTTTGTTGACTGTATGATAGGATAGTGTTTATTTGTGGACGGCATTCTATACCTGAAACAAGATCAAACTTAAGTTTACGTCACTTGTGTCATATTTTGAAAGACTTATTTATTTAAAGATAGACGTGCCAAAAAATTTCAGATTTTAATCCCATTTGACAGATTGCCGCAACAACCAAATTAACAAAGCTACCAGCGAAGAAATTTTTTTGACAAATTTACAACAAAAGTTATTTGACGTTTTTTGGAGATACATTTGTGTACTGCCTGAACGCGTTGAAAAATAATATCAAAAAATAAAGCCCAATAATGCCTATAAAAAACACAACGCACCACACTGTCACTTTAGAGCTGGAAGTTGTCTTTGGTAAATTTTCTAAGAATTTTTAGATGCCCAGTAACAAAAATTTTGTAATTCAGCTGTTGGATTGCATTGCAAGCATCTATACGTCTCAAGTAGTCTTGTAGGCTCAACTCCTAGACAGTTATCATTTTATAGAAGTGTAACTAAAAATCTGTGTGTACAATTTGCCGTAATCTTCCAAAAACAAAAACTCAAGAGCAGCGGCAAATTTTTGCATAACGTGTCAAAAACTGTTCAATATACTTTCTAACTGCCGCAAAGTTTTTGGTTGATTTCACACTTTTGGGTTGCCCCAATGATTTATTACAAACTGCACATTCCGTCTTCTTTACATTGCTAATTCATTTTCAAATGACTTTAAGGATTCGTGACGTAGTGACGAGCTAAACCAAACCTGCAAAAAGTTTTCTGCGTTGCTACCACACATTCCCCGTTTCTAAAAAATATATCAACAACAAAGTCGCGTTCCTCTCCCAACCACGGCATAATGACTACTAAAAATGACCTTATTGTCCAACCTAACCTAACCTAACCACACTTTCCCCATGCTCTAAGAACCCGCCAGTTAAAACTAAGGAGTTTATGCCCCACCTTGTACATAGATATATGTTATTGTCTTAGCAGTTTAGGCTAAATTGACGCGTTTTAAGATTGATGTTGCATGCAATTGTACTTTACTTTTGGTTTTTTGCTTTCATCCCACATTTGTCTCAAGAGTGACCGGTCAGTATTGTTAGTTTACTGTAGTTTTACCAATAATATAATGAAATAACATAAGTTTGATATTACAAAAAAATTTAATTAAAAAAAACTTATCATATCTGTAGAAAGCTCTAGTCCAGCCAAAACTAGTAATATGTATATTAGTAAGAATAAACTTGTGATAAAAACAAAGTAAATTGTATGGTTTAAAATTATTAAATGGTTTATTTTATTTAAATTGCCTTTTCATCCAGTAAGAGACAGATACACGTGTTTTAGGGTATGCACCCATCATCAATGTGCCTAGCTCTTACTGGCCACAGAGACAATTTATGTTTACTAATGTGTCAAAGGTGTTAAAAATTGCGATTGCTATGTAGGTGGTTCAATTATAATGTGGGTAGGTATATCTTTGAAGACTTAGTATTTATTGACAATAATGTTGCGGAGGTTTTAACAATAGTATTAGTAGATACAATGTATTATTGTTTGCTGTTGGTAAGTATTTTATTATTTCAACTAATTTGTATAAAAGATTGTTAAATATATTTATTATTGTTTAGCGTTTATTAATTCTATTAGATAAAATTTAAATAAAAAAGTTCCAACAAAAATATATTCAATATTTTTTATGTATCGATAAGACATTATCAGCACATGTGTTGGTAAATTCACTGGTTGAATACAAATCGTAATAATTTCAGTGTGCAAGGCACGGAATTGTAATATTCTAAGTAAATTACTACTATGCATGCATTACATACAAAATGAGAACAAACTTAAATAATAACAATTAAATTACGATCAAAATAAAATACATAATTTTACCCTAAAAAGCAAGAGTTATTTACATCAAATTATCTCTTTAAACAATTTGATATTGGCAAAAAGATTTTAGCACAATAAACAGGTTAAAAGAATTGTATCATAAATTAAGATTTTATTACATTTACTGAAAGATACATTTTTAAAATCCAACAAAATTTAATTTTTATATAATCGAGATTATTATTCAACTCCAATATGTTTACATCATCAATATTAGTAATAAAATCTGAAATGAAATGATTTTTTATTAAAACTGAATATTAAATTTTGTTCGCTTTTATTAGTGATATTATAGCATCGATAAAACATTTTTATAAAGCTATTATTTTTGTAATTTACATTGGCACCCATTTTATTTAAATTATAGTAGCAAAATTATTATGCACATTAACAACTGAAATCCATTATTTCATTTCACCCTTTTGCGATGAAATGTTAGTATGCTTTTTATGGATTTAATATTTTATTAGTTAATTTTTTTATGTAATTATTCAAAATGTTTACTATTATGACGAGAATATTACTTATTTATCAACGATACCATCATCATTCAAAAAAATTGTTTTATATTTACAGTGAATGTTATATTTAAATATATGTTTTTTATAATGTCACCAAACGTCATCTTAGACGTCAATCTTCCTACCTCAATCTCAATATAAAAGAGCTACATAAAAGTTTCATTGAATGCCTTAATAATAAATTAGATATGTGCAATTGTAAGAAATTTTCTTACTCCCATTAGACATTAAATTATTCATTCAATATGCTACAGTTAGAAAATTTTAATTTATACTAAAAATATTCATACTTCGCACTTTTCATATAAAAAGGACCCTTAAAATCTGTCTAAAAGTTATTTTTATATCTCGGATTTACATAATCCAAATAAAAAAGGCATCAACCCCTAAAGCAGACGACTGATTTCGCTTTCATATTTTATTGCACTAAAGTAAAATTCTTCGGGCGTCGTACTAAAACTTCGATAGTAAATTACAGAAATGCCATCCAGCATTTTTCCTTAATGTAGAATCACCCAAACTCACTTTTTTTTAAATTCATAAATTATCGATATTTAATACAGTGAGAGACATGACAAATATTCTAGTTTCCTATATCAATTTTTCAACGGGAAAAATATAATGAAAATAAATATAAATTATTTTTGTTTGCGATAAGCTATAAATCAATTGCTTAAATAGAGAATTGAATTCGGTTCTGTGCTGGACGATTAATGCTACTCCTATTGATAACATCAATAGTGCTGAGAATACGAAACGCAGAATCTTTATTAAAAATGTTTGCTTTGTTATTTTACAAAGAAAATACAAGTATACCTCGGGCTGTTAACACTCTAGTCTTATTTGTTGTCTGATGAGATATTGTAATTGTGTGTTCTCTCGGCCCAAGTAGGCGTAGCACTAAATAATTAAAGAGTCAGCAACCACTAAGCCTCTTAAAGCCCTCACTAAATGATTGCCAGTGTGGATGTCGTTTTACTACTGCTGCAGCTTATACGTGGCAGGAAAACATAAGTCACTTACTCCTATAATCGGGTTTATTATACGCCCTTTCTACTCACTGCAATCAAATTACTCGACTTCCTTTTGTTTATTCCTTATTAATTATTCATGTAAAATGTGAAGGTTCGTTTTCTTATTCCACTTCATGCTATCCCTATGTAGTCTTGCATAACTCAATAATTTGCAATGTATTTACATTGAAATGTTGAGTGTATACTTTGTGAATGTATTACTGCTCATCTTGCTCATACATTATAAAGCAGAATACATTAAATTTTGTACATTTTATTTCATTCGTGTATAAATGAAAGATTTGCATATCATTGCTGAAACTTTAATAAATTGAAGTAATTATTAATTTGCTTCTAATGTGAGATATGAATAATGATTAATCTAATGGATATTTAAACCAAACTAAACCTAAATCCTATTAAAAAATAGTTAATTGCATATAGATAAGTAATATAAAATAAACATAGTACTGCGCAATGGAAATGAAAATATTAACTCATAAATGATTATATATAATCTATTAATGATTCATGATGTTATTAATTTAATGTCTAAACATCCAATGCATCAGAAAATGCAGAATTGAAATACCATTAATTACAAATCCCAATCAATCGTTTAGCAACAGTGCGCTCTGCATAAATTGTGTTTTGTAAAGTAGACAATCGGTTTAATTAACATTGCTAATTATATTACATGTAACATTTCATTTATATAATCTTCTTAATGAAATGCAATTAAAAATGTTTAAATAAGCAAACAATATCCAATAATAACAGAATAATCAATTTTAAATATTAAAATGGCTCATAATTAATAAAGTTACAATTTATCGTACCAGAGAAACAGAATTTTTACAATACTTTAAAGTGAACAGTGATTTAGTTCATTGCCATGATGTGCCAAGCTTATTAAATTTTATGGATGTGACACATTCGCCACTCACTTGGATCATAGTGAGTGACAAATGTTTTTGGACAGTTCAAAAAAGAGCTTCACGCACTTCACGTTTTGCTCTATAATAGAAATAAATACGGTTCAATTCTATTGGGCATTCAGTACTTCTCATAGAAGACTACTTACAATTAAAAAAATGATTTAGCTAATTAAATATGAAGATCTTAAGTAGATCACCGGCGTGGATCTTAAAATAGTCAACTACTTACTTGGTCAACAATGGGGTTTCTTGGGTTTATAGAACAGCAGAGCTAGGGACAAGCATTGGCTTCAAAAAGATTAGCCGGCAAGAAGTGTTATAAATGTTGGGGACCCTAATGTAATACACCAACCTTTAGTAGAGCGTTCAAAAATCATATTTCCTCCTTTTCACATAAAACTGGGTCTAATGAAAAAATTTGTTAAAGCTTTAAAATTAAATGGTCAATGTTTTAAACACATATGCAATAAATTTTGCAAACTGAGCTATACAAAACTAAAAGTTACCATTTTTTATGAGCTACAAACTAGAAAATTAGTCAACAAGTCAAATTTTTAAAGTTCCATGAATAAGATGGAAAAAATCATAGAATTCTTTCGTGGCACTTATCCAAAATTTTCTAAGAAATAAAAAAGCAGACAATTATGTTAAACTAGTTCAAAGATTTATAAAAAATTTCCATTGTCTGGGTTACAACATAAACTTTGAAGTTAAATTTTTATACCGTCATCTTGACCAATTTCCCAAAAATCTAAAAGATTTATGTGATGAGCAGGGTAAACGTTTCCACCAAGATTTAAAAAATATAGAAAAACAATACCAAAGAAGGTAGTATACTCACATAATGGCTGATTACTGTAAGAACATTACAAAAATTGTTTGGGAAAGGTGCGCTCCAGAAAATTCTACAAACAAAAATTTATTCCTTATAAATTAAAATTATTTTATTTTCTTACTTTGGACAACAAAATCGTATGTAAATTGTATCATTTACTTTATATGACTCTTTACTTTACTTCACCTTTTGCTCCATAATGGAAATATATACTGTTCAATTTCAATTGAGCATTCAGTACTTTTCAGAGAAGACTAAAATACAATTCTTGGTCAACAAGGAGGATTCACAAAGTATCCATGTTTCTTGTGTTTATGGAACAGCAGAAAATTGGATTCAGAAAGATGGCCGGCAAAAAGTGGTATAAATGTTGAGAATCCAAATGCATTACACCAACCTTTAGTAAAGCGTTCTAAGATAATATTTCTTCTTCCTCTTTCAATAAAACTGAGTCTAATAAAGCAGTTTGTTAGAGCTTTAAAATTAGATAGTCAATGTTTTAAATACATATGCGATGAAATTCCAAAACTGAGCTTTAAAAACTAAAAACTGGCATTTTTAAAGACCCCAAATTACTCAACAATTCATTTTTTTTTTAAATTTTATAAATAAGGTAGAAAAAATGCATAGAATTCTTTCGTGGCACTTATCAAAAATTTCTTAGAAAATAAAAAAAAACAATAATGTTGAACTTGTTTAGAGATTTATAAAAAAAATTCATTGTCTGGGTTGCAACATAAGCATTAAAGTTATTTTCTTCATACAGTCATCTTGACAAATTTCTCGAAAATTTAGGAGATGTAAGTGATGCGCAAGGTAAACGTTTCCACCAAAATTTAAAAGATATGAAGAGGCAATACCAAGCAAAAAAAGTTACTCATATGATGGCTGACTACTGTTAGAACATTTAAAAAAAATAAGGAAAAGTGCACTCCAAAAAATCTTGCAAACAAAAATTTATTTCTTAAAAGTTAAAATTATTTGATTTTCTCACTTCGGACAACAAAAAAGTATGTAAATTGTATCATTTCCTTTATATGATTCTATCAATAAAATTTTATAAATATTTATAACTTAATTAGTCCTATTGTTCCCCAAATTTTTATCAATTAAGTTATTATAGCATTGTACACTGATTTGTAGGTACTTAATATTCTTCATTACTAAAAGTCCTGACAAATATGACGCAAGCTCTAGCGGCAAAAACAGTGCATTTTTTTTGGTTTTTTGTTAATATTTTAAAAACTGTAAGTCAGAGGTAAAAATAGACTATATAAATAATGAAAGCTGATGTAGTCTTTCATTCTTATAGTTTGCAATTGCTGACTCAAATATACCTTCTTTTTCACTTTGCCGTGGCTTGGTTAAAAAAATAATACTTGCTTTTCAGATTTTAAAGTCATGAGGAAGACAATAAAATTAACATCTTTGCGCCAACGATAGCTACTTTGTTACTAGTTAAGGATTTAATGACTCTTGTGCGGAAAATTAATGTATCACCGTTACTAGATGCTTGTTCTGGTTTCATTCTATGGTTGTAAAGAGCAGTTAAGAGAAATGAAATAAGTTTGAATTTATTGTGTTCATTTAAAAAAAAATATTTTGTTTGACTGTGATTTGTGTTTTGTGTTCAAAGCTTATGTCAACTGACCTTTTTAGCTTGTACCTTTGGTTTTATCAGTTTCCATTATGTAAATTGTCAACTTTTAACTCTAACCTACAGTTCTCGAATTATTAACAAAAAACCAAAAAAAATACCTTGTTTTTGGTCATTGCCGCTAGAGCTCGTGTCATATTTTAATATATTCTTAACTAGGTACCTATAAATTAGTGTAAAAAGTTTCAAATTTTTTGAATTCTTTCATAGATGAAAAGCTACTTTGACTAAACTATTGATATATGAAATTAAACGATAAAAGTATAAAAATTGACTAACAACAAAAATATGTTGAGAACAAAAATTTGATGTGATTGGCAAAAACTGTTATTATTTTAAAAATCAGCACCCCAAAATTAGTTAAAAACAAGTATTATATCTAAGTCAGCAAAACTGTGTTCCCCATTGTAATATACGGCAGAGTAGAATTTGAACTCAAATACCCCGCATGAAAGGCAAGCATCTAAGAAACTAACCCACAAAAAAATATGTCAAAATAGTTGGCATCTATTTAATTTTGTACACTTTTTCATATCATGTCATTTTAGATAATAAATACAATTATGTACTCTACACAGTATACAACTGCTTTTTTATATTTAAAAAGAGAATTTATGACATTTTATACCGCTTCGTTAAAAACAATCCACCGAGAAAACGGCTAAAAATTACTAAACCAAATTTTAAAACATTATAGAAGAACGTTTCAACTATACATTAATATTTTTTTTATTTTTCTATGACTATTAGTTTTAATGTAATTAATTTTTAAAAATCTAGAATTTGTGTTTGTTTTAAATTTTTAATTGCAATTGCTTTGCAGTTGCATTTTAATCTTTGCTCAAAAGTATTAACGTATATAATGCACTTTATATTTTAAAATAACAGTTTATTAAAAAACTTCGTTTAAACGTAGAGTTGTCAGAAAATTTCTCTTCTAAAAACCAATGTTAATTTAAAAATAGTGCTGTACGTATCAACATTTTTCTAGAAGAAAACGTTCACTAATATTCTCGTAGATGTAATAGGATTTTATTATGTAATGTTTGCTAATAATATTTGTCCATAACAATACTACTAGCGGCACCCGATCAAGACGCGGCAACTAAACCCGGATATTTCTAGCGTTATATTATACGACACCAATTATCGTCCGTAAAATAAAACGTACTTAATTAAACGCGCCTGACAAGCATACGACAAATCTGGCAAGGCTGTGGTGTTTTCATACTGAAACCAAAATATATGTTGAGCTATTATTATAATGTAAACTGCCATCTGGTAATTTTTCAAAATTAGGGCAAATATTTTTTTTATCTAATTAAGTTTTCCATTTGCCAGACATATTTTCCACGCCCACAGATCAGCCAAACTATTTTTTTTTTTTACTTAATTTTAATATATTTTCTTAGTTAAACCATTTTCACTAGTGCATAAAAAGTGAAACGCAATTGTAATTTCTAAAGCATGTTCTAACCCAACCAACAAAAATGTCGAACCCAACTCACTACGGTTTGATGTATAATGTGTGGACACAACGGCGATCCGACCATCAAACAGCGCTCTGACCATCAAACAGCGTTCCGACAATCAAACAGCGATCCGAGCAAAGAACATTAAAATTTGTTCTGATTCTGTTTGCATTAAATAACTATAAAATAAATTTAGAAAAAATACACATAAGACAAACAACCACAAAAAATAATCGAAATTCTCAAAACGCTCTTTGTAGCGTGTATTCTTGTCTTTTGTTTTTGTGTCATATTTTACGTTTTTGCTTCTGTATGTTAGCGTGAGTTTTATTACACTTTTTACAGTTTCTGGTTTCATACTTTTTCTTTCTTTTGTTATTATTATCATAGTTTTAGTTTAGCTTAGTGTAGACTTCTTAATCTTCTTCCAATTCTGCTTCAAGTTGATCTCTTATTTTTTTTGCAATTATTCTTGAATCTTGACTTAAATTTTTGTATATTGGGAATGTAACTCTTATGTTCTATTAAAAGATGTTTTAATTATATTATTCCTTCTCTTTGTATTTAATTATCTTTAGTTATATTTTGTCTATTCTTTTTATCTATCCAGTTTTCAAAATTTTCACAGTCTTTATTATGTCATTTATTCTTTTATGTGTCTGTTTCATCTTGGTATTGTTTTTGTTTCCCCAAATTTTGCTTACTTTTGTAGTTTTGTCTGTCAGTTTTTCAAAGTGTTGTATCCATCTTTCCGTAATTTACTTTTTGTTTGTAATTATGTTTTCTTAATTGTCATATTTATCATAACGTCTTCTCTTCTTATTTAAGTGTTTTAATATTCCGTAGAATAACATTTGGTTGTTTTTGTAATTTTTCTTCATACATTTACTAAAATTGATCTATGACTCTTCTTTTGCTTTCTTGCTTTCTTGGTTTCTATCTTTACTTCATATATTTTTTTTGTAATTTTTGTAGTCCACTATCTTATATGTGTTAAAGTATCTTTTTCATTTTTTTTGTCATTTTGATTTGTTTTCTTAATGTCTTCCAATTGGTCAGTTTTCTTTATGTTTTTGTTCACTATTTTTTTTGTTGACTAATTTTTTTTTCTCTTAGTAGCTTCTTTAGTATTTTTTGATATTGGTCTTGTATTTGTGTTTGTTTTAGCTTGTAAGTTACATTCTATTTTAATGGTCAATTCCTATATATGCTTGTCTTGTTATTCTTATGTTTTTAAGTTTTCTTAAAATTTTTAGTTGTTTTTTTTATTAAGTACTAATCTATTATTTTTCATTTCTAGAGAAGATCCTTTCAAAAACAATTTTAAACTCAAAATTTTGTAAACATGTGTCCAAATATCGTAAAACCGTAAAACTCAAAAGTTTAGCCAAATAATAAAAACTTAACAAAAGAAGTTGTTTAATAAAAAAAATGCTGTAAACAATAAAAATCCGTCTGTAATAACAAAACCTAACCTAACCTAACCAACAACAATAAAAACTAAATAGTAAATACTAAGTACTAAGTTTCTAAGTATCAATATAATTTGCTAAAAACATAAGAACCATACATAAACTCGATTAAAGCATGAAAAAAGTTAAAACTATTAAAAAATTTAAAAACTCTTAAAATAAATAATTATATTTTATTAAATTCTTTTCAAAAATTACAATAAACTCACCTCCAAACTTTAAAAAAGCTACTTACTTAAAATTAAAAAAACTGACTTATACGTTTTAAATTTATTTAAATTTCAATTAATATTAATTTATGAGTAATAAATACAAGAATAATCTTTCCAACCAATTGAATTTTCAGAATAATTACCATAGACGGTATATAAATCTATAACAATGTAAATGCACTATATAATAAATTAAAAACGTTTTGTTTTTAGTTTTAAACAATTGTATTGTTTAGTAACATAATCTCAAAATAATGAATTTCGTCTACGTCTAGAACATATGGAATAAAAATAAAAATAAATTAAATATTATATATTCAATTTCTTCCATTTTTCCTTCTACTTTGTAAGCATGTCACATTTCTCATGCATTATAGAGAAGAGAGTTCAGTATATCACAATGAAATATATATCTGCTAAAATATTTCATTCTCTTTATTTTTTCCTCTATTTATTACCTAGCTCTAAGGAATTAATACATTAATCATTTGAGTAAGCAGTAAAATATGATTAGGAATAATATTTATAAATAAAAAATAATAGAAAAAAATGTGCAGTAAATTTATTAAAATAAAATTAGATTAATGTTGATAAAAAATAAAATAAAATATAATTATATATTATAAAAACCTTCAGAATATAAAATATGAGTTACACGTAACAGAGTTAGCTGCCAATTTTATCAAATTATTTTTAGATACAGATTAAGTGTGAAAAGTAATTTTTGTAATATGCGTACATTATAAGTTTTTAGTGTTGGATCATCAATTATAATTAGAACTAATTATAAATTTATATTTACCTACCGGAACATTGACGTTGCGTGGGCTTATAACAGCTTTTACATTAATTGATGAATTAATAAAACAAACACTCACCTGAAACAAAATTTAACAAATTAATATACATAGTAGATGGAATGAAATATTTGATAACATGTTGAAAATGTATAATTAAAAAAACATTGAGTATTTCAAGTAGATATTTCAAATCGAGAGACTTTAATATCAATATTAAGTCTACTAAAAAATAATAACTGTGCAAAATATAAACAGAAACAGTTCATTGGGAATAAATTTATAAACAATTGCAAAATTTGTCTATTGGACAATTGAATCTGAAACATTTTAATTAGTTTAATATTATTTATTTGCAATTTGAGCTCAGGTAGTAGAAACAATATTAAAAAATTGTATACAAATAAAATATTATTTTTTTTATGTGAACTAAAGATTGTCATAGAAGTAAAATTACTTGTGCGTTTAGTGTTCTCAAGAATATGGGCAATTTATGTTAAAATTGCATCTTTTGGTTACTTGAGCAGCAGTGTGTAGATACATAACGTTTGGATTTTTGTTCCTTCTAAGATTCCTAAACTGACAATATATAATAAGAACAAATCTATAATAGCATGTAGTATTCAAGTTTGTACCACAAAAAAATGTTTAATAGTCTGATCAAAATATCGCCATGATATACTCTATCATTGTAAATAATACTTCGCTAGCGCTTTGTTGACAGAGCACTAATACTAATCAAACTAACTAAACATAAAATTAACATTTGTGCTACCTCTGAAACTAAAAACAAGGCAAAGCAACACCAAATAAAAAACTTTATGTTAATCTACTCTGAACTAAATAAAGAAGAAAGAACGCAATCTGGGCATTATGAAGAATTAAAAAACTCTAACAACACACACAAAACACTGATTACATCAATGACCAACTAATAAAAACCACATTAAACCTTGAAAAGAGCCTTGTCCAAATATTAAACGTATACGCCTTAGATATCACTAAACTAAAACAATAAAATGAGCAGTTCTATGCAGACATACAAGAAACGCTAGATAAAATACCAGCATTAGTAACAAAGCAATATACAACATTTAAAAAAGATTCAATGAAGACGTCAAAAAACCGCTTAGGTGGTGTATTGGTTAGCGTACTCGACTGGTACACCAGGGGTGTGTTCTGATAAGTAAGCCTCCTTTCGAAAATCAAGAAAACTTTATAAGTACCGTGTACCAAACAAACAACTTGCAAGCAAACAACTTGCGAGCAAAATAAATAAACCCCAACAAAATCGATGACAACCCACAAGAAGCATTATCAGAACATATTAACAAATATGTTGAAAGCCGCCCGTGACGCACTCAAATGTAGACAAGTCAGCATAAACTTCACATGCTCTAAAAAGCACTGGTTTACTATAAAAGTCAAAGAATTGGAAAAAAATTGCATAAGACATAAAACATAAAACACATTACAGTTACAATTTGGATAAACATCTATTGCGGTAAGCTTATAAGTTCTAAAATTTGTTGGGTACCATCGGTCCCAGACGCCTGCTCTGTAACAACTTATTATGCTCCCACAACATGCTTTTCTAGAACCGGCAAGATTTAAACAACAAGTCCGCAAATTCCCAAACGTTTTTTGCAAAAATGTTACACCCACTACTACACCGACCGTAAACACCGCATCTAGTTAACCGACACTACTCCAGTTTGATTGGCAAGATACTCTTATAACACTTAGAAGAAGGCAATAATTTTTGACCAAGTTTGCAAGCTAGTCGCTACCAGCATCATCAAACAGAGCATCAACAGCTAGTGTGCTGCCGTAGTCATACTCAAGAAAAAAGACGGCGCACCAAAATTTTTCGTGGATTACCGCGCATTAAACAAAGAAGAAAAAAGGCAATTTCACTGCCCAAGATTCAAAAAACATTCAAAGTTTTTAAAAACGCCAAATGACTTTTGGGCTAAAAAAAAGCTGTTGTCCCAAGTGCTAGCAGGCTTATTAGGAAACATTGTGCTAGTGTATTTAGACAACATTTTAGTTTACTCCAAAGATTAGGAGTCTCCGCTTAGTCTTAAAAAAACTTTAAAGTATCAGCTGCGTTGCCATATCAAAAAACGCAAGGTTGGCAAAGATTCAGTCAAGTACCTGGACCATCAAATTAGCGCCAACAGAAATCAAGCGTTGGCATACTACCTAAAACAAACAACGCTCCAAAACAAAAAGCAGTTGCGCTGCTTTTTAGGGTTGTTCATATGACTGCAGCAGTTTGTTTCCGGCTACCCAAAACTAGCAGCTCCTCTTATAGTACTACAAAGTTTGTGTAAACAGAATAATTAGTGCTTACGCAATCAAAACCAGGTCTACTGTGTGTACTGCAAACAAACTCTTGCAACATCAGCGTACGGCAGTTCTATATCAAGAAGAAAAATTCAAACGACACATCATATCAATACCAAATTCACCCTTTGCAAAACTCAATACTACTCTAACGAGTTAAAATGCTAAGCAATTCTATAAGTTATCAAAAAATATAAGGCGTACCTAAAAAAAAAGCATTCACGGTCCGGACCAAGAACTGGGTATTAATTTGTTTGGAAAATTCTACCGACGCTACAGCAAAATTTACCAAGTAGTCATTAATTCTTCAAAAATTTGACTTTAAAGTAAGGAGTCTACTTGTTAACAACCTGTTCCCAGATGCCCTACGTAGACATCTCAGCAATAAACTATCAAAAAATTGGCAAACAACTCGAAAAGGATGCTACCACCAGAATATTTGACCACCGTCATTCCTGCTGGCTTAGGTTACCTCTACCAACTCCTTACCAGAGCTTATAATCCAAAAAGAGCCAAACTGTGCCTACTCAAAAAAAATTCTTAGCAGCGGCCTTTCCGACGCGCACTACATAAAGCCAAAGCATAATACAAAACTACCAATCACAAATAGACAACCCTGAATATTCGAAAAGAGACCTAGGCTACAAGACAGGTAAAAATAGCAAACTCATAAAAACAAATGCCATTGACAATCAACTAGTGATGCCCTGACATGCAACAATAGATAATCAAACAACACTAAAAATCCTCCAAGTCTACCACTGGCCAAACGTCAGGAAGAATGTTAAGACTTTTATGCAAAAGTGCATAACGTGCCTATAAGTTAAACTCGGGGCATCATAACCAGAAACTGCACCCACTAGGTAAGCCGTAACAGCCATTGACTACAAAAGCCCAACGGTTCTACGTCAACAGAAAATTAATATTTGTTAACCATGATAGATTGCTGCAAAAGGTAGGTCAAAACAGCGCCCGTACTAGCATCTACTAGCAAGGCAACAACCAGAACCTTAGAACAAAACCTGTTCAACCAGTGGGGCTAACTCAAGGTCCTATTGTTGGGCAACAAAATCCAATTTACAAGTCAACACTTCAAGAATGCAGTACAAATGTAAAAGGTCAAACACCGGCGGTGTTTCAATGTAACCGCAGAACTAACCAAGTTAATATTGGGACAAAACCGCGCTAAACCAGGTAGTTGGGACGCACCCCAAAAGAAACCCAAAAACAAAAACCACTGCTTGCATAAAGCCCAATAGAGACAAACGGCTTACAAAAAACGACGGTACTTGAGGCAGGCAAAAGCCAAGAAGTATAGAAGAGAAGAGCTAATAATGGTACGCAAAAAAACAAAGGAACTTAGTAATAAGTGGTTAGGCTCAAAACAAATCATTACTTCAGAATTTGCAGTCCATTAAGTGAGCGAAATTGATGCCGCAGCGTAAACCTTAGGACCAACTGGATTTTAACCGTCATGCCAAGACTTCCATGCAACCCAATAACCATTTTGCACCCAACTCAACCACTGCAATTACAAGCGACAGGTAAGTAGAATAAAAGTATCAACTCAATCCTACGATTGGCTTACAGTTTTGCACAATATGCCCTCATACTTTAACATTTTAACACTAGTAATCTCATCTACAACAGCGGCTTTACCATTTCTCAACATATTTATAGCTTTTACTTCGTCTTGGGTTAGACTCCACTATTATACTAAATGCCACAACTTTTCTTGTGCACCCCTTGTTTTGCTTTCTTTGCCTACTTCCAAAGTATTTTTTTATTTGCTTCAAAATCATGCTTTTTTGATCTTATTTGTAACTTTTCTTACTGTTTTTTTTATTCAGTTTTTTTTCCTGTACTTATTTCTTGTCATTTATTTTACTTTATTGTTACCATACTTTCTAAAAAAAAATCTGATTTTTGTATTTTATAAAATATTTAAAAATATTTAATTTTAATTAATTTTGTTTTAAAAAAATGTAAAATATTGCAAAAATAAATACTATTATTCAAAAGGCTAACAAGAATATTTAAAAAAATTTAAAGAATAATTTTATTAGTCTGCAGAACTTGCAGATATAAAATAAATTTACTTTGCGTATAGGTATAAAGTAATATTTTTTAATAAAAAAGCAATTAAATTGTTTAACATATGTAGAAGATTAAAAATTTCTTGTGTGTTATGAAGGCTATTTTAGTCTGAAGCTGATTAAATTATATCAACAACATAGTACACAATCAATATTCAATTATTATCTATAAACCATAAACACGGATAAACTAAATTCAAGTTCAACTAGTGACTTTAATTAAACTCAAACAAGAAATTAACTAGAAGATCAATCAATATTAGTTAAGCACATAGGTTCAATAAACAAAGGTTATATTGATACTGAATGACATGATAATATTAAATAGCCTTTGACATTAATTAAAGTGAACGCAAACTACAATTACATCCAAACAGAATTACATGAAATCATTTAATTTTAAGAAACAATTTATAGAAATATATTATAATTCTTAATGAAGATTGTTAATAAATATGATTGGAATTAATTGGTTTTTTGGCTTCGTTCATTAAGAGAGCGCTTTTCAAGAGCTTATTCCATCAGAGAAGGCTGTCAAGTAATAATTAAAATAAATAGTGAAGGGAGCGAAGTAAGCTGCGGCCTGATTTCTGTAGACGAGAAAATTTAATATAATGAAACCATACCAGTTATATTGAAGCAGGAGTCGCAATTAATAAAACGAAAGCCACCTCTACAACTTTTTGAATATTTTTAATCATTCCTTTCATTATTACAAAACCATTTAATTCCATTTAATAACATAATCCGCTTGTGCTTAAAATCACAACATATGCAAAATGGCGTTTGCTGACGCGCTTAATGGTAATCCTTAAGCTAGCCGATTTGAAAATTGGTGCAATTCCCATTACTTCAGAATTAGCTCTATATTTATGCCCGCTCCATCACATCCAGTAAACAGTATCTCAAAATAGCAGCGACCACTAAATAGCGCATAAGTAAATACAATAGCCATGTAGCGAATGCACTAAAGAGCATATAATCTATAGTCGGTCTTAAATCAAAGTACCACGGAAAGTCTACTTTAAACCAGCCATTATCTCATATAATTAACACTGAATTTACTCTCCGGATTTAGTAGAACTTTTTAATAAAAAAACTGCGGTTTAATCTGTATGTATAAAAGGTTCCTTAATTAAGAATAAAAAAATTATATTATAATTTGATTTAATATAATAACGTCTGCTCGTATATTAATTATAATTTTGTTTATATCTAGTTACAAACATTAATTAATTTTAATGATACATTTTAATTATTATAATTGATCTTTTTATTTAACTATCATTTATACCATTGTGAAATTTATTTAACCATGTTTTTGAATAATATTTATATGATATTAGTTTAAAAATCATATTACAAAGTTTTAGTGCAATTTCTATAAATGAATACAAACAATTAAAATATTAATTACAATTTACCATACTCCAATAAAAACAAAACCAATAATTATTTCAATTTTATTTAATAATATAATATGGTTCTCAACCAATTTTTCAGCACACTTAACTCAATTGTTTTTTAACAATTTATTTTACTTAATGCGAGTATAATTTAAATAGTTCTCAAACACAAATGTAAAAATTAGTAATACGATAGTATAGTACACTAACGAGCAAAAAATAAAGGTCACTTTAAAATTATGACTCATTTTTGGAATTTTTTGCTTAAATTTTATGTTTGCTGCTTTAACTTACTGTTTGCAAATTGTAAACCAAAATAGGCGTTTAATAATTCATTTCCTGACAAGTGTTATCTATCTGTCAGTTATTATCATCGTGTTACAAACTTTTATAAAACAGCATCCATTTCGCTATAATTGAAAACCTTGTCACTCACACAATGTACTGTACTTAATAGGTCATATTGCCTTTAGACATTATTGTTGTGGCAAGAATTATAGTGTTGATTTAAGATAGGCAACAAAAACGTAAAACTGCAAGTATTGTTGATAAAAACCATTGTGCTGTACAAAAGATGTATCAACGTTACATCATAACTGTCCTAATAACCAGAAAATCGGTATCCGGGCAAAAAAAATCACCACAAACAGAGATGACCGTTTCTTAGTGTCCACAAGTTTGCAAAATAGAACCGTTTTTGCAGTTTATCTACGAAATCAACTCCATCAAGTTAGAAATGTAAATGTTAGTAAATGGACCGTTAGGAAAAGGCTAAAAGGCTTCGAGCTGCTGGATTGTCTTGTAGGAAGATGACTACATGCCCACCTTTAACACGCCGCCATCGTGTTGCATGATTGACTTTTGCGCCAAAAATCACCGGGAATGGAATAATGAGAACTTGAACATGGTTTTCAGATAAGTCGCGCTTTTGCCTCAATGGATCATACGGACATCGGAAAGTGTGGTTATGGTTTGGGCCAAAATTTCTACCAACATGCGCACAGAGTTGGACCATGTTATGCCTTTCATGACAACTATGGGCAAGCTCGGCATTTTCATGCAAAATAAAGCTAAACCTCACGTAGCCAAAGATGTCAGAGATTATCTGAATAAACTGGGAATTTTGAGGATCGATTGGCCAGCTCTTAACCCGGACATAAATATCATAAACATTTATTTGGAATAAGTTGAAACGACGTATCCAAAAACATACACCTGCTCCAAGAATTGCCCAAGAGCTAAAACAGTTGCAATTGCAAGAATAGAATAATATCAACCAAAATGTGATCCTTAATTTAATTAAAATTAATTTAATTAATAATTATTAATGCAAAAGAGGGCAATACTCAATATTAAAGTTGTTTGTTCATATTTTTTGTTCCATATTAGTCTTAGGAACAAAAATTCAAACTTTGTCTAAACTGTAAATTTGTGATATTTCAAAAATATGCAATAGAAACAATAAATATGCTTTACAATTGAACCATTTTTAATTTAGTGTGCAAAATACAGTACAATTGTTTACAATTTGCTAACATAAGGTTAAAACAAAAAAATCTAAAACTAAATCATAATTTTAAAGTGACCTCTATTATTTGCTCGCCAGTGTATATAAAAAAGCTAAAGTAATTTTAGCTCAACTTATAATTTTAAGATTGAAATTAATATTTTTTTTTTTTTAATAAATTACATAATTTAAAAACGGATAATTATTCATATTTTTCAATTACAATCGACATACATTTTATTTGACTTATAAATTTGATGTTTTTTAACACATTTAGCCATTTTATCCACAAAAGTTACTACTTCATATTGTTAAAACAGCAAAGGTATTAATTTATAATATTCAAATTAATTCTACAGTATAATATTGAATTAATAATTTATTTAATCTTTTAAAATCTAAAATTTAATGTAATTTAATGACAATTTTGAATCAATAATCTAATTTAAATAAAACGCATTAGAAATTGCCTCCCGTTGCCTGCCTGATCTTACAAAGATTTAATTGTATACAGACTCCTTACAAAAACAAAGTTCCCGTTTTTTAATAGAATAAAAACAAAAAATTATTATTTATTTTAATTAGTTTGTCTTTCTTGTGTTGTGAATTTGAAAAGCAGATTTGACTGCAATCAGCCGACAAGACAAGAACTCCAAAAACCACAGCAGCTAGTCCCGACTTCAGCAACTCAGAGTTAAACTGCAATTTTCATTGCATCGAGCTTCAATGGTTAGTTGAAAAAGCAATCAATCATCAAACTCTAACAATACTTCATTTATTATTTAAAATCATAATTAAATAATCAATTTCCTTTTAGCATGGACTCGACAATAACAACTACTATGTACCGGCAGCTGACACTCAACAAGAAGTTCAATAAAAAACAGGCTACAAAGATCTCTAGTCTCAAAGATCACAGCATAGTCCTGATGAGCTATATCTAATAAGCCATCAGCCGGCCTATACGTCAAGCGATTTAAACACCACCAAAGCCATCAGCTAGCAAGGCCAACCCGGTAAAGCCAACACTTCTACAAAGAGTGCTGACGCACAACTCTCGCCACCTATTTTAATCGAAACAAAACAAGGCCAATACATGCAGCATGACTTAATGGTTTGCAATCAGTCAAAAGATCTTGTCTCTCACCAAATTCATTGTTAGCGTGGAATACAAGCGAAAATCATAATATATTGTGCCGTTGTCAGCACTATAGCTACTACGTCTAAGTCAATTTATCCTAACTCCTTGTGTTTGCACCACACAAAGAAGTTTGGGCATGTAGCAACATGCGTTGCTTCAATAGGCCGCAAACAACAAATTATAAATGCTGCCAAGCTTATCTTAAGCTATAGGTAAGCCAATTTTCTACAAAAGCTTTTAAGGCATCTGCGTGTCAAAAACAGACTCTAGCTCCTCCCTGGAGCACTACCAATCCTACGTAGAAGTATCGCAAAGCGCATAGTCTTTTTCAGTCAAAAATTAGCTTCTCCTCTGCTTAGCTCAAGTGAACAGAAGTGATTTTAGGGAAAATCAAACTACTTGTCCGTCAGTCTGATGTAACGCCTATATGACTGAGACATCACGTGTATTCTTAACATTCCCGTTATGAAACAAAAAGATCTATGCATAGGCCAATGCAAACTTCTAGGAAACTTAAATTAGGAAAAGTTTAGTCGGTAAGCGCCCGTGTGAAGATAAATCCAACACACACACACATACACGTCCTTAAGAAGATTCTTTTACCACTTCAAAAAAAATGTGAGTTTAAGTGTAAAAAATAATAAAAATATTAACCTTGTTGTTTTCAAATTATTGTAAAAATGTCAAATTATGATAGCCACAAATTAAATTTTGCGGACTGTGTAGCAACTGCAAAAAACTCATATACATTGAACATTTGAAAAAAAAATACCGTACACATTACAAAATTAACAAACATAAAATATTAGTACTAAAATTATTACCACCTAGTACTTATATATAAGTTTGACAAAAACATTATATACGCTTCTCAGAATAAATTGGTAAATGTAGCTTTGTGATTAATAAATTTTTTCAATAGAAACAAAAAACGCTTTAAACACAATAACACTATCTTAAGAATAGCACAACTTAACTTATAAATTTGATTTACTGCAAAAAATTATCTAATATGTAGCGCATAATAAATATTATTTTATAATCATTTGTGTAACTTACTGTATCTTTTAATGAATAATGTTAACCATTTCGGCAAATTCTTTTTAATGTTAAACAGCTTTAAATAATCTGAAGGCATGTTATCCTGTCCAAACTTTGATGTTTTTGAGTTTATTTCTAAAAATACAACCTAAACTTTACTACTGCCAACTATTTTGATCTTGGTTCATGTTTCTCATAGTCTTATTACTTTCTTCAACGTTAGTTGCATAAGTGATCCATAATTTTTTTAATAAATTTTAATCTCCTTCTTCAAGTTCCCTCCTATCGGAGATTGAAAACCATCATTACGACACGTATCTTGTTGACAGCCGCTCTGAACAGCTCGGCAGACGTACACTCAAACTACTCTCTCAGGTTGAAAAACCACATTATCTTCCTTTTGCCAACATTTTGTTTTCCTCTAATTTTACCTTGGATAATTAATTTGAGGATGTACTCTTAAAATGTGTTTCAGGTACTCAAGTTTTTTTTTAATGGTTTTATGGATCCCTCTGGTTTTATTCATTTGGTGCAGTACTGCTTTGTTGGTAATTTTGTCGGTCTATAAAATTTTAAGCATTTTCTTGTAACACCACAATCCGAATGCCTCCAAGTTTTTGATGTTTTTTGCCTTTAATGTCCAAGCTTCCATTCCATACAGCAGGGTAGGA
This sequence comes from Tachinus rufipes, assembly GCA_963932245.1. Lineage (NCBI taxonomy): Eukaryota > Metazoa > Arthropoda > Insecta > Coleoptera > Staphylinidae > Tachinus > Tachinus rufipes. Next base: position 112,907,030 of record OZ010741.1, on the reverse strand, counting down.
AAAATGTAGCATTTTAGCATTTGGTTTTAAATCTATAATTTACTGCTGCGGTTACAGAAAATTTTCCCTATTTTAAAAAAAAAACAACGAGCGAGCAGTTGATTTTTTTGGTGTGCTCTGCATTGTCTGTTACCCATGTTCCCAAGTACTTGTGGGAGGATACCCATTCTATAGTTTTGTTGTTAATGACTATACGTGGTCTATTATAAATAATGTTTAGTTACTTTGTAGTAGCCATAGCTTTTGTCTTCTTTATGTTTATGTCCATTCCGTACTTTTTACAGTGGGTGTTTACTGATTTGACTAGGCGCTGTAGGTCTTCTATGCTGTCAATTTTAATGTTAGTGTTATCTGCAGATCGTATGTTGTTAATTGTCTTGTCATTTATGACAACATCTCCCATCTCTTCTAACAAAACCTCTTCGAAGATACATTAACTATATACATTGAATAAGAGAAACGACAGTATACACCTCTGTCTTACTCTACGGCATATATTAACCTCGTCGTTTAAGTTTTTTCCGACTTTTACTTTAACTGTTTGGTTCCAGTAGTTGGACTCTGTCAAAAGCTTTCTGGAAGTAGATGTAGCAAACAAAAATTTGTGGTTCATATCTACACATCTTTGTCGCAACACATTCAATCCAAAGAGTGGTCTCTGGTTCTCATACCCTTTCTAAATCCCATCTGCGTGTCGCTAATGTCTTCTTCTAATTTTTTGTATATTTGGTTGTGTATTACCTTTAGGAAGATCCTTAAAATGTGGCTCATCAGGGCAATAATCCTATAGTCTGTACATTTTTTGGCTCTATTCTTTTTTGGTAGTGTCACAAATGTTGAGGTTAGCTATTCTTTAGAAATAACACCCGCTCGTATATGTTATTAAACAGATTTAGTAAAATTTTGATAAACCACGTTTTAAATATTTTCTGTCTACACGTCCCGTTATTTTGCTGTCTGACTGTTGGATTTGTGTTTTCGATTAAATTTACTAATGATATACAAATTTTGAACGTTCCAAAAACAATTTGGTGATTATGATTAAAATGAAAACCAATCTTTAAATATAAAGCTTGCAAAAACTCTTGCATTTTTTTGATGCAAGCTATTTGACTATTTAAAAGTCGACGTCTCAATATTATATAGCAAGATGAAATAAATGTAGCCTTTTGCATTTTGATATCTTAGCTCTGTTGTAAATTCAGATTTGCGATGCTTAGTAACTTTTTTAGATAAAAGAACATTTTATTATATTCTGCTAATTATTTCTGTGTCCACAATTAAATTTTCAGTTACTCAACTACTAAAATATTTAAATTTAGAGATTTGCTTAACTCGTTTATTACTTACGGTGATTATCTTTATCTTATCAAGGTTAATCTTCAACAATAATTAGTTTTCTTTGAAATTTTAATATGCAACAGTTGTTGTTGTAGCGCATCTAAATTGTCAGTTAATATAAATCATTATTGATTTGTCCGTTTACTTTTATTCAAAAAAAACCTCGTTGATAAAACCACTTTTTGCGGCTTCGGATTAGCATGCGGCGTTTTGAACATTAAATTGTGGTTCTTTGTAAATAACGTGTGTCTTTGATATAAAACAAAATTTTAATTATTAAAATTTTTATATTATCAGTTTTTACTAAGAAATATAAAATCAAAAATTAGTGCAAAAACACTAAAACGCACAAGAAACATATTATGTACATTAAATTATTTGTTTTTTAAAACCCAACAAAAATTGCTAAGAAAATTAATTTATATAAAAAAAGATCAAAAACAGCATAAAAACATTTTATCTCATAAATAAAAAAAAATTCAATAAGGACATAACAATTTTAGAGTTAGAACCACGTATCACAAGGTCAAGTTCATCCAATTCTGATCAAAAATAGTCTTGTAACATTACATAATAGCAAATTCCATTGACATGGCGATAATTTTCATCTACCATACCGTTGTCCGCATATAATAACGCATATTTTGTTTATTGACAAATCCATTATTATGTCAAAAATGAACTTCATCGCTAAAAATAATTTTTCAAAAATTTAAAAAAAATTTCAAACTTTTGCAGTTCCTAATTGGAAAAGTTTTGACGCTTTAAATGATCACAAAACTTTAGTTCTAGAGTTAATTTGATCTTTAATCAAAATCTGCCACGCGGAATCGATTTATTTAGCTCATTTTGAACTGAAGTACTTATGACTGCCGGTACTTACTGGCACAGAAACATTTAATAGTAAATATGTTAACTCAAATTTATCAACTAAAACACGTACAGTTTGTCTGGTGAGAAAACTATTACAACCAAAAATAAGAATAAGCAGCCTTAAAGTTGCGACCACAGACTCAAAATTTCTGTAGTAATTTTTAATAATTTCTAAACATTGCTTGTTTGTGAACTTCAACATAATAAAAATGTAAGCTCTGACTGCCGTTTTAACCTTAACAAATAAAAAAAATTGAAAAATGTATTAATTTTTACATTGTAAAATTCTTAGAACAAATAATCTCTGATACTCAGTATAGATTTCAATCAAAACGTTCAACAACAAAATTTCTAACTTACACTAGTCACAAATGAAGTTTTACTTTAGACAAACAAGGAGAAAATTTTGCAGTAGCTCTAGAAATTTCCAAAGCGTTTGATAGGGTATGACATCCCTGTCTTGTCAACAAGCTCCATTGTATAGGCTTTGTTAAAAAAACTGTAAATCTCATCAATAATTTTTTTGACAATAGAAAAATTATAGTTAGAATTGATGGTTTTAACTCTGACCCCAAAATTACAAATGCTGGTGTTTCTCAAGGTTCTGCACTTTTGCCAATTTTATTTTTGATTTACATTAATAAAATTCTTCAAATAAATAAAAGTCATATTCATAGTGATGATAGCACCTTTCATACTTCATACTTTCCAAAGACCATATTAACAAATATCGCAGAACGTTTTAAAAACTTTATGAACCTGTAGTATATATAAACAAAAATTTCAAAACAATATTTGAATAAAAGCACTCTTAAGATAGTCAATTTTAAATCTAATAAAAATCAATTTTTAACTGTTTTAAAATCTAAATCCGAGGTATCATCAGTACCAAATATTAAACTAAGCAACAAATCCATATCTAAATTTTCTTCATATTGTCTGTTTATTACAATCTCACATAGTCTTTTCTGGAAAAACCATGTTGTCGACATAGCTTCAAAAGTATCTAGAAAACTAAGATTTTTTAATAGATGTTAAAAGTTTTCTACTTCTGTTCAATTTTTGCATATACTTTATAAATGTCCGAGGTTATGTAATCACTTTAATATGCCGCATTTTTAAAATTGTGCATCAAAACTATTTACTTTGTTTTCACAGTTCAACTTCAACTGTATTTATGCAGACCAAAATTGAGTTTACTATTTTACTAAAGTGGCACAAACGTATATTAGATGGTTATATAATCCAAAAACTTGTATAATAACCTTGTATATAAAACTTATATTCGTCCTTGTATTAAATATTGTTTTCAAATATAGAGAGGAGCATCGGAAGAAACCAGACTATCTCTTTTAAACTTATTTCACAAACAAGCTATTTGGACAATTGACAATCCAAAATTGTCTAATGACTTAGATACTTTACAACACAGGCGTAATTTTGCAGATCTCTGCATATTCTATAGATGTTTTATTAGACATTGTTCTTACAAAATACAATACATTTTACCATCAAAACAAATAGTTACTCGTAGTACAAAGCATGCTAGAAATTCTAACAAATATTCACTGACAGTGCCAAGATGAACCAAAACTTTTAAGAAATATTTCTTTAACCATACTATAGACAAATGGATTAAACTTCCAAATTCAGTATTTCCTAAAACTTATACCCATAAATATTCCAATATGTCAAGTCCATGTTCACAGACTGCTTAAATCTAGGATTCAATGTAATAATTTTAGCTAGAGTGGTTTTACTAGTTAAAATTTAAAGGTTTTTTTTATGTTGGGGCATGTTATGTAATTCCTAAATAACACAGTTTAAAAATTTAAAAAATGTGTATAGCAAAATCAAATATTTTATTTAGTAAATAGATGCCTTTACTAAGTCCAGAAATAATTTTGATTGAGCAAGCATTTGCACCCATTTTAAATAATAACCACAATTTAAAAAAATACTATACGTAATAATATTTTTTTAGTATTCTTCTTCTTCTTTACGTGCCTTGTCCTCCACGAACGTTGGCGATCATCAACATTATTTGGGTCTTGTTGACAGCTCTACAAAAAAGAGTTGTAGTGCTGACCCCAAATCACTGTCGTAGTTTTTTCAATCAGGACGTCTTTCTGCAACCTGGCCCTTGCCTACCAGCTATCTTTCCCTGCATTATATTTTGCAGTAATCTATACTTCGAGCCTTGCATGATATGGCCAAGATACTCAAGCTTGCAATTTTTCAGAAGATATAGAATTTCTGTGTCCTTATTGAGGCGTGCAAAAACTTAGGCATTAGATATTCTATCTGTCCACACTATACGTAGCATCCTTCTGTATGACCACATCTCAAATGCACTTGTAACTTTTTGCACATAGCATCTGTGAGCGTCCAGGTCTCTGCGCCATACATTAATATGGAAAAAACATAACTACGTAGCAACCAAACTTGCAGATTGAGATTAAGATCCTTGTGGCACATAACTTGCTTCATTTTATTGAAGGCCGTGCTTGTTCTATTCTGGATCTAATTTCTTTCGATTGGTCCCATTGCTGATTCAGAGAGCACCCTAGATATTTGAATTGGGCGACTTGTTCAATTTGCTAATTTCTTACTTTTATGTTTGTCACCACATTGCGCTCCTTACTGACTACAATGACCTTGGTCTTGTTTATGTTTAGTTCTAGGCCTGCTTGTTCACTATTAGCCACGACACAGTTTAGCAATTCTTGAAGATCTTTCTCCGTATTCGCCAGCAGGACCGTATCATCTGCGTACCGCAAGTTATTCACCACCTCCCCGTTTAGTAAGATACCTTCAGATTTTCCATCCAAGGCTTCGGCAAATATTCGTTCGGAGTATTGCAAAAAAAAAATTATTTTTTTTTTATTGTTTATTTAAAAAAATCAAAAATGCTTGACTTTTGTGTTTCTTATAAGGTACGTTTTCATATTTCTTATGGTATACAATCTACTGTAGATCAATTTTTTAATTAAAATTGACTTCTTTTTATCTTGAAAACTTGTTCTAAATACTCATTTCTGTAAATTCATTAATTCATCAAACAATTGTAAATCACATTCGATACAATATGTATTATGCAAATCACATCGCACCCTACAAACATGTGGTTTTTATACAACACTATATTTAATTATACTAATTGCACTGATGTTATAAATAATAAAAGCATCAATCAATAATGAATAATTAAATTAACTCACCGCCACTTATAATCAGACACACAAAATTTAATAATATTAAAATTTATTACATATTGTTTTTTGAACATTTCTTGATTCTAAAAATAATTTACACTATATAAAATGTCTCAAAATATACTGAATAAATTTCATCTTATAATAATAATTAATATCTATTATATGTCATTGAAACTGTTAATACTCACTGAATAAAAGAAATATAATTTCTCCGATTAAGGAAGTAACCGCTACAAAGTACATCCTTCCACCCTTAAAGGCCGGCAAACCACGGAGACCTCAGAAGCTTTTTGTTAGTCCCTAAGAAGAAAATCGTTTGGGAAAAGTAGATCCTTTTAATAATGCAAAGAACATGTCTTTTCACAGCAAAAATAAAACGCTTTCAAATTGGTTTCCAATACTTCGATTGGAAACTTTTGCCCCAATTCCATTATATTAAAAGGATTTTTTTAATTAATAAATATTAATTACAGTAATATTTTAATTTATATATTAAGATAACTGCATTCTAATTTATTTCATAAGATTCTTAGACTTTATAATAAAAGATTTTTATGTAAATTCTAGAAAATATTTAACATTCTTTAATTAAGAGCTTCCTCCATCTCTAATTTCCATTCGGAATTTCATAAAGTTTTTAATAATATTTTTCCTTTGCATTGTCTAGACTCATCATTTATTATTTTCTTTGATAACAATAAAAATTAACTTTTATTTGTAGTTTCATTAGTAAATTATTATATATTCACTTTAAAATTAAATGATTGAATGTTTTACATTAGTAATAGAGAGAAGATTATAGGTGAAACCACTCTGATTCAATTTTCATGCTAATGCATCAAATAGTAATTACTAATAGGTTTATAATTTGTGTTCTATTTTCATCAATTATGTGTTGCTAAACAGATGCAACAAACTAGTTAAAGTTTTGTACGGTTACTGTAATTGCTCCAATTAATTATAAATTGTGAAGTATTAATGTGTCTATGCAATACATTTGAGTTATTAATTACGGCATATTGTGTATGTATGAAATTTTCTAAATAGTTGCAAAACGTTTAAGCATGAACTCATAGCATAATGAAAAATAAATTACTTGTAATAACGTTAATTATATATTGTTTATTTATCTAAGAAAAGAAAATAATTTTTTATCATTTTATAACAAGTTATAATAAATAGAAGTACATAGAGATTCAAGCAGTAGATAGTATATGATCATTAACTGTAGGAGTATTGAAGTTAAATTTTAACAATGATAATGATAATTTTTTTTGTGAAACTAAGATAAAACTAGAATTTCAATAATAAATATTTTGTAGTTGTGTAATTAAAATACTACTGTTTTTAATGTGTGTGGTGTAAATAAAAAAATTATACTGCTCATAATAAGCGCTGGCAAAATGACAAGAAAATAAAATTTTTGCTTTTACAACACTTTAATATACTCAATAAAGTTAATTATTTAATTTTTTTAGTATAAAAATCTGATTTCGGTTGAGAGCTGATTTTGAGCATAAAGTGATCGCACAGTTTGTATTTCTAAAGTACTAATTTCAAATTAATGATAAGTAAGTTAAGATTATATGATGTTTTCAAAACTAATTAATAAATATTTTTAGGTAAGATTTTAAAGGTTTGAAGTGTACTTGAAGTTAAGAAAACCGGGATATTAATTACAGCGTCGTACAAAATGGCTGAGACGTTCACGGTAAAAGGATATTTGCGGCCAATTGACGTGATACGCGGCCGGGACGTGTCTGAAACCAGAATATTGGTGCCAAAGACCAACAATATCTCAGTACGCAAATTACACATATGTTCACTCATAAAAAAACTGCTACAACTGCCTCGTTTCTCTGGCGCAGACTTGTAAATAATCCTAGGAAAAAAGTGTTACTTACGCAAATGGCAATACAAATAACTTTAGATAGCATGCGTGAAGCTTACTTCAATCGCTTCCAGATTTAGTTAAATCTAATATGTAAGTTTTAGCGACTATTATTTTGGTTATACTTGAACAATAAAAGGATTTTTTTTAATTATCCAATTAATGAAGAAAAAGTAAGATTAGCTTGCAGCAAAACACCAAACAAAATGTTCAAAAAGTTTGGTGAGCAGATTTACAAGCTATTCAAACAGAAGACGGGACCGTCCCAAAATAAAGTTTGCATGAAGCGTGGCCAGTGTACTCGCAGACTACGTTGTTTAAGAAAACTATAAATGTAAGTAACTCAATAACTCAAGTTGTATGATGAGCAGAAAAATATGTTTAAATTAACCTACCTAGTTCTCCAATTACCTTCTTAGCAGTTTTCTTTTAGGAATGGTGTACGGGTGTAAATACGATTTTTATAAAATAGTTTTCTAAAAAATTGCGCCAACAATAACTAGTAAATTGTTGTTTAACATGCCGAAAAAAATACCTACTTTAGGAAAATAGAATAGGGTCAATCCATTCGTTGCTGCTAATACACTAGCATGCTTAAGCGAAAACAAAGTGACATGTTTGCTAAATATCTGGTCTTATCCCGCCAACTACTTAAGTTGCAAATCTTATTTAAATTGAAACAATGGCCTTCACAGCCAGAAAATAAAAAAAACATCAAGCCGACGCTCAAGCCTGCGACGGCCCAGGCCTCGTCTACTTTATAAAGCTCCGGTTTCCGCCAAACCGCAACCGTATCAACAAACAGATGGCTTGCTAGCATAGTCACATCACTAGCACCAACAACGGCAAATGGAAATGCACAAAAGCCGCTCTTATTGACAAACTCAATTTTCATAAAAAAATCATATCAAAGCTCTTAACTATCCAAAACTATAAATGTATTATAATCATTAACAGTGTGTTTCTAGAAGCAAACTGCATTCCAGATTAAATAGGCAAAGTTGAAAAGTTCTTTTTTAATCAAATTATTGATCTCATACTAGTGAATAAACCACAAACCCAGACTTTCGTTAAAAATCCCAAACACGTTTACTTATTTGGGGACGTCGGAAGTAGACTGAAAGCAAGGGACAGTGATCTTTGCAAGAAAATTGCTGAACCATTCTAAAGTGGACACCCCATATACTGTCACGATAGAATCAAATGCACCAAATAGTTTTCTTGACCCCCTTTCCCACCATAATAGCTGAAAATTTTAATTTCAAATACTAAGCGTAAAACAGTCTCATAACCAACGTAAAAGATCAAACATTGCAAAACTAAATTGAGCTAAAAAGTCAAATTTTGGATCCAGACAAACCCATCAAGAAAACACCTTTAACGTAGCATTACTCTTACACGATTACTAAAAATTAAAACAACCAATAACGTTAGCTTTGACAACAACTCAATATTACTAGAATTCTTTAGAAAGATATTAAAGAAAAAAAGATTTGATACCCGCGCAGAATTGAGTTCTTCTTAAGATACCAGGAAGAGATCAAAGGCAAACTAGCATCAGTAAGATAAGTAAAAGAACTGTTTACTAATCAGATTCACAAAACCACAAAAATTTCAATAATAACCCTTTAAGAGCACAAAAGACATTAATTTGTCAAAGAAATGCCGCTAAATATAGCAAAGGCATGCACCTTAGAGATCGTATGATTTTTAACGACAAAAAATATTGCTTAATAATTAGTGCTGGCAAAAGACTTGGAATCAACAAAAGAGGATAAAAATTAAATGTGGAAGATCTCCAAAGCATTGAGAAAAGAAAAACCCGTAGAAAAAGTTACGTTGACTATAATCCTAAAACACGCAGAAGTAAACTCTTTTTTAATTGCCCATCAACATCAACAAAAAACTTTTAAACCATGTTTTTACTCACGATCTTAAGGCTCTCTTCTATCGTCTATGGTATTCAACCTGTAAGTTGACAATATGCTTTTGAGATAAAAGCACAAGGTTAAAATAGCACAATAAGATGATCTTTTCTCACGGCAACGGACCACACCTCACAAAAATGTCTGTCCTTGCGTTGAATTGTTGGAGCCCCATGCTACGTCAGAAACAAAGATCATCGTAACAACTTAAGCACGCCTCTGCTGAAACAACATTTCAAAGCCCTGACCAAGAATCACTTCGCAAATCTCAAATCTAACTTAAACTCTGATCTGGCCAAACAAAGAAGAAAATTCCTATTATATGAATAAAAACGGTAAACCTATACTATCATTTTAAAGTAATTTACCCTACAGCTTATAAGGCGTTTTATCTTCATTTATTTCCAAAACCTTTAAGGGTTTAGTCAATAAGCACTTTCTTTTAAGTAACTTCAACACTTTCAGTTTTTAGAAAATTCTTCTCTTAAACCACATTGTTTTTTAAGTAGTGACTTCTAATAAGGGCTGGTTGAACCCGTTTGATCACTTCCGTAGAAGAAATCCTTATTTTGCATCAAGCAATGCAAATACTTTTATTGTGGGCATATGTAATCAAAATTGGACTTTCCAGGCAAATACTAAATATTGAATTACAAAAAAAAGCCAGCGGGATATACGTAGAAATAATAAACTACAGGTGCTTAACGCTAGAGAATTGCCGGGTTTAGTCGCCGCGTCCTATTGAGTGACGCTCAATAGAAAAATAATAAATCTTATTATATCTACCAGAATATTGGTAAACCTTTATTTCTAAAAATATATTAAAACGTACAGAGCCGTTTTTAAATTAAAATTGATTCTTATAGGACAAAACGCCATCCACCTCAATATCAAAGCAATAAGATTTCAGTCATCACTCTTTTCATATGTTGAACTACATACAATATTCTATGTCTTCATTTTTTGGGTTAAAGATTTAGTGTTTATTTAACGCCACTATTTATCATCAGTTTTTTAAAAACTTGAAAACACAGATTGGAATGTGTAAAAATTGTATTCAATTATATTCAAGCATTTCTTGCTGATTCTGTAAACCCTTGAAATAGCGATTTTATTCTCCCCCCTTAAATAAATAAGTGCTAGATAGTCACTTAAAATAGTAAATTCTGCATAACATGTAAATTACCATAGCTACGAAGCCGTGACTATTGGAAGAAACTCAACTCTCAATTTGTACACATAAAACAAAATTTTACTTGCTATTGTCTTATGAGTTTGATATAAATGCAAGACAATAAATACTCAAATAAAGTATTCTACTATCCAATGCATGTGGTTCCTGGTCAGTGATGTAACAAACCCAGTCACCGTTGGTCATGTCGGGTGTAAGGTAAATTAATATAACTTTCTCATCACAAATAGACCCAATTTTTAATACATAGACCATTTACAACTTAAATTACAATAACATTAATGAACTGGATCAAAAACACATCAGAAAAACTACAAATCAATTTTTCATCATCATTAAACTATCAACATGAGACATCGATGTATGATAGTACCTGTTGCTAAACACAATTTCAACACATACGGTAAACAGATGACAAACTCTGGTAGTTATTATGTTAATCAAGTTGCTTGCAGTGCACACAACCACCTGTGAACCGTAAACAAGTTACTGTCGTGGCTACTGCAAAAAAAATGCCACCTTAAACAAAATCAACGTAAAATCCAAAGAAGCCCTAGAGTTTATACTGCAACACTTAATCAAAAAAGTTCAATGCAAAACAGTACAAGCACTCACGAGTGGGAAAAATGGTACAAAAAAGCAACCAGCTTAAGTGGAAGATCATCATTATGATGAAATTCGCCTTTTTTTGTAAAATTACAAAAATAAAGACGATTATTATTATTATTAATATTATTAAATTGCCGCAAATATCAACAAAACCCAAGTACCACAAAATAACCTTCTTTAGTTCGTTCCAACCATACATCAACATTAACAACCCCACTAAATATAACAAAGCTAATGGCTATCAAAAAATCAAAAGTAACCAAAAATTTGGGCAGAATTAGAAAATGCTAGAATTGATTCGTGCTACACCAATCTATTAAAGTTCATCTACAGAAATGCCACCCTTCATATATATATAAGTGATGACATAACTACTAATAAAATACCTATAGAGAAAGGAGTCAGACAGCAAAACACAATATCACCAAAATTGTTCACTCTGGCAATAGAGAATATTTTCAAAAAACTACCCTGGCCTACAAATGGCATCAATGTCGACAAATAATATCTGAATTATCTCCGATTCGCTGATAATATTGTGTTGATCAGTAGTAATATAAACCAGTTAGAATGTTGAAACAACCAAACAAGGCATCGAAACAAGTGGGCATAAAGATGAACTTAACAAAAACCAAAATCATAAAAACGCAGAACATTAACGTCTATAGAAGATCAAGACGTAAAAAAATTAAACAAATACATATATTTGGACATAAAATCATGTTGGGTAAGGACTACAAGACGGCAGAAATTTCAAGACAGGTACAGCATAGTTGGGCTGCGTTTGGTAAATTAGGCTACATATTAAAAAATTGAGAAACTTCAAAACTATTGAAAGTTTCTCGATGTTGTGAAAAATGCATTCTCCCGTTAACAACATACTGTTTAGAAACTATGGCACTCACAGTTAAATGTGCAAACCGATTACCCACTACGCAACGAACAATGGAACGGGCCATGTTAGGCGTAAGTTGAGGGACAAAAGTCGGAACAGACAGATCCGCAGAAAATCCCGTGTGACAGACATCATAGCCAAAACAAAACAATAGGAATCGGAAGACCACAAAGAAGTTGGCTAGACAACTTTAAAAAGGTAGTAGGACAAACATGGTATAGCCCAGCCCAGTATAAAACATCGTGGAAAGAATTAAAAGAGGCCTACGTTCAGAAGTAGACAACAATGAGCTAAAAGAAAAAGAAGAAAAAAAACCAAAAATAGCCAACCTTTCATATACAGGAAATCGGCATAACCTTCAACATAACACAAGTGACCCGACGTAGTCATCACTATTATCAACTCTGACAAAAAGAGTGAAACCGGCAAAAAAATTTAAGAAATTTTAGCATTTATTAATTCAGGACATTAGTTTGATCCATTTAACCATATGTAATTATATTTGATATGTGTGTAAACTAGATACTACGACTTGTCAGCTTTTGAGGTGGTAACACAAAGATAAACTCTAAAAAGTCGGCCTTGTAACAAAAAAAAAACACAGCGGGCAAAAAGTCTTATACTCGCAAAACACTTTGACACAGCAACATACAATTGTGCAACATATAACCCTCAATATAGAAGTTAACTACTAGCAAGAACCGCCATAGATCTACTTTGTGTAGTACTAAATTTCCATGAAACAAATTAAAACATGCAAAAATTTAAACTTAAAAAATACCGCACTTTGTTTAGAATAGCCCGTAATTTCAACTTATTGAAATCGCGCCTCCTAAACTAATAGTAAAACAATTTACTCACCTTGTAAATAATAGTTCACCTAAACAATATCTTCAAAATCCAAATAAAATTGAACGCATAGCCTCAAGAATTGAGGAAAACTGTTGCAGCCAGTAAGCAGAACAACACCAACCAATTGCTGCGCTCTTTGCCATTTCAGTTACCATAAATAGTAAACTATTTTTAGAAAACAGTCAGCTGAGTCCTAGAGTCAAAACGGACATTACATAGATCATTCTATAACCAGACAGGTGTTATCCGTTTCGTGCTACCTTGTGTCACGATTTTGATTACTACGCTGCAGCTGCTACCAACAACCACTATCTTAATGTTATTGACTTACCACAAAGTTCCACTTTTCAAAAGATTGACCAAAGCAAACTAAACATTTAACATTCTGAGCTTGCACGTTTTGCCAACATATTTTTGCGTGGCTACTATTGTTAGATTTGAGCAGCATCACGTTGTGCAACACAAAACAAATTTATTCTTTATTGCGCTACATTAACAACACAACAGAAATTTTGTACAAATTTGCAATCAACGTCACCATCAATATGCAGGAAAAACTCGTACGCTAAAAAAGTTCAACCCCTTGGATCATATTTAAACTAGTTACAGTTTAAAGCAAAAATCTGTGCCTGGAATTAATCAACATTAACCAACTTTGATCCACCGACTATTCACTAACTCAAATTTGCATTATTTGTCAAATATTTAAACACTAGGTCTGGCCACCCACTTGTAAGCATTTTGGAATTTATTTAACTCAGGGCATTAGTTTAACATGAGTGGATGGCTGAACTAGATACTATGCCTCGTCAGTACATACTTGTGTATGCAAACATAAATACAAAGACGCAGCTTTAAATATAAAATATCTGCCCTTGTAACAAAACAAACTTAGTCGTGTTTTAAAGAAAACACACAATTCATGTCAATCCAAAGATGTCATGCAAAAAAATTGCAAATAATACTAATATTAAGAGAAAACCGTTTGATTCTATTAAGCTATAGGCCATTCTTTCCAAATTTTAATTAGAGCTAAACAAATGGTTCAGAACTGACTCAAGGTATAGACAACTAATCAAACAAATATACTAAAATGCTACCTTCCAAGTAACAATAGACAAATATTAAAGATAAAAAAATGTAAAAAAGTCAGGCCAAAAGATACAATATTACCTAAGTTATTCACTCTTTTCCTAAAAGATATCTTTAAAAACATGTCATTGGAAATAAAGTATTAACTTAGTTGGCAAATATCTAAATTACTTGCAATTATTAGCTGATAACATTATCTTAATAAGCTCAGATCTCTAAAAACTCAAAGGCATGATCAAAAAACTAATCAAAGTATCACTCAATCGTTCTCAAAAAAGCCAAAATAGACTAAAATCATAAACCAAAAAGCAAAAGATCACCAAAAAAGTAAAACAGCTGGGCAGAATTTGGAAAACTTAAGTAAATCCTCAAAAACCTTGACATACCGCATTGTTTTAAACGTAAAGTATATAATATGTGCATATTACAAGAAGTTGTTTGAAATGATAGCTTGTCAAGTCTAGTTGAAAGATGTATGCTGTTAACTTTGATTAAAACTTGAAATGAGAGACTCGCAAATCAAAATATTAAAATTATTTTTAACATGAATGGCATTGAATACACAGTTAATTAAAAAAACTATGTATGTTAAAGATGTGTTTATAGCCAGCAACATCAAAACTCTCATCTCAACAATCAAATAACAGCTGAAAATCTTTGTAAGATGAATTTTCACACTTTTGTACCGTCTATTTTTTAAAAACCAAAAACAAAACAGTAGAAAAAAGCAATTCATTAAAAATGGTAAAACATTAATTAATTAGATGGATTAAGTAGTTTATGTTTGATACAATTAAAAAAAAAAATGCTAACAGTTGTACAGTACGCACGTACCATTAAAACGCGCAACATTTATAAATATATTTTGAGCTAAAGCTGATAAATTTAATCAAACAAAAACCAGCTTAATCAATGATCAGAATTCAGCAAAACTTTGAATCAAACAAAAAAAAATTAAACAAATTGAGATGCTTTAGGTATGATTGTTATGTACTTATCCTGATCACAAACAAGACAAGATTGACAAAAATTTAAAAAAAAAATTTTAGTTGGCTACAACGTAGATTTTTGTCAAAAAGTTTAACCCTGGAAAGAATAACACGCATATCAATCGTAATCTGAAGGTGAATTAAGAAGAAAATTTAATTGAACCTAATATTTGCAATACACTAGGTAAAGAGAAAAATTTGAGAAGAATACTTGCGCGATTATATCCTGCAAGCAAAAAACCATAAAGCAAACAAAAATAAACAGTTGACTAATAGTTGATACTCCGAGAAAGTCAAATTTGGGTAATTGTCCATCTTAAATCGTCTAGCCCGTTTGTAAAACTTTGTAGTAGATTATCTTTAAAAAGATAATCAAACCAATTTAACAACAAAAAAAATTGGAAAATATCCCTGTTTTCGAAGCACTGAAAGATAAAAGATAGTATGCAGCTAAGACAAACAAATTCAATTCATTAACTTAAGTAAAAACATTGACTATACCAATATTTTGATTTCTGTAGCATGTTATGCGTCTATTCAACTAATGCTTGATGTCAAGACAGTTTTGTTGTATAAAAACCTTGGAGAAGAAATCTATATGTATGAGCCTAAAAGTTTCAATGATGGCTCAAAGCAAATGTGTAAACTAAAAAAAAAACTTTATGGTCTAAAACAAACTTTAAACTTGAACTGTTTTTGTAGATAACGGTCATATTGTTGGTAAAAGTAAGATAAAAATTCTTAACAAAATTAGTAACTAAAAAATTTTAAATTGTTTAAATTATCTTAATATCTAGAATAAAAATCAACAATAAACCAAAACAAGTTTTGTTTCAACTAACCCACGTACACCAAGAAATTAATTTGTTTTAATTTCAATAGCTACTACCTTACATCAACTCCTGTTGATAAATAAATGTTGACCAACAAAAAATTCTTTTTAAGAATGAGCCGTTAGACAAAACTACTACTACTGTATCTGGCAACAATTTCTCGTCAGTTGTGCAGTAAACTCCTTGAGTCGTTTTTGTTGTAAACCAATGAATATTCATTGGAAAATAACTAAATGAGTAATTTGCTATTTGAATAGAAAAACAAAATTTTGATTTTTCTTTGATAAAGATATTCAATTTGATGTCTATACTGACTCGGGCTATAGAGGAAACAAGCAGTCAAGACTTTTTACTAGTGGAGTACTGATAATTTGCGGTGGGCCTATTGTCTGTTATACTCAACAGCAAAGATTGGTAGATACTTCATCAGTTAAAGCAGAGTATCAAGCGCTTTATCTCCAATTTATAACATCAGATATATTACGCGTTTTAGTAAAGAATTTTATATCCTAGTTGCCAAGGAACCACCACTACTAACAGCAAAAAACATATTGCAATCTCAAAGAAGTTTATTCAAAAGCACATTACTAATACCATCAACCTGAGACATGTAAAGATTTCTGATCAACTTGATATTTTTGCTAACAAGTTTCTGTAGAGAACAGAAAAAAAAAATAATAAGAAGTGTTGAGATATAATTATATTTTGCAATTAGAATATTATGTTTTGTTTTTTTTATATAATTAGTATATAAAAAAAATAATGCATGATAGTAAGTCGGTCAATAAAATAATTAAAAAACTACGCTTAATAATAAATTTTCTTGCCTGTTAATATTTTTGTCCGGTGCTGGCAAAATATCAACATAAACACAAATTAAAAAATAACTATTTCAAATTGAGTAATAATTTTAGAATTAGTAATTTTTATCATAACCAGATAAACTAATATAAAATAATAAACAATGTTTTTGATAAATGTTTCTTGTATAAATAGTTATAAATATAATATATTACAAACAAATACCAGACCGGAGTATTTTTATAGACATTCTTAAACTGATGATTATTTAAACATTCTTTAGCAAGTATCTAAATTAAATTGAATTTAGATTGATACTATGATTGCCTGCCGCTTTGCTTGTTAAATTTGAAATGATTTGCGCTATTGTAATGTTCCCAACGCAATTACAATCAAACGTCGTAATAGTATGTTCAATTGTATTGACCAATAAAGCTCCTGCAATATTCATGCAAATTATAATTAGCGTCGGTAGCAGTTACAGCACTGTAGAAAAGTGCATTAAGTTTATTTAATAGAAAACATAACAATTTATTTTATTAACAAATAACAAATACCATATCAGTTAAATATCTATTAAAAAAATCTGAAGAATACCGTATTTGACAGGATCAACTTAACAAGATAAAAATAAAATAATTTATTCTTCATAAAAAGTTCTGCATGTTAAAAAAAACAACAATGACATAAATAAAATTGACATTATATATACAAGTGGCAAAATAAAAAATAAAAACGGTTTAAGAAAAAAATCAATTCTTTTAAGTTTTATTAAAAAAATTATAATTAAAATATGTTAAGTTTAAAGTTTTATATATATATAACATTTTTATTATAAAGTTATCTATAACAGTTACCAACCGTGGTCTTTTGGCCATAAAATAATAATTTTAATAAAAATGTATCTTTCAAAAAAGTTTAAACTTCAATGTGATGATTATAATTATGATAAAAATTCAAAGTTTTATTTTAATTTAAAAATTATAAATATAAAAGATAGTTAAAAAACTTAAATAAATTGTTATTTTGTTAATACGTCATTTTCTGCACATTTGTATCCAGTTTCTTTTTTTAATTTGCTGTATTTTCTAAAAAATTATTTAAATTACAATGCAATATTAAATATTTATATTGTAAAAACATTATAATTATAAAAAAATATTAAGTACACCATATCAGTATCTTGCATGCACTTTATTTAAGTGATATAGTGTTTATTGATAAATAGTAGTAGAGAATAAACTAAAATATATGATGTTATCCACATTTCATGTTTACTCAAAAGATATTTAGAATGTGCATATATCTTAGAACTCTGATCCTAACATTACAAACCTACGTAGCAATGCATCTTGCAAACAACTAAAGAGCACTGAACTTTTCTCCTTGTTCCATGTTTCAAATATACCGTCAACGGTTTTATTATTAATAAAATTATTAAAACAAACAAACTTCAACAAAGCTTATATTAATATCTGTACCAAAATATATGAAAACCTTTTGCTTCTACTGCAATAAAATAATTTTTAATAACTTCAAATGAGTTATGAGTAATTTTAAGTATCCTGTGGTTTAGCTGGCACAAAGAGCACTCAGCTATGCCAAGACTTGTAGACTGTTTTACTCTTATATGTACGTAATAACTCGACCCACTTATACTTATGTTGAATTAAAACAAGGAAAATTTATAATTTCTAAAAACATACGATCGCACGCAAACTTTTCCCTCGATTCAGATTATTCCAAAAATAAAGTTAAACTTTAATATTACGTTGGAAAAGTTTTATTAGTTTGTTATTTAGATAAGGAAATTGAAAATTCATATTTTTTACTGCCGGTAATGTACCGTCTTTGTTTCTGTATTGTAATATAATAGGAACTCGAATGAAATGTGAAATTGCAAGATTGAAAAGTAAGACAATGCAGTTGCAATGCTTTTATGATAATATTAAAATGTTGCGACGACGGAGCTCAGAAATGTAAGACATGCCACGCACTGAAATAACATTTTATGTTTGTACTGTACAAACTGCTAAGTAAAATCATTTTTATTTAGTATGGGTTTATGTATGTCAAATAATAATAAAATTATTTAATGATCTTGCTGTTACTATTTATGCCAACACTATAAAGTTATTCGCCCCGATTAAAAATAAAGAATTTAATAAATTACTTTAGTTTTAGAGAATAAAATAATTTACACTTGTGTTTACAGACTATACCAAGCAATATTAAAATAATTTATTAAAAACTTTTGTAACTTATTATCAGTTGTAATTAATTTTGTAGCCAATGCACGTAAGTTTTACGCTCAAAAGCACAAGGTGAACTTTTGCGGTTACGGTATTTTTGTCTAAAATCAAATTTAATTATTAAAAAAAAAAAACAATCAGAGTAAAACTACAGATGCACAGCCCGCAATGCAAAGACGCTAAAATACCACCTTAAAAAGAAACAAATCATGGCGTAGCACCTAACTGGATTTTTGCTAATAAATGTATCTTAACAATTAAACTGTTGATTTAACTATGAGTTTTGTAAATTTGCATACGTGTCACGTACGTGATTTTCAATTTATGTAAATGCGGACTTACAAAAACGTAGCTCAAGTTTGTTATTTACTGCCCATATCAACAATTTAAAAAAATAGTTTTGATAAAATAACCAATATTCTCAACTATCTTCTTCTTCTTATGGTGCATTCTCCTAACGGAGGTTAGCAATTATCATAGCAATATTCATTTTGGAAACTGTAGCTCTAAATAGTTCCACCGAAGTTTTTCCATACCATTCCCGGAGGTTTTTTAGCCAAGATGTTCTGCGGCGTCCTACGGATCTATTTCTCTGTATATTTCTCTGCATAATTAGTTGGAGAGTTGAGTAGAAAGGTACTTGTAAAATGTGGCCCAAATACTCGAGTTTTCTTTTTTTGATTGCAAGTAAAAGTTCTCTTTTCTCGTGCGTTCTTTGTAATACTTCTTCATTGCTTACAAGGTCCGTCTAGGGTATTTTTAGCATACGACGGTAGAGCCACATTTCGAATGACTTAATCTTTTTTATATTGTTTTTATTTAGTGTCAATGCTTCCATACCATACAATAAAGTCGAGAAGATATAACATCGCACCATTCGTATTCGCAGGTCGAAAGTTTCTAACTACAAAAAATTTATTCATTTTATCAAACGTTGCTCTTGCTATCTCTATACGTTTATTGATTTTGCTGGTCTAGTCGTTGTTCTCTCCTATTAGTGTTTTATTTAAATTCATTCTTAATCCATAGGATTGGCGAACAGTATTTATGTCTACTAGCATTTTCTGAAGATCTTGGATGTTTGATGCTATTATCGCGGTATCTTCTGCATATCAAATGTTATTGATAGTTTTGCCCGTTTATAACTATTCTTTGTCTTTGTTAATGACTTCCTTAAATATGACCTCTGAGTACATATTAAATAGGACTTTTAACAGTTATTTGGGATTTCTGATTCCAGTACAAGTTTTTTATTATTTTGATGTCATTGTAGTCAAGTTTATCCAAAAGTAGTTTAAAAAATGAAAAAAATGTAACGTTTCTTAAAATTTTGAACGTTACAGACAACCGTACTTTCTGCTTCAGTACAGGGCTAAAACACAATCGTGTTTAGTGCTTGTTAGTTGGTTTACAGGTGGCATCTATATTCAAGATTTCAATTTCAATTCCAAAAACAAATGCAGATAAAAGGGACCCTACTAAAAAAAGTAACATTATATTAAAATTTGACAAAATTATCCTATAACACAAATGAATGACAAAACAAAATTACAACTTGTGGAAGAAAGACAGAAAAGCAAAAGTAATCACACAAAATACATAGGGATTAATAGAAAGACCAAAAAAATGATTTGAGAAGCAAAAAAAGAGTACCTGTCTGTTTTCTTCACAAAAAAATTAAAAAACTAACGTGAACTAAGAGAAGATATGCACTCTCAATTATAAAAACTAAATAAAGGAAAATTATATTAAACTACGCACAAAAATTGGAAAGATGGAAAGAACATATAGATAAACTCTTCAAGGATACCAGAGGCCCCCTAAGTAACACACGACACAAGATAACTAGCACCCCTATAACAAAGAAAATAATACAATACGCCATCAAAAACATGAAAGGCGGCAAAGCGGTTGGACCAGATAAAGTACCAATAGAGCTGTAAAATCTCGTAAAAACAAACAAATTGATGTAATTACAAATTTGTACAACGCCATATATAAAACAGAAATATTGCAAAACGAGTGACTAAAGTCAACATTTATCACAATACCAAAGAAAATTAATGCCAGAAAGTGTAGCAACTACCAAACTATAGGCCTCATAAGCCACGCCCTAAAAGTATTTCTAAAAATAATACACAAAAGACTATACAACAAATTGGAAGAAGGTATTAGTAATGCGCAGTTCAAATTCAGGAATGGGATGGGCACTCGCGAAGCCCTATTTGGCATTAACGTATTGAAAAAAAAATGTATGGATCTGAACGTAGAAGTACATGCTTGTTTTATAGACTATGAGAAAGCTTTTGACAAGGTCCAGCATAAACTGTTAGTTGTCGTTGTTAGCCATTCATACGCCACTGCTTAGCCTCTTCTCTGCTTGCAGTGCTGGCAACTAACATTACAAAAAACCTACAGTTTTCAGTAATTTCCGAACCAATGAAGAAATTTCATTACTCTATCAGAAAATGTTTTAAGCATATAAAAGTGAACAGTATATCACGATATATGAAAATCAAACCCACGATCTATGGTACAACGGTCGGATGCCTAGACCACTGCGCCACGCTCTCTCTTAGTAACACTCCTAAAAACCAAAAACATCGACAGAGCGGACATACAAATAATTGAAAAAATGTATTGGAATCAAACGGCAGAGCTGAAAGTAGATGGTGATTCCACAGAAAACGTGTCCAAAAAGGCGTTAGGTAAAAGTGCATTTTGTCTCCAAAGATTTTCAGTTTGTACTCAGAGGCAATATTCCAAGAAGCAATTTTTAAAGAAAAGCAAGCAAAACTTATTGTACACAAACAATTATTAAAATAAGATACTAGCAGATAATATAAAAGATTTGCAAAAAGTGGTAGAAAGAATGATAGTCAAGTTTCCAATACGGATTAAAAATAAATTTTAAGAAAACCAAGTATAACAGCATAATAGACGCATCAAGAAAGTAAAAAAATACAATTTCCTTGGTACCTGGATAACAAGCAGCAACGTTCAGATAAAAAAAATTAAATACTAAATTGAATCAGTCAGAGCTGTCTTTATTAAAATAAGAGACTTCTGTTGCAATTGTAATCTAAAGCTGAAACTCCAAATTAGAATGGTGAGGTGCTAAGTTTTTTCTATATAAGTGTACGGCCTGGAGACATAGACACTATATCAACAGCTTACAAATAAACTCCAAGCTTTCAAAAGAGAGTTCTAAAATATCGTAGACCAACAAAATTACGATTAGAAAGGTGTTACAAAAGATTGAAAAAGAGCTAGAAATTATAAAAACAATTAAATGTAAGAAACTAGAATATCTGGGACATACTATAAAATATGCGGGTAAAAATTTCAGGAAGTAGAAGTGCGGGAAGACACCGCATTTCCTGATTAAAAAAAACTTAGAGATTGATTCCGGTGTACTTCAAAAGAACTGTGTATAGCGGCAGTGTCTAAAGTATAGTTTGTTTTGTTGGCACATGAAAAGAAGAACAAATGGTATAAATTTTAAATTTAATATACTGGAATATAGTTATAATTAATATTCCACAAGTATAAACGTTGATGCAAGAGCTTTTGCTAAATGCTAAAATTTATAGTGCAAAAAAGTCGTATACAAAATTAACTAAATTGTTTATTAAATGTTCAAATATGGCCATTGACAAGTAATAATTTCTTATAAAGAGTGTCTCAACAAGAGCGCCTGTGTCAATTGAACCTTGTACGCGTGCAAATACAATTTTTTTTTCAAGAGACGGACTAAAATGGCAACAAACAGTGGTATTCTCATATATCAACGTAAATTTTGTCTCAAACTTTTAAATTAAACGTCAAATTGTCGATTTATTTAGCGCATTATTGTGACCAAAAATTGTACGTAAATTGCAAACTGTTTTTGCAAAACTTTCCTCATTATTGTAGTGCGATTTCACAATAATTAAACGTTGCTCGTTTAAATACTTTTTCATAACTTTTAATTGCAAGATCTGTACTTGACAATAAAAAATTAGTACTAAGTGCTAAAAACTAAATCATAAACAAACATCTTTGTTGTTTACAGACACAACCAACAACGCCAACCCACGCACCTTTAAAATAAAGAACTTAAAAGCAAAGATTGCAACAGACCTTAACTAGAAAACCACCCTTAAAAAAAATATATTTTATATATAAGTACATCTAAAAAAAAGCAAAATTTCTTCTTGCTAGATATGCATCGGCAAGACTCCGCTTGAGCCACTTATACAACAGTCAATTTTTGTAGATTTATTTCAATGAAGTCATAGAAAAACATTTTTTTCTGTTCACAGCAATAAATATTTAAAAACAGCAATTTTAAAACCATCCTCAAAAACAGACCGTACCTACTTCTGGAAAACCAGCCCAACTAGTATGTAGGTTTTTGTTATTTTTGTAATAAATTTAGCAAATAAAACAAATTAAAGAACATTCTAATTATTAAAGGTAATAAAACAATGCCCCTATTAAGAAAAACGTTAAACTGTTTTGTATGTAAAGGAAGGCTATAGTATAGTTACATCCTACACGGACAGGCAACAGCATTTTTGGCGCGTTTTATTTGAATTAAATAAATTTATCATTTAAATTTAATAAATGATGTATTTTATGTAAATTGCCTCTCTACCCAGTGTAAGACACATACACTAGTGTTTCAGGGTATACACCTATTATGAGTGTGACTAGCATCTCACTGGTCAGAGAGACAATTTACATCAAATCACACACAGACTTAAACAAAATTTAAAATAGATTAAGATGATAACCATCCCACACTATGACTAAAAAACGCCGTCAAAAACTATCTGCCAAATTAAGTGATTCTGATGTTAGTTATAATATAATTTTTTCAAGCACAATAAATAAACTAAGCACCTGTTATTTAATCGTAAAATGTACTTACGCACAAGCGTTTTTTGACGCTAGCAAAACTGACAAACGCCGTAAAAAAGTTAAAAAAAACCTAGTATTACTAGTAGGATAAATTGGTTGAGCCGCACATTACAAAGCAGATTACAAGTGACAAAAAAATACAAAAACCCGCCAAAAACTGCAGAGAATTTAATGCCCAGAAATGGACAAACGCTACGACTCACGTTTATCCAATACATGTTTCCAACTGCTACAACATAATATGTATTTTTTTCCACAATAAAAAAAGAAACAAAAAAAAACAGATATCTTGGCCCCTAACCGACAAAACTACAACCAGTGTTTAAATCCAGGCTTCTCAATAATATTCTTTTTTTACAATACACGATCTAAAAAACATAATAATATAAGGCCAACTGTCATCTGTGAAGAGATTACGTGAATATACATTAAACAAATAATATCGAAAAAGAAGTGAAAAAATAGAAAACAGTTGTGATAGTGAATAAATAAAATATAGAGAATTTAGTGGACATTATAATTAAAAGTGTAGAAGCAAAAGAAAAGTGAAAAAGAGATTAAAACAAAGTGTAATCAAACATAACCCCAAAGGGAGCGAAGAAACAAAACAAACTAATAAATTTAAAGCAAGTATTAACGTTCTATAAAATAAAACCTCGATGGCGCACAGGAAAGAGCCGCAGCGAATAGTATTTGTCATACTCTCAGACACGGGTTCGAAGCACGAAAAAGTAAAACTTTTTTTTTTTGTTTTTTTTTTTAATCTTTAATTATAATTTAAATTAAATAATAAATTATTATCGAATAAAATATCAAGAAAAATAAAAATAAAAAAAATCTATAAAAACTTAAAAAAGAAAATAATACAAAATAAATAAAAATGCCACCAAAAATAAAGAATAACGAAGACGAGGGAATTAAAACAAGCCTGGAAAAACTAAAAAAAGCAGTGGACTTTATGTCAGCAAAGTTTGAGGAAGGAAGAAAAGAAAATGAGGAAATGAAAAAAACTCTTAAAGATATAAAAAAGGAAAATATTGAAATGAAAAAACAAATAAAGGATCTGGAAGAAAAGGTAAACGAATATGAACAAGATAAAATAAAAAATAATATTGTGATAGCAGGGATTCCGAAACAACATCAAAAAGAAAACATAAAAGAAACAGTGGCAAAACTATTCACAAATATAAACATTGAAATACCAACAATTAATATCATAGAAGCCTATAGAATAAACAATAAGAATCCGGATGCACCAATACTGGTTAAATTCAAATCAGAAGAAGAAAAAAAGAAAATAATGGAAAAGAAAAAAGAAAAAGGGTCAATCAAAGCCGATGAATGTGGATTAAAAGGAAAAAAAGAAATATACATCACGGAACAGCTTACATACGAAAACAACAGTATATTTTATGAAGCAAGAAAATTAAAAAAGCACGGATACAAATGGGTTTGGTATAAAGAAGGAAGAATACTTGCAAGAAAAACAGAAGAAGACAAGCCAATAGTTATCCATGGTATTGAACATGCCAAGGAACTATTAAACAAGGAACAATAAAACAGAAAACAAAAATATATATAAATAATAACTATAACCAAAATGGACAGCATAAAAATATACCTACATAACGCAAGAAGTATTCGAAACAAATTTGATGAAATACTAACAATACCTGTACTATACAAACCAGATATTATTGTAATAACTGAAACATGGCTATATCCAAATGAAGAAAAATATTTTCAAATTCCAAACTACGCAGCAATATTTAACAACAGATTGATAAAGGTGGGGGCATTGCAATATACATAAAAAACGGAATAACAACAACAGTACAAGAAAATAAAACAGAAAAAAATACTGAAATACTAACAATAAAACTTAATAAAACAAACATACATATAACAGCAATATATAAACCCCAAACCGCAAAAAACGATGACTTTTTAAAAGTAATAGACAAAATAACAAAAACAAAAACCAAAAATATAATAGTAGGTGACATGAACATAAATTTAAGAGAAAATAACAATATAACAAATAACTACAGAAACTTAATTGTTGAAAATGGTCATTGTATATTAAATAAAATAAATGAAGATGGAGTGACGAGAAACAACGCAGATAAACCTGGCACAATAATAGATCATGTTATAACAAACATAAAAGGTTATAACAAAAAAATTAAAATTAAAAAACTAACATTATTGGACCATAATGCGGTAATAACAGAATGGAATATAATATATGAAAAAACAAAATATGAAAAAGTACTAAAAAAGAAAATAAACTATGAAAAAATTAAGAAAGAATTTGAAAGCATAGACAAAAAAACAATACACGATTTTGACACACTAACAACAATATTACAAAACACAATAAAACGAAATACAAAAGTAACGGAAATAAAAAGAAAAGAAAACAATGAGTGGATAAATATGGAAATAATAACAATGATACAAGATAAAAACAAAACACAAGAGAGATACGTCAAAAATCCAAACAATGATGTTATTAAAAAAATATTAAAACAAAAGAAAAAAGAAGTAGAGGACAAAATTAAGGAAAGAAAAGAAAATTACTACAAAAACAAAATAAAAAACGCAAATGGAAATCAAGCTAAACAATGGTCGGAAATAAATAGTATGCTAAATAAAACAAAGAAAAAAACAAAACAAGAAATAACTGAAATTATAACAAAACACGGACAAAAAAAAACAGATAAAATTGACATAGCGGACGAACTGAACAACTACTTTGCAACAGTAGGAAAAAACTTGGCAAACAAAATTAAGAAGAATGATGGCAGGAAAACAACAACAACAACTGTAAGAATAGAAGAAGAAGCTAAGTTTGACGAAACAACAGAAGAAGAGATAGAAGATATAATCAAACAACTGAAAATAAGAAGCGCGCCAGGAGAAGATCAAATAACCCATGACGTAATAAAAGCTATAAAAAAAGAAGTAGCACCAATACTGAAAAAACTAATAAATAAAATGATACAAACAGGTGAATATCCACAAATACTCAAAAAACAAATTATAAAACCAATACACAAAAAAGGAGAAAAATCAAAATCAGAAAATTATAGACCACTATCGCTTATATCAGTGTTAAGCAAAATAACAGAAAAAGCAATATATAACAGATTTATGACACACATAAACAAACATAACATAATAAACAAAAGACAATATGCATTTCAAAAAAACTCAAACACTACGGGCATAACAACTGACATAATACAACACATAGCAGGAAAGCTAGATGACAAACAGTATGTAATACCAATATTTATAGACATGAGGAAAGCCTTTGACACAATCGACAAAGACAAATTGATCAACAAAATGGAAATTCTTGGAATAAGAAACACAAACTTAAAACTACTAAAAACATATATTAAAAACAGAACACAAAAAACAAGAATAAACGACATACTTAGTACATCTACAATAGCAGAATATGGGCTACCACAAGGTGGAGTACTAGCGCCAATATTGTATATATTATACATAAATGATATATATAATATAAACTTAGTTGGTGAAATATATACATATGCTGATGACACATGTATTATATATCACGGAAAAAATAAAGAAGAGATAGAGAGAAACATAAATGAAGACGTTAAGAAATTACCTAAATGGTACGAAAACATACAAACAATAAATGAAGAAAAAACAACGTATATGATAATAAGACAAAAAAACACAAAATATATTAACATAAAAATTGAAATAAATAACATACCAATTACTAGAACAAAACAGACAAAATACTTAGGAATAATATTAACTGAAAAACTCACCTGGGATACACATATTAACAAATTATTAAAAGAAAGCGCAGCAACAATAGGAGCTGTGTATAGAGCTAGGGAATGCATTACAAAAGAAACTGCATTAAGTATCTACCATTCACTATTTTTAGCAAAAATTAATTATTTAATAAACATATGGGGAGAAACAACAAAAACAAACATTCAAAAAATTCAAAGGCAACAGAACAAAATTCTAAAAATAATATACAAACTACCAAAACTAACACAAACAGAAGAAGTATACAAAATAATTAACAAAACAAAGATAAACGAAAAAATAAAAATAGAAAAATGCAAACTAATATACAAAATTAAAAATAAAGAAATTAAAACCAACCTCCAAATAAAATGCAACAAAGAAATTCACGGACATAACACAAGAAGAAGAAGCAACATACATGTACACACAACAAGGACAGAAAAAGCAAAACAAACAATACTAGGCAATGGACTTGTCACTTACAACCAACTGCCTGAAAGTATCAAGAAAATAAAGAATTATAAAGAATTCAAAATTAAAATTAAAAAACACTATATATTAACAAGATCTAATTAGAAGAAGACAGAAGCAGATAAATAGAAACATAAAATGGTGCCCCGAATACGAAGCTCTGCAGCCATCCACATGGAAACGGTGTAGAGCAGCAAGTGGGGAGAAAAAAACAAATAATATAAACTGTAAATATGTAAACATTTTATAATAAAAAAACTAAATATATGAAAAAAAAAAAAAAAAAAAAAAAAAAAAAATATTGCTAAAAAACAAAAAAAATCACAAACCAACCGAAACCAACTCAAAAGCTGCCAAAAACAACTTCAGCAAAAGCCTAGAAATTCCAAAATCAAT
This sequence comes from Tachinus rufipes, assembly GCA_963932245.1. Lineage (NCBI taxonomy): Eukaryota > Metazoa > Arthropoda > Insecta > Coleoptera > Staphylinidae > Tachinus > Tachinus rufipes. The sequence continues at coordinate 112,878,685 of OZ010741.1, read as the reverse complement.
AATATAAACTAATGCACAATTAAACTTTTACATAACTCTAGCACTATAACTGGAAAATATGCCGTAAAAAAGCAAAAGACTTTCCAATTCTGACCAAACCAATCCAAACACAAGCAGCAATCTAATCTCTTACATTACTCTAATCTAAAAATCAATTAAAAACCAATAAAACAAAAGAAAATAAGCCCTAAGAAGCATAGCAACCCTTATTTTAGTACATATCCCCTTGTTACTTTGTCAGCGTTTGCACCTAAACCCTATATGTAAAAACAGAAAAAAAAACATAGCACCTCAATATTTTCATCTGCAGCTCTAGGTTAATGTAATGTCCTGTAAATACCTCATTCATGCAAATAAAAGCAATACTTTCTTGTTATATACGGCATCAAATCTTCAACGAGTGAGCCCATAGCGCATAGATAGTGTTATTACAACATCAGTTTAACAATCTCAGCGGATTATTTTATTACTAACCGCCTCGGGAGAAATTATGATTTTATTATAAACCTGGAAGCTATTTAACACTTAAGGTAGTATTTAAAGGTAAAAATATTATATTAATATACAATATTTTCTCACTTAAGTTCTACCGCTGGTTAAATAACTTTCAGCTATAATATAAAGGTTTTTTTTTTAGAATCAAAAAAACTTTAAATTTGGCTCTATTTTAATAATAATGCGTCAAGTGGTGGCTTCCAAGTGCTCAATTATTTAGTCTATCGGTGTAGACATAAGACTTTACTAATCTAATGACATCAAATCACACAAACAAGATGGAAAGTTAGCAGGTCTATTTTGTGAAATAATCCGATCGTGAAATGTTTCTTTCAGTAAATTAAATGTATCGCGCGCTGTGTAGAATGTGGCGTCTTCCTGCCAAAATTACATGTCTGCAACATTAATACTGTCCAATTGAAGCACCAAAAAGTTGGCAATCATGTCTCTGTACCGCTCACTGTTGATTGTATATATTATTTATAGATGTAATGGTTTATGGATTATTATCGATCCAAATAAGACAATTTTGTTTGTAAACATAGCCATTTAACTAAAAGTGTACTACATTATCAAACAAATTTTTTAAATAAAATTGAGGATCAATAGCAATGTTTTTCTCAATGATCGTGTGGCTTCAATTTCTGTACAAGTTGAATCTTGTAAGCTCGTAAATCAGGATCTTTTTGCAAAATTTTCCATAAAGTAGATAGACACAATTGTTGAGCACAACGACGAATTGACACATTTGGATCATCATTAAAACTACGCTGCACACTATCAATTGCTTCTTGTGTGCGCACTGTACGACGTCGTACTGAATGCTTTATTATCGTTTAGATTAAACGTATTGCAAAAACAATGCACATTTTTTTTAAATTAATCGCTTTAATAGATGATTATGAGTACTATAGAATGCACGTAATGCCCGATAAGTTTTTCAAACTAAACTATATTTTTCAAAATAAATTTGAACAATTTGCAAATGTTGCTCCGCTCCGGCGCGAGTTTATGCATGATAAACTAAACTAACCTCAAAACAACCTAGAACTGCTAAGGCGATTTGTAATAAAATAATCCGTTGAGAAAATTTAAATCCATGTGTTAAAACATTATATCAATAGCTACACAATGCAACCACTAGAAAGTAAATAAGTAGAACGCATTGCACAGTATCAAACGCAAAATTAATTAATTGACGCATTTATACAGACAGGTTCTGCAACCTTCTTGACGCGCGCACATAATTGCCAAACACAAATTTAAAGCGTACATTATTAGTGTAATACAAAATAAGCGCGCGCCGGAGCGTGCGCCACGAAACAAACTCAAAAATTTGATTTGCAAGTTTGAAACGTCGCTTCACAAACTTAAAAAAAATTGCTTGTAAATGCAAATAAAATCTTGTTAAATTAATTCAGTTATTTAACATTGGTTTATTTCTCTAAATAGGCGACTTAAACCCAAGATCCCTGGTGTAACAGTCAAGTCCACTAACCACTACACTACATGGACGGTAAATTGTCTTGTCTATATGTCAGTTTTTTCTTGTTCAGTCTAATAACACCAGTATTTCTTTATATAACTTTTGAATTTGTTATAAAATATTTTTTATGTACAGCAACAACCAATTCAATCTTAAAACAAAAACAGAACACGCCCAAAAAAACTAAGTCTATATTTTATATTTAATAAATAATAATTAAATCTTTTAAAAAAATAAATTTTATTTATTTTTAAAAATAATTAACGTTATATAAATAAGTAAAAAAAAAGCTTTGTGAAAGAAAGGGATTCGAGTATTGTCTTCATGCTCGGACTCGGATACAAAACATCCTATCGATGAATTTACATGAACAAAATTTATGATATTTAAGTTTCACAAAAATTATAAATATTGTATGTGTTATTTTATTTTTATAAAATTAGGTTTTATCAATATATCATATTCTTGCTGCTTCTAAATAACAATAACAAATAAAATGTTATTAATAAAAAATGGTGCATGCGCCGGGCAATTTATCAATAACTATTAATATTTAATTTAACACTATACAATATTTTCTGTTAGTTAAATAAAAAAGTTAAGTTACATCATAAATATTTGAGCAAAATTTTCGCGGATTATTACCAAGTTTGGTCGTTTCCAATACATCTAAGTTAGCAAAAACATTGGCCACCCATCCGTGAGAAAATACGGTCTTGCAGAAAAAAAGGAACTATCCCTGCGCTGGAAGCTATAACTATTGCCCGGCCGAGTAGACAAAAACTACTAAGATATCAAAGCAATGCGAAAAGAGACGGGATTATATGAAATGTAAAAGAACTGATAAAGAAAGATAACAGTGTTTTATATAATATAATATCGAGCTGGGAGAAAGAGCAACGAGGATGCTTATTACAGCGACTTTCAGGACACCTACTTGAACGGCTACATAAAAAAAATGCCAACCAAAATAAAATATTAAAAGTTAAGTAATAAGTTTAATATTTAAACTAATTAATTATAATTTTATAAAAACTGTAACATATTTAACAAAACACAGAATTTACTAATAAAAATGTATGCCAGTATTCTATAGACAATCAGTTCTGATTGTACTCGTTCACCAATGCAGTCAACGAGTTACTTTTTGCTTCTAAAATATTCAGACTGTGATTGTAATTGTATCCACACAATAAATTATAATACGCATACAATGAAATAATATTGCATACAACAAAAAATAACATCCAGTGTACTATTTTCTAAATTTAAATATTCAAATTTTGATTGTAAATATTTTTATTTTATTATTGCAGTGTGAAATAAATAAATTGTACATTTTAATGTAGGTCAACGTTTACGTACTGACGTCTTGAATCATGTTTGGTTAAAAAACTATTTTATAAATGTATCCGTTTTGAGCTGCTAGATTGAGTAGCCTATCAGTTATTACTACCGATGTTAATGCTGTGAGTTATAAAATACACTTTTTTTCAGAGTACCAACTGCAAAAATAAATATGAGTTAATAATGTTAATAAAACTAACTATTCAGTTTACATTTTTCTATTTAATAATAATAAACCGCAAACTAATTAGAAAAAATTATAAATTTGCAAATATGCAATAGTTTGAATGATAAATTATATTTCAATAAACTTAGCTTATTTATTAAAATATTATATTTTATAATTTATATTTTTATTTATATGTAACTTAAATAAATCTAAAAGTAATTTTTATATACCGATAGTCTTACATGAATATTTAAATCTATGCAAGAAATCTAAATTTAGTAATAGTTCTATGAATATTTAACCAAAGTAATTTAAATATAATCCAATTAAACTGTAATTACACGTGAGATTTTAAAATAAATTTGTAGATGATAAATCATTGAGATGTATTTTCTTTCAACTGAAATGAAAAACAACAACGGGTGTTTGGTACGATTGATGTTACTTGTTACGTTTTCCGAAAATATATCACACTAAATAATGGAAACGTAATCCTGGTCTGTCACAAACAATCATGATTAATTATATTATTTCTTCTAACGGAAATCGTGATTGGTTATTTTATTGTTATCACACAAATTTCCAGCAATTTTACCTGATTTATTTTTATGTGTAGAAAGAAAATAATGTATTTTTATTATAATTAGTATAATTTAATGACTTGCATGACTTGCATTAAATAATAAATCAATCATAATTTTCATTAAGTTAATAAATAAGCAAGATTAGAAGCAAACATGAATTTTAACATTGATTACCTTATTTTTCTATCAACTATATTTTTTAAATTAGTTTTATAAATACAAAACAATTTGTTTAAATTAAAAAAAAGTTTAATGTATGTTTAATATTACTAAATTATTATTTACAAGAAAATCTTTAATGAATTTTTTAAATGAAAATATTAAACTAAACTTGATGACTACATTATTTCAAATAAATCCGTGAGCAAATTAATTAATAGTACATTAATAAATAATAAATTAATTAAAATTTGCATTGGTTTATAATAACACTTAAATCAACAAAAAAATTACGTAAAAAAAATCTTTACCCTATTGGCACGCCAAAGGTGTTTGTAATTTAATACCTAATTACACTCTGTATATTTGCAGATGTCTATCGTAATACTTTTCTTAAAATAATTATTTAGTAATGATTTTGGTAATATATAAAATGTTTGCAAAATGCAAAACATATTTATCTTTTTCTATGATTACATTTACATGGTAAACTAAAAACTTAAATATTTATCAATTAATTACTTTTAATCTAGTTGTATACAGAGAGATTGGAAACAGCCATACTCGAAGAACGTGTTCAGGTGATTAAAATATAAGATATTAAATATTAATAGTAAGCTCTTATTGTTAGAATGATTATTATATATATATAACTGTTATTTTTTTTTCTTGTATTTTAGCGTCGACTACTAAGGTCATTAGTTATTTATTTTATTTTAATAATAATAACCTCAAGTTATAGACCTGACAAAACAACACATTAGAATGGTTAAATAAATAAATTAATAAATAAATACTAAATCTAATATCACAGTTGCTTAAATTAAAAACTAAATTTAAAAAGACTTTGATGCCAGTACCTTTCCATTAACCTAACTTAATATTACAGATGACACCAAAGCTGTAAAATGCTTCGATGCCAAACTCTAAAAACTAAAGTAACGAAACCTAATATCATAATTTAACCTAATATCACAATCTAACTTAATATCACAGATGACATCAAAACTGTAAAATGCTTTGATGCCAGACCCTTAAACTTAATATCACAGATTGCACCAAAGTTGTAAAAGATTACGATGCTTTATACAACTCAACAACACAAACTGATCAATAAAAATAAATAAATAAATTAACACCAAAATCATTACAAGACAACACAAAACTTGGTTACACTTGTTTGAGGAGTCCTGCGTCTTTAAAAACTGGACGCACTTTCCCATAGACTCTTCTCTATTTGATAAAATAGACGCCACGTTATTAGGGAACTCGAGCCAATTACGGTGGAGAAGGTAGGCTTGGCATTTCTCCAAAATGTGCTTTACCGTTAGAGGGTCGTGACATGTTTGGCATGCTGGTTGTTCGTCGCCGGTCAAAAAATACGAAGAGGTCAAGTTGGTATGACCTATGCGCAAGCAACCTCCTCTCTCCTGTTGAGATCTACCGGCAACTTCCATGCCGTCACGGAGAGCTTGATTTCCTTTAATTTGCTCTCGAAGCCATTCCATACTTTTTGCCAATCCTCGATGACGTTTGATATGACATATCCTTTGAGATCATCGGCTCTTACGGGAATGTTGTCCGTAGGATCCGCGTCAGCCGTCTGACAAGTGGCTTTATTGGCTCATTGCCCTCGATACCCACATGACCCGGTGTCCAGACAAAGATAGCTCTCTATCCAAACCCGCCCAGGCGAAATATCAAAATTTGTACAAGCTGAACTAGCGGATCGACCAAGTACATAGACAGTATTCTCAAGATGGCACTCAGCTAGTCGGAACAAAAGAGAAACAAACTGCAAAATGACGTTTTACAGTTTAGCAGGGCTTTATGTAATGCATATAATTCTGCTGTGTATACGGAGGCCTCTTTAGAGAGAGACCATAAATGGGCCGTACCATCTAAAACAAGGGCATTTCCCACCCCCCGATTCGTTTTTGAACCGTCCGTATACAACCGCGGAGAGTCTGGGTATTCGGAAAAAATTTCAAGAAACTCCTCAAAACGTCGAAGCAAGTTTCTCGTTTGCTCTGGGAGATCAGATCAAGACGAGCTATAACCCTCGGCATCAGCCAGGGTAAAAACTCGCCAGAGCCGACCTCAAATACCATTCGATAATTTACATTCAGATTCTCTTCAAGCTCCTGCGCTAGGACGCACACCGGCCTACTGACGGTAAGCCTGAGTCTGTATTTGCGTTGCATTTCGTTGGCGGTAAATATGAGTCGGTTTTTGTGACCCCTCTTTGCTCGCTTTGCTGCGGCGTACGTGAGTACAAAGCGACTACAACGAGCGACTTGAGGAAGTACACTCGACTCGCAGCAAAAACTCGGCGCAGGACTTGTCCGGAATGCTCCAGTGGCGTATCTAATGTCTGCGTTGTGGATTGCGTCTAGAGCTTTCAACCAAGATTTTCTGGCGGATGAGTATACCGCGCAGCCGTAGTCGACCCTAGATAAAACCAAAGCCCTGTACAGCCGCAACAGTACCTGTCTCCGCGCACCCCAGTTGATGTTGGCCAAGCACTTGATCACGTTCAAGGCTTTTTTGCACTTTGTGACCAATTCATCAATATGTGCTCGAAAAGATAAGGCCCTATCGAGCACCAACCCAAAGAAACGGACTGATTCGACGCACGTGATTTTGGAACCCCGCAACACGAGCGCGGGGTCCCGGTGAAGTTTTCTAAAGCGGCAAAAATGCACGCACGATGTTTTCGTTGTAGAGAAGCAAAAACCTTTTGCCTCTGCTTCTCTGTCCACTTTGTCTATGGTAATCTGAAGTTGATATATTATGGCAGGGATGGTATCTCCCGCCATGTAGATCACCAAATCGTCAACGCATTTTTTTACAGGTGTAATTACAGAAGCTGCAATATCGTTTACCTCGATCGCAAAAAGAGTAACGCTAATTGTTGATCCTTGGGGAACACCGTTTTCTAGACATACTGTCTTTAAGTTAGTAGTTCCTACTCATACTTTAAATGTGTAATTGCGCATGAAAGATTTAAGAAAAAGAAGCATAGGACCTTTGAATTCCCATGCGTGTAGCTTCTTCAAAATTCCATAACGCCAAGTCATGTAATACGCCTTCTCCAGGTCGAAAAACACCGCTACAAGGTGTTTTCTTGCTAGAAGACGTCTTGGATGGAATTTTCTAGACAGATTAAATGGTCAACGGTACTATAATTTTGTCTAAAATCCGCCTGGTGACTTCGCGTCCGTCGACGATTAGGATGGGAACCACAAAGGGAAATTTCTTTTCCAATACAGTTCTCACCTTTTTCCACACTTTGCCAACCGACGTGGTCGGCGTGATTGTCAACACGTTGCAATCCCATGATCTTAGCTTGCTTTCAAGAACTTTGCGGCGGGCAACGGCGCGCTTCTTTTTAAAAGCGATCATGTTTTCCTGCATCGGAGTTCTTTTAAAACAATTAAAAGCTTTTTTTTTCTCTTCCACAGCTACTCGTATATTGTCGTTTCACCAAGAGTAGTAAAAGAAAGGGGCTGCTCGAAAACCCCCCACCACTTTTTTTCAAGGTCAAGGCCATTGCCATGGCCACGCCTCCTCAAGGCCATCACGCCCCTCCAAGGTCAAGGCCACGCCTCCTCAAGGCCATCACGCCCTCTCAAGGCCAACTCACTACACCCTCCAAGGCTAACCCCATTTTTCATGGTCACACGTGTTCAAGGTCATAACCACACCACTTTTTTCAAGGCCATTGCTATGGCCATTACGCCCTCCAAGGCCACACCCATTTTTCATGGTCACACGTGTTCAATTTTATTTATATATATAATGTTACTCAGCTGCATTTTAACTATTGAATATAACTTCAATTATAAAAGATAGTAGTAGTAATGGATGTCATTAATTATTTTTATAAAATTAATATAAAATTAATATCTAAATTAATAAACATTAATGTAATTAAGAATGAAGATATAAATATTTTAAATCAAGTTCTTAAATTAATGAAGTGTGTATCCGGGTACTGGTGTATTTGTGGAGGATTTGCATCATATTTATTAAACCGAACAAATTCCTATAAAGATATTGATATATTTACTAACACAAAAGAAGCAGATTTAGTTATACAAAATGCAAAGAGTATAGGATTTAACTTCAAACCAATTGAAAAAGAATGTTATTCTGGAGAAGATCAAATGAATAACTTTTATTTACAATGTAATGGACACATCGTATTCAATATAATAGTTAAAACAAATATGGAGTTTGGATCACATGAATTATTTTCAAATTCAATTATACGAGAATTTGATATGGGTATATGTATGAGTGCTATATATTTTGAAAATCGGAAATGGTGGTCCATATGTCGTAAAAATTTGTTACACAACAACAAATTTATTAAGAAAATGCGCATTCAGAAATATCATAATAGGATTATTGAAAAACAATTCCAACCACTTTCCCTTTGTATGTTGTGTTTAGACAAAATTATTATGTGATTTTTGTGTGAAACACATTATTCTTGTAATCCGACCTCTTACAAACCAATCGGTTAGAACTCCTATAAGTTTTAAAGTAAATTTTATACTATTCAGTTCAACGTTAAGCATCACTACATCAATGTCTTTCGAAGAAGTTGCATATTTACCTCCTGTAGAGGTTCTTATTATAAACAATGGTGTAGAAATTCCAATGCTTCCCAATATTGCAACAGAATATTTTCAACAGAAAGCATACATTTTGCTTGGTATGATGAACGTGGATTTACAAGCCTACGAAGAAATTATTGTGGAATTTACTGATGAAGACTTGAACAATTTGGAACTAGACCCTAATCTTATTGTGTATAATCATAATTTAAAAATATTACGATTAAAACTGTATGATGAGTGTTATAAAATCCACATTGTAATAATATTAGATGATTTTGAGAAAGATATATTAAATGAATATATTTAAGAATAAATAGTTTTATTTTTATTAATTGATCTATAAACCATATTGTAAAATGAAACGTGTACACTTTGTAGACAAAAACAAAATAAAATATATGTATGTTTGGAACTTTGCACATCAACAAGCTAGAAAGGGGGTTTGGATGCTTAAAGCAATAGATAGAAGTAGATTTGCACAACGTATTGAAAAAATAGATAAAATCATATCATCTGTTTTGGATGAAGGACACAGGAACAGAATTTACCTTGAACGATGTAGTGGTAGTGGAAAGTGTAATTAACGTTTTGATGGTGGGGAATATAGATATAAATGAGCAGTATTACCTGAATTTCTAGAGTTTCAACCATGTGGGCTGCATACGCTGAGATGAACTTACCAATACCAACAGATTTAAAAAGTGCAATAGAAACTTTACATAATCGGTTTTACATTTTCTGTATGGATGCTTGTCGTGCCCAAAATCGAATTGATAGTTTTGAAAGTGATGAAGTTTATCAAATGAGAGAAACAAAGTATGGTTTGGGGATGAAGATTTGTTACGATTATCATCTCGGTATAATTTCATTAGAAGAGTTTTGTGAGCAATTATTAAAAATTGACATTTTATATGATTTTATCTATGATATAGAAGAGTTTTTACCAAACCACATAAAATGCAACATTCGTCAAAAAAATGAATTAACACCAGTGGATTTATTTTCGTCAATTACTAGAGTAATGCATATATTAAAAAAACTTTCTGAAGATTGTGATCGAATGCGAAGAAGTATAGAAAATGAAGATTTGAAAATGGATTTAAGAAAAATTGATGATATGTATACACATGGGGTGGAATTGTGTCAAAAAGTTTTAGAACATCATATTACATTAAAACAATTTTGTCAAAAATTTGAAAAGTCCAGTGTTTTATTTAAATATTTAAAAGAAATGGAAAATTTTCTTCCAGATGATATTTTAAATCAACCCAATACGATGGAAGTAAACGCAACAATTCAAAAAATACATAAAAAACTTGAAAACTTATCCAAGGATGTTGGATGGATTAATAATAAGATTATGCACCCATTTTTTGAACAAGATATAAATACTCTAAATGGGAAATATAAATATGGAATAAATATTTGTACCGATTTTTTAAATAAAAATATTTCATTAAATCGTCTATACACCGGATTTTTAGAAGTCGATGTATTGTTTAGATTTGCTGCTGATATTAAACTTTACCTGTAATTTATGTATTGATGTTTTAATAAAAAATATATATTAAAAAAAATGTTTTATTAATTCATTACAAAATCATTATACAATTGATAAACATTTGATAATGCACACATAGAGACATGTTTTGAGTGATATAAACATTTTGATTCCGTTAGAGTTAAAGCTGGATGTTCATCAAATTCTTGTATAGGTATGGTTGTAAATTTTTGTAAAAAAATAACTTTTTCTCTTCCCTTAACATAAATCGTATCATCTTTGATGTCTTGTAGTATATTTTTAAATTGATGTTGTGGTGTAAATCCTTGACTCCAATTGATGCAATGATGATTATTGATTAACCATATAGCTTGCTTTTTAAATTCTGCTTCCAATAAGTGGAATGGAAAGGGAGGTTTGAATACGTAGTGGGCTATTTGAGTGCCATTAAAAATTGCCAATTCTTTCGGTGAAAACTCGTTAGAACCAATATTAAATCCTTGGACGTCAATAATTAACATTTTATTTTCAATTTAGAAAACTCTTTAAAAAGTTTATTTTTAAGAGAGTACAAATGAATTTGTTTTTTTAACCTCTTTAATTTTATCTTATGAATAATTAACCTTTTATTAAATTCTTTATCCATTTACAACTGTCTGACCGCTTTGGTGAATGGATTGTAACTGATCATCTTATCGTGAAGAATGAGGCATACAGCAGAAGTGTTGGCTTTTGTAGGTTCACTTGTGTCAAATTCAATTCTAATTTCAACAGCATTTGATTGCAATGTTTCGTTTTGATTACTACAATCGATGAGTACTATTGGTGTTGTTTCCTTAAATTCTTTGCGATTAAAAAGAGGTTCAATTTCTTTGTGATAATAAGATTGTTGAAAATTTGCATACATTTCATATAATTGCGCAATTTGATTTGTTTTGAAATTTAAATTTAAATTATCATAAGGATATCTTTCAGAGTTTAAATAAACTCGAAGATTTGTAAGTTCATTATCATCAAATTGACTCATATCCTTAAGTTTTTTGTTTTTACGATCAGTCTGTAACCCAAAAATTATATATCTTGGTGTTTCTAATTGAGTAGCCGTTTTCACAGCCCATGTATGTCTTGTTGTTTGTGGCAACGCAGGATATTCATGTAATTCCCAAGATCTAAAAGCTATAGATAAATCCTCATTTTTTCCTAACAATTTTGTCAATCTAAGTTGTTCAGCCAATCCTACAGAAATGTGAGGAACTTTCCAATTGATTTTATTAATTGTCACCTTAACACCTTCTTCTTCAGTAGATACAAGTGCATCAAGATCGGTATTACTACGTATTAAAACCAGTTCTTGTTTGGTATTTATTATAATTTTCTTATAATCCTCAGCAAAACCTAATAACATTTTAAGTGGTATGCAAACATTAAAATTTCCATCCGCATCTACCATATCATCTTGTTCTGTAGCCGTTTTTGATAACCATCCAGCGTTTTGTAATTTTTGATTAGAATTGAAGGACAAGTAACCTTTCAATGTTGATGTTAAACCAACATTTCTAGTAGAGTCAATAACAACACCATTTAATTCATAGCGAAGTTCACTAAATAAGTACGCAATACCGTTGTTAATAAACTTTGTTTTTTTTGGTTTCTTAGAATCATCAGCTTGCAATTTGCCTTCTATGTAAATGTAGCTTTCACTTGGCAATGTGTACATATCTTGTTGTTGAATCGGAATTCTGATTTCATCATTGTTGTTGAAACTTGTTGATGCATATGGTTGATGAGTGTGAAATTGAGAATTTGCGATTGAGTTGTCGATAAAGACATTTTCTTTAACATTAAGTATACTCATTATTTAATATAATTTAAATCCTAAAGACTTTAAAAATATAATGTTTTCTGATGTTAATCTACTGCGTGCGGATTGTCTAATGATGGAATTAGTTGTTGTAGTCAAGTTATATTGTAAGTTTTTGTAACCATAATTACGCATACTATGATATTGCACTACCATATTTAAGAAATTTTTTTTAAATGAAGTCCTACTGTGATGGTCTCTCCTCTGAAATTGACTATATTTCCGTCTTGATCCACTATTTTAAGTGTTATGTTATTAATAGTTGATGTATTAATTGGTAAATATATAACCGTCTCAGGGGACTGTACAATTTTATAACCTGGCGGTACCGTGGGAAAAAATTGAAACAATGTATGACCCAATCTTCCGTTTCTATAAGAGCTGGTTGTTATACTACAATCCACACATAAAGAATTTATTTTTAAAATATCTGTTGAAAAGTCTGATTCATTGGAAATATCTTTTGGTAAAATTCTTTTACTAAAACCCAACAATGTTCCAATTGAATTTTCTTTAGTAAAATCAATAGGTTTTGTACATTTTATATGCACTTTTAATGTATTATTATTTCCTCTAATTTTGATATCTTCGTCATGCTTTTGAAGTTGTTTTTGTAAATATGTGTTTAAATCAGTAATTTCATAAGATCCTACAGGAATTGTAATTTCTTTATTGTCACCATAGTAAAATTTGTTATTGCTTTCATCTATGTTTGCAATTGAATAAAAGGATTCAAAATTTGTTAGGCCCAAGACAAAATTTTCATCTTGTTTTAAATATAAAGGTGGGTTGAAATCTGCCTCTAGGATTGAACTTTTGCCAGTAAAAGTAATATTATAAGACATACTCGTTTGACATCAAACATACGAATGATGGATTTTTCATAATGTATTTTCATATAAAAATATTAAACATAAATGTCCACAATTATAAGTGTTATACTTTTGAAAAGCATCATGATTATATAAAATATTCTTTTTACCATCTTTATAAAAATATCTTACTAATTCTAAAGGTGGTTTTAAATTACCAAAACTGTCAAAATATTTAATATTATTATCATTTCTAATATAAGCTACCCAATGAGAACCAATTTTTGATTTTGTTTCTAAATTTACAATACCACATTCTTTTGCATTCATTTTAGTTGGTAATTCATCTAGCATGTATACACCTCTAAAATATGGAATGTTTTTTGCATATTTATACAAGTCAATATTGGTTAATGCTCTTTGTGGTAGCTTTCTTATTAGTTTTTTTTATAAGGATAAATGTAAAGACCGTGACCACGTTTATATGGTTTCACATATAAACCATCACCAATTTTATAACCCTCTTTGCTATTTACTTTGGATTTTAATACATCTTCTTCCACTTTGTTATGTCGTTGTTGTTCTTCTAGTTGTCTTTTTAATGCTCTTTTCTTTATTATAGCTTTTGCAATTCCGATAGCGCCAGAAACTATAGCTCCTAAGAAACCCCCGCTTTGTGGTATTTTAATAATCCTTGAAGGTATTTTTCTTTTTCTTATATATTTTGTTTTACGTTTACCACCTTTACCTAATTTAATTTTTGCTGACATTACATTAGACTTTGATTTTGAAATTTTTCTTTTTGAAGTTTTTTGACGTCTTAGACTCATACCTAATTTGGTTTTTACGCGCATAACACCAGACACACCTAGTGCTGCAAACTTTTCACCAAAACTAGCGTCAGGTGCTTTTAACCTTATTGCAGCTTGTCTGGCTAGTAATCTATCCGCTTCGTGTCGTTTAGAAATATCAGAATATTTTGAATATGCAATATCGTGTTGTTTGCAGTGATCGTCTAATACGTTTATACCTTTATCACCTCTTTTGAGTCTTTTTTCTAATTTTGTTCCTGGACCACAAAAATTGTATCCCGGAATATGAAATTCCCGTGTAGTTTTATTAATTAATTTGTTGACAAATCCACGTCCGTTAATTTTTTTGGTACGTTTAGTCTTTCTTTTACGAGTTAACATAATATACTAAATAACAATACAGAATGTAGGTGTACTTATATATTCTATGAAGTATTGACAAATTGATCAGTTTAACTACAGATTTCGAAGCATAATGAGAGTTGTAAAACAAACTCAATCTTTACCAATTAACAATCAAGATGTAGATTGTTCTGAGAATACGTTTCAACGACATAGTGAGTTGCTTAGTGGTGGTTGTAAAAGAGGATTGATTATTGGTTGTTCTGGGTGTGGAAAAACAAATATTATAATTAGTTTACTTTTACATCCAAACGGTTTAAGATTTCAAAATGTTTATATTTACTCAAAAACATTACATCAATCAAAATATCAATATTTAAAAAAAGTTATTGAACCTATAAAGGGTATGGGTTATTTTGAATATGATAACAGTGATCAGATTTCATCACCACAAGAAACCAAAGAAAATTCAGTTTTTATATTTGATGATGTTGTATGTTGCAATCAAAGCATAATGAGGGATTATTTTAGTTTTGGTCGACACAATAACATAGATTGCTTTTATATTTGTCAAACATACACTAAAATACCAAAACAACTTATAAGAGATAATGCTAATATATTGATTATATTTGAGCAAGATAATACCAATTTAAAACACATTTACGATGATCATGTAGGTGTAGATATGTCATACCAACAATTTAGAGATATTTGTTCCTATTGTTGGAAACAGAAATATGGATTTTTAGTTATTGATAAAGAAAGTGAAATAAAATCTGGACGCTATAGAAAAGGATTTGATTCATTTATTTATTTATAAACAATATATAAATATATTGTATGTTTGAGTTCCAACAGTTTGCATCTACATGTAGTTTAATAAACATCATGGACAAGCAATTAGTCAAGCAGTTATTAAAAACTCGACGTATTGTAAAAAGAAAGTTTCAAGATTTGAAATCTGATTATGCACAGTCGCAGTCACATATGCGATCGGCCTATCAACCATTAACCAAACCAATAGAAGACCTTATTGCAAATCTCAAAGTTAAATTGGAACCAAAATTTGAAAAAGTTGAGGAAACTGAAGAAATTAAAAATGAAACACCAAAAAAGAAAAAGTATGGTAGAAGGTCATCCCCTATTAAAATGGAAGAATTTGTAACACCAACTAATACTACCATTGATACAAGTATTCTTCCACAAGTTTACGAGCACACCCCTTCTACATCCAATACACAGCCAATAGTCGAAGACCTATATGTTGCTGATAATGATGATGATGATGATGATGATGATGATGAATATGCAAATGTTGAAGTCCAAACTAAAAAGATGAGTGATTTGGATGAATATGTAAAACAATTTTCCACATTACCTAAAGCCTACATTTACGACATGATATCTGATACAACGAGGGCTATGGATCACACATATGGAATAAGAGTGGTACCAACTGAAGATGGAGACAAACATAATTATGCTATTGGTAATGGAGTTGTTACCTTCAGAGGTGATGATGTAGTTATTAAAACAGTTATAAATGGGCAAACTTTTGAACGCATATATACAGGTACACCGGGTTTGTATGAGT
The DNA here is from genome assembly GCA_963932245.1 of Tachinus rufipes. Taxonomy (NCBI): domain Eukaryota; kingdom Metazoa; phylum Arthropoda; class Insecta; order Coleoptera; family Staphylinidae; genus Tachinus; species Tachinus rufipes. The sequence continues at coordinate 112,862,892 of OZ010741.1, read as the reverse complement.
TATTATTCAAGAAGGTACCAACAGGATTTAGGAGTGTGGATGTAACTAATTATATGGAAATTGTTAATAAAACAAATGCAGCAAAACATGGTTATATACCAACCGGTAAATTAATAGGAACTAAACTACCAAAATATAATAACATAATTGCACCTTTGCTTGATAGGCGAAAAGCAATTCCGGTTAGACTCACACCTCAATCATTTCGTACAGGTAAAGCACTACTTGAATACGACAATAAGCCATTAGAATTTATATATTGGGACAATCCTAATGAATTAGTTAATCGTCTGCGCCTTCTAATTTCTTCCCAAGCTGCTGGGCATACTGGACATAATAATGAAATTACTTCAATAATTGAAGAGTTGCGAGAAGCAAAAATTATTAAATAACGGTAACATAGATGTAAACTCTCATTAACTGATTGAGTTTTAAGAAATAAACATGACCATTGATAAATTTGGAAGAACACTTTATTCGAAACATAACGATATCGACATAATACTTCAATCAACATCACCAAAAAAATACAGTTATACAACTACACTAAATTTTTTTAGTGATACAACGCTCAACAATAGATATCTTTTATATAATACTTTATCAAATTACATCTTTCCATACAAATCGGCTACAATTGTATCGGCTTTCATTAGTAATAATTCTCAAATAAGAATAAACGGTTCACCATTCTATGAGAATGCTCTACGTAATTTACCTTTAAAAAGGGGGGATACTATAGAATTTCCGGAACAATATGTTGGTGGAAATATGGTAACGTTATATGCTGAGTTGGTACTTAAATGTCTTGTGGAAGAAGAATATAGTCCAGTTGTTGAAGAAAATGGTTAAGAATAAGATAACAAATGTTAAACAAGAAATTGTTGAAGAAATTCACAAACCAGCTCGTAAAAATTTCAAACGAAGACATGTTATAGTAAAAGGTCTTAAAGATTTAATTCAAGCAGATTTAGTGGAAATGATACCTTATGCTAAATTCAATAAAGGATTTAGATATATTTTAGTAGTTATTAATGTATTTTCTAAATTTGTTTGGGCATTTCCAGTAAAAAGAAAGACTGGAAAAAATGTTTCATCAGCCATGGAAAAGATATTTTTAATTAAAAAAGATGTTGTCAAAAATGTTCAAACAGACATGGGTACGGAATTTTACAATAAAGACTTTCAAACGTTAATGAAAAAATACAACATAAATCACTATAGCACATATTCAATTCAAAAGGCGTCCGTTGTAGAAAGAGTTAATCGCACTCTAAAGAACAACATGTGGAAACAGTTTAGTTTACAAGGAAATTATAAATGGTTAGATATTTTACCAGAAATTGTTAACAAATACAATAATACCAAACACAGCACTATTGGCATGAAACCCATTAATGTTGACAATAAAACAGAAAAAGCTATCTTACAAAATTCATACAATCATTTAAAATTGGTTGACCCTAAGACTAAGAAATTTCGTGTTGGTGACAACGTACGTATAAGTAAATATAGAAGTGAATTTGCTAAAGGATATACTCCAAACTGGTCAAATGAAATATTTACTATAAATAAAATTCAATCAACATACCCATTAACATATTTATTAATCGATCAAAGTAAACAAGAGATAAAGGGTGGTTTCTATGAATATGAACTACAAAAAGCAAAATATCCAGATATTTATTTGGTTGAAAAAGTAATTAAAAGAAAAGGTAATAAAGTATTTGTTAAGTGGTTGGGATTTGACTCATCACACAACTCTTGGATTTCAAAGAATAATGTCCAATAAACATGTCTACCCACCACTAGCATATAAGAGATTTCAAACGTACTCAACCTCAGTGTTCGTTAAAAATGTCTTTGGATGATGGTGTTTCCCCTACAAGGTTTTCAATATTTGAAGAACGATTGCATACATTTAAGAATTGGGTTGGAGTTGTAACACCCAAATCACTCGCCAAAGCTGGTTTTGTCTACTTACAACACATGGACCACGTTCGTTGCTTTCGCTGTGGAGTCAATATTGTACGTTGGGAACCAACCGATACAGCTATGGGGGAACATATAAGATTGTCACCAAATTGTGAATTTGCAAAATTGCTTAGCAAAGGAGAAGAAAAAAAAGAAGATCGAAAAAAGTTTAAGAAAATATCAGAAAGGATTTATTATTTATTATTACTTGATGTATTACAACAATTACAAGAATAAATATTTTTTTTTGTAAATTTTTTTCCACTTAATTATCTTTCCAAAATGATACGAAATAATAAAATACCGTTAAGAATTTAATATTATGTCCACGCTTTTTACATTAACCAGCAGTTTCAATTTAATTATACAATTATTTACAAGTGTTGTGATTTTTCTACATTTAAAACTGCATATTAAACAATTCAGTAATAATTCTCTGCAAATTTAAAATATCATTTATGTCCTATTTATTTTTCTTGTGTCGAAATAAAACTGGATATCCAATGAGCTGTTTCACCCGCGGCAATAATTTATATTATTGTACAGCAAGGAACATTTGCAGACAAGTGAATAACCCTATAAAATAATTTACAATTTACATGAGGATTTTAGTACATAATAAATAATATAGTTTTTTTATATTCTAAATCTCATTTATTTATGAAAAATTACATGTCAGCAATTACATCAGAAATAATTTTGTTAGTGTTAATAGAAAGTTTACGTTTATTGATATCCTGTTCGAATAAGTCCGGGAGCATGTAGAGAAGTTCCTTTATTCCATGTGCATTGTCATTCGCATTGAACGGTGACATTAGCGCTTCTGTGTTTTGTAAACAATCGCCATTCATATTCACCAAGTTATAAATCAAATTATTGTAAAACGTTGAAAATTGTTGCTTCTTGAGTTTCTCTAGAAGATCTTTAACCAGTGGTAGCAATTTCCATAATTCCAGAACAGATTCAAATGCTAACAATACAAATGAAGAATTTGTATCAGAAATTTTTATAATTTTTTTCTTATTGTAATTTTGAAATTGAAGTGTTAGTCTTTGCATTGAAATTGGATTCCATTGTTCTTCATTAGTGTTCTGCAAGTAGTTGGTAATAATACCCTGCAGATCCAAGAACTGCATCCATTCACTTTCTCTGAATAGAACACATTGCTTTGAGTTGCCACATATTTGAACGACCGGATAAAAATCTTGAAAATCTGGGAGAATCCCTACTTTAATTAACTTGCTCTTGGACTTGTTGAGAAAATATGTACTGTTATTCAATAGTTCGGATACCATCATAAAGTAGTTATTTGACGTGTTGTTGTACAATACTGCGAATAAGCGAGTGTACTTGTTATATAGCCCCTCTGCTCACCCCACCACTCTATTGCAAAAAAAAATGTACAGGAGGTGTGGTAATATTTGTTATATTTTTCCGAAGTTATGAACTCGCCCTAAGGTGCTTGACTCTGAAATATGTACGCTTGAGCTAACTTTGCTACATGTTTTCGGTTGAGAGCAGGTCAAGTGTGAGTTTTTATTTCAGATTCGTGACGTACTCGTCAAGCGCTTTCATTTGAGTACCATGAAGGTCACATTTAAATCACCGGAAGTCATACCGGAAGTAGCTATTTTTATTTCAGATTCGTGATGTACTCGTCAAGCGCTTTCATTTGAGTACCATGAAGGTCGCATTTAAAACACCGGAAGTCATACCGGAAGTAGCTATTTTTATTTCAGATTCGTGATGTACTCGTCAAGCGCTTTCATTTGAGTACCATGAAGGTCACATTTAAAACACTGGAAGTTATACCGGAAGTAGCCATTTTTATTTCAGATCCGTAACGTACTTGTCAAGCGCTATCGTTTGAATACCATGATGACCCTATTTGAAACACCGGAAGTAGCTATTTTTATTTCAGATTCGTTACATACTCGTCGAGCGCTTTCATTTGAGTACCATGAAGGTTCCATGAAGGTTCCATTTGAAACACCGCAAGTCATACCAGAAGTAGCCATTTTTTTATTTCGTAATTTTAAAATTATGACATTTAAAAAATATGATTCGTATTACAAATGAACTCTTTGCTAAGAAAATGAAATGGCTGGTAGATGGGGGTAAATTTTTGATTTATTTTGAAAAATTATAAGCCATTTCCAAAATATATATGTAGAGTTTTGTGATTTATAAATTTGATTTGAAATGAGTGCACCGAGTTGGCCTTTGCAATGAAGAAGATTAAGTGTGTATGATAATGGTTGTCTTGCAGCTGCGTCCACGAACAGGTTTTTTCCTGTCTCGCATGACTGGAATTGCATGTGCATAAAGATCAACAGTCTGTCTCGCGCTTTCAAATGACATTCCATTCCATTTAAAACCGTGGGACTCGAGAATTGCATGTGCATAAAGGTCAACAGTCTGTCTCACGCTTTCTAACCACATTCCATTCCATTTAAAACCGTGGGAATCGATACCAATTGCAAAAACATCTGCGTTCAAACTGCATTCCAGTCTGGCGAAGGCATATAAAATAAAACTGTGAGAGATTTGTGATGCATTTACAGTCTATAATTCAAACGTGTAACACTGTTTTAAATATGAATTGTTCAGAGTGTAACAAAACATACAAAAGTGAGAGTGCGCTTAAAAGACACTATAGAGAAAGTTGTAAATTAAATAATTATTCCCCTCCAAGAAAACAACAAAAAACAAATCCAGGTAAGTTTATTTAAAAAAAATTAATTATATTTATTAAATATAAATATTTTGTAGATAAGTTTTGCAATGAATGCAAAACAAACATTCCTTCACATTCATACAACAATCATCTTAAGAGTTTCTACCATAAGAAAAATTGTTGTCTTATAATAGATGATGGTGTAGAGCTAGTATCGACAGCATTTAAAAGTAGAATTGTTACTTATAGATTTAAACCAAAACATGATTATTTAAATATAATTGATTTTATGAATGAAATTAAACATCAAGTAAATAACATCATAAATAAAGTTATCAATAAATTTTGTGCTGTTAAAATAAGTTTTGAGTTATTTGGAACATATATAATTAGTGAAAAAGATTTGCGAGAAATAAAATCGTTTAATAGTACTTATCAAGTTGCTACAGTCTCTACATCATTTGAAGAATTATATGAGACTTTTAGGCAAATCCTAGACACAAAAATGTCTGAATTTCAAGAACGTGATTCAGGTAAAGTTATTTTATGTTTGCCTCATTTTTATATATTTAAATACCTTTTTTATAACAGGTTGGGCTTTAGAAAAAATATTGTTTCTAGAAGTTAACTTCAACAAATATAATCCTCTCCATGCTTCATCCTACATTCCACTGCCCACAGAAATAAAAAGAAAGCAAGCAATTGTAAATATTGAAAATGAAGATGATTGCTGCTTTGCGTGGAGTGTTGTTGCTGCAGTACGTCAACCTACCGGAAATCCAAGTAAAACTACATCATATGAACATTTTACAAGTGTGTTTAATTTTAATGATATAAATTTTCCAATTAAATTAAGTGACATTGAAAAATTTGAAAAAAATAATAATTTATCAATTAATGTGTACGGTTTAGATTCATACTTTAAAGATGGAATCAGGAAATATGAAATCGTAGGTCCAATGCATTACACAAAATTAAAAAAACCAACTCATATAAATTTACTTTTATTCAGTGACGATGATGGTAACAATCATTACTGTTACATTAAAAATTTATCTAAATTAGTTTCCAAACAAATTTCTAATCATAAAGTAACAAAATATTTTTGTGATGGATGTTTACAATACTTTGGAAATAATATAAAACTATTAAAACATTTGGAAAATGATTGCAACTACTTGTATACTCAAATTCCCAGCACAAATATAAATGTTAATAAATTTGGAAAATCTCTGCCTGAAAACATATTAGAATTTGAAAATATCCAAAAACAATTAGAGGTACCATTTGTTGTATATGCTGATTTTGAATGTGTTTTAAAACCGATGTTAACATGTTCTCCTGATCCAACAAAGTCTTTCAGTACTAAAACATATGAACACGAACCATATTCATTTGCATACTATATTAAATGTAATTATGATGATTCATTATCAAAATTAGAAATCTATCGAGGACCAAATTCAGAACAAATATTTATTAATAAATTAGAAACTGATTTAAAAAATATATATTATAAACATTTAAAACCAATAAAACCAATGATAATGACGGAATTGGAAAAAAAATACTTTAAAAATTCCTTAGTGTGTCATATTTGTGAATCATCTTTTTCTGATGTAAATGAAAAAGTAAGAGATCATTGTCATTTGACTGGCAAATTTCGAGGTGCTGCTCATTCCAATTGCAATTTACATTACAAACGCAGTAATCATATTCCTATATTTTTTCACAATTTAAATTATGATTCACATTTATTTATCCGAAACTTAGCCTTAAAAAATGAAAAAATTAATGTGATTGCTCAAACAAAAGAAAAATATATATCATTTACAAAAGAAGTTCTAGTTGATGTAATTAATAAAAAAAATGTTTACATTCAAATGAGGTTTTTAGATTCTTATAAATTTATGCCTCAATCATTAGAAAAATTATCAAAAAATTTAAATCCGCATGAATGTATAGAAGTAAAAAAATATTTTAACGATCAAACAAAATTTAATTTTATAAGACAGAAAGGAGTATTTCCTTACTCCTACATTGATAATTGTTTAAAATTAAATGAATCAAAATTACCTAGCATAGAAGAATTTTATGATAAATTAAGAGATGAAAACATTTCCAGTGAAGACTACCAACGAGCAAGTGATGTGTGGAATTTATTCAAATGTAAAACTATTGGTGATTATGCTGATATATATTTAAAATCAGATGTTCTACTGTTAGCAGACGTTTTTGAAAATTTTCGTAAAATTTGCCTACAAAATTATAAATTAGATCCTGCACATTATTTCACTGCACCAGGTCTAAGTTGGGATGCTATGTTAAAATATACAAAAGTGAAATTAGAATTACTAACTGACATTGACATGTTACATTTTTTTAAAAAGGGCATTCGCGGTGGTGTCAGTACATGTATAGGTAGGCAAGCTGAAGCAAATAACAAGTTTTTACCAAATTATAATCCATCAAAACCAAACTCATTTTTAATGTATCTTGATGCAACCAATTTGTATGGTTGTTCTATGTCTGAATATTTACCCGAAAAAGGTTTTTATTGGTTAACACCTGAACAAATTCAACAATTAAATGTATTAGATATTTCTGATTCATCTAATACGGGATATGTTTTAGAAGTAGACTTGGAGTATCCATCTAAATTACATGACATTCATAACGATTTTCCGTTTTGTCCAGAAAATATAATTCCACCAAACGGTAAGTTTCAAAAATTGATTCCAAATTTATGTGACAAAAATAAATACATTATTCACTACAGAAACTTAAAACAATGTTTAAATAACGGTTTAAAATTGAAAAAAATTCATCGTGTTATTCAATTTCAACAATCACCATGGCTTAAAACTTATATTGATTTAAATACCAATATGCGAAATGCTTCTAAAAATGATTTTGAAAAGTTATTTTTTAAACTTATGAATAATAGTGTATTTGGTAAAACTATGGAAAATTTAGATAATAGAATTGATATTAAACTTGTAAGCCATTGGGAAAAAGTAGGTAAACAATTTGGAGCTGAAGTATTTATATCTAAACCAAATTTTAAAAATTGTTCAATATTTTCTGAAAATTTAGTTGCCATTCAGATGAATAAAGTAAAAATATATTACAATAAACCTATATATGTTGGATTTTCTATATTAGATTTGTCAAAGACGGTCATGTATGATTTTTATTACAATTATTTAAAACCAAAATATAATGAAAATGTGTCATTATTATATACAGATACTGATTCCTTAATATTAGATATAAAAACTAATAATTTTTATGATGATATGAAAAATAATTCAAATCACTTTGACACATCTAATTATAAAGATAATAATATTCATGGAATAACCAGAAGTAAATCTATTTTGGGTAAAATGAAAGATGAATATGTTGGTAAACCAATTCAAAGTTTCTATGGCACCGGAGCAAAAGCATATTGTGTGGTAACACCCACATCAGTTACAAAAAAAGCAAAGGGTGTTAAAACTTGTGCTATTGATAAACAATTGACGGTATACGATTTTCAAAATATTCTAAAAGGTAAAAACAAGCTATGTAGAATGTATATTTTTCGATCACATCTACATAATATGTATACAGAATTAAAAAATAAAGTAGCATTGACCAATTTTGATGATAAACGATATATAATTCCTGGTTCAATGAAAACTTTAGCTTGGGGACATAAACTGTTAGATAATGACCCTTGGAAACAAAATATTGATATGTTCTTTGAAGTAGCAGAAGAAATTGAAAAAGAAGAATCTGAACAAAATGTAGAGACATTTTTTAGTGTCAATAATAAATCACTTTGGCAAAGTAATATAGATCTATTATGGAAAGTGGTTGAGAATGAAGCACTCGTAACTTTTTAAAAATATTTATTAATAAGTAATATATTTAGTGTACATTTTATTTGTAATAAAGTATAATATATAAGTAAGAAACAATGTTAGAATAATAATTGATAATATGTTAACAAAATTGTACAATGTTGAATTATTAAAATTAATGGTATTTTGAAAACTTGTTGTTATGTTTGTATTATTTTTTAACCTATAAATGATGTTGTATCCTAAATGGTTGTTGGCATTTATCGAGGTCTTGCATGTTTTTGGATGGTAAATATAGTCTATATCCATTTGTTTCCATGTTGAATTATTAATTGAAATATAACATTCTTTTGTATTTTTGGGTTTGGAAACATATAAAGTGTTATTAAGAATTGTCGTTAACAAAATGAAGGTTGTTGCATTCATGGTGGTAGTTGGTATAATAACTGATGTTATTATTTATTTTGGTATATATGTAACTGCTTCACAGCTAAACTTGAAAGAATCGTGCCAAATAAATTATGAATTGAGTGTGACTTACTTAACCTTAGTTGTCATGGCCTACAATTTAAATATGAGCAATTATTTACCTTGAAAAAGTAGTGTGGCTATGGTCTTGAACACGTGTGACCATGAAAAATGGGTGTGGCCTTGGAGGGCGTAATGGCCATAGCAATGGCCTTGAAAAAAGTGGTGTGGTTATGACCTTGAACACGTGTGACCATGAAAAATGGGGTTGGCCTTGGAGGGGGGTAGTGAGTTGGCCTTGAGAGGGCGTGATGGCCTTGAGGAGGCGTGGCCTTGACCTTGGAGGGGCGTGATGGCCTTGAGGAGGCGTGGCCATGGCAATGGCCTTGACCTTGAAAAAAAGTGGTGGGGGGTTTTCGAGCAGCCCCTTTCTTTTACTACTACCAAGGAACCGACGGACCGGACAGCTGACCGCTAGACTTTGGGACAAACACATCTGCTGCTTGGATTATACAATTAGTGGTAACCTTCACGGCGGTCTCGACATCCTCACCATTTGATTCTGTGGGACCAGACTAGCTTGGAAACCTTGACAGTTTGCGTGGTCGAGACACCTAAAACGGGGGACGGACTGTCTGACCCGTTTGACGATGGTTTTAATTGCAATAGGAAAATGATTGCTGTCGTGAAGGTCTTCTAATACAGGCCACGATAAACGTGTGGCTAGACGTGGAGACAATAAAGACAAATCAATTGCTGAAAAGTTTATACCCCTACCTCCAAAGTGTGAGGCGGAACACGTGTTAAGGAGGACAGCGTCACTTTGATCGAGAAAATCCTTTATCAGACGACCTCGCGTGTTTTTCCTCAGGAAACCCCAAAGCGGATTGTGATCGTTAAAATCGCCCACCAGGAGATAGGACTGTGGAAACTGCAAAATAAGTTCTTGTTTATCTTCCAGAGTCCAGTCGAACTCCGGAAGCTACAGGTTGCATATTGTGGCTTTTATTGGGATGGTAAGCCGGATCGCAATTGCCTGGAGTCTAGTTCTGAGGGTTATTTCCGTAATCGGTAAATTTTCTCTTAGAAAAATAGCGACTCGACCTTTGGCTTGGACACCCGGCAGACGTCACTTCTTGTGCACGTAAAGCCCCGAAGATTAAATATTTCTTGGAGCTTAAAGTGCGTTTCCTGTAAACACACGCAAAAAGGCATGTGCTTTACCAGGATCATTTTCAGCTCACAATAGCTGCGTTCGCAACCGTTGCAGTTCCACTGTGTTATTGTCTCCATAATTTTAGATAACACGTAATAGACAAACAGCTATTAAAATAAGTTAACACAAAACAAATAAAACATCAAAACTGTAAAGAGACTTTGGTGTTTCGACGTAGACAAGGCAAAATATATATTCTCAAACTTAATATCACAGATGACATCAAAGTTGTAAAAAACTTTGATGCCAGAACCATAAAATATATAAAAATTAAAAAGTATCACAGATGACATCGAAGATAAAACAATTTTTAATGCCAGAACCTTAAAATAGAAAGAACAATACAAGTACACAAATGACACTGTAGTTGTAAAGGACTGCAGTGCCGATACAAAACATCATTTAATTAAAAAACATAATAGAAGGCCTACAGCTGAGAGCGTGATCTGCCCTTTTTCCAGCCAGGTTTCCTTCTTCTTCTGCCTCTGGTACTGCCAGTGTCGACAACAGAAACTTTTGATGCCGTATTGGATGCGTCGTCACCGTTGCTGGAAGAAGGGTCATCCCGCTTCCGTTTACCCGGATCAAACTGATCCATATTTATTTGTTTTGGCGTATCTGCCAAAACAAGATTGATCAGGTCAGTTTCATAACCAACCTGACCATGTGTGGGGGGTGCTTCCCCCACGTTTTTGCTTAAGAAAACCAAAGTTCTCCTTAACCGTTGCTGCCCCGGAGGTTTCGGCAGAGGCATATTAGGGTTAATTATCACTTTAGGCGGTTCTTTTTTTTTGTAGCGTTTTGAATAATTCCGCTAAGTGCAACAACAAAAAGCGGTAAGAGCTTGTTAACTAATTCAGTTAAGTCCACTAAGGTTTTTTATGCAGTTGTAGCTATAGCGTAAAATAGTCCAGCAATTGGTGTAGACGTTGATACCAGTTTACATGCTTCAAAATAAGATAATTTGTTTTTGGTCATAAGTTCTTTAATAGCAAATTATTCTTTATATTTTGGGCAATTACGTGATCTTGCGGAGTGTTTTTCTCCACAATTGATGCACGTAATTGGCTGTTGGCATTTGCTACCTTTATGCAGAGGTTTTCCACACGCGCAGATCTGCTCCTTGGAGCAACGAACAGCTGTGTGACTAAACCTCTATCATTTAAAGCAACGCATTGGCGCCGAAGTATATGGCTTGACTGCAAGATTATAAAAAGCCCCTTTCACGTTAGTAGGAAGTTGTGGACGGTTAAATGTGAGTATACTAACCATATACTGACATTTAACCGTCCGTTTCTTGGCGATTTCTGTCTCGCATGCTAGATATGACCATTCGTATTTTCTACAATTTCCTCAAGCATGCAGTTTAAAAAGTATCTGCAGTAGACAATGCCCTTACTTGTATTCAGCGTTTTATGAGCTAAGATTTTACCGTTCATATCTCCAATTCTTAAGCATCTTAAAAGTTTTGTAGACTGAGCGGCTGAAACCGTTTCCACAAGAAAGCCATCTCTGACCTTCTTGACAGATTTGGTGTCACCAATCAGTCCATACAACGCTCTACTTATTAAGAAGGGGCTAACTTTGTCAAAGTTGCCCTCTTCTTTAGTGACCAGGATAAACCGAGGGACAGGTCCCGCCTTTTCATCATTGGCACTGTTTGACAAAATTACTTTGCCAGACTTCTTCCCTTTTGTCGAAGAAAAAGCTGGGGTGTTCAATTTGTCATCGGACGAGGACCGGGTACCATTATCCATTGGCACAACCTGATCAGTTGCACCAACTTCTAAACTTTTAACCACTGCGCTACCGGAGCATTGTTCTCCCACTCCGGTAGTTGCCAAATTCGATTTTGAAGCCCCTGTCAGATTCTACTGATGGCACGGACTGGGGGCATGATTTATTATTAAACATAATAAAAAATAAATTGCGTTTTACGTACAGCCAGGTTGGGAAAAAAAAGAAGAAGAAGGTAAGGGGTTGAAATGTAAATGATAGGAAAATAAGGAAAAGTAGCCAGGAATGGCTTTGGGTACATTTTGTTTGCCAAGAGTTTAAACTCCCGCCGGCATAGCTTGAGCAGAAGTTACTCAGCCCCCTCACCACAACAAGGTAGGTCCCACAAGGGGGTCCAACTGTTATTGTTAGTTAGTTAGTGCTACACACTTCCGCAATGCCGGCAATATTTACACATCAAGAGTATGCCGATATGATTTTTATTTATGAATACTGCAACGGGAACGTTAGACTGTTGCTAAATACCAACACCGCTATTTTAACAAAAGGGCCTCTTACAGAAGTGTATTTCAATCAATTCTTGTCACTTCCAGCAAAACCGGCATGATTTCCAGTGTAAGAATCACATCGGAACGAGAAATTCAGCGGGTCCAAAATCTTCAGAATAGTAACTTTGCCCTAAGGCCGCAATTTTGCAATCAGGTAAATCAAAATCATAGGCTATACCATTACATTTTGTTTACAAACAAATCCCAATTCACACTCGATGAAATTAATAATCATCATATAAACATTGATGGGCAGATGAGAATCCCTATGCCACGTTAGAAAGTAACTTTCAGCATCGGTTTAGTATTAATGTATGATGAGGAATGATCAGCAATCAACTCCTTGGCCCAAAGTGTGTTGGATAGACGTTTGACAGCAAACATTTATCTACAATTTTTGCAAAACTGTTTAACAGACTTACTGGATGATGTACCTTTAGATATACAACAAAATTTGTACTTCCAGCACGACGCGGTTACTGCTCATTTTAGTAATATAATACAAAACTACTTAGATAACCACTTTTCTGGCCGCTAGATCAGACAAGGAAGTCCACAAAATTGGCCGCCGAAGTCTCAGAACCTCAATCTTCTCGATTACTGTCTATAGGAGTGGCTTTTTTTTAGTTTATGCTACAAAAGTTTAAACAAAAAAAGAATTATTAGTCCACATTGTCAATTCTGCCGCTGTTATTAGAAATTACCAAAGTACCTTTATATATATTTTTTCTTTCATATCATGTCTAATTTTGTTGTAAATTGGCAGCAGTATAAATTGTTTTATTGACATAGCTAGAACTTTGCCTGCGTTACCGATAAGTAGACTGAGTACCCTAATGGTAGCGTTGCCGGTTTTAAACCCAAATAGCGTTTTTGGGCTAGGCTAGCTTTCTACCTAAAGCAATAAATAGCTCAAGCTCACAGAACCAATGACGCGCATCGATACAGAACTGACTTAAGACCATTCCGACCGCTACCTTGATTTGTAGTATTTTAACAAAAACGGCAACTTTGGCGTTATTGTTGTGTCATGTACAAGACATTTACGTAGATTAAATAAACATTAAACTAATTCAATTCATAAATACCAGAAACCTATACGTAAACAAAAACACCAAAATTATAAAAACACTATAGTTCTGAACGGAAGTTAAAAAACCAGCAACAGAAAGTTTACCTACATTACATAAACAACAAAACAGTGCAAGAATATGTTCAATATAAAACAGTCAAAAACAAGGTTTGTTCAAAAATTGAAGAATTAATTTGTACTCCCTAAATAAAAAAAACCTATATGAGTCTCAAAGAAATAGAACCTGCTAAAGCACAGAAAACCAACAAATGCGCAGTCACAAGTGATTAGAGCCCTAGGTAGCATATTTTAAAAACTTGTACTAAGAATTGAAAAACACAATAAATCACAATCCACTTTTAAAAATAAAAAGCATTAAAATTAGCACAATATGTGTGGAAGAAACCATCAAAAAGCTTAAAAAAAGAAAAACGCCAAGCCTAGATGAGATACCAAATAAAGTATGATGGCCTTGAACTAAATACACAATTAGAAGTCTTTTACCAAAAAATCTTTGACACGGGAACCGTAGCAAAATAATAAAACAAAATCATAATCAACTCAATCTTTAAAAAAAGAACAAGAAACGACCCAAAACTATAGAAGCAAACACACTGCTTAGTAGGCAGTACCATAAAAGTATTTATCCGGATCATAATACTCATCCTGCTAAAATATGAAGCAATAAGTGAAGAAAAACAAAGTTTTAGAAAAACTGATCGACCACTAATGCCATATTCAATAAAGTATAATATACCAACATTCATTTGTTTCATTCAAAAAATTAGTTAAGATAATCGAATAACTATACACTAACTCAACGACACAAATACTAGTCAATAATAACAAAACCAACAACCTACTTATATCAACTGAAATTAGACAGGGAAATCTACTAGGCCTTCTTCTATTTAATTTCTTGCCACTAATGAGCATTCGTTTAAAGTTTTTAATGTGTACAATATTTTAAGAAAACCTAACGGCAGTGGAAAATCCACAAAAGCAATTTTTTTCAAGATAGCAAACACTCGTAAATTAAGCAAATTTATTAGATAGTTTGAAACATAAATCAATAATAACTAAGGTAAAAATCATATCACGCTTAAATCCATTTCAATCTACCACATTTTCATATGTATTGAGTAAAAAATCACATAATTTTCACAGGTGCAAAGAAATCCTCAAATTGTCAGTCAGCGGTAGAAAAATCAAAGCAAGAAAACTCCATGTCTGTCATAATTGTTTATGTAAGGGTCCCATAGTCAATCAATGTAAGTCAGTATGTTAAAAGTGCAACACCAAGCATAATTTTTTTCTTCACAAGGATAATCCATTACAAAATTCTTCTAGCCAAATAACTAATGCCCAATTTTTGGATCCAACTATTCAAATGCATTTGGTACAAATTTTATGCAAGTCTTGTTGCCAGCAGTATCTGTTACTATAGTTTCTATTATTGGTAAAATCAACAACAATCTTACAACAGTTATTTGTAACAGTTTCAAGTTAACTGATAACATAACACTATTAGATTCTTGTTTCAAACACTCAGTTAATATTATCGTACTAATAGGGTTCTCTGCATTTTGAAAGCTTTTATATACAGGCCAAGTTTAATTACCTGTAATTCTTCATATACTACAAAAACTCGTCTAGAATAAATTGTTACTGACCCTAGAGAACCTTGTTTAGCTTTTTTAGTGCATAGTAATCTGAGTATAATAAAACATAAAACTCACAAAATTTTAGAAATCAAAACAAAAACTAGTTAAAAGAGTTTGTCCTGTTAAATAAAACGACTGCAAAATACATGTTTGTACAAAATACTAGTAAAGGTCCTAAAACATTTAATATTTCCATTGTATTTAAAGAATTTATTAAGAGACTCATTACAAACTTTGCAAAAAAAGTTTTCTTTCATTGAAAAAACAATTGCAAAACCATTCTGAATTATCTAATCGCTACTTTATGTATATAAAAGTACATTGATTAAGGTCACATTGCTTGTTTAGTTCTCAATCCAAATTGAGGACTAAGTTCCGTGGGTTTCAAGTAACTACTTTGGGGTATTTAAACAACCAAACAGCAGAGATTATTCTCTCTCTTTTTATTTTTTTTGCAAGCACATTTGGTATATCTCAAATATTTAAAAAAAATTGTTGGTACTTACAAGTAGAACCTGACCAGAGAACAGTATGAAGATTTTTGCCTATCCCCATCAAAACTTACAAGTTAAACACTGTCAATCAATGCATGGCTGCGGTCTTTTTTTGTTATTTGTATGGTGCACTACTTAATGCACTAAAGCAAAATGTCATTTCCCAAATTATCAAAAATTGCATTGCACAATACTCTGTACTATACTATGTTGACCAATTCTACAAATGTTTTAAAATAGCTCAAAATTAGCACTAACCTACTTAAAAAATCATATTTTGCTAACTTTGCATTTTAATTGGCTACACGTGCCAACCAGAAGCAATTTTCTTTCAAGAAGCGCCAATGCTAAAACTCTTAAAACATCTCTTCTCTGGTAGCATGTTTCCATCGGGCTTACTAAAAAAGAGTTGTTATGGGCTATAATATATAATATAATTATATCATGTTCATCCAGAGCTAATAGAGTAAAAAAAAACGCATAACTTTCCTTCAACTTCAACCAAATCTTACTTCAATTTTTATTCTAAAATGAATTGATGAGAAAAAAAATAACCGCTTATTGCTTGTGTGTTTGTAACAATTCGTAATTTTGTAAATCATTGCATGAATTGGAAAAGTCTCTTCTAGTGCTTATAAAACTGTCTCAGCGTGAGTAATTTTTTTTAAAACATAAATTATTAGTTAATAAAAAGCCATTAAAGCAATCTTTATCTTTATTGTTCTTTAATCCCTTTTTGAATTAATAAGTATGATCCGTGATTTGCAACTTCGGTCTGATACAAAAAATCTGATAATGTTTAGTAATCATTCCCTTGCCAAGCTAATTGATACACACAAACATTTGCAATTGCAGTTACTTTTGTACAATTTCAGAGAAAGATTTTGGATTATATCATAACAAAACCTTGTTAAAAAGTGATTTACTAATGAATACGTTGATTTTGTTTATCTCCTAAATCAACAGAATCAATAATACAAAATCTTTTTGTTTCAACCATCACTGCTATTCCATATTACTGAAATTGACTATAATTTAAGATCAAAGATTGTAAAAAAAGTTCCAAAATATTAAGTTCAAATTTATGCCTTTTAATTTGTTTCAGCACAAACGCAATGTACCTAAAAAAAGTTCAAGTATAATCCTATAATTATTTGTAGTGGTAGAATAAGTCACGTTTAGTTTAGTTTATATGTATTAATTAAATTGATGTAAAGCACGATTAATGGTAATGTCGAGATTGTTGTACATTCCAAACGAGTTAATGTCAAGAATAATGCTAACACCTCGATATGGAATAGCATATATAGCATTGACCTATCAGGTCAGTATTATACAGTATTAATAATATGATTATAAAATATACCAATTTAATAAAGCATTTAAATAATGACATCGTAATATTATTACATTATTACATGTGCGATTTTGCCAGCCAAATTATAAATTATTATTGTGAAGAAGACTGAGCTGGTAGTCAACACAATGGGTGGATCCGCATCAAAAGAAGAAGTTATCATCGTCCTAGCTAGGAATAGTAGCTGACAAATAAATGCATCATCAATGGAAATTATGTAATGCATTGGATTAGGACTAATGGTATTAATAATTTTAGGAGCTATTATAATTTGCTTGGGCCAAAGCATAAACAAAGCCATTACCAGGAAAGTGCAAATTGAACTCTTCAAAATCCAGAAAACAGTTTAAAGAGCCAAACATACATTATGTAAATAAACATAAATGGAAGATTTAAAATTATTAGATACAATTATATTAGAAATAGAGTCAATAGATACAAATTTAAATAAAGATAATCAACAAAGGCAAAGCGATTTAAAAACTATTAACCGTAAAATGACAAAATTGTATAAAATAGGAAAAGCATTAAAAGACTGAAGAACACAGTTTAATGGGAAGGTTCATAACGCAACATTTGACATTAAAACGGAATCCAGCTTGTTGCCTGCAATGGACAACAAAGAAAATACCACAAAACAGTTGATAGACGCTATAGTGCTATACGACAACCTTTGTGTTAAAAGCAAAATTATCACAAATCGCAAAAATTTATAGCAAAAATGCAAAAAAAACCTATTGTAAAAGCAGTCGCCAGCAGCGCTATTGGTGGAATTGCTTTCCATTAAACAAAAAGAGAAAACTGTCAATGAATATGGAAGAAATATCGAGTAACTAATGGCAAAAACTTACAAAAAAACTAACTAACGGAATTACTGTTGCAGCCAAAAAAGATGGGTCCTATAAGACAAGGCTCACACAAAACGTATTATACACTCAAAGACAACACAAGAACCAGCTCCAGAGATAGTCGGTAGAAATTTAAACGTAAAGCAATCTAATTTTAAGTCAAATAGTTTGAATCGGTACCATTTGAAGTGTGTCATAGGCAACTTTGCTTTAACTTAAAAAATATGTACGTTGCTTACTCAAATAGAATCTACCTTAAGTTTTTGTTCTATATCTCCCTTGTCCCTTGCCAACTTCTTGATTAGTCAACCTTCAATGATCCCAAAATCCAGGTTGTCTAATTATCAAAAATTGCACCAACTTTATCATAACTTATAGAACAAATAGAGTAAGAATATGTCTCCATGCTGCAGTAGCGTTTTAAGTAGCATAATAACTACTCAGATCTTCAAGCAAGAGCTTTAATTTTTGTTAAAGATAATAACTCCCTACCAATGCAATAAAAACTTGTAGTCTAGTCAAAGTAGCTATTCACCTCTAAAAAATTCCAAAAGTTTTAAAACTTTGTACACTGATTTATAGGTACCTAATAAAGGATAAACTAAAAGTCCTAACAAATATGACACAAGCTCTAGCGGCAATCACAAAAAACAAAGTTTTTTTTTTCGTTTATTTGTTAACATCTCAAGAACTGTAGGTCGGAGGTAAATTAACTTTAATAACAATGAAAGCTGATAAAATTTGCAATAAAATTGATCATATACATTTTGTTAGTATTTTTAACGGTTACATAGTTAATGATTGATGCGTTTTTTTTCAACAACAAAATTAATACGGCACAATATGGGAAGTTATACATTTGCGAGAAACTGGGATCAACCGGCTGGCTCAAACTTCCAACCCCACTGGTCTGGAAAAAGTTGATTTCCTAGCCCAACTTGGATTTGGTGGTATACACAAAAAACATGCTGCATCTTCTGTGGGCAACAGCGCATAGAGGTCTGGTTAAGCATTCAAAACTGGTTTGGTAAAAGCTTTGTAACAATGCATGTTAAGGGAAGTTTGCTTGTGAGGAGCATTGTACCATGCCAAGAGTATTTTGTTTCCAGCTTTAGCTTTATTACATTAGTAAAACTTTGCAGTGTATATTGCTTCTTGAACAAATTAAAACAGACAAGTTTTCATTTTCAAAATGTAGCGAAAGTCGTATCACATCCGCTGAATGCTTGTACAAAAAGTATGCAGTTTTTTATTCCTATAGTTTGCAATTGTTGACTCGAACGTACCTTCCATTCTATTTTGTCTTGGCTTGGTTTAACAAATAATATCTGTCATTCAGATAGGGTTAAAGCCATAAAGAAGACAAAAAGATCAACATATTTGCCAACTATTGTTACTTTGCCACTAGTTTAGGATTTTATCACTCTTGTGCGGATGATTAATTTAGCAGTTTTACTAGATTTTTGTTTTGTTTTAATTCCATGGTCGTGAAGAGCAGTTAAAGAGAATAAAATGTCTGGATTTAATGTGTTGATTAGAAAGAAAACCATCATGTTTAAGTGTGTTTTGTGTTTAAAGTTTATGTCAACTAATCTCTTTAACTTGTACTTTGATTTTATTCAGCTGTCTACGTACTGGATAGTGCCGCTGAATAGCCATCAAACGCTAAGGTACAGCTCAAATTGTTGATATTAAAAAATTTTGGGCCACATTATCTTGTGTAACAGTTTTCCTCCATCCAAAACGATGTCAAAATTGGAAAGATTTGCTTCTTCTTGTAGTACAGAAAAAGTGTTGTATAAGGCGGATTTTTTTGTTTTTGGCATTCCAGTTTTCTCAAATAAAGATAAAGGGAAAGGAACAAGCTTATGTTATTCGTAGTTGTTTAAATCCTTATTACTCAGCTTGTTGATAGCTATCCATAGAAACATTGTTATATGGTTGATTACCACTATTCTCTATAAACAAAGAAGGTAACTAACTAACACTACAATTTGACGCGTATGCCACGCGTATCGTGAAGGCTATATTGAAGGGAAGGCAGGTAGTTGGGGTAAGGGGGAGGACTGTCAAAATAAACGGAAGACCAAACAAAAAATACCGGCTTCTTGGCTCCTAACAACACAAAAAACTTTTTTCTATTCTTAAGCGCCCTATAAGTCAGTAACCACTGTAAATACAAAAAAATGTATATGATCATTTTTATTGCAAATTTTATCAGATTTCATTATGTATATAGTTTTTTACCTACAGTTTTTGAGATATTAACAATTTACCTCTAAACCTTGTGTTATATTTGTCAGGACTTTTAATATATTCTTTATTAGGTACTTATTAATCGGTGTACAAAACTTTAAATAAAGTTTGGAATTTTTTAGAGGTGAAATCAATATTTGAGTATATTTCACTGGACTATTAGAAAAATCGTAAAATTTTCATACATACCAAGAAAGCATTTCTCAATCTTTTGTCAATGTTTTCATTTATTATCGTTGTGTCGCCGCCGCTAGTAGTCAACAAGCACTCAAAAGTGTAAGACTTATTTTAATATATTTAACTTTAACACAACTTTAGTAGGTTTAATAAGCTGATGTCTATCATAATTGAATGCACAAATTCACAAAACTCTGCACTAATTCTGCATTAAAAACTAAAAAAATGTTGTAAAACTCAAAGACCCTGCTCAGAGATATGACAAAAATTAATGTAAATGTATTTTTTAATAACTTTAGACAAAGAATATCCTGTTTCAATTTAAACCAACCTTTTTTCAACACCCCGTATAAAGTTATTTAATTTTTTTGCTACATACTATTTATTTTAAATTCATAATGTTAATTATAACTGTTACTACAATTTCAATTGTAGCTGCCAATAAAACAGACAAATCAAACCAACAATATTAGGTATTACAAAAGCTTTATTAATACTATATAAAAAAAGTTAGGCTACTAAATAAAACCAGCAAAGCATGATAGGTTTGTTTGAATGGAGACACTAAAGTGTTTGATGTCATCAAGCAAATACGTAGCAATAAAAATAAAAACATTTACGAGGTAATGAAGTATCAATAGTTTAGTTTAATTGAGTATACAAACACAAATACAAATAACTATTTTATAAAACAACAACGTTTTTAAATTTTATAAATAATTAAACCTTGCTTCTGCTTTTTAAATTAATACTAATTTTACAACATTCTATTAATATACAATCAAAGTAATTATAGTAAATTATAAAAGCAGCAACCGTCAAAATTTTCTTGTATAACCCATCAATTTAATTATATTATTAATTACAGTATGCAATAATAAAAGAAAATTCGACACTCTTAGATATAATAAAGCAGATCGGTAATACAAATTTTGACGTTTCGTTAATTAACCTTCATTGGCATTTCCTCGTTGACATGTAATTAATTTTGAGCTAGTGCGGAAATTTGATTGCAATAGAACCAAAAATAATTAAATCTGTACTATAGTAAGACAAAATATAATTGCAAAAAATATATTTAATCCTAAAATAAAATTCTATAAATATAAAAATAAACATACCAAGAAATTCATCAATATTGATTTGGCTTACCTATAACAAAAAATATATAAATTAGTACACAAGTAAATTGAAGTGGATCATGAAAAATATTAAATTACAAATGTTTATAGACTATAAGTAATTCATACTGATAAGCGATGCGATACTGCCTGCGGGAGTCTAGCTTTCAATCGAATGAGTTTGTAATAGGTCATAAGGGCTTCATTTCAAAAAGCATTTCTATAAAGTTAAATAAATATCAACAAAACTAGGGATAAAATAAAATATAAAATTTGTAGTAAAAGATTACTTTACAAAGTGTATTTTTTTAATCATTTTATTATTGACTATTCTTTAATGGTAAAATGTAATTTATTTAATAAAATACGTTTTGCAAGATTCTGTTAAAATTTGTTTTTTAATATTTTTAAATTAAGCCGATTCTATGTAAATGGGGTATCTATCTTATAAGAAACCTAGTGTATTTTTTTTTATAAAATGTATAAAAAGCTAAGAAAAATATTAAAAACATTTACTAAATAGATAATGTGGATTTTAACACTAATACTGTAACCGTTGCCCAACAAAAAAACATTGCAAATTGGATTGATAGAAAATGTAAAAAAAAAGATAAAAATATACTAAAAAATAGAAAAAAAGTTGGATTCAGAGCAGCTACTTTAATTAAAACTAAATCATTAAAAAAATACTGATTATGTAAAACAAAGTTAGAAAAAAATTAACTGTAGATTAAGAACCAAAAATAGCAAAAAAATAAATAACAAAAAACAATTTTTAAAATTTATAGAGTTAGATGGATATTTTATCTTGAAGTAAAAAATGCAAAAAAAAGTTTTTAAACGTTTATTTTAGCAAACTCGTAGTTAGCACTCAACGTGTTAAATAATTTAAATGCTTGTTAATCCCGGAAAAAAACTGTTCCAAAGCTTATACATTGAGAGATATAACCCGATTGGATTATTAAAAGTATTTTTGATCATTACAAACAAACCAAAAACTTATATACCATCTAATCTAATAGTTGCTATTACAAAATAGTTAACTAACTTAAAAAAGTTAAAGTTTGTTTATAATGAAAACTTGTTTAAGACCAAACAAATAATATAAAATCAAATGCAATTAGGTTCAAAAAAAAAATAGTATTTAACTTTAAAAATAGTTTTAAACAATTTCAAAAATTATAGATTGCCTACTTGGCTCATTTTTATAAAATAAATAAAACAGTTCTATTTTATCTAAAATTATTGTAGAGAACGCAAGACTATTTCACATGTTTTGCATTTTTTTCTTATATTTAGAAGAGGCTGTACTCACTACCATTCTTTCTCAAAAACTCTATTGCCTTGCAGTATTACTTTCTCAGATCATGTCAATGCACTTTTTTTTTAAATATTACGAAGCTGTCTAAAAGGTGAATTTCTCCGCGCTAGACCGGCGCCACTTTCCACAATAGAAAGAGACAGTTTTCTTGGCGAAACGTGAGTCAGTTACTGCCTATAAGCCTTGAAGTTACGTTATACGTATTTGTCAAATTTTAATTTGTCTGACTGAACGAGTTAAACAACAGTACTGCTTAACATTTTGTCAAAAGCTTAGTGATTCTCAAAACAAAACAATTCGTAAGGCTATGGGAGCTTTTGTTGGCTGATCGTAAAGAACTCTCGTCTTGTCTTGCGGTTGTACGTCCTGTACAACCGCAAGACAAGACGAGAGTTGCTGGTTACTACCAACTATGAACCTTAGTTTCGGAACACAGTTGTATATAAGAGATGAGTCATAGGTGTACGGATACGACGCAAAAGTAAAAACCCAGTTGTCGCAATAAAAACATCCCTTCTCGCCAAAGCCAAAAAAAGACGCGACAGATGAGATGCAAAATCAAAAATATACTAACAGTGTTCTTTGATATCCGAAGAATTCTGCATTACAAATATGCACCGGAACGACAAACAATAAAAAAAATACTATCAAGAAGTTTTTTCCCGACTTTATGATGCCGTTCGGCACAAAAAACCAGACTTCTAAATTGGAAAAAAGTGGCAGTTGCATCACAACAATGCTTCTCATTTATCGCACCTGATACAGATTTTCTAGGCAAAACATAGAGTTCTAGTTGTTTGCCATCCTACTTACTTTCCAGACATGGTTCCTTGCTACTGGTTATTTTTGAACTTGAAAATACTATTAAAGGTATCCCGATTTCAGAGCTTAGAACAAATAATGTAGAAGGTATCAACGGAGTTAAACGGCAAAAGAAGACTTTCAGAAGTGTTTTTGGCAGTGAAAAGAACGGCGAGTCAAGTATGTGGAAAGACCTGTTTTAAAAAAGATTAGAGCCACTTTACAGAGTCACTGTTCTAGTTTTATTTTTCTTTTCAGTTTTTTAGTGTTGTTTCTTTAGCTTTTAATTATTACTAATTGTTGTGTATATGCCACTAAAAGGTGTAGTGATTTTCATCATAACCCGTAGAGTTGGGTGAAGCGCCTAATTAAATTCTCGGCGCATAATTTGTCGCAAATTCAAGCCCCAGCGACGGCAAAAAACTTTTAAAAAAATGTGGCATTTATTAATTCAGGATGTTAGTATAATATATAAATAATTTATTTATTTTATTTATTTATTTATTTATTTACTTAACGGAGGCCATTACAAGTATGAATATATACAGTTTAAAAATACAATAACTAATATATAAAATTACTAATACTAAAATTAAAAATTAAAAGTAACATTTAATATACATAAGATCACGATTGTGTGTAAAGGGCACGACGCAGAGTATTAAGAAAATCCCTAAAAAAATCTACATTTATCTTATTAGCATGCCGCAAAATACGTGTAGACGCAGAATGTTGTGCATAATCAGTACGTCTATATGGGACATAAAATAAGTGGTCACTGCGTAAAAAACGAGCAGGAACATGAATACCAATTGAAGTAAGAAATTCAGGACAATCAATAATTCCATGAAGCACTTTAAAAACTTACGTAACGTCAAAGTTAAAAACGTCTTTTCTCAAGACTGATCAAATTAAAAATAGACAGCAGTTCCTCGTAGCTGCCAACAATGTTGCATTTATATGCTAAGAAACGAACAAATTTTTTTTGAATCTGTTAAACTTTTTCCTTACCTACTGAGGTATAAGGAGACCACACATTAGAGCAATATTCGAGGTGTGGGCGTACTAAGGCGTTGTAAAGAATAATAATAGTTTTAGGATCCCAAAACTAGTTGGAATTGCGCTTTACAAAGCCTAACAGCTGATATGCTTTAGCCACAATGATATTGATATGCAAAGTAAATGATAAGTTAGAGTCAAACGTCACGCTTAAATCACGAATAGTGTTAACCCTCGACAGCGGTTTATCCATCAGGGAATATCTATATACTACCGTAGACTTACGCCTAGAAAATGTCATGACTTTGCACTTATTCAAGTTAAGTGATAGACAATTAGTCTGACACCAACTAGAAAAAGTCTGCACCTCCTTATCAAGTAGTGAAGCATCGTCTAATGTATGAACTCTCATAAAGATTTTTATGTCGTCAGCAAACAATAAACAGCCCGCATTTGTAAAACAGTTTACTACATCGTTAATTAAAATATTGAACAACAGAGGTCCTAGGTGTGATCCATGAAGAACCCCTGACGTAACGTCAATACTATGCAAATCGCATTTACCAATGCGAACAAGTTGAGATCTGTCCGATAAATAAGATTGAATCCACTGTAATAGGATGCCATCAATGCCAATACAACGCACTTTACTAATTAGTATTTTGTGATCAACGGTATCAAAGCCTTTTGAAAAGTCAGTATAAATTGAATCTACCTGAAAACGGTCTTCAAGCGCATCAGTAATATAAGCTTTATACAATAAGAGATTGGAAGATGTTGATTTACCAGTTCGAAAACCGTGTTGGTTAAAGGCAATTTCCGATTGCAGAGAGGTAGACAAGTGTCTTGTAACTAGCTTTTCAAAAACTTTTGGCACAACCGATAAAATGGATATAGACCTATAGTTTTTAACATCATTTTTGGCACCAGCTTTATGTATTGGAGTGATAAAAGCTTGTTTCCAGCAAGTTGGAGAAGTACCAGTAGTTACAAATAAATTAAATAAAAAGGTCGGCTTAGGGCAAATGAACACTTGTTAAGGAATGAAGCAGCCAATCTATCAGTCCCTGGACAGTTGTTGGATTTCAATGCTGATAGTTCATCAAGTACGTCAGATATTTTTAGAATAAGACGCAATTCATTTATACGAGTATAAATAGATGGGAAGGTATAGTTATTGGGCAAACCCGAAAATGTAGATAGCGGTCTATAAACAGAACCAAAAAAATTTGCAAAGAGATCCACTATACCATCAATTTGAGAAACACCATTTGTAAAAGTAGAAGGAATCTGATTGCTACTACGTTTAGATTTGACGTATCCCCAAAAAGCATTAGGATTAGATTTAATCGAATCTTCTACCTTTTTAATGTGATTAGAATAACACGTATCAGCCAATTGCTTACATTTATTACGGGTAGCACTAAATTTGAAATAGTCAGTTACTGTACCAGATATCACATATAATTTGTGTAATTTTTTTTTAGTAAATACTAGGTCTTTCAGTTCACTAGAAAACCATATAGAAAATTTATATGTTTTTTTACAAGTCCCACTATTTTTTGGAACACAGAGGTAAATTATGTGAAAAATAATAAAATAAAAACAAGAACATGTTTCATCAATGTTACAATTTACAAACATTTCATCCCACCTTGTATTGATGAAAGCATCATTTAAAGAAACGTAATCAGCATCTTTAAAGTTATATGCAGGTGCGTCATCGTTGTTGTACCAAGAGTTGTCCGATGAATCATGTGTAGAGTCAAGTTTTAAAACAAGATCTAATGCAGGATGTTGAGGATTGCATCGTACAATAAAAAACTGAGATTCAGAAACGGTTATGTTTGAAAAAAGTGACGAATGCGCAAATAATAAATCCAGCAGTACTGAATTGATGTTTAATATGTGATTCAGCTGATACAAATTACTATAACCAAACGTGTTAGCAACTAATATGGCTTTATGGCAAGTAGACTCGGTTCCTACACCGTATTCATCATTAATCCAACATGCACGTGGCAAGTTGTAATCACCGACGATAATGACGGTATTGCTCTCGCTAATTGATTCAACGCTTACACAGTGGCGTTGATAAACCGAGTAGTCTGAGCCTGGAGTAATATATACTGTTCCAAAGACCAATTTAATACTGCCAATATTGACGCAGACATATAACTCCTCATAGTCAGAGCAGTGATTTAATATTTTGTAAGAATTGTACTTAAACCCGTATGACACTGTCCATAATTATGTCTTGAATTATATATATAATTATAGATCAGACCATTCGAGTGTGTAAAACACACAAATTATCAAGGTCACAATTATATCTTGAAAAATTAGAACATGTTCTATTTTCCCATCTATAATCAACGCGAACTTGATGTGCGCATATTATTTTGTATTTTTAATTTTTTTTTCAATTTTACCACTGCAACTCCACATATATCAATTGCTATCACTTTTTTAATTTGTTCTGCTTCCATTTTTTATTATTTTCATTAATTGTATAACTAACTGTAGCAATAATCAATTCAAAACAAATGACATAACCAGCAAAGTGTATAGATAAGGCGCAAGCGTGGTTTTATAAATATATAAAGAATTATATACAGTGTCATACAGGACATAAATTTTTTATATGGAATTATTGCACTAATTCTATTAAAAATTATATATATAATTCAAGACATAATTATAGACACGTCCACGTAGTTTGGATGTTACAATATGATCGCGATCGCACCGGTAGACCTTATAATTAGAAAACCCTAATTCCAAATTATTATTTGAGCTAGTTAGCCACGTTTCAGTAAATATAAAAATGTCATGCCCCATAATAGGTATAGTCGAATTGAGCACAGCAAGTTTAGTCCTTAATCCGCGCACATTTTGGTACTCAAGTTCTTCAAATCATCACATTTTGCGTATTCAACAGATGCACGTCTTGTAGTTGATGCCGTTACTGCGATGTTGGAGGGTTGGTTGTCGTTGTCGATAAAAAATTAGTTGTTCTTGGAGCAATATGTTTGCGGCGTCGATTGGTGAATAAACGAACAAATACTTTTTGAGGCCATTTGTCTGCATTCAATATATGATTGGTATCGCTATCGTTTCCATTTTCAGTAGCCACTACACCAATTTTAAATGAACTGTATAAGTTATGTTTGGTTAGCGAAATGCATGCAAGGTCACTTAAGCCCATATTTAGTTCCAAATACTTTATAATATCTTCAACACTGGTAGTAGGAGCACAGTTGTTAATATGGTAAAAATTACAACGTTTTGCAGCTTGAATGGATTGATTGATGGCTGTTCCACAAACAACAGCAAGTTGTGCCTTAGTTGTATCATTAGTATTAGTCAACACGGCTTGATATTTAGGCTTAGATGTAGGCTTTGTACTTTTAGTAATAGGCAGGTCACTATTAGTTGAAGAAGTACTGGCAAGATAAACAATAGGGGTAGTCGGCGCTTTTAAGGGTTTAGGGGCTACCATATTAGTGCTATTTACAATAGTAACACAGTTTTTAGTTAAATCATCATTAGTGTTAGTTAAATTTGCCAATTTCTCTTCAAGTAGTTTGTTGACTTGCTTTAAAATAAAGGTTTTATCAACAAATTCAGCAATTAAAATATCTTTATGGTTAAGAATTTTTTGAGATGACTGTTCTCTAGCGCTAACGTCTATTTAACTATAATTACATTTAATATAAGAGTGTAAGTAAACTAGATTCTATGCCTTGGCAGTATCTACAGCGTCTACATTCTCTCAATTAACGGGTGCAATAGTATATATTTGTGTTTTTAAAAGCATTTTCAAAAGAAGTTGGTATAGTAGTAGCATATACGTAAACCCTAACTTATCGGCCAATGCAACTGAAAAAAAAAAAGACAACTAAACTTTTCTTACCACTTTTTTTTGCCCATTTGTTTCGGTTAAGTGCAAGTTTTTAATAAAAACTAAAAGGCATGAACTAGATTTGCAAAAAACTGAGGCGGCATGGCTATCGATAAAGAAGACTAATAGAGGAAATAGGAAAATACAGGCAAAAGAACAAATAATATCCATATGGAAGAAAATTAAATGCCTCAGAGTTACACTTAAAACAAAGAAATAGAACAGGTTAAGGAAGCAGCAAGAAAAACAAAGAAAATGGAGGAATGTTTAGTAAACTTATGCCAAACAAAGAAGACCAGGAGAAGGAACAAAAAGGCTAATAGTAACGGTGGCTAAAAGTAAACCAATGTACGCCGCAAAAACATAAAAAGAGGCCTTAAAGACAAAACAAAACAGGAAATAAATAAAAAAAATCACGAGAGCAAGCTTGTTAAGGATTTGCAGGGCTTATTGGGTAATTGAAGCAACATTAACCACAAATTTAATGGTAGATAAAAGATTAGACATAAAAAAACTGGTAAATAAAGGAATTAGTAAACAATAATCAAAAAGACGGCAAGAAAAAATACGATAGAACGATAGCAGAGAAAGTGCAAAGAAGAAAAAAAAGAATTAACAAGAGAACTACTCACCGGACATGAAGCCTTTGGTAAGTATTTACAAAAAATAAATAAGATGAAAAAAGAAAAAAGATGTATATTTTGTTAAGAAGATACGCATGACGACGCAGAACATGCGCTAATAGAGTGCAAAGCGTGGGAAGAAGATATTAAAAACAAGCACTCAGATCAAAAGCTGCAGAAGACAAAAATAAGAAGAGGAAAAAGTCAAATAAAAGCAAAAATCAAAGAAAGCCAAGACAACTATGTTTACCAATCAAACTGAATGAATTGGCTAAGCAATTTCTATAGGTAGATACGCCATCTCAAAACAGTCAAAATACATCTGGCAACCAAAGAACACGAACTAATTACAAACAGAGATTCTAAAATCTCAATAGAAGTAAAACTAGCAAATCTAAGACTACCATACATTTAATGAAGCTACACAATATATTTATAAAAGAAAGAAAATATCAATAAAAAAAAAATTAATAAAGTATAAAAAAACTAAGAAGAATAACACATGGAGAAAAAAGAGATGGATGTCAGTGTAAGAAGTATGGCAGAAAAAGAAGGTATAGGGAGAGAAGATCTGGAGACAGCATGTGTTGCCGCAACAAACTGTGTGATTTTTGAGAGGCCGAAACAAGCCCACTTCAAACTAGTACTACATTAGTGACAATGACAAAGACAAATTAACAGCAAGACCAACGCAAAAAACAAAACCAAAAGTGCCTGTATTCACAACGTTGCAATATGCTTTTCTCTTTCCTTTCTATAAACATTAAGCGGCTTAACAAAGTTATTCACAGCAGCTTCTGCTTTGTGTGTAGGGAAAAGATTGATTTTTCTTAAACACATATACAGGGTGTCCGGAAAATACGTGTACAACGTTTGACGACAGACTCCTGACGTCAAAATAGGTCGATCTAAGCCGACTTAGTTATATCCAAAATTGTCTCGTTTAGCCGGTAGAGGGCGTCAAAAAAAACAAAAGTATAACAAAGTTGAAAGTATCTATTGTAAGAAACTAAGTAAAACAAAAACATTACTTAAGCAAATGTGTAAAATGACCGCCATCTTGCTGAATACACTTATTAACACTCTTTAAAAAAATGATATTGGACCCTATCTAATGTCTCGGGATTATTAAAATGGTTGCCTGCATTTAAAATCCGCTGCAATAAATCATCGCGTGTGTTTACCGGAGTCTTGTAAACTTCTGTTTTAATAGCGCCCCACAAAAAGAAGTCACACATATTTAACTCAGGAGAACGTGGTGGCCATTTTACTGGTGCATCATTGCCTCTTCCAATCCATCGGTTGGGATATTGATGATGTAAGTATTGCCGAACGGCAACGGAAAAATGGGGCGGGGCACCATCATGCATATACCACATTTCCCTCCGAAGTAAAAGGGGCAAATTTTCCAGAAGAATTGGTAATGTGTCTTGCAAAAAATTTAAATAAATATTTCCATCTAACCTGTCTGGAATAACAATGGGACCAATAAGGTAGTGATCAATAATACCTGCCCAAATATTAATTTTAAATTGATGCTGATGATGTGCAACTTTAATGGCATGTGGATTCTAAGAGACGGGTACTGGTACTTGGTTTTTCTTCAACTCTTTCCAGAATCATCTCTTCTGTTTCCACAGTTCGAGTTGTTTGCATACGACCCCTGCCTTCAAACTTTTTCTCAAAACTGCCCGTTTCCCGAAGATGACGCTCAATATTGGCAAATGTTTGGTGGTTTGGTATTCGACGGTTAGGAAACCTCTCCATGTAAACCCTAACACTCTGACGCCCATTTCCTTGACAAAACCCGTATACCAGGAGCATGTCAACTTTCTGAAAGTTTGTATAATTTTCCATTTTTAATGGTAAAATGAACTTGTAATTCAAGAATGTTGATCGTATACTTGAGTAAATTTCATAGACTGGTGACAATTTGTCTATAATTGTCAAATTATTAAACGCCATAGCAACAAGGTCACTTAAAAAATTATTGTTACAGGTAATTTCTTTTTAATATTTACAAATTTAGTTTAGTCCAACGACCCCAACCTCAGAATCAGCCAACGCCTGCCAGACTATTGCATCGTTCTACAGCGGAGGTAACCGCCATAAAAGAGGCAGCAGAGTGGTTGATGGTAAATGGGAACCCTGGTGAACAGATTCACATTTACACCGATAGCCAAGCTGCTCTCAGTGCAATTACTAGCGTGTGCACTAACTCAACAGTGGTCTCTAACTGTCGGAGAAAGCTGAACGAACTGGCAGCACACACAAACTTGAGACTTATGTGGGTACCAACCCACAGCAAGATCCCAGGTAACACAAAAGCAGATGAGCTAGAAAGAATAGCACAAGCTTGCACTCAACCGAAGTACTACGGGATATTGGTATTCCATTTGCCTCGTGCAAGGAAACCATAGCCGTAATAACCTCGAACCTAGCGGAGCGAAGGTGGAGGGATAAAGACACCTGCGAGGTAACCAGGCAAGTATGGCCTCACCAAAACAAAAAAAGAAACAGCAACACACTTTAAAAAGAAACAATATTAGACTGGCAGTGGGAGTCATCACGGGACACTGTCCCATTGGCAAACACGCGGAGAGACTGGGTATAGCAAAGCGGGACTACTGCAGAGGCTGCCTGGACAAGGAGGAAGAGGAGAGTGTTCAGCATTACTTATGCCAATACACGATTGCTTTTTTTTGGCCGACCTTTCTTTGATGACCTCTCTAACCTCGCATCACTAGATGCGCAGACTCTCATGAGGTTCATTCAAGGCTCAAAATGGTATAACAAAATCCCCTAACTCCTTAGGAGATTGTACTTTTATGTACTGTGGTAACACAACGAGCCTATCTGAAGCCTATGTGAGCGTTAGCTGCCATTTAAACCTAACCTAACCTATTGATAACATTGCACAATATTTTTTTTTTTTAAATTTGCAATATTTCAATAATTAACTTTTTGCTCATAATACAACAATTAGATGTTATTTTAATTTAGTCAAATGACGCTAATTTTATTGTCACACTCTAAACAAATTTAAAAAAAATACCAAAAAATAAAGTTTGAAGTAAATTGTAAAATTTGGTTAATACATTTGTTTTTGCTAATGCTACTAGAAGTTTTTAAACTGTAAAAACATCATCAAATTGACAGTGCTTAACAACCCATATATGAATTATTGCAAAAATTTTGTTTACAATTATAAATTTGTTAAATAAATTATAAACTTTAAGCAATTTTAAACACTTTTTTAAATACTTTGTACTTTATTTAAATGTTTATTTTTAAATAACATTACAAGTTTATAGAAATAAAAGAATAATTTTCTAGTTGAAAAACCTTTTTAGTTTTTAAAGAAAGATTTTGCAACCAACATCGTTCTTTTCAAGAAATAATTTTACTTTGTCTTGCTAGCCTTATGACAAACTTATATAACCATAATAATAATTTCCAGAGTTGTCACAAATTAAATTAAAATATCACAGTTTTGTTACAATTCAACTTTGTTCTTTATACATTATACAATAAACCACAATATTGTTTTTTAGATAGTACTTTAACTTTTTATACTAATTGTGGCAGATAATTATATGTTGACCATATATTTTTTCTCCAAATAAAATTATAGTAGCTTATAAACAATATATTATACAAATATTATTGTCCATTACTATGTAATATTTCATATTATAAAAGAAAAATCAATTACTCCTTAGTAATTGCTTTATTTCATCATGTAATACAAGTCTAAACTTCACAAGCATTCACTAAATACACATAAAAGAGTAGGTTTTAATAATAAAACGTCTTATTTAGTCCTTTTAAAAAGAAAAACATTTTCAAAAGTCTAGGTGTGAATGAATAAAGGATGCTGAAATCTTTCAGATTCACTCGTATAAGAAAAAAAGAAGATACACTTGGAGAGCAACGAATTCCCTAATGTTGCTTTTAACGTATTCTACAAGGATTTCTATAACAAATATTGATAAAAACAAGAATTTTCCATTATTTGCCGTGTGTGTTTTAGACGACATGTATTCAAATCGGATTTTCTATGATGCGAACGATCCTTTTATATAAATATCTACTCCTATACAATATTGAACGTAAAAATATTGTGTATTTGATTATAGATAGATTTAGTTCAATATATAACAACATGTATTTTGCATATTTGCATTATTAGTCATTATTTTATAATTGTTATATTTATGCTAAATAGTTACACAAGAACTGTTATTAAAATATTTTAATTAATTGCAGCCTTTTAACAACATCAGATTTTTTTTATATAACAGAATTATTGCGTGATAAAGTAAAGTAAGATGAGATGATTCCAAACACCATGATTTCAGTATGCGAGTACTTCTTTGCACCATATCATTTTTACAGGAAAAGATAAAAAACACATGAATAAAAAATATGTACAATCAGGGTTAACGAAGTTATTTAAAGTTGTAAACCGCAGATCATTAGATACAGCTACTATCCAGGCCTAGACTAGATTTAGGTTAAAGCCCTGGATTCTGTAATGTTCCATGATGTTCTTACAGTGAGGAACTCTGCCCTACTTAATAAGCCCTCGTAACATGCAAGTGCTCGGGAGAAAAGTGGACAGATTCCCCGGTTTTCTTCCGCGCGCAAAAACATACTCCAAGCATTAATCTGCTTACAATGCAGACATACAAATAGATTAAATGTTCAAACTCACGCACACTTTATTTTTTGTTAGATTATATTTTATGTTGGATATAGTCAATACTACTAAATTGGCAGTTGAAATTTGTACACTGCGTGCTTAAAAGGGACACAGTATATAAACTATGTGCAAAAGCCTCTTCCGAAACTTTCCCTAGAATTTGTGTCTCCCGATCAATCTCACAGTAGCTTTAAGGGATTTATAGTAAATCCCATTAGCTTTTTTTATACCATAATCCTTCCGCCAATGTATAAACATTTAAATCATTTGAAGTTTTTGTTTGTTTAATGGGTCGTAAAAATAGTTTCATAGTTGGAAAGGGGATGCTGTTGGTGGTGTATATTAAATGACGCTAGTGTCGTTTTTTATGCAAGGGACTTGAGTTATATAAATATGCAAAACCGGGGAAGCCATTCTAAACCTGCTTGCTGCGCCATCATTTACCTTGCCAAGTGCCCCACAGAATCCAGCATGAATTAATTTTAAACTAAGCAAGATAACCTCGAAGACCCAAAGGTCATTCATATTATAAGGTTAACTGAATATCCTAAGCAGCTAAGGGAAATCTTCTACTACTTGAATAATATTGAGCCGGGTTGGTTGACAAAATATAATTTGTATTTTTAACCCTATAAATAGTAAGTATTAGTTTTGTAACCTTGTAGTTTATATAAATATTTGCTGAGGTGTTAAAATGATGAAACATATTACATAGCATAATAATAGATGAGTTATTAAGCTATATAAACACATTAAAATGTTTCCTGTATATATCAGGTATACGCAAGGAAAATGGTTTACTGCAACCTAATGCAAGTAACCGGATGTTTACCTATTGGAAAATTATATAGAGTAAATGATTGAATACTATTTTTGTATAATTAACTTTTACCTAATACCGTAGTCACTGCTTTGCGGCTGTGTTGACCGCTCGCTATTACAAATTTTGTGAGTAAATAGAGTATACAAAAATCTGTATGCTTTATTTACTATGTAGTTTTAAAAAAATATAACTAAACATCAATTGTAATTATTATTTTAATCAGCTATTGCTTTGCCGGCTATCAACTCAATTTATAACAAAAGCTTCCCCATAACATTAGTTATAATCTATTCTTAATATATATTGTTATTAAATTCAAAATATATATATATATATATATTACAAAAAAAATATTAATAACAATAAAAATAAGTATTGATAACACGTAACAAACATTTAGGAACTTGAAATAAATTAGTAAATATTAAAATATATTAAAGAGGTTGAAATTGCGCATTTGACTAGCAAAAGCAAACTTTAAAATGCATTCTTGAGACTAGCATTGAATTGAAAATACGTGAATAGTATTAAGTAAATTACAATATTCAAATTGGTCAATGGATATATTAAGTCATCTATGTTATTAAAGAATATTAATATAAATATTTATGAAAAACTAACCATTTAGTTATTTAAATAGCTTCAAACACTAATATAATTTTAAACAACATAGATATATTTTAATTGTAAACTTTGCAAGTTAAAAAAATATGTAAATGAAAAAAAAAACCGTTGGTTAACTTAAGTTAGTTAACTTATTTGTGTTATTGTAATCATTAATATTATGTTAACGTAGGTACAATTTTTAAACTGATTTATGATCACATCGATAATTTGGGAAGAAGGAACTGTGAAAAACTCTTTTAGGCGCGTGCCAATGTAGGTAATAGAATTGCACACGCGGACAATAACATTGCACGGTAGCATTGCTTCGGTAATAACTACTACTACTCTTTCTCTGTAAACTGTCTATCTTTCTTAGTCAAACCATTTGCTTTACAACAAAATACCCTATGTGAGTGCACTAATAGTGCAAAATCACAAGTCTAAGTTTTTAGAAAAACAATTATTTGACAGCAAAAAGTCTTGTGAGTGCCTAATCGTAAGTTGAAGAAACAAATGGCAACTCAGAAAGCACAAATAACAGCATAAACCTTAACGGCAAAATTAAAAAACAAATTCTTAACACAAAATTAAACAAAACAAGGACGCAACAGCGATACGACACCGCTTACATCAACTAGAAACTCAAAAGTGACAAAAAGAAAAACTTGTTCTAAAGCAATACGTCGGCGTCGATAAAACAACCGGTAAAAAAATCAACTTAAACAAAAATTGCATTCACAATGATACCAAGAGGATACCCCAAATGTTTCCTAAAAGCCAAATAAACAAAAACTGTCAAATCTCTGTTTAAAAAAACTGCCAGATCTAAAAATAATCTTAATCTATGTAGGTACCAAAGCCACAAATGTAACCGGACACTCTATTAAATAAACTAGAAGTGCAGAACAGTATAAACACTGAGACCTAACAAATAGTAAACTGAAAACTGAATCACACGTACTAGGTAGGAAGTAGAGATACAAAAAATTAAAAATCTAAAAAGCAAACTGCACCTGGGTCTTACAAAAATATAACTGTCTTATCTTAAAAAGAATAACAACAAACAAAAAAGGTTTGTGCTGTCAAAAATAGAGCAGGATTGGCCAAAAGTAGAGCATGATTGGCCACAAAACAAAATAAAAAATTAATGATAACTGAAAATCTTGTTTCAATGTACATAACTACAAAGCAATTTCCGCTGCCCCAAGGCGTATATTAAAATCATGACATCATAAAATTGACAAAAAAAAAGATAAAAAAAATAATCATTTTAAGCAACTGATTTTTATCAAGCAAACTCTCATCCCATCCCTGTGAATGAATCATAACAAAGCATGCATTACATTTAACGCTATTATAGGACCTTTGTTTTAGAAACAAAGATAGTTGAAAATGGGGAAACGTATTAGAGAAAAATTATTCTCAGAGCCTAATACTTTTTCTATGAAAAACTTTTAAAATATATATACATAATTATTATAAACATAGGTAACTCCCCCAAGTTTAGAAACGCAACTCAGAGTTAAGTTATAGATCTAACACTAACAAACTATAAAGCAAATAAAATGATAAGCACATTCAAAGGAATCATCTGTTATACAAATAAAACCAAAGATTAAAATAATACCGTAACCAAAATATACAAAAGTAGGATCCGAAAGTCGTTCATTGCGTTATCCCAAGACAAACATAACTTAACCATTCAAACGAACCATTAAATAATGTGCTAAAACATGATCAAATCTTCAACAGATTCTTATTAATTAATTTTATTCAGACAGCCAAGCGGCACTACAGACAACACGCTTGCTCTTAATAAAATCCAAACTTGTTAGGAAGGCATTAGACACAAACAATGAAATACGCTTGATCTAAAAATCTATGATCAAGTTATAAAAGACAACTTTAAAGCAAAGCAGCTTTGTCTAAAAAAAACAGAGACGTTTAAATAATCCGTAGCAAACTTTTCAACACTGCAACTTGAAAGAAAATCTGCCAGGAAATGAAGCAAACACTCTTATTCCTAACAAGAGCATCACACTCAAATCTTCAAACTAATGTTAATAAAAATAAACATAACAAAAGATTTACATTAGCAGTACATAAAGCGTTAATTAAGTATAAATAAGTTAAAGATGTAATTTCTTGATCAATTACAAACATGAGGTCGTAACAGCTTTGTTTCCAAAATACAAATCTAAGAAATAAAAAATAAATTAAAAACAATCTTACAATAAATACAAAACTTACATATTCTCTTGCTATAAAAATAGTTAACCAACGCAAGTTGCCTAAAAAAACTGTTAATAACCACCTCCAACCTTAATGTATGGGTTTGTGCGCGTTTTCATCAACTTGCGGACTTGTTTAATAACGCAAACGGGCAATTCCACGTCAAGTGAGTAGTCCATTTCACGCAACCTTCTCCGATTTAGCTTAAATTGTACACTTATTTGAGTACCCAAAATATGACTTTATGCCAAATTTCAGACCTGTAGGTCACATAGTTCGTTTCGTAGAACCAATTGAATTTTACGGCAATTTTTAAGTTCAACTTTTAACTTTGATTATTTTAATTGCATTTCAACCTGGAAAAATTTTAGAATAATCATAACCGATGGGAAATTTCTCAAGGAATCAAATGCAGATTTTTGTTATCTTGTCCCGCACGCGTGGAATTTCTTTGTGTCAGAAAGTGATTTTTATACAAAAAAAGTATGCCATGAGAAATTTTAGACCTTAAGATTCAAAAAAACACGTGTCGCACACATTTTGGGTACTTGAATAAGTGTACAAAGAGCAGAGCTAAGATAGCGTAGCTATCTTCGACAACCTCCACCCAGCAACCTTGTGGTACCCTGAAGGGTAACCACCATCCTCATCGCCTAGTTTCCTTGACTATTCCCCAATTCCAAGAAAAACATAAACCCCAATTTCTAAACCCCAAACAACAAACTCGTTTTCTCAAGATAATACTTGCCCCAACAAGAATTGACGACGGCCGCCGCCGCCAAGCTACACCGGTAACATAAAATGAAAAACGTTATAGATCCAATTGCTAGATTAAGGTAGCAGTAGGCGGAGTATGTTTCTCATGACAATGGATAATAAACCAAAAAAATCAACCACAAGCGAGATAGCGGGATGACCTGTAACTGCTATCTGAGAAAAACTGGATGTACTCTCTAGCTCAAACCAGAGTAACGTGGAAAAAGATGTAAGGGGCCTATATTCAGGAGTGGCCGCCTAAGGACTAAAAAAAGCACGGCTAAATTTGGAGCAACCTCTCAGCTAGAGCAGAGGTCGGCAAACTACTACCCGCGAGCCAAATCTGGCCAGCCATCTGTTTTTAATTCGGCCCGCAAAGTCCTCATTTCTAAAACTTAAACTACAGTTACATTAACGTTTTTTTAGAAATTTTTCATATTTAAAAGCACGTTCCAAAAAAAGTTGACCGATCCGTAAGCTAGAACAATGTAATATCTCAAAAGCTAATAAAAGCTGTGTTCTTTGCTTTTAATTCATTTATATTTTTTGCAATTTATGACAAAAAACAAATGACAGAACTAAAAAAATGCAAATTGATTTAATAATACAAGATTCGATAAATTAAAAAATAAAACATATATTCGTAGTTAGTTGCTAAAAACTGGCCAAAGCAACTTAGCATTTTAATAGTTTTAAAAAACAAACCAATGTGCTAATAGGTAATAAATCAACGTTACTGCTTAGAAACTATAGATTTATTACATATTACTAATGCTCAAAATGTCACAAAGTCTTAAAATACGTACGCTACATGTAAAATTCCTTGGAGGCGCTGTACAAAAAACTACAATGAAGCAGCGAAGCAAAAACTTGCACTAGATTAAAAATACATTTAAAAAATACCCAAAACTGTCCTAAACACTCTGATCACGTAAAACAATATAATTTATATTAAAAAAAGCAGTAGTAGTACAAAGGATGTTTTATTCTATATACAAATAGTAGTGTAGAGATGTCAAGATTGAAATCAAAAGTTATATATGATTTACCAATTATGAAAAAGCGTTTGACATAGTGCAACATGGTAGGTTAATAAAAATACTGATCAACATTAATCTACAATGCAAAAACACGTGTAGCATTAATATTTTTTACTAAAATCAAAACATTTGTTAGGGTCAACAGTAACATCTCAAAAGATATTCAAATACAAAAAAAATACTTTAGGGGTGTGTTTTGTTTTCATTACTTTTCAATATTAATTTGGAAGCAAAACTACAAGAAAAGCTACATGATGCAATAAAAAGCATTAATATCAAACACAACAAACATTACAAATGCAATTCTAAAGACTTTCAGTCTCAATAAAAAAAACCTAGTGTCATCCTAAATTTACCTACCGATTAGTCTTTTGTCAACCTTAAACAAGATGGCAAAACTGTAGGCTTAGACAAAATCCAAAACCACACTGCAACTAAAAACTTGATTTAAAATCATCAACTGGCTTTACAGATGAGCTTTTCATCATAACCCATCAACCAGCCAAAATTAGTGTTTAAATCAAGATAAGTTTTTGTTAAAAAACTGTTGGTGTTATATTGTTCGACATTTTAAAGCACCATAAAGCAACATAAAGCTTAAGAATATGCTAAAGTATGTATTCAAAAACATAGAAACTAAGGTCAACATTTACATATAAACCAGTTGGAAAGATCTAACGCCGATACCGTGGAAAAAATTAAAAGAAAGGTCAACGCAATCAAAATTAGGAATAAAATAAACACAGAAATGTCGTTTTTTATTAAGAACATTGGCAAAGTAACCACAAATGAAGGAAAAAAAAGAAGATACTAAAACCTCCAAAACAGAAGTTAGTAAAGACATCGACATAAAAATGTTCAAGAAAACAAACCGGGATGGCTGTCAGTACTCGGTTGTCAACCCTGCCAATAAGAAAAAGTATTAAAAAAGCTAAACCAAAACAAAAAACGGAATAACTGTACCAAAGAGAAGATAAAAATTATATCATTGCCACAGTTGTGGGAAATAAAAACACTTAGCTAAACAATGCAATAAAAACCCCAGACATTCCTTCTGCAATCAAAAATAAAAGTACTGCAAGTAAACGTGAATAATGACAGAGCAGCTACAGACACGTTGTATCAAAATACACCCGATATTAAAGTACATTGCTCTAACTTCGAAACCCTGCAAATTATTTTACGTAGAACGTGGTGTAATATAAAAAATACAAAAAAAAAAACAAAACATAAAAGGTTTGCGTACATAGAAGCTAATAACTTAGTAATATATAGTCCTGCTACGTTTTGCTTAACATCAAAATTTGAAAAAAATCTACAAACGTAGGCAAAAGCATTAGAAAACACGCAAAAAGGTTATAATTAGCGGAAATGTTAAAATTAATAAAACAGTAAATCTAGAGAATAAAACCTTAAAAAAGTTGAAGCTAAACCATGCTAAAATAAGAAGTAAAGCTAAATTTGACCGTTTACAACATAAATAATACACCAACAGTTAGGAGAGCAAACAACTTCTCAATAATAGATATCATACTTTCACTAAGAATTGTAACAAACGCAGTCTAGAACTGGAGAGTCAGCAACAAAGCCTGCAACAGATTCTCATATATTTACTATAAAATGAATAGAGAGAAAACCAACAAACAAACAACAGAACCCAGAAGTTTGAAAATAAAAACTGAAAAAAATGACAAAATTTAGCAAAAAATGACAGAAACAATCAACAAATTAAGTGAGCCGCGGCACTCATCTAAGTGGAAGAACTAAAAAAGAGAAGATGTCACAAAAGTTCTTCTATAACAATTTTGAAGATTACGCAAAACATAAAAACTGTAAAATGTTTACTGTTTTTTAGGTTTAAAAAAAAATTACCAAAATTGTAAGATTATGTCTTATATTTAAAATATGTTCATAAAATTGATATTTTGATAAAAAACAAAAAAACAATAATAAAACAAAATAATTTTTTTTATAAACTTGTTTGTTTTTAACAACGTTAATCTGAGACTTAAAAACTCTTAAGAATTTAAACTATTTACCAAAAACAAAAATTCTTTTTTGTGCCATTTATATATATTTTATATATTATATATTTATTACTTTTTAGTAAAATTTATCGTATTAATTTGTTGCGTAAAGATGTTTTGTTTGCGTTGCTTTTTTATGTAAAAGTGTGATACAAATTTTAATTAATAAAACGATAAATATCTTATACGTTCTTAAATTATATTTTTTCTTGTCTTAATTTAACATTGATATACAAAATGTTTTAGATTATTCTTGTCTATTAAACTTCTATTTTAATTTTATATTTTACATAAATAAATATAAAAACTTTCTTTGACTCTTCTAAACCATTAATCAGCTCAATATTAACATAAAAGGAATATTTAACTAGTACATTGCTAATTTAAATATAAACCTTTTTATGCAAATTATTAATATCCAAGCTTAAATCTAGCGCAATTACTAATTTAATTTTATTACTGCTCTTACACTTTCATTTCTTAAATGTGTGGGTGGTACAGTCATTTGTAAATGTCACAGATAACAGAACAAAAAGTACACGATATATCACAATCGTACAAATATGTAAATGATAAAAATACTTCCATAAATCAAAAAATAATTAGGTTAACTAACTATATAAAAGTTTCAATTTACATTAATTGATTGATAGATTAGTTGAAACGTGAATAATAAGTGAGGACTGAAAATTATAATTTGGAGCAAAAGGGTACATTGATATAACCAGTTTAATTTTGTGAGGTGGAAGTTTGATAAAATTAGTGGCGCGGTAATATCTCCAAACATTGATAATAGCCATCCATACTTTGCTGTGTGGAAACTGACAAGATGGTGCGTTGTAACCACCTCCTCCTGGCTCATTAGGTCTCCGAAAATCATTACCAACTGTGCCCCCTTTCTAACTGCTTCTCAAACTGCCTTAGTTACGATTCCTCCACATCGGATTACTCTAAAAACCTTCACCGCCTGAAATCCCCGAATCGCTTATTTAGTTTTATTGTTTTCATTTAGGATTATCTCAAACAAAACATAAAGTAGTACTATCCCAGCAAAAAAAAATAATGAAAACATTCAAACTGGAATATTCATCAGCTTTATACGGTTACTCCATATGGGATCTAATGGGATTAAATAATTTTAAATTTAATGCGAACAACTACCTATTAAAATATAGCTCTGGCGTAGAGTGGAAAAGTGGATCCGCGATATTACCAAAACCTTTTAAACCCAAATTTAAACACTTCCCGCAGCTTCATTTTATTAGTTTATTTTTACCCGTAGGTAGGTAAATACCCTTTCCGAGTTCCAAATATAAATATCTCTAGAATAAATGCATTAAAATATGTAGAAGCGAAGAAGATTAAAAACGAAGGGTTGAAAAGAAAATGCATGTTTATCATAATTTATCATTTAGGAAATTGATATAGGAAAAGAATCTTTATAAGAAAACCGAAGGATGTTATCTTTCTAATGATTAATGGCTTTGTTATATAAACTCCTAGCAATTCCTCTCTCTGAGGTATATACATTTAGTTAAATTCAGAACATGCGAAACTCTTTGATAACTTTAACTATTAATCATAGTATTTTAAATGGGGACAAGGGGTGCAACAACAATCATTTTGATAAGTTTTGCTAACGTAATCAAATTCTACTTGCCATCAAACAGCGGAAATAAAACACCAATGAGAAGTTATCTTGAAACTTTGTTTAATGTTTCATTAAAACTTCATTTTATACAGTGCAGGCTATATTTTATGCGAATACAATTTTACGGATGTAAATAAATGCAATTATATGTTATAATAATAATTATACAAACATGAATGTTGCTTTTTATATACATCCCATTAAGTTATTTTAATATTATTTGTAATAAAAACTATTTAAATTTTAATTATGCAATAATTATTTAATGCGAGGTCATGTAATAATTCTGTAAATTAATTAATTTACTTATAGTATAATATAATTTTATTTCCAATGCAAGAGATCAAATAAATATTTTAAAGTAGACGGATTCACACGGCTACCCTAATATCCAATGTCGCTTGATATCGTATTCTGCTTTACTAGTTACATAAAGTCGCTTGCAATACAGGACTATCTCAAGTTCACTTACAAAGAGTCACTGACTTGTTTAAAAGTTTTGGGTAAGCGCATCAATGCACCGTAGAATGTTAAGGCCCGTACAAACCAAGTTTAAAAGGTCTTTGCAAACTGTTAGCAAAACTAGTATACTTGAGATTACAAAGAAAATTGTACTCGGCTGTGTATTTAGTTAGCGTTAGCTACATAAACGGGAATATAAAAATATGTAAAAAACGCACGCAATAAATACCAGGTTTAGTTTTGATTTTTTTAAATTACTAAAATAAACGCGTAAAAATCTCAAACTATTTACAAAAAATTGATTTTGGTCTTTAAACGTTAGCAAGCTTTAAGCTTGGAAATTGCAATGTTAATATTTAGCACAGTTCTCAAGATAAGACCGAGGAAAGGAACAAAGTTTCAATTTAAACAAAGCAGTTTTGAATGACAAGTCGTACTAACATAATTATTCGTAGCAACACTATCTTGCAAAACAAAAGTGATCAAAGTGCAATTACCATGATCCAAAAACCATAAATTCAAAAACTCAGGGTTTGTAGATATAGTAAACTTATTTAAAATATTTTTGCTAACCCTATCTGTCTAATTCTACAAGTCTTTGAGCCTTGTAGTGCGCGTTTTGACAACAAAACAAAAAAAAAAACTTTAACAAAACAAAAAACTGTACATGCCAGTCAGACATAACGCTGCCCACATTTATAAATAAAACACGTACAACCTTGTGATATACGTATTAAGTCTTATTTAATGTGTGATATTAGTTTTAAGTTCATCAGTATTAAAAGCTTAAGATAATTTTAAGAAGCACATGCTTTTCTGTAAATGTTTTTAAGAAAAGTATTTCTAATGCTACAAAATCCCTATTGTTACAAAAAAATTAAAAATGAAATTTTGGTACGTTGCCGAGCCAGAAGTAGAACCTCTATTTTTCTAAAAAACAAGTTTTGTTTAAGAAAATAACCATTAATAGCAGACTTCAGGCTACAGCAATTTGTCTTTAATTTTCAATAAAAGCCACAATCAGCAACATTTCATAGAAAAAATCTGCAAGATTGATTTATAGAAGAGTTCCTTGACCAAAACAATGCAATGCAATTCTTTTCAATACAAGTTCTCAATAATATAATGCCAAAAAATCATGTATTTCAGCAATTGATTTAAAGTTTTTGTTCTCTTATTTTGCCACACGTGTTTTGCGGCATGTTTTTTACGGCAGCAATCATTTTCCGATTGCTGCTAAAACCATTATAAGACAG
The DNA here is from genome assembly GCA_963932245.1 of Tachinus rufipes. Lineage (NCBI taxonomy): Eukaryota > Metazoa > Arthropoda > Insecta > Coleoptera > Staphylinidae > Tachinus > Tachinus rufipes. Next base: position 112,818,229 of record OZ010741.1, on the reverse strand, counting down.
TACGTTTCCCAAAAATAGTGTCTTGACCGCGCAGAATGGCAAAGCTACAAATGCGTTTGTCTTAAAGTCTAACGTTCAGTTGGTGGGCCCCGCAGCTTTATGGTAGCTATGGAGCAAACAAATCGTGCTTTCAATGATTTTAGCAATTTTTAATTCAAATAAATATAATTGTTTTCAAGAAATTGCGCGTCGTCGTTTGGCGCATAATTTTTACATACAAACAATCATCGTAGAACTCCAGTTAGTGAGCTGTAAAAAAAAGGTTAATACGGTGACCAAAAAAAAAAAACATTTAAGACTTTAGCAATAAAGCTAAAATTGCAATTTAAATCTGTAAATAGTTCTCTACACAACAAGACAAATTTCTTGCAGATCTAAGAGTTTTTTTCTATACAACTTTACCTTTTCTTTAGATGAGTAGCAGATAATGTTTAGTATCAGTTTATTTAGCAATTGCATTTTTTATTAAAAAAAAAAGTTTTTAGAACTATTACTAAAACAAAGCAAGTACCAAAATAATTTTTGACCAATCTTTCTGTTTTAGGAAAGTGTTAAAAAACCGGTTAACAACCGTTTGTTGTAAATTGTAGAGACTTTCGGTCTTCTGAAAGAACATCAAGCAAAGTTCAAAAAGTATTACAATATTTATTCAAGACGATTTTATAAAAAAAAAAATTAAAACTATGATTTTAAATCTAGAAAAAGCGTACAATATGATGCAAAAGTATGAAATTCTTCAAAAGTTGCAAGCATAAAGACTGAGAAGTTGCCTGTCTTTGTTTGTAAAGTTTTTCATGTAAAACCAAAAATGTTATGATAGGGTAGAACATATCTTTTTCAAGATTTGTTTAGAAAACGGTTTTTCTCAAAAATTGACAATTAGCGTCACCATAATGTAACTCATCAACTTAACTAAGATGCTGAGTCAAGGAGTTTTGCTTTTTATTATCATTGCAATCTCGTTCTATTTTTGCAAAGTACAAAAATCGCGTGTGTCAAAACTGTCCAATTCTTAGAGCTTTTGTTTGATAAAACTTTCTCCTCTTAAACACATATCAAAAAACTGGTCACGCGTTATAATAAACCTTTAAACCTAACTAAGTATCTAGCTAGTATAAAAATGCAAAACACATACAATTATACATAAAACATAATTTTTACAAACAATCGTGATACTCCAGTTGGAGACGTGTAAAAAAAAGTTTATACGGTGGCCAAAAAAAAAAACATTTACTCCTTTTGCAATAAAGCAAAGATTACTTTATTTATTTATTTATTTACTAGTCAACGGAAGCCATTACAAAATAGATATATATTTACAATTTAAAAAACATAAATTAAACATAAAACAACTAATATTAAAAATAAGAATAAAACTTAAATAGTTACAAAATATAAAAAAGGTCACGTATGGGTGACAAGTGCACGTCGCAAGATTATAAAAAAATCTTTAAAAAAATCCACTTTAACTTCGTTGGCGTGCCGCAAAATACCTGTAGATGCAGAGTGCACCGCATAATCAGTGCGTTTGATTGGTATATGAAATAAATAGTCATTGCGTAAAACTCGAGGTGGGACCTGAATACCTATAGAGCTGAGCAAGTCAGGACAGTCAAAGCACTTTAAAAACTAGTGTCACGTCAGAATTAAAATGTTTTTTTTCAAGACTGGTCATATTAAATGTACAGAGCAGTTCCGTGTAGCTGCCTCCAATGTTGCATTTATACGCCAAAAAACAAATAAACTTTTTTTGAATCTGTTAAATTTTTCCTTTACAGACGGCGGTGTATGGTGACCACACATTTAAACAATACTCAAGATGGGACGTACTAGAGCGTTGTAAAAAATAATTAGAGTAGTTTCATAATGAGTACCTTGTGGTCAATGTTATCAAAAGCTTTTGAAAAGTCAGTGTAAACCTTAGACCATTTACACTTATAGACGCGCCGTGTGCTAAAACCCGTTTCACAAATAGTGAAGCCAACATATCAACGTTCTATACCCACAACTGACGTCACACGTTAATTGTTTACATATGCCTTATGAGTAAAGTTTTATTTTACAGTTTTAGGTAAACAATAATGAACACAATAAAATATATAGTATTAGTATACACTAAGTGAAAGATTTATTGGCATTTTTGATTAAGTTCGTAAAAATGTATTTACATATACGTCAAGTATTTTGCTACGTACGCGTTTATGTACACGCTGACGTCACACGCAGTGATCATGTTGGCTTCACCGCGTTTGCAAAAAGTGTGTCTATGAGTGTGTATGGTCTAAGGTGTAAACTGAATCTACCTGGAATCTGTTTTTAAGCGCATTTGTTATATAAGATTCATACAACTAAAGGTTGAAAGATGTCGATTTGCCAGTTCAAAAACCGTGTTGATTGAGAGTAATTTCAGATCAGTCAATTGACAGGTAACTAACTTTTCAAAAACTTTTGGAATAACTGATACAATAGATATAGACCGAACTTATAAATTGGAGTGACATAAGCTTGTTTCCAACAAGTAGGAAAAGTACCCATAACCAGAGATAAGTTAAATAAAAGCCATAAAAGCCGATAAAGGGCAAACACACATTTGTTAAGAAAATAAGCAGTTAATCTATCAGGCCCTGGACAGTAATTGGGTTTTAATAGTGATAGTTCGTTGACAACATCAGATATGTGCTGTGTGGACTTATAGAAGCCGTCAGCGGATTGTAAACTGACCCAAAAAAATCAGCAAAGAGATTTATAATGCCATTAGTAGTGTCAATTTGAGAATTACTATTTGTGAAAGTAGATGGTATTTGATTACTGCTACGTTTAAGTTTGACGTGCCCCCAAAAAGGTTTAGGGTTAGATTTAATTGAATCTTTCACTTTCTTAATGTGATTAGAATAACACGTATCAGCCAATTGCTTACACTTATCACGTATTAAACTAAATTTGTGGTAGTCAACTGCTGATCTAGACAGCACATATGCTTTGTGTAACTTTTTTCTAGAAAACACAAGGTCTTTTAGCTCTCTTGTAAACTATATTGGAAATTTAAAGGTTTTTTTATAACACTTATTTATTACCTTAATATACGTAGAAATTAATGAAAAATAGATTGTTTTTTGCTAAATCCTCATAGGATGCAGATAAGTAAAAGTTCTATTATACTCCCAATAAGTCTCACATAGATTCTTCTAAATACAGTGCAAAATTTAATTTAGAAAATTGCACCTACTACCATTCCAAAACACCTAATAACGAATCAAATATACACTTCAAGCCAATTGACATCCTAAGCAAAACAGATGTCAACAATAAAAACATCAAAACTATTCAAAACCTTTACTAAAACCAAAGTGTAGACTATAAATAATATAAGTCCAATTTAAAAAAAAAATAAAAATCAAAGCAAATGTTATAAATATCGCAAAAAAATGGTGTATTTTGAACTTAATATAATTTTTTTTAAACTCACTATAATTTCAAATAGTCTTGGTAATTTAAAGAATTTTGAAGCTTTTTTAAAACCCTCTTAACTAAATTATTTTACGCCCACCATATCTTATACTTGTAAATGTTAGCTTAGGATTTTTTAAGCGCAATTTATTAGACCAAACTGTTCTCTAATCATCCTATACTAAATCTGTTAATAACATTTTATCCATCCATCCATTTGTACTTATAGGACTATAAGCTAATGTACAGTTTTTAATGTTAATTTCTGACAGAACAGTTTTGACGGTGTATTTGCTAATTTTTCAGTTACTGTTAAAAAGCTATAAAATTATATTAAAGGAAGACTCAATAAAATTGTATAATTTCTAAAAGCTATTTATTGAAAAAAATCACTTGTTTTTTATTACGCGTTTTTACAGCTATTTTACATCGCCCCAGAAGTCTTACAAATTGTTTAAATGGGGTTGATGAGACCAACGGCTTATTAGGTGACTTCCAAATCACCCCGGTGGATAAAAAACAAGTTATTATTTTAGTCATTTTGGGGATCGAATCCCGGACTGTTAGCATGCTACGCTAACGCTTTCTAACTGAGCCATCACTTAGATCCGATGTTCTTATTATTACCTTAAATAACAATAAATTGCTATTAAGATCATCATCAGTTTTTGTGATTACTAACTGGTTGGCATAACCATGATAAATCCAAAACAAAAATTGCTAAACACAGATTCTACAAAAAAAACCTTGTTTTATTTTGACACTGTAAAAAGACATAACATTATGTTTTCTTTTATTTGGCAGCTATGATGGTGTTCTCAAGATGAGTGCGAGGTGTAGTAATACAAAGCTAGTTAAGGAACTTTTCCCTGCCGTCATATACGAAATATAACTAACTGTGTACTGCCCACCTTACCGCATGCTCTGCTACCATCATATATAGCAATAAAAGCATTTACTAAACATTCATTTACTTCATACTCTTTTAAAATTTTCCGTAATACACGTCTGTTCATTTAATCATATGTGTTACCTAGATCAAAAACGCACAGTACACTTCATTTTCCACTGCCATACATGTCTCAATCACTTGTTAAGGTGCAAAAATTTGGTACATGCAGCACCTACCTAGCATAAAACTACACTGCACTCCCCAAATCTTCTCAATCTTTATTTCAAGCATTCTTTCAATTAATACTCTCTTACCTGGGAAGCTCAATAATTTTTACTTTACTTTTAGCAAGGTCAATTTTCTAAAGCCATCCATCATTAGTGATATGCCTCCATTTAGCATTTCACCTGTAATCTCAACTACACCCAAGGTTTTACCATTTTTATAACTTTTATCACTTAGACTATCCGCCATTTATCAGTTTCTTTTTTGTCTGCTATAGAATTTACAAAGTTTTTCATTCCAGATCATTTTTCCAAAATCATTCTAAATGTCACAATCTTATATTTCTCTGGAATCCACTTTTTATATACAGTATAGTTTCCTTTTGCTATTTTTCTAATAAATTTAAGACCAAGATCTATTTTTATATGACAAGATAATAATAAATTCCACATTCAGTTTCACGTATTGTTCATGTATTTTTTTAATCTTTTATTATACATCAAAAAGTCAATCATGGTTTTGGATAACTTTGTACTTAAACTATGTGTTTGAATATAATTAACCCCTTTTTGACACACAAACTCCAAACTCACCAACTCTTTGCTAATTTTGTTTACTCTATTGTTACCATACTTACTTAGAACTCTTTTTGATTCAAGTGTTTGGGTTTGTTCACCAAATTCACTGGCACTCAAAGTTTCATTCAAATTCTGTTAGAACGTTTCCATCATTACCATTTTCAGGTGCAATAGTAGAATTTACAATTAAACCTACACCTTGACAACAACAAAACCAGTCTACTGTTACACATAGCACCTTCATTTTTTGCTTTTCGTTTCAATTGACACACACACATAAAATATTGATTTCCATTTCATTGATTTCTTTTAACAATTTATGTTTTGCCAAATACTCCTCTCATACTTATTATCCATGTCTTTGTCAAATCGTGATCAGATGAGTCCTGTTATTTTGACCTCAGCTGCCCATTATAGCTTTGATTACTCCTCTTATTGCAGATGTAATATTACAGTACTCAACTAATAGAGTAGACCCAGTAGCCCCATACAGTATTTTCTGCAAACAGTAAAAGTGCGATGCCGTCCGATGTAATAATTTAACCAATACACCACAAATCCAACCATTACTCAGTCCTATCGTGTCAACCAAGATTGTACTATTTTAAAGAAGCCCAAATCTTTAATAATATTAGCGACTTAACTTTGTAAGCTAGTATACCGTTCCCCATGTCACTACCACTAAGAGGTAAGGCGATTTACCAAAAATACAAAAAAAAATTGTTTTTAGTATAACTAATCAATAGTAATTTTCTTTTGTTTATTGTTGCTAATATTAAGATATTGTTAACTGTACTAATTTTGTATTATATTATTTTATATTAATTTTATTTTGTACAACTTTATTCTTACGAATACATTATTAGTTTTGGCTTTACTAAAGCTTTCTACAAATGAAATAAGTTATATGATAAAATATGATTGGGGTGTAAGCGGTGATGATACAACAACTCAAAGGTCAGCCCAAATGACAGCCTCTCTTGCCCGCGGTGCACCCTGCTGGATAACTAACGAGGCTATGTCGACCAAACAATTGCCGAAATAAGCAATCTTCTCATGGCAGCCTACAGAGTAAGGGCACCCGCTTGTCTATAAAATGAGAAATTACTCCAAAAGGCAGACAAACCACGCATGGTCATCGGCATAAAGATGCAGAAAGCAACGGGAAATCACTGCATTAAAAATCCAACAGAAGAATATCCCTAGTACTCATCATCATGGCTATTTTTAAAATAAATCAGTCCAGAGTTTTAAGTCTTCCAATCGGATCTCCGGGGAAGACAGTTTTGAACAATAGCACAAAAAAAAAACCAACAAAAATAAACCAAGAACCATTAACATCGGTACATGGAATGTGAGAACAATGACTAAAGATGACAAATTACAAAATGCTATTCAAAAAATAAACAAACTTGGAGTAGACATAATGAGCATCAGTAAACGGCGCTGGCCGGAAACAGGATGCTGCGTGGTTAAGAAATATAAAGTCTACCACTTTAGAAATATTAATGACCAACACAAGCACGGAGTAGGAATAATAATATAAAAAAAAACTTAAAGAATATACCATTCATTTCTCTACAATATCAGAAAGAATGCTGCTCGTTCAAACAGAAAGCACACCCAATAAATTAAACATCATTCAAGTCTATGCCCCAACCGCCGATAAATCAGATGAAGAAATGGAAGAAGTATACTAATCACTGACAGATATACTCAAACAACTCAACAAGCATGACATAACCATTATCATGGGAGACATAAACAACAAAATTGGTAAAGGAAGAAGTGGAGAATACATAGGGGATTGGGGCCTAGAAGTCAGAAATGACAAAAAAGATAGATTACAGTTAGTTGCAAAAAAAGAAGAATTTGTCATACTGAACACCTTTTTCAAACTCTCACCCAGACAATTATATACATAGACATCACCACATAATCGACGTGGGATATTCCCATCAGAAATTAAATCGATTATGTGCTTGTAAATAAAAGATTTTGCAACAGCTGCCAATCAATTAAAACTTATCCTGGAGCAGATATATTATCAACAAATTGTCCATTAATCGAAAGATTCAGAATTAAATTTAAAAAAATTTAAAAAAATATTATTAGGAAAACGTTAAATATGAGGAGTTTAAAATAACAAGAAACAAGTAAAACAGTGACAAAATTATTAAACATTAATTGTAAAAAAATAGAAAAGCAAAAGAATAATACAGATGAAACACTAGAAAACCTATCTAAAATTCTCAAAGAAGTAGAAAACAAACACCTAGTGCATAAGCAGGAGAGAAGAAAAGGCTGGATGACGGACAAAATACTAAAGCTTATGGAGAAAAAATAGAAAGTGAAAAGAAACCAAGCAAAATACAAAACTTTGCAGAGACAAATAAAACAGGAGATTAGAACAGCAAAAGCAAACTGGCTTAATATACAATGCGCAGAAATAAAAACCCTGGAGAAAAAATACAATTCATTTAATATGCACAAGAAAATTAGTAAAACATCAAGTTTTAATAAACCCAATACAATAGGAGTACTATTTAATAATAGCCCAAGAAAAAAAAAACACGTGGAAAGCTTCATGACTATAATAACAAATAAAATCTCAAAGGCAATATCAAAACTTAAAGAAAGCAAATATCCAGGACCAGACAACATCTACATCAAACTAATAAAACAATTTGACAAAGATGACATAAGATAGCTAACAGCAATATTTAAAAAGATATACTCAAAAAAAGAAATACCAAAACCGCGGCTAAAATCGACGTTTATAATGCTTTCTAAAAAATCTAGTGCTAAGCAATGTAATGAATACCGTACCATCAGCCTAATAAGCCATTTATTGAAAATATTTTTAAAAATCATACACTAAAGAATAGACAAGATATGCAAAGAATATATAAGTCGCACACAATTTGGATTTAGAAATGCGTTAAACACCAGAGAAGCTATATTTACTGTCCAAGTCCTTGTTCAAAGAATCAGGGATGTGGACTGCAATGTACTTGTATGCTTCGTCAATTATCAAAAAGCTTTTGACAATGTACAACATGGTAAACTCATAGAAATACTAACAGAAATAGAGCTGGAACACCATGGCCTAAATATCATAAGTAATTTGTACTGGAACCAAACAGCCTCCCACGCATTCAATAAAGCTTTCAGGGGAGATCAAAATAAAAAAAAAAGAGTTTGGCAAAGATGCGAACTGTTGTCAACACTATTTAACGTATACTCAAAACTAATATTTCAAGAGGCACAAACTATAAAATTAAGATTAACGGGGAAATCCTAAACAACATAAGATTTGCAAACGATACGGCGGTATTTGCAGACAATCACAAATATCTCCAGATATTAATGAACAGAGTAGAAAAAAAAAACAGCTAAAGGTATGGCTTTGCACTTACCATGAATAAAACTAAATAAATGATAATTTCCAAACAGATACATAATCAAAACCAAATAAGAGTAAACATAAAAACAATAGACAGAACCTAGGCACAACACTAAACAAATCTTAGGATCATGCAAGAGAGAAAGTGCAGAATAAAAAAACCCAGAGTCTCATTCACAAAAATGTCAAAGATATTCAAAACACACGACCTACCTATAACCGTTAAATCTCTATCAACAACCAAGAAGTTCATCCATACAAACCAACTTGACCAAAAAAGCAATAACAAAAAATTCTTACCGTAGTCATTTTTAAATCTAGTACCAGAAAATAAAGTGCACCCGCAAAAAGTTTGAAAAAAATTCTCAAACTAACATTTTGTGTTGATTATTAACTATTAACGTGGCTCAAAACAAGTTTGCTGCGTTGTAATTTATAAAACACTCCAAAGTTTTGGCAAAAGCAGAATATTTATCGTTATAATACAGGCAAATCCTCATAACCATAGACTCAAAACACCTACTACTTCTATGCCAAATGGTAAAATGCAATCGGTTGAGGAAGTATTTGCATACAATTTTCAGATTTGGCCCAGCCGGCAATACAATATAATAATAATAATAAACCTTTATTCATGTAGTATAACACAATTTCTTTTAAGCCAGTTTCGGATAGAAGCAGTTTTTATCTAAGAATTTATTCACTCAATTATTTCAATAGAAAAATAAAACGTTAATAACATTCTTGTTTTTAACTGTTAATGATATGTTTAGCGTAAAGACCCTTAATATAAAAATAGATAAAACCATTTTGCATTTTAATATTCTTATACTTGAGTAATGGAAAACTATTTATGGCTTGGTTGGGTTAGCTTAGGTAAGATAGTTTGACCCAAGAACTTTACACATTTGTCAAAGAAATAATAACCGATAAAGAATTGAAAGATTGTGTATACAATAGAACTTTAAATGAGGCGCAGCAAGTAAATAAAAACAAGATAAAACCGCGCAGAATAAAGCATTGTAAGTCTATACCTAAATAAAAACAAAATTAATTTAATCTGTTGAATGGACTATGATAATGTAATTAAAACCTCATTCTAAGTTTATATGTTTTCTTTTAATCATATATATTTGAACAAAACGATTTTTTTTCTATTTTGTTCTAGTAAATTGCTTATAACAATGTACTTTATTTTTGCTGCTTATTGCAATAAAGCAAAAACTAATAATAATAAATAGTTTTATAAGTCGTCATATTTATTAATAACTAAATTACTAAATAAAACTTATTATATTATAATAGAATACCATTATTACAACAAAAATTCAAGTACAGATATTCAAAATAATTTAGCTTGTTTGTTAATGAAGACAGTTTTTCAGCTCTGTTTTTGTTAATTTGATTTTATTCCTTCCGGATTATTTTGTATTTAAACGTATTAAGTTGTACTGAAAAGTATTTAATTGTAATTTAGCACAAGCCGTCGAATTCTTTAATCCGCAATCATTCTCTCGCCGTTCTAACACGAATAAAATACGACATGAAAACAGTTTAAAATATACATTCCGCAATTCATTCCAACACGCATTTCAGTAAGTTTAAACTCGGTGGCTCCGACTCTCCGAGATATGGATGTAGCTTGGTTTTCCCGTAATAGCAATACATATTTGATGGGAAATAAATTCGCCGTATCTATCCGCAAAATGGAAATGTATTTATTATTCCCCGCCTATTCAATAGCTGCTTTGCGAGCGACTGGAATGTATGCATGGCTACGCAATAAAAACAATAGTGGCATAGACGCTGCACAATCCATTCATACCGCAGATATCAATCAGAGGGTAGATCTGCGAAAAACGCGGATAGACACAATTTGCGGATGACATATTCCATTTACAAGGTTCTATAAATCTACTCCCGAGTCATGGCCGATAAATATGTATGAAATGTAACTGCAGCCATCTTGTTATAATATACTCGCGTGTTCTGTGCACATTTATATTAACGTCGTTAAAAAGGGCGCCGGCTAATTACTACACATCGTATCTTGCTTTACATAATTACTTTTATTACATCTGAATATAGAATCGTCATAATGGAATCTTTACATTATTGTTGTATTCCTGAGGGTGTTTTTATTCAAAATTTTATGGCCATAATAATGAAAATTGTTTTATGTAATTATTTCAACTTTTTTTTTCATATACATATTATATCATATGTCTGATATTTTTTTCAAAATAGTGTAATATACAAACATATTACATTAAACAATTTCATTAAAAATTAATACAAAAATATCTTTATTGTTAGAAGTAATTAAAAAAAATCTTTTTATATCTTTTTAATTTCAGATTAGTTTTGTAGTTCTAAAAAAAATAACCTCTAGTTTAATGTGACTACGTTTTTATACACAAATTATTTAAAATCTATACATGTTGAGCTATTAAAAACAATATTCATTCTTCCAATCTAGAAAAACTAAGCAAATCAATAAACGTTCCCAACCTACACCATGGTATCAAAAACAATAATATAAACTCCAGATAAAAAAAAAAAACAGAACAATACCAAGCAAACTATAAATCTTTGTTGAAAAATTTGATAGACTAAACATTCTGCAAACCCAAAGACCAACAAACCGCATTTTTTACAAACTATAAAAAGTACTAAAAAATTTTTTTACTTTAAAAAAAATCAAACAACCTTATCATCAAACAACTTGCAACCATGGCCATAATGCTACCACAAAAATGTCAATTTTTTTTAGCTAACTTGACTTGCACCCGACCTGTCTAGCAACAAACTTAAGATAAAACATCAATCTTTTAAATTGTTTCAGCACAATACCCGGTAAAAACACCAAATAAGAAAAAAGCAGAATACATCTTAATTCCGATTGTTTGACATTTGCATCTAATACAATGCTCTAAGAAAACAATAACAAAGAAAAACACTTAAAAAATACCTTTGAAAATTATTACCCCAATAAAAATAAAATAACACAATAACAAAAAAAAATAGAATTCCAGAAAAAAAAAACAAAAAAAAGTAAACACTCTAGTTGAAAATTAAATGGATTGTCTGTAAAAGCTATAAAGTAACATAAATAAAACCCAAAAATAGCAAAAAAACAGAAAAAATAAACAGAAAATGCCACTGATAAAAAAACTATCAGTTGCTTCAGAGCATATAAGACAATAAATTGACTGTAAATAATTAGTACTCCAATGATAAAATGTCTTCAATGCTTATTTCCTCCATAGTCCGAGTCAGTATAGACATAAAATTGATCATTTTTATCAAAGAAAATTTTGTTGTTCTACTCAAATAGCAAAACTTATTTAATCATTTTTCAATCATTTTTCATTGGTTTACTGCAAAAACGACTTAAGTAGTTTACTGCAAAACTAATGCCTGGACAAAAAATTGTTGTTGTCAAATTTTTTTTCTTCGTTTACCACCGTTCCTTTCTTAATATGAGTTGATGTAAGGTAGTAGCTATCAAAATTAAAACGTTGAATTACTTTATTAGTATATTTGGGTTGGCTTCGTAAATGATTTCAACCTTACACAAATCCACAAAAAAAACAATAATCGTACTTTAGTTTTTATCATAAGAAATGCATGGTTTGTCACCAGTCAGTGTCTTCAAGAAATTTGAAATTGTCATTTTAATTTATCAAAGTTTTTTTAGACACACTCACTTGCAACAAGAAGTGTTTTAAAACAACCATCTTGTTTCTCACGCTAAAGTTGGTCAGTAGTTTAGTGTGTTTTAAAATGTTCAAAAAGTTCTAAGTTTTTATGTTAGGCAAAAAGTTGAATTTGTCCGCCATGGCAAGATAACATTTTCCTCTCAATTGACGTTCGGATTTGGTTGACTTCCTCAACAAAATAACATTGTCCAAACATTGCGCTGATTACTCCAATAAATTTAATAGCTTGGCATATCTACGTTGTAGCCATCTAGAATACCCTTTTCTTGTCCACCTTGCTTTGTTTGTGGTCAGGTAAGTACATAACAATTACACTCAAACTTTCTTAGTTTGTTCAATTTTATTTTTTGTCCAAATCAAAGTGTTGCTAAAAGCTCAATAAAGGCTGGTTCGTATTTAATTCAATGTGAACACTGAATAATACACAGCTTCAGCTCATACATTTTCTTTTAAGCTTTACGCATGTATAATGGTACAAGTTAGTTTCACAAGTTTTGGCATTTCCTTTACAATCCTACTATTTTGTTAAAGAGTATACGAGGCTATTAAATAACAAGACTGTAATTACAGAAGGCGTGCTTGAGGGTAGGGTAAAACAAATGCAGCTATCCAATAGCTGAAAGTGTCTATTCCAGTACGAAAACACGGTTTTGTCGCTGTAGTAGTATATTTTCTAAAGAGGATAGAAACAAACAAATGTGTTTTTTTTCTCGTGCCAATAACAATATGTGAAACACAAACATCGAATCAATGTAAAATTTCTCGTTAAATAAAAAAAAAAAAAACTTTTATTGAGTATTATAAGTTGTTGAAAAAAGGCTATAGTCAGAATTCTCTATCTTGTTCGCGTATTTTCCAATAGTATAAACGGTTTTCTGAAGGCCAAGAAAGCAGCAAAAAAGACCAACGTCCAAGTCGACCTGTTTCTGTTTCAACTCCGCAAGCAGTGATCAAAATCAATCGTGATGACTGAATGGGTTTCGAAAAGTCAAACTGTAAACCAAACTTACTACTTAAAAGTTTTGACAATACTGCAAGAGCGAGTTCGTAAGAAACGGCCGGAGTTGTAGGTTTTGCACCAAGATATCGCATCTGTCCATAACACACTCTCCTAAATTAGCACCCTGTGACATTTTCTGTTTCCGAAAATTAAGACTACCTTAAAAGAAACCCGGATCGAGTCGATGGAAGAGGTGAAGCAAAAATCGGCGAAGCTCCAAAATTCTCTTACAAAAAAGACTTCCATGGAACTGTGTGTGGCAAAGGGAGGATTAACGGGGAGCATTCGATTATAGAATAACTTTTAAAATAAAACCTTTTTTCATAAGCAGTCTTGTTATTTAATAGCCAAACCTCGTATGAATTGAACTCCCAGTTTCTCTAGTAAACATTAAGTCTGTTTCAACATACGATTTGGACAGTTTGCAAACCGTTCAAACTGTGCACACAAACAAATATTTGTCATCCTTATGCCAATCTTTTATGTTGGAACAGACCTATTGTGTTCTGATTTTTTTTTATTTAGTTGCCGTTGTCTGACATTAAGCATTTAACCCTTCTATCAAATTCATTTACCACTATTTTCAAGAAAACGTTCAATTTTCTTCGGTTTTTGATCTTTAAGAATTAATCAGTACAAACATTTAAAAAAACTAACACGTGGTTTCTCCTACAGACGTGACATTCAGTTCGTAAAGCTCGACGTGAATCAAATTTAAAATTTCAGCAGTTTATTGATTGTCGAGATAAGAAGTTTGTTGTTGCTTGTTATATACACATCCTTCATAGTTTTCCCAATTATCTATGCACTCAATGTCATTATTGTCAAAGATAAAGCTGACATATTTGACATTTTGATGTGCAAGTTTTTCATGTCAAATGCAATTGAAGTCGACAGCAGACATTGTTTAAACTCGACTCGATAAAACATTATTTCAAACAGTTTTTGTTTTGATTTGCAACAACTTTTTTTTCAAGAATTTAGAAATTTGAACAAGCACATCAGCACACTGTACATATTTTTTAACCATTATTTGTGTCACAAAAATAAAAAGATCGGCATGAGCCAAGAAATACGTACTAGAATTGAAGGATCCACATTTATAAATATAAATAAGTTTTTCTGCAATTGTAAACTAACAGTTCTCAAGAACCAAAATGCTTAAGTGTTATGTATTTTCAACTCTACTTTACGCCGCTAAGGCATGAACACTAAAACAACAGGATACCAAGAAAGTAGAAGCACTCGAAATGTATTGTTATAAAAATATGATACAATATCATAGACAGAAATGTCATACACAGATGACTAAAGAATGTGAAATTATTAAGAACATTAAAATAACAAAAACCTTAATACCTAGGTCATGTTATAAAAGAAATAATGTATTTGTTGCTGCAGCAAATTATTCAAAAAAAAAGGCCGGCGTAGCGTAGAAAGAAGGAAAATATCCTAGCATCGGAATCTACAGAATTAGTTGAGAAAAACAGGTTAAAAGTTAGTTTTAGTACAAATAAATTATTTTTTAATGTTAATCAACCTCAGTTGTGTCAATTGAAAGCTTTCAGATCCACATTGCCCACACAAATTCCTTTAAAATCTCCAGTTAACTTGACCAGACCTGTCTACCAACAAAACCCTAGCAGTCCCTAAGATGAGTGTTTGACACGTTTAAAAGCCTAGTCTCATCTAATACAATGTTTTAAAAAATACAATTAGGAGGGCTTTATTGCTTTTCAAAATATTTTCCTTTAAAGTCTAAATACTTTTGCATCCGACGAAAACAATCTTCAAAACAATTTTGCCACTCTGAGCAAGGTACCTCCAAAACAAGTTATTTAAATGCTTCAACGGTCTCTTCAAGCAATAAAAAACCACGCACGTGAGGCCAAACGAAGAGTTTTTCAGCATTTTGGAATTAAGATTTTTATTTTTTTTTTGGCAAGATCTATAAAGTTACCTGGCGTTTAACCGCCAATTAATCTACACCCTGTATAGTCCTAATACAAAAAATTCTCACCATTGTGTTCCACAATTTGACTGCCAATGTCCAATATTGTTAGATAAATGATAATAAAAGATCAAATTGTGGTTCTTTTGATTTTTTTTTCCAATCCAGTTATTTATTGTTAACACAACTTGAGTTGCCTTGCCTTGCAAAAATCATTTTGCCAAAGACTATATTTTAGCAAAATGATTTGTTACTTGTAAATAATAAAACTATAGTTATTTTTGCAATAAATCACATAATTAAAACATGGTTTATTCAAGCAACGTTTTAAAAAATGTCAGTTCATTCCACATTTAAAACACTCAACAAACAAAGCTTCTTAAAAACAAAAACTTTTGATGTTTGAAGCTATTTTATTTGTCTCAAAATTAAAACGTTGTCTTCCAATTGTAACCGTTAGACAAGTTTGAAGAAAATCTTTTTGGCAGTAGCAATATTTTGCTAGACAGTACAAAACTGATGCAGCTTAGAAAGTAGTAGTCACAGCATTTTGAACAGTATCCAGCTCTTCTTGATGTCCTTGCCTTTAGCAATTTGTTGTCCAGATCTCAGTAGTGTCGTATTTAAAGCTGAAAAATTGTTTTTGCAAATCTCCGAGTGTGAGTTCTGACTTTTTTTCATAGAACTGAGCAAGTTTATTTAACATTTACTTTGCTACTTTGCCGTCAACATTCAGTCCTACTATGGCTTGGGCATTTAAATCTTTCTTAATTTACGTCTTCTTAATATTGCAACTTCAATTAACCTTTCTAGCTTTAACGCAACGAAACATAATTTACTTCCTTTTGTACATTTTGTTACAAAACTTGTAATTAAGTCTTAATCATATTTAAGGCAGTAAAATTTAAAATTTGATTTTATCGTATTTACAAATATAAAAATTATTTTGATGCAAGTTTTTTAATAAATAGCTTATTTAATTGGCATAGAGTTTGATTTCCAATCGATCCAAACATAAAAGCAGACTTGTTGTTGTTGTGCGGTAACTGGCTGACAATTAAGCGGCTAACAATAACTGGTGATGCAGAAGTTATATTGATTGACTTCTCGACAGCTATGTAATTAGCATTTCCAATTTTGGTATTTTTCATCCAGTTCTGGGACTATAACCTGTTGATAATTTGCAGGCACCAGATGGAAATATTTACAGGATGAATAATAATTCTTAGGCGATCTTTTTAATATTTTATAAACCGGCTGTCATGCATTTTTTTAATATAAAAACCACAACAAATAAATAAATCAAACAATAAGTAAACACAAACAAAATATTCTATCCGCAAAACATAATTATATTTTGGTATAACTGCATTACATTAATTATTTTTGTTTTAAGAGCCTGGATAGAAGATCCTGAACTAAGACCAATTGTCGGACAACCAATACGAGCAAGATCCAAAGAAAATAAGGATTTGTTCTTGCTAGAATGCTATAACAGGGTCTTGGCTTCATTTAACTTAAATCTATCAAGTTTTCCCCAGAGACTTAAAGAACAATTACCTTACTAATAAAACCCACGTCAACAGCAACCATTTCATATACACTTCTAAAAGTAATAGACTTACTGAACTCAATACTAATTACTTTTTTTTTCTATTTTCTAAAACTAGTGTGCTCCTTGAGTCTATTTGGTCCCAATATTTAAGTAATAAAAATGCACGTCAGCATAGAAGAAATGATGTAATTATAAAGATAATTCTAGTGCTAAACAAAACTTACTTTCTTCTGCTAATATACTACTATGATATTAAAAAAATGGAAGTGTATATTTTACTAGGCTGACCAAACATACTCTTCTTTAGTAACATATACTCTTTTGGAAATTAGAATACTCTTTACTCTTTTGAATTCAAAATAACAAGAAATATACTCTTTTTTCAATTGAGTGCTAATAATACTAAATGTTTAAAAAAAAAATATTTAAGCACCAACTTTTTACTTCAAAATTGTTATTATGATTTTCAAATTATAAATCCAGTCTTTAAAACTATGAAATAAAAATTCGTAGTTAAATTAGCCAAACTCTTAAACCGGCGTTAAAAAATAAAAATCAGGCTATCAATTTGTTAAATTCTACTGCCAACAAAATCAAATCATAAATACTGTAAATTTGATTTTTAAAACTGTAAATACGTGTTAAACTGTACTGACAAACTGTTAATTTAGTCTTTGAATTATAAATAAGGCATTTAAATTGTTAATCTGGTTTTTTAAAGTTTAAATGCGGCATTTAAAAATATAATTCTGGCTACAAACGTATTGAATATTACTTTCAAAGTGATAATCCGGCCTCCAAGTTATAAATTCAGCATTTTCTAAATTTGGCTTTTGGAATTAGGTATTCAGATAACAATATTTAATTTTAATTTAAAAAATGACATTGCCAAACTGTTTATCCGGCTTTTAAATTAACAATCCGGTCTGTAAAATTGTAAATCGGGCTTTTAGAACAGAAAGCCCAGTATTTAAAATTTACTGCCAAACTATTAATCCAATCTTCAAATTAAAAGTTAAAAATTCTGCCGCTAAAATTGTAAATCCGTCTTTAAAAGTGTGTTTAAAGTCAAAAATAACAAAATCCGGTAATAAAATATTAAAAAAATTTCAAAAAGGAACTGGACAAAAACGATTGAAAAGTGTAAAATTCTATTTATAAAATGTTTAAAATAACAAAATTCTGTCTTAAAACATTAAAATATTTTCAGAAATTACCAAAATCAAACTATATACAATTAAAAAGTGTAAAATTTTATTTATTTAACTTCAAAAATAGCAAAATTTCAAACCGCAAATTCCGGGTAGCAAGTATAAACATATTGTTAGAAAGAATCAAAACCCGTCATACAAAATTTTATGAGATGTCAAAAGTAGCAAAATTTGGCAATAAACTGTTAAGAAAAGCAAATTTCCTTTATAAAATAACAAAAATACTAATATTCTGTTAAAGAGTGCTAAATTCTATTCATGAGATGTTAAAAATAGTAAAATTTGACAATAAAGTATCAAAATATTCTAAGAAAGATCTTTAATTTATTTAGAAGTGCAAATTTCTATTCATTAAATGTCAAACCTACCAACATCCTGTCATAATCTGATGAAATGTGCAAACATCTATTTATAAAATGTTAAAATTTGGCAATGAAATAACAAAATATGATCAGAAATTTTATTTATAAAATGTCAAAAATAGCAAAATACGGTCATAAACTGTCTAAAAGTACAAGCTTCTATTCATATAGTGTCAAAACCAGCAAAATCCGGCTATAAACTGTTAAAATCCGGCTATAAACTATCGAAAAATGCAATTTTTTATAATAAAATGTCAAAGATAGCAAATAACAGTCGAAAGGTACAAAATTCTATTCACGAAATGTTAAAAATAGGAAATTGTGGCAAAACTATCAAAATATTTCCAGAAAGATCCAAAACTGTCAAAAATTGCAAAATTCTATTTATAAAATGTCAAAATAAGCAAAACCCGGCCTTAAACTGACATAAGATTCTATTTAAGAAGTTGTAACATCCGGCTATAAAAATAAAAATTTAAAAAAAGTCATAAAATGTTAAAAAGTGCAAAATTCTATTTATGAAGTGTCAAAAATGAGAAATATCCGGCTATTATTTGTCAAAATTATTACAATTTGACTATAATATATAAAAATATTGTCAAAAACTTTTAAAAAGTGAAAAAAATTATTTATAAAACGTCAAAAATAACCTGTCATATCAAAATATACTCCGAAAGACGTCCTTAAATTGTTGTTTTAAAATATCAAATCCCGGTCATAAAATATCAAAATTATTTCAGAAAATTTGTCCATAAACTAAGTAAGTACAAAAATCCGGCTCAAAATGTTAAAAAGTATAAAACCTTATTTATAAAAAGTTCGGATATGGTCCGTTGCTAGAGTGTGTCGTGTACACACGTTTAGAAGTTGTACCATAAAAGTGCATATGTGTGTGTGAAAGAGAAAATTAAATACTTAAAAAGTATGGGTTTGAAAATGCGTGCATAACAGCGTAACATTAAAATTTTCTCCAGCTGCAGTCTTTAGTTTGTTTATGGTGTTATCCTGGCAAGAGAAATGCACGAAAATAGTCGTTGTTGAGGTAAGCGATTCAATAGAGACTTAAAGTAAAGTGCAGCTTTGTTGGCTTTGCAATTGTGGACAGTTAGAGATTTTGCGGGGTATATATGAAATGTTGTAAATCTTCATTAAATCCAAGCGTTAAACGCAGAAAAATATTCTTTGTGCTGGGCTTATGTAAAATATTATGACTATCACTTGGTTGTCTAGAAATAAATTTAGGGATGGTAAGTTGTAGGTTTTTTTTTTAATTAAATACAAAATGCAGCCAAAGAGGATTAAAATTTGGCTACAAAATAATTACTTTAATAAAATTGGTCAAATTTGTATAAGTTTATAAAAATTAAAATTTGGCTGAAAAGTAATTAAATCCGACAAAAAACTTTAATAATATTCTTATAATTAGTAAAATTTTGGCATAATCTCAAAAATCTGGTCATTAAAAACAAAATCCGGTTAAAGAAAATTAAAGCCTAACCTAAAGTTTTAAAATACTTAGACATAGGCCAAAAACTTTAACAATCTAATTAAAATTTGTAAATTTTGTACTCAATATCAATATTAAAGACATAATCCGACCTATGACAATTGATATCCGCTTATAAAGTAACTAATTTTGAAAATCTGGCTTAAAATACAAAATTTGTCAAAAAAGAATTATAAATAACTAACTTATTGGTAAAATTTTAATATAATCAAAAATCCGGCCGTTAAAGACAAAATCTGGTTTAAGAAAAATAAATTTTAGACATTTGGTAATTAAATCTGGTCAAAAACTATAATAATCTGCTTTATATTATTTATATTAGACATAATTTTAAAAATCTGAAATTAAAATTTAAAAAAAGTATTGAAATCCGGCAAAATAACATAAAAATCTGCATAAAATTAACAAAATTTTGTTATATTCTTAAAAATCAAGTCACAGAATACAAAATCCGGCGCAAGAAAATTTAAATCCGTTTATAAAGTAATTAAGAATTAAGTCCGGTTATAACAACAAACATAATTTTAAAAATGTTGCTATGAAATATCAAAATATTGTCAGAAAATACTCAAATAGAAAAGTGCAAAATTCTACTCACAAAATGTCAAAATTAGAACAAATAGGAAAAAAATTGTTAAAAAGTGCAAGATTCTAATATTGAAACGTCAAAAAAGCAAAATTCGGCTGAAAGTAGTTGAAAAATTAAAAAAAAATGTATACTAGGTGAAAACTATTAATCCGGCAATGGATTATCAAAATAGTGTCAGAAAACACTAAAATTCAACCATCAAAAATTTAAAAGTTCAAAATTCTACACATGAAATGTCAAAAATAGTAGAATTCAGCTATGAAATATCAAAATATTATTGAAAATCATCAAAATTCGGTCATAAACTGTTAAAAAAGTGCAAGATTTAATTATTAAAATAACAAAACAGCAAAATCTTGACATAAATTGATAAAAAGTGCAAGATTATACTTATATAAACTAAAAAATTGCAAAATACGGCTACAAAGTATCAAAATATTGTCAAAAAACACCAAAATCCGGTCATAAACGGTTAAAAAGTGTTAAATTTTAAAATAAATTTGCAAAACTTAACCATAAACTTTTTAAAAATGCAAATATCTATTCATTAAAAAAAAAGAAGCAAAATCCAGCTATAAAATATCAAAATAATGTTAGAAAACACTAAAATTTGGCTATAGTGTTGAAAAGTGCAACATTCTGTTTATAAAATGTCAGAAAGCACCAAAGTCCGGCCATAAACTGTCAAAACGTACAAAATTCTAATTATAAAATATCAAAAACAGTTAAATCCGGCCATAAACTACTGAAAAGTGTAAGGTTCTAGTTATAAAATGACCTAACAGCAATGTGCGGACATAAATTATTAAAAAGTTCTATTCATAAAATGTTAAACAACAAAATCCTGTTATGAAATATAATAATATTTTTAGAATAAATTAAAATCTTGTCATAAATTGTTGAAAAGAGTAAAATTCTATTCATAAAATGTTACAAATAGCAAAATCCGGCCACAAACTGTTAAAAAGTACAAGATTTTATTTATAAAATGTCAAAAACTGCAAAATCCGGTCATAAGCTGTTAAAAGTGCAAGACCCAATTTATATAATGTGAAAAATAACAAAATTTAATTATTAAGTATAAAAATATTGTCTGAAAGTACCAAAATTCACCATAAAATGTTCAAAAAACGGCAAAATTCTGTCATAAAATATTAAAATATTAAAAAAAAGGCAAAATATGGCTTAAAACGGTTGAAAAGTGCAAAATTCACATTCTTATATTAGATTTAGTATTTTTTACAGTTGATCATCTTTCATTATTTATATTTTTACAGCTGCTATGTAAGATTTTGTAATTTTAGACGTATTAAGTTAATAAGTAGTATTATTTTAGACAGATAACATCGTGTATTTGGTAATTTTTAACATTTTTAAAAATTGCAAAAATTTTATTTGATAAAGATGGAAACAAAATCGACGATCTCAAATTTTCAAATGCCGTATATTTTAAAACTAAATTCTATACCTTCTGCTAAAAATTTTACAAAAACCTATTGTGTCAGATTTGAGATTTGGCGTTTTTTTAGTTTAAACATTGTATTTTAATAATATTTTAAATAATGAAATTAAAGATGTTGGTTTGGGAGTGCAGTTTTTTTTATATAGATAGAAAAATTATAGAAAATTGTTGGAGTGTAGTTTTTCTTAATTTTATTTAGTATACTTAGAAGACTTTAAGGGTAGAATGATTAAAAAAATTTAATACTTTTTTTCTTGTAGAAATCTGTTCACCCTGTATTTTACAAATCTTGAAAATTTATGGGTTTTTTCTATGGGTAAACCAAATCACATCTTTAGTTTGTAATTGGTAAATATTTTCATATACAACACATTTATCACTTATATCAATATTATTATATTATTTTATTAATTTTGTTCGTATGTACATTTAAGTTAATTGTTTGTTTCTAATTGTATATTTTGTAATAATCAATAATCAATAGTCATATTAAATTTATGTTATATAAAATGATTTTAAAAATATAATATTATTTAGGTACAATAACAGTTGGGGTATATATGAAATGAACCAAAGAACACAACTATATTGAGGTCAGCTGTTGTTAATTATTTGTATAACAAAAATTTTCAGAAATTAAAATAATATTATTGAACATGGTTGTCCATCACATTTTATGATTAATTTAATTCCCAAATTCAATGCTAATTAATATTACACGTCATTCAGTCAATGTGGACAAGTACTACACAAAATGATAAAAAAAATAATAATTGATTAAATAATCAAAACTGTGAGTTATAACTTCAGACCTGTCAAACATTTTCACGAGATTAAAATGTCAGGATCCGCAACCAAATTTAAATCTAATGTTATCTACCGCATTCAACGTGTAGATTGTACAGTAACATATATTGGTCAAACAGGACAATGGTTGAAGAAGAGAATATCACGACATAAAACACGATTGTGGGAAAGGAAAAACATTATGCTTTAGAAACATAAAATTTACGCATATTTTTGAGTTAAAAAATTCATACAAACGTTAAACAAAACTCAAATTAATAATATTAAATTTTCCTGATTTATTACACAAATTTGTTATACTTTTTATGTATTAATAAACAATTAATTAAAACCTTATTTTAACAAATTCTCTTTATTAAAACTTTTATTTACTGCTACATTAAAAATTAATTGTTTTGTCGTTTTATGATTTACTAAATTTCTAATCTAATTATAATGTGTAGACAAACATATTGTGTTGAACATCAAGGTAATTACAAATATGTATTCTATTATTAGAGAAGCTTCACATTGCACAACAATTATAATCATATTACCATTATGAAACTATGTAGAATATCCATTGAACAATAGTAATTTCTAATTTCCCGGATTACAATAATGCTATTATTATAATTTCCCGTATTAAATTCTTTATTGATAAATAACACTAAATGTTAACAACCCAAAAATCTTATAAAAATGTTCCACTTATAACACGTTTAAAAGCCGATTTTAATGTTGTGCAGGGGAAGTCGTTTCGTAGATACGAGCCCTTAAATGGTCATTCCATGATTGAGACGACCCTTATTCCACCTCATTAAACAGCGCCAAACATAACCCTAAATAAGGTGAAACGCCACTAAAAGTAGAGTTTCCCCGTGAAAACCGTTTATATCTAGTTTCTTACAGAGATACATGTCGGAGACGACGATTGCAACGGGATCTCCTACTGTTTCCAATCAACGAGATTCTAGCGAAACTTTTTATTATTATGGGGTAGGCGGATGGCAATTACGGTACGATATCCATTACAAGAACAGGAATTGTAAAAAAATGTATTACAAGAAAAAATAAAATACGTTTATTTATAAAATATGTTTTGATTTTGGTTTCAATTGACATTCTATGTCTTTTACCAGGCAATATTTTTGGCTACAAGACTAATGTTGCCTACATAAAATAAAACTAAATATTAATATATTATAATATATGATTCAATATAAAACTACAAGCAAAAGTAGATGTTAATTAAAAAACTTGGTAAATAACTTTTCAACAATAAAGTATTGTTTACAAAATATATATTAAACTATTTAATATAATATTTGTTCAATGTCGATTAGCGTTATAGTAAAAGTAATTTCATATTTCATATAAAAGTTCCATGCAATAAACACGTAACTTTAGAGTCGGCCAACTTTTTTTCTCTCTCCGGCTGCAAACTTTTCTAATGTTGTCATATTGCGGAGCCATTGAATACCCATTTACTAAACGTGTTTTATTTCCGCACAGACCGCCACTAAAATAAATACAAGCTGCGAGAAAAAAAAATCAAATTGCTCCCATATATACGAACAACTTTGATAGCATGTTACATAATACATAAGACTAGACGGCATTCATAGATAATAATGCGAAAGCTTAGCAGAAATATCAGATAAATGTTTATTTATATTTGTGTTGAATAGTTGTTAGGTCATTGCAGATTTAAGTTTAACTTTATGTAAATTTAGTTATTGCTTATTGCTTTTACAATTTGAGTTTGTTTTTATTTCATTTTTCATATTAAGTTTTTAAAGAATTAAATTAAAAAAAATAAATAAATTTTAAAATGTGTTACTTAGAAATTACTTACAACATAAAACTATATTTAAGTTTCAATAAGAAAAACCACACTCGTTAAAACTATCACACGGAAGTCCAGAATTATCTTATATGTTCTTGTTTTTCCATAAATCGTCAACAACACTTCAACGTTTTTACCGTCAATTAAATATTAAGAGTACCAACCAGTTTAATGTATAGAACCAGTTTAATGTATAGAACAAATTTGTATTAGAGCTTGCTATATTGCAAACTAATAGACGTATTTTGATACTATACCAGTTGGAATAAATCTAAACTAAATGATAATTAATTGGCTTTAAAATACTGATAAACTAAACGGTATTCTAAATAAAAATAATAATTAATTTAGAAACTTTGGGCTATTCTATACTAAAACATGTCAGTGATGTCTACCTTTTATTTAATTGTTGATAAACTTATAAAAAAACAAGCAAAATTAATTACCAACGTGCAAGCAGTTTCCAAAATAATAATTAACTCTGATCCACTATTAAAGGGATATTTGTAGACACAGACCGCATCCGTGAGCATCAAACAAGTAAACATTGTCAAAACACCAAAACCAGCCTATATAAAAAACTAACCCTAACAAACTCTTCTCCGCACTCCTAAATATACAATAAAAATTATCTGGTTTCTTTAGCAAAAGCCAGCAGCATATAAGAAATATGTTTTGCAAACTTTTTAAGTTTTTTCCTCATCCTTAAGGCAGACTCTTATCAAAAGTACAATGTCCAATATTTTAGAACTTACGTTTGAGTTACTACCTTAAAGCTGCCTTTAAATATGTAACTCTAAACACAAATATATATTATCAAACCCGGTAATTGAAAAAACTGAGACGTTGTAGATACAAGGCCTAGTATCTGGTCTAATAATGTATTAGACTAATTTAACAATATTTCTCAAATGTTCTGCCAAACCTGAGGCTCAAACATGCAACAAATTATAATCCCAGATGTAAGTTTAGCGCTTCACGCAACTGAGCAATTTATCGGATACCTTAAGCAAATAACAACAAACAAAATTTACAGCACAAGCAAACAGTTAACAGGCTTAACAAAATATAAAAGCGGAAATAAAAAACTGAAGTACAAAAGCAGCGGAGGTCTTTCTAGATCCAATAAACAAACTTAATAAGTCAATTTCTTATAGCTTGTAAAGAAACATTAAAACAACCATTAAACAAAAGACAGCAACGTATTGGCTATAAACCGTTATGCTTACTCAATCGTGCCAGGAAGTTTAAAAAACAATTTGTTTTAGTCCGCATAATAAATGAAATTTTAAGAAAAAGCAAATCCACCATCAATGCTTTGCTACAAAAAGTAAAACCAATAACATGCAGCGTGCACTGAACTTTAGCCAGAAATTATGGCAGCTTTAAAAAAAAGTAACAAATTACTTGGCAGAAATTGTGGTTAACTTTTTGTCCAAACGAAGGTATTGGGCAAAACAATAAAATAATAGTAACGTATAAGGTGCGACAGGAGTCAATTCCTTTCTGTAAAAAGTGAACTATAATATAAAACTTAAAAATGTATGAGTCAGGTCAGGTCGGAGTAATACGGTTACAGTAAAAATTATAAAGATTTTACACTAAGTAATATATAAAAAAATTGCAGCTAAAACAAAGGCGGTTGTGCTACTAAAAATCAAAAACTAAAGAATCTGAAGTAGGCTCACCTAAAATACAGAGTCAGAGTCTAGCTGTACAAAAAGCTCATATTCACGATACATGTCCATAAAACAATAGTGAAAGCAGGTAAGACGGTTATTGTATTGGTAAGATTCTTGACAAGTATTGATGGTCTACTGCCATGTAAGCATAAGATTCTAAAGCGGTAGATTATTTCACTAGGCTGTTAGAGCAAAGATGTGGTACAACGTTCATACTTAAAAAAAAAACATACAAATATTGGAATTTATTATTCCAAAACCAATTAAACGCAAGAGTATGCCGCGCTTTTTGTACAATATAAACTAAAATAGCCGTGGCAAGCACAGCTACGGTACATTTCTCTGGTAATAATAAAAGCAATGGAAACCGCAAAAAAAAAACAAGCAACAATAAATTATAGCAACAGAGATGAAGTCAAGATCCAACAAAGTGTCAAATTTGTGGTTGCCCCCTAAGCTGAAAAAAAAACTTATCAATCCACTCCTGGTTGTTATAAAATGATGTCAATGTGGACTTTAGCCAAAAACGCTACCGCCGTGCTACCTCTTAGTAGATACAACCCCACATCAGCACCAACAAAAATGCTAAAGTTATCATACTCAATTATTGCGCGAGTTCTGTTCGGTATTTGCGGAAAACCCTACCCCCACTACTGCGCAAACAATAACACATAAAATTAAACTAAGAAACCTAACCATTGCACTTGTTTTGCGTAATAATGCCAACAACAAAAAAGTTATTTACCAGCAATTAGAAGACCTACTCGCGGCAAAGAGTTAAACAAAGCACAAGTGACTATTGTACCTGGGTTGTGATCGTAAAAAAAAACTCCTTAGTTCTTAGATTTATAGACCGGATACTAGTAAATCCCTATTGAAGAAGCCAAAATTAGTATAGTACATTTGCTACACCCAACAGAAAAACATATTAATTTTGCATCATGCCGATTAGACTCAAAAACGCCTTTGTAGCGTTTCAAAAACTTATGTTGAAAGTGCTAGAGAACTTCTTAGAAAAATTTCTGCTAGATGACTTGTTAATATACTCGAACAATCATGAGAAATATTTAAAGCATCTCCAACAAGTTCTCAAAAATTACAAGAAAACAGACTAAAGTGCAATTTCGAAAAAACCATTATAGAACACAAGTAACGGCTAAAAGAAAACTAATACTTAAATATCACCAAACAATGTACAGAAATCACGGACGTTGTAAAACGCGGAAACCACTAACATTTTTTTTAATAATAGACAAATCACTGATAAACTTTCAAAAACCCAGAAACCGTTTTGGTGAAACACTATAGCAAAGAAGCACTTGAAAACGTAAAATAAACGCCTTAAAAAAAAAATAAGAAAGACGTCGCATAACCTCTTACAGCAGTACACGTCTGAACAAACGCCAACAAAAATTTCATTACAAATAAGTTAGAATGCATGGCTATAATATGGGTAAAAAAATTCAGTCTAAATTTTGAAAACGTTTCATTGACAATGCGCACAGACAATAAAATACAAGTCTGGTTAGATAAATCAACCAATGCCAATGCAAAAATAGTAGTTACTGGATATTCCTTCTTATTACAAAAGTTCTTGTTCAATCTATAACACACACTCAAGGGCCATCAACCATTTACCCAATGCACTATAAATAAACCCTAGATAAGAGTTTGTGGGAGACAACATGAAAGATATCAAACATCTGCT
Source organism: Tachinus rufipes (assembly GCA_963932245.1). Classification (NCBI taxonomy): domain Eukaryota; kingdom Metazoa; phylum Arthropoda; class Insecta; order Coleoptera; family Staphylinidae; genus Tachinus; species Tachinus rufipes. Next base: position 112,790,297 of record OZ010741.1, on the reverse strand, counting down.
ACTACCAAGGTAAACCGCTAACAAGAAGCCAGACTACCTGCAACAAACCTACTCTCAATTAAACTAAAAGCACCAAACAACAAGATGCAAATAAACTTTTTCTAAAACGCTGGCAGCCATAATACCTATTAGACAACTTGCTCTCAAACGCAAGAAGTAATGTGACCACACCAATAGATGCTGTTACATTTAAAGATTTCAATAAACAAAATTGTGAGTAATACTGAAAAACTTCTGCGTACGCTTGATGGTAATGCTTACCCAATGCTTAGCAAGGGAAACCTCAAACTCAAAGCATTTTACTAGCTCAGTGTCACACAAGATATACCTTCTTACAAGGATGCTTAGTATAAGAAACCAGTTGCTATCCCACCCCTGCAGTAAACCTTAAAAAAAATTTACCAAAGATGGAACTCCTAAGTGTTACGCAGAATAAAAACAAACTTGCCTTGACTATTATGAATAAGAGCAATAGATGGGTAAAAGCAAACTTTTTTTTACCAATATTTATTAATTTAATTATTTATTTACTAATTAACAGAAGCCATTACAATATAAGTATATATTTACAGCTTAAAAAACATATAAATTAAACATAAAACAACTTATAATAAAAATAAGTATAAAACTTAAATAGTTACAAAATATTAAAAATGTCTCGTATAAATGACGTGTGCACGTCGTAAAGTATTAAAAAATCTCAAAAAAAACCACTTTTACTTCGTTGGCTTGCCGCAAAATAAGTGGAGATGCAGAGTGCGCATAATCTGTACGTTGGTACGGTATATGAAATAAATTGTCATTGCATAAAACTCGAGCTGGGACATAATTAGCAATTGAGCAGAGCAAGTCAGGACAGTTAATAATCCCACAAAGCACTTTAAAAACTAGTGCTACGTCAAAATTGAAACGTCTTTTTTGAAAACTAATCATGTTAAATGTAGAAAGCAGTTCCATGTAGCTACTTGGAGTGTTGCATTTATACGCTATTTTTTTAATAACGGCGTTATATAAAGACCATTTATTTGAACAGTACTCAAGATAAGAACGTACTAGAGTGCTAAAAAAGATAATTAGAGTACAGATGTCACAAAACTCCTTAAAGTTACGCTTGACAAAACCTAAAGTTGATAAGCTTTAGCCACAACAGTATTGATATGTAGTGTAAATAAAAAGCTTGAATCAAACGTAATACCTAAATCACAAATAGTGTTAACTCTTGACAACATTTCGTTCATGGGAGAGTAACCATATATCACCGTAGACTGGCGTCTACAAAATGTCATTACTTTGCACTTATATAAATTAAGTAGTAAGTTATTAGTTTAACATCAACCAGAAAAGAAACTGTACTTCTTTATTCAGTAGCACAGTATCATCTGAATTTTTATAAATATTTTTATATCGTCAGCAAATAATTAACAACGGGCATTATAAAAACCGTGTACCACATCATTGATAAAGATATTGAACAGTAGAGGTCTAAGATATAAACCCTGTGGAACACCCGACGTAACATCAATATTACAAGAAACAAACTGTGACCGATGTGCACAAATTGTGATCTGTTAGATAGATAGGATTGAATCCACAGTATCAAAGTGCCTTTAACTCCAATACCAGGTAAATTCATAATTAGTATTTTGTAGTCAACGGTATCAATTTTTTTCTAAAAGTCAGAGTAAACTGAATTCACATGGTATCTGTTTTCAAACGGATCTGTTATATAAGATTCATACAACAAAAGATTAGGAAAAGTTAATTTGCCAATACAAAAACCGTGTTGATTGAGAGCAATTTCAGATTGCAGAATGGCAGTCAATTAATAGGTAACTAACTTTTCAAAAACTTTTGGAATGACTGATAAAATATATATATATATATATATATAGGTCTATAGTTTGTTACATCATTTTTAGTACCGGACTTCGGAGTGACATTTGCTTGTTTCCAACAAGTAGGAAATGTATCTACGACCAGAGATAAGTTGAATAAAAGCCATAAAAACCGACAAAGGGCAAACGCACATTTGTTGAGAAAGAAAGCAGTTAATCAATCAAGCCCTGAACAGTTGTTGGGTTTTAATACTAATCGTTGACAAGATCAGATATTTTTAAAGCAAAATGTAATTTAATTATGTGGGTAGAAATAAATGGTGAAAAATATGAGCAGTGTGAACTTATAGATGCCTCCAGCGGACTGTAAACTGACCCAAAAAGATCAGCAAAGATATTTACAATGCCATCAGTAGTGTCAATTTAAGAATTACTATTTGTGAAAGTAGATGGTATCTGATTAATGCTACGTTTAGATTTGACGTGTCCTCAAAAACTTTAAAATTAGATATAATCGAACCTTCCACTTTCTTAATGTAATTAGAATTTCCCTTAATCATTATAGAAAAAAACACCAAATGTGTAAAAGCAATACCTGTCGCAAACGCAACAAATGACACAAAAGCACTTAAAATATATCTCTTGAAGACCTAATCTAGCAACCCTTGCAAAGCTGCACTTGGAGTACGGGTCATTTTTTTATAGTACAGAAATTCCGTCTGACAGCCAAGCCATGTCAAAGCCTCAACCGACTACGATGATGCATTATAGATCTGCAATAATAACTTTGCAACAAATATGGTCAATGCACGGACATGGATACAACAATAAATAAAAATGCATAAGCAACCTATGCTGCAAAACCGGCGCAAATTACCGGACATTGCTATTTCTTAAAGATACTAAGTGCACCACCCACGCACTCGGCCTTTTTTATTTAGTTTGATAAAGGCAACCTTCCGTCGCTAAACACAATCCTTGTCTACCACAATGGAACATTGTCGCGGGATTAAGCAAAAAGAATAATGCAATGCTCTACAAAACCACAGTAACCTTTAAAAAAAAATATTTATTTTAATTTACTAAAGATGTTGAGTTGGCATTACCAACCCAAATTACATATTTATAGTATGCAGATGGCCACTACGAGTCACCTGCCGCAATTGCCACTACCCATCTGCTTTATAAGCGAGAATCCGGTGACAAAGTCCATCATCTTCTATAACTGTACTAAACACCAGTCTTACACACACAAATACTTATAGCAAGGCCACTAAACTATTAAAAACAATACCAAATAACAGATCAATTACATAAAAATTAATGCTATGTTGCATTTATTAATTCAGGATGTTAGTTAGTATGATTAGTGTACATTTAACCGTAATTACATTTAATATGAGAGTATTGGTAAACCAGGTGCTAAGCCTCATCAGTATCTACAGCGCCTTTATTCTCTGAATTAGCACATGCAATAATATATATTTGTTTTTCAGGTACATATTTAAAGGCAGTTATAAATAAAGGCAATACAACAATAAAAAAAACAAATAGATAATCAAGTAGATAGCCAAGACCATAACATAGAATAAAATTAAAAAATAAAACTTTAACCGGTTTATTCATCTGGTTGGCAAGGTATTGATTAGTTACGTGTTCAATAAACTTATAGGTCTTTTGTAAAAAATGTAGGTGACCATGTCTGAGTCTAGTGTACGGAAAAAAAATTGATTTTGATGAAACCACTAAAAATACCTTTCTTTACATGATCCATCCATTTTTGAGTAATATGCAATCAAAATTTGAAAAAATCTATTTTTTTGCATATTTTTACATTTTTTGATCGTTTGTAACTTCTCAGGGTTGCCTTTTTAGGAAAAAATTGTATTAAACTATTTTTTTTTTAAATTGTTCAAAGAATAATTTTTTCTACCCAATTTTTTTTTTCTTAAATTTTGAAAATGATGCAGAACTTTAAAAAACAGTTCTTCTTAAAGAAGACGGGTATTTTCATTTTTCTCAAATATGGATAAAACTACTGAAAATGCCTTCCTCTACATGAATCAAAATTTGAAAATAAATTAAAACTAAAATAAATAGAAACATAAAATGGTGCCCCAAATACAAAGTTCTGCAGCCATCCATATGGAGACGGTGTAGAGCAGCAAGTGGAAAAAAAAATTAAATTGTAATAATGTAAATATTTTATAAAAAAAAAAATTATTTAGGTTTCTTTACTATTTTTGATCTTTTGTAACTTCTCATGATTGCATTTTTAGGTTAAACTTATAAAAACTTTTTTTTTCAAAATTGTCCAAAAAAAAGTCTTCACAGCCAAAATTTTTATTCGTAAATTTTGAAAATTTGCAGAACTTTAAAAAACAGATTTTTTTTAAAAAGATAACGCATTTTTTTTCCAAATATAGATTAAGATATAGATTTTCCACCTCTCCATATACTTTATGTTTTACTGTTCTAGATATATATGATTTGTAAATTCTCTTTTATATTCATACTTGTTTGTATCACCGTCAGATGATGGCCTTGTAAAAGGTTGAAACTAGTCACGGTTTAAATATATTTGTTATATTATACTTAGTAAATGTGTTTTATTTATTTTTTATAATCACGTAGTATCGGCCACCAAAAGATAGTAGTATATATTTCTGTGAGAAAGACGGACTATTTTAGTAAAACGGTTGTAACACTACTACTGTTTATTGTTTTTAGTTTCATGTCAATCGAAACAAGTTGAGGTTATGTTTTTCTTGTTATTTTCTAACTAGCAAGCCAAAGTAATCTGTTTACTTTATTTGTCATGTAAATTTGATTTGATATAATGTCAAACGATCAGACATTTACTCATGGAATCTTAATAGTAATGCTATTAAGCACTAAAAAATAAATAAATCGGCCCTTAATGTATAAATTACAAACAGCAACACATTATGCCAAGGTAGAAGTAATCAACATATAACATATATTGTTATTACATTAAACTGTTGGAATCTATTACAATACTACTTTAAAGATTTTTTAAACTCAACTGATGTTTTTTTTTATATGGTTTTTATAGAAAAGGCAATTTTACATTGAACTTTTAAATATCTTTAATTATTTATTTCTTTAACAAATATTTTTAACAATTAAAATAACTTTCTAGTTTTTTTCAGATATTCAGTCGTTTTCAAGTTTTTTAATGACCTAAAGTGACTAAAACTTTAAATATTATTGTTACAATGCCTTTGATATCTATCGAGAATGTATACACTAAAGCCATCTTTAAGATCTATAATAATAAAAATATTAGTAAGAATCTAAATCATTTATTTGGTGTAGTAATTTCTATAAGTTCAAATAATAAACAGTTTGTATTATATATTGTTTAATTGCCTCATGGCAATAGCCCGTTTACATTTATCCGTAGCTATACACGAAAAAGAAATCTGCACATTATAATAACTCCTAACAAATATTGTAAAAACAGAACAGAACAAAAAATTAGTTAGATGCTAAAATCTGGACGATAATCTAGAAACCCTGAATGCCAACTTCTAAATATCTTATAATTATTCTCATATAATAAATAAAGTTAAACAAAAGAAATTAAATTGGTAGAATCAATAGAGGTATCAATTAAAATATTAACAAGTTATAACTACCATTAGCAGAATAAACTAAATTGAAAATGTACATTTCTAAAGTGTGATATTTCTCTTATGTACATAAAACTTGCTAGTTTTTTTGGTGAAAATAAATAAGTATTATGATTGGTTTTTTTATATATAATATGATATTCAAACGTGTGAAAATTGTATTAAAAATAATAGCATCCACCAGAAAAACCATTTATACCCGGTTCAACCAGAGTTACATGTTGGAGATGGCGATTGCAGCATGGCCCCCACTGTTTCCAATCAACGAGGCTCAGACAAAGTTTTTATTGTTATGGCGGAAACGAAGGCAGCAATTAGGGGGTTGCTGACGGCGCACCCTGTCAGACAACTACGGAATAACAACGGCCATATGCCACCACTCTCTGCGGTTATATTTAGATAAGCATCGTCATAATATAAAACTCAATTCCTTGCGCGTCGCAGGACTTGTTTATTATTCTCTCCCTTCTACTTTTTTTTTCTTCTCGCATGTATTTACGGCCCTTCTCAGTTTGCGACTTCACATAAAACTGTCCCCTGACATTGAGAGCCAAAAACGTCAACGGAGGCGCCTTAAATATAAGCAATTAGGGATGGTTGCAAATCCGAGCAGACTACAAAGTTTTTTTAGATTAGAGTATCCCCACACTACATTACATAAATATCAATTTAACCCCTTAAAGAAAAACTTTTTTGTAATATTGCTTATTTAGTAGTTAACCGATCTTGATGTCTTTGCATTAATTTGCATGATCAAATACAGTTTTATTGAGTTTAGTAAGCTAAATGAAAGTTGCTTACGTAAATTAATTGTGTTTGGTAAACACGTTCAGTTTTAATATGAGCGCTGGAAAATCCTTTAATTTACTTTAATATTTGTTAGAAGTAATAGAAACAAATATGGGTTATAAACCGATGCGTTTGTTTGTACGAAAATGCACAGTTTTCGGTTGGGAGGTTGGTAAGATCATAATTCCCATTCCGCCCCGGTTTCATATCTACAGAACTCTAATATCTACGACTCGTATTTCTCGCGTTCACTTCCCCCCATTGCGGATTTAAATTCGCTTGATGAAGGTTTGTTTTACTAAAACTTGGTAACGGTTTAATGATTTGAATTCACCCCAAGCAAAAAAAAAAACTGTTATGTTATGTTGATTGCTACCGGAATCTAAATTAAGTTAAGAATAATATTTAGAGGTCACGTAATAATTTCACGGTAAGATTGCGTCATGTATTTCCATATAAAAAATGAACTCAAGAGACGTAAACTTTACAAGCGAAATGTGACGGTTTGATAAACCGGTTTCGTAATCTGGAATTATTTAACGCCTGCGAAGGTGTTTCGGTTGGTCGTTCGTTATAATCTCCGTCATGGTTCTGTATAGGCATAACTCATCTCGAGATTCATTCAGATAACCAGCGAGACTAAATAACCTCTCTCCTTATGCTGCTTAATTACTTAATTTAAGAACCATCTCCAACGGCTGCTATTAAAGAGGGATGCCCTTTGGCGAGTCCTCTATATTTACATTTGTGATGAATTGTAAAGGATGGGGAATTGTACCCTTATAAAAGACCAAGAATGCCTCTTCAGTTACATTACAATGGCTGGATACTAAGTGAATACTAAATGACATCTGAAGTATAATAAGGCGCAAAATTAAAAAGTAAGACTTACCACTCCCTATTATTGATTAAATTAATTTGAACTCACCTGTAACAAAAGAAATTATATTAATTATTACATATCTAAAATAATCACGTTCTATATAATTCAAACCATAGAACCACGGCAGCAATTCAGTCAACAAGTTAGAAATTAAGGATACGGTAATGTCACACGTGAAATCCTGAATCTAAATGATAGATAATGTCGCTCTCAATCGGCACCGTGTTCGCATCTTTACTGTTATTATACGTTCCGCAATAACTTATAGAATTAGCAAACTTATGGCAGCCCTAACTGTTGTAACGAGAAGGAAAACGAAGTGTCGTGTACGAGATCGCGCCTTCCCGTAATTATGGCAAGTTTCAAACGATTTTATCTGAGGAAGTTAAATAAGTACAAATTTCCCTTTCGCCTTAACTCGGTTTGGGACCTCCGTTAATTTCTGCAATATGTTATGTATACGACCGATGTGAGATGTGATAAAGGAACACGACACGTGAAATATTACCCTGTTTAAATGGTGTTTAAACTTTTTTTTCTCGCAAGTCGTGGGGAATTTAATGTTTAGGGAAAATATGTTTAATTATAATGCAAATTATATGAACTTTAGTAAAACATATTAAAGTTGATAGTGGTTAATGAAATGCATGATAATAAAACATTTATAATGAACCATTTACTGTTATTTATGCAGTTAAGTTGGTTAATATATATGCTTAATTCATCATTATTTTATTAAATAATATTTTATATTGTTAGCAACTTTTCTTCAAATAAGATTAATCCTTAGTTTTCTTTTTAAACTAATCAAATAATTTTAAATTTTCAGTCAAAACTCACAACCTATTTATTGAGTGCTAATTTTTAAAAAGTGACAAAACCTTAAATGTTTAGATACTTTTTTTGTTTGACCTACCTAATAAATGTTATCAATAAAAAAAAATTATATTTACTTTATTTCATTAAATTTATTAATTTATTATTACTATTTGTTGTAAACTTTGTTAACCACATTGGTACATTTTATAGAATACGAGGTCTGGCTATTAAATAACGAGACTGCTTATAAAAAAGAGTTTTATTTTAAAATTTATTCTATATTGAAATGCTTCCCTCCCCTTGCCACACACCGTTCTATTCGTTTTTTTTTTTTTTATTGATCAAAGCGATGCTGGAAGTCTTCTTTTGTAAGAGCATTTAGGAGCTCCGCCGATTTTCGCTTCACTTCTTCCATGAACTTGAACCGAGTTCCTTAATCTTCAAAAACAAAAGTCAAAAGATGTTAAATTAGGCTTCATAGACAAAGCGATTCTCCACAACTTCGGCCGTATCTTACAAACTCGCTCTCGCAATGTTGCCATATTTTCAAATAGTAAGTTTGGTTTACAGTTTGACCCTTTGGAACCCATTCACTCATCACGATTGATTTTGGTCATTGTTTGCGAAGTTGAAACAGAGACAAGTCAACCTGGACGTTGGTCATCTTTGGTGCTCTCTCGGCTTTCAGAAAACCGTTTGTACCATTGATAAACACGCGCACGAGATAGAGAATTTCCAGCAGTGGCCTTTTTCAACACCTTATAACACTTAATCGAAGTTTTTTTATTAATTTAACAAAAAATTTCACATTAATCGTGTTTTTTGTCACACATTGTTATCGGCACAACAAAAAAACACGTTTGTTTCTAACTTCTATAGAAAAATCACTACTACAGCTTATTTTTGTACTGGAATAGTAGACACTTGAAGCATTTCAATGCTGCATTTGATTCCCCTCCCCGCAGTCTCGTTATTTAATAGCCTGACCTCGTATAGTAGTGGCATGTGTTAGTAGATTAGATAAAATAAAATAAAAAGATGACTGGACAGTACATGATATTTTTTGGATATTTTTTGGGTTATTATTTTCACATTGGTTTAAGGAATGATTAGAATGTTTAAAAATTTTGGTAAATGTAGTGCGCCAATTTTTTATTTCAGTAAAAACTGCCAGTTTTGTTATTGAAGATTAACATGACACCAATTTTCTTTTATTTTTAGCGTTTTCTGAATGAAAGTAAATAAATTTTATTCAACATTTTTCAGTTTTATAATGTAATACTTGACCATTACTTTATTGTTACAACAACTTTAATAAAATGTTACACCACACTCACCAAAAGTTTGAAAATTTAGTTTTGATTTTACATTTATAAACTTGACAGAATCGTTATAATGTCTTTGCAGACATCTGTGTAAAAACCACAACCATTATCTTCACTATCCTAAAAGCATTCATCAATGACAGTTTTGCTAATTATTGTGTTTTCTACAGTAATTGTTACAGATCTTTTTTTTATTATATGTTTTATTTAACCTGTGATTTCAAAACTGCAGTAGTTTTGGTTTAAATACAATAATAATATTTTTGCCTCATGAGAAATTGCTAATTGCCCATATTATACTTAGTATTTTTATTTGATTAGCCGTATATGTGCCGTTCGCAAATTTTATGCAATTAATTTGTTTGAGGTCCTTGGACAAGATCCTTTTAGCCTTGCGCAAGTAGTAGTATTTTTATTTTTTTCACAGAATAACTTTCATGTTTTTCATCTTTGGCAAATAATTTTTATTTATAATCCCTTTGATGTTTTTATAGAATCAAGTATAATTGGTTACTTTAGTTTTAACTTTATTAAAAATCGTCTTTGCCTTAAGTTGTTTGAGTTTACTATAAAAAACATTACAAAGACGGTCAAAAGCGTCATTTAACTGAAATTTAAAAGTTAACCAAAAACAAAAAAACAAATCCAAACAACTCTAAACTAGGGATTAGTCTCCATGGCAGAAATGTCCTTAAGGCAAGAAGTAAATTTACGTCAAGCAGGCTTTTGGTAAACTGTGCAAAAAAACGTTCCACTTGCTGATAAACAAAAAAAATCCGCTCGAACTAGAATAGATAGAGATTCAAGTGCTTCAGGTGCCAAAAAGTAAGACATAAAACTTTCAATTGCAGCATGAAAGAATTCTTTCACAGATGTGGTAAAGCCAATCACATAAATAAAGATTGCATCCAGAAGCAGTCGTGCTACCTCTACTCCGTAACCGGTCAGCAGAAAACGATAAAATGCCCCAAATAAAAAAATCTGAATGAGAAAATCAGTCAAGAAAAAAGCACAATCAGCAATGACTAAAATTAAAATTATTTAAATCAACTTAAAATGCTGCCATAGACCTGCACAAGCATATCTGCTGGGTGGAGAGCAAACACATGTCTATAGTCGTAAAGCCAAATAAAAACATGACTAAACACGGCCAAAACTAGATCACTAACCAAAACATAGATGCTGCTATATACGTCCTAAAAACCAATTTTGCCAAATTTAAAGGTTATTTAATAAAACTGGGTTAGAGCATAACCGAAGAGTAAGCCGTTGCTAATTAGTAAACTTCAATGCCCAAGTTCCAAGTCCCACAAAGAAATTGCAGGGCTGTAGAAATCCTGCCTATCAACAAAAAAACGTGACCAAGGCAAATTGACGCAACCTGGGCAAATACCAGATTAAAAAACTAAAGCAGACTTTTAAATCAGCCAAAAAAGCTATTAAAGCTCTGGAGCCAAATTGACGCAGATATATAGAGCTCAAGTTATAAAATTGTGACCAATAAGCTGAACTAAATAAATCTTTGTCAAGATCCTGGCAAAAAAGCAGTACAAACGGTAGAAGATTTGTTACCAAGTCATCAGGTGGTAAATTGGGTGTACAGCGTAGTTGAGACTAAAATTAAAGTTGGGAAACCGTCAGGCCCAAACCAGATCCCTAGAGAGGTAGTTTAAGCTTGTGTAGAGGAGATTCTAAAACAAATAAAACTAGCGTTTGACAAGCTGCTCTAAAAAACCACCAAGCTACACTTAGTTAAATAACAAAACAAAAATAACTGTGACCTGGTTTATATACCAATCTGTCTGATTAACACGCTGAAAAAACTTCTTAAGCATATTTTAAAAATAGAAGCCTGTCTAGAAAACAATATAACTTTTGCAAGCGCAGATCCACGATAGACGTCATAAAGTAAGCAGAAAAAAAAGCAAAAGAGGCCAAAAACAACAGGCAATATGCGTAAACTGATGACCATGCGGTGGTAATCTCTATTTACTGCTACATTCAACTTGAGATGCTAGTTGAATGGGTGCTTAGAAGATTCAGGAAATGGTTGAACAGTAATGGTTAACGCTAAATAATAATAAAACAAAAACTCTAATCTTAAAAGGCAAATATATCCTAAAAAACAATACCGTAAGAGTGAGATGCGTAAACCATAATTTTAATATGTAGAACCACATAGCAAAAACCAAGGCTACAGCAGTGGAGGTAATAAACGCGCTAAGACGTCTAATGCGCAACATTGAAGAAGCAAAACCCAATTAAAGAAGAAAGTTAAGTTCTCTAGTCAAATCAATTATATTATATAGAGCCCCAGTATGTATGACAAATAGCCAACAATAACTTTAGAGCGTTGATAGAAAGACAACAGAAGAAAACGGCAATTAGGTAAGTTAATGCTTACCAAACAGTCGCAACACGGGTTATACAGATAGTGGCAGAAATCATTTGAGTTTACCTGCTCGCCTGAAAAAATCCTATGCGCCAGGAACGAACAAAATAGAAAAAAAGTCTAGAACCAAGCAAGAATTCTTTGCTAACTAGAATGGAAAAATATTTTTTGACGCACTTCCTAAGAAAGCACAAGCCCTTCAAAAACTATTTAAAATGTACAAACATTAAAACTCTCAACAATTGCACTTACTGCAGAGAGCCAGGCATCCCTAAACACATATTCCTAAAATGCAAGGGGTAAGTTGCAATATATCAAAACTCAAGACAAGAGATGAATACGCTAGGTGTCAACAACATCATTGACAGAATGTTAAGCTACAAAAATGCATGGAACTCTATCTCTAATGTCATACAAATAATTATAAGTAAGATAGCAAAAAAAAAAAAGAAAAAATACCTCATGCAGATTAGGCTAGGCACCGGTAAAACAATGCCAAAAAGTAGATCTCAATTTTTCAAAAAATGTACAAAAAGTAGTTTTGGCAAGTATAAATCCGGAAAACCCTTTCAATATCAAAACTGTTTGAGTTTGTCATACCACCCGGAAAAAGTAATTTCAAAACTAAAAAACAACAAAAAACAAGAGTCCTTGTAGCTTGTGTTTTGCAATTTACACAATCTTTAATTTTTAAAGACTACTTTTTTAACTAATAGAAACTTGTTTCAGTATGTCAAAATTTTCTGTACAAAACTAAAATAATATACATTAAGTTCTTTAAATTTAGTTAACTTTCTTTCCTCTGTTAGGCAGTGTAGTTAGCTTCAATTACTACAGCTGCAAATTTAATGTCAGTCTGTTGAAACACAGTTGACACATACTTTGCACTGGTAAACTGAGTAAAATCTAAATATAAGTTATTATTTGTAGTCAGTTTAAGTGTTTTGGGTTTATTTAAAATACATTTTTTGCATAAATAATGGCATTATTTATTTGGTAATCAAAAACGTTTCTTCAAATAAAATGTATCAATATTTAATAATATTTTTAATAAATTTGGTGGTTTAGTTGAGTGAAGCGCCTAACTCGAAGCATGGCGCATAATTTGTGGCGGGTTAATAAAACCCAAAAATCCATGGTCATTGTCAAACTGATATAACAATTTTTAATAGCCTTAATTTAATAAAAAAATTAAATTGACAATATTTTATATTAGCAAGAACAACGGTCGTCGGCCCGTCACTATTATCACCTTTAAATTTACAATGAATCGTTAGAGTAATAATCAAGAAGTTTGATTTATTGTTTATTGACGTCATTTTAAAGCACGCGCGACATGTTCTTTATCTTCAAATAACGCAATTAGAACGTAAATAAACAACCTCGCGCAAACTGAATCTACAACTAAAAAAAAGTGCAAAAAAAACATCAAACTTGATTGAAAGGTAATACAAAAAATTCAAGCCGATCAGCCATACGTCACTCACACGACTTAAAATAAGCGACAGTTTGGTGAAAAAATTCTCCGTCCAATGTTCAACCAATTACATCTTCTCTTAATCTAGGTAATTATCAACAAAGAAATCTGATTTTCTAAGTATATACTTAAAAAGATTGAAAACAAAGATGACCAAGTGAACAAGTTGTGGATGAGCAATAAGGCGCATTTCCACCTGTCTAGTTTTATAAATAGACAAAAATTTTAGATAATAAGTAGATCAAATCCTCGTATACTTCAAAAAAAGTTTCATCATTCTCAAAAAGTTAAAATATGCTGCACGATTTTGACAAATAGAATCACTGGCCATTTTCTTTTATTGAGATAAGGCTGCTTATGCGGTAACCGTTAATTCTGAGCGACACATTGCAATAATTTGTAACTTTCACACAACATAATTTGCTAATTTTTTGGTGAATAAAACGACACGTTTTCAGCAATACGGAGCAAATTTTAATGAACGCTGCAAATACATTGATCGTGGGTATAGTAATTTCTTAAAATTGAAATACCCTTTGCTCCTCTCAGTCACAGAATTTAACAACTAGCAACTTTTTTTAAAAAAATACTTAACCTAACCTAACATAACCCAACCTAAACAAAAAAATGTTTAACACCAATCTAGCCAAAATTATCTAGTTATCAAACTAAGCATGCGGTAGGTACAAAATTGAAACAATACCCTGTCAATATGCTACAAGACGTCATGCAAATCTTGATTGATTTGAGAAACGTAATTTTTTTGTATTGTACGCCAAATAGCAATTCCTTCCTTTGTATTAATTCGTAATAAATTAATAAAAAAATATTCTTTAAACAATTAAAACTTCCCGTTTCACCACTAAAGCTTTTTGTATAAAATAAGTAAATAAAACAACTACTATGTTTTTACCACTAATTTTTGTATAATGTAATAATTAATATTTCGTTTTTAATCTCAATACGCTTGCACAGTAAATTAAATCTGGCTCCAATAATTAATTAATCCGGTTTAGCCTAGGTAACTGTGTTAATTTTAGTTAGGTTATTTGCAAACTTTTGCCATTTGTGCAACCAAAGAACTATTGTCGATGTAGATTAAGTAGCGGTTAACTTCGAGTGTAGCTCTCCGCTAATTACATTTGCTACTGTTCTTTGTGTTATTTTTGCTGAAGTCGCCGTCTACATCAGGCTGTAAAAGTAGATACTTGCTTAAATGCCTTTCTTTTAAGTTTTAACTATGTTTTTGGATTGTTACTCGCACCGAGTGCACCACTTTTTACTCTCTTGTGCGTATATTTGTTTCAGAATGCATTTCCCTTATTATGCTACACAATTTGCACAATATATTATGTTTGAGACTGTATTGCCCTTGCTATACTACACAGTTTGCAAAAAAAGTGTATTTCATTTATAGTACATAAATGCCATAAACTTTGTGGTAGGCTTACGTCCAAAAATGTTAAATATCAAGCTAAGATAAAGCGTTAGAAAACATTCGTTACGTCAGCAACACAGAATGTCTTTAGATTTTTGGTCTTGGAATTTTGATACAATGCAACTATGACGTTTACTTGATCAATTTTCGTTTATGGTGTATATTGTAATTATTTTAAAAAACAACAATAAGCGTGGTACCATAAACCAATTATTGGTTTGCTTGCAATTCTATTTGTTGGATATATTGCAAAAATAAATTTCTCAACTATGTTACTTAGTAATATAAAACTATATTAAGTGTTCCTAGATTATCTAACCAACACTTACAAATATGTAAATTGTTGTAAGAAAACAAGATCTTTTTGATATGGAAAGCATATGGATATGTGATTAACATTGTATTTGGCAATAAAGTTAATTAAGTAAAAGCCATTAAGATCATGTTGTGCACTAGTAGTTTTGGAGTTGCAGAATAACCGCATATTGCCAAACTTATACAAACCAAGCCTTAATATTGTATGGATGGCATATTACACTAATAATAGGTAATTATATAGTACATAAAAGGCTGTTAAAGGATTTTGGTACAAGTTGCACTCAATATTTGGTTGCCTGTTTTGTAGATCAAATTATTTTAAGGACCAAAACAAACTCAAAAATTTAAGTCAAGTGGTAACAAAATGGAGATAAAAAGATCCTTTTCGGTAAAATAAATGCGGTCGCATAAATTGGCAGTAGTTCCTAAATAAATTAATGTTAAATATTAATTAATAAATTTAAAAAAAAATGTTGCGCAAACTATGAAAAAATAAATTAGAAAAAAACGATCTTTACTATGAAGCAATTATTTTATTTATACAGTACTATTCTAATGCTCTCTCTAGGGTAATCAACACATTGCTTATAGTGAGAAGGCTCATACAAGGAGCAACGCCAGCAGTATAGATACTGGTAGAGCTTCCTTTGTCCGTAAGGTCTCATAGTGATTAAGGTAAAGCTAAGTAGATTTTTACTCATATTCAGATCCAAAATAGGCGTATACAAACAGCTATTCTCCAAACTACAAGCAGGTAATATACTAACTGAGCAATCACCAGTATAAGTAATCTACCTCCAACCGATCAATAGATTGTATAAACCTTATTACTAAACAAAATGCAAAAAGCAAATGCTCCTACGACGGATAACCTCACAAAGAAATTGAACTATTTTACAAACAAAAATTAAACAGACCAAAATAGTCATAGGACAAACATATAAGTAATTATAGGCTAAAGCCAAGAAATGAAAGCGGCAACAAACTATTGCTGTTTCACCAAAAAAAAAATAAAATATAATGACACACCTTTTACAAGCTCCCAAATCAAACACTACACAGGATAATAACAAAAAATAACAACAAAAAACCAAATAGACTTTGTCTTAATAAACACGAGATATAGAAATTGCATTAAACCGGTTGAAGCTTACTTTATGTTGATTGGGACACTAGCAGGCATCAAAAACGCAGTACATCAACATAAAAAATTCAAAAATAAAGCTGTTGCTAGAAATATAAAACATCTATATTGCGCAACTTTTCAAAGATAAGAAGCAAAAAACTAACTAATCAATACCATATACACACAAAAATAATATCAAATGAATGGTTAATATTAACTTATATAACTCTCCTAAAAAAAGAAATACGCCAAGCATTGCTGCCATTACCACATAATGAGCTTCATATTCTAAAAATCCAGCTAAAAGTGATCCACAATAAAATGTACAAAAAACTGAATATAGACATCAGTCACACAATTGGTTTCCGTAAAAGCCTAGAAACAAGAAAAGCACTGTTTTAAATCTTTACGTTCAAATTACTCCTAAGCAAAAAAAAGTTTTAAAAAATGTCTTTATTTTTTGTTCAAAATCTATCATCTATATCACCCTGTTCTTAAAAAAAATTGGTTATGTCTACTTCACTGGGTATTGTATTCTGCTTAACATTGTTAACTGTTACATAAATTAAGATTCCGCAAACAATTTAAACCTTACAAAAAAACGTTTTTTTTTTATTTAACTTTAAATATTTTTACATAAAATATAAAAAGAATAATATTATAACTACCAACCCACTAAAATGCACATCATGCAAGGAAGAAGGCTACAAAGAGTGGTCGCTTAAGTGCAAAAACCGAATTACTGCTCCAATTAAAGGAATACCAAACATCAAAATTAAGTCGGCAAACAAGAGATCAGAAGAAACTGCTCTACATATAACTCAGGCCTCAAGAATTCATTCACCTGTCATCGTTCACGACCATATCATTGACACGTATGTACACAAAATCAACTCTCCCAAAATAACTGACAGACAACAACTTATTCAAAAATTGAAAAATAGATTTATTCAATCATACAACATTGACACGATTGTATCCTTCTCTAATAACAGAATGTTTATTGTAATGTTAGATCTTTTTAACCTAGACCAAGCCCCTGCCACCTCTTCCATAGGAGGCGTACAAGTCACCATAACTCAAACCCAAAATGTCTAGTCTTATTTTACTTTATTCCAATATTAATAGTTTTACTCGAAAATCCCACATTATAAATAACTTTCTCACTATTAATAACATCTCCTGTGCTTTGTTTGTTAAAACTAAATCCCCAATTTCTATATCATATCAAAATTGGTCCATAATTCAAAATCTCGATAGATCTATATCTATAACACATCCATCTATTAAAATTAGGAAAGATAACCCTCCAAGCATCAATAATGCATTAAATGATTGCATCCACTTCTCAATTCCGTTTCTCCAGGAGAGACTCCGCATATTCCTTGTTTACATTCACCCATCCTCTGTTATCGAAGATAATATCTTTGTAAAAGCTTCTCTCTATCCTCATTCTATTATTGTTGGTGATTTTAACTTAAATCTAAGAAAAACCCGCCACCTCCAACAGTTCCTAAAAAACTCTGATTTCTCTAGAATACCTACTCCACCAACGTTTATTATGAAAGATAGTCAGAGCACTACTGCTGATATTCTCCTCTGTTTGTCTAGTATAAAACCCCTTATCCACTCAGTTAATGTTATTCCTGATCTTTGTTCAGACCATCTGGCAATTACATTTAGTATTGATATCCAAACTTTACCTTCTCCTAACGAGTTCATTTATAACCTAAATATGTGTAACATAGCAAAAGTAAACCAAGAACTTTCCTCATTTGCTAGATACCACTCAAATATATCCCCCACTACCATTTCATTAATTTTTAAACTAATAGCAGCATCCATTCGCAATTATACTCCTAAAACATTAAAGTCCTACTATAACTACCCTCTTTCCCCATTCATTATGCGTCTTATTAAATATAAAAGAAAATTATATCGTGAATTTAAAAATACAAATGACAGAACATTAAAGCGACGATTCAATGACTTGAATAAAAACATACACGACCTAATTTCTCAGTACAGACAAGACAAATACATAACGGCTTGCAACAAAATTAATGAAACGGAAGGAAAAACCTACTTTCAAGAAATTAAGAAACTGACCAAATACAAACGGACATTATACATAAATTCAATAACAGACCCGGTTTCTAAGAATAGTTTCTCATCTGACATTGACATTGCCAATGCTTTTCAAAGACACATTAACCACGCATTTGCTTTCTCTATCTGTGACGATTTTGACAATACACATTTAGAAAACGTTAACACAAATTTTGTAGGCAGACGTACGACACTCCTTTGGACGAAGCAATACACTAAGACGACTATTACAACTTGTTAAATAAAGGTAAAAATTCAGCACCTGGACACGATCTACTAACAAGACAAATTTTAAAACAGTTCAATAACGACGTTCATAACTACATATTAAAAAATTTTAATTATTGTTTTTTTCACCAATATTTTCTTAATGAATGGAAAATGGAAACAATTGTATGCGTCCCTAAAAATGATGCAAACCTTTCTTACCCAGCTAGTTACCGCCCTATCACACTACTTCCACTTCTTGGTATACTATATGAAGGTATATTGCAAAATAAACTTCAAAAATTTATTTACAATAAAATACCCATAACACAATTTGGTTTTGTGAAAAATAGATCAACAAGCCACCCATTAACTATCCTGACATCCAACATCCAAATATTCCACCTCAAAGGCAGACACTCGAGCGTCTTGTTTATGGATATAAACAAGGCATTCGACTTTGTCTGGCATGGAGGCCTTCTATTTAAGCTATCAGACCTAGAGGTGCCAAACCATTTAATTAATATAATAGTAGGTTTTCTATATGATCAAACTCTTAAGGTTCGCATAGCTAACTTACTCCGATCCTATCACTCTACAACAAGGTGTTCTACATGGATCTCCCTTGTCTCTACTCCTATATAATATTTTTTGTTCTGATATATATATTTCTAACCCATCCTGTTTTAATCCAAACTCCTACATCTTACAATATGCTGATAATACAACATTGGTTTCCCACGCTAAATCTATAAACCAATCTATGGATCAACTGCAAACCTTGCTAGATAATACAAAATTGTGGTTTAATAAATGGCGTCTTTTTGCAAATCCGTTAAAAACCAAACTATTAATCCTTTACCACAAAATCCATGAAAATTCACCTAGTATCCAAATGCACCAACAATCCTTAAATCCATGTCATATTTGTAAATATCTAGGAGTAAACTTTCACTCTAAACTGAGATTCAAGTATCATACTAACTCCATTAAATGTAAATCAGATCCCGAGCAATACACTTTCGATCCGTCACGTATAAAAACAATGGAATTGACATTAAATGTGCGACGCGCATATACAAGACGATCTGCCGCCCAATCCTTGACTACGCAACCATAATATTTCTGAACTCCAATAAACCAACTCTTAATCTCCTTTATGTAGGAGAAAGGGCATCTCTTCAAACTATTACCAAATTCCGACATCCCAATAACCCTCTCCATAATCCTTCAAACAAACTACTTTATGAAAAAACCAATCTCATCCCACTTTCCGAAAGACTCTAAAAACTTCAAACCAAATTTGCAAATAGTCCCAACAACTCGGAGATTCTAGATAATCTAATAATTCCTAGAAATTTGGAGATTATTGCAAAATATAAATATATATATATATATATATACATATATATATAAATATTTACATCTCGGTATCTATAAAGCGTCCGCTATGAGAAACTGTCATTGGGCGTCCCTTAAAAAAAAACGTACTTCTAGTGCTCGCAGGTGAATATACTCGAGCTCAAAAAGATTAACGCGGTTTTCTTATTAAATACAAACTAAAACATTTTTCTATTGTACATAAAACTACCTTTTAGCGTCCGTACATTTTTCTGTTTTTGAGCGTCTTACATATACACAAAAAAACATGAATATGTGTTATAGAGCGTCCTGTTTGCTACCTAAAAGCGTCCGGCAGTGTTGCAACATGTTTTCTATTGTAGATATACATATTTGACACGGATTCTGCATACTATAAAGCGTTCAAACCAGTTTGACCAGTCTATTTATAGAATATCTGTGGTAAATTAACTATACGGCGTCCAACAAAAAATAAACAATAATATACCCACTTAGTACTGATTGAGTAATTCTTTTGGTTTTTAGATTTAAGTAGAAAATAATATAAAATTCACTGCATTTTTCGTGTCGGAAACATTTTGGATAACTCAGGCTTTGCAAATCCAACAATGCCCTCTAACAGGTGTCTTGAATTGAAAAAAAGTTTGATAAAAATTACGACGTTAGAATTCATTGTTTCTGATCAGGTTAGTTTTCGTAAACTACAAAATGCAAAATATTAAAATTGTATCTGCTTTTTCTTGGAAAAAATACCGTCCAACAATTTTGAAATATTAAAATTTATAGAAAATTTGGTCTTGAATCGAAATAATGCAAAAATTAAAATAACGACACTAAATCTTTTTGCTAATCTTTAGAGTAGCATACAAAGATAAAAAAAATATTGAATACAAATATTGTATTTGTTCCTTCTTGAAAACAGTAGTGCCCAAAAGTTTGTATACACTAAAAATTAAAAAAATTGAAAAGTTTTTAAATAATTACAGCTTATGTCTAAGTGTATTACTCAAAATAATTTGTGTATTTAATTTATTAACATGTATTTAAAATATAGAGTTTTCTAATAAAAGGTTTCATTTCATTTCATTTTATTTGATATTAAAAAAAAACGGAAATTTTTTTATGAAAAATCAATAAATGTTTATTTCATTGTAAAGAGAAATGTATGCCATTTACTTTTGAAAGCAATATACTAGATAACTTCACACATTTTATTTTTAAGGTCTTGAATCGATTATAGAGCATTGGCATAAACCTTGTTTTTCACGTGACCACAAAGAAAAAAGTCTAAATATGTTGAATCACAAGATTTTGGTGGTCAATTGTGATCACCTCTTTGAAAAAAACACGGCCAGGAAACTTTTCTTGCAAAATTGCGATTGTTTTGTAGCTTGTGTGGCACGTAGCGCCGTCTTGCTGAAAATAAACGTCGTCCACAGCAATATCTTTTAATTCCGGCTATCAAAAATCATTAATCATAACTTGGTAGCGCCATCAATTCACCGTAACAGTTGCACGAGCCTCATATTTAAAAAAGTTGGGTCCAATCACACCGCCAGTCTAAAAACCGCACCAAACAAGACACGTTGAGGATGCAAAGACTTTTCAACAACCATTCTTGGATTTTCTGAGCTACAAATGCGACAATTCAGCTTATTAACGCAGCCTCCGAGGTAAAAATAGGCCTCATCACTGAAGATGATTTTTTGATAAAATTCCAGATCATTTTTATGCATTTGACGGACCCAATCAGCAAAGAAACGACGTTTATGGTAATCGACCAACTTGAGTTCATGTGGTAACTGAATTCTAAATGCCTTAAGACTTAAGTCAAAAGAGGAAAATACAATTCAATGTCGTTTGTAAAATCTCTAATTCCAAAGATCAACAAGTAATCAACAAACCTGGGTTTTCTTCAACACTACGGTCTACATCAGCAATATTCTCATGTGTTCTTAAGCAACGCACACGCTTTTGATTTTTTACATCACAAACTTGTTACAACAGCTTAAATTTTTCCATTAGGTTTACTATTGCTGGCCGAGAAGATGCTTTACGACGACGAAAAAGTGTTTTAGTTTTGCGAACTGTGACTGAAAAACTTTCACCATTTTTGTAGTAAATTTTAATAATTTCAATGCGTTGTTGAAGCGTGTATCGTTCCATTTTTAATAACGGCGTAGTTTTTACTTGTTAAACGTCAAAAGATAATAGCTTCACAATTGACAGCTGACCAAATAGCCTGCTATTCAATATGAAATTTCTTATTGAAAAACCCTTTACAATAGAATGTTATTAAGTTTGCAAAATTAAATGTGGTATGTATTAAAGTCGACAATTGCGTTTATTAATTTTTCCGCATAACGTAGATCATTAATTATATTGATATTATAACGAGACTATACAGTTTTAAATTCATTATGAATAGTTTCACCAACATGTTCCGACCATCGACCCAAACCTAAACTCAAGTAATATAACGCATGAGGTAATTGGTATAAAATAATATGAAGTTTTGTTTCGATAAAGTCCGTTGCTTCAAAATATTTTTTGAAGTTAGCAATTTCTAAATTTAAGATTTTTTCATTTGGTTTTGATGTAGAGAAACATAGATTTACAATTTTATCCATTGATTTGAAACATAATACGTATGGAATAATCACTCACAAGAATATCAAAGTTTTTCAACATTGTTCGGCAAGTATTCCCCGCAAAAACTTTGCCATAGTAATTTTTTGATATTATTTTTAACTGTTTTGGCCAAAGATGAGCTTGTTTACGATTTAAATTTTTTATTAATTTGTTTCAAACTATGAATTTTTGAATAACAGTTACATCATCGTATTCATTGAAGAGTAGAAGATTCACTACTGATTTGCTTAACATAGCAAATTTCTTATTACTTCCATTAGATTGAAATATTTTGAAGATATTTCTTAATTTTCCGAACGGCTTCCGCCTGAAGCATTTGTTTTCTATTTTCAAATTTGCAATTTCTAACAATTAATTTAAGAAATGTAAAATTAAATTTAATTAAACTGCAATAAAAACTTATTAATGTTATTGTTTTCTTTCTCGTCGTCATTTTCAATACCAACTAATAATTCATTATAATGTTCAGAACAGTTGCTTACCTTTTCTTGCAAATATACATAGCAGTATAGGCTAGGATACTTTGCAGAAGCAATTTGTTGACCGTTTACAATAAAATTTATTTTTAAATTGCCGATGAACTTGAATGTGAAATCATTTAAAACAATTTTCATTAAATTTAGATTCCTATAACTTTCCTTCACATCGGGAACAATACAAAACAAAATAATCTTTTTTACATTTGTAGCTTTACCAAATTTTTTAAGTCCGCACAGTTCTTATACGTAGATCTCAACAATCTTTCATTTGTGTTATTTTCTAGCTCAGGTAATATGCTAAGAGATATTTAAAAAAAATGCCATCTGCCATAATTTTAATGTCAACATTACCCTTTTCTCCACGTTTATTAATTACCATATCAAATATTTCAGAAACGTTTTTTTTTAATTTTCTGAACTGATTTTTTATAATTTACTGATGATATCGTACCAAACTTAATTTGTTTATATACTTTTAATGTTCTCTACCTTTTATTACTGCAGATCTAAAGTTCTTTCTTGCAGTTATACTTATATAGCAATTACAATCAATTTTATTTCGAGTTCCTTTAAGAAAAACATTTTTTTCAAAATTCTGTATTGTAGAAATGTTTCTTTTAGGATTATCATTCTTTCTATCTTTTAGTGCTAAACAACAAGTGGTACATATAATTTTTAAAAAATGTAAATCTTGAGTATTAAATTTAGGATTTGAATGTCTTATTAATTCAGCTGTGTTTTTATTAACGTGGAAAAAAAATCCTATTCTGTGTGTAAAAAAAAAATTCCACAATACATACAATTAAAACTGACTATTATTAGTAGTAGTAGTATGAGAAACCATTTTGACAAATTCTTTATCACAAATCAATCAACACTTTGACAATATACTCACTAAAGTAAACAACAAAACAAGTAAAGTACCATTTTTTTGATAAATTTTATAATTTCTAAACTTTATTATTTTGCATTTAGTAATCTACCGAAGCTACCCTGAAATGATGAGTTCCAGCGTTATTTTTAATAATTTTTTTTTCTATCTAGGACACTCTGATTTGCTTCGCGACGTTGAACAAGAAAGTTATGTCTATACGGTGGTGGCCAAGACTAAAAATCCGACGGCTTCAATCAAAACATTTTTTTTTTAATTTTAATTCTTTAAAAACCATTCTGTCAAAGAATTTTTTTGAAATTAAATTTTGAGCCCAGATTTTTGGTCAAAAGTGCAAAAAGAAACTTTTTTGGGTTAAATTTGGAGCAACATTTAAAACAAAATTTGGGCAACTTATTTAAAAAAAATTCATAAAGATGCTGCGATCATTAGCTATTCGACAAAAATAAGAACTTAGCTAAAACCATTACCGAACTACGTTGATCCAAGTCGGGCAAATCACGCTTTTGGGGTTACTTTGAGCGGTACGCATTTGAATTGCATTGAAGCGCTTTGACACAGCTTGGTCGGAACACTTTCAATTTTTAATATCAGAAATATTTTTGCTAACTTGTCTTCCACATTCAATGGTGTTCTCGGGTTTGCTCTGCAACCTAAGACAAGAAAATTATGTCTATACGCACTAGGCGGTAAAATATTAGAGCTTTATTCAGTCCCGATTGGACTTGACTGAGCATTGAGGCGAGAAGACATGGCCAAAAATCCGACGGTTCCAATTAGAACAAACTTTCTAGCTGCAACCGTTACTTAGCTACGTCGATCCAAGTCGGACGGGTTGCCTTTTGGGGTTGTTTTGAGCGCGACGCATTTGAATTGCACAGAGGTGCTTTGACCATAACTGCTTGGTCGGATCACTTCTGATTTTTAGTGTCAGAAATATTTTAGTTAACTCAGGCCTTGCAACGGGGTCTGGGCTTGGCTGGGCAAATTGAAACGGGAAAACATGACTAAAAATCCGACTCCAATTAGAACAAAAATTTTGTTGAAGTTTTTTCATTTTTTATAAACCATCTTGTTTAAGAATTTTTTTTAATTTTTGGTTTAAGATTTATGGTCCGAAGTGCAAATGATGACTTCTTTGGGTCAAGTTTGAAACGAAATTTAGACAAAATTTGGGCAGTTTATTTAAAAAAAATTGAAGATAGCTGAGTTTATTAGTTTTTAACAAACAAAGTATCTAGCTGCAACCGTTACCAAACTACGTCTATCCAAGTCAGACGGGTCATTTTTTGGAGATTTAAGCGCGACGGATTTGAATTGAACGGATGCGTTTTGACCGTCACAGCTCGGTTGGATCACTTCTGATTTTTTGTGTCAAAAATATTCTGGCTTATTTGAGCCTTGCAAATTTATTGCTGCCCTCAAAACTGCATTACAGTTTTGGACAAAAAAGTTAGAACTTACTGAACAAATCAGAATCTTTTTTGAACGTCCCAGAGCGATGCGATTTCCACGATTCCTTTTTGATACCAAAATTAGACTGTTGTTTATTACATTATTATTTAAACCCAAATATTTGTGATAAATGTTAAAATTTTGCACTTTTGCAATTATGTATGTAATTTATTAACACCGTTGAGTTTAAAACCTCATTAATAAATTTTGATAATACCATTACAGTTGGCAAACTCAGTTTACTG
This sequence comes from Tachinus rufipes, assembly GCA_963932245.1. Lineage (NCBI taxonomy): Eukaryota > Metazoa > Arthropoda > Insecta > Coleoptera > Staphylinidae > Tachinus > Tachinus rufipes. The sequence continues at coordinate 112,764,838 of OZ010741.1, read as the reverse complement.
AATTTTATTTAAATCCATAGTTATACGACACTTTGCTCGCCCGGCATTAACTAGCAACCAAGCCAAGCAAATTTTGCCCGTCAAATTTATCTTGCAACGTGCAAGGATTTACAGTCTTTAACCCGCTAGGATTCTAGGCATAAAAATCGGTTAGTCTATAACTAGATCGAGCAGCACAGGCTTCCGCCCGTCGGTTTTACATAAAAACTAATCATCTATCAAGGTAAAAAACTAATTATATTGCAAACTCAGCTGTGTTTCTGAACGGCCACTTACACGGACATTATGCCGTCTCAACGCCGCTCGACCACGGAACTCCTGGTTGCACCCATATCTGGAAGTTTCCGACCAACGGGGAGCTCAACCAGATAATCCAAGCCACGGTATATTAAACCGAGGCCTTCCCGGCGTCACTGCCCGCGACGCCGATTACCTCACACAGACGCCCTAGGGTAACTTCTCACCGGAAAACTTTTTCCGGGAGGTTACTCAAAGCCCGGCCCAACTCAGCACCGGGCAAACAACAAACAAATCATTTTTATTTTCAAATAAATCTTTAAAATCCAAAACCACCTGTGTTTTAATTATTAAAATTTTTACAACGCCACTTTAAATATTCAAAATCTTAAATTATTATTGTAACCAAGAGTTTTCAATTCTTTAGTAATTATTATATAAATAAATTGTAAAAATAAAATGTAAATATACAATTTGGCGTCCGTTAGATAATATATGCCGACGTGCCTATAAATAGAAAAAGTAATTCTAATTTAAACTTGCAATCGATATTTTAAATGCGGTGTTGCCATATTACGCGGACGCTTAGTAATGCATTTTTTGTACAGAAAAATATATTTGTAAATATACGGCAAGCTCTTTACCGCCTCCTTGCGGCAAATGGTGTGAACTAAAAATATGCACGAAAATATACATTTTTACACAGATCGCCATATAGAGCGTCTTGGACTGAATTTTTTTTATATGTATCTTTCGACTCGCCTTGATGCGCAGAATCGATTTATAAAGGTTTCCTTTTGGCGTCCGTATACGGACGCTCTATTCTTCTCGGACGCTTCAAAGTGCGTAAAAGGACAATGTATGGACGCTCTATAGTTAGGTTGATGTAAATATATATATATATATATATATATATATATATAATATTTTACAAAATAAACTAAGAATATATAAAACATATTAAAAAAAAACTTATTAATTATAAATAAAATAGATATAAAGTGTTCGGTAATACACCATTATCACATGTTAACAAGTAGGTACCTTTTACTTATTAGCAAAATTCTAATCTAGTATGTTTATATTTATCTTCAAATATTACACCTGTAACAATATATTATTAACTTTGATTAGTGTACAATTTGAATTAATTAATATAATCATAACAAAGCTTATATTAATCCATTCAAAACAATACCTGCTGAACGACTTTCAGCAGCCAATCCTTGGTTAAACTAATTCCATTTAATGTTTATAATTAATAACAACAATTGGACTTGTAATAATACACAAAACCACGCACTCTATGCCCGCACAAATACTACAATAAACCAAATTGCATTGCGGAAATCTGACTCCTTTTATCATTACAAAAAATAATAAAAACATATCACTTTTAAATGTTGTATATTTTTACTGGTTTCGTATTTATTAAAATGTGTAAGAAACCATTAGTCCATATTCCTTACTAATAAAAAATGTTCTAAAATTGTAATTTAGTTTAATGGTTTCTTGATATTAATTTGGTTTTTAATATTTATTAATCTTCAAAAGTAAATTTTCATTTCAAACAAATAACGACCAAGTTAGTATTAATACAGTTTATATTATCCTTGTTTATTTATTGGCATTAACATTCTGTTTTTTATAATAATAAAATCTCGGTATACAACTTCCGTGTAGTATATAATACGAAGAAAATAAAACAGAAATATCTTATATGGAAGTTCGAGATACTTTCCGCCTACAAAAGCTACTTTTTAGCATATAAATGCTTTTGTTTATTATTGTTATTGGTAGGTTGGCCTTTTTTCGGGGAGTATTCCAAGAAATGGCATGTAGAAGTAGCTTTAATACTTTATTTTTAAAGACTATAAACATTATAATGAGCTCTTGGAGTAATAACAATAAATTTATTGACACAAAATGTAGATTTGCCTGCAATTTAAATATTACATGTTCAATAAAAATATAGCAATGAAAGATTTTTTGTTTTTGCTACATATAAATATGTAATAAATGATATTGGTAGTAATGATTGCAAATAGAATATAACGATTTAGCTTGTTGTTGAGGAACATATATTACATTATTATATTTACTGCATACATAAGTAATGATTCCGTAGCATAATTTGCAATATTTGATCAGATTTATTAAATATTTTATTAATAAATGAGAGTATCTCAATTGGTCAAACTTAAACGGTCTCAATAAATATTCGTTTGTAAAACTGTATCGACCTGCAGGCTAAACTAAGTTTAGGGTTGCTAGATATGGCAAACAATGATAAAACCAGTATTTATTACTGTGATGAAGAAAAATTTCAATATGACTCATTAAAGTTGAAAGAATTGTGAGGTCAAAAATACTGCGATGCAAAAAGCCGAAAAAAGTGAAACAGTATTCTCCACGAGATTCTGTTGATAAATACAACATAATATGTATATATTATTATAGTTGCAAAAGTGCTGGAACATTAAGTTAAAACATTGTGCTGGTCAAAACAAATATAGTTTTTAAAATTTAAAATAATAAATTGTAAAATTTCAGATTTAATGTGAATTTTTTTTTTAAAGTTTCATTTTAAAAATAATGTCAAACAAAGTATAATTAATTTAGTAAAAAAACATAGACTGAGAATACAAAAAAATAGACTATGAGTTTCAGTTAAATTAAAGATATAAAAGTATACACAAGAAACTATAAAGTGTGCAAATAAAAAAATAGGTTTTAAGCAGCAAACTAAAAGAAAAACTAAAAAACAAAGATTATAAACTGCATTTTTTGTTTTCATACAAATATAAAACTTCAACAATGAATGATGAAAATCTGATATATGACCTGATAAAATGATAAATAAAAAAATGTTGAAAAAATTTGAAAAGACAATACATTACTAAAAACAATTATTAAAAAAATAGATAAAGCTTGCGTTAAAAAATAACCAATTTGATAAAAAAATTTATTTGTGAATTATTTTATTTAAATTTATAATTTTGCAAAACCCTTAATTTTAATTGACTATACCTAGTGCCGTTTCTAGAAGGGTAAACGGTTTTAATATGCGACCAAACTCTAACATCAATAGCATAACTACGCCACCAGCTTGACCATTTAATTATAGGCATCTATGTTGGTACGATCCTGGTGTGGTTATTCCAATTATTCCAAGTTAATTAATCAAATTATTACGCATTGCGTTAACAAGAAATATTTCCAATCGAGCAAAGTAGTAAATAGATTCTAAAAACTAATTTAGTAAATTGTTTAATAATTTGACACATTTTTTGTAAATATAAATTCTTTATCATATATTATCAACAATAAATACAAGAAACTATTTACTACCATTACAAATCCGAATAAATATGGTACATACTTACAGACATTTTATATAAATAGTTTAATTTAGATAATAATTAAAAAACTGATATTACTGTAAAAATAAACTTTGTTATTATTGATCTTGTAACATATTTTAATAGCTTCCTGTTCAATATGTTAGGGCATGCCTGCTATAAACTATTACATCGTTGGGACATGTGCCAACTTACAAAAACAAAAATCTAGATAGCTTCAAGTATATCATAATTTCTTATACTCTTGTTTAATTTACTAAATTATAAAAACCATTAGAGAACAATAGTTATAATCCCTTTTTCCTTACTAAACTACAAAAAAAATCATTCAGAACATTATTCTTTTCATTTTTCGGGAAAATAAAGTGGAAATTATACTTGACATGCTTGGCATTTTCTACTATTAGTAATAAAACTAAGAACTATTATAATACGCTTTATATATAAAATATTAAATGAAAATGTAAAACCATGTGAATATTCAATGTAATGAAAGTATTAAGTTTTTACAAAGCCAGATTAATTAAATATTTGCCCATCCCAAACTTTAATGAAATTTCTGTATGCAATAGAAAGAAGATATTGATTAGATTCTGAATGGATATTACACGAGTAAATATGACTAAAACTACATTAATATGATTTAATTTAAATGGTAAACAAAGATAATTTTTATATAAATATTCAATGTTTACATAATTTTGAATTAGAATTTACAAGCAAATTCTCTTAAATTTATTCGTAAAAAGTTTTTAGCCAACTATTTTTAACTTAATACTGTGTGTACTGTAATTAATTGATAGTTTTATTATTATTAAGCAAAGAATGCATGGCAAAACTTTTTGAAATATAATTATTAGTACTACATCGATAGTTTGGTTCAAGGCAGATTTTATTGTGTTTTAATTGATTTTAAAATTTTAACCTTCTTTAAAAACCTTTTTATTTTGCTCCATTATTGTCTACATTGTTGTTAGTTTTTACAAATATACTAAAAAATAATTACACTGCAGTACTAGTGAAAAACATGAAACTACTTTTACTTAAGAAATTAGTAAAAATTTTAATTCTAAAATATAAAGTAATTGAAAATCATAACAAGTATTGCCTACCGTTTGATTTGCAAATATTAAAAAAATTATTATTACATTTTTTTCTGTAATCTATAATCTTAAAATATTTGCATTAACAAAAATATAAACCTTACCCTATAAAACGTCGTCCAAAAAATTAATAAAATTTAGGTCGGGCTTTGCAAGTTAAAATGAGGAGGTCTCATCTTGTGTTGTACACATTTGCCGTCTTCAAAATAGTTTAAGAAGTTTTGCGCCATAATTCAGTTTATTTATCTGGTTAGCTCAGCTACCACACTTGATGTGTGGACAAAAAAAAATAATAATTGAAAAATGTAAAACTTATTTTTAACAAAATCTAGTCTATAAGGACAGCAACAAAAAATACAACAAACTATTTATGAAAAAACTCTCTATTTCTAGACTACTACTTTTGTTTTAAGTTTTTTAATAAGAAAATAAAATAACAACCAAACTAATCCAAATGCCGCACTTAAAACAAAAATCACTCTTTAGGAAAGAATATGCAACAAAAGATTATATTTTCCACAAAATCATATAAAAAATGTAAATCCATATTGTTTTTGAAAAATCAAAACACGGAAAAATTTCATTAAAATGTATGTATTTTCGCAGAACCAAAAGCCCCCCCCCGGTTAACTTAGATGAAATGACCTCCATCACGAATATCTACATTACCTCAAAAATTACTTTCCCAGCATAAAAAAAAACATGTTTGATAAGATTTTAAAATTTTGTTACCCCCCCCCCCCCCCCCTTTCCGTTAGGGACAAAAATAGCATTTTTTTTACGCTTCTATTGTATGAAAAATTCTAAAAAAAATCATGCAAGTAAGGTTTTAAGAGGTTTTTCAACACAATTTTTTTCAGCCCCTCAAACTCTGTATACAACCTTTAAAAAAACTTCAGAAGGGTCAAATTTTACTTTTGGTTATCTAAACCTTTGATTGCATGAAATTTTATTTTTTAAGTTTAACTTTAAGGTTTAATTTTTAACAAAAAAACGGCTTTTTAGAACAATTTTATTGAAAATATTAAAAATTCACATAAGGTAGGCTAACGTTTCAAAAGGTACTCTTTTCTTCTTCAGCGCAAACTTAGTTTATTTAGAAATACATATTTTTTCTATTTAAAATTCTTATTATCTTCGAGTATAAATTAGAGGTATTCTAATGTGCATCTGGTATATTAATTTGAATTACAGCTCATTAATAGTGGCACACCACTCACAATAATCTCAAAAAATTTATAAATGTAGACGTATTAATTGCTTATTAAATAAAAAAATAAAATTCTATGCAATCGGAGTTTTAGATAACCTAAAATTAATTTCAGCTTTTCTGGACTGTGAAAAATGGCAAAAAATCATTAATAAAAAATTATAATTCAATGCAATCTAAAGTTTAAATAACCTAAAATTAATTTCAATTCATCTGGACCACTCAAAACCAAATGATACATATTTTTTCGAATTAGTATGACGCGCAAGACTGCTTTATTGTACATTGTTAGAAACTTTTTAATAAACCCTATTCAATAAAAAATAAAAAATTGAAAAAGTTAAACCATTTAAAAATGAAATCCAATTTAGTAAATTTCATTTTTTCTAAAAAAGGAAAAGCTGAAATAAAAAAATAAAATAAACCAATTAAATTGATAGATTTCATTTTTCTGAAGATGATGGAGTTTGTCCAGTGTCTCTATTACTAACCGTTTTAAAGTTTTAATTTTTTAGTTCAAAAAGTCTTAAAGTTGTGAAAAAAGTTTGATAGGGGTGGTTTTTTTGACCTTTACCGATTTAGATAAAAATTATTTTACTGACTAATTTTGATGCAAAAAATACAAACCTGATATTTAAAAAATTGAAAAAAAAATACTTCATTTGTTTATTTGTCTCTTAAAAAATACGATAATTTGTGTTTTAAGCTGACAAATCATTGTAAATTGATGAAAATATTATACCCAAGATACCTACTCGATGTATAATATTTTGAAAGCTATAAATGCATTGCAGAGTCACAAAAGCTGAAAAAAAACAGTATAAATGGCAAAAAAGTAAAGAAATCGATTTTTAATAGCAGCGCATCACTCAAAAAATTCTAAAAAAATTATGGATGTAGATTTTTCAATTACTTAAGCAATCGAAGGTTTAGATAACCAAAAGTAAATTTCAACACTTTTAGAATTTTTTTAAGAAGATTAATGATTTTTTTTTCATTCAAGAAGAAAAAAAATAGAAACAAAAAAATGCAATTTTTTCTCCTATGGCAAAGGGAAAGGTATCAAATTTTAAAAATCAAACATGTTTTTTTGCCGCTAGGAAAGTAATTTTTGAGGTAATTTGAATATTTGTAATGGGGGGCATATCACCTATGTTAACCAGGAGAACTGTTTGATGACATAAGTTGTATATTTAAAAGACCATCATCTAACATAACAGATTTTCATCTATATTAAGTTGGAAGATAAAACCATTTACACTGCACATAATGGACTCTATATACCTCCTTTAATAGTAACATTAGTCTGTCGTCTCAGCACACAGCCAACCTATGTGATTAATATATGTTAGAACGTTGCTTAATGTTTAGCAATTCCCTAACATGAGTAAGAAACTGGTAGGCAGTTACATAGTGTATATTTGGTCGTAAATTTTTTTACGTCCTCTAAATATAAGGCTATCTACAATAGTAACAGTTTACAGGTTCTTTCTGGACAGTCGGATGTATTAATAGGTCGTTTTGAGTTTTGGGGCAATCAATGCTTCTTTTACTTGTCTACAACCCGAGTTGTTGTACTCCCGTTTTTTCAGCATTGTATGTATTTGTTTTTAGTAGGGTGATGACGTTTTTTAGTGTTAGTGCAATCTAGGGTTCTGGCCTACACATCTTGAGGGTTGACCTTTAGGTCCTAAGGCAAAATCTTGTTGAGGTGTTATTTTAGCCAGCAAAATTCAATGTTTTTTTTACACAAGTTAAAGGGCATGATGATATTTTAATATTAGCCTTGATGTTAGTTTAGATTTTTTGCTCTAATTATAAAAAATGTAAATAAAATGCTGTAAAATATCATATTAAAAATAAAAATAATTAAATAACAATAAAAAAAAACATTAAAAAAATTGCAAAAATGACTAGATAATTCCAACAGTGTAAACATTAAAAATCCAAAAGAATTTGTCCTTATCTCTACGTTGCTCTTGTTGTTTATGTAAGTGTACTATTAATGATTTCTTAAAAACAAAATAGGGTAACATGATTTCAGTTTGCACCGGTTGAATTCAAGCGCAGTGTTGCTTGTGTTACTTAATTCTCAACATAAGTGTCTATAAGTAGCAGACACAGCATTGCTTCCATAGCTGCAGTGTGCCATTTGTTGCAGCTAATTTAATTAGTTTGCGGACGTTTTTGGCCACTAGACCAGTGCCCTATAGATAAACATATGTCTTATGACAGTTGAGTATAGCCTTAGAACTATGTTTAAAGAAAGTTTCTATGCCTTGCCAACAGCACGTCTACATTGCCAAATAAAATTATCTATCTCTTTATATCTTATGTTACCGCCGTGTTAACTTGTTGTCAAAGATTACAAGCATTTCACCAAAGTTGACAACGTTAGTAGTTTAGGAGTTTTGGTAGATTGAGTTTTACAATATTTTTAATTTTTTAATAAGTACCAATTTTGATTTTCTAAAAGTTAACGTAAAAGCCTTCTCTTAGCACCATTTTTGGTATTATTTTAGGGCCTCTTGCATTACGTTGCAGATTTGGGCCCCTCAAATACAATTAAAAACATATTAATATACATAATAAGACTGCAACGGCACAGAATTAAAAATTTTATTATAATACAAAAAATAACAAATCCACTTTTTCCATACATTTTTGCACATTCAAACACAGCTTCAACAACCAGAATAATTTAAAACCACTAATGCAAAAAAGCTTAAAAATTAGCATTTTAGACACTAACAAAATAAACATAAAAAACAATAACAAATATAACTGCTTTAACAAACAACTACAATATATAAAGTGTTTTCGAGTAAGAAGTTTCATTTTAATTAGCAAAAAATGGAACAATACACTCTTCAGCAACGCATTGAAATTATTAAAATTCATTACAAAATTGCAAAAAAATTTCAGTCACAGTTCGCAAAACTAAAGCACTTTTTGGTCGTCGTAAAGCACCTTCTCGGCCGGCAATAGTAAACCTAGTAAAATAAATTGAGTTGTTGGGACAAGTTTGTGATGTGAAGAATCGAAACCGTGTGCATTGTCTTGAGCAACACATCAGAATATTGCTGATACGGGCTACGTAGTGTTGAAAAAAACCCAGGTTTGAAATAAGACATTCCACAAACAATATTACACCGTGTTTTGCATAAAGACTTAAGTCTTAAGGCTTTTAAAGTTCAGTTAACAGAAGAACTTAAGCCGGTCGATCACCGTCGTATCTTTGGGTCTTTCAAATGCATCAAAATGATCTGGAATTTTATCGAAAAATCATCTTTAGTGATAAGGCCCATTTTCATTTCAGAAGCTAAGTTAATAAGCAAAATTATTGAATTTAGAGCTCAGAAAATCTAAGAATGACTGTTGAAAAGTTTTTGCATCCTCACTGTTTGGTGCGGTTTTTGGGCTGGCGGTATAATTGAACCCAACTTTTTTAAAAATGAGGCTGATGCAACTGTTACGGTGAATGGATGGCGCCTCCGAGCAATGATTAATAATTTTTTATGACTGAACAGTTTGAGCAAAAAAAGTTACGTCTTTTATTAAAAACTATCAATGTTTATCATTTTATTTGACTAAATGTACTAAATACAATAGATGAATACAAAATCTTGGTCAAAATCTTCTACAATTTGTATCAAAACAATAAATATTTGATTGACAACATTGCAACTACGACCAAAACCAAAAATGTTTTGTTTTTTAGACAAAACATCATGCATTGTAATTTACCTTTTTCTAGAAATATGCATTCCACATGACTAGTAATAGCTCTGTTTATTGATTGTAATATTTAATCACATTCTAAAAATTATGATTTTATAATTAAAACTTATAATATGTAACAAAAAAAAACAGTAATTTAATTTTATAGTTTGATCTAATCACAAACCTCAATAAAAAACTGTCAAGTTTTAATAAAAAACACAAATCTAAACATGAGTTTATTGAGTAAACATAATTATAGATAAAGTTTATAACACTGTATCAACAATAATAATAAACTAAAATGTACATATACGTAAGTACAACATAAAATGTTAGCTTTGCCAAAAAGCTATCCAAAGAAGATTGCATCAAGCATGCATAACATTTTTAAAACAAACAAAAAATCCAAATGTGCAACAATGTGGCAAATAAATTTATTAATAGATAACGTTTACTAAAAAATACGACTGCATGAAATGCCGCAAAATAATCAGTAATCTTGGAAGACGTACGCTACATGTAAAAATTAAAATAAATTCCTAAAAGACGCTATACTACAACAAAATGCAATAAAACAGTAAACTTCTACAAATCAAATCTATTCGCTACATGATCCGAACTTTTTCTGATACATAACAAACTGCCTATTAATAACCCTCTAATAATAAAAAGTGTCCCAAAATTAACGCAAGATTTGAATTTGCCTTCATTTGTGCAGTAAATTGATGGCAACCCTGAAAAAAACAATTTGACAGCTGAGAGTTTAGGGTTAGTCAAAATGGAGTCTTACACGATACAACAACGTGTTTTCATTATTGAACAATATCTCAAAAATAACGAAGGTTTGGCGGTTGCAGTTTAAAAGATTGAGCTGGAGGCATCATTGAAACATTTTTTTTTTCAATTCAATTCAAAATTGTTCCTCTAGATTGCTTGATTTTACACCATTAAATTTCTTTTTAAGAGGTTATTTGATGTCAAAGATCCATGCCAACAAGCACACAAGCACCGGTGCATTACAAAAAAAAATTAAACGCTGCATCAATCAAATTTAGAAAAATTTATGCAGAATAATAATGAAAAATTTCGACAAAAGAGTGCGTGTGTGCCAGCTAAGCCGTAGAGGCCATGGACGTCATCATACTCATCATTAATTTAAAACATCTGCTAATTCGTACTAAAGGACCATCTATTAATATAAACTCAATACCAAGCTTCAAGTTATTTCCGTTTTTAAACGTCAATATGTATTATTAATTAAAAATTTATTAATTAAATGTCATTTTTCCTCTCAGATAGAGGAAATCTATGACGTGGCGCAACATCAAAATGAGTGCCAGAATAGAAATTCAGGGTGCAGCAGAACGGACTGAGTGTGTGTATATAGAAAAAAACTTTTTTAATTTTTAATATTTGTTTTCAAAATAATGTTCTCCAAATGATGGACGATAGCAGCAATACACTGTTAAAGACATTTTCTGAAGTTTTTTTTTGCTTCTTCATACATTTTGCGGTGTATAGCCTTATCTCTGGTGCAAAACCAGAAGTCCCAAATCAGAATAAGTATAAAAAAAATGATTTGGTCCGCTTTTTTCTTTAACTTAATGACATCTGTCAGTCATTTTCTTATGTTTGAGAACTGCAGAAGACACTAACATCTAAATTTTGAGGTGCTTAAAAACCCAATTGCATTTCATAAACTAAAAGCAATTACCACAAATCTGAAAATTAATTATCAAAGAGTTGATTTAGTTTTTTTTTTTTTTATTAAATGACATCTCTCAGTCATTTTTTTATGTTTTTTATGAGACGCGACAGGTAGAAGTAACATCTAAATTGTGCATAACAATCACTTGGGTTGGTAGGCAGAATCACTTTTCTAAACAACACGATTGCATTTTATAGACTAAGTGCCCCGCCCAAGTAGTAGTTATCAAAAATTAATTTGTTCACACCTTTTTCAACTTAGTGACATCTGTCAGTCATGTGCTCATGTTTGTAAGCTGCAGGAACGCGGCAATAATTTAAAGTAATATTTAAATTAAAATAAAACACTTAAGGCGGGTAAGTAAAAATATCTTTCTAAACCACCCATTAAAATATTGTTTACCAAAGAAAATAATTTAGTCTACTATTTTACTCGATTTAATGACTTCTGTCAGTCATTCTTTTATGTTTGTTCTGCATGAACGCGGCAAGAAAAAGTAATGTCAAAGTTTTTGATGACAAACACTTAGGCGAAAGGACAAAACACCTTTCTAAACCACCCAATCGCATTTTGTTTGTAATTTTTTTATGAGCTGCAAGAAATTGGCGGGAAAAAATAACATTTAAATCCTAATAACAAACACTTGAGCCAATAGGCAAGAAAACCTTTCTAAACTACCCGCTCGCATATTATAAACTAAGTGCCTTGCCCGCACACCCAAGTGTTAAATATCAAAGAATTAGTTTTAATTAAAAGACATTTGTTAAGAGCGGCGGATTTAACCTGTAAGAAGCTCTAGGTGTTACAAAATATAAGAATTGTACCAAAAATTTTATAATATAATACTATTATTTTGCCGGTTCTGTAGGAGCCTCTAAACATTCGGAACTGTAAATAAATTTGCCATTGCATGTTTAAATGCAAACCGTTTGATATACAGCATGATTTTCTTCCATTTGCAACAAACCGCAACATGATTGTCATTTCAAAAACTGCAGCTTTATTTAAATCTATCATTTTTGTTTTCCAAATTTTTATTGGCAATACTTGTGCAACTAACTAAAGTTTGTAATTTAATATTTATTCAAGCAAATGTTTGACATAAAAAACACGTCTACTAATTATTTCCTAGGATTTATGTCTTGAGAAACGGGAGTTGACAATCTGACTAAAATAAAACTTAAAAAAGTTTATGAAACTAAAATAAGTATAACAAAACTAAACAAACAAGTTTCAATCATCTAACTAAAATATAGTTTGATAAAACATATTTGGTGTAAGAGGTGATGGCGTCAAGCTAATCTAAATAACAACTTTTCTTGCACACGGTATCTTTTTTTAGATAGATAACTAACAAGGCTTTGTCGACCAAATGTTTGTTGGACTAAAGGCCTGGTTACACAGTGCAAGCTAGCTTCCAAGCTGGCCTAGTCAGTTACATACAGAGCAGCTATTCGTACCGTTTAACCTCATCATACAATAATGACAAGGCACAATAACTCGTATGATGCGGTCACACGATGAAAGTAGCTACACTGCAGTAACTGACTAGGCCAGTTCGGATGCTAGCTCGCACTGTGTAACCAGGCTATAAGTCGACTTATCTAATCGGATGAATGAGTCGACACAAAAGCAAAAAAATACATATCGATCTTATTGCATAATATAATTCAAAACTGCAATTATGGTAACAAAAAAAAGTTTCATTTTTGAAAAAAAAGCTTCTACAAGTTATCTCGTAGTTGGAGAATGTAACGGAAAGTATATTATGGAAGCCAAACTACAAGTTAAGTTGTAAAATATTTTCTTGAAAAATATCATGTTTTATGACTTCAATTATATTTTTAATAGAAATAATGTTTTCATGCGTATATTTTATGTTTATTTATTAAAAAATAAGTTGTTCTTGTAAGCCAAATTTGATTAAAAAAACTTGTTAACTATTTAAGCTAATTTAGACTTAAATATTTTCAATTCTACAAATAAATTAACGAAATAATTCTTAGTTGACTTTCCAGACCTTTAAAACTACAAGTTAAATTGTAGTTCAATTTTCTCGTAAAGTGAGAAATTTATTTAACTTTTGTAGAACAATAAATCAAAATGCCTAATTTAGTAATTAGTAATAATACGCTTACTATATTTATAAACATTGATGAATTTTAAAAACTGTATTAATTTACTGATACTAACAATAATAAAAATTAAAAAAAGTAAAAACTCTCAAAATTTTCTAACGACAATTCACTCCACTAGCCATTTTTTTCTATTTAACTATCATCTGCTATGTTAAAAAAAAATTCTGTTTCTTGAGCTAAAGTATCCTAGCCACTATATACTGAGCCTTAATGGAACTAGTTGCACGGAGCCACTATATTTAATTAAAACAAAGCATCGATGGAACTAAGCAATCCCTTAAAATCACATATATAAGTGGACGGGTGAGTTAAATTAACTCTGACTTTCCCTTTCATAGATTAAACTAATGTAACTTTTAATATAAAAAAATCAAACAAGTTTACAGACTATGAAAACTCTTATCTACAAAATAGTTATATAATTGTTTAACTCAATTTTGATCATATTATTAGACATTTAAATTGCATTTAATGCCTTAATAAGCTATAGAAATAGTATAATATTATAAATTTAACAACTCAATCACAAAATCACTCTTTCTTAATTTTATTACTTACAACTGTTGACTAGAAATTTATTACATACCTGCAACAAAAAGAAAATACAATATAATATTGGCAAATACAAAATTATAAATAGATTGTTAAATGTAGTAGGTGAACGGTATAACACCTAATATTATGACAACACGCCGCCGTCCGTTACAAATTACAGTAGGCCTTAGTTAAATTCTAATATAATCTCATTCATGAAATAATTTCCTTGGATTGCTCAATTATACGAAGGGTCGATTGTTATACGAAAACGCGAGCGTTTCATATCCCTGGCGCGTCTTACATACTAACATCTTTGAAATCCCAGACGACTTATTTAAGCCCATATCTGTATTGTTTTTGGCCTTTATAGTATTATGGGCTTACATTAAGATGAGATATGATTATGTGCCATCTTATTAGAAGAAGAAGCAGGGTGGGACCAAGTACGGGTTCCTCGTTGCACATTATTATCACTCTAATGTCTCCCTAACATACAATAGGGATATTAATTTATATAAGGCTTCTTAACATTTCCAGGTATTCCAAATTAATTTTTTAAAATATACTGTTTTTAGGTACGGCAGAAGGCGTAATTGAAATTATTTTTTGACAATTTATCTGGAAAAATAAATTCCGCTTTGCTGTTGGTAATTGTTATACTTTTTTTTAGAATAAGAGCGGATTATAACTGGATACATCAACGTTTATGAAAATGAGTTCTTCGCGTCACGTCGGATATTATGCTGTACGAGATGAAAAAGTTTGAAGTAAAAATGAAACAATAAATCATAAATATTAAATTTTCTATTCTTATTTGCTTTCGAATTTATATTTGATGTATATGTATGAATGTGTTAGAAAAATGAGAAAGGAATGGTAATTTCATTTTGTTTTTGTTTGTCGGGATACTATTTTACATATAAATTTTTATTTATACAACTGATCCCCTATTTTAATTTCGAATAAAAATGCATTTCCAATTTAAAAATAAATTTGAAAGATTGAAAGTTAGAAAGGAAAAATATGTATAGAAATATTCTTGTAAAGTTATTGATTGCAATATGTACATGTGCTATATACGCTATTGATGACCGTATATTGAAATAAAATACCAGCATAGGTTGCCTGAACTTATTGAAAATTCATCACATAACAATTTGGTCTATTTATCAAATTATCTTTTATCGTTTGATTTTAAATAAAAATAATAACAAAAAATAAAACTATTTATTTTATTACGTGTAAAGACATTTTTACAACGTAATAAAATAGTCAATACTTTAAATATTATTTGATATAAATTTTTAAAAACTTGGTTTATCTTTTATATAATTTTTATTTATTGTTAATATTCAAAACAAACTACTGTAATTGTATCTAATTCTGAGAAATTAATTGTCAAAAATAACGAGCGTATTATTACAATTAAAACTTATACAGTATTTTACTATTAATTTGATTAAAAACAAGTTCCTGAAAGTATTTTAGTTATTGCTTGAACCCTATTTTGCATTTGTAAAAGGAAATAATCAAGATTATCTACGTCTACAGCTGTAACTTGGTAACTAAAATTAGTGTTGTAAAATTTTTAGGCTAAGTAAAACCCCAAAAAACAGTATTAGACAGCATTATCGTCAAAAACGTTTAATAAATTCCGCTAAGAAAAAACAGCAGTTAAGATTTTTTTTTAATTATTACTTTAAGTTCACAGAAAAAGATAAAAATAACTCAAAATTGTTGGGCTGTCTAATCAAATTTAAATTTTGACAAAGATGGCAATAAAAACAAAATCAACACTGCATATGCTCGGTGATTCCAAATTCAAAACAAAGCAAGGAACGTGATAATAAAAAGTGTCCCAAAACTAATGCAAGATTTGAATTTGCCGCCATTTGTGCAGTAAATTGTTGGCAACTTTAAAAAAAAAAACAATTTGAAAGATAAGAGTTTAGGGTTAGTAAAATCTCAAAAATAATAAGAGTTTGGCGGCCACAGTTCAAAAATTTTATACTGAATATGGTCAGAACAGTGTTTTAACTTTGTCAACTGTAAAAAGATTGATTGAAAAATTCAGGTAGACTGGATCAGTTGGAGATTTTAAACACACTGATCGTCCAAAACCCAGCCGTTTAAATGTCAATATCGAAGCAGTGCGTGAGAATGTTAGAGAAAATTCCAGAACATCAATTCGGCGTCGTGGACAAGAATTAAATATTTTAAGCTCTTTACAGCGTATACTCATTTCTATGCATACAAAATTCAATTAGCACAACAACTAAAGCCTAATGACCACGTACATCATAGAAAAATTGTTGAATAGATTATTGAACATCAACAAGTGGTTGCTGATTTTTTGAGCAAAATCACCCTTAGCAATCAAGCACATTTTTACTTTAACTACATTATTGCCAAAATTGCCGTGTTTAAGGTTTTAAAAACTCACATGGATTGTCAAAAAATAAATTTATCTACAACGTGTCACTGTTTGGTGCGGTTTTTCAGCAGCATCATTAGACTATACTTTTATTGACAATGAGGCTGGTCAAGCAGTGACTGTAAATAGAGCTCGATATTGCAACATGATAACACAGTTCTTTCTGCCAAAATTAGATGATATTGATATGGCAAATAAGTGGTTTCAACAAAACATGCCATTACAGTCCGTAAAACAATTCAATTACTGCTCGAGACATTTCCTGGTCATGTACTCTCTAGTTTCAGTGATCAGAATTGTTTCTTAGATTGTGTGATTTAACACCATTAGATTTTTTGTATGGGTTATTTAAAATCAAAACTCTATGTCAACAAGCTTACAACCTCCCGTGTATTACAGGAGGAAATGCAGCCTCATTTTTGCAGAATGGTCTTGGAAAAATTTCGACAAAAGAATACGTATGTGCCAGCAAAGCCGTAAAAGCCATTTTCCTGATGGGTTATTCCATAAATATGTATTTTATTATTCAATAAAAAAATAATAATATAAAGATTAAAAACTGTGTTTTCTATTTAATTTAAATCTTGCGTTAATTTTGAAACACCTTTTACTTATGTAATCAGATAGCAAAACTAACAAAAATCATAGTTTTTAACTTAAAACATGCAAGCTAACAAAAGTGTGTGTTAGTGTAGGTTAGTACATGCTGTGGGTACTTATGAGTCGCTAAAGAGGATGTGACCAGATAAAATAAAAACTGGCTAATGCATCAAAAGACCATCTTTATTAAATTCAGAACGAAAAACGATTATCAGTCAATGCTATAAATAAAGAGTTGATATGCAAAGAGAACTACCGGATTACTTCTTGTTAGGATAATTTGCAGATGACCTAAAAATTGTAGCACGTTTCTTTTCCTTAAACCATTTCTTATCCACACCTCTTTTTTAAGTTCATGAATGTCATCACTGTGCCATCTGGGATGATATCTATCCATCTAATGTAATTTTTTTAGACTTACTTAGTTTCTCTTACTTTCTATGTTTTTTGTTTTGTTTCCATGTTTTCTTTGTTTGCATTCCAGCTTGAACGACTCATTGCCAGTTTAATTTTGCTACGTTTTTTACACTAATTTATAGGTACCTAGTAAAGATTATACTAAAACTCCTGACAAATATGACACAAGTTCTAGTGACAATCTAAATCCCAAAAGTAAATTGTTAGTTTTCTTTTTCAAAAATGTATATAAATCAAATAGTAAAAAAGTCTAAAATAAACATTTTGTTTTTAACAGTTATCTCACTTAGATTTTGTCTTTTAAGTAATAGATTGACTTTATAGTTAAAAAAATGTAGTTTTTTAGTCAGAGCCTAAAGTTTCTAAGGTGCCAACTCAATTATCTAAGTTTAAAACTGAATCCGAACTATATCCTAACAATTCATTTTTTTTTCTAATTGCAAGCATTTTTGGTGTTGATAAGTTTTGATTAAAGTTTTTTTGTGCAACTTTCTACAATTACAAAATTAGTTTCACAGTTAATTCAAAATAAAAACACATGGGCTAGGTCACAGTTACAATTTATTGTTTTTAATCCTACTGTAACACGTTTTCGTCCGGTAAGGAAGAGAAACGCGGCTGAGGTAGCTGCAGCCGTGATCACAAGGTTTGCCGAAGACCGGGAGGAGCTCGGGCGCCACCACACTTTAGTGTGGACACAAAGAAACAACAACCATGTGGAAAGGGAAAATAAAATTTATTGTTAAATCCAAAAAAAAAGAAAACAAACGAACTCAAAATGACTGTTGTCCACCCACAACAACAAAATACGCATCCACGGACTTCACGGGGATATTTAACAGTGAAAACTGGCAGGAATAAGGGTAAGGTCTGGAATTTGAGGTGGCTTGTCTTGCGACGCCGCACAACCTCGGACACACAAAAGGAGGAAAAGAAAAGAAACGGGAGGAAATGCTCAAGGCGGGATTACACTTACTGCGGCTTCTAAAACTTCGGGAACTAAACTTTACGGGAACTGGTGCTGGTGTCTTGTCTGAGTGCAAGGCTGACTGTCGGTACTAGGATGGGACGGCGGTATATATAGGAAAAGAAGAAAGAGAGGGGATAGAACAAGGACTCTGATTGGTGGAGGAAAGGTGGGGGAACAGAGATGCCAACTTAAACTATGGGATGTATAGGGGGTGGCCTATACATCCAATAATTAAAAACTAATTAATGCTAAAATTAAATATATACAAACAACAATAAAATGTACATAATTGCACCCCGCAAACCCCGGTTCAATATGCCCTCTCGTTAGGACGCTATGCTAAGAAAAGAACCGAGGCTGTACGGGTTGCCTATAATCTACCATAAATTAATTAACAATCCTAATTAATATTTGGCCGGTAAAATAAACAATCAACATAAACCCCATATGCTACGCCACTGGGCTCCGCAGCTAATTTCAACCCGATCTCGAGAAAACACGTGTGCGGCGAGATAAATGGAGGCTATGAAACGGGGACCCGGCGGGTTTTCAGTGACTGTAAACAGTGCTAGTTGCTACAGTGCTTAGTACAGGATTACGAAATGTCGCGAGGTAAGTTATAAATTACGTTAATTTAATTTAAAACACGTGTCCGTGGTCCTACAGGTTAGGACCGCGGCGTGCTAAATAACGGGGGCATGGCGGCGTAATATAAAACAAATATATTACGCCGGCATACAGTATTCTCGGCGGACCTTAATATGGTACATAATTGATACTTAATTAATTAGTATAAATGTTATTTTAACGTAGGCAACCCTACTTTCACATCGAAATACATTTATATTACAAAGTATACCGGGTGGCGATTGGAACCAACGAAACCGACGATTCATTGTACAACAAAATAAAAGAATAATTAATAATCAACAATGGAAATCATATTTTGTTGTGAATAAATCCCCGGGTTCGTTACACTACTTTGTCACCCATAAAACAATACCTTCCAAAGCAATTCATGATTCTCTATGATTGTTGTTTTAAAACAAACGCAGTGCAAAAGAACTTGACTGCACAAATAAATAATAACAAGTTAGGAAAAATAATTAGTATTCTGCAAAACTTAAGAAAAGTCTAATTTGTGCTTCTGTTTAGAACTTTTAAAGCTGTTCCCGTTGTATTATTCGTTTCTAACGACTTAATCTGTAATATCATTTAGTTATACCACAAATATGTTGGCATCTACAAAATGCGAGTTGGGTAAATATGTTTGATAAAATGTTATGTTTTACTTAATATTAGTCTAAGATAAGGCTGCAGAAACAAAGTTTTTTCTTCTGTCAATTTGTAGAAGCAAGAAAGTAGAGTTAAAAAGTTGCGCTTTGTGGTGTCAGAAAGCCGTTTGAATTAAAGTTGAGTTTTTAATTGCAATCTCTGTCAAAAAAATTTGCCGTCAATTAGAACTATGTCTTTAGACAACACAATAAATTCAAAAACATCATTGATAATTGGACTTACTAAATCCAGAAAAACAGTTTAGTACGCAAAGAGTTTATAAATAAATTTTGCTACTAAATCCTAAATGTAACTTAAACATGATTTTTATGAAGTCAAAATACTATTAATTTATTTTTTTTGCCAAAACATGTATTATTTTAACCAGATCAACAGAAAACACATATCGCATATTAATTCTTTCAGCAACAAAAAAATTGCTATCAATAATATTTTAATTTTATATACACCATGTTTAAGCTATATCTTAAATCTGTTTGTAAACTTCCCGCATCCTAAACCGTTTTTCCAAATCCAAAAATTGATCTTTAGATCCAACAGCCTTACTTCTATACTGTCTATCGTATTTTTGAATTTTTGAGACGCCTAAAGACATATCTCTAATTGACAATATGAAAAAATTGACAAAAATTGCACTTAAAAATTCAACTTTAGTTCAATCGTCTCTTACAAGACCGCAATGACTCCTTCTTTGACCCTTTCTCTTGCACCTACATGGCATGCAAATTGCCATAAAAAATCAATTCACGTTATCTCTGCAACCGTATCTTACTATAAAGGATGTGATAAGAACATGTCATTGTTTCAAAAATTGTGTAGCCGTCAATTTCTGCAACTCTTTAACACAATTTGTAAATAGTGTGTGCTACCTTATTGTAGCTAATATTTACAAAATTGATAACGTTGTATTTAAAGAGCTACTACTAATATACTTAAAATAGTCAGCCAAAGCGTGTACTCTAAGGTAACAGTACGCAATTTACTTCACGTGGTTTTTGTGCTGTTAGTTTTTTCATTGGCTATGCGTCCTTAGACTACTATCATACGTCTTTGCTGTACTTACTATCATCAAATTGTATTGCTTGGACCCAAAAGTCTCAAAGTTTGTTTTTTATTTAATTTTGGTAACACACGTGCACACGGTTTTTGATTACTAAAGTCGCGTGTCAACAAGTAACAACTGTATTACCTCGCCATATTACTAGTTATGCAAAAACATTTTGTTTTACATGCTACAAATACAATTATACTATTGCCAAGTTGGTTTTTCTACTTTTTTTTCTTTTTTACAATTACCTTTAAAACAACTCTGCTTTGTTACAGTATAATATTTTATTTTAGTATAAATCAACATTTCAAAAATAAATGTGACATTACAATGTTTCTTTCCATTAAATTGTGAGTCTATTACTATCTTGGTCTTGTCAGAGGCAATGGTTGATGTAGGTTTTTGACTAATGATATGCCTAAAAAACCAATTTTTAGTATAATGTGGGTTTCTAAAAACCAAGTTTATGGGAAAATGGTTATCTCTAGAGTACCAAAAGGTTTCCGCAAAAATGTCTTTCGAGTTAAAATGCCGAGAGTAAACTATCTCTGTGGTAATATACTGCAAAAACTTAGGCAAAAATTGTCAAATGGGAATGGAATGTCCTAGATCAAGTAAGTTAGTCTATATGCAGTTTAACAGTGTTTTCTCTGGTTTGACAGGTGTTTCTAGTAGAGCAGATGAGATGTTGTAGCTTTAAATGTTGCCGTAAGACTTGCTTGCAAATTTGGTCGAGGCAAGGTTTTGGTTAAGATTATTTTAGCAAACACAACTAAAAAAGAGCTGTTTTTAGCATTTAGTAAAAACTTTTGAAATTTATAAATAAAACAGAACTGATATATGAATAAGCATAAGTTTATAATAAGACAATTATATTAGCAATTCAAGAACGCTAGGCAAATCAAATTTAAAAACTTATGGACATAGCAGGGAATCATGTTCTAATGCCAGCATTATACCCTTAAACCTTTAAAAAATATTTCATTATATTGTGCTCATTTGTAGTACCTTCAAGTTTTTGCATGCTAGTATTATGTTTTACAAATAATAAATCTCAAGTCAATTTACAATAAAAACTTGTGATTTATGGTAGCTCTTACCGTACTCGACTGTTACAATAAAGATCTCAAATCTCCTATTTAGAAAGTTAGTTTTTTAGGTAAGAAAACATGTGTTGTAATAAGTACCCCTTCTTTTGGTTTTGGTTAAGAAATTTTGAGTCTAACGAACAAAAAAAGAAAGCACAAAATAACTAAACTACAAATATAAAAGCAATAAATAGAACAATATGTATTGTATAAAAATAAAAAAGACAAAAAAACAATCTGTACGCAAAAAATGCACAGACATAGCAAAATACTACACATTTAAATTGCATAAAAAGTTCTTTGATACTAACAAAATCCAAAAGCAACATACAGAAATCCTGAAAGATGACGACATCAAAAAAATTGTAGAATTCAAATCAAATCATTGCTATCATCAAGTAACTCTTGCCAATGCAATGATTTCAAAATGATCAGTACTCATATGCGTATAAAGTTTTCCGATATATAATACATACCAAGATATACCAAAAATGCAAAAACCAGACTAGCAAAACACAATTCGGGCTTTGAAATAAAGTTGCAACACGTAGAGCGATGTTCTTCCTGAATGTACTAGCCCAACAATAGCAAAACATAAACTGTGATCTACATGCCTGTTTTATAAACTACATTAAGAAGTGTGACTACGTGCAACATAAAAAATATTAACATACTAAAATCAACGGACAGAAATTTATATACAGATCATCACGGAATAATACTAGAACCAAACAGCTAAAACTAGAATAGACCACACACAAACCACTACAGTATCCATCCATATAAAAAAAAGTTTGACAAAAGTGTGTACAATATTTACTCTTGTTAAAGATACTAAGGCTTTTGGTTAAACAGCTGGCTGCAAATAATTGTAAACAATATAGTACGGTATAGCAAAAAAATTGACAAAACAAAAACCAAAATAATGTCATTCTCAAAACCGCAGACAAACACTGTCATAACAATTAATGGCAATGTTTTAGGACAGGTAATCAGTTTTATGTACCTTGCCATAATAAACCAAAACTAAAAGTTGAACAAACAAAAGTTACATTCACTAATATACAAAACTTCATTATCAGATCAGACATAAGCCTAAAATCAAAAACCAGTATGTTTTGATGCTGCACATTTCTAATACTCCTTTACAGATGCAAAAGTAAAACCTTTAACCCAACAATAGAAAATAAAATCTTTAAAAAGTATACATACAAACGTATGTTAAGATCTCCCGAGTAGAAAAGTAACAAACGCGAAAGCACTGAACCGCATGCATAAACAAAAAAAAAAACTACTGTTTACAAAAACTGAACAATTAAAGCACATCATAAGAAAAAAAAAAGATATAAACTACTCGGATAATAATTATAGGAAAAATCCAGGAAAAACAATCGTTTGGCAAAAGACAGAACTAGTGGCTCCAAAATCTATGCCGATAGTGCAGTTGTGTCAAAAACAAAAATTGCTATATGGATCACCAACTTCGAAAGAAAAGGATGTAACAAAAAACAAAATCTAAATTTAAACATCTTATTACTCTAGCAAAATAAAAAAATAAAAAAATAAATATTTTAAAGTAGCAGTGTTTTGGTTAAGATATAATAACAAAAGACCTCGTTACACAGTGCAAGCTAGCATCCAAGCTGTCCTAGTCATTTACTGCAGTGCACCTACTCGCACCGTGTGCTCGCATCATACGAGTTACTGTCATGACATACATGTATTGTAATTTATATGATACGGTCACACCAGGCCTTAAGTGTATAGTCGTAGCAGTATTTTTGAGAATGTAAAACTGAAAACAACTGCAGAACTGGTTTTTTTTTGCATAAATTAGTAAATAAATCTATTAATTGTCTTGAATTTTTACCAACTTAATTTTTATGTACCACATAATCAAAAAACTAGACAATTTAAGTTGCATTTTCATCAAAACAATTATGCCTTATATGCTCCGTTTTGTAGACCTACGCGCTATTGCAACATAATTTATTCAACAAGTTCTGTAATATAAATATATTTAATGTATCACATAATTCTTTTAAAAATCAATAGCGTAAACTAACCATTCAATCTGCAATTCATCTCATATAATAATTTTATTTCTGTTAATTGTACCTAAATCTTTATTTTATTATTTTGAAATTTGTTTTAAATATTATAATATATTATAATTTTAAAATAAATTAAAAAAATTACATTCCTGTCTCGTTGTTAAACAAAGTGTGCCCTTGCATTAAAAAAATAATTTATAAATTTTATTAATAATATTACTATAAAAACATAATTAGACCGATAAATTAAGTAAAATACTTTAAATCATCTTAATGATGCTTCTAAAGCGGAATGACATAATTGAATTAATTTCATCAACTATGCAATAAAACTTAATTTAACTGTAATCTGCATATAAATGGCATTGAGGTAAGTCTACCTTTAACTTTAATGTCTGCGTGTCGTAAATTATTTGTATCACAAAACGTGTTCTTCAATAAGAAAATTCTCTTTAGGCTGTTCTGTCTTCTATCAGACAATCAATTAACATCTTAATTAGTTCTGCTGTCTGCGCCTTTTGCTTTAAACTGTTCATTTAATCACCAATTAATTTACCAATGAATATAAATTATTCTATCTTAAAGACGCAAAACATTCAGTTCAAGCTATTTTTAAAATAGATGGAAGTATGTACTTATGTTGGCTTAAATTTCTCGTTCTCTGTCCATTTAAAAATTCGAAGGTTCGTGTCTGACATTGATTTTATTGCGAAATTCCATCATGTTAAAGTCAACGTTTCAAATATCGAAAGATATTGGTTTGAAATGTGGGATTTATAGGAATTCGGGGACATTTGGCTGCCAAATAATTTCACTAGAGAAATGTCAGCTATCGAACTGTATGAGAAAATTCTTATAAATATTTAACTAAAAGCAGTACAAGTCAAAGCTTTAATTAAATTTAATAAATTAAATTGAAAGATAAAATAACAATTAATTAATTTATCAAACTTTTCCCAATATCGTCGGACCTCACCATATCTTTGATGAAAATATGTATTTTACTTGCTTATTGTGTCTACAGATTAAATATATTATGGAGGGTCATATATTCAGAAAGGCATACCATTGTTGTAGAAAGAGGAAAGCTTCGGTGCAGGCTTTTTCAATTAAAACAGCTTTTTGTCCGCATATTCGCGTTATAAAAGCTCCGGGTTCCTTTTAAGTTTATGAATGTGCGTAACCTCCCGTCACTGTCGAAACATTACTAACGCATCAAGTTCAAAAATAATATGAAAGGTGGTTTATTGTTTGCTTATTTCAAGAAAATTGTGAATGCGGAAAAATTTGCGACTTTAGAAAGTAATGCGTGTGGTAACATTTGCCAGTCACTAATCAGCATTTAGGCCCTTGATATTTGTAAATATTTTGTAGCACTGCCGCCTCTAAAGTTGACACTTTACAATTTTTTACAATATCATTTGAAATTTACATTCAAATAATATAAACTGAGATCGTGCAAAAAAAAATTATGAAACTGTTTGCTTTTTTTATGTCTTGTCTTTGGCTCGTACAAATCTTGCAAACTCATGTCATAAAATTTATTTGTACCTATTTAATACATAAATAACCATTTATATTGAAATGTAACAATTAATAGTTTGGTAGTAATTTATACGTTAAGATAAAAACTTATTAAATACATCTCACAATATAGTTCTTAAACTCTCTCAGGCTGGAGTATGTTATTTTTTATTTATTTGTTTAACCCTATTGGTTTATTTCTGCAACTAAACTAATAACCGACTTTAGAATTGTGCCGCACATTTAGACGTTCCTACTTAAATTATTGGGTTCTTCAACGTGCTACAACTTTGAGTCTACATAACCTATTAAAGTTTATTTCACCTTAAATATTACAGCACTTAAACCAAGCATAATTAAATATATTGAGCTAAACAAAAAACTAAAAAAACATATTTGGTATGATAATTTTTATTTTGTTAAACTAAACAATCGTTTTATTTAAAAAAAAATCATTTCTAAAATAATTACTTTAAAATCTACAAAAGACATTTTAAACGGTCTTAAGTATAACTTGTTAAAAAGCTAAATGCGCCTAAAATGTTTTAAAAACTTGGTTAAAAAGTCTAAGAACACTTCAAAAAACTTCAAAAAATTTCAGATGCGTAAAAGGCTTTAGACAAAAACTTCCAAGATAAAAATTAGAAAATGTTACAAAGACCAAAATCAAATTTGAGAATTACTAGATTTGACAATCTATAAAAAACGTGTGTGAAAACATTAGAAAAATCAATACAATTTTAAAAATACTACAAAGATCATAAAACACTTTTTAGCCTCTAGAAAAAGTTTAAATAAACTAACAACTTAAAAAAATGTATGAGCCAAACCTTAAAGATATTACAAAAATCCAAAAACACAATAAAAGCTATTCAAAGCCAACAAAAACTGTATTAAGTAATTACCAAAACGCTGGAAAGTTTAATTATGTACTACAAACCAGAAAAAAAATCTAAGTTATAAAACCCTATGCTGACAAGATGGATCTGTAACGTATATGTATACTTCTAAAATAATTTTCAGTTGTAAGGTTCAAACCTACAAGTAAATATACACAAAAACAGAAAATTATCAATACACAAAAAAAGCATTTTGACATAATTGACGGCTTTTAATAGGTTATAACCTCAAAAAATAGGGAAGTTTTAAATTATTTTAAATAAAAATGAGTCTTAAAAAGATTTAAAACTTAATAAAACCCTTAGCAACGTAAATCATTCAAAATAATTTATAAACTAGTTTTTAGACATAGAGTAAACTAGTAATTTTTAAAGGAAGTTGCTCCACTTTTAAAAGTATAAAACTTTAAACGTATAAAAAAAAACTAGAAAACTTCTTATACTTTTTTTTTTTAATTTTTAAACATTTATCATCCAATGTTAAATATAGACTTCTTCTAAGTTTTTCCATGTTGTCCTCTCTCTAGTAGACTCCATGCAGTTCCTTTCGGCTATTCAGGTGATATCGTCTCTCCAACGCTTTTGTGGTATCCCTATTCTTCTTTTGCTTTTCTTTGGTCTCCAGGCTGCTATCCTCTGTGTCCACCTATTATTTATCGTTCATGCAATGTCACCCGCCCATTGCCATATAAGACTTGCAACTCTCTTCATGATATCCGTTAATTTCGTTCTACTTTGGATTTTGTTGTTATGCACCTATCTTTTAGTATAATTCCCAGCATGGCTCTCTCCATAGCTCTTTGGTTAGTTCTAAGTTTTTCCGCCATGATCTTAGTCAGGGCCATAGTTTCTATACAACTGTCGTATATTTTCTTTTTTAAATATAATGGTATATTTTTGTCTTGAAGTATGTAGTGGTAGTTTTGTAGCCAAAATATACATATTGATCTGTGTTTTCTAGGGTTTTGCCATCTATGCCGATGTTATCTTAGCCATTGCTCAGTATTTTATTTTTGTCAAAGTTCATATAAAGGCCCATTTTCTTAGATTATTCGTTTAGTTCGTTTATTATAATTTTAAGTTGTCCTATGTTAGTCTTATCAGAACTATGTCATCGGCAAATCTTAGATGACTTAAGTATAGGCCATCTAAGTTCAAGCTTTTGTCTTCCCATTTGAACTTCTTGAAAACTTGTTTTTAAAGGTAGTGTAAATAGCTTAGAAGATATGACGTCTTTTCTTTATTTATGTTCTTTATTAAGGTCGAATATTGGGAGTCTATTCTGGCATCGTCCAATGCCTCAAGAATAGCCCATTTTTCCATGCTGTTTAAAGCTTTTCGATAGTCAATTGAGATAGTATGTAAATAATCCGTAGTGGAGAAGCCCTTTCTGAAGCTTTCCTGTTCTATAAGTTGATACAAATCGAGTTTTAGTATATTATATATATTGAGTTAGTCTACTTGTAACAATTTGCATTAGCAGGTAGTATAAGTGCCATAGGAGACTGATCGGTTTGTAATTTTCAATGTTTGTTGTGTTACCCTTTTTGTGCAGTATAAGTACCTCCGCATTTTTCCACGATTGAGGTATATCTCTTTCCATTAAACATTTGTTTAATAAAAGCTTCTTTAGGAGTGCTACTTCCCATTTTAATGATTTTCGTTGTTATGCGGTCTTTATTAGCGGCCTTCCCATTTTTCATCTTTTGTAGTGTTAATTTAATTTCTGCTGGTGATATTTCTGGTAAATCCTTTGACCCTACATTTCCTTATGTTGGATTTATTAAGAGTTGATAATTACAATTTACCGTAAAACTTCCGTATTATTTCTATTATTTCTTCTTTGTCTGACAGTATGTTTCCACGCTGGTTCGAGTAGCTGCTACAATTACATTTTGTTAACAAATTAATGTTACTGCTTATAAACACTCACCCAATATGCTGTTCTCATAAAAAACAATTGATTAGTACGACGTAATGTACACAACAATAGTGGCCGTACTAAAATGTAACTTCCGCAATTGAGCCAATCTCGGTGAAATAGAATTAATTGCATGTAACAATGGTTAAGTGTTGCGGGACTAAAGAAAAAAACGTTGGTAAATTTTGTCCGGTCAATAGCTACTTTCGACTTTTTTTTCTGATTTTCTATGTTTACGGTACGACTCTTGCCGCTGAACTACGTACTAAGTTGCAAAATTACGGGTTTTAAGCTGTTGTCCGCTTGCCATTAGTTGTGTAGGAATATGTTATAATCATTCTACCCAACATGCTCTTAAAGAACTTAACGTTATTCAAAACTATATAAAAACTAAAGTAAGGCTTTCTTATCCAATAGCCTCTATAAAACTGCGTTATGGGAGTATCGCATAAAAAGCAGTAGACAAGTTAAGTTTAAACTTGGTTTTTAAAATTTGGTTTGTTTGCTCTTTTGTGTGAACGACCATAATAGTGCTAACTTTGCAGCAATTTTTGAATAATGCCAATTCATAATTGTTGTGTCTTAACAATTTTAAGATTTGTTCTTCCTATCCTTTTAGTAATGTTGTTTGCAATTTGATTTCTATTATAATATATAAAATTAAAGTAGTACAGTTGCTTAAATGCTGTATTGTGTATAGAGATCTACTAAATAAAAAAAATATTTCTTTAATTTCAAACAATAACAGAATTTTAGTTTAAATTAAGAATTTTCTCAGTACAACTTGCAACGTAGTGGCACCTACTTCTTCAATGTTATTGCAAAAAGTAAACCAACTAATTTCTATAAAATTTAAAGTTAAAAATATACATTTAAGTTAAAATTTGAATATTTAGCAATATAGCAAAAACATTTTTAGTAACAATTTTACAAAAAAAAGGTTCACTTCTAAATGAAGATGAGCAGACAACTTGGTCAGACAGGACCACAACAGAAAACAACAAAATACTACAATAGAAACCTAGAAATACAAAGAAAAATATAGGTAGGCTGCAAAAATGGTAACTAACATCAAGAAAGTGTTACAGCAATATTCAGAAAGTGGCTCAGTTCGGTAGCGCGCTTAACTCAAGTTCAAACCCCGGCAGAGCATTTTAAAAAATTATGACATTTGTTAATTTAGAATATTAGTCTAATACATGATTAATGTCCATGTAACCATAATTACATTTAATATTCTTGTCAGTATCAAAAGTGCTTACATTTGCGCAATTAGAGGATTTGATTGTATATATATATATATATATGGCCATGTATGAATCGAGTGTACGAGATGATTTTTTTTATAAACCACTGATAATGCCTTTCTTTACAAGAACCCTGATTATAAATTTTCTTTGCTTTGTTTTACATTTTTTGAATCGTTAAATTTTAATAATTTTCCATAACTTTAAAAACCAGTTTTTCTTAAAAAAATAACGAGTTTTTTTTTTCAAATATAGATAAAAACAAGCAAAAAATACTCTAAAAATTTCTGTGGACTTTTGTTTTTTCTTCTACATGATTGACAAGTTTTATTACAAATTTTGTTTACAGGTGCAAGCCTATGTAGACCTTGTCTACCTTTGTTACTACTAGTGGTAGATAAGAGCGTCTAGTTTGATTTCCAATCAAAGTCAAAAGAAGGGGTATATGTGTCGGTTCAATGAGATTGGGGCGTCTTGTACCAAGTCAACATACGTTGGGCGCCAATTGCCTCGGTTTTCAATGATAGGTCAGTGAAATTAGTGCGCTTTGTCCCAAGTTGCTCTAGCCCTACGGTTATCACTTGAAAGCGGTGGCTGATGTTATTTTTGTATTTGTTGGGAGCTTTGGGCAGTGCGTCCAGAGCTATACGGTTATTTATTTCCAACTCGGTTAGACGTAGCTTCAAGTTTGCAGTGTATTGTTCAATATAGCTATATTGGGTAACTACGGAAGTTACATTGGAACAATATTACTTCTCAAAAATTTGATATAGACTAAGTTTAGAGTTAAGTCATGTTACCGGCTCTTGTTCCACATGATGATGATGAAAAAGGGTGGAGTCGGTGGTTTTTTGAAAAAAGTATATATTGGATACGCTTTCAGTGTTTCTGCATCAGCAGAGGGTCATTAACCGTAGCTATTCACTTGGTGGTGAGAATAGATGTTTTTGGGAATCTTGTGTGGCCAACCATGGAGTTGGTTTGATACTTTCACTCAGCTTCCATCTGGTGCTCGTGAACATCTTAGTAAAGGCAGCGTTCCTCAAGGAGTGAGGACGCCTAAGGTTGTTTTGTAACTTGCGGGAGTTAATGCAACTTGCTTAGAGACAAACCCGCAGCCAAAAGAAGTAGTTTGCTGAGTGGTGATCGGATGGTCGTTGTTTGAGCAACGCATTTGACTTGTGGTATATTGTACGAAAGTAGTTTCCAATGTTGGGACGTGACTCAATTGCGGAATTGAGACAAAAGTGCAAGTTGCCAGGTCGACAACGGTGTAGAAGAAATCTAGTAGCATTAGTCATGTAGAAGAGTGAAGGTTAGCGTCTAGTGATTCCAACTTAGATTTCCGAAAAGTCCTGCGGCGGGAGGTGTAAGCCAATAAATCGTGTGCAACTCAGGAGTTATAGATGGAGCTCTTAAAACAAACGTTGGTACTAAGTTGATGAATCCGTGGTCAAGGTATTCCATTTTAGTGTTAGAGTTGGCGTGTCTGGTGGCGCAGTAGAATGCAGGTCGTAGATGCAGCTTCACTGGTGGTCTGTAGAGACTGTCCTCTATCTAGTGAGTTCCCGCTACCGTAATAATTTGTTTTGGGCTTAACCACTTGGCCCTTTTGTTCTTCCGCGTATAATTACTAGCTCTTCTGCTTCATATTCCTTGGCGTTTGCCCGCTTCGGGTACCGTCGTTCTTTGTATATTGCTTGGTTTTTGTCTTCAGGTTTTTTTTGGGATGCTGTTCAGCTGTCTCGTTTGTCTTAATAATAACTTGCTTGGAGTTTTTTTTTTTGTTGCCGCGTTGGTTCTGTGATTACATTGAAGTGCCTCTGTAGCAAATTATCTAATTGTTTGTTTGGTAGTTTTTTTTTAAGACTCTTGTCTTTCTTGCAGATGGTTTAACCTTCCACCTTTGTACGATGCCTTTGAAGTGTTGCGTTTGTAAATTAGGTCTTGTTGTCTAATATCAGTACCTTAGAGTAACCCCACCGGTAGAACAGGTGTTGTTCTGGTTGTTGCCTTGCTAGTACGGGCACTGATTTGACTTACCTAGTGTGAGGTCCATCATGGATACCGCGTATCATTTTTTTGTTGACGTGGTTTCCATTGGGCTTACGTAATCAATGGCTACTCGTTTCCATAGTTTGTTTAGCGGGTGTGGGTTCAAGCCGGTCTTTGGTTGTAACGGCTTGGTTTTAACCTTTAGGTACGTCATGCACCCTTGTATGAAGGTCCTAACATCCTTCCTGGCGTTTGGCCAGTGGTAGGTTCGGAATATGGCTGCCGTGGTTTCATCCCTTTCTGGATGTTCAACCATGACCGTCAAATGGTTTTGCCTGATTACCTCTTGTTGCATGTTAGGAGGTATTACTAGTTGGTCGTGGCTGGCATTTGTCCTCATGAGTTTATCATTTTCCATTATCTTGTATCCCAGGTCTGCTCCTTCCCCTTACATTATGGTTTGAGTATGCCAACATGCTTATTGTTCGCGTCGGACAACAAGAAGTGAGCGCAATATCTAATTTCTTCACCCGGGCGGGTGGGCAGAGCACAAATTTATGAACTCCCAACAGGTGGTTTAGAATAGTGTTTTAGATTCTAAGTTTGTCTAAAAATGTTCTTTATTTGACGTTAAAAATTTGTCACAAAAATCATTCAGATTTAGTTTTAGAATAAAAAAATATAAAAATATACAGTGTTCTATTTGAAAAAAAAATTTACTTAATTTCCACAATAAAATAAACATATTGTATATTTAATGACTACCGCTAAATCATCGTTTGCTAGCAGGGCTTGTCATTTTACTAATCATACATTTTGGTTTGCTTGCTTGCTGACAAATCAGTTCAGCAGTTAATCGGCACATATAAATTTAAATTTTATTAAAAAATCAAAAAGAAGGCAATATAGGTAATTAATAAATATCTAGGATTACAACGTACAACATTTGGGTGAAGAAATGATTAAAAAAAATGATAAAAATAATCAAACCTAAAAACATTACAAAGTAGGATTAAATGATATTACATATTGAGAATAATATATTATATTTTGTTAAGCAGCGGCTTCATATACTAATTAAATCATTTATTTAAACTTAAAATTTATGAACTGTATGTTTATGTTGTTGATAAAAGTTTACACGGTTGACAACAGTCTTAAATATACCGTTCAGACTCATCAATCATACAATAAGCGCTGGGGCTCAGCGCTTATTGATTGATTGATGAGTCAGCGCTGGCAACTAATGAGTCATTCTGAAAGTAACCAATATTTTTATAAATTAGTTTGTTTAAAACCAAAAAACTTTTATTTGAGACTTATTTTGAAATTTTCAACTATTGGAGAATTTTGACTAACTCTGTATACTAGCACGTTTTAATCCATATTTGAAAAAAAATACCCTTCATAAGTTTTTAAGAAAAACTTATTTTTTAAAGTTCTGTAAAATTTTCAAAATTGAAGAAAAAAAATTTTTGGCTGTTAAACATTATTCTGAACAATATTAAAGAAAAAAGTTCTTTACAACTTTTTCTTAAAAATGCAACCCAAAAAAGTTACAAACAATAAAAAAATGTGAAAAAACGCAAAAAATCGATTTATTTTTTAATTTTGATTGCTTATTACTTAGAAATAGCTAACTGAAAAAATCTGAAGAAATTCACATAATTAGGATTCATGCAAACAAAGGCATTTTCAGTAGTTTGGGCAAAAAATAATTTTCATTCCGTACATAAAGAAAGTCGTCAGAAAGATAGTTTTTTAAGATTCTTCAAATGTTTAACCTTCTGGAACTTTTTAATTTTTAGGTAAATCTATTTTTTTAGTTATTTTTTTGAAAAATTTGATTGAAAACTTTTCTGTCTCTTGATAAATTTTGATCAGATACACGGTTTTTGAGAAAATCAAGTAAAACTAGAAGTCATCATTTCTTAAAAATAATAAAAAATATAAAAATATCATTAGCCATGGACGTCAAATTAAATTTCATAAACGTCACAAATTGTTTGAGTGTTCCCAACAAAGTAATGCAAAGCGTAGTTTTCTTTCCAAATGGATCCGTTACCTCATATACGCATCCACTGATACATATACATGTCTTATCTGTGGCTCGGTGTGTCCGACACCTCGATTGTTTACACTAAATGTAAATGGCGCGCCTACGGACTAGATATTACATATTCATAGGCAGCTGTAAGGTAGTAACACTAAAATAAACCTTAAGTATTGGCCACAATCCAAAATATTTTTTTTTATATAACTACAGCTTTTTCTGTTAAAATATTTTATTTATTAAAAAGTTCCTGTATGACCAAGACAAGTTTCTTAAATACTATGCTAGTAGGTCATTAGTCAAATCAAGTCAGAAACTTTTAGCATCAAATGTATGGCTCAAATGTTTTTAACCAGGTCAAACTGGATATTGGCTCTTCTGTCCAAACATGTTTTTTAGATCAAAAAGCTACCACAATTGTATTATGTATTAAAATCATAAACCCACCTTAAAATTTCATTTCTATCACAGTCATTTGTGCAAAAAAGTTAAATAATAAGATTAAGTTCCAATCAGTTTTTTTTTTAACAACTTAAATTATATAGGTAAATATTATATAAAAATAAAATTCAAAATCAAAATTCTAAAATCCCTGAATAAAACGTAACAAACTATTAAAACTCTCAATGATCATGGGTTAGGTTAAGTTAAATGCCTTGTGTAAGAAGTGGCACACCTCAAATTACAAAGATTGTTCAGTTTATCTGCACGCCAACAATTGATTAAAGCCCGATATATGGCACCTGATATCCAATAACAAACTTTAGCTACTAAGAGCACACTTAAAGTTTTAATAAAATAATTCTATTCCTAAATGGTAAAACATACCAAAAATAAAAACTTCTCTCAACACAAACAAATATTGCTACTTTTAACAAGTTATATTGTGCTCTCTAAAAAAGCCAATTAACACTTACGCAGTATTAAACATAGTAAGTGCACCCTTAACATCTATCCCAATCTTCTATTAGTTTACTAACAAAATCCAAGTTAAATACTTCTACTTAAAACATTAACAGCAAACTGTATAAATAATCAATTAAATTTGCCTCATTGTAGATAAAATGGACCAAAAAAATAACGCACTGGAGACCAAGAACCACCAAAAGAGGAACCGGCAGACCGCAAAAGAGATGGGTTGACGATATTAAAGAGATTGCATGGAAGAAGTGGCATCAGAGAGCGCAAGAAAAACAGCAATGGAACAATTTAAAGGAGACCTACGTTCAGCAGTGGACAAATGCGGGCTGAGGAGAGAGATAAAGAGATAGATAAAAATAATAACCAATTTGCAACATGCAACGCAGACAGAACTAGCTTGCCTTTATTGACAACTCCAGCATAAAAAACTTTTGTAAAAAAAGCTAAAAATTAAACATGCACTGTAACGTAAAATTTGGAGCCAGCCATAGTTGAATAAACGTTACCCATTGCACTACAAATTAGTTTTGTTAGAATTTTCTTAAGGCCTCTCCATAAGTTCATAAAATTATTGGAAAGCTTTTATCACACTTACAATTCAAACATCTGTGTGTTTTTAGAAGGTAGAACAAGAAATGAGATAAGCATAATTTGATTATCACAAAACCTATACATATAAAAAAGTACAAAAAAATAGTATTAATTAACAAAAATACTTACGACTACAAGCAAAATATATGTTAAATCTTTTAGTCAATACTCATAATAAAATTTTGCATAACAGTTACATTTTTTTAAAATACCATAGTGTCTTCTCATAACAATTAATCGACAATTTAAAACAAATAATGTATGAGGACAGTCTTAAATTATCTATTTTTTAAATGCACAATTAATTAATAAAATTTAAGTACTGTTAATATGTTTATTATATCATATTCGCTGGCGAGCAAAAATAGAGGTCACTTATTTTTTTTATTTTTTGTTTTAATAATTTTATGTTTGTAAATTGTAAACCAAAATAAACGTTAAATAATTAACTTCCTGACAAATGTTATTTATCTCTAAGTTATTATCACAGTTACAAATTTTGATGAAACAGCATCCATTTTGCTCTAAAAAAAACGTGAAACTGCAAGGATTGTTGGTAAAAGCTTTTGTGCTGTACAAAAGGTGTATCAGCGTTACTTGAATACTGGCCTGAGAATCAAAAGATCAGGATCCAACCAAAAAAAGTCACCACAAACAGAGATAACCGTTTTTTGGTGTCCACAAGTTTGCGGAATAGAACAGCTTCAGCAGTTTATCTTCAAAATCAACTCCATAAAGTTAGATATGTAAATGTTAGTGAATGAACCGTTAAAAAAAGGCTTTATTGTGCTAGATTGTCTTGTAGAAAGATGATTCACCGAGCATGATATAATGAGGACTAGAACAGAGTACTGTTTACTGTTGCCTCAATGGATCAGTCGGACGTCGAAAAGAGTGGAAAAAATGCGGAAAAATATACGCTTCAGTTTCAACTTCCATTTGGCGGTGGGTCGGTTATAGTTTAAGCAGGATTTTCTACCAATGCACGCACAGAGTTGGTCTTTATGGCACCCTGGCAGCTCACAGATACATTATGGAGATTATTGAAGATCATGTTATGCCTTTCATGACAACTATGGGCAAGCTTGGCATTTTCATGCAAGATAATGCTAGACCTCACGTAGCCAGAGTTATCAGAAATTATCTGGATGAAGTGAGAATTTTCCGATTCGATTGTCCAGCTCTCCGCCCGGACATAAATCCTATAGAACATATCCGGGATAAGTTGAAACAACGTATCTGAAAACATACACCTGCTCCAAGAACTGCTCAGGAGCTAAGACAGTTGCTATTACAAAAATGGAATTATATCGACCAAAATGTGATCCTTAATTTAATTCAATGTGATCCTCGTTAACTTCAAGCAGTCATTAAAGCAAAAGGAGGTTATACTCGTTATTAGTGATAAGTTTTATTTTCCATATTTTTTGTTCCATATTAGTCCTAGAAATAAAAATTCAAACTTTGTCTGCACTGTAAATTTGTGATATTTACAAAATACGCAATAAAAACAATAAATATGCTTTACGATTCAACATTGAATTTTTAATTTAGTTTGCATCAGTACAATTGTTTGCAAATTGCTAATATATTTAATATCTAATTATGATACATTGCAAAACATTTTAAAATTTAATTAACTCATTTTTGTAAATATTATTAACACCAATAAACCTAATAAATATTAAATTTAATTATTTAATATAAAACTCCATTAGATTATGATTTTAAACATCATTAATATTCTCACCATTAATATTAAAATATAATATTAAAATTAATTAAATTTCAGGATATAATTAATTCAAATTATTTTATTTCATTAAGCTTTATTTGCTTTACTGTATAATTTCATCAGTTCTGTTGATTATTGCCCTAATTTAATTATAAAAATGTTGTGTGAACGAGTACAAGGGTTGTAGAAGCAAGATGTGGTTGTAGATCGTCGGTTCTTGGCTCTCTGGTTAGGTAGAACGGACTTGCGGCAGGTTTGTAATTAATTAATTCACGGCACTATTCGGTAGAGAGAATCTGGTCCGGGTTACCTGAAGCGGATCTGCACAACAATCGTTGTGGTTGCATTTAATAAATTATAAATGGCATAATATGTTAGTAGCCACTATGGGTTATTTAATTGTGGGCAGAAACCATTAGGTGCATTTAACTTAATTAAATCATTATACGTCTTTATTTTGTTAGAAAATAATTGCAGCTCAATTAATTGCATAATAATAAACATTATTAGTAATTACTTCTCTAAACCAACAGCAATAGAAGTAGAATTTATAAATATAAAATATCCTTAAGAATATAACATGTTTACTACGCTTATTAGAAAATTGCAAAAAGACTTACCTTAGGGTATATATTTAATTAAAATGTATTACAACTATCAAATTTGCCTAAGTTGGTATCTTATAACTTTCAAGATGATCGCGGCCAAGATATGTCTTATAACAAGAAAATTAAATGAGGTAAAGTTCAATAAAGTCATATTTTACAAATTTGTTTAAAATATCTATAGCATTTTAATCTGTAAGTACTGCATTGTTTGCTTCTACAAAAGGAAAATCTAATTCATCAATAAAAGTTTAATTTTGAGATATTTAAAAAATAACAATCCTATAGAACATATTTATTATTTAAGTAATATTAAAAAAGTATATATTTTAAGTAAATTTTAGCTGTAAATTACAAGTTTATTATCTATCTGTAAAAAACACTTTACCTGGCAACGTGACTAGACTCTGCTCTTTCAATTTGTGTGTTCTTGTTTGACAAATTAAAGTACTCACAAATCATTACAATTGTCTTACAATAGATTACTCGGAAAAAAATTAACAAACCATTAAAGTACAAACTTGTAATTTAATTTTTTTAAATTGTTTTGCATTGATTTAATTGATCAAAACTTGCATCTCACCATAAATTGTTTTGTGGTTTTTATAAAACCATTTTATTTATTTACTAAATTTATTTTATAAATAAAAACCAATCCCAATATTTATTTAATATTACACATATACATATAAATACCATTTTGATTGTTATGAATATAAAATAAATTATTCACATTATTAAATGAAATGAATTGCATTGGTAAAATCAGATTTAATCATAACTATTCATCTAGCCGGGTACCAAATTAATTTATAAATTCAAATTAGGAATTACTATACAATGTTGGGCCAAATTAATCCATGAAATTCGGTACACAAACGAACTTTATTTAAATCTGCAGAATATTTTTAGCGTTGTTATGTATTTTAATTAACTGTAAAACGTATATTAAATGAACGGAAACAACATGTTGTTTTGTATGGCTGATTAATTAATATTATGAATAAAATATGTAAAAATAAATAAAATATTTAGTAACTCAAACTAAGGTCATATACGTTAATACAATATAAATTATCATATTTTAGCTTTAAGGTATTTAGAATTAATTTAGTTTTACATCATCATATTGATTATAGACATTTGGATTACTTGTTTGGCATGGATCCAACTAGTAGAACAAGCCAATCTTTTGAATACATATTAACGAATATGGGTAAAATAGCTCTAGATAGATATGCATGTATTTTATAAAATTTTATCAATACATAAAAAATAATTATATAAAAAACTAATTGCTTAATGTATCTCTTTGCTCTGCTATGCATGTATTTGAAACATTCTCTCATTTCTTTAAAAATACTTTTTAATTTGACCGCAAACTAATAGCAAACGTGACCAATTTATATTTGTGGAATCCGTCAAAAAATGTTTTAAATACTTTATTTCAATGTTATGTGCACTAAACATATTTTGTAACTCATTTTTTATTATATTAAAGTAATTTTATTTAAATTTTATTGTATTATTACTATTTAACTTTGAAGAAAAACTATTTAAAGATATAATTACCATCACATCTCTTTGCCCCAACCTGACGCTAATTTTTGTATTCCGTTATTATATAAAGTCATAATGTGAATGTGCCATAATGTTTGCAAATGGCTTCAAATGTCATTGTGTCTTGACATTTATGTTGTTGACTAATGTAGACAGAAAAAGAATTTCCGGTATTAAACCAATTTTCGGTATGTTGTTTTAACGCTACGTAAATTTTGTCTTCGTTTTCCTCGTCGTCCTGCACTATGTGCGCAAACAAGCGTTTAGCTGAGCGTCTCATGCAAACTGGGTCCACTACAGATGTCAGAAGAAGTGGCCAGCCCCGCATTGCTCTTTGGATACAACATATCGAGACAACAATTTAGCATCAAAAGACGTTTGTCAAATAGGATAACTTACTTCCATGCTCTGTTAAACCTGGTACGAGGAGATGATGATTTCGTATCCAAATAATAATGAGGGACAAAGTCCTTTTTTCACTTAACTGGTTAAGTTAACAAGCGTTTGTTGAGTACTGAAAATTCACATGATATGCATAAAAAGCCATTGCATCTTTTCAAAGTACTTGTTTGATGCAGCATTTGCAGTAAAAAAATAATTGTCCCTTATTTTTTTGATGACGCCGACGGCTCCACTGTAACCATAACTGGTGAGCGCTAAAAAAAATCTTAAACAGGTTTTTTTTTTGTCGCAAGTTGCTGAATTGGGTCTCAAACATTCTTGGTTCCAACAAGACGGAGCAACTGCCTACACAACTCCGGCAACTATGGAATTAGTTTCCGTGCCCTGTGGTCTTCCGTTTTGGCGATTTAAATTTGACTTCTTCCTTTGTGGCTTTCTAAAATCTTGCGATTACTACAACAAACTAAAAAACTTTGCAAGTCTCAAAAGCCAACATTGAAAAAGATATCACCAATTTAGAACCAGATGTTTTGCGAGAAACAATTCAAAACAAGCACAAATGTGCATCAACTGAAGAGATGGTTATTTAAACTATATTATTTTTTGAACTTAATGTAATCAATTTTACACTTTCAAATAACCTTTCCTTCAAAACAAAGCCCTTTTTTATGTCTAACAAAATGGCAGCCAATTCACATTATAATATTACTTTGCCACACCTTGTAAAAATCCGTAAATTTTAAACCAACTATTAACTGACTGGATTTAATATAGGCATTCAAGTTTTAAACAGGCTATGCTTCATATAATTGTCAAAAGCGACAAAAAAGTAGTAATAAGTTAGTCAAGTTTAAACATTTTTTATGGGTCACTTATGTGGTATGAAGTTTAGCATCATCTTGTAAAAATAGCACTTTCTAACAACTAACCAAAAAAGGTTGTTGCTGGATATGTGCTGCTTATAAAAGATTCCTTTATGCTGACCACGTCAAGCCAACAAATTTCAAAAATGGATTTTCTTGCATAGAAGAGTATCAAGCAAGTGCATAGTACATACTCGGTTGTCTCATCATCTATTTCACATATTGGGCTGTCTACAATGTCCATAATATGCATGTGTTTCCTTAGTTGAGAGTGCTCAGTCAAAATTTTTATAATAGTTTGCAGATTTTTTGTAGACAGTTGTTTTAGGGTTTAGGTCAACTTTGTTTTTTTTTTTTAATTTCATAACGTAATTATTAGGAATTACTCAATATGTCACAATAATGTAAAAACAACATAAAATTTCAAAAAATAAAACTACACTCACTAAAATTATCACATTAAAGACTAGATTAAGGCAATCTGTGAGCATCGACTTTAAATATTTGCGGCTTATAAGTCTCAGAAAATGCTGAAATTAGTTTATTCCATGTATTAATATTACGGTTAAATCTCTATTAATTACAATGTCTATAATTTATATAAAATGTTCTTCAACTATCAAAAGTGTTAGATTAAGTTTCTAAACTGTCACAAATATCATAATTTTTTTTTAAACTGCCAAAAAAGATTTTTAAGTAGCAATAGAGAGTTTTATACTTTGTAATTGAATCAAATAATAAATAATAAATCCTTTATGCATTACTTGAAATAAAGTTATATCGGTTTTAAAAGAATACAACATGAAACGCCACTAGACAATGAACATGAAGCAATTATAATAAATTTACGGGAACCCTATACGTTCCGAAAAATATAAATCATTAAAACGCAAATTTTTAATTTTACAATAATGTTTAAACGGGTGAATCACGAAGTTTTCACGTGGCTCATTTTTTGGCCAAATATGGGAAGTCTTTACTAATAGTACATTAATTAAAGACTAAAAATATTCAAATCAATTAGTTTGTTGGCAAACACTATCGCGCAAAGAGTCGATGATATAGCAGAAAATATCCTAACGCTCAGAAAAAAAAATCGGCATCTATAGTAGTTTTCTCTAGTTTTGGACAAATCAACAGACATGTCGGATATTGCCTAAGTATTATTATTTATTCCAACAATAAATAAAAATTGTAAAGTGTACGAAGAACTGCTTGCGGAGACTGCCAGCAGCCGACGAATCTACATCGAGTCAACTCTCAAGCAAGCCCGCAGCCCGGTCCATGCAGCAACAAATGCAAATTTTAATTGCACCACCTCAAAGCAACGACTGATAGCTTGACGCGTTTAAATACAAATCAAGCTATTCGAAAATTTATTTCAACTGAATTAATTAATTAATTTCGGTTAATTAATTAATTCAGATTTTTTTCAGGATAGATCCACAACCAAAGATGATTGACAGCGAGGTACTCGCATACCTCTACATTGAGTTCCAGAAGTTGCAGAAGCAGCTGGCTACCCAGGTTGCCGACTTCAGAAGCTTGGAGAAATCCATTATTTGGATGGTCGATGACAGCGCCGAACAGATCGACCTCTTTGCTGACGACATCAAGCAGAGCAAGCTTGATCTCGAAGAGTCCCTCTACGTCATACGGAAAGACATTACAAAGAAGGTTGGAGTCAGCGTCGCCGCCGCTAAGGCGGCCGCAATAACGCTGGTCAACAGGCACTCTAACCAGCCTAACAAGCCCCCGGCACCGGCCGCTCCCACCAAGGTGAAGAAGATGGAACCACTACTTTCACCTACTGCTGTCAAACCTCCGGCTACCTTCCTCAAGAGGCCAGCCAAGCGAAAGGACATCCTCAGCTCCAATGCCGACGACTCGCTTATGGAGACGTCACAGGACAACAAAACCTAAACCCAGATAGAACCCCGCCTTGACAAGGACGATTTCACCGAGGTGGTTTACTCCAAGGGTAAGAAGAAACAGAAGAAGGATTCAGGTAAGCTAAATTCTGTTAGTATGAGGCCCTCAGCCGGCCCCTCACGTCAGGTGCTTTCAGCACTATCAATGCCATCAGCCACCAAGGCCAAAGGGTCTTCAACCCCGGACCAACTCTGGTCCGGCTACCAGCTTCTTATGCCACACAGCTCAGCCGGCGCTCACAGAAAGAGCCGGTGCACGCCACCCTCCTCCTATTACCATCCACAATAAGAATATGTATCTAGGGCTAAAGGCGACCTATGAGTCACTCAACATCACCACTGATCGCGCAGTAAGCATGGTCGATGGCATACGCCTGCACTCCCAAACGCAGGATGATTTCAGGGCGGTGATTGCTTACTGCACACAGCATAATGTCTTTCACCACACCTATCAATTAAGCTCCGAAAAGACCTTAAAATATGTTATTTGGGGTGTGCCCACCTGCATTAAAGTTGAAATA
The DNA here is from genome assembly GCA_963932245.1 of Tachinus rufipes. Classification (NCBI taxonomy): domain Eukaryota; kingdom Metazoa; phylum Arthropoda; class Insecta; order Coleoptera; family Staphylinidae; genus Tachinus; species Tachinus rufipes. The sequence continues at coordinate 112,722,145 of OZ010741.1, read as the reverse complement.
GTGCAGGCTGACCTCATCGCTCAGAGGACACTCCAGTATCGACGACACGCATGGGCTGGGACGGGAAATCCTTCCCGATGGTGTACGTCCAGCTTCTTCAGAAAGCTCAAAACAAAAAAATTATATTATATAAAATCATATTTCTATCTAAGTTGCTCGGGCTTTGCGTGACCACAGAGGTCAAACGCAAAAGTTCTGAAATCGCACAATGTCACCATATCGGTGTGTCAAGTACGTTGAAGCTCATTCGAGCGCCAGTTGCACTCTTACTTACTTACTCTTACTAAAAGAACGGTCATTTAGACAAATGTGTCGCGTGTGGTGGAACCCACACGGCAAGTTATAAGGGTTGCCTATTTTATCAAAAACTAAAGGATAGTCAGCAACAGCCAGGCCACCGGTAAAACACCTGCTACCCGTAAGCAATCTCACGCTCCTCCTCGGAGCGGCCCCAAAGCTAGCAAGGAGAAATCCTCTGCACAGGCGGTGGAATTGGCGCCTAGCGCCCCTCTTCTATCAGCAAAAGATCAGCTGTTACTTTGCTTCAAATGAAGTGGAACTAGATCCAACTTGTTCTAGGCATCACCTATATGGTTGGCACATATGTGCATTATGTAAATTTTCCCGTGTTGCATACAACCAGTCAGAAAGGATATGTACACGAAAGGACAAACTTCCAGCAGTCAAAGTCGGGGGGAGGGAGTTTAGTCGGTAGGCGCCCGTAAGGGTAAATCCGACACTTTGTAAATCTTTAGGAAGATGCTCCTCCTAGCAACAAAAAAAAAGAAAAGAAAAACTGCTTGCTGTGCATAGCATTCACGGCACAACAACGGCAAAGATATTTTCAAAGGAGTCGAAAATGCAATTTAACAAAACGATCTTTGGTGAAAGAACTTAAAGTTCACCACAACAGACAGCAAAAATATAGTTGAAAAAAATACATTTTTATTACATAATTTACCATTAATCCTTATGCAAAAATGTGTAGATATGTTACAAGTTTGAAGTATCAACAGTAAATTTTATCTGATCCGATGCGATAAATCATCGTCAGTTTTGCAAGTTCTTAGAAGAAATTAAAAAAAATTTACCTTCCTTATTACACTGCTGTACGCTGGCTTAGCTGTGGAAAAGTTCCTCTAAGATTTTTAAGCTTCAGGAGATTATAGATATTTTCCTGACAGACAAGAATCGTCCGTTGGCTAAGCTACATTGCAATAATTGTTTATGAAAATTAGCTTTTTATTCCGATGTAATTAAGCACATAAACGACTTTAATTTAAAACTACAAAGGGAGGTTTTACCAGATTTGTATACTCATGTTAAGTTTTTTCGACAAAATTCTATTTCTTTCAAGTCAATTAAAGTCCATTTTAATACTTGTCAAACTTTCAGTCAACAAACCAAGACAAAATTTTCTATAAATTTTGCAATTGAAGTTTTGGAAGCTTTGAAACATAACTTTGAATTTTCTTTTTCTGATTTTAATAAAATTGCAAATAACATCAAGTTATATCAAAATCCTTTTAATGTAGATATTAAAACAATTAACCCCATATTTCAAATAAAGATAAATGCCCACAGTTCAGAAATCTTCAAAAATTTGCTTGTGGTCTGTTTTCAGTTTTTGGCACTATATATCTGTGCAAAAAAACGTTTTCAAAAATGAAGTTCACAAAAAATAATTACAGGACCAAATTGAGCAATAAGCATATAAAGATGTGATATCAAGATGGAAAAATTTTAACGAATTATGTGAAAATCGTATACAGTTCGTCTGGTTAACCTTTAAAGTTTGCATGTTTAAGGTATTGAAACCAACATAAAAAAATCCTAAAGTAGTGCAATCATAACAACTACAACTACAGCATTTGATTAATGTTGGTAATTTTGTCCAAACTTTTGTAAATCTCTCAACAACGGCAGACGCGACGTTTGGCTAATTTGTTAATTAATATAAATCAGAAAAACGTCGTAATTTATTATTTTCTTTTTGATAATTTAAATCAATTTTATTTAGATAAAAATTCTGAAAAATTACTACGAAAAATTGAATATTTAAAAAACGTCCGTTGTTAGCTGAATTAGAAACTACCGGGGCTCAATTTATGATGTACTTAGCAACCCTGTATCTAGAACCTAATTTCAAGACAAATTGGCTTCTATTACAGATAATAATAAGCACATAAACAAAATTATTGAATTTTCTTTAAAAATTTGAAAAGTTTCAACATTTAAAACAACTCTCAATTTTTTAATGACACGTTTCCTATTTGCTATTTATTTTTATGTTTTTTTTTGGCTTTATTATAAATTTATTTTTTGTTCATTATCATTTTGTTAATTTTCAACATTACTATTTTTGTTTGTATTTGTTTAGTGATTTTGATATAGAGATTAGCTGCAAATATACAAATAAGCAGTCTCCGATCAAACAACGGCAAATTCTATAGAATGTAATGGATAAATCTTGGAAAAAACTACCTAAAAGAAATATTACATAAATCTAATTAAAAAAATCATGTCATATCAAGTATTGCCGCCAGTAAATAAGCATACTCTTAATGGAGGGCAGCAAAAGAAAATTGATTCCAGACCGGCTCAAAGATTAGACACTCACAAGCAAGATTGATCATTATATCGGCTGCAACACTGCAAAAACTCGCCAAACCAATTAGCAAGTTTAGCGTTTAACTTGCTGTCAACCCATAAAACACAAATACTCCAAATCATTTGAACCCAAAGTTAGAAAACTGGCACTGAAATATTCCACATCATAGATTCTAGGAGAAGGTAAAACTCTAACACTTCATACATTCAAACAATAAGACTAGATAAACGCAAAGAAAAACTAAAAAAAAATGAATAAAAATATAAAATGAGACTTCATAAGCCTATGCAAAATAAAATTAGAGAGCGTAGATTGATACCACCATAAAAACAAAACACCAATTAGACCAAAATAACAAAGAAAATAACCATAACATAGAAAAACTGGCAGTACATAACATAGTAGTAGTCATAACATAAATAATGACATCCCAAACATAAGTAGATTTGAAACAAAAAAAAAGGAACACCAAAAGAAAACATAATAAAATTCTGCAGAAACAAAAATCTATTCTGTATGAAAACATTCTATCAAAAAACCGCAAAGGAGATAAAAGATATCTTCCAACCAGTCAATCAAAATTGCTTTAGAAAAGAATTTGATACTATCAACCATTTGCAGATACTAAAGACTCTGTTAAAGAAAATAAACAAATATAATATAATAATGCTCATTGCTTTTGTAGATTGACAAAAAACATTTGAAATAGTCCTACATTGGACAATCCTTAAAGCACTCGACAAAGCAAGAGAAGACCAAATACTCAAACCTTATAAGAATAATATACAAAAATGCATATATGCAAATTAAAATCAAGAAAACATTCAGAAGCAACACTTGAAAAGCAGTTGAATAGAAAAACTAAAGATTATACTCGAGAAACTTCATTAGACTTTGATAAAAATTGGACTGGATAAAACCAAATTATTGACATCGGAGAACACTTTATATAGATACAAAAAACATAAACCAAATCATCAAAAAGAGTTGATCTATGCTGGTCAGCGTTCAGTAAAATAAAATTCATAAATTCATACTTTAAATTAAGAAAATTCTCAATAAATCTAAAAAAAAGATATTCAAAACGTACATTCTACCAGTGCTGACATACAGCATTAAAACCATAGCAATAACACGTAAGTGTGCGGACACAACGGCGAACGGCGATCATAGCTCCGATCATCGAACAGCGCACCGAGCATAGAACACTAAAATTTGTTCTAAGTTTGAGCCTTGTATTTATATTGAACTGAACCTTTTATAGCGGCGTGAGAGTAAAATTATTACATTACATTTTTTACTTATAAAATAATTTTACTCTCACGCCGCTAAAAAAGTTTCAGTTTAATATAAATACAAAGCTCAAGCGGTGAGTAAGAGTCCAGCTTAGAACAAATTTTAGTGTTCTATGCTCGGAGCGCTGTTCAATAATCGGAGCTAGAATTGCCGTTTAGTCCGCACCCTAAGACTGCAAATAAACTCCTTACCACACAATAAGCAAGAGAACAAGCCATGTTGGAAGTTATACCAACTTCAAGAGACAAAATTTTAAATAAAAAATTACGAAAAAAGACACGTGTAACTAACTTGCTAAAAATAATAGGACATCAAACAAGGCAAGAATACGTCCAAAGAGCACAAAAAAAACACGAGAAGACCTCAAAAAAGTAGCATAACAACATTCAAGAAAAACCAGAAAAAAATGGAACCAAATTGCTTAAAATAAAAAGACGTGAAATAACATAGAAGAGGTCTACATCAAAGAGTAGATAAATATGCCAACAAAAGAAAAAAAGAAAAAAAGAAAAATGTTTAAATTCAAAAACGCTCTTTTGATCTCGTAATTTATTGCATATATACGCATTTAGTGTAAATATACGTTGTCTGTATAAACAATTGAGATTCATACAGCAGGCAAGCCTACAAGTCCTGATTTGTTCACAGCCACGTCTGTTTACTCTTTTTGCCGCTTGCAATGCATCACAGCCGTAAGTAGAGACGGCTGTGAATGCATCCACTTTAGATGCCTATATGTAAGCATTGCAAAAAAGTTATATAGATATTGAACTGCAACAATATTTTAAGTTTAAGCTTAATCAACACCAGATAAAAAGTTAGTACTAATAAGTGAATTGTACTATGTTTTTATTTTATTTAACAATTTACATCTACAATATTTTTCAAATTGGGTCTCAAAATCCAAACACAGTAAAATTTAGAAGCACTTAAGTACTACTTTATACCTCAAGATACATCATTGAGTTTGATGAATGCAATTAGGTCACGCATTCATTCGTCAGATGCACACCATTAGTAACCATATAATAAAATAGTAAAGTTAATTTTCTTATTTATAGCAATAATATTGCGGTTATAAATTTTACTTGGGTAGGTCGTTTTATTGGAGAAAGCGTGACAAGTTTTTTATGTATATATTTATGTATATACTTTGAACATAAATCTATTTTTTAGAGACATTAATTTATATCATATATTAAGATATTAAATGCCTATAAAGTTAAAAAATACGTTTCAGCAGTAATGAAGAATTAAATTTATATTAAATCCTCAATGACAAATTATATTACATTCATATTGTAAACCACATTAATATATTGTAATATGCAAATGTGTTCTAATTTGATTACACTTCCACATAATATACAAGGTGGAGCTCAGCAATCTATCCTAACACTACCATTCCCAAAGTATTATGCTGTATATCTTGTTTGGCCATTAATCTTTACACAATGGAAGAATGTAGCTAGACATGGTAAATATGCACATTGTCACTCTGATATGTACGTTATTGTGTATAACCTGTCATGCGTTCTTCTTTATGTATCTATACACATACTCGCATACGTCTAATGCAGGGACGATGTGTAAAGGCTGTGATATTCTCAGATACTTTAATATATGAAATGGAATGGATGTAGACTTGTCCGACCCAATGTTTAGAAATATTAAGGCAACAATTTCATTAAATTAAAAGTATTTTCAAAGTTGAATAAGCAAATGTATAAATTAATTTTTAAACCAGAGAAAGTACTTAGTGAATTTCCATTAAATGGCGTTTAAATTGAGCCGGGATGGTGATTAATTTATAAAATTAGGACCATCATTAATCATACAATTCTATTATAAATTATCTTTAAACTATTTTAACACACGATTATGGCCGGTAATTAATCTATTATTATCAAATAGTTTCATAATGAGTTTAAAATATTAAATCAATCATTGCATTGTTAACTAACATTTCAATATGTTTTCAAGTCCTCCATTATCAATGATTAATCATTTATTTGAGTGACATCACGTCTGCTACAAGTTCTTATTGCGGGTTTGCGTGTGTTGCTATTGTTTACAACCCCCATTAAGGTATTTCTTTAATCTGTTATTACTCTAGAGATGGTCTAGAAAAGGGAGAGTAATTAAAATAAAAATGTAATTACCAGGAGTTTTCTCGCTCCAGCATGCACAAAAAAATGCCTAACTCGATTATAGGTTGAAAAGGATACCACGCGGCGATAATAATGTTGTTTGCCGTTAAAAAAAGTTTCCGGTTATATAGCAAAGAACACCTGAATTTATGAGGATAATTAAAATGCCTTGATTTTTAAGTACTGAGGGTTAAATTTTATTTTTAACAAGAGTAAAGTCATTTATATAATCAATTCATAATTTTTTTCATGTAATTTATCATTCTAAGCTGTTTCAATAGTACAAAACTTATTACTTCTTAGCTAAATTATAAAGTACTTTGTGTTTTTATTAACATTTAATAAATTAACGTTTTTAAAGCTTTAGGTAAATGTCTAAAAATATTTAATTTATATATGCAGATAACTATTTATTTCAAACAACTTTAGATTATCAGCAAGACTAATATGGTTTTAATATTATGTCTAGAACTACTGTAAGTTTTTGAAACTTTCGATAAATTTACATAACATATATTTAATTGGGTATAAAACATATATAAACAAAAAATTACTTTTCTAAAATCATAGTTTTAAAGTCTAATTGTATTTCCATTATTGGTATCAAATATTTTTTCCATTTTTAATATAATATATTTCTTATACAAGGAAGTAAGATTTGCGTAGCACTAAATTTATAATGAACCAAGACAAAAAGCATTTAAATATAATTTATTTAAAACTTCTAAAAATTAATGATAACGAGTCACATAAGCAATTAAAATTAACTTAAATATAATAAGGTTTCAAATTATATAAATAATTTAGGTTAGTCAACATTAATATGCAATTGCTGAGTATTGATTGAAATGTTGCAATATTAATATAATAACAGGTAAGAACAATTATATAAATTGCTTGTTTTCTATGGCGGCTTATTGTTTCTGTATGATCAAATTTTGTAACTGACTAGGATTATACTATAAACGCACGATTACTTGGAATTATATGCTGATGTGCATCTTTATTTAAACTCAAATGTGAACAAAAACATAAAAAAATGACTGGAACGGTTAGAAAAAGGCAAATACAAATATTAAAAGATAACTAATACTTGATATACAGTAGAAGGTAGAAAGATGGACAATATACATCTAAAAACTATTTAAAGTTAAACAAAAAGCACTTCCTACTAATAAATACAAAGACACAAAAGTATCAAACAAACCAAAAGAACAAAGCAACTGGACCAGCTAAAATTTCTATCAATTTACACAAACTTTTAGTTGAATATACTTTATTACAACTTCTTAACACTATATACTTTACTGGCTTCATTCCCCGAGAATTGCTAGTTTCAGCCTTTATATCTATACTAAAAAAAAAATGCTGCAGAATGCTCTGAGTATAGGACGACCAGCTTAATGAGCCATACGCTCAAAATCTTACTAAAAAATATCTACAACAGAGCACTTAAAAGCATTCAGTTTGGGTTCGGAACAAGAGAAGTCTTATACGGAATAAATGTATTGATCTAGAAATATTTAGATACAAATGTTAATCTATACATTTGCTTTATAAATTAAAAAAAAAGCTTTAATAACGTCAACCATCAAAAACTACTCGAACTCCTTGAAAAAAAACTTGAACATTAGGGACATCTGTATAATTCAAAACCTGTACAATAACCAAACAGCAAACATTAGAGTAGACAACAAAACTAGCAGGTGCCTCTTGTCCCCAGTGTTATTTAACATATACGGCAATTAAATCTTTAGAGAAGCCCAAGAAAAGAGATAGCAGGAGTAGTCATAAAATGCAAAATACTAAATAGCACTTGCTAAGCTGACAGTTTGGTTATTTTGACCACTAACAAAAAAGACCTCTAACAACTCTTGAAACGTACCAACACAGTATGCAATAAATGAAGTATTAAAATAAACAAAATTTACAAAAATCTCAAAAAACAAGAACATCGTTGATGGCCTGAAAATTTCTAATAAAAATATTAAAAAAGTACACTTTTAAATACTTTGGCACTTGAATAAGTAGCAATACAGACCAAACCATAAAAATAAGAATAAAGACAGCAAAAAATGTCTTTACACAAATAAATACTTTCTTTATTAATAGAAATATCTACTTAAATCTCAGAGCTGTTTTGTTGCTATGTCTGAAACAAGCTCACATAAATAAGATACAAGCTTTCAAGATGTAGTACTACTGACAAATAATAAAGGTATCATGGGCTGATCATGGGACAAACATCAAAGTCCTAAGGAGGATAAAGAAGAAATGTAAAGTACTTCTTAATTTAAGACAAGAAAACTATGACTTTTTAATGTAGCTAAAACACACAATTCTCTGAATCATTATAAAAAAGAAAATAAAATAAAAATAAAACAAAATATTAGAAAACACAAAACTTTGTGGCTCAGAAATTTGCGCAAATGATACGAATGCAATTACAATAGAACTATTTTAAACAGCAGTGAATAAACTAAAGAAAGCATTGATGATTGTGCTTTAAAAAAATATATCTTATAAATTACGATTTATTATAGTTTTCCTGGACTTTCAATTCCAGTTTTATTATAACTTAATCTATCAATAGACAATTATTTATTATTTAATGGTAGTACTTATTAGTTTTCTGCTTGTTTCTAAAAGGCCTAAAACAATATTAATTTAGACAATTTAATAATTTTTTTAATGTTTTTTTGAATAACTGACAGAAACAGTTGGTCAATAACTACAATACAGCCATTTTACTTTGAAGCATAGAATGCGCAAATGCAATAATTTTGTGTGTATTAAGATGCTTGTCTTTTTGCTTCCAATGTGCCATCAATTACGTCTTTCAGTAAACAATCTCTTCTTAACAAACATTCAAATATTTGTTTTATGAAATTGAACTCAAATCATTCTCTTATCCCCAATGCTCATCGATACTACTTTATTTCTTACTTTGTCTGATTGTTTTATTTATAAATTGTTGTTTCCAAAACTAATCCCAAATGTATTATTAAATTATTCACACATAGACTAAGTGAGCCTTGGAAAATGCAAAATATATTATCATTTAGATTAAGGTTTTCAAAGTACTTCACAGCTGTGTAAGATTAGTAAACATATACAAAACATGTTTTAAAAGTATGTAAAATAAAGTAAATTAGTATTGAAAATACTGAGTTATTTAACAGCTGTAGTACGCAAGTAACAACTTACAAAATAATATATTTTTTAATTTATAATCCAAACTAATCAAAGGAGTATACAAACTATTTAAAACTCGTCTTTAATATAACAGTTTCAACAAGTTTTTTTTTTCAATTAATAAATTTTATAATATATATATATATATATATATATATATATATATAGATGTAAAACAACTAATACTCCTCCAAAATATATACACGCTGATAGTACTGGCCTCCAGAACGAAGGCAGGTACGAAAAACTGGAGGCAAATACGTTTTGGTGTGTATATCAATTTATTTCAACATAATACTTTACTAGAAGTCATTCTACAAAATTTTGTTCGGTGACCATTTCGACTCATATACATATACAGTTATACATTGTAGTACATTAAAGTCAACACTACGTGGCGCTATGCTTTTATACTGATATACATATTTTGTTGCGGGCCAGTAGAATAAGCCTCCTCATAAGTTAACGTTCTAATACGCCTCTTACAATTGGCAACATAGCAAATACAATTTATAAAAATAATTATATACTTTTAATATATCTAAACGGTTCACGTTGTTTATTAGTTTTGTATAGAAAATATGTAAAAATAAAACAGAAAATATTACTCAACTTTACGTCCAATGAAACAAATAAATAATATTTTTTATAATATATTATAAATATTTTTTAAATTATTCTATCGAGGTATTGTGCTATGTAGAATGGAATTTAAAAATATTATAAAATCGCAGATATAATACTATTTAATATTTCTTGAATAATAAATTTTTAAAATGTGTAAACCAAAAAAAATAATTATTTTTAAATATATTTTTTTAAATTAATTAAATAACAATAATATTGTTTATATTAGTTTTAAAATTTATAAAATTCTAATTTTAGTCTTATTGTTATGGAAAAATATTAAATCCTATCACATCTACAAAAATATTGGCAAACCTTTTTCTCTAGAAATATATTGACACGTACAGCGCCGTTTTTAAATTAAAATTGGTTCTTATGGGACAAAACGCCTACCAACTCAATATTCAAACGATAAGATTTTAATCAACACTGTTTTATATGTTGAACTACAGACAATACTCTATGTTTTCATGTTTTTGTTTAAAGATTTGAAGTTATAATTAACGAGTAAAAAATTAATAAACAAACTAATTAAAACGCCACTTTTAAAAAAAATAATTACGGAGAAACGACTTATTGCATCAAATTTTTACAAATTTAATAACACAGAGTGGACTTTCTTCTACAATGTATGAAATTTATTCAATTATGTTCATGCGTTTTCTTACTGAGTTTGATTTTGTGAAGCCTTATAATATCACAACTATTCTCCCTCCTTAATTAAAGTTATCATTATTTTTTTATCAATTTGAATTAATTGTTAGATCATTAATTACGGAGATAAATATAACTATCCCATATTTACATAAATAAAATTATGGTACAAAAGAGGTTTTTTATGTTTTCTAACTAGCTATAACAAAAATAATCTATTGCAAAAAAAAAAATTATAGTGTCATCTTCAAGTTTAGTTTCAACTAATTAACACTTGAACACAAATAACGCAGTATGAGAGATGTTCAGATTTTTGTAGAGAGATTTATTGGAGATAAATATTGAACTGTTTGTAATTGATATATCTTCAGCTTCAGAATGTTAGTAGTAGTAGTAGTAGTAGTAGTAGTAGTAGTATTTATTGTTAAACATGACGTTGTACAATATAAATTTTAAAACTAACTTAAACTAATTATTTACAATTTAAAGAAATACAATAAAATAGATTACAATAAAATACAGCGCATTGCAAAACATTACAATACAATAAAACATACATCATACATATAAAACAAATTGTATAGTTCAAAAGTTAAAACTTAAGCTAATATAAAAATTATCAAAGATTTAAAAATTCATCTATACTATAAAATAATTTATTTTGTAAATAATGTTTGGCACTTGTTCTAAATTTACGGTAAGTTTTTTCAGACTTTATATTTACAGGTAAAGCATTAAACATTTTTTTTCCGTTGTAAATAAGGGAATTCTTGCAAAGAGAAGTGTGAGGGATGGGGAGTTGAAAATTAAGGTCATTTGATCTAGTCACGTGGACACTTGAAAAACTACATTTAAAGTTTTTCTTTATGAGACAAACAGTTTCTAAGATAATTAAACAAGGCCACGTTAATATTTTATGCTCTTTAAAAAGTGGTCTACAAGATATTAAATTACTTTTTATAGAACACAAGATTCTTAATGATCTTTTTTGTAAAATAAAAATTTGATTAATCTGTTCTTTTGACGAGCAACCCCAGAATGCAGCACCATATCGTAAGTACGCTTCTATAAGAGAAAAATACACTTGTTTAGCCACATCGTAACCTAATTGTTTAATGGTTCTTTTAATAGCGTAACAACCAGTTGATAATTTTGCAGTTACATAGCCTATTTGATCGCACCACCTTAGCTTATAATCTAATTTTAAACCAAGAAAGACAACCTGATTGGATTGAAGAATTTCATTATCTCCTATATTTAAAGGTGGCAAATCACTACTAAAAAATGAAATTAACTGTGATTTTTTGGCGTTGAAGCTTAGTAAGTTAGCTGTACACCAATTACTTACGGATAATATATCTTGTTCAATAATAGTCGTTAAGCCAGCAATATTTTTACTAGACCGGATATTTTAATGTTTAATAAGTCGTTGATGTACAGAAGAAACAAGATAGGAGCTATAATAGTTCCTTGTGGAACGTCCCTAGAAATGTTTAAATTGCTGGATGAAGAAGATTTTAATTTGACAAACTGGCTTCTATTTAAAAGGTAGTCTCCAAACCATAAAAGACAAGAGCCTCTACAACCATAATGTTCAAGTTTTTGTAGCAGTATTTTGTGATCCACGCAATCAAATGCTTTTGCCAAATCACAAAACACTGCCACAGAAACATTGCCATTGTTATGTTCCTCATAAACGTGATTAAGAAAGTTAAGTTAGAAACTTACTATCCCATAGTTAAGAACAGTTGGCTCATACAGGTTTTAAAATTTATTTCAAGGTACTTTGCATTGGTAGATTGTAATAATTGTTTGCCGGAGAGTGACGGTGACATGCTGAAATTTACTTTGATTGGCCCTAATTTTCAAGGTTTTAAGCTATTTTTGGATGTTTTTAAAAAAAGTCTGAAGTTTCTCAGAGACAAAACTTGGAATTTTACTAACTGTTAGAATGACAATAGTAACTCTTAAAGGTTTTCTGTAAAAAGTAGATATAGCACCGGTCCAAGAATACCTTTCTGTGGTACCGCTGATTTGATGAGGTGTAAGTTAATTACTTTATCTTGATGTTTAACCATAAAAATGTTTTGGTTAGGTATCATTATAATACATGAAATGTGTAATGGGCAATTGCGTTTTCAATTTGCTTAAAAATCTCCGGTGTCAGACTTTTATCAAAGGCTTGGTTGTTGTCCAGAAAAGCAGCCAAACAAAACAATATTTCTTTTTTTTTAAGTGTTGTTAATTTGCTTTATTACTCTGTAAACCTGCTCTGTAGTTGTGTGTTAGTTTAAAAAACCAAATTGGTGATTTGGAATTAGATGAAATGTTTTTAATTTCAGTCTTTTCAGAAACATATTTTCAAAGATACATTTTAAATAAACTTATTAAGCAACAGAAAAATGTTTCTAGCACGGATTAATGGAATAATTTGTGGCACTTTTCATTGAGATTGAAAATGTTCAGATCTAAGTAGTATAGCATTGAAAATATGTGAGAGTGCTTTTTGCACATTTTTTGGAAACTAATTCTAATTGTTGTAACTTTTTTCATAGAAATATGGAGATCATAGCCATGTTTTAATCACGTGTTTGACTTACATGGTAAGATGGCGTTAATAAACAATGTCATTGATAAAGGTATTCCAAAACTAATGACTGCTTTTTGTTTGCTAGTAAAGGGTCCGCCAAATAACTTTTTTTTTTTTAATGCTATAAAAAAAACTACTGAATATATTCTCAAATTTCTTTTTTTATTTAAAAGTACAATCCTTCCGGTTAATAATGGAAAATAATTTCATTCAAATGGCTGCCTCGGCTGGCCATGCAGTAGCCTACACGATCGGTCCAATTTTTAAACACATTATCGATTGTGTGCAGCTGTATTTCACCAATGGCTTTACGAATATTTTCCTTTAAAGCGTCAATTGTCTCTGGATTGTTGGCGTAACACTTATCTTTGAGGGCACCCCACAAATAATAGTCCAACGGTGTCAAATCGCAGCTCCGAGGTGGCCAAACGACATTAGCTCTGCGGCTGATAATGCAATCTTCACAAACAGGGCGCAAAACATCGAGTGTAGCTTCGGCTGTGTGGCACGTAGCGCAGTCCTGTTGAAACCAAATGTTGCCAATATCCTCCTCTTCAATTTTTGTGAACAAAAATTTGTTCAACATGGCCCGATTACGATCGCCATTGACTGTAACGGCCACTCCTTGCTCATGTTCAAAGAAAAATGGCCCAATTATGCTTCTGGACCAAAATCCGCACCAAACAGTGACTCGTTTTGGGTGTACCGACATTTCAATGTATGCGTGCGGGTTTTCTGTGCTCCAAATGCGACAATTTTGTTTGTTTACATACCCGCCAAGATCAAAATGAGCTTCATCCGAAAAGATGATTTTTTTGGCAAAATCGGCATCTTCTGTAAGTCGATCGCAGGCCCACTCAGCGAAGCGAAAACGCATTGGATGGTCAGTTGGCTTCAACTCCTGAACCAATTGGACTTTGTATGGCGTCATACCAAGGTCTTTATGCAAAATTCGTCTCAATGATGTCTCCTAAATGTTCAATTGTTGAGAACGACGGTGAATTGATGTTGATGGCGCTTCACGCACACTTTCTGCCACAGCATCAATATTCTCGGGTGTACGCACTATTTTTGGCTTTTCACGCTTTGGTTTATCGATGAGGATGCCAGTTTCTATCACTTATTTTACAACATAACGAACATACGGAGCTGACGGTGCTTCTTTTCTTCCAAAATCCGTACGCAATTTTCGCACACATTCTGCAACATTACCATAATTTTCAAAGTAATGTCGCAATATTTCCCAGCGTTGTTCAAGCGTATACACAACCATATTCGTTCAGCGGAAGGATAAAACTAATTATCTGTCAAATCTGACATGAGCTAAGTGTTACCATTCACGAAATAAGCACTAGTTAAAAAATAAAACTTTAGTTGGCTGACCCTTTAGTAGTGGTAGTTTTTTTAGAAAATTTTAGATTTTTTAGATTTTTCTCTAAGAGTAGGTTTTTAGCGGGTTATTGTATTTAGTTTTGTTTTGTGGATTTCTAGTAGACTTCCATATTCTTCTATTTATTAGTAGTGCTTTTTTAGTTACTTTTAAATCATTATGTAGCTTGTTTGTAGTGTTTGTAGGTTCCAAAACTGCTTAATGCTTAAATGTTGTTTTAAGCAAGACATTTGGGTGTATTTCTTTTTCTAATATGTTTTAAAACTGGTTCCTGTTATTTTATTGGTTAAAAAATCTGGTTTTTGTTTATGGTGCACACATAAGTAGATTAGGACAGGAAATAGTCTGAAAAGATATTAATTTTTATTTACTTGCAGATAATTTAAGGGATAACTTTTGTATACAAAAAAATGGAAGACATTTGTTTTTTATGTCACATGGCCAGTGTGTAGTTGCTTTGGGCTGGCCAAGTTCTAGGTCTCAGCGCTGGAAATTATGTTTGCTGCACTTTCTTGTAGACTCTGATTATGAATGCAGTAATTTTTGGTACGTCCCAGTTGAAGGCAGTTAGCACATTGAGGCATGACTTTTGTTTTGTTAACTGATTTTAATATGTATTTGTAGTGTTAAAGGTATTGCAATTTATAGATAATTAACTTGAGGTTACTTTGTGGTTTGAATGATAGAAAGAACGTTTTTTAACATTACATAAAAACTGCGTTCTTGGTTTAAATAAATGGTGTAGTATTGCACATCATGATATTTGGTTCTTGAACAGCTGCTTGATATTTTAGCACATCTGTTGTCGACAATTTGGTTATTATTTATTTTAAGATTAAATTTTTGTTTATTATCCTGATTGTTGTTTAGCATATCAGTAAATTATTTAATGTTTGCTACTGCTGGGATGTATATCGGTGGAGATTTTATGTAATTAAGTAGTTCTTTTGGTGGTGTACTTTTGTTTTTGAGTTTATTACATGTTTGTAAAAATCTATTAACAGCCGTTGTTTAACATTCCATGGTTTGGTTTCTAAAAAGTTTTTACGTTTAAACGTATATTAATTAATAAATAATAACAAAATAAATGAAATAGATTAAAATAAAATAAATATCAGTTTAACTGAGGCAGGGAATCCATTCATGAACCGGTAACAAACAGTACAATGTAGTATTTAGTATTAGTGATTAATTGTTTTGAAATATATTTTTAATAATGAGAGTTAAAATACCACAGCAGTAAGTCACCACTTAAAAATTGCTATAATGTAGTAACAATTAATCACCGGTAGCATACTACAGTTGTTGTAATGTACACCACATAAAAAATTAAAATCAAAACAATTTCAAATAACTGTTCGTACCTACATTCGATAATTTTTAAAAATAACTATTTATTGTAGACTGTGTTACGGTTTCAATATTTTTATAATCTTATACACACAAAAATCAACTAAACAAAACCACCTCCTGAATACAACAAATAAATGCCTATTAATAATAGAAATTTACAAAATACGATATATTGATAGTGGCAACATTGGCAGAGGCGTATTCGACATTTTCACATATATATTTTATACAACTGGAGCCTAAAACGATGCTTTGGCATTTGGAGTTCTATTGCTATTATTAATATACCATTTTTTTTGTATATAATTAATGTTATATTTCTTTACCCCTCTTTGGGCGTCCTAATAAAGAATATTTTAAATAATTAAATGCAAAAAAATACACAGTTAAAACTATTAGATTTAGGGTGGAGGCTAGGTCGCCTTATGTGTGTACGGAGGCGAGTAAGATAGCTATGCATATATATATATACGTACCTCGCGGATGATGCGAAGCCCAGTATACACTACAGGCCACTAGAAGCCCGGTCTTAAAAAAACAGTTTTGCTGTATACTTTGCAAATTTACTCTTTAATAATGAATTATAGTATAGTAAGTTTATATAGAAATTTATTTTGTATAGATTTGTCAGGTTATGCGAGCCCTACGATACAACACGAATATTGCAAAGCCTAAGTGCATATGTTTATATTGCCTACGGTTGATTTGACGCCCAACGGTGTTGCCAATTTTTTCGCTATTAAACCGCATAAAATATTAGAAAATCATTCGGACAAATATTTTAAGAAATGTGGCTGTTGAATGTAAGTAATTTATCACATAATAGAATTAAATAAATAATATAATGTTAGTATACTAATGCTATATATAGATCATTGTAAAAAAAATAAATCTATACAATACTTAATTGTTGTTGTGACAACTAAGTAATTTCTAAATATTATATATTATTATTTAAAAAAAAACACACAAGGATTAAACACAAAAACACAAACTTTCTTTGATAGCGTATGTTTTTCTAGTTTTATTATTATAGCAATAAGTGAAACCTGGATAAAAGACGGAACGCTCAGTAGGGAACTATTTACAGAAACTTATTTTGTGCATAGAGTTGATCGTACACGATGTAAAACTGGTGGTGTTTTAATTGCTGTTGATGATGCTCCTGCACAATGCATTCCAATTACTAATGCGCACTGTCCAATTGTTGAAATAGATTTTTCCGCAGCTACCATTCATTTTCATAAATACAAGCTAACTCTTTTAATAATTGTTTGTTATTTACCACCCTCTCAATCAACAACTGTACATAAAGCATTTTATGAATTTATTGAAAAAAACTTTGATATCAGCACTAATACAATTATTGTAGGTTGCTTTAATATCGTAATCTTCAACAATCACTGTCTGGTCATTATCCTGATCAGTTAAACAGTAACTTTTTAAATTTCTTATACTATAACAATCTTTTGCAACATAATAATATTCTAAATACTAATGATAGAACCTTGTTTTTAACGTCTTTTGATATTAAATGTTCACTTTCACGTTGTCATTCCCCATGTGTAATTGAGAATACACACCATCCAGCTTTTGCATTTGACATTAAAGTTTTTACAACTACTAATTTGCCGTTTTGTCCACAACAGACATACAAATATTGTTTTAAAAAAGGTAACTTATCCAACTTGTACACTGCTTTTTTGACACTGATTGGTCATTAGTGTATGCTAAGACAAATGTTGACGTATGCTGTGATAAGATTTACCATACAATATCAAAAATATTGGACAGACATGTTCCAAAGTCAATTCCACGTAAATCGTTATCTAGATATCTTCGGTGGTTCAGCACTGATTTATGCAAACTTCTTGGCAAAAAAAGCGTTACCACAAGTTATATAGTCAACATAAAACCAATTATTATTGGCAAAAGTATTTCAACCTTTGAGGAGAAACAAAACGCCGTATTTCATTGGACAGAAAAATGTTTACTACTGCATCTGAAGCAAAATTGAAAAACGATCCAAACCAATTTTGGTCATCCATTAATTGCTTGAAAAACAGTTCAAGAATTCCATCATTTATAATTCATAATGGAGTTATGACGTCAAACCAACAAGAAAATTTTTTTAGTAGGGTTTATAAAACTTTAAATTTTTTATCAAATTCTAATTCCGTCAATAATACTACTTCATTTGGAATTAAATCTATATCATCCGATGAAGTTGTGCAAGCTTCTAAACGTCTAAAAGCAAAATACGCGTCATGTCCTGATGGCATTCCTTCTTTCTTAGTCAAAGACTGCGCTACTGTCTTAGCCAATCCACTGCATTACTTGTTTAACTTAATATTAAAAACTTCAACTTTTCCAAAACTATTAAAAATTGCCTTTTAAAAAAGGAAACAAAGAAGGCATATTAAACTACCGTCCAATTGCTTTAAATAACAACTTTGCCAAAGTATTTGAACGGATAATAGCAGAAAGGCTATATTTTGGAGTAAAAGGTCTTATATCAGATAACCAACACGGTTTTGTTAAGAAGAGGCCTATTGCGTCAAATTTGCTTTACAGAACTTGTTTCCACATCGCTTGATATGCGACAACAAGTGGATGTAATATACACTGATTTCAGTAAAGCATTTGACACATTAGATCACGGGATTAAAATAGATAAAATACGTGTTGTTGGATGCGATAACAACTATGTAATCTTTTTCAGTCATATCTCAATGACAGATTGCAGTATGTTGAGGTTTTAAACTTCAAATCCGCTAATTATCCAGCACTTAGTGGTGTTCCCCAAGGGTCCAACTTAGGGCCATTAATTTTTATCATTTTTATTAATGATATTTGTAAAACCTTAAAAAATCAATGTCTACTATTTGCTGACGATTTAAAAATATTTTCTACAATTTCATCTATGGCTGATTGCATATTCTTTCAATCTGACATTCAAATGTTATCTATGGGGTGTAAAACAAACTACTGGCAACTAAATATATCAAAATGTTGTACGATGACATACTCTCGCAAAAAATCAAATATAGTTTTTGATTATACCATTGACAACCAACCTTTATCAACAATTACAATCTACAAAGACCTTGGTGAGCTGTTCGACAATCAATTAACATTTAATAGTCACATAGACAATATTGTCAACTCAGCATTAAAATTGCTAGGATTTATTATTAGGTTAGCAT
Organism: Tachinus rufipes; assembly: GCA_963932245.1. Lineage (NCBI taxonomy): Eukaryota > Metazoa > Arthropoda > Insecta > Coleoptera > Staphylinidae > Tachinus > Tachinus rufipes. Next base: position 112,703,073 of record OZ010741.1, on the reverse strand, counting down.
AACCATTCTCTAATAAAAAATCTTTGCACGTACTTTATTTTGCTTTTGTCAGAAGTAAATTAGAATATTGTAGTACGGTGTGGTCTTACTACGCAACTTATTCCTATGCTCTGGAAAAAGTTCAAAGACGTTATTTAAAGTATAAGTGTTACCGAGAAGATGGCCACTACCCGTCTCGTGGTCGTACAGATTATAACGCCCTATTAAGCCGTTTTGATTTTGACTCTCTTCAAGATCGTTGTAGAAGCGCTGATATATTGCTGGCCACTAAGCTGGTTTGCGGAGATGTAGATTGTCCAATCCTATTAAGCAGTTTGAACTTTCATGTACCAAGACTAGCATCTAGAAACCAACCAACATTTACTTGTTTTAGGTCGCACAGTAATTTAGGAGTAAATGCACCGATGAACAGAGTAATGAATGCTGTAAACTCCGTAGCGCCCAATCAAACTTTTTTTTTAACCATTTTATATTATATCATTTTTGTATATTTTTGTAAAACTTTTGTTTATTTTTTGTTCATTCATATTTTTTTGTTTATTCTTATCTCATAACTTCTTTATTTAATTTTATTGTATCATAATTAATTTCTTTCCTTGTAGTTATCTACCTATGTCTGTATATTATCTCCATGTTGGAACTATTAGTTCTGTTGGGATAATAATTTAATAAATAAATAAATAAAATAAAATAAATACTCAGTGCCAAAGATGACATAAATGTTTGCTTGACAGATTTGATAAGTTATGAAAGTTTAAAAACATTTTTTTTGTAAAATTTAATAAAATGATTATTATGATAATACTTAAATTTAAAAGTTTTTAAATGATAGATTTTGACATTTTGACAGATTACGTATTATTATTTAAACAGCTAATCTGTATAGTATATAAATTAACATAATTATTACTATTATTAATTATTTGACAGTTTTTAAACGTAACTCTCTAGAACAATTAATTATTTGACACATTAAATTAAAAACAAATTGATATTATATTTAAAATTGATAAACAAAAGTTGCTTTTTGCTATTTAATAATAATTTGATAGATAAGACTCAAACTACACACCACTGCATAAAAGAAAATTGACAGTTTATAATATCTTTTAATAATTAAAATAAATTTTGTTAGTTGTTTTATCAAATGATCTTTCAGAAGATACTAAATTACACTAACATCTATTATACAGTTTTTTCATAATTATCAGTGACAGCTAACATTTTTTAAGAAATGTCAACTTTACCATAATTTATTATTCCAAAAAATACAAAACGTCAAGGCCACATTAAAGGGAGTTTATATGGTTTGAGTTTAATAATTACTCATTTCAATATAAAATTGTACATTTTTTTGTCAAGACAATATATTTTAATAAATTTTAAGAAAACATTAAATCTATTTTTTACAAAAATTAAACTAAGCATTATATAATTTTCTATAAATTTATAATTATTATATTCAAATAATTCAAAATAGATTTACAGTAATCTACTAATCTAAGTAATATGGTCGGTCTAAAGGGGTCGCAAAATTGAATCAAAGCGGGATTTAATACTATCGACATAATTATAAAATAATTTCCTACACGTATTAATAAGTGAACCCGTATCTTTGAGTAGAGTTGAAATCCGTGTTCTTGTCAAACTTCGTACCCTTGTACGTTAACCACAATACCGGATCCAAATTAAACATCCATATATACTTGCTAAACACACAGTTTCTGCCATAACACTTTCTAGTACTTTAAACAGTTTCCCGTTGTGCTTTTTGCTCCGCTGCACAATTTAACACACTTTCAATATAACCCGATTAACTCAAACAAAAAACTTGCAAGCGAAATATGAGGGAAAAAAGAAAGCTTCGAGCATCCCCTATTTTAATGTGAAACTTTTTCATTTAAACTTTGGGCAAAATTCACTTTTATTTTAATATCACACGTATGGAGAAATATTCTGCGGCATGAAAATATAAAAAAAAGTCTACCAGAACACGTACAATAATATAAATTGGGATATAAAGTTTCCAGTTTAAAACATTAAGTTAATATAAAAGTTTTCGATTGTAATGTTTGTAATAAAAATAAAAACTTATCAAATCAATTAATTACCATCCAATTAGTGCTACTTTTTTAACGACACATATAAATTCAGATCACAATCAGTCGTGTTCAATTATAACAAGTGCTATATAATCTTGAACATTTCCGATTATATCAGCCTTTAATGATGTTGAAAGTTTTAATTAAACACATGCTCATTACGTGAACTTACGCTTAAATGCCCGTTAAAGGATCAGTATTACGATGTACTCTATCAAAGTCTTACCTGAAACAGAAGAGAATTCAATTAATTGTTAAGTGGTCATAACATACATGACCATGCCTTGTTTGCAAACTACTTAACGTAATTAATTTGGTCTTAATTATTACAGAATTACTGCATTACTTTAATAAAATAGAGTTAATTAAGTGGATTTGTTTAATTACTATAATAAAAATATTATTTCTGCATTTATAGTACACATACACAATTTGGTTGATATATTATTAAAGTTTTGTATATATTTACAGAGTGTTAGGTAAATTATTCCTTGGCCTATTCTAAGAATATTTTGTCCTATGATGATTTCTGATAAACCGTTTTGTTTCAAAGATACAGAGTGAACAAAATTTGCGACAACCATACTTGACATTTATTGAAATCATTAATGTAAATAAAAGTATGGCATACGCCAATAAGTATATCAAGTACAAAAAAATGTTAACGATAACTTGGAACGGCTGTTTATTCTACTAATGTAATAGGTCTTCCATTAAGTGCGCCCCCATTTGAAATGTAAATAAAACAAGCAATTGATGAGATATCAAAGATCTGTTTATTGTGGGTTGAAGGTGACACTATACCATTAAGAATGGAACAGAACATCGTTCAGATAGCCACCTCTGAAACGCCAGCACGAATGGAGTCGCTGGACCCAATTTTCCATCACTTTTTCACACAAATCTGGCGATATGTCAGAAATGGCTCTTTCAATATTGGTCTGGAGCTCCTCCAATGTTATTGGTTTGTTGCTGTAAACCACTGACTTAACGTACCCACAGAGAAAAAAGTCTAGGGGCGTTAAATCGCACAAACAAGGCGGCCAATTGGTTGGGCCGTGTCTTAAAATAACACGGTCTTCAATAAATCGATTGTTTGGCCGGCTGTATGGCTTGTGGCCCCGTCTTGTTAGAACCACATATTGTCCACATCAAAATCATCCAATTTATCCCAAAAATATTCGGTTAACATGCTACGATAGCGATCGCCATTGACCGTGACGGCATTTCCTGCATTGTTGAAAAAGAAATAAGGGCCAATGACTCCGCCGGCATGAAAACCACAGCAAACAGTGAGTTTTAATGAATACAAAGGTGACTGGCTGATTTCCTGAGGATTTTTACTTGCCCAATTGCGACAGTTCTGTTTATTAACAAAACCGTTTAGCCAAAAATAAGACTTGTCACTCAGGATGATTTTTTGATGAAAATCATTATCCATTTCCATCTTGTCTAAGGCCAAATTGGTAAAATTTCTGCGCAGCAAATGGTCATTCGGCTTCAATTCTTGGGTTAGAACAATCTTATACAGATGTAAGCCAAGTTCTTTCCGCAAAATCTGCCACAATGTTGTTTGGCTGATCCCCAACTCCTGAGAACGGCGTGAAATCGATTGTTTTGTTTGTTCGGCTACAGAAGCTTGTACAGCGTCAATATTTTTTTCGCTCCTGGCTGGTTTTGCTTTTTTCGGCACGGAAACATCCAATAATGAGTAAGTGGACTCAAATTTAGCCACTAAACAAACCACAGGCCGTTTATCCGGACGATTATAACGACCAAAAATCGGAGTCAACGCACGTAAAGTTGTTACATGTATCGGTCACAGTTGTTTAGATTAAGTAACGTTTTTCTGTTTGACGTGTTTTTAATAGTTAGTAAATTCTTCTAACATAAATTACTATAGGAACGCCAAGATTTCTGATATGCATTTTATGTATGAACTTGCTGATGGCAATTCATTACAAGCTAGACAATTGTACATTGAACGGTTTCCTGGCCGTAATATCCCCGACCAAAAAATCCTCAAAAACATTCATTGACGTCTTTGTAAAACAGACACATTAAAACAAAATGGAAGACCAGAAAAATCAATAACAGTAGGAACGGTAGTACTAGAACAGTGCTGGACATGATAGAGGAAAATCCAAGTAATTCTACGCAAAAAAATGCCAACATTTTGAATGTAAGTCATTAGACAGTTTGGAAAATTCTTAAGAGCAATTTTTTGTATCAATACCACATTCAGCGTGTTCAAGCACAACTACCCTTTTCAATGGTTTTTAAAACATTAGTTCAAATCCTTCAATTCCTGCCACATATTCTTTTCACCAATAAAGCCAGTTTCTGTGTGGGCAGATGAAAATCCGCATCAGGTATATGAAAGTCATTTTCAACATCAGTTCTCCTTGAATGTTTGGGTTGGAATTGTGAGCAGGAAGATTTACCGGCGAGATGTATTGCAACTTTTTGAAATACATGCTACCTCAGTTTTTAAATGATGTACCATTAACAACAAAAATTGCAATGTGGTTTATGCACAATGGTGCACCACCATATTTCAGTTTACTTGCTCGTGATTATTTAACAGCATCATACGAAGATTGCTGGATTGGTCAAAGTGGGCATGGCCTGCTCGATTCCCAGACTTAAACCCCTAAATTATTTCCTCTAGAGCTATCTTTAGTCATTAGTTTACGCTACTCCAGTGGAAAATTTGAACGACTTGCAAAATTGGATAATTGCTGGGTGTAACTCAATTAGAAACAACCCTGGTGTGTTTTAAAGAATTCGGCACTGATGACAAGAAAATTAAACGCTTGTATCTAGGCTGGAAAAAATTATTTTAAACATTTTTTGTAGAGTCAGCAACTTTATATGTACTTTTTGATACATCGTTGGTTAATTTTGAATAATTTTGTTTTGGTCATCTGATTCAAACAAAACTCGCCAAAAATGCCGTTGCCTGTCCGTGTAGAATTTAAACGTATTACAGCTCTTCTTTACACACAAACAGTTCAACGTTTATCCTAATAGGGGACAATGCATTACCACCTTCGAAGTAATGGGGAGACAGATAATTATCACTAAAAAATAAAAACCCGAAGATTTAGTAAAGCAGGAAACCTGCAGAAGCAGATAAGGGAACACTATTTCTGGAGCAACCCAAGATGTGGGATAAGAAGCAGCTGAAAAGTATCAGCACTACAAAAATATCAAAAAAGAATCTGAAAAGAGCACCGAGGAAGTCAAAGAATAAGAAAGCCCTTGAATCGGAATTCCGACTAAATCATTACTAAATCTCGTAGAAGAAAGCAATTTTTAAAAAGTGATAAAGAAACCAAAAATGCACAAGAACCTAACATCGATACTATAAGCAAACTCAGCTCTATAAAAAATCATAGTAGCAAGGCTAAAAACAAAGTTGAATGAAGAAAAATGCTTATCTAACGCGCAGTTCGGCTTTAGAAATAGAAAGTCAATCCTTGGAACAATCGAGATAGTCAAAAACAGAAATGAAAAAAATATACTAAAGCAAAAGTTATTTCACTAACTGGATGATAATGGATGAGAAAGAAACGGACTACAAAGTCACGGGTGTGGTGCCGCAAGGGTTGGTGCTAGTCCCACATCTATGAAACGAGCTTTATAATGACCTGTTTAGACAGAATACACCCAAACAGATGATTTTACTGGCATACACCGTCAACCTGGCAATAGTGGTTGTAGAAATGAAAACAATATTTTCAAAAGAATTAACGGCTGGATGACCAAGCGCAAACTGGCGTAAAAAAAACGAGACATTAATAATCATTGATAAAAAGAAATGCTGGGAAGTTAGCTTTAAGCTGAAAAGAGACTCCGTAGAGCTAAAAAAAAATCAAGTATCTGAGAATAATAATTGATAAAAAACTGACTTTTGGCAAGCACTTTAAGATAAAGGCCAAGCAAAAAACCAAGCTGCGGAATCAGCAAAATAAAGAGAAGGATCATAGCATCAGTAGCCGCGTCGGTCGTTCTGTATGTATAAAAGGAAGCATTACAGTACACAAACATACTAAATAACTTGCAAAACATAGCCATACAAATCTGCAGAGTATACAAAACAATCCCGACAATGAGAGCTATGATGCTAGCACGTATGATTCCCTACACGCTGCTAACCAAAGAGAAGAACAGCATAATAAGTAAAGAGAACCAGGAAAAAAAATTGATAAAAAGAAGAACCGTAGTTAAACGGCAGGAAATGTGGGTGCAAGATCGACAAAAACAGTAAAATTATGAGCTGCTGAAAAACAATAACAAAACTTAATTGACTAAAGAATATAACAAGTAATCTCAACTAGGCAGGATAATGTGAGGAAAGATTTTTAGTCAATAGGCGTCTGACAAAAGTTAGGTGAATCAGACATTTTTTACAAAATATGGGGTCTTTTAAAAATCTCTCTTTCTCTACAAAAAAAAAAACAAAAACTAACTAAACGACCGTTCCAAAGGGCGTTACTGGCAGAAAATGCAATGCCCCCGTCAGTGTTATGTTGTGTTAAAAATTTGTCCAAGAATGTGTGGTGGACCGCTTGGCAATTGTTTTTTGTTGTCAGTGTAAATTTCTTTCTCTTATCAATAAAAACTTGTTATTGTTATTATTTCATTCTAGGCTTTGATTGGCTGCCTCAAGTTTTAAACAACGCCTACGTAGACCCCCATCTTCTTTGATATTAATTTCAAAAATCAAAGCTTCTTTCCGGTTGTTAATAAAATTATTTGTTTAAATTTGTTAAGCCAATCTTGTCCATCTTTTTAAGATTTTTGGGTTGCTTCTCTAGATGTTAACTTAACTTTAGTTAACTGTTTGGTGTGCTATGTTTGGTGACGCTAAAATGTATGTCAAATTATAAACAATGTCCCAGATTGTCTCTTTAGTTGTTTTTTTATTCAACTCTTAATAATGGTTAGAAGTTGGTTTAAACTGTGTCATAAAATTGGCGCCAATCCAGCGGTTGTAACTTCTTTTCTATATGATTTGGATTCAGCAGACTTTTTCCTAGTTGCATTGTCTTGTGGTTTTTTTTGTTTGGTATAACTCCATTGATTTTTTCATTCAGATGTTTTCTTTTTTAAACTTTTGATCTTGGTTTGGTCCGGCATACTTATTGTAATCGAAACAAATTTTTGCATTCTCTGTGTTAAATTCAACCTGGATCAGCTGTTGTTATTATTATTTTTTAATAGCAACAAGCAAATTAAGTTAAGTTTATTACACTTTCCTAATTTTGTTGCTAATCTTGAAACCTTTTTTTAGTAAAATATTCTATAAGTACCAAACTGAATAAATTCTTTAAAGTTTTGTTTGCAAGCTTTTCTGATAAATGCAGTATTAGCCAGAAATACTTTTGAAGGCTTTGTAGAAAGTTTTTTTTCTACAAAAACTTTTTAATTTTGTAAATGTTTCTCTTTGTAAATGACCTTATTAATTATGGCCACTTAATAAGCTTTATAGATGTGTTAAAAATTTCTGGTGCAAACTCCTAGTTTTTTTATATCTCTATAGAATAAATTTTAGGCTATGCATCGATAACGATGCCACTGATAAAAATGCAAGTCAGCAAAAACGCATTTGTGTAGGATAACACCGCCAAACCCTCCTTCAAACTCAGTATGAGCCAATATGGATAATCCGCTAAGATTAGCCCGCCCTAGGCCTACAATGTGTTATCCAGGCGGATGCATCATAAGCTAGAATTAAAGCAATAAAAAATAATTTACATAACATCCCCAGGAGTAACTCAAACAGGCTGGATTACAAAGACATCATCTGGACCATTAATAAATAACAAACCGTTAGTTTGACTAGAAAACTCAACAAACAATAAAGCAAAATTTACATCAAATCAAATTTTTTGGATACATTAACTTATTGCTTGACGCTCTGTTTTGCAACCCAACCAATCATATCAAAAACATAGATGTTAACTCCAAAAGTAGAAACTTATAAACCACCACCAGTGCAAAGTGCAAAATGCATTAAAAACCGGGGCCGGAAAGAAACAATTGCGGCGATTGTTAAAGTCTACCACTGGCCAAAAGAGTAAAAAAACGCCCGCACGTTTACTTGCCTAATTTGCACCAAGGATCAAATAAAAGCACCCATACTACCGGCATTGCTAAAATGACAACCAACAGTTGACCCATGGGAAAAAGTCTTAATAAACTGTATTGGCCTATTTGATAAGACAAAAGCTGGCAACAAAGTTGTTTTAACCATCATGGTCACTTGCAAACGCTGGATTAATTAACAGTTTCAAGATGCAGTAAAACAATAGAATGTCACACTACGGCGACGTACTACCCACAAGCAAACGGTAGAAAAAAAAAATTGTTTTTTAAAAAGATCAAAAATTCCCAAACAATGCAATAAGGTCATCTAAACAGCCAAACCATCACTGCCACCGACCAAAACCCTAGTAAACAATTTATTAAAAAAATCTCAAACAATTTAGCAAATGAAATAAACCCAACAACTTTTAAATCCCAAATCGATACCCACGTTTGCAAAACGCAACTTATTAATATCACCTAGGTAATATAGTAATGGTAACAAATTAGGCAAAAAGATTTACAGACAAATAAATAAGTCCCAAAAAAATCATCAAAATCAGTACTATAATTTACCTATCAAGCTCCACGTAGACAACCTGAAACATTGCAGTATGTTACCGGTTTCCCCCTCAAAGTGGAAGAGAGGGGGATGGACAATAGTGGTGATGTAGGTGGCCACTGGTAATGCGTATTGTTTGAGTAGTTTTGCGTGGGAATTGCGGTATCCACGTCTCCACTTCCAATCAATAATAAATTTTACCCAGGGGTCGGAGCTTCTCCAGGGTTAGCCATAGAGGTATCAAAACGTTTGCCGTCCCGTGTCGGTATGTTTCCAACACCGCGGCAGGTGCTCCAGGTGTTGTCTGAGCAGTTATGGATGTTCGGTTAGCTTGGACCTGGGGCAGAGCAAGGGTCGTCATGGTGCGGTATCCGTCGGGAGCGTAAAGCGTATCATTTGAGGAGTCCTGGGTCGTAACGTTGGTTGACTGAAATTTCTTAAACCCATTTCTTTTATACTAACGCCTGGCTCCCTATTAGTCGATTACGGCAAGTGGCGCCGCCTGGTGGCCGTAACAAGTATAACCGCTTTAAGAAAATAAAGAAAATAGTTGCGGCCCTTATTTAAGCCACTATTTTCACTAATTAGCTAACCTATAGCTAACCCAATTGCAATCTAATAAAAGGTATAAAACAAATCCAAATTTAAAAAACCTCTGCAAGAGTGAGATTTTTGATTCAACTGCTAGCAGCTGTCCCATCAACATCAAGAAACAACTTATCACCCAATCCAATCAACGTCATTTACTTAACAAATTTAACTGAATTAATTAATAATGTAATTAATTCAAATTTTCTTTCAGGATAGATTCTGCTGCTCTCATTCTAACAAACAGTTAGATGATGGGGTTTCTATACGTCAAACATTAGAAGCAAGAAGAACAGATCAACGGTCTTAAACGATACGTTGTCAAGCTGATCAAAGAAAATGCAAAATGAATCGACATCGTTGCCAACAACATTAAACAGAACAAGCTTGATCTCTAAAAAACCATCGTTGTTTGCGTAAGAAAATTGCGCAAAATATAAAAAAAAGTGCAACCGCCTCCAACGCGGCACAATTTTACTCATCGTCTAAGCACACCACTCCGTCAACCATGTCAACAAAAGTTCCGGCCCTAATCTCTTCTAAAGAGGTCCCAAAAACATTAGCGTCTTCTCCAGCAGCTACAGTTCCGTTCCAGTCCACTAAGACCCCAAGTGACCCTTGAGAGATTTGCTGAAACGCTAAATCTAATATCCAAGAAAGTAATAGTAATGGATGTCCACGAGGAACCCATCGACAAGTCCAACCACAAAACCGCTTCCGAGAAAAAATATTTATCAACGTGGTTAATAAGAAAATGAAGTCAAAAATGGCAAAGAAAAACTTGGGTAAGGTTATTTCTATTTTATCTAATACTAATAAACCATCATCCGTCCCAAGTCAAGCACACTTATTTAATATTATTATTACTTTCCGCAACCCCTGCACTGCCTCTAGACAACAATTCCAAAACTTCTTTAACACTACTGCCAACGTCAAGATTCCGTTTTGATCTTTCAACTGCTAAGCCAAGGCACTACACTCCCGACCTGTTGGGTTCTCACCTACTAGGTTATTGTACAAAAGCCGCACACTCTTTTACTGAGTCCAGACCTAATACCTGGACACTTGATGCAACCTTGAACTTCACATCAATTTTCCAAACACTGCACCGTGGCTTACATTCCCGACAGGGGGATTTCAACCTTTTGTGTTACGGGAGCAAGAGAGATGCACCCAAAACTACCCGGCTCCAACTCAAAACTCAAAATTGTTTCTATTTACCTTCACCATCTCTGCAGGGACCTAATGTATGCTAAGAAACACCACAGTCACTCTCCCAAGCTCAACCCCTAAGACCGTGCCGGTAACAAAAAAACCAAAGAGTGAGTATACTATTATAAATCATTGTAACATCATGTAACATATAAGTTATCATTAAACACCGGATTATATGCAACTTAAAATCCTGAAATATGCAATATATAGCCCAAAATATTCATAAAAATAGCATAAATATGCCAAAATATTCCTTTTATTACAATACAAATAATATAACAAACTCTATTTGTTTAAATTTTTAATAATAAGTTACATATGTAAATATGAAATTGCATATAATCCGGTCACTAGTTATCATTAATACAACATGAAAACTATTTAAAACGACTTAAAATATATATTGGGATTAGCAAAATTCTCATATGATATGTAATATAGTAGTAGTAGTAGTAGTTTAGAACAACAAAAGTTTTATAAATATATCAATTAAATTAATATATATATAACTACATTATGAGCTGAAAGACCTCAATAGCTCTTTTTTATATTTAAACCAAGCAATATACAAAAAAAATATATTTACTACTACTAATTTAAATACAATTTTCAGTAATTTACCATACGTACTCTATAATTGTTACTAAAAAATGTCTGATTTTATATATTTGTTAGTGTTTAATCATAGTACAATACGCATTATGGATGTTAATTGGTTATGAAAAGCCAAATCCAGCGTTATTATGTATCCACCGTGGCAAATGACAGGTGAGTTGAATAGTCAAAGAAAGACCATTTGATGCCTACGTTTCTAAGCAACACATCTTGTCCATTAACAGAGACCATTGTAAGCTAGTGGTAATAATCAATATAATTAATTACAACAAAGCCATACAATTCAACTATGAAACTGATATTGTTACAAACTAGTATTTAATTAGAACTACACATCAAATATGTTATTTATAATAGTGAACCAGAAAACTTACATAGTTCTAGGAATAAAAATTAAAAAAATATTTATCATTGTGTATTGTTTATTTAAAAATATGTGTTTGTTGTCGATTTTATGTATGCATAAATAAAATTTAAATTTATGATGTGTCCAGAAGAGACATTTTTAAAAATTAATTAAATATGCTTTCCTCAATTCATTTGAAAAATAATTAAATTTTTCTGGGTAGCTTCCATCATTAATAAATACAAGCGCCAGAGGAAATAAAATATTCTAATTGAATTGAACGCGAACGTTATTTAATAAAAAAAAGTCTTAAATGTTAGAAACGGTTTGCAAAGTGTCGATTAAATCGCTCAATCGGAAAACCCTCAATATCGCGTACAATCGTCACTATACAGTTACATTTTATATACAGGGTAGGAAGGCTGAATTGGCCGTGTTTCGGGTCAGCCCTTATCATGTTATTTGTGTTTAGTCCCGTATATCGAGAAGCTGTTGTGCGAAAAGAATAGCAAACGAACATAAATACGTTATCACTTGAAATAAAGCAGTGCCAAGGTATGTTTATGTGCGGCTTGTGCCCCTGTTTTATATTGCCTGGGGGTAAATTTTTAATGTCGTTTTATTATTCTACTGAAATTCCGAGAGAGCGAGTGTTTTTTTTTCTATTCTATCTGAACGGAAACTGCTTATAGATCACTAACCGCCATTTATTTAGCCACTTCTTCTTTAAGCTTGAATATTGGGAGTTGCACAAAGCATCGATTAGAAGGGTTGTAGAATGGATATAGCGGATGAGTGCTTTTTTATTTCCCTACTTCGTTTTGTTTTGCTTCTATCGTTATCTTTTGTACAAAGATATGCATTGCAAGCAGTTTTTCTTTTTATATTAGACAACTTAATATAATGACCAAAATCATGGAATTGTTATTTAATTAATTAATTGAATTTGTAGTAGTAATTAAATTTAATAAAAGACTTCTTGGATGTCTGTACAAATAAAAAAAATATGTTACAAAATTTTCTTTCCCATCCACAAAAGTCTTTTAACGAATAAGAACTTAGAAAGAAAGTTTTTTATTTTTCTAGTTTAATAATTGCACAGTTAAGTTTAATGCTAGATTAAATTTTATAAATAGCTACACTTCATACATATTAAATCATAATGACATATTTTAATACAGTATTCGTTTAATTAAATTATGTATGTATTCGCTAGTTTGTTTCATAATCATACAAAACAAATGTACAAAAAAACACAAATCACACACTAAAGTGTTTTGCATAAATTCCAGGTTAAATTAAAATAATGGAATATACACAATATAATTATAACGTGTCATTAAAATCTATATTTGTTTCATCCTATATTACCTTATATTTCAGTTAATTTTAATTTAATATAGGTTATTTTCATTTCCCAAATACTTGAATTATGCGGCGAGTTTAAAATTATTAATGTTGCACTACTGAGGTATTTATAATTCTGATTCTAATTACTTTATGTTTTTTGTAAACAATTATTATGTAATATGAATTATTTTGTGACTTTATCAACATTAAAAAAATAGTTTTTAATTTTAATTTTTACACATATTTACATATTTATAGTATTATAGTATACTATGAATTGGTGTTATGATAGAGATGGAAAGAAGTATTTAACAATTATGTACATAAGCAATCAATAAATTAATGTGGAAATAATAAATAAGATAAGTAGCTTGGTGTGGTGGTTGAATAGTTGAACATTTATTTAAAAAAAAGTTATATAGTTGTGCGTTACAAATGCTAACAAATTCACTTGCTTGATAAAATCAATTTATTGTTTTAGAAACCATGCTATAAAATGAAAATGTTCTTGATCGATAGATTTAATAAGAAGCCTTTTATAATAAACTATACATTCAAACATACATTTTAACATGCTGCGCTAGAAGCAATAATCAAAATCAATTTAATAAGTTAAAAAGCTAAAATACTCAATCAAAGCACATCAAATCATTTTAGTGCAAATTATACTTTCCGATATTAAGATATTAACAGTTAAAAACTTATTACATCTCTTAAGAAATCTTGTTTTCTAGATACTTTCAAAGCTATGTCTAAGATTATGTGAGTTTAAAACACCTAAAAGACAAATTGAAAAACATTTATATATAGATTTGTTGTTTAGTTTAATAATTGGTATTAGTGATATCTCGGATTTAGATTTTGAAACAGTAAAAAGTTGAGTTTTATTTAGAGTTAAAACTGGCCATGATAGAAGTGCCCCATTCGGATATTGTTTTGAGGTCTTTTTTTAATAAATGCTACAGATTCTAACCTAGAAATTTCAAGTCGCTTTGCCATATTTGGTGATTGGTCTTTAGAAAGTATAAAGTACGAAGAGGGCTAACATCTGCAAAACTATAAATAGGACTTTTAGATATATAAATTTTTTTATTAATATAAATAAAAAATAAAATTGGCAAAAAACACAACCTTGAGAAACACCAGCATTTATCATTTTAGGGTCAGAGTTGAAACCATTAATTCTAACTATAAATTTTCTATTGTCAAGAAAGCTATTGACTACAGAGATTTACAAATTTTATCAAGACCTATACAATGAAGCTTTTTGACAAGCTTAAAATGCCTTACTCTATTAAAAGCTTTAAAAATGTCTAAAACTGGTGTAAGATTTTCTCCTTGTTTGTCTAAAGTAGAATTTCATTTGAATTCCAAAAGAGCTGTTGTCGAACGTTTTGATTAAAATCCATATTGAATATCTGAGTTAAAGTAATTTTGTTCTAAGAACTTTTCAAAATTTTTTGACTGTAAAAGCAATTGATCTATAATTTAAAGATTTAGACTTGTCTCCCTTGTTAGGTAAAGGTTGAACATTGCAATTTTCCAACAACTTGAGAATGATTTGTTTTTGTATGATATGACAAATATTACAACAATAGGAGAATTAGTAGAATTAGATGATTTGCAAAAATATCTGCTTTTCTTTTGGATTAGTAACTAGATTGTTTTGATCATTTTGAAAAGGAAGTATTAAAAATTTTGTACTACCATGCAATAAATTTATTGCTTTGTATTTTTTTTCTTGTTTGTGAAAGCTGATAAATTCGATTAGCTTTTTTTCTGTGAATCCTATCTTTTTCAGATTGTATTAGATTGTCACAATAATTACAAGCTAACTTATAATCCTGTTTAGTCTGTTCAGAACGATTACTGATGTGTTTCTTAAATCTTTTTTTCTTATTACTAACGGACTGTTTTGCCAAAATTGAAAACAAATACTTTTGTTTTGGTTTAATAACAGAAAACGGAACAAATTTTTCGATGACTTTTTGAATAGTTTTTGTAAGATTTTCTGCTGCAGTATGTGGATCATTAGAATGTTAGCAATGCATATCAAAATCAAAATTATTTAAAAATTCTTTCATGTTTATTATGTTCTTAGAATATTGATAGATAAGGCGCAGTTTAAGTTTTGTAGTAATAGAAAGAGAAGTCTTAACAGAAGTAAGAAATTAATGATCAGAATTCCGAAAGCAACTTCTACAATAGTTGTTGTAATTACTGGAATAGTTAGAAGATACAAATCTTGGATCACCAAGAAGAAGTCCATTACGATTAAAATATGTGGGTCGCTAAATAAGTTGGGAAAGATTGTGAGAAGCAGCAAAAATCATAGCTTGTTGTCCGGATAGTGTTGTAGAAGATAAATGGCTTAACCAACAAAATTATTTCAGCTTTTCTATGATTACCTTGAAGAAGTTTGTCAATAGGTCACCAAAAAGTTGCCATATTTAACCAATTACAAACATAGTTTTATCGTATTGTATGTCTAGATATAATTGTTGTTTGTGGATGCAAACACAAACACCCTGTTGGTCAGCAAATAAATGTTCAAGATAATAATCAGAATCTACTAAATTAAAGCAATCTAGATCTTTATTGTTTACTTTGATTTTGTGTTGTGTTCAAGATGTTATTGGACAAAACTTTTAAGCCACAAACTAAGTTAATGTCAATGTTGATTTAGTTGGTTAGTAAAACATGCAAGGCCAAACCGTATCATAAGCCATTTTTTATCTTGTAGGTGGACTAGTGCTACTTGCAGTGTTATGGTGTTGATGGCTCATTAGTTAATAAAAGTTTAAAACTAATATTACAACAAATATAAAAACATTGCACGGGTCACTTAAACAACATATTTCAAGAACAGTTTAACTATGACGGTAACTCGGCAAATGCTTATACTAAGCAGGTGTACCACTTGCCAGTCTCAAAGACTCATAATACATTTTTATTTTTTGAGTCACACAATCTTAGGGATCCCACTTGAAGTCCCATTATCACCACATTGTACCTTTTTTTATCTAGTTAAGGTCTTATTTTTTAATATGTATTCTCTTTTTATCCGGCTCCCCAACTACTGCGCCCTTGATATTATTGATGAACAGGACAATGACAATTCTTAAGTTTGAGTTACACTTTCTACAGTCCTAATGACACGCGTTTATCTAAAGCTTGATAAAATTGCTTTATTAAGCCTGTTTTGGAAAACATTGTGGCTTTGCTGCTAAACGTGTAAATGCATCTGGTAATTATTAGGTTCATGCAGGAAAGTTTTGTTAGCGTTCCCGCATCTTCTATAATTCTTATCACCATAGCTTAAACGGCTGGTGGCATTGAGAAAAACACAATTGAATCTCAAAAAATGATGTTGAATACTACAACTATGAACAAAAAACTTTGCTTTAGTTTAAATTAGCTAAAAGATTTTTCCTGTTCTAGTCTTTTATTGACCTCCCTACCAAAAATCGTGCGGCTGGAAGAATAGTTATTGTGCCATTTTTGAAGTACTGACTTAGAGAATGTGTTAACGGGTCAACTGACGCTTAGATCCGACAAACATTTTTTTTGCCTATAAAATAAGTAGCATTTCTTTGTCCTTGTCTACAACGACGCTATGGTTTCTTTCAATAAACCAGAAAAGTAGTTGCTAAGCTTTTAAACAATAGATTAGGCTCTTGTTTTTTTGACAATTACCTTGCTTAACTAGTCGCGGGCAATTTGTTAGACACTAATGTCTAGACAAGTAGATAGCAGCTGCTACTTCTGTAAGGTTGCATAAGAACTATACATTTGTGCTATCCCGCGCTGATGGTAGTTTTTATAACTCTGAGCTGGTACGTTGGAAAAGTTTTATCCAAAATTTGCAATATTTCTTTTAATCATTGTCATTTTCTCTAAAGTGTATTATCAGCACCGTTGTTTCTCTAAAGATAAATGCCAACTGAGTCACAAAAACATTGTCTGCGTTTTTTTTGCTACGGCGCAAGCAAAGATTTGTAGATGTCTGTTAACTGCTCCTTTATTTTTGCAATTGTTAAAAAATAGTCAACAATTTTTTTGTCTGGTCCAGATCTAAAACTGCGCGTTTCTGAGCATTCGATACTTGACCGCAGTGTCTGGCAGTCTCTAATATAACCAGATCGTTGTTCGCAACTAATTTTATTATTGTTTAGTAGATCCTAAAACTGCTACTTTCTAGTGAACAACAGAAGACGACTTTCATAAAAGTCTAAGCTAAGCAAACAACCCTGTTTAACTTCCGCATCTGTTAAAATGTAAGAGCTCAATTTTTATTAACCTTAAATTTTGGTGGGTGTGTTCTGGTAGAGCATTGATAAAGGACAAATAGTTATTTAGATAAGATCACACAGTTCAGCAAAATTTCTATTTGTGCGTAAAAAACTGACCCAAATAGTTTTCTTTTGCTTTCTCTTGCCAGACCCTTTATGAGCATTATAAATAATGATGTTGAGTTAGGTTAGGTTAGGTTAGAAAACATAAAACTTGTATATAGTAGAGAACAGTACAACAGTTTCTAAATTAAGAACTAAAAATCTTTCAATCTTCTACCATTTTTTAAATAACGTTTAACAATAAAAAATGCAATGCAATTCTATAAAAAAAAACAAATTCACTAAAAACTTTTTGTTTTTAAAAAAAAACAATCTAAACATTAAAAACTTTATTTAAAGTTTAATTTTTTTTTAAACATAGTGAGGTGTTGGCCTCAACAAGTAGCCCTTGAGAATAACGCCTGGCAATACCTTTTGGTTTTCTTCTCTGCGTAAGTCCTGCTGTTAATTTGTTTTAGTTGTTGTTTCTAATGTAGTACTAGTTTAAGGAAGGCTGGTTTTGGCCTTGCAAAATTCACGCTGCTGTGGCAACACAAACTGTCTCAAGCCCATCTCTCCCTATACCATATTTTTCTGCTCTACTTCTTACACTGGCATGCCACACTCCTTTCTCCCATTCTTGTGTTATTCAGCCTAGATCATTGCATTGTTGTTAGGTATCTTTTTAGTTTTTTTAATATCTTTATTAACTTTTTCTTTGTTGTATCCTTTTTCTTTCATAAATATTTTTTGCAGCTCCTTTTCAAAAGTTGAATTTTCTGTAAACTTCGAGATGGCGTATCTTCCATTTAGAAATTGCTTAGTCAATTCCGTTAAATTATTTTCTTTAACGTTACAGAATTGCCGGGTTTAGTCGCCTCGTCTTGTTGTGGTGCCACTATTAGTATTGTTATGGAAAAATATTAAATCCTATATCTACAAGAATATCAATGAACCTTTTTCTCAAGAAAAATATTGACACGTTCAGCGCCGTTTTTAAATTAAATTGGTTCTTATGAGACAAAACGCCAACCAACTCAATATCCAAACAATAAGGTTTAAGTCATTACTCTTTTTATATGTTAAACTACATAGAATATTCTATGTCTTCATGTTTTTGGTTAAAGATTTGAAGTTATAATTAACAAGTAAAAAATTAATAAAAAACTAGTTAAAAACGTGACTTTTTAAAAATTAATTAAGGAGAAACGACTTATCGCATCAAATTTCTACAAATTAGAGGACATAGATTGGACTTTCTTCTACAATGTGTAAAAATTTTATTCAATTATATTCAGGCGTTTTCTTGCTGAGTTTGATGCTGTAAACCCTTATAATAGCGCAACTATTCTCCCCCCCCCCCATAAGCAGTACTCTCCTTTTCCTTATTATTTCTGCAAGTTCTGTTAGTACTAATGTTTCAGTATATCTCTTATCTATCTGTTCAAATTCCTTTTTTTTGGCAGGCATAGTTGTTTTGACCTTCTTTGTTTCTTTCCTTTTTATTATTTTTTTCATACTCATATGCTTCCATTTAAGTTTTCGATCCCTCTTCCTTCGTTTTCTGTAGCTATTAATTTGTGTGTTTTCTTTCACTTTTGTTTACCTAAATTTAAAGCTTCTAACTCCTCTATCTTTTTCTTCAGTACTGCCGTTGCATAGTTTTTTAGTGTTTCCCAATACCTTTTCTAGCGTTTTCCTATCTTCCTCCTTTGCTTTGCACTCTACTAGCGTATGTTCTGCGTCGTCATGAGTGTCTTCTTGACAAAATATACATTTTTCCTCTTTCTTTACCTTATTTTCTAAAAGCCATGTTCCATGTCGGGTGAGTAGTTGTGTTGTGTAGTAACATTCCCTTGTCCATTCTCTATTTTCTCCTTCATTCCCCTATCTCTGCCATCTTTCCATCATATTTTCTCTCGCTCGTCTCTGTGCTTCTAGCTTACTAGTTTTTTCATTTACCATTTTCTTTACAGCTAATCTTTCTTCCACCATCAAATCTAAGAGTAGTGTCACCGCAATTACTTCTAATGCCTCATTTTTGCTGAGTTTATTTTCTAGACTAACAAAATCACAAAATGCCCAGATCAAATAACCGACTAACCTTAAAGATTAACCAAATAAAAAACGGTACACGTTTTAATACTGTTTATTTATATTTTTTGCCTGTCACATAACATAACATAAAAGTATTGACAATTTCAGCTCAAATGGTCTGTTAGTCTTTCAGAAGGTGTAGACAAACCAATAAATAATAACTCTATAAAAAGTAAAAACAAAAACCTAAATCAAACAAACGCGCAGACCAGTTTATATTTCTTTTTTAAGATGCTGTTCGGAAAAAATAAATTTAAACCTTGGTTGTGTAAGTTGTAGCCCTATCTTGCTGAAAACCACACAGTCCAGTTAAAAAACATTCTTGACTCACTATCAAGTAACAATTTAAATTCACCGTTGCAGCACTACAATTCTTTTGAAAAAACTATTAACCATCATTCCTAAATTGCACATTATAAGGAAATTTACATAAAATTCTCTAGATTTTTTTTCACTTTAGTACCGCATATTTTGTAAAAATAGACACAGCAATGACCGAGCGATTGAGAAAAGAAACCTTCTTAGCAAAAGCACGGTCCACCTTTAACTGTAGTATTTTTAAAACTGCATTTTGTCTATCTAGTTTTTACATCTTACCCCAAATCAAAAATGTATATGTATATATATACCAAAAAAGTTATTATTTTCCAAATTTAATCAAAAACAGATCAAAAACGTCAAAATGTAGAAATTTCTGAAAAATATTTTTATAAAAATTAGTGATAAGTCTTGTTCCCGTGCTTAAACTATTAGAAACTTAAGCAAATATAAACATATTATAGTAAACTTTTAACCAAAACTTTAGAATGATTTACAAAGGTATTTTTACTTTATCCTTTAAACAAAACAGGTTGAGTAATTTCTACTAAAATATATCAATAAACAACACATTTGATTATTGCATAATTCCACGATAGTCATATTTTGATACCCCAAACATGTGTACAAAATTTGAGCAAAATTGGAGATGTCGATGTGGCGCCGATTGTCCGAACTATCGTGGAATTACCCTATTAACAAATCCGTTTTGCTACAAAGTTTTAAGATAGTTGTTAAATAAAATTATTGAACGTTAGTTTGAGTACATTTTTTTATAATAATGAAAGGTATAATTTTGTTGTAAACAAAAAAAAAAACAAAAACGTTTTAAAATTTTTTTTTTTTAATAAATAAATTTTGTCCCAAATTTTGTTTTATCTTAAATTTTATTTAATAATAGTGACAGCTCTTTTATAATTTAATTTTAAAATCTGTTTTTTTTATAATAAATCCTTCTATTATCAGACCGAAGTAAATATATTCACAACACAGATACTACAGAAAAGTTGAAATAGCAAATAAAATGCTCCGTCTTGATTGGTAACTTGGTATTACAGTGTTTATTTCTATTATATTTACTATTGAAAATTTAAATATAATACAATTATTCCTAATAAACACATTTCTGTAGAAAGCAAACAATCTCTATTTGAATTGTACGAAAATGGATAATTAATATTATGCAGCAAGTTGCCGAACTTGTCGCAATTCGCTGTTTGCATAAGTAATGGAACGGCAACGGATTTACCTTGCGTTTTAATAAACGGTAATCATAACTTAATAATAAATACTTGATTATTTAATACTCGGAAATACAAGCGAATCTGCTGTGAAATATTAACATTATTTCCTCGAACCGAACGCGACCGCATGCAATCATTATAGGCCGGGCGAAAGTAACCGGAAATGAGCGAGAGAGTGGTCCGTCGGGAGGGAAGGGCGGCTGGTCGGGCCGTAGAAGCTCCGTAAATTACGTAACCGCGTCCATGGCTGGTCGAGCTAAATTACTATATATTCACCTTTAAATATATTAACTACGCCTGAGGTATCTTACTTTATTTAAATCGTATAAACAGGGAACGTTAACACATTATTTTGTGGCTTTTATACTAATTAAAATCCCAATTTCATTCATTGTTACATGTTCAGTGCTTTAGATTTTCAGGGAAAATTTGTTTTCGTCAAAGAGATTTATTTTATAAATACTTTTTAGGATGAATTTGGTTGTATTTAAGTGACAAAATTTCAATACAAGAAAGAAACCAATTCAGATTGATTGTGATTTGTCAGTCATTTCTATCAATCTAGCAAGAAGATTAATGAAAAAGTTATTGTAAATGTTCCATAAAAAACGTTAAGCTGCATTTTACTTATAAAGATGCCATATTTATGTCTGAATATAATGAATTCTTACCTGAAAAATAAAAAAAAAATTATTTTTGGTAATTTAATTAACTTTAGTTATTTTACAAAATGAATTTGCATTCACTATGAAGAATTATTATTATTTAATAATAACAGTTCTTTCATGATAAATGTGATCATATTAATAAACATAAACCAATTTCTTATTTTATTTAAAATAACTAGTTATATTCGATTCTAATTTAACATAATCATATTACTATCATTGATAAAATGTTAATACAAACGACATAATATTGAATCAAAATTCAATATAAGCATTACAAAATTTCAAGAACATAAACCTAGATAAGCTAAAACAAATGTCAAATTAATATTTAAAAAAACTAACGTTAACAATAATTGTAACTACAGCTTAAAAAAATCTTACGAGCAAGTAGAACTTGTGCATTGTAGCTCTTTTTAAATTAGGCTATCTTTGTAAATGTACAACAACCTGTATGTTGTAATTTTTTTTTCTGAATTTTGCTTTAAGTTACCAAACTAAACTTCATATTTTTGGTTGTTTTAAGTACTTATCTTATTTTATTTTTGTTTCCATATCTAAGCTGTAAAATAACTAACTAAATTGCTCTAATATTATTATAAAATTTGTATTCAGTTTAATTTTACATCACAAAAAAAAGATTGAAGAGTAACCACCCATGTGGTGTAGTGTTTAGCATACTCAACTGCTGTAACAGGAATCGTTGGTTTGATTCTTCTTGCTAAAGAGAAAATGTGTTGTAAAAACATCAACAATTTAGGTAAGTAGTTAAAAATTCTAAAGTTCAGTAGTTGTAATTTCTAGCGCCAGTAAAATTAGCCTCGTAGCAAAATTAAGCAGATGTTAAATAATTAATTAAAAAAACACAAAGTATATGTAAATATTGCAATGGCAACTAACTAATACCTTTTGAGTTTGGACATGCTAACATTCTAAGGTCCTTGTCAGGAAGAAAAAAATAGATAAAAAAATCCATACATATGTCAATTTCTAGCTCCAGCATATTTATGAGTTCTATGACATGATCTAATACATGATTAATGTCTATGTCACCATATATACATTTAATATGAAAGTGTGTATAGAAGATATCAAACATTGTCAGTATCTGCAGCGCCTCTATTTTCTCAATTAAATGGTTTTGTAAAATGTATTTATGTAGTGCTAACTTCAATAGTAGTTCTGGCAAAATTAATAATCAAACACAAATTCTACCATTTTTGCACTAGTCATTCAATTTAATAAATTACATACTCACCATAATATTACAAATGTAACAAAAGATAGTCTCGGTCTTGTATAGAAAGTTTAAGTTTAAAATTTACAAATAGTTCAGACGTCTTTACAAAAAAACCAGTTTTTATCTTACGCACTCATTTAGCATGCTACACATTTGCATATAATGTAATTTGTTTGCACAATATGATAGTGTGCAAGGCAACTAATAGTGCAATATCAACAGATTTGGTAATGTTTTTGTAAATTTAAAAGAACCAAGTGCTCATTCCACATTATTAAAGTTTTTCCTTTCTTAGTACCGTCTGTAGTACGCGAGTTTGGATAAATTTGTTGGTGGTCAGCTAGTAAAGTAAGTAAGTGATTGACGTGTCTAAAAATTCCCTGACTTATTTTGTTTGTGGCTGGGGAAGGAATTTTTTAAAAGACTTAATGTGTCAAATTCACTTTTCACCTAACTTGACCTAACCTAACCTAGCTGTTTTTTGTGTAGTTGGAAAAAGTTCTGCCAACTTAGCCTGTGTGCGGAGCTGTTTTAAAATAACCATAGTCACTTACGGTTACCTGATTGACATGCTCCTTCATACTCATGTTATAGTCAAACTATCTTCTTCTTGTTTTAGCTTCTCCGTTGGAGGTTGCTGATTATTGTGAAAATTTTAACTTTGGAAATAGCCAAGCAAAACCGGTCCGCCGACAATGCCTCCAACCCGTAGGTTACGCAGCCAGGATATACGTCGCCTTCCTACGCTTCGTTTCACTTGGTCTTTCCCTTGGATTATAAGTTTTAGTACCCGATTTTTTGGTTTCTAGAGATGTAGCCTAGATAATCTAGCTTTCGCTTCTTTATAGTCAAAAAAATTTTGCTCTTTTTGCTCATTCTCCAAAACACTTTGACGTTGGTGATTTTGTCGGTCCATGATATGCGCAAAACGCGACGATAGACCCACATCTCAAAAGCCTTTATCTTGGTGGTTTCCTGGTGTAAAGCCCAGCTTTTTATGCCATAAAAGAGTATCAAAAAAATTTCTATGTACAATCTTCCAATCTGAGAGTTCATTAAAAATTTGCATATAGCGCCAGGTTTGTGTGGAGGCGGTTACAGCGACGAGTTTTGCTTATTTTTTTACATTACAAGCATGTTTATTGGTCGTTTGTATTTTTAAATCTGTTCATCTTGTTTGGTATAACAAGATTACTCAAGATTTGTGTGATTAGCAATTTAATACTACTAAGACCAACATTTATGTGGTCTATGATGGAACCAATTTCCGCATCCGCTTTCAGTTTGATTATAAATGTAGTAAAACGCTTAAAAAATCTTTTTCAGAGTCATACTTTTAAATGATTCTATCCTGTTAAAATAAGAAAAAAAAAACATATCCCAAACTGGGCATGCGTATGTCAGTATTGGGCAAAAGATTGTTTTGAGTAGTTTTGTTGCTAGTACTTATATTACACTTTAAATTTGACAAATTTTTAACATAACCTAAAGTTATCCTTAAAACTTCCAATAAACAATAGACTTCTTACGTAAGGTAACAGACGGTATATAATCTATAATTGTTTTAACGTTGTTTTGTTTTCCATTTTATGATCGTTAAAACTTTCTTTTTCTTCGTTTGGGAGTATTGTAAAGAAATTGCTGCTAGTAATGTCTTATTCAATTATCACAATTTTTGACAGCGTTGGCATTTTAATCTTAAAGTTGACCATTTCTTTTTTACTGTTAAGCATTATTTTTCCCAGCAGTTAAACTGGATAGTCGTAACTTAACAGTTGGCTTTGCGAGATTTAAAAAGTTGTGTTTATTGTTGTTTCCTGAAAGTGTGTCTGAATTTTACCCAGGGTTGTTTTGTAAATTTTTAACGTTTTTTTATATAAGATTAAGAGAAACACTTAGCAAATCACAAAGTAATGTAGGTAATACATGCATTTGTATCTATAAAACCATCAACCAATGTTTGGATGTAAATTATTTTTTTAAAGAAGTCAGCAAAGATTGATTGTCAATTGGCTTTAAAGTATCAATGTTTGTGTTTTTTTTCAGAAATTGTTTAAAAAGAATTTTTGTCTTTTTGTTGCAGTATTACGTTTAGATGCATTGCAATGTCTGTCTATTACAGCAAAATTTGCGCAAAATATCAGCTGAACAGTTTAGGGGTGTTTTAATGACTTTTTGCTGTTCTTTGATATTGTTGTTTATACTGTTATAACCTTTCTCCAGTTTTGCCTATAGTTTGACTATTATTTTTTGCAAATTCAACTAAATCTGGCAAATAAAACTGTCTGCAGTAGCTCAGAGTTCAGCACCTTCTTCTGTAAGATGTCTCATTTTTTTCTGTGATAGATATCTAAACAGTACCAGGCACACCCTTATATCAAGAAATAATGCACACAATATTATTTCTATGTTTATTTGACAAAGAATCTTAGATTTTATTAAAAGAACAAAACTGCTATAGAAGTAAGACGTCAAAGGTGCATAATAAAACATTGTCCGCAGTTCAAAAACGTTAAGAATTTACCTAAAAAAAAAATCTACAATATTAAACGTTATTGATAAGTTGTATCCTACTTAGTAGTAAATACCTCCATGTAAAATGTAAGAATTTTCTTCAAAATTCTTTTTTTAATCTAATTTTTTTAATCTTAAATCTTTCATATTATGTTTTCTAAAACACTTCCTAAATACAAATCTTTAAACCTAAATCTATTTATTATTGTAGGTAAAATTATTGCCCATCACTTTCTTTGAAATCATCACAATCCCAATAATTTTTTAAATCGCATATATTATGACTCTTAAAGAAAAGATATTTACAATATCTGTCTGCCAACTAAATTACATAAAAACATAATAAATTCAGTTGGAGCTTTATAAAACACTACAAAAAATCTTAGTTTTCTACCCTCCACAATATGTATGACAGTTTAACTCTTTCTATTGACCCTAAGCTTAATTTTAACTTTTTGTTTAATATCAACATTTTAAAGCTTGGCTTGTAAAAGCAGCTCAATCCTCTTTCTGTATTCCTAAAACCCCTAATAAAAACGTAATTCAAATTGTCTGTCTTTGGTGGACTACACAGAAACTGTAAATGAACAAAAACAATTTTAAAACAACTTTTTTTGTAGCACGATTGTTTATCTTGTTCAAACATAAAAAAAAACCTTTTTTACAGTTTAACGAGGGGTGATCAAGAACAGTTTAAACTACCATCTCTCATCTTATGACTAAAAAACTTTTTCTTAAATAAACACTTAGGCGGATGAACAGGCACTCCAGTTTAAAATACTATCCCGTAATTATAAACTGGATTAACCTATTCACCCGTCTCAGTGATGGTTATCAAAAAAATTGATATCACCATTATGACGCTTGCAGAAAAATAAAACTTTAAGTTTTTTGATAATAAACAATTGGGCGGCTAAATAAGCACTCTAATTGATCTTGTAATCAGAAACTGTAGTAACCTACCCAAGTGTTGTTCATTAAGAGATCAAATACCGCTATCTCCTATTACTACTAAAAAACTCTAACGATTGTAAGGAAGAGAATTTTTCAATTTTTTTGATAAATCACTTGAGCGGTTTGGCAAGCACTCCAGTTTAATCTTTTGTCACGTAATCAAAAACTGGAATAACCCACTAACCCACCCAAGTGTTAGTAGTTAAAACATCAGATATTACCATTTCTTTCTATGACTAAATGACTTCTTGCTTGCAGAAAACAAAAACTTCTATTTATTGATAATAAACTGTTGGTCGGGTAGTGAGGCACTCTAGTTTGAACTTTTGTTTTGTAATTATAAACTTGTGTACCAACTTATCCACCCAAGACTTGGTCATCAAGAGAATAGATATTACTATCTTTTCTTTTCCTATAACTAAGAAACTTCGGACGCTTGCAGAAAAAAAAAACTTCTTTGTTTTTTTTATAAAAAATAGCTAAGTGAGTAGTAAAACAATTTAGTTTAAACTATTTTCCCGTAATTATAAACTAGAGTAACCCACCCGTCTACCCAAGTTTTGATCATCAAGAGATTAGATATCGTCATTCTTTCCAATGATTAAAAAACATTTTCTTGATAAAACATACTTGGGCGGATTGGCAAACACTTCAGTTTAAACTACTGTCCCGTAACAATACACTGGAATAACCTAACCACCTAAAAGTTAGTCATTAAGAGATTTGATATCACAATCTCCACTTATGACTAACAGACTTCTAACGTTTGATAACAAACATTTGAGCAGGTGAGCTGGTACTTCTGTTCAAACTACTGTCCTGTAACCATAAACTAGTAACCCACCCAAGTGTTAGTCATTAAAGAATAGCATATCACTCTTCTTACAACTTCTAAAACTTGCAGAAAAGAAAAATTTCCAGATTCTTGATAACAAACACTTGCGCTGGTGGGCGGGCAGTTTAAACTACCATTTTGTTGTCATAAACTGGAATGAGTGTTAGTCATCAAGAAATCTAATATAACCTCTTATGACTAAGAGAGTTCTAACGCTTGCAGAATTTTTTTTTTCCCAATTATTTGATAACAAATACTTAGAGCAAGTGAGCGGGTTCTTTAGTAGAAACTATTTTTCCGTAACCATAAACTGAAATAATAAATAAATTACAAAATATTATCATTACAATTTTTTGAATTATGTCC
Source organism: Tachinus rufipes (assembly GCA_963932245.1). Taxonomy (NCBI): domain Eukaryota; kingdom Metazoa; phylum Arthropoda; class Insecta; order Coleoptera; family Staphylinidae; genus Tachinus; species Tachinus rufipes. The sequence continues at coordinate 112,675,632 of OZ010741.1, read as the reverse complement.
ATTTAAACTGACTTATTTCTAAGTTGTTACTATCATGTCTTCAAATTTCTATAAGATCTAAAGGGGTTGATTAATGTATATGAATTGTTTACACTTTTTACCTCAATTATAAAGAAGCTCGGCTTGTCAACTTTCTTCAAAACTGTCTACTTTATTGCAGGATTATCTCTGTACTTTCAAAAACAAGTTTTCTTGAATTAAAATGATGCAAGCGTCTTTAGTACACAAAGAAATAAAAATATTAAAATTTTACTAGTTTTTTACAGTTATTGTACTACTCCGCCTGGATTTTGCATTTCAACATAAAATCTGTAACTGCAACCTTGGACAAATTATTACACAGTCTGTGTAAATATATGAGTCTTAGATTTTTGGTCAATAGAAATTACTTTTTTTTATTAAAAGGCGGATTTAGCTACAAAATATATTCAAGCAGTTTGTTTAGGCCAACTTATGTAGCAATCTTTTATTTTAGCAACAACAACAAATCAAATAAAAAAGTTCCCTAGTAACACAAAATAATATGTTATGCCCATAAATATTTTTTTTATTGTAATTAAATAGTTTATATTTTAATTAACTTAATAAAAATAAAACTATAAAATTAAAGATGTAATGTTTTAATAATGAAATGTGAAAATTACTCGTCGATTTTACTCTAATTAAACGTAACACTTTTAATGGCCCATATAAACCCCAATTAATTAAAGCGTTTCGTTGAAAATATTTAAATACGACTTCCCTTTAAGGTCGTTATTTTTATTAATGCCAGTAGCATGAAATTATTTTTTTTCCGGGAGCAATATGAAAATTAAGCGCGTGCTAAATAGGAACAATAAAACAGGCTGACCCTAAGTCAGCTGAAAAAAAGGAAAATTGGGTGCAACATATTAAAAGCATTTCCACGCTAATTTCAGTACTCCAAATATAAGTTTCAGTTTAATTAAATAAAAAAAAGCAGGAATTTAATCATTCTTCTTTTCACATCATATTATAGTGGAGTGAAATTTTTCGGATCCAAAATATATAAGGTTAATTCAATATAAAAGTTTTGCCGCATTTCCCATAGGTTATTGATATTCTTCACAACTAAGTTATCAAGCGAGATCAAAAAAATTGAGGGGAATAGAAAGGCCCAAGAGAACGTTCGGGATGTACAGAAGATTAAAATGAATAGATGTGATCAACAATTCCTCATATGCTCGTGGGGATATGGAGCGATTTTATTTCCTGATCACAATTTTAAATATTTAAGTGCTCAATAAAATATCGAAAGCATCCGGTTTTTTTTTTTTAGAGTGAACGTAAAATATTTATGTGCAGCAATATTTTTAAACATTCACCTCCATTATAAAATAAACCAGTATTTATTTGAACCTTTAAATATTTACTATACTAGAAAAATAAAACATTCACTAGTTAATACTAAAAAAATAAAATATGTCAGTGAATAATTATATTATAAACTTTCATGAAAACACATATAAAAGTTTATGAAAATATTTATAATAAAAATGCGGCTAGGAAATATAATCCAGCTGAACTTTATTGAAGGAGAAACCCGTTAAAAGTTGAATATACGTTTAAAGGCCTCCTTAAAATATGCACTCAGTTTTATTTTTATTTTTTCAGTGCAGTTTTATTTTTCTCCCTTTAACTGGACCGCTTTGCTGAGTACTATTATACACTCAGTTGGGAACATGTCATTTATATGGAAGAACATAAAAATAATTGGTTGAATGAGCAATTTTATATTTAATCAATATTTATTTGTAAAGTTAACTTTGTTATCAATTATAACCTAAGTTGAAATTGAATTACTCAAATTAGAATAGATTGAGTATTTACAATTTTTTCTGTTACAATTTTTTTTTATCACTTTTGGTCCCAAGCCCAGATGCAAAAGAAGAAGGGATAAAAAAGTAACTCATATTTAACAAACCTTAGTTCAGCTGGCCCGGCCAATCTAATTGATATAATATAGTATTTATACAAAGCAGTAAGTCAGCTGGTAACCAGCTATTTATACAATACTATGTACATTTTCAAAATCCTTGTATAATCAAATCAATAATTCTGTTCTTGTTTGTTTACAGTACAATTTGAAACTTTTGAAAGTAGGACAATACAATGCTTATAACTTTTCTAATTTATATAACAAGTACTTATTATGTTTTCATAAATTTCTAAACATAATTAATAAATAGTATAGTAAAATAAAACAAGAACAGAAAACTTAACTCTATATCAATACTTAAAGTGCAATTCAATAATTTTATTAACTATTATTTCGTTATAATTTTTAAAAACTAAAGTTTATAAGTAAGTTGTATTAAAAAAAACCATCAACACTTCTCTTATTTATTTTTTATCCGTTAGTGTCATTCTGTATTTCATGCTCATTAATGTGATTGAGGGGACAATAAAATTAATCCCCGTAAATTATAGTTCTTCGAAAGTCTTTAAGGATTAGCAAGAGACATGCCCGGAGATTTTTATGTCCTTCTTTCTATATATTTATTTTTCCTAATTTCTTCTCGAAAAATACTTGGACAATTTTCAGCAATTTAAGTCAATTTAGTCCGGTAAATTGGTACGTATTTGTCCTAAATCCCGAATTGCACTGAAAGAAATGCGATCTAATGAAAACAGGAAACATAATAAAATAATGTGAGCTTAAAGCAGCTTACTACGACTTGCTAGAAGTATGCTTTCTCCGGTATTATAAATGTTTCTGAGAGAAAATTAAATTTCATTTACATTAGTCATTTATGTTACAACATAATTTATCAAATTGAAACGGATGTTAACTACATTTTAATACAAAATCAAATAAGTACGCAATTATAAATATATTGTAAACAGGAAACTGTATAATTTAATTTTAATTACATCAAATAAATATATATATATTTCTGAATCAATATAATTTTAAATAATATAATTTAGTTATTATTGTAACTAAATTTTTAATAAAATATTACATACATTTTTTCGATATAGATTAAAAGAAATGAATGAATTTATTTCGACTCAAGCTAAATTTATGTGACTTTTCTAAATGTAGTAAGGAGATAACTGACTGGATAAATACGTCTAGTAAAAATCAGATTACTGTACAGTGTGGGGGAGATTAAACTAATGTGAAGTTGAATATATTTAACAACGAATTGGGGAGGAGAAAGACGAATAAAGAGTAGATCGTTTGGATTGTGATTGGGATAAGAGTATGTCAGCCACTAGATAAATGAACATCACATTCAAGTAAGTGGGGAATATGTAAAGGAGAAGGAGATATATTAGAACTCAAGAGAAAGACGTGAATAGAAGGTTGTGATAAATCTATTGTATTATTGTACTAATTATTCATGGAAAATTTTAACAAAAACTGCAGTTGCAGTTCGTTTTATTTTATATAATAGTTCGTACAGTTTTATTGAATGCTTTACTATAGCATACTCCAATTGAATATTTATCAGTTTAAACAATAACGTTTGTTTGCACACTGTAAAAGAAGTATTTACGCCCAATAATAAGAAATGTAAGTAAATATGTAAAAAAGTTGGATTTTTTGAAAGTAGCAAACAATCTGAGCTAATGACTCTTAGTCATTAGTAATTATTAATTTTTGTATATTAAGTTTAGAACAACAATCTGGTAATTTAGCATTTTTTTTATAAACTCTCAAGACTTAGACTCTACTTAGTTATTTAGAATCTTTGCGAGTTGTTTCTCAACAGGTTTAGCTTCGGATACTTTAAAATAATAAAACCTTCCATACCACACTTAAAACAGCAAAACTTATAAAGTAAACCTAGTTTGTAAAAATTATAAAACCTTAAATTTGTCTATGGCACAATACGCTGATAGAATTCTATATACACTAGGTCTGGCTAGACTGACAACTGCTAGATAGCACAACATTATTTTTTTTATCTTAATTTAACTTTTCAAAGCAACAACAGTTATTTAGTAAATGTGATTTCAAGAAACTCAAACTGCAACTAGTAGATCAGTTGTCAATTTTAAGGAGAAGCCGTTTAAAACTTTCCAAAACCGGGATAACTCAAATGTAAGAAACCCATGTTATTATCAGAACTTTGCGTTTGACTTTTGTTTTGTCTTACAAATAAATGTTAATAGTAAATGTTTTCACTGAAGTCTGCCAGATAAAACTCAAATGTCAATAATCCCTACACCATGTGTCTGCTTATCAAATAAATCAACTGCTAAAACAAACAATTAGGCTATAGAAATATAGTACCGTATGCCAGTCACAAGTTCTACACTTCGTTTTTACCAAATTATCACTAAATTTTTTATCCTATTTACAAACAAATACTGCTTTACCAAAATTAACGTTAGTAGTCTTCTTGGTACTGCAAGAAGATATCATTTTTTTTCAAAGAAAAATTCCGTTCAAAGACAAAAAAGTAAAAACCCACGCATTGGCTTCTTTAACTTAATAATTTTTTAACACAATTTTTAACTTTCTTTTATTAATGTTTTTGTAAATTTTCGCCAGTTTACTGATACAGTCATCAATGTCTTTTAAAAACTAGTAGATTTGGTCACAACAAGGACTGCAAATCTCTAATTGCTATCACATACAGCAGCTCATCTTTCAACAACCAACTAACATCCGTTTAACAAATACAAAAAGCGCGCAATATCACATATCAGCAAAAGTCAAAAGTTTTTCCAAAAAAATTTCTGAGAAACCACAAATGCATCAAATAAATTGAATTAACCTCGTTATTAAAACATGGAAAGTGTTTTTTCTGCCAATACAAGCTTAACCTTAAATTAAAAGTATGCGCACTCAAGTCGCTTTTATTAGAAAATTATTTTGAGATCTTCCAGATTAAATAATGCGCAAAAAACAAAAAAAATGTTTGACCAAAATTAACACTCATCCAATGTGTTAACTAAACTGTACACTATAAAACACCAACAAATAGTTAACATAACCTTTAGGCACTAGCTCAATATGAACCAAAACTCTATTAAAAAATGTGTTACTTCACAAATTCAGAAAACTTGGCCATGGCCACACTTATAGAACACTGTTTGATTTATCAAGTTACTGGACTTTGCTACTAACGTTAAACAACCTATTAATCACAAAAAGTAAGCAAGATAAGTTAGTAACTAAACTAAATTAAAAGTTTATCCAATTTTTGGCCTGTATTTATGACAAAACATAACTGCTAACTATTTTATTTGTTGAATAGCCGTCTAGTTACTAATGCAAAAAAAAACTTTAAGAACAATCATAAAAACTTGATCAATTGCAGATTCAATTCTTAATTATGTAAATGTAAATTGATTGAGTTATTTTAAAACATACAAAGTTTAATATTAACTTATCAATTTCTTCATCTTCTTATCAAAATCTTTACGGCATGTGGTGACGATCCGTCATTCCTGATCTCGCTGTTTATGTAAGACTTATGTCCAGCTGTCCCTCCATTGCTTTAAAGGTCTACCAAAAGGTCTCTTAGTAAATGTTTTGCCATCTTCTACTATCTTTGCTAAGCGGGTATTGTCCATTCTTGTTAAGTGTTCATTCCATTTATCTTGCAATGTCCGGTGTGTTGCATTTGTTTCTAATATCTATGTTTATTTTCGATCCATCAGAGTGTATTTTGCTATTGTTTGTAGGGTCTTCATCTCCACAGTTTTTAACCGTTTCTTTGTCTCTGCGGTGCCGGCTCTTGTTTCCGCTGCAAATGTGAGTACGGGTCCAACACATGCTTTGTATATTCTAGATTTACTCTGAGTTGATATTTGTGTGTTCTTCTATATTGATCTGCACATTGCGCCTAAGATTTTGACCGCTTTGTTAACCTACTTCTGAAGTCCGTCTTATGAATCTACAATAATGATGGCGTCGTCAGCGTAGCAGACAATTTTGACGACTGTCTTTTTTAGTTTGTATCCGTGGGTTACTCAACCCAGACATTCATTAATGTTGCCCATTAGCAAGTTAAATAGTTGAGGGCTGTTGTCCTATCGTATTCTTGACTTGATCTTTGTTTCTTCGTATGTTTTAGTTGTAGTAGTAGTATCTTATTGTATATGTTTAGTTGTTTAATCGTCTGTATTTCACGATAGAAAATCCAATGCATTTTTAAGGTCGACAAGCAGAGGTAGGCAGATTTATTGAAATCCAATGTTTTGTCCGCAATTTGATAAACCACATAAATGACGTCTGTGGTTGAGCGTTTTTTTTTCGGAATCTTTGTTGTGATTATCTTTATGAATATGTCAAGCTGGAAGATACATCAATAATTATTTGGATTGTCTAGTCTACCTCTCTTATGAAATGCAATGCTTGTGCTCTGCTTTTATTCTTAGAGTACTTGCGTAGTCAAAAAAATTTTAGTGAATAGGTTTTTTAGTTGTTCCGCACAAGTAGATGTCATCCATATTAAAAAAAATGTTTCTGATGTTATTTGTGTCCGGTGCTTTTGTTTTTAAGAGTTCTTATATGCTGTTCCTACATCCTCTGTCGTGATATGTTCTAGTATTTAAGTATTATCTGTGTATTAATAGTTTGCTCAGTTCGTTCTTTTCCTGTAAGTACAGTTGCGGTAGGAATAACCCACCTGCAGTATAAAATCACAAATTACTCGCATGACCGTTGAAGTTACATAGCGATAAGAAATACAACCACCAATCGAATTCGCGCCATCAAAAAAGAATATTGGGAAGAATTTAGCAGAGAGGTAAAAAGTAAATTATATAAGATTTAAAAGCTTTTAAGAACTCTAAGAAAGGAGGTCAATGAAACAGTGCAGATAAGCACCACCAAAACGTAAAAACTGAGTCAATTCCTAACGCAACTTATTAATTTATAAAATCTAATAATTTTAAACCGTAACAAACCCATTTTTGTAAGAAACCCCATCTTTACTAAGCAGAAACAAGAAAAAACTTTCCAACTTTTACCTCACAAAACAAAAACAGATTAATTAAAATTTTGATTTTAAAACCAAAGTAAAGTCCAAAAAACAATGACTAACTACTTAACTTAAAAGAATCTCTAAAGTGAGCACTTTAAAATCTTGCTGTTCTAATTAATATAAGTATGTTCCAAAGCAGTAGTTAACTACTCAACTTAAAAAAAACTCAAGACTGTTGGGCATGTAAAAACCCAAAGCAGTAGTTAACTACTTAACTTAAAAAAAACTCAAGACTGTTGGGCATGTAAAAACCTTGTTTAACCTATGACTTGGTTCATGAAGTGTTTTCTATTTTAATAAGTGTTTTTGTATAGTCGCATACACAAAAAATCATTCACACAATTTTTCTTTTTTCTCATTGTACCATTAATCATTAATAACAAAAAAAAACCTAAAATATAAATTTAAAAACGTTCAGCTGGATTAAATACGAAATACGTTGGCTGGCTTTAAAAACTACTACCAAGCAAAAAAACTGCCTCAAAAATTGCACAATTCAGTATAATTTCAATACACTTGTAGGGAATACAAAAATCCGTAAGTTTGCAATTCTCAAACGTCTTCAATATCAAATTCTTTGCCAACTTTTACGCAAGTTTATACCTACAATCCCAAATTTAATCTGGCTTTACGGAAAATAGAGTTGCTCTGCCGGAATTTTGGAATAAAATAGTTTTATAATTTTTTTTTTTATTTTTGGTATCAAAAGTAGGGTATTATATTCAAAGTTCAAGTCTCCAGGTCGGAATCGAGGATATCAAATTTTCGAAAAATTTGTAATTTTCCTATTTTCCGCAAGATTTTTTGGAAAACCAAACGGAATTGTGTTTTACGGAAAATTTTCTATAAGATACACCTTTTTGAATATAATTTTTGACTATTTTTTGCTTATTTACAGCAAAAAATTTAAAGAAGACACAATATTCCTAAAAAATTTAAATGCCGCCATTTACACTATATTGCACCTAGAGATCTAAAATTTTAGAAGTCATTATATTTTGGTAGCGCATATCGATGAAGGGCCGATTGTCCAAACTATCGTGGAATTACCCATTTTTATTTATTTTAATTTTTTTTATCTGGTAACATTAAGCCCCATACTACTTACAATTTTTATAGATGGTATGTTTACGTTTTTTTGTCCGTTTTTGAGTAAAAATATTATTTTTATATTTGCTTTGGATAACTCTAATAAATTTTATATTTATTCTTCTACTGTTAACTTTTCTTGAATAGTTTTTTGAAACTTTGTCACATTTTTCTTTCCAAATCTATAAACGCAAAGTATGCTTTATTTTAAATTTTTGTATTATTTGCTTTTGTAGTCAATTGGATTTCTTGAGCATATTTTCTTTTGCAAATCCGTATTCATCAATTTCTGCCAAATACAAAAGCTTATAAAACTTCCATTTATGCCACCGTTATCACGATTGGCACCATTATAGTCACAAAGAATTTCTCATAGATTTGTGTTAAAAACGCCAAAGACATATTTTTTTTTTATTTGAACCAATATAACAAACAAAACAAAAAATAATATTAAGCGCACTAATACCACCAAAAAAAAACAAACCTTAATTAGAAAATATATAAAAAACATTGAAACAACAAAATGTTCAAAAACCTGTTATAGAAAAAACTGAACAAGTTTATAATAAAATGACAAGAAGAGCACTGGCCAAAATAAGTTTATAGATAATAAACAAAATTAATAGTCAACAAAAAAAGAAAAAGTTTAGAAAATAAAAATTTGCAGCAATAATAAACATCAATGAAAAAAAAATTGAAAGTATGAGAATAAAAGGAATAATGTTTGATAGTTTAGTAAAAAGTATGTTATTGTACGAAGTGGAAATTTAGAAGTGAAAAAAGCAAAAAAAAATAGAAGCTTTTTGTGCAAAATACTGAAGATGGGTATTAAAGGTAATCAAAAAGACCCCAGCATACATACTGTAACGGAACGAGTTAAAAAAGATAAATTAAGAGTAGAAGCAAGAAAACGTGCAATGAGATATAAAGAAAAAGTGAGAGAAAAAATTGAATGTAAAATATTACAAAAGGAAGAAAAAGGTAAAAGAAAAACGCGGAAAAATGGAAATATGCAGAGAAAAATATTTTAACAGAAATGGATATACTAGTGAGAAAATAGAAAGATTGAAAATAGATAAAAGTATGTGGAAGGAAATTATGATAAAAGATAAAGTTATACAAGTGCAAAAACGTAGATCACGGATAAAAAAATCTAAGTACAACTCAAATTATGTTCATATCATAACGGATGCACTACCAAAATACTTAAAAAAAAATAAATAAATTCAGATGTGAAAATTTTGGATAGACGAGGAAAATAAAATGTGTAAGATGGGTTACAACTACAAATTAGGGAAAACTTAGAACTTATGTTAAAATAATGATAAGTTGTAGAATTTTAAAGCCCAAAAGACAAAAAATAAACATTTATACTTTATACAATAAAGAATAATATAAAGTATGGTTTGTCCATGATCAAAATTATATAAAAAAAGTAATTATTCCAGGTGCCCCGACTACACAATCAGCATATCATTAAACTCCTACACAAGTTGTACTTAATGATTTATCAACTCAACTAAATAAAATTAAAATTAGCATTTTTTACCAACCTGGTTTAAGCAAGCAAAATAAAATAATTAATGTTTGTAAATATGTTTGTCGCAGAAACCATACCACAAAACCACCGCAGTAAACAAATTCACAAATAAATTACGGCAGAGTACAGAGTAAAGGAATAGATCTCATGACCTTGCACATAAGAAGAATAACTAGTACCGTTGGTACTCTGTCTCATATTTTAATAAAGATATGTGCGTGAAACTATTACAAGTGTAATCAAATAATAAAACACAAATTTAATTAATAAACTAATATACATAAACTGATTTATTCCACCATACTATAATAGAAACATTCAACTATTTTATACACCACACCTGAGATTTAATACCATATTCCCACATTTACCACAGCAAGCATTCAGTTTTATTTAAAACATCAACTTTTAATGCTTACTATTAGAATAACTTTCAATTTCCAAACAATTCTATTATTATTATTATTATTATTATTATTATTATAATAAAATATTCATTTTTATTCTGATACTATTATTAGAAACTTTGTTGTTTGAGTACTTTCATTACATCTAAAATTGAAATTAAGCCATAAAACATAAAATATTTTCGCATACCAATAATATTATTTTCTAGATTAAATGCTGTTTTCCCAAATTGAATTGATATGTTTACAATGAAATAACATTCGTGTGGATATGTAATAAATTTTCTATTGAGAATTGGCTTAAACTTTAACGTAATATAATGTAATAAAAGGTTTCAATCTGATATAACCGAAAGGCATCGTGTAATATGTCAGAGATATGGTCTTTCCGTTTGATTCAGGAACCACTAAACGGATTTAATATAATTGTTGCGTGCACATTGCCGTCATCTACATTGCTAATACTAAATGCCTTATAAATCTAGACTAACTGCTCTTACTGTGCGGACCGCCCGGTTTATCTAGTAACCATAACGTACAAATTGCCCGAATCGATAGGATATTTATTTCATTAAGGGGATCCACCCCTATAGCGTCCAAGCATTACACCATAAATATATTTCGCCTTATATTTAAAAAAAGAAACGAACCAAGTTCTTGCCCATCAATTTGCCACCGGCCACGGATAATACATAAACTTCAATATACCGTGAAACGGCGCGGCTAAAAATGACAACGATACTTATGAAACGGCCGGGAGAAAATTGACCTGCGAAAAAAAGCTGACATAAACGCGGGCGACCAAACGACATCTCCCCCCGCGCAAAGTTTGCGGAAAGAAACGATTTTTCCGGGGATACGGATAAGGGTGTTTTATAACACTGAATGGGGATGATATGGTGTCTCAGTTTTGTAGTAATGTGATGGGTTTTCTGCAAATCTACCATATATTTTGCGTCCAATCAAATTAACTTGGAAAATTTATTATTTAAATAATGGAAGTAAAAATATTATTCTCATTATAATATAATTAACAAAATATGATAATAAATAAACAATTAATTGAATGAAAATCATTATTAGTTATTGTGAATAATATTTATCATATTTCAATTATAATACTGCAAACGTGTAAAGGTCATTAATTACTTCATTAATCCTAGTATTTTAGTGTTAATGTTTGCGTCGTCCCCTCTTAGGTCACTCAATGTATTTATATAAAAACTTAGACATGCAGAACATATTTATTAAAAGCTCTGAATAGATACTAAAGAGAATTGTTATATTGTCTATATATAACAGATCTTAAGCACCAATAAAACAAAAACTTAAAATATATGTTTTTGCTTAAAGCAGTTGAATTACTTCTGGAGTTTTTACTATTTTACCTACACCCAACCCTTCAATATGGTTGCTATGCATCGTGTTAAGTAAACTTTCAAAAAACTTATTTCTGATCAATTTAAAACAGTTTTATACTTTGTTCTTGTTTTACAATTTTAATTTTTTTTGTACTCACAGCCTACGTTTTTTTAAGTCAGTAAAGTATTTTTCATTCAAAAATCTATTATTGATCTAAAAGTCTACTTAACCGTTTTCTAGTATTATAAGAATGCTTTATCTACGTTAAAACAAACTCATATGATATACATGCAGACCATGATTCTTATTTTAAATTTTATGCTACTGTGTATTTAAGTAATAAAAATATTAACCGTAAATTTTAATAAAAATAGTTTTGAAATTATTTGATTTAGATACATTTATGGGTAATGCCACGGAAATTTGGACAATTGTCCCCACATTGATATCACCGATTTTGATCAAATTTTGTACACATGTTTGACGTACCAACATATGTCGATTTTTTTAAATTTTAGATTTCTATACCAAATTCAAATCCACGCTAAACTAAAAGTATATAAACAAAACCGCGTGATAAGCACGTGAACACACGCAAGCCTCCATGCGATTGGTCGTCAGCACGGGGCTTGGCTGCTCAATCCAGATCCCATTAAGTAAGATTTTATTTATTTAGCTGTGCACGTGAACAATGCGTGTATTTGGTTACTTCTATTCCAGCGTGTTTTTGAATTTGGTATAGGTGCAATAAAAAATGGCGGCCATTTTAATTTTTTAGGAATATTTTGTCTTCATTCAGTTTTTATGCTGTAAATGAGCAAAAAATAGTCAAAAATCATATTCAAAAGGATGTATGTATCTTATAAGAAAATTTCCGGGTAAAATGAGAAAATTACCATTTTATTGAAAATTTGATGTTTTAGATTCCGCTACACTTTAAGACTTAAAATTTGAATATGATACTCCTAAAACATAGTAAGTACTTTTGATCCCAAAAATTAGAAAAAAAAACTGAATTTGCTTGCCCTAAGGTAAAATATAACACATCATTGCTAAAAATGGGTTACTTTAAAGGATTTTCCCTAAATTTTTCGTAATTTAAAATTTTCCGGCTTTTTTCAAAAGAATTTTAGAAGACGGACATAAAGATTTCGTTCTAGGAATAATTTCCTTTCGATCGCCTTAATTCAATTTTTTTTTACTATTCAACATGCGTATTCCTTTCTGTATTTCTCACAAATTAAAAAAAACTCACACAATTTTAATATAGTTTAATTTAGATTTTTACGTTTGTTACTCTAAGATTGCAGAAACACGTAGCAATAAGTTGCACTTTCCTGTTTAATTTGCATAATTAGCTTCTTTATGAAGTTTTTATTTTGTTAGCTTTAAGACAAAAACAATTTTCTTCAATAAAGTGACGATTACATATTATACTACTTCAAACATAATGTAAGTAGCTGCAGTGCCGTAACTAGCTTCTGATGCGCTCGGTGCGAAAGTGCGGGAGCACCGACGGCACCGCCCTAGTTACGGCTGCAAATACTGTCAAGAGCAAACAGGCTATACATGTATAAAAACACAAGGTTTACAAGCTTGATTACGTTACAAATTACGCAAACAAGTCTCTTTTGTTGTCAGTTTTGCAAGAAGAGAACCGGTATTAAAAAAAGTCCGCTGTTAGTAGTTAGTAGTAGTTAGTTTATAACCGTAAAATCTTCTTAATACTCTAAATTATGGTATAATTTCCAACGCCAAGTCTAGTTAGTTATATGACTCAATAATTACCTAGTTTACGTATGAATACTGGTAAAAATGTCCTCAGAGGTCGAGTGCGCTTAGCAAACATATGAAGCGGGCTCATAGCATGCAGGTGTTAGTGCAACTTAGTTAGAAACGTATTCGCAAGTGTTAAATGACACACAGTTGTGTGTGGAATGCTGTGAGTCTACGTTGGCCTTAAGTAGGTTGCAAACCTCCATTGCGGTCGTCATTGTCGGAGAATATTACTGGTCATAATTAGTGAAATCCCAATGTACTATCAAATCAACCATCGCTAAGTTGATCAATTGTATATTGGGTTTTCAGTAATTGTAGAAACAGCTACGGCAGAGAGCAAAAACTCGTAGGTTGCAAACAAACCAATAGTTATTGGTAATTCTGCTGGTGCTGTTGTCGGATATTGTTTAGCGGAGTCAGTAAAAATTGCTGAAATCAAATCGTAATGTAAAATGTCATTAAAGTAGCTTTGATATAATATGATAAATTAGGTTAATACTGACGCTGTTTGCTAGTCACTTGTTTTGCAGCTTAAATTTGAAATATTTACACCTTTTGTCGTGCTCGTGTTAGTCGGTTGATGCTCTGTACAAAATCAATTTTCCCCCACTTACTTAAATCCGGCGTCTGATGTTAGAGTTGTAGGTTCCGTCTTTAAACTCTATCTTAACGACCTGCAACCCGCAGGTCGTTAAGATAGAGTTTGACAAGTGACATGTAATCTTATGCCATCTTCTCGCTGTAGTAATAATTTGTATGGACCCATCTATTTGTTGTTTAGCCCATTTGACCATTCTCGTATTATCATAGGTATTCCAATTTATTGTCGTTTTTAGTTGTTACTTGTTTTTTGTTTAGTTTGTTAAAAAAAGTGATATTGGAAATTTTTCTTAGACTAGTTGCAATTAAAATTTGCTAATGTCAGAAAGTTATCCCAATGTTTGTAAAGCTATTCCTATCTTAAAGTGCAAGTACTTAATATTTATTTTTATTTTTGTGTACTTATGTTGTATATTTGGTAAAATATTTGATTCTTTTTGGGTAACCTTATTAGAAACTCGGTAATTAACAAAAAAGCGCAGGTTGTTGTCTTTTTTTTACTATTACGGCTAGAGCACAATTACTACTAGTGCTATGCTCAATAACGTCATTTGTCACTAACTTTACCACTCGTGGTAAAAATCATTGCCTTTTCTTGAGATCGTTCAGACTTGGGTAGTAGATTAAGCTTTGAAAAACTATAGGAAATTTCCAGACTAATTGTATTAAACCCAAAGTATATTTTAGCAGCTTAATTGCTTCGTGTAAAACTGTTAGTAGAGCTTAATGTTCTTTATTTTGTATCTAATATATTGCACATGACAGAAAAATGACACAACTAAAATAATTTTTGCAACTCAAAAATGACACTGATTTATAAATACAAATAAAAAATAGCAACACAACTGCCTTCTAGTGGAAATAAATTTAAGCTAGAAATATGTCGCATTTCTATAACGATAAAGCAAATACTTGTGACATAACGTAATATTCTATAGCCATAAACGGACACATGTCTTGGCACATTTGCATGCAGCAAGTAAAGTGGCACATTTACTTGTAGCAAGCGACCTACTCCATAAACGCCAAGCAAACGATTTATCTGTCGTCCTGGGGTGTCACAAGTAAATCCGCCTGTTTATGGACGTTTGTAATGATTTGCACGACAGATTAGCGTAGCTTTTGGCTATCTAAAAATTTCAAAAAATCACAAGCCATTCCAACTGCACGTGTAATAGCTATCCATAGACACATTTTGCGGCTCATTTGCATGTGGCAAGCATTTTTACGACCTACAACATAAACATGTACGCCAATCAAACGATTTATCTGTCGTTCTGGTCTGTCACAAGTAAATCGGAGAGTTTATGGACGTTTCTGACGATTAGCGCTCTTGGCTCTCTGAAAATTTCAAAAAATCACAAGCCAGTTGGCACGAATTCTCTATCACTTTGGCTCGCCGCATGCAAATGTGCCAAAAAATGTGTTCGTCTAAACTAAAACTTTTACGCCATGTAGCGTGCAAGTTAAGATATGTTGCCTCATATGCATGGCTCGTGATATGGCACGCTAAGTCAGCAATAAATGCAAGGATTTTCCATCACTTTGGCTTGTAAAAACTACGATAGCATGGTAGTCTATCAGTCAAAAGTTGTCTTAAATTTTTTTTTTTTTTGATATCTAACGTAGATATTGGTCGTTACTTTGCCAGTAGTCTGTAAAAAAGTTGTGAAGTCAACTTGTATTATAGCCCTTATAAATAGTTTTATTATCGGTAACCGTATCCTAATAAAGTTGTTACTCGTCTCTGAGTCTACTAATGCTTCTTCATGTTTTTAATTATGTGTAATGAGGTACGTAGTGCTTTTTAACCGCTCTGACGCAGTTTATTTTGATGCTGTTTTTTGAGTGTAGTTGCTTTACGTACAAACATTAATAAACATATATATATATATATATATATATATATATATATATATATATATATATATATATATATATATATATATATGAGTTGGTTGATTAATGTAAGTTCAGTACATAGTTTTTGGTTACATGCAAAAACAGTTATAAAATCACAATTTTTCTTGCAAATTTAGTAGCTGTATTTTGTATTTAGTAATCTGCTCTTAATGTAACAAGCAAAACTAATTTGAAAAAATGCAATATTTAATGTTGATTCTGGATCATATAGGTTAAATACTGTTTCTTTGAGTAAAGTAAAAAAAAATTAGAAATTATAATTTTGTTACAAATCATGTTAGATAAACAAATCTAGCAAAAGCAGTGGAACAAACAACAACAAACCAGGAATCATCTAACAACGGACAACTCACAAAAACACCAGTTACATCAAATCCAGCACTAAATTTTTATGGGCAATGACTTTTCTGCATTGCCCAAAGCCTACACTACAGTCTTGGATCTACCAACAAATTATTGGACCAAGAAAACACCAAAAAAGACCTCCAGCACCCACCCAACCTTAACGCGAGACACTCTACGTACTGTTTCCTTGTACCAACACTCTTCAACCCTCGTGCCGAGACACATTTTTTTACACTTAAAAATAAGCGGTATTTTGTTAACGGTTTCACATACACTAACATTAACTCACAAACGCTTCAGCCGGGCAAAAAATATTAACAAGAACAGTTATAACTCTAAAAAAATGACAATTTCTATTAAATAAAAGAAAACAAAGTTACAGCAACTTTTCAAGAAATTTAAGGTGAAGTCCAGCTAAACCTGAAAAACTATTACCAAAGATTAACACAAATTGTTGTGTATATACACCAGCCGCTAAACAGACAATTTTCGGGCGAACCATGCCTGGCACAGACACTCTCCGTACACCGCAGTGCCATCTAACACTTAAGTGCACTCAAATTAAAACTACTTGCTAGCGTAAACACCACGTAGTCAACTCCACAACGCCGTAGAGTAAAACCATCCATGTCCCTTAAAAAAACTCCGTCTTAACCAATAGATTTGTCGTTGTTTGCTTTGTAAGTTTATACAACATTTTCTAATCTTTTGCCGGATATTTTTCATAATTTATCACCTGTTAACTATCTTTGATTGAATTACTAAACATGTTATTAATATTAATGCTTTTGCTACTTGTGAGTAAATGATTATAATAATACTGATTACAAGAAATTCT
This sequence comes from Tachinus rufipes, assembly GCA_963932245.1. Lineage (NCBI taxonomy): Eukaryota > Metazoa > Arthropoda > Insecta > Coleoptera > Staphylinidae > Tachinus > Tachinus rufipes. The sequence continues at coordinate 112,658,781 of OZ010741.1, read as the reverse complement.
TTTTCTATTTATATGATTTGTATATAATAGAAATAAAGTATATTATTATTATTATTATTATTATTATATCTACATTATCTATTTTAAACTTCTAACAACGTTTTTAAAAAAGTACAGACCAATGACAATACGTAACCACCAAAATCTGCACCTACATGTCAATTTTTTGCATATTTACTTCTGATATATGTTATGATTTTTTAGACGCACAAAATTTTAAATTATTAATATTCTATCAAAATGTTTTAAAAACTTGTATAATATAAATCAAAAATTTGTATGAAAGTTGGAGTTATGTATCACTGCATTATAGTAGGTTATAGATGACAACTGAACCTTATACTAAAAAAGAAAACATCCTATTAGGAAAAAAAATTAACTAGTGCTAATATAATAGCCTAACAAGGTCATTAGGCCAATGTGCCTTTTAAACACAATAAAAAAAAATTATAAAAAATTATTTGCAAAAAGTTCAGCAATGAGACTTCAGAAATGCTTTTAACATTGCCTCCTAAAGGATTATAATAAAAAAATTTAAAAAACGTAAAGTAACTCTGTGCCTAAAAAGGCTAATAAGTAGTTTTTAGGATAGATCCATAATCAACAAAAACAAAACAAAAAAAACACAAAATTACGTTTGCAGTTACACAAAAGAGAAACTGACCAGACTAGTAAACTTAGTGTTAAGACAAACAAACAAATGAATAACCAAAAAAACAAGCTAAATCTCGCAAAAGAAATAACAAAATCAATACTACTAATAGCTAGAAAAGACGTAGAAAACATGAAATTTATGCTTAATAAATCCAAAGTAAAACCTAAAGATACCACCCAGTAAACACAGTTACGTTTAAGATACGTTTATATTTGGTATTACACCTAAGTGTAATATTTGTTTATTTGTTAAGTATATTATACGGAAAAATGTCCGGCGACTAAACGGATATATCTCGTATATTTAGTGTGTAATATACGTACCCGTTATATGTATTTTAAACGTGGATATTCAACGTAAAAAATGCGTTAATATATAATAAAAATATTTGTATATTTTTCAATTAAAATACACGTGTATACGTGTATTATTGGTTATACTTTATCCGGCAATTAAACGTGTATTTTTGGTATATTCTTGGCATCACTTTTTGGGTCACCCATCCAAGTTGTGACCGGAGCGAGCGTTGCTTAACTTTTGTTAGCGCTGGTAATCGTACATGCCCTCTCTGCCGTACTGCCTACTCTCTCGTATATAGAATAATGTAAAATATGTACCTGTTATACAAATAAAACCTAATATTTAACATAGATATTTAAGAACATTACAATGAAATTAAAGATCCATTTTGCTTTTTCAACCAGTCTTTTGGTGGCATCTGAAAAATATACTGTGTGTATTTCCACAGCTTCATATGAGACACATATGGTAATCTTTATTTCAAATAACTTGACTAGTATGCTATTTGTATTTATAATACTATATATAACAATAGCAATCAATAATATTAAATTTAAATTGAAAAAAAAAAATTAATGTTACTGTAATGGCTATAACTGCATTGTACAAAGAAAAGAATGGTGCACCTGATAAGTTATTTGAAACACAGATGTCATTGCATTACTTTAGATTTAACATTTACCACAAATTAGGTATTTCATCTTAGTACTCTTAAACCTGCGCTTCCAGTTCAATTAAACAACACTTCAACACTGTTGTCTAACAACAAACAACAAACAACTTGAAACTGTATCGGCTAACGCAAGTAATATTACGTGCACATTATGGTTGATAAAAAATAAATAAAATTAATGAAATGATAAATCATGCATCTCAACATACACTTTGCGAACTATATTCACGCGTTCGGGTAGCCTCGGGCGTACGAACATCAAAAACAGAATTGGTCGGCAAACCAAACCCAGAAATAATAAACGTTAAATATACGTAGATATATATGCCGATTATTTATACAAGTATTTCATTGGTTAATATACGTATATTAATCAACGGATAAAAATAGGAAAATTTTAACGTATAATATACAAATATACATATCTTACGCGTACAAGAAATGTATATTATACAAATAAACATATACCATATACGCTTTTTATACCATATATACGTGTAATAAACTTATATTATCTAAACTTGTGTTTACTGGGCATCAAATACCTGAGTATAACACTGGACAAGTATCTGAATTTTTGAAAGCAAGTCTAGATAGTGGCCACTACAGCAAAAATGTAGGCGCATCCCTAGTAAGGATTACGCTAAGGATAAAATAGACCGGCTAAAATAAACAAAACTGTTGTGTTGCGCTGCAGAATCAATATTTTTGTACGGGGCCAAAGTATAAATAGAGACCACAAAATATCAGTAGTATCAAGACATCCTAGAACAAACCCAAAGAAAACCCTAAAGATCTGCAAGAGATACAGACCTATTAAAAAAAATCTACTTGGTTGTAGCTAAAACAATCCTCATCACCCTCCTAGCAAAAAGAAAGATTTGTAATAATTGGATAAATAACCGGTAAAAAACGGTAAATAAACAGAACGTTTTTCAAATGCCAAGAGAAATGGGATAAGAGTAAAAAGGGCATCTGACAGAGAAGCTTACTATTTTAAAATAGAAGAGAAGGAAGCATGGCCAGCTAGGCTATTGTTTAGTGCAGTTTCTCACATCCGTAAGATGTATAAATATTGTAAATAAATGCTGATGTATATAAATAAATTATAAAAACAAATTGAACAGATGATAGAATAAAGTTGTGCCAAAGACAGCAAAAAAGAACACCGTAGTATACTACAAAATGCAAAAATACGCAAATACCGTATACCATGGTTAGAAAATGAAGAGTTTTAGCCGGTAAGAGTCCGGCACTACCTAAAATGGAAAGAACTATTTGTAGTAAAATGCAAGAAACTGTTTCAATGTGCAGTGTTTGTCTTTTATAAATCAAACATTTTTGTAACAAATTAAAACTATTTAAAAAAATAGGTTGAGTTTTCACAGTTTTCACAGTTTTCACAGTTTTTTAGTAAAATGTAAAATATTGTATAGTAGCGTTTTTTTTTAATTTTGTTTTCTCTTGTAATACAACGCAAATAGTACAAAAGCAATTTGACACTATTTCAAAAATGCAGTAATTAATGTAAATTTGATTTTTTTGTAAAAATGTCTAAAGGAATAAGTTTACACTAAAAAACAATAATTCCAATGCCAAAAAACCGTATTCAAAGTAAAATTGCTAAAATAACACAAAAAAAAAGTAATACAAAAACTAGCTATAAAAAATAGTCCTGCGTGCCCTGGACAAAGGTGACCACTTAGTAAATGTTATGATTTATGTACAATTAACTTAAATCATTAATCAATAAATAAAAAAAAAATTAAAAAAAAAAAGTGATAGTTATAAAAAAAAACTTTGGTCTGTAGTTTAATATTCACTATGTACAAGCTAAATCACTTGATTTCGCATCAACATAAATATGTCACTAACCCTTAAACCTCTCAAATTATCTTAAAACTTCCAAATCGCAGTAATTCTTTTCTAACCTCATCCAATAAAACAAAAATCTCCTTCTACAACAATATAAATCTGCTGCGTTTTCTTTACCAATATCTAGTCAATTACAAAAAACTTAAAAATTTATGTTACTTTTCAAACTATTGGTTTTCAATCAATAAATATTTATATAATAACTAATCAATTCAAAATAACTTGAAAAATATTGTCATGTACGTAGACAAATTAACTTAATTAAAAAAAATTGTTGTTTCTATTATTGTTTGTATACTATTTGTTACTAATATTACAATTTACTTAATAATATTTACCCATGGCCAATTATTGGTAGCAATGTCCGTTATGATTTCTATTGAGATACATTTCTCCTAAAATAAAAATACAAGAGTTGCTAATGGAATTTGCGCTTTTTAGATGCAGCGGAAATAGAGAATGTTCGCGTTGAAATTACTTCTGATTAAAGTTTCGCAGAGAGCGGACTAGTTTTTAATGTATCCCCATTTATATATGCCCTGTTTTGCCCAGTTAGCCGAGCTACAAGTTCTAAGTTTTCCGCAAAAATTAATCCTACTTTACACAAGTAAAAAAATAAAACTTATTCAACTAATTTAATAAAACTATTTAATTAAAACAGTGTTTTTAATCAATAAAATATAACTGTATATTAGTAGCAATAATATTTCTAATATTTCGTTCAATTGCTTCCTTTTCGCATTAAGTATGCAGGAAATGTAAATGAAAATTGGTGTACTTCCTCGGAGGAAGCTCATTTCCCTAGAAAATTATGTTACAAGGCTCAATAGTATTGTACAAATAATATAGCGGCGTAGATAAAGTAAAGTTTTGTATTCAGAACAAACTGAACAATGGCAAGAATAAAAATTGCAATTCTAGGTGTAATATTCTCAATTGCCTAGCAGTTATAGAAATACAAATTCTAATAATGCAAGTTTTTCTTATCGTGAACAATTTTAAAAGTATTATTATTGTGCAGTTAAGTAAATTTTGTGTATATTCTGTTAGCTGAATAAATATTCGTACATACCCTTCTGCAACAATTGAATTTAATTTAGTTATCAACGCTATTCTACTGCTCTTATCTATAACATCCTATTACTAAATTAATTATACCACAATTTTAATACGATATCAGTTTATTATTTGTTTAGGTAGTTTCGGTAGAACCTTCCCGCACACATCTAAAGTTAGTATTATTAATTAATATAATGACCCCTTGTTAGACCTTCACTTCGGATTTCATTATTTATATTTACCGCGGCATTAAATCTCGGCTAGCTTTATAACATAATCATAGCGGAAAATATAGCCCTAATGTCTGAACAGTATTAATACCCACATATAAAAGCACCAAGTATCAATCAAAGTTACGTTAACAGATTTCTCACTCAATGTTTTTTTACGGGAGTGTATTAAGTCGATTAATAGGGATGTGAAAAAACAGATTACCAATGATGGGTAATAAACATGATTAGGTATTATGGCGTATGATTTTTCTCATAGACACACCTTTATGGAATGATAAAATATTAATATTCAGAAACATATAATAAATTAAATAATTAATAAGCCATCATGCGAACATGCTATAACAAATATAAAATATATTTTACAAATCAAACTTAAATAAAAATAAAACGATTTGTTGATTGGTGCATGATGATATGTGCATGCAATTTGGAAAGTAATATTTCTACTTCTATTGCTACTTCAGTTCAAAGTTAGCTTACATTTTGATTGGACGTATTGTGCAGGAAAATAAACTAAAGGCAAACATGAAAATAAACCATTCGATGTTAATTAAATGGATGCAAATATATAGAAAATATTTTACATACAATGCAAATTTAACGTTTATTTGTTTAAAATTACGTCCGAGTTGTTGACTTAACCAGAAATACTATATGTTTTGTAGTAGGTATAAAATTATATAATTTTTTAAAACTTAAAATAAATCCTAGTAAAAAATAACTGTCAATAAATACATTACAAAAATCCAAGTTTGCAAACTATTCTATAAGTCAGAGTTTTGCAGTTTAGATATCCTAAACCTAAAAAAGACCTTTTTAAATAGAAAAAACTTAAGAAAAAAAAATAACGAATAACAAACAAAATCCTCAAGTTAATAGATAAAAAAAGACTTAACAAAGTTTTTCTTTCTAAAAAACACAAAAAAAAATAAAATCAGAAAAAAAAATCAGAAAAACAAAAAAAAAAATGTAAAAATATCAAAAGTTTAATAATTAAACATAATGACTTCAAGGTACCGCAAAAGTAAAGAAATAAATTGCCTTCTCAAAATAATACACACAAAAATATACAGAGTTTTTCAAAAACAAAAATCAGCAATCCAATTTAGCTTTGTTAATGCAAAAAACCTTGTTCTCTGTCCAAGTTATCTTTCAAAAGTGCAGGAATATCAATTCTAATATATATGTATGACTAATTGACTACAAAAAATTCCGAGTTAAACACCACGAAATAATAAGTATATTAAAACAAGTAAAGGGTCTTCCATTAAGAGCGCCCCCATTTGAAATGTAAATAAAACGAGCAATTGATAAGATATCAAAGATCTGTTTATTGTGGGTTGAAGGTGACACTATACTATTAAGAATGGAACAGAACATCGTTCAGATGGCCACCTCTGAAACGCCGGCACGAATGGAGACGCTGGACCCAATTTTCCATCACTTTTTCAATGGCTCTTTCAATATTGGTCTGAAGCTCCTCCAATGTTGTTAGTTTGTTGCTGTAGACCACTGACTTAACGTGCCCCCAGAAAAAAGTCTAGGGGCGTTAAATCGCACGAACGAGGCGTATAATTGGTTGGGCCGTGTCTTGAAATAACACGGTCTCCGAACTTGGTCTTCAATAAATTGATAGTTTGGCCGGCTGTATGGCATGTGGCACCGTCTTGTTGGAACCACATATTGTCCACATCGAAATCATCCAATTTGTCCCAAAAATAATCGGTTAACATGCCCCGATAGCGATCGCCGATGACCGTGACGGCATTTCCTGCATTGTTGAAAAAGAAATAAGGGCCAATGACTCCGCCGGCATGAAAACCACACCAAACAGTGAGTTTTAATAGATACAAAAGTGACTGTTTGATTTCCTGAGAATTTTCACTTGCCCAAATGCGACAGTTCTGTTTATTAACAAAACCGTTTAGCCAAAAATGAGCCTTGTCACTCAGGATGATTTTTCGATAAAATCATTATCCATCTCCATCTATCATTCGGCTTCAATTCTTGGGTTAGAACGATCTTATACGGGTGTAGGCCAAGTTCTTTCCGCAAAATCCGCCACAATGTTGTTTGGCTGATCCCCAACTCCTGAGAACGGCGTGAAATCGATTGTTTTGGTTGCTCGGCTACAGAAGCTCGTACAGCACCAATATTTTCTTCGCTCCTGGCTGGTCTTGCTATTTTCGGCACGGAAACATCCAATAATGAATAGGTCGACTCGAATTTAGCCACTAAACGAACCACAGACCGTTTATCCGGACGATCATAACGACCAAAAATCGGAGTGAACGCACGTAAAGTTGCGGTGACCAAACTCAAATGTTCGTAATAAATTTTAATAATTTTATAAACGTTGCGCACACGTGTACTTCACTATGATAAAATGGTATAATGTCTCAAACAAATTGACGTTTATAATATGGAGCTAACTTTACACATGTTCAAATAGCAGCTATTCAAAACAGGGGCGTCCCTATTGGAAAACCTTTTAGGTATTAATAACAAAAACCTCAGAATCATTATAAACCTACATTGGAACTAGATAGAAGTACTTAAGATATATAAATATCAAACAAAAGACACCAAAATTACACAGGAAGTAATACAAAGCAGCATACTATCACAAATCTTCTTCTTCTTTTTAAACCTCCTTCAAAACATTCCATCGGTGTCAGTATTGTGCGACTTGGTACTATCTCCTTCCTGCGGTTTCCTTTATGTCGCCAATCCATTTTTTCTGTGGTTTTCCTCTGTCACAAGTAGTTCTTCTTGGTCTCCATTGTAAAAGTCTGTGGGTCCATATCTCAATTTGGATATTCGATGAATTACGTCCTTCACTCCGGAACTTCTTTGGATTCCTTGATCTTCTTTTCTTCTTTAGACTTACTATCGCTGACAGACTTGTCTGTTGGTACTTTTCACAGTTAGCGCCATATTTTGAAGCCATATGTTGTGACAGGTAATATGCACATTTTGTATGCCTTTCATTTAAGGCTATTTGGTATATATGGTCTTCTATTTGAAAATGATTTATTTTTAAGCCCACATTGTTAGAAACTATGTTTAGCTGTTCAAGCATACTGTCTCAAAAACTCTTAAATATATATTTAAAGAAAATAATCTGAAAAGCCTTAGTAGCAATAAATTAAGGTACCACAGTAAACAGAACAAGGTTGAACAACATAAGATACGCAAACAATACAATAATGTTTGCCGATACGTCAAAAAGGCTCTAATAACCAAAATGAATAAACAGTAAAACTAAATTCATAATCATTAGTAAAGATAACATCACTTACGTTAAACACCAAAGTAAATGAGAACTGGAACAACACTCAAAAAATCAAGTGTAGAATTGGTAAAGCACAAACAACAAAACACCATAAACAATATTTGCAACTTACACCTTGAAACCAAAACTTGCATGCTTACATGTTACATATATCCCATCCTGCTCTATAGGATAGAATTCTGAAAACTCAAAGCTTTTGAGTTGTAGTTCTACCAGAAAATATTGCGGATATCTAGACAACAAACATTGAAATCCTCAAAAGAATAAACAAAAAAACAAAAAGATTATGAAAACTATCAAAATTTGCAAGCTCAGGTCACATAATAAAAAAAAGTATCTACTACTGCAAAATACTATACAATTCAAGATATACGGCAAGCAAAGACCGTGATGCAGACAAAAATCATAATTGCAGAACTTAAGAACGTGATACGGAAAAACATCCAATAAGTTATTTAAAACGTAAAAATAGCCATGCTGTTTGCAAACATCCACAATTAGATATGCACCTAAAAAAGAAAAAGTAGAAAAATAAATCTCTCTGTAGTTGCAAAAAAAGTACATTCTTATTTTAGTTCAGCATCAGTTTAAAGCGTTTGGTAACCTGTAGTAAAAGATTGTTTCCTTAGTTGATTTGAAAACTGAAAAAATTTTGCTTTTTTCATAATTATTACATATGTATGCTTGGTCATAAAAACGACGAGCCTTAAACTTAAGTTGGTGGCTTGTTGGAATATTTTACTGGATGTCCAAATTCTAAAATTTGTGTATTCAGATGTTTATATTTAATTATGTTTAGGTCAAATTTGTAAAACTTTAAACTTTCTATCTTAAAGTAGATTTTGCACGCATTGAGAACAATTTGGTTTAATTGTTTGTTTTCTGTTTAGTGCAGTTAGTGGTCTTTACATGCAAATTCACTACCGTTGTATTTATAAGGCATTGATTGATAATTCCAAAACTTAATAACAAAATCCTTAAACTCCATAACGTAAACGTACCTTGCCTAATCACAAAAAAAAATACACCATTTACAAGAGTGAAAAAATCCCCAGTTGATCAACAATTTTTTAACACAGAATCAGATTTTGTTGTTAGGATAAACGTCAACCTTATCAACAACCTAACAAATGCACGTAGACGTCAACTTTTTCAATAATCTAACAAGACACGTAAAAGCGGTAGTAGACAACTGGCTTTTTATACCAATCTTGACAATATCTGCAGCTGCGGTAACAATTTTTAGTACCGTTTTAAGCAACAGCTATGAGTCTCTTTAAATAAACTACTGTAATTTTGTGTTTCTTAGCATTTAATAGTTAGCATAAACCATTTACAACTCCAAAGCCAACTAGTAGAAATAAACACACAGTCCGCAATTAATATACTAGTTCCGGAAAGGCTTAAAGACTACTTATAACATGGGACATATTTTTGATAATTTTTCCAAAATTGTAAAACAATAATAAAAATAATGTCACAATAGCCAATAGAACTGATCTTTTGCCCGACAAAATTTAACATACAACAATTGCAAAAGAAGAAATATTTTTTTCAAAAAAAGTTACATAATTATTTAAAATCATAAATAATAATACAAATAGATATGGTTTTAATTGTCTATTAGAACTTTTGGCTGCTGTAATTGTTAAATTAAATTTAAATAATGGTTTTTAGCAATAAATTATAATCCAAAACTAGGATTTTAACTTTATGTTTACAAATCAATTTCAAAGTTCTAGCTGTTACAGAAACAAGTTATTTGCCAATTTAAAAATTTAATTAAAAAAACGTTATTTTTTTCTTGTGTATCTACATAGAAATATATTAATAATGTTAATCAATTTCAAAAAATCCAGTCAATTCTGCCCAGCAATGAGTATGCAGGCTATTTTATACCAAATATTCTTTTTCAAGTAAGTTTGAGGTTCTTGGACAATCGGTATACACAATAAATTTGAAAAATTCTTATAATCGCTCTTTTGCCAGCCTTTGCTATTCCACTTCTAAGCGAGGGATTCCGTACTTTCTCTTGGAAGTTTGCCAAAACCTTGTTTTGATTTTCTTTAAAATAGTACTCTTCTTATCCACCTGTCCGTTTTTACATAATAATTTTTTGCCAGCCAGTCTCTTTAGTTCACGCTATATCTTGAGTGTATATTGTTGTTCCTGACTATCTGATAGACGAATTAGTAGTTAGTGTGAGTCGATCAATAGCGTGTTGTGTTGTTCTTAAGTTATTTGCATTCCATTAAGGGTTAAGTGGAAGAGCAGCAAATAAGCTGAACTTTGCCCCTTCATACACATGTAAAATGTAGTAAATAAAGACTAGTTATTATTATTATTTCATCTAAAAAAAATCTCATTCTTTGAATGGCTGGGATTTAGGCAAGGCGGATTGTTATCAAGCCATACCTAATTATTTAGAAAACGTCTGACAATATGGCATGTATCCAGTACGATTGTCTTGCTAATTGCTGGAAGCAGGTGTTGTAATTTTAAAGCATCGAGTTCAGTGAGTAAGGTTTTCGGAACGACTCCTGCAGTTGAGATAACCAGTGGGAATATACGTACTCCTTTCAATTGCCACATTTGTTTTATTTCTGCAGACAGTTCGAAATATTTATTTATTTTTGTGGCATACGTTGATTGTAAGTTGTGGTTTAGTGGTATTGCAATGTCTATGATTGACACTTCCTGCTGTTCTTTGTTATATACCACTATGTCAGGTCTGTTTGCTTTTATTTTAACGTCTGTTCTTATTTTGCGGTCCCAGTATAGTTTATACCTATCATTTTTAAGTACATCTGTTAGTTCATATTTATAGTACGGGGTATCAGATGAGAGAAGCATAAGATCTCTGGCTAGCTGTTGATGGATAATCTTGGCCATGTTGTTGTGTCTCTGCGTGTAGTCCATATTCGCTAACATCGAGCATCCGCCAGTGATGTGTTCAATGGTTTCATTTGGTTTTCCGCATCTTCGGCATTTATCAAATATTGATGTTTCTTTAATAATGTATTTTTGAAAGTTTTTTATTATTATTATTATTATTAAATAATTAGGGTAGTTGTTTTTGAGCTTCCGAGCCATATAAGAGTACAAAGAGAATGCGTTTGCCAAAGACTTGCCTTATAGTTCGTTGGAAATCTTGTCTTTTAAAATGTACAACACATTTCCAAAAACTTCCCATTCCATGTGTGTTCTTATGCTTATCTTTGCACTTCAGGTTTGCTTACCTAGTTTATTAATGTATCCAAGATAGATATATTCATCAATATATTTTAATCTTACTCCAATCATAGAAATATTACTTGGTTGCTGCTTTCATTCATTTTTTGAATGTTTATTTAAAATTTGATTTTCAGTTCACTTAACATCTTCACTAAACTTGTGCTAATCAAAATTATGTCGTCCTCAAAACGCAAGTGGTTAAGCATCTTTCCAACCACACTTACTTCCATTTGATTCAACATTGCAATTCACGACATATTGTTAAAAGCATAATTCCTAATATTCCTTGAAAAAAAAATACTGTAAATAATGTTGACATGTCGATAATCTATACTATCGATGATGCACAACAAAAAGTTCCAAATAAAAAGATTTCTCTTTATTTGGATTTGTTTGTGTGTGTTTTGTATACTCACTTACCCAAACAGGTAAAAATATGCTTTGTTACTAAACTTTAAAAATTAAAATTGCATTTAGTAACTTATTGAGCTACAATCTACTTGTATGAGTTTAAATGAAAGTCATTTTAAACAATTTGCCTCACAAATCGTTAAAAAACTCATAGAGCAGCTGCATGTTTGCATGCCGTGCGCCAGTAAGATCGCAACACTGATTGTCTTCCTGCCTTAATGTTTTGTAGAGTATTTTTTCTGCATATTTCTAGTTTTTTTAAAAGTGTATACCTACAAAACAATTAATTACCGACCAGAAATAAAACTTTGGACGAGAATATTGGAGTGTACGCTACATGGAAACATTCAACCAAAGGGTAAGCTCTGGAAAACGAGAGTTGTTTTTTTAGCCAATGCATTTTTGCTATTAAATAATTAACAAACTTTCAGACACACAATGAGCAAAAATATGGGGTTGTTTTATGACACAAGATTAAAATACATGAAAAACTCTATTAACAATATCATAAAACCTAATTGTCTTACAACAGTAGATCGAATCAGACAAATACCTAAAAAGTTAATATCAAAATCGGCTATTATTAAAATGTGTCTATCATCATCATAAGCTGGAACAACGCAGCACTTGCATCTACTTCATAGACAAAGCTTTAATTTTTTTCAAAAATACATTATCTAAACTTACCAAAATGATCTATGTAGTGATTAACTACAAGAAGAACAAAAATACTTTCATTAAGAACAACGTAATCAAATAGAATATAAAAGCAAATTAGACTTTAGTGAAGAGGGTTGCCAGAACTAGAATTTATCTCAGCTAAACATATGACTAGTATCTATTGTAACAAACAAACAAATTACCACCATCACGGACTAATTTATTAAAAACCAAACTTATTTAAACAAAATAACAAGCAAAACTCAAGTATGCAAGTAATGCAATGGCATTTTTTAAGCAATTACGTAAACTTTCAAAAAACCTAGTTTCCAGCAGCTGTAAGAACTAATTCGTCTATCCACAAAAAAATAGCCATCCAACTTTAATTAAATTTTATTTGTTCATAGTTTTATAGACACTTTTAATATGACTGAAATGATAACTTGCTCTTTATCCACCAGCGTGGTTCGGAAGTCACGTATTAAGCTGTTGGTCCCATCAAACCACTTTAAACAAGTCGTAGACTTACTGTGGCGATGTAAAATAGCCGTAAAAAGCATAATAATAATATAATTAACTACAAAGACAAATTTACTCAAAGTTTTCAGCACAACTAAAAAATTCTGAACGCTATTGCAGTGCTATTAGCAAAGAAAATAGTATTAACCAACATTTTGTTCCGCTTTATTAGTTTTTAAAATAAAAGTAGAATTTTATCCAACAATTATGTCAATCTGTTTTGTTAACCTTACTGTAAATTCACATTTATGTACAACTCATAGATAACAAAAACAATAAATAACACAAAAATACTAAGTAATAAATAATACAAAATCAATCTGCCGACCTTCTTCAAAATTTGTCTTTAATTAATTAGTTAACAAAATTTAACTTGTAGAATTTGACAAATATACTTTTGTTAACAGTAGTAAGAATTAAATATAATAGTTAACATATTAATTTAACTACATGAAAAAGTAAATAATCAAACGAAAAACAGGTTTGCCATCTAATTGCAATTTAATACTAAAATGTCCGCATTAATCGGTATCATTTAGCATTTATGCAATTGGCATTATTTATATTAACAATTGTGTTCAGAAGGACAGAAATATTTATTCAAAATTGTCTTCGCTATCATGCGATGTCGTGGTCGTACAAGGCATACTGGCGAGGTTTATAGAACCGAAACATTTGTCTATGCTTGACCCTTGGCCGCTGTGATTTGATTGACTGATTTTGAATAAATTATTAATTCATTACATAAAAAAAGTGTTGTTTTTATTTACACATACAACAAGTGAATCTTTTAAGTGTGACACAGTACATTAAAAATTAGATTGAGGTCGTTGAAGTAGTATAGAATTGTATGAGGTTATTCGTCCATAGAACAAAAGGATCTTGGAGGTGCGTAAAAACTTCAATAAAGTCATCAAAGTACAGACAACTAAGAAATTGTACAAAAATGTTATTTATACACTGGCAATTAAGGCCTTGGGGTAATGTGAAACAACGTTATTGTCATAAACCGCCGTTGAGAACACGTTCTGCACTGGCATTTAAACCCTTGAGGCTACACTATAACGCCAAAAGATTGTTAAGCTTACACTGGCAGATGAAACTTTGACTTTATATGCAAAACACAGTACAATAGTAATAAGACAAGAGAGTTAAAATGTATCATGTATTAGTAATATAATAAGAAATCTAGCATTTTGACCTATCAGTTTTATTCTAGAGAAAGATACTATAATTAAAGTTGCATTTAATAGTTATGGGTATGTTTAATTAATTTAGCAATAAAGCGCTGATGCAAAAAAATATACCAAACAAACTTAAACAAAAAGTAGTAGAACAAATTAAAACAGCGCAGCGCCTAAAAAAGAATGATGCAGTTGCATAATTTGGCAGCTGACTGTTTGAAAGTAAATTATTGTTAAACGCTTTTGCAATTCTTAGTACATATATGTATAAAAAAGTACTACTAATTTTTATGTCAATTTTTTATCGGGTTTTATTTGACTAATAAAAAACCAGTGTTCATTGTCCAGAAATGATCGCATCATGCTGAAAGATTCTAGAAAGGGTTGATTTGCATTGAACAAATAGTAAAAGAAATATTTTTATTGCTTGCTTATAATATCCCATTTTCCCAATTTATAGTGCAACTGGCTAAAGAAAAACAACACATGTTTATCGAGTAAAAAAAGCATTCAAGACAAAGATAGCAACTCAAGTTGTGTCATTGCACTTTCTATTCAAAATAACAGTTAAAAAAAAATGCTTGAAAAACAACGTTAAATTTGATTTTTATAATTTTTTGAAAAAAGGATTTGTAGGAGGACTGGTGCTACACTACTCTATCACACGCTTAAGATAAGGGTACCGAAATCTGGCGAGAGCTTGTGAGACGACAGTCTTCTATAGGATTTGCTAAGATTTGTCGGAGCGCTACATGCGAGCAACGCGTTGAATAAATTTTGACGCGCGCATCCAATTATTATTGGAATTGATACTTAAGTAATTGCTTTCTAGAGCATGAAACTAAAATAAATTTTTATAGTAAATTTATTCATTTAAAAACAATAATAAAATTTTGATTTTTTTTTTTTTTTAATAAATTATATATTCATGCCTTTCATTGTTCATTTCTACATATAAATTTTGTTTTTTTAAATTTGTTATAAATAATACTTTTTAGAAAATTGCGAATTACGAACTAGTGTGAAAATTCTCTGCTCTTAATGTTTTTCCGCTATTTTCTAATATTAAACATAGTTTTGACTTAAAAAATTAAAAGAAATAAATTAACTGTGCAACTACGCTACCTAAAAATTGTTGCAAAAATGTTAGTTAATTAATATACAAGATAGATGCTCGGTGGGTAGTTGGAAAGCAAACCAAAAATTTTATCGCTATTGCTAATAAATATAAATAATAGTAAAACCTACTAAGTAACCGTTTAACTTCCCTAGCCAAAATGTATGAGCTTAATTAAGTATATTTGAAAGACAAAAAAAATACCGTACCAAAATCTGGCAAGCGCTTGTGAAAAAATCGCCTAAAGAGACAACAAACTAACGATGGGAGCGGTTCTAGAGTAGACAGAGGTAGTTGCATTAGCATGTTCCAATGTTGCATTTGAATGCGTGTTTTGTAGTGTTCGTTCCGTTTCTGTAACTACTACTTAATTTAACATTATTATTTACGTATGTAATAAAAATAATTATTAATTTTAAAAAGGAATAAACATGTATAATGCATAAATATATTTATAATCTGTTAATTTAATTTATTAGATATTCTGTCCAATTTTCAATGGATATTAAACGGTGAAATAGCTCAGTTTTTGAGCGTTAACGTAGCACGCTAACAGTCCGGGGATTGATCCCTAAATATGACCAACATAATAACTTGCTTTTTATCCACTGAAATGATTTGGAAAAAGCCTAATAAACCGTCTGGGGCAATGTAAAATAACTGTAAAACACGCAATAAAGAAGATATTGCTAGACAGTAATTTTGTTTTCAAGCAAGATATGTAACAAGAACGACAATTTTTTGTAAATTTCTTTGTTGTTTTTTTTTTTATTAAACAAGATGAAAAATCATTTTAAAATATTGACTTTTTTTTCAATTTTCAAAATTTTCATTTTTTTTGTTTTTTTGATTATAACAATGCTTTGCTCATGCAAACACCAAAATACGCCCCGAATATATTCACACGTGGTCGTCTTCTATAGGATTTGCTGAAATTTGCCGAAGCGCTACATGCGAGCAACGCCTTGAACTAAATTTCGAGGCGCGCATCCAATTGATATTAATATTTAATTTCGCAATTAATTTTAATAATTATCAACATGTAGATTTGAATTTTGGAATTGAAACTTAAATAATTGTTTTCTAGAGCATAAAATAAAAATATTTTTTTATAGTAATTTTATTCATTTAGAAACAATAATAAAAATGAAAAAAAAAAATTATTTTAAGAAATTTCATATTTCATTGTTTATTTTTATATATAAATTTCGTTTTTTTGATTTTGTTATAAATAATACTTTTTAAGAAAATTGCAAATTACATACTAATGTGAAAATTTCCTGCTCTTAAATGTCTATGTTTGTATTGGTTTTTTGACAGACTGTATTACAAATTAAATATAATTTTTACTTTTAAAACCTCAAAAACTTATATAAAGACAAATTGAATAATTAATTTAAAAGTTTTGACCTCTACTACATAGTAATTCGTGTTATAAAAATAATTAAACAGTTAGCAATGTTTTTTTATTACAAATTTAGTCTTAAAATAATTTAGTTAATTTGTTATATCTATAGAACAAACATGTGTTTGTAAGAATAAATTAGGGATAAAATTTATTATTTCAATCAGATTGTTGTTTCAACATTGTATGGCCATTAATATTACAGAGTATCATACGTTTACTATATACAATGTGAGAATAAAAACCTACTACAATTATTTTAACCTGGCAAATAAAACAAAATTTCTAGAATAATTTATAAATGTACAGTTAATAGTTTTATACAAAATATGTCATTATATGTTGTCAACTAATATTGGTTATTTAATAACATATTTAAAACTAATGTATTTTTATGCAAATTATTTTTCCAACTGATAGGTTTTAAGGCACACGTAAACTTATAAAAATCTCATTTGCTCAAAGCTGCATTCGTTTATTTCCAAATAAACAATTATAAAAGTGATTGTAGCTTTATCTTGTTGCAATAATTACATACTATTAAACTAATATATAATTTTTAAATCATAAAATAAATTTATTATAGTAATTATTAAACCAGTTTGTATAGACAATAATGTGTGTGAATTATGACTATCAAGGGTTAGAGCTGTAATGAAAAATAAACCCTAGAAACGAAGACATTATTGTGACATAAATGATAAAGATTACAACATATTTCTACACTGTTTGTTAAAAAAACTAGTTTCCTAGGGGAGAGGTTATGATTTTTGGTGTGTTAAATGTGCGCGCAGCAATATAAATAAATTTTTGATATACAGCCGGGGCAATTCCGATAAAATATATTCCCCCATACGTTGTCTATTCTCTATTTATTTGTGCAGTATCTCTACACTGCAGGAAACGCGGATAGTTGACTCAGAGCACAGAAAATAAGATATGATGACACTTTCATAGGCCCAAGAAACGCAAGCGACCCAAGTTTCATGAAACGTCGTTCGTTCCCCGCTACTTCTTCCAAACGCCCGCTGTCCGATATTTGTAACCCAGTTTTCTTTTTGCTTTATGTCCTCTAGCATTTATCATGCCTTCTCACTCGCGCTCGTTACATTATTTCTACTACCAGGCATTGATGTCGGCCATTTCCGTTTTTAAAAAACGCTTTTGTCCCCGCATTATCCAGTAATCAATGATCTTGTTACACTTCATTCTCACCCAAAACTTAGTAACTTAACTTTGAAATTATATTAAATCAAACTACAATATGAAATTTTACTATTTTCGTAATGTCATTACTGTGTAATATAACAATATTACAACTTTACTCTATTTTCTCAGCGTACAAACTAGTATAGAATACGTAACGTGCTTTTGAAAACTTCAAATAATTTCAAACGAAATAAGCTTGGAAGTAGAACAAGGATGTTATTTGAATAATGGTTTATTTGATGAGTTTCTCCTTGTGGCTTTCTTTTAGAGTTTCCCCTTGTTTACTTTAAAATGTATAATGCTTTAAAATTGAAATTTTTTATAATTAAAAGTCTATTTATATATGATTCCTTAAGACTTTAATTTAAATTCTTTATAAAATTGTATCATACAGTAGTTTAGAATTGACTTTCTAGATTTGTTTTTCTTTTTTATTGATTGTGATAAAGTTTTATTCTTAAATGTACCCAAATTACAGAATTCAAAACCTTCCTGTGTGTGAAATAAAATATTTTTAGTTGGGGTTTTTGCGCCTTTCTTCGTACAATACATCACGTCCATAATAGGGATCCTGCATTTTATAGGACTTTTTCAGCATTAAGGAAACGTATTTTAAAGTAGCACACACTGACCAACTTTCCCCACAAATGTGTTTTGCGTTGAAATTTTTAGTTTAGAACAGAATGTGTGTTATAAATCTAAAAGATACATAAAAGAATATTTTAAAGATTCTATAGGTTTGAAATGTTTATGTTGAGTTTTTATATAGATAATTTAATTTTGATTATATTTCAAATATAAAACAATTTAAATTTTTTATTATTATTGTAAATGATAATTATTTATTAAAATTTGTACTAGTAGTCAAATAAATTCAGTTTAAATTAATATAAATATATTTTGAAAAAAGTGTAAAATATTTGTTTACTCTAATTTAAGTAAATTTTATAAGATTACACTCAACTAACAAAAATGTAAATGTTTTAAATGTGTTAAGTGCATAGTTAGATCAATACCCATTGATTTAATTTGCATCCATATCTTGCAGTTATTATAATCTTGTCTTCATCATCAAGTTTAATACTTCTAATATACTCTTAACTTAATTTTATTTTTATATCTTCTAATCGTTCAACTATCTTCTACTCAATGAAGCTCCTTGTCCCTCATTTTTTTAAATACTGTTTTAAAAGTCTTAAACCCTTTTCTTTTTTGCCTTACTCAGCCCTGGCTATCTCAAGCATGCTTATTTTCTGTATTACTATATATTCTAGTATATTCTTGTCCAGTCCAATCTCTACTTCAAGTACTTCTATTGTACTTTTTTGTTGCCGGTAAGATTCTACATTTTACATTTATAAAAAGTATTATTCTGGTTAAATGTGTACAGGAGTAACTAAAAAATTAGCAGATTTAGCAGCGGTAAAATTATTAGGATCTTCTAATAAATTTGGACTAATTAATGTTAATATTATTAATATAACAATAAATCCAATTTAACCCTTAAAAGAAAAATAGGGATGTAATGGAATTTTATCAATATTACTATTAATTCCTCAAGGATTGATTGACCCAGTTTGATGTACAAATAGTATATGAATCATTACTAAAGCAGCTACAATAAAAGTATCAAAAAATGTATTGATTCAAAAATTCATAAAGCAATACTAAATTAAATATCAATCACATACAAAACTAAACCCAAAATCAGTGCCTGAAAAGTTTTATATTACATTAACTTTGCAAGGAGCCGATAGTAGTGCAAACAAAAACTTTAAAAAGTTGCAGCCGCCTGGCTATCCATCGTACACTCGTCAAAAAACGATAGCGTTGAATTTGAAGCAGCTTTATGCAATTAAATTTTGTAATATATTGGGTAAAAATAATGCGAATATGTTAAAAATGATTAAGCAAGCATTCGGAAAATATTACAGAACCAAACTTGCGAGTCGCACAACAGTTTCCGGAAGGGTCAGGAGACGATAAAAACTGACAATACGGTCCAAAAAGTTTATCAACTTTTGAACATCGAGCGATGATTGAGTGTCCGGGTGTCAGCCAAAATCTTGCGTATCTAAATCAATTGTTCACGGCATTTTAACCAAGGGTTTTGATATAAGAAAGGTCTGCGCCAAGATAGTGCCAAAAGTTCTCATTAACAACATAAAGAAACTGCGATTGTTAAAATGCCGGGAATAGCTCAGTTACAAAACTGAACTTGAAACAAAATGAAAGTAACTGGAGGCACATAGACTTTTAAGTATGTTTTCAAATTTATACGTTAAGGTAGCAAGTAACAAAAGAATGTCCTTGTCCAAAAAAGCAAAAATGAGCAAATTACGGATCAAGACATTCTTCATCGTGTTTGTTTCAAACAAAAAAGATGCAATCACAGTGATATTATATTTCAAAAACAAACAGAAAATAGCCAGTTTTACTGTAAAGTGCTCAAAGAGTTAAGACACAAGATGCATCCCGTCTGAAAGAATAATTGTGACAACTAGATCCAGCATCACAACTATGCACTGACGCGCAATAAACGCGGTTATTGTAACAGAGTTGCAAAAGATTAGTGATACGTATAAAAATAAGCATCAAATCGGAAAAAAAGTACTTAAAAAAGCTCTAAAACATTGTAAATTTATGTTTAATAAATGATTAAAAAAATTAACACCTTTGAACTAAAATACTTTTTATTATTAAAAGTTGTTGTAAACCATATTACTAAGACTAGTAAGATATGATTATGCTTAAGTTTTCCTTGGTTTTTCTCACACATAATGACATAACTCCCTGATTAAATCAAAATGAATAAGCACAATTGCACAGAACAAAGCTGACCAAATCATTTTTCTACATCTTGATTAACGTAGTGACGTAATGCGCAAAACAAATTAAAGCGCAATTGCATAACAATCATATCTTTAAAGTTATAGTATTATAAATGTAAATTCAATAAGTCTGTTTGATGTTTTTAAAGAAATTGAGAACCTTAAATGTAATTTTAGCATTGGACCGGACGGCGTTCTAGCTATTCTGTCAAAACAATGTATTTATTCAATTTTTACGCCATTGCATTAACTGTTTGAGGCTTTTTTTAATGAAGCTAAATTTCCTCAAATTTGGAAACAAAACTACATTATGCTTTTGCATAAATCTGAAGCTAAGGAAGATATTACTAATTACAGAGCTATATGCATCCAGTCTGCTAAGTTGTTTGACCAAATTGTTACTGGCCAAATACAATGGATGTGCAAAAGCATTATAGTGAAACAGCAACATGAGGGTCGTTCTACTCTTACGAACCTTCTTTGCTACAAAAATTATATTTTAAATGCTTTTAAATTGATTTTATTTATACACATTTTTCAAAAGCTTTTGATCGTGTTAACCATAAAGTTTTGATTGCAAAGCTTCAGGCTTTGGGTTTTCATGATTTTGTTATTGCATGGTTGTCGATGTTATTGGAAAATCGTACTCAGTGTGTGAAAATTAATAACTTTTCATCACAATCAATTATTGTTCCATCTGGTGTTCCTTAAGGATCTCATTGTGGTCAAATTTTGTTTTTACTCTTTATTAACAATCTTTCTTATTTTATTAATTTTTTATCTTTTCTTTTTTTGCTGACGATCTAAAAATTTATCGAAGAATATTATCTATCAATGATGGCATTAGTTTGCAAAATGACATTCTTGGTGTCGTATTAATAAGTTGTTGTTTAATCCAAATAAATGTTTTTCTATAAACTTCAACAGAACAGAAGTATTGGAACATGTTACACAAATAAAAAAATTTAGCGTAATTTTTGACCCAAAACTAACTTTTGTAGAGCATATAAACTATATGGGTAAGGGTGCTACAAAAATGTTAGGATTTGTTTATAGAATGTCTACTACTGACCTATCTCTAAGCACACTTAAACTACTTTATTGCGCATTGGTACGCTCTCATTTAGAGTATGCTCCGTCAGTTTGGTGCCTATTCTACAGCATTCATATACGCAATATAAAACGCATTCAAAACAAATTGTTTTGTTTATTGTCGTACAAATTGGACATTTTCTCTGATAACTACGATTTCAACCACATTGCATTGCAATATAATCTTCCATCGCTGGAACTTAGGCGCAAAAGAGCCGACTTAACATTTTTACGTGGACTTAGGATGTCTGAGATTGATTGCCAAAAGCTACTTGCATCTCTTCCGTATAAGTTATCCAACATTAATTGCCAAACTAGAAAGTCTCCATTGTTTAAAGAATCTTTACATTCTACCAATTATGGATTCAATAATCCAGTTGGCAGAATGTGTAGAAATGCGAATAGCTTTTCTAATAATATCTATTTGTTTTGCGATGCTAAATGTACATTTAAAAATCGTTTAAAATGTGTTAATGAATAATTTTATATTTTATATTTTGTCTTTATATCTATACATTTTCTGTGTTTATTTTGTATTTATTATATTCTTTGTCTAGTTTTAAGTATTACACATTGTTTGTGTTATTCATCATTATTTATGTGCAGGATGATGTAGATGTAAATAGTTTTTTTATATGCCGGGCGCAATTATGGCAGCAAACTACCAAAAAAGTAGTAAAATTGCCCAAAATCGACGTCAAACTTTTGAAATGAGTTTTTTCTGTTACACAATATTGTTTTCTACTAGATTTTATGTTTCCAAATCAATTGTCATTAACTAAAAGGTTAAACAATGCACTCAAAAAATTAAACAATTTTTTTTAGTGATAATTTATTATTTTCTGAACGCGTAACCTTTGAGATTTCAATTGACAAGACTAACAGTACTTATTTTTGTTGTAAATTTTGGGTAGAAAAATATCCCATTTTAATTTTTTCGATTTTTTTTTAAATTTTTTAATCAATTTATAAGATTTTTTGACATTTTTTGTCTACTCATTGTATAATCTTCTAGTTACATTCAATTTAAAAACATAAAATCAAGTAGAAAAACACATTGTATAATAAAAAAAAAAAGTTACCCTAAAAGCTGAGATTAATTTAAAAATTAAAGTGCAATAAACAAATTTGTTTTTACGGATTAGTGCCAACACTTGGGTTTATAAAAACGTGCGTGTCTAAGAATCAACAACGCCTTTCTTGGCCCTTGGCTATTTTAAAAATTTCTTTTTTGTGATTTTAGTTTTAACAATTTTACTTAAAAATTTTTTTTTTTTTTAGGCAATTAGTTTATATTTCTAAAATAACTTATTAATGTTTTGAAAAGTTCTGAACAAAATAAATTCAATTATCATTTAATTTATTTTACAAACATGAAGAATATAAATATATAAATGATCTAAATAGCAAAATATACCACTGTAAGTCTAAATTCAAATCAAGATGGATATAGTAATTGGCTAAACACATGGAAGAAAAACGTTGCTTTTCAAGAAAGTAATGAGCGCACCAAGCGCATAAAAATCAAATTTTGTAGGATTTCTATCATGTTTTCTTTGTTTTTGTCACTTTAAAAACTACTCTATTGTACAAGATGTAAGGTAAACATTGCGGCAAAAACTCAAAGGGTTATTCCTTGGCCTATTCTAGGATTTTTGAAAAACCCTTTTTTTTAAGATACAGGGTGAACAAAATTTGCGACAGTTACAACATTTTATTATCAAAAAGTACATGTGAAGTTGCTGAATCTACAATAAATGTTCAAAATGACTTTCTCCAGCATGGATACAAGCATGCTCGTAATTGTATGCCAAACTCTTTCAAATACACCAGGGTTGTTTCTAATTGAGTTACACCCAGCAGATTTCCAATTTTGTAAGTTGTCCAAATTCTCCACTAGAGTAGCGTAAACTAATGACTACAGATAGCCTCATAAGAAATAATCCAGAGAGTTAAAGTCTGGGGATCAAACAGGCCATGCGTGTGGCCCACCTTGACCAATCCACCAATCTTCTTATGTTGCTGTTAAATAAGCACGAGCAACCAAACCATTTTGTGGTGCACCATCGTGCATAAACCACATTGCAATTTTTGTTGCTAATGGTACATCATCCAGAAACTGAGGTAGCATGTGTTCCAAAAAGTTGGAATACACCTCACCGGTAAATCTTCCTGGTAGAAATACTGGTCTAATTAGGCAATCGCCCACAATTCCAACCCAAACATTCAAAAAGAACTGACGATAAAAATGATCTTCACATACCTGATGCATTTTTTCATCTGCCCACACATGGTTTTTATAAAAAATCCTTATTGCATTTTGCCAGGAAACTGGTTTTATCAGTGAAAAGAATATGAGAAATTAGAACTAAGGTTTGCAAAACCATTGACATAACATAATACGTAAAGAAAAATCAGCAGGTAGTAGTGCCTGAACACGCTGAATGTAGTATAGATACAACAAATTTCCTTTAAAAAAATTTTAAACTGTCCATAGACTTACATTCAAAGTGTTCTTTTTCTATAATGTCCAGCACATTATGTTCTAGTTGCAGAGTTCTTACTGTCATTGAAATCCTTTAAAGCCAAAGAAAAACAGAGTAGTAGCAGATACAAAAAAAGGTAATAATATTATTTCTTATTGTGCTCTTCAGTGTGCTGCAGGTGATATTTTTTTTTAGTTTAACCTGCCGCATTGTCAATTTTGGATATGTCAACTGTGCAGTTTTTATTTAATTAAAAAAGTTTTGGCGGCGGCGGTGCGACTCTTAGATTTATGACACTCACAATGTCAACTGTACTATTGAAAAAAATTGCAAGTGTTAACAATGCTAGTAAGGTTTGTATAAATAATGATTATTGATGCAAGCAAAATATAATGGTGATAAATCAATCTTTATAAATAAAGATTGTCAAACCTCAAAGTAAAAGCAGGCAAAGAGTAGAATGGATTAGCTGCGATATGATTAAGTTCTCAGAATACCGTTCTGACTAATAAAAATTGTGCCTAATAACTGAGTTCACTTTGTAAATTGTATTTTGATGCTAATAATTATTGACTCTAGTAATATAGTAGCACTTTGCTTATAATACGGGACCATCTTAAACCACTTGCCAAAAATAATACAGCAAAGCCAAAAAAAAAAAAAAAAATGGTTGCCATAGCAACTATACTAAAAATAAAAACAAATATGTGTGTATCTGCCTTTATAATACTCAAAAAACCATGTAAAATGGTTTTTGAATCATATAAATTGATTAAAAAATAACGGAGATATTCAGCCGTTCGTTTTTGTCTGTATCACCCTGTATATAATAAAAAAAAAAATTGTTTATTTTTTCCAAAAAATTAGTACAAGTTTTGCAGCTAGGTGGGCGTAGGTCCATGCATAATTATACGGAAATGTTGATGTTTGGTTGACATTTGTATTAACAGTATAGTTCTTTAAAAACATCAATTAATTTAAATTTTGTCTTAAGACTATAGAAAAGATCGTTTAGTGACATCAAAAACGATCAAATACAATGTTATGGTTATGTTAAATAAAGTTTTTCCTTTTAAAATGTTGAAGCAAATAAAAACAAAGTAAACAAAAACTTTGCAAATAGGATTTTATCTATAAACTTCTACTATTCAAAAAAATATTGGAATTGACATATAAGTCATGCATAACTTTTCAGGCAAAAAAAAAACACTTGAATCTAAATTTTATAATATTTTAATAATAAGGTGTATCTGGTGCAAGCAGAGTACAATAATAGCAAAAAGAATGTTTTCAACAATTACTTCTACTGATAGAATAACTAGCTAATAATGATTAGCAAATATCAGATTAAGCTTAAAAACTATAAAGATGGTTTTTGCCTAAAACAGCATTATTATTAAACTGCGATAAACTGGTTAATGCGTACAAATGTGTAATAATAAGATTAAAAGTGGCAGCGTGGGTTAGTTGATTAATGTTTAGATGATTGGCTTTCATACTGGGAGTCCTGAGTTCAAATCCTACTTTGCCGTATATTATTTGTAAATTTGTTCACCGCTCCAGCCTTAATGATTTTAGCAACAAGCAAATTTACAAACATTAATCATATTGCCTCATTTCATCCCCATACTCGGAAAGATCTGCGGCCTGCTAGAACCAGGTTGGTGAAGTCGATAGAGTATAAAAAAGCCTAAAATTTACCTTAGGTGCAAAATCAAACGCAAATTTTGCGTGCCAGTGTTTACCAGCAACGTGTTCCCAAAAAGTATCTGTAAGTAAAGTTTTAAGGACGCCGCCGGTATAAAAAAATTGAATTCATTTGCGTTAAAAACACTTTTCTTCATTCAAAAAGTGCATTAAATTTTGCCGCCTCTGTGTGATTAAAAACAATAAAATGTATGCCGTTTTTAGGTTTAAACAAATAAAAGAATTTGAAAAAAAGTTCTAAAAAGTGCAAATTTTAAAATCCGTATTAATCTACAAATCGCAATTTCAAGCCTAAATTTACGTTCTGCCATCTCTTTCAATCCCGCCAAAGCCGGTCCTGTTGCCCGAGATGCCCAGACCGCAAATTTATATTAAATCTCAAATTGATCCAATCAAAAATCCGGAAAAATTCTATTTCAACCTAAATCTGCCAAAGGTTCAAACTAACGTTACCCCAAAACTTTGACCTTAATAATAAAAAAAAAATAATAATAAAAGTTTAGTTATTTTGTCGTTGATTTATTTTTTAAATCGCGTTTCTTTTTGAATAAAACCAATCTAATCCGATGCAAGTGTGCAAAAAGTTTTTAAATCCCAAAACGTCTGTTTAAATTAAACAGATTAAAATAAATTCGAATTTTTTTTGTAACAAGAAAATGATAAATTTTAACAAATTTACCACGTTTTAATAACAAGATTGGTTGACACTTTCCAGCATTGTAATATTAAGTAGGTTATTTATACCATATTTGCACAAATATTATAATATTAAAATAAGTTTAAATAAAGTTATAGAATAACGTAATTAACAACGTACGAGGTAACCGATATAAATTCCCGGCCTAACCAAGAAATCATCACACACAAAATATTTTATTATTTTTTTATATAATCCCTCTTTACCCAACATGCTTATTACATCGCTCAATTAGTAATACTATCCTCTTATAAAAACTATCTAAAAATTTTTCGTCAAAGAGCTTCAAAACAGCAGTTTTCACCTCTTCATCGTCAAGAAATTGTCTACTACAAAAGACTTTTTTAAGTTACTAAAAAATAGTTTCTAGGGGCCAAGTCTAGACTGTAGATAGATGATTGATTTTTAAATGCCGCATTCTATTATGGCAACCTCAGCACAGGTGCATTGTCGTGCAACAACCTGACCCTTTTATAATTTTTTATTCAATGTTTTACAGATTTTTCCCACAACCTTTGTAATAACATATCAAACTCTATTCGCCGTGGTAACTTTCTTTAAAATAAATTATCAAGATGTCCTCCCAATCTCAAAAAAAATTGTGGTCATTATTTTTTTTTTGTAATAATTCAGCTGCACGCCACTATTCCATAGATTTTCTTTTAGACAGAAGATTATGGTACAATACCAAAACGTCATCCCTCCTAACAATAAATTGCAGAACTTCTTTATGTACCTCCTCACAAACTTCAAAAAACCACAATCAACTCGATGCTGTTTTTAAACAGCAGATGGAAGTTTTAAGATCCATCTTTTACTCACTTTATTCATATCCAAATGGTCATAGAGTATTCGGCAAATCGATGTATCTGACAACCTGTATTAAAAACAACAAATCAGCACACGCATTTGCATTAAGTGACTAAACATTATTAGCAACATCTATAATCAAAATCAAATATGATAAAATGCGGTACATACAGTCAAGAAACATGCTGGATTCAGGCGCAAGTTAAACACAACATTAAGAAAAGAACGTGTTTATGCTTGGATCACGGTTTAAAGATTTATTACTATCAACAACATTGTTTGTGTTATCATAGTGCACAAAAAACTTACCTTCTAATAGCTTTGAGAGCACTAACCCAAACTTCAATATCAATTATAGATGACAATTTTAGAACTAGAGTGATTTCTGCATTATAGTACAATATGCTCTCAAGTGCTAGAAAAACTTATTTAAAAAAAAAAAAAAATTGGATGAATAGCTTCAAAAAGTAACATAAACCAACAAAAAAATTCAATGCAATGCAGACTAACAAAGTTACAATATACCATAAAACAATTTTGGAAAACCAAAGAAATGAAATAAACCATACATATGACCAAAGAATTAAAAAAAAAAACATTTATTTGATTTGTTGTAAAATTGCCACTAAGCACACAGCCAAACTTGGTCACAGTAGGATCTTCCTAATCGTTAAGGATCAAACGTTTCTATTCTATAGAACAAAAATTAACAAAAAAATAATTAACTGCGCTAACTATATTATTTGTTCATAAGTAAGTACAAAAAGATGTAACAAATAAATAAGGCCCAGCGCATAGGAAATGATCATGCAGCCTTAAAAATCCACGACAAGCTTACGTTTAGTCTTTGATGCTTTTGCCCACACCACCACTAAAGTGAAATTATCATAAAAAAAATAAACTTAATTTATCGGCTATATGCAGACTGGCCAATATGCAAACAGTGCAATTGCAGCTGCAAAATGCATTATTTGCTTCCAAAATAACCAATTAACCTTTAGTCCATTAATGGGCAATCTTCCTCAAAACAGAATTATATTAAACAGATTTTTTTTCCAAACGGAAATCAACTACAGCGGTCCAATTTAAATAAAAAAAATAAACATGAAAAAAAAAAAACAAATATAAAAAGCTTATATTTGCGTTTGTGTGTGCTTTGCTACCAAGGTCATACATATTGAAGTAGTCAGTTACCACGTAATGAAAATTTGATTACAAAAAAACTTTATGGAAACTTTGTGCAAGTTTTTATTTTTATGATTTAAGTTCTTATAATGTGGACCAAAACAAATTCTTCTTAAATTTTTATTAATGTTTTGATTTGCGGTAATCAAAAAAGTGTGAACAACATTTTGTGAATTAAGAATGGGTGTTTAAAATAATAAAAATATTACATTTATAGCAGTTTGTAGTGTTTTGAAAAAAAAATCCTTTTAAGTCTACATAAAATTTAAATATAAACACAATATGTTTTAAATGAAATATTACAAAAGATTTACGTATTTTCCTCTTGGTTAAATTAAATTAATTTGATATACAGTTTGAAACCTTTTATTCTATTCGTATAAAAAAATTCAATGTGCAAGTATTGTTTTTTTTTATAGTTTTATAAGATTTATTCCGCTGTGCATTAGTGCCAAAGTAATTGAAACAGAAACACGTTGCAAGTTATGTTACAAAAGTTGTACCTTAGGGACACTAAAAGATGTAGCAAACTAGTTTTAACTACCATTATAGAAGAAACAATTTATTTAATGTATGTTTGCTATTGAAAAGACAATTACGGTAAGTATCGTTTATGTAATGTATGAAATATAACGAAAAATCCTTGTAAATTAATTTGATGATATAACTATATAATTTAAAATATAATAAAAATTGAATTTGTTGGTATATTTTATCAAATTAAATATTTTTTACATGATCATCACATAGTCGCATATTTTATCCAATTATAATCCAATGTCAATTTACATTTTGTGAATTACTTCCCATCACTGCAGTTATTACAATTTTATATTAAATTTGTCCCTCTGTTAGTCCATTCATGATTAACATGTATTTATATGACACGTGAGATTTGGGTAGCTAATGTTGGTCTACCAAATAGAGACAGCTTTATAATTAATTCTACAGTTAGTGATTAATAGTAAATAACAAATTACTTAATGCGCTAGTAATCTGCATAATATAATTCAATTTATGTATCTTTTTGTATATTTTAAAATATTCCAGTCCGAAGTTATAACTCTGCAACTACGCTTGAACTAAAATGTTAATGTTTGTGACAAGTTGGAAAGTATATACACTGAAAAAAAAATACAGATTGCTTTAAAAGTTCAACCGGGCGGAATTCAACAAATTTTTAAATTTCATTATGAAGACTTTTATACATTTAATCCGTTCATCAATGGGATTTAATCAGATTAAATATAGAAAGGGGGATTTATTAACGCGTCCCAATTTCCTAATTATTTTTCCACATTCAATCCAATTTCCTCTTGTTTGTGCGCAATCAAAACTATTAGTTCAATTTCCTCGAGTTCAAATTTAAAGCATAATTAATTAATATTCAAGTATTAGTCGCTTCGAATTATTTACATAAACTATATACGGAAATCCCACAATGTAAATTCGGTAAATTCAGCCAATCGATGCAGCGGTATTCTGCAACTTGATAACAAATATTATAGTGAGCACAGATGTTTGCTTAGGAATGGGAGAGATTTGATTTTAAAGGAAATAGCTATGCTGCATTCACGTATTTGCTTAAAAGGTGCATTTTATTTTATTTATTTTTTTAGGATGTGTTATTTATGTATTGAAACACAAAAACACACTGACAAAGCAAACATAAGCTTATATAAAAATCGTATTGTCATCAGCAACATAAAAAACAAACAGTTTAGAATTAAATTTAATTAAATATTATAGTATTTAGTTAATGAATTTATATTACAATTACTTAATAAAACTAATATATAAAATTTAAAATAATTCCCGATACCTAAAATTAATTTAAAAAAATAGTATAGTAAAATGTCATCCTGTCATGGTTATGCCATCTAACTATTTTATTATCAGTTTAATAAAATAATAAAACGATTCACAGGATAATAAAAGTCGTACTAGTAGTAAGTATAGGATGCCCATAGATATGGTGTCTTTACGACATGGGCTTAATTTATCTTAACGGATTATTCATTAGCCACCAATTATGATTGTATTATATACCTGGAACCCGAGGTAATTTTTAAGGGTGAAAATATTGTATATTTATATAATATTTTCACCGTTGAACATCGAGATGTTATAAGCTATTTATGGTATATAATACAAACATAATTGTCTCCTCAAAGCGATTAGTAATGAAGTAATCCGCTTAGATAATTTAAGGCCATGTCATAAAGACACTATATCTATGGGCAAACTATAACTGAGCAGGTGTTATAGTGTATCCAAAGATATAAAGATATATCGGTTTTATTATTTTGACTTATCGGATTATCTTATTAGTAGTCTCCTTGGGGGTCCATTAAATGAATGAGTAATTAACAATCTCTCATCTTTTATACCTGTACTAAGGGGATAAAACACTGTTTTCAAAAGTTCACAGAAAATGTAAAAATAATTTTAATACAACCCAAAAAAATTTAAGATGGGCTATGAGTCTTTAGAAGATGACTCACGTTCTGGTCGACCAGTTGATGTAATCACAGAAGAGTCAATCGCCTTTGTTGAAAACCTGGTACAATTTATTATATGGGGATGATATTGTATCATAATCCTTTGTTTAAAAAGAAATCCATAGAATATCGGCGAGGAAGTGAACCACCACCAAAAAAGCCAAGATATCATCTTCAACCAAAAAGTTCATGGCCTCAACCTTTAGGGTTCATAAAGCATCTTGATTTAATTTATAGAAGAAAATACCACGGTAAATGGCGCTTATTATATTAACTTATTACATAAGTTGAAAGAAAATATTCAGATAAAACGTCAAGAAAAATTACCAAAAAGAATCTTGTTGCACAACAACGCACCTGTGCACACCGCTGAGGTAACTCAATTTGCAATAAGAAAATGCGGCTTTTAAAAAAATTGATCATCCCCCTACAGTACAGACTTGGCCCCCAGCAACTACATCCTATTTAGAATATGAAATATAAAAACTGCAATTTGGAACAATTTGACGACCAACCTTCAGAATATTTCTATGAGAGGATAATAGTATGTATGTAATGTTATAAGTGTGTTAAGGTTAAGGGGAATTGTTATAAAAATAACAAAATATCCTTTTGCATGATGATTTCTTGATTAGGTCCAGAATTTATGGCGGTTTGAACAATTATTTTAAAGTTTTCTGACATGTTCTGTTACATTATTTGTCTTGTATTTTGAGTGCTACAAAGTAGTTGTCAATATTACGCACGTATCTCACCTACTCTAGCATTCTATATACCAAATTCCAAATAAATTACATACCAACTGCAATCTAAACAGAATATTTTAGTAAAAAAATTACCTTGCCATATTTGTGTCCCAATTAGTTTTTTATATTTTAGTTTAGCACTTTTGTTAATAAAGGTTAAATCTTAGAATATAATTTCCTTATATGATTACCAGCTGCTATGTATGTCTGACTGAGCTACCTACAGAACCAGACTTACAAAACAAAAACCAGAACATATAGTGTAAGAGCATGCAGAACAAATCCACATGCTCCCGCTTCTAAAAATCTTTAAGTATAGATTGCATTTGGGCCATTGTACCAAGACCACTAAACTTATCAATCAGAAAAATTTTGCAAACTAGCTATACGCCAGTTTGTCAGCAAAAGCAAACATACTGTTAAATAAAAAAAATAATTTTGAATGCTTTTTTGAGTTTTTAATAATATGTAATATTATTCATTTCCACAATAAAGTTTCTTAAGATCACTTGTGACTATGATGCATCCCTAAGATGGCAACAAAATACCATCTACAGCCTACAATCACTGTGGCTCTTGAGTCAACTAGAAAAGCAAAACCGGAAAGTTGACCTAAAAAGCTAAAACGTTTTCAATCCAACCAAAAAAAAAAACAAAAAAACGGCTCTATATCTTAGGGAAATAAAGAAAGATGCCAAAATATTTAATAAGAATATCAGAGCTTGAAATAGTTTATTAAGAATGTCATCAGCAAAAATGCAATGGATAAAGGTAGAAAAAGAAATCGAAAGATAAAACCGGGAAAGAAAACTACCGATAAAGCCAAATAACAGGTCGGATTGATGTACTTTAAGTTTGTAGATTTAGTTAATTCAATGGAAATGTTTTTGCAAAGAACGTGCATTTACACACCTAAATATGTAACAGCAGTAATAAGATTCAGCTCAACCGTAGAACTGAAAGTAGACCGCATATTTAGCTCAAAATACATCACCTCCAACAACAACTACAAAAAAGTTAGTGCAGTATTTTTTGAGTAAATAATATAAACCTTCATCTAGAAAAAAAGCGCATAGCTTGGTCTATCAGAAACTTCTTGCCATATACGGAACTAGGACTAAATAAAATTTTCCCAACTCTTCTACAATGAAGCAAGAACAATATTCTAACCAAATCTGGTGAGAATCTATGAGACATGCATTACTTTTTGCTACATTCTTCAAGCATTAAAAAAAAAAAGTAGTATTTATACCAAAGCTAAGACGATGTAACTACACCCTAGCTATATTCCATCACCCAATAAATCTAAACCTTTTCTTCTAAAACCACTCAAAAAACTGTTCAAAATATTAGATTACAAAACGGCACTTAATACAATGCCAATACACCCAAATAAACACGCATTCAGCTAAATATGATTTACAGAATCGGCGCTTTACCGAAAAACAGATTAAATCAAAAGATCACTACAGAATAAGATATCCATCCTAGTTGTATTTATAGATATTGAAGGTGCATTTGAAAAAACACTTTTCAACAAATAGAAATACAATGTATAAAATACATGCCAAAAAAAAGAAAGTAGTTGCTAAAATTACCACTACTATAAAATATAGTAGTAAGCAGCCTACTTAATAACCAACACTATTAGCTACGCCAATGATGCAAGAAGCTCTAAAAATAATTAAAAAATTGCTCTTACTTAACTAAACTGGTACTCTTTACAAAAAAAATATAAATTGACAAACTCAATCTACTACAGGGTGTAATCTCATAATTACACATTATTTCTAAACATTAGATAAATATATATTGTCTTGTCAATGTAGACAAATTGTTGTCAAAACAAAGGGAATGTCTCCTTAAGTAGTATTATGGCTATACACAGCTATCATAATACCTTTGCTGACCTATCGAGCACTAGTCGGGTGACTAAAAACGTTCGAAAACCAACTAAATCAGGTGCAACAAAGTGCATGTCTAAATATAACAAAACCATCTGACCATAAAAGCTATGCATGTGTGCCACCCAAAGATCTATGTTGAGAAAATAACAATATCAACAGCATTTTATCTCAATCCAACTGGACTTTGGTTCACTTCTGGAAAGACTGGAAAGTACTGTTGTTTTTAGGACAAAATAGCCTGAATAAACCACAGTGTGATAAAAAATGTAACCCGACAAATAATTGGTAAAAACGTACAAATCCTAACAGCAGTTCTAGCTATCACATAATCACATTGACAATTCGTGTATTTAGCATCGAACTACGCTAAGTAAATAAACACTTCAAGTAGGCAACGTTAATGCTGTTGGATTAGTGAAAGTATAATAATACATCAACCCAAGCTGTAGATAGGCAAAATAAGCAATCATTGCTTAGGGCAACAATTCAGCCAACTACTACTTTTAAATATTACAGAAAGCTTGACAGGACACTTTTAATTAAAAAAACACATGCATTCTTTGAACATTTGTAGACAGCTCAATATGTAAAAGATGTAAAACAGATGACAAAACGACCAAACTTGTACTTGTTCGACACTGTCCTACAAAAGAAAGTTTATGTTAGCAAATTGCTGGCTTGACATAGCTAGAGCAATAGAGTAAAGTTACCACTAGAGAAGGTACAAAAGGCCAAACAAAGCTTAAATGCAGTTAAAATGGTTTTACTTTCAGTCCAAAACCCTAAAGATTGTGGTTAAAAAAGCAAACAAATACAAACGGGTGCCCAAATCGCAGTGCGTTTTCACCCCTACTTGTTATAATTGACCTACTAATACTTAACGGCAAAAGCGTTTTTTAGCAAATGTTAGGCAACCGTATTAAAAATTATGGAATGTGGGCTAAAAAAAGTAGTACAAAAAAAACGAGTTATCAGTTAAGAAGAAAAAAACCGCAATAATCCATTCGACCAAACGACAAAATAAAAAATATGTACTCAAAAACCGTATAAATGTATAAAACTCAGACTACCCTTTAACCTTTACCTAAAAAAATGTACTTGAAACGCTAGTAAGGTGTCGTTTGATTCTAAAATAATAATAAAAACTGTTAATTTGATTGAACTAATTAATTATTAACTTAATTAACTAATTTAACTTTCTTTCAAAATAGAACGCGACTTTGAATCAATACAGAGTTAGATTTTGAGCTATACTTTCAGTTTCAAAAGAAAGAGTACCTGAAAAACTTAAGATAAAAAGTTCTAGGATAATTAAAAACAAGACAAAAAAAATCGACAACGCCTTTGACAAAATCAAATAAAAACGATTGGACCTCGCCAAAGCCAGCACCACCGCGGTAATGATTTTGCTAATAACTAGGCAACCCACCCAAACTGTCAACTCTTTTTCTTCTTCCAGTTCCTTCTCTTTATAGGAGGTTGGTGACCATATGTCTGAACACGTCCCGGTTTTGTGCAAGTCGTATTAGTGTAGAAGCCTTCCTGATTCCAAATTATTGTCGCAGGTTTAGCAGGCAGAAGAACCTCTTCTTTCCAATTTCCCGTTTACCTTCTATTTTCCCTTGAATCATTGCAGAAATTGATATTTGTCATTTCGGAATATCTGTCCAAAGTATCCTACCTTTCTACGTTTCACCGTCGTGGTAATACCTTCAGTGTCCACCGCTTGACTCCATACAATAGTACCGAAAAGACATAATATTTGACGGTTTTCCACTTGATTTTAAGTAAAATATCCCTGTTGCATACTAATAGTCGGAGTAGAACTGGCTATTTTAATTCGTGTTTTGATGTCATTGATCGGATCCCACTGTTTGTTGAGCCAGCTGCCTTTGCACTCGTTCAATTGGTTCACCGTTAATGATTGAGCACAAACGATGCACTTATTTACAGAGTTGCCCTTGCTAATAATCATTATTTTAGTTTCTGCAATGTTTATTTTGAGTCCATACTTGGAACTAGCTTGTTGAACTTGGTCTATAAGGCGTTGCAGATTTTTGATAGTGTTGGTTAGTATCACAAAATCATCTGCATATCTGATGTTATTTACTAATATTCCGTTTACTTTTATGCCTTTTGCGCATTCGTCTAGTGCCCTCCAAAATATGTTCTCAGCATATAAGTTGAACAGGAGCGCTGACAGAATGCATCCTTGTCAGACGCCTCTCAATATTTAGAACTCCTCCGTTTGAACTTGCTCGACCCTAACCTGTGCTGTTTGGTTCCAGTATAGATTCTTGATGATGCGGATGTCTTTATCGTCGATGTTGGATCTTTTAAGCATTTTAACTAGTTTTCTATGTTTAACATTGTCAAATGCTTTTACGTAGTCTATAAAGCAAGCACAGACTGTGAGGCGTTGATCTATACATTTTTGGGTTAAAACTTACATCGAGAACAGTGCCTCTTTCGTACCGAATCCGTTCCTATAACCAAACTGGGTGTCTCCGATTTTTTGGTTAATCTTTTTCCATGTACGGGTGTGTATGTTACGTAAAAATATTTTCAACAAATGGCTCATGAGGCTAATGAGACGGTACTTGCTACATCTCTTAGCGTTTAGTTTTTTTGGAAAAGTAATGAAGGTAGATTTTGGCCAGTTTTTAGGTATGCAGCCTGTATTGTATAGTTGTGGTAGATGTGTTAAAGTTTCATTATTCATTGCCTTAAAGATTTTGGCGTTTAGCTCTAGTCCAGGGGTTTTTCTACTTTTTGTGTCTTAACTTGCTTTCTGTAGTTTTTCTTTAAGAATGGTCGGTCCTTCCATTGTTGTGTCGGCCTCAACTGAAATGGTTGGTCAATGATCCGTAAACAGCTTCTCTGAATATTCCTTCCACATGTTTATTTAATCTTTCTGTTCCTCTCTTAGTTTGTTGTTATTATCTGTTTTTTTTTTCCATACTGGCTTTTTTTATATGTATGTGTCATTTCCTTAATAAGTTTGTGCATGTTGAAGGAGTCATGTTTAACGTGACATTTTTCTATATCCCGGCACTTTTCTTGGAGCCATGCTTCTCTTGCTAAACGGATTTCTTTTTTGATTTGTGTATTTAGCATTATGTATTCCCTAGGATGGTACATATGTTTTTTTTGTTCTTCCGTTAACGGTAAGATGTTATTGATCATCCATTCTTATTTTTTTAGTCGTTGGCACCAGCCTAAGGTACCTACTTGTTGCCATGTTTTTTCTACCAATATAATATTGTTTGGTATTGTATCCTTCATCTTAATATTGAGCTTGTCAGCATAGGTTTTTGAGACATCTAAATCCTTAAGTTTGGTGTAGTAGAGTTATCAGAGAGAGTCGAACTGTTGTCGGATTTTAGTTGGAGCCAAAGTCTGCCCCCGCGTATGTCCAGTCAACTCAAACCACCAAAAACTATGACCAAAACCCCTGCTTACATGGATACCAAAAGACTAGTGGACAAAAGAAAACTTTATGGCAAATGGCTTGCTAAAGAAAAAGCAAAGGGGACATTTACTAGACCACAGCCTATTTTTAGGATCCCATACAAAACCAGAAAAAAATAATCACAATCAATTGACACATTTAAGAATATTCACATAATATTAAAACAATGGTAACACAAATGAGTCGCATTAGACTGCAAAGGCTCACAGGGCTGATGACCAGACACTGTAGACTTAACAAGCACTTGCATAGAATGGGATTAGGAAAAAACCATATGCCAAAAATGTATAGAAGAAGACAAAACTCCAATACACTTACTGAATGATTGCAAAGCGATCAAAGAGCAACGCACGCCATCTTTAGCAAACACAATCTATTTGCAGATACTGGATTTCATTGAAAAGACACAGCTCTTAAAGAAGTAAAACAACAGAAGTGTACAACAGACCCAATAGGACCGCAGTGCAAGAGGCGCTAGGTGAACCACCTCAAGGTAAGGAAAGAAAAAAAAACAGGTCAGTAAAAACCTGACACTACTGGACAGTACGGGCTGCCTAATGTCTTTTAAAAATATTTCCTATCTACGCAAAAACCCCTGCCAAGCCCCATCTTATCAAGTCTCCAAATCACCATGTCCAGGCATCAATTAAAAGGTCGGCCAAGAATCTGCCTACAAAAAGCCGCCGCCCGCAAAAATAACCAGCCCCAGAGAAGAAATTTACACAAAAAAAAACTAAAAAACCAGAAAAGATACAGGTAAGAAATCCTTGAATATTTGCATATTTAAGTCTTTAGCCAACCCAAGTCAAGGCCTTCTGCCACCATAGCCAATAGGTCTTCAACCCGGCCAGTCCCTAAGCAAAGTCGACCAACTTTAATGTAACTAATAGATCCCTAGGTTCTCCTTTACGCTTCTCAACTCCGTAAAAACCCACAAAAGACGACTTTTAAGTTGTTCCTCTTTTGCATTTGCTCAATAAAGCACTAATCTACTTACAACTGCACCATGACAGACTTGCTACAAGCTAAGCTCATCGCTTAGGGGTTTAATCTTATTTTAAGTACACGCAGAAAAGGACAAAAAACGACAAAAGCACCTGCTCTTCGTCAGCAGACTATTGCTCTTTGCAAGCAAACAACGGTAATTAAAAAAAAAAAATTATATCATGTTCAGATTCTAACTAACTGAGTTAATTACTCAGACTCTGCCCGACAGTCTGATACCCAAACATAGACGTGATACAAGGCGGCATATTAGGTGCATTACGAAATTTCAAAACCAGTTAGGTGCTCTTGAGAGTAAATCCAACACTTTGTGAATCTTCCTTTTAACTCAAAAGCTAGTAAACTAGACTAAAAATACTAAAGTTGGCATGTTTTCTAACAACGAAAGCAATAAAAATAACCTTTACAACAGCCATGAAAGTAGTTCTTTCTTTACCCTCACTACATTTAGTTGTAATGACTAAAGCAAGACAACCAGCCTACAGAAAGCAGATAAATAAACACATTTCAAATCATAAATTCATCAACACCAAAAACAACTAATCGGTTGTATAAAGAATAAAGATTTTAGAATAAAAAAATAATTTAAAAAATATTGCAATAACACAAATGGACAAACAATAAATGGGGCGTAGTCAAATAAACAAATAAAGCCAAAAACCAAAATGACACCAAAGCTGGTATATAAAAAAGCAACTCCAAGAAAAAGAAACTACTACTAATTGGTGTATCAAAAACAAAATTAAACCTGAATGTTACTTTATCAAACAAATAATCATCATGTTTGATAGCCAATTAGCATTACAACGTATCTTATCTATACTAAAAAGCAAACAGTTTTAGTATAATAAAACTTTATTCAAGTTGAACAATTATTTTTATAAATTTTTAGAAAACGTTTAATCAAGTACAGCATAGAAAACTTATGAAAATACTAAAAGATATTAGTTTGGACTAAATTAGAATCAAACAGCTGTGAGTAGATAACAGCAACTCAGAAGCAGATAATATCAACAAAAAAAAATGCATTTTGTTGCTACTACTAATTAATGTAAAATTCAAAAAAAAAAATCAATATATCAAAAAAATGCAAAACATAAAAGTAAATGATATGGTTATAAACAATTTGCAATATATGCGGATAATACGGTGCGGTTAATGAAATCAAGTAACTTGTTAAATGAATTTGCACAATTGGTATAGTCCTAACATGAGTACACTATTTAGATTTGCTGTAAACAAGATTTAATTGGCTGTAAAACAAGTTAATGTTCTAGAAGGACATAAAGAAATAACAAATAAAAATAGTTAAAAAAGTATACCTACTCTTGCGTTGAGTTAATTTGGAAACTAGTCAAGAGGCTGTTGAGAAATGAGCTAAAGCTAAATGGTAAAAAATGCAATCCCACCAATTGCTCGTGACACCAAAAACATGTTTTCTTTGTCGAGATTGTTGCAAGCGTAGATGTTTGTTTGTTGCAAAACTTATTTGTTCTTTTCATTGCTGAAATCATTTTTACTGCGCAACATGTCTGCTATTCTTATGCAGTATAAATTGTTGCCATATAAACCTTAAGTGCTGGATTTGATAGGATTAGAAGTGTTTTCAAAAAATCAATCCGATAAAAAAATGCATTATTTCAAAGCAAAACGCGGCTAGTCATAAGCGCCTCTTCCTTTTTTTTATGTGCAGCATCAAAATCATCATAACAAATCACATACAAATGAACCAAGACTTATCACTAAAACTAATTTTATTTTATTTGTAAGATTATTAAGTCATTTCCTGCATTATTCTAGAATGCAATGACGTGAAATAAATCACAAGATTTGTTTGGTAAAATTTAATGCCAAAAACATAAATGACTAAAAAGTCAAAAGACCATTTCCAATTATCTGCAATAATAAAAACTAATTTCTTAAAACTAAAAGACAAAAAATTCAATATTTGTTTTCAGTGGAGTTTTTTGGATGTTTTTATCTAAATCTACGTTTTCTCTAGCTTCTGTCTCTCTAAATCTGTAGCATACAATAACCAAAATATTACAACCTACCCTCTAGGAAATAACGTAAATCAAAAGACTCGCTTTTTGCTTATAAATAATGTGAAAATGTAATGTAAAAATTACTTTGAGTATAATATTCATTCATTAAATTTTGTTAAAATTAAAGTACATTATCATTACCAAATTGTTTTATTATTAGATAATTTTGCTAAGTAAATCTTTTCTTATTTAAATCATTAATTGTTACATTTATAAATTTGTAATAACCGCGTTATAAGTCTTACAAGGTTGATTTAAATAATTAATCTGGCATAGTTCCGCTTCAACATGCAATGGTCTGACATTAATGAAGTAAATTTTTCAGTTCCAAGAAAAGTCTTAAATTTTACAATAACAAAAATTGATTTAGGCTGAAACGCAATAATAATGATAATAATTAGAAATATCATATCAAATACATAAATACAAAATTTGTACTATTGATTAAAAAAAATCAATAGCCGCAATAATATATCTTTCAAATTTTATTATAAAGTTAAATTAGATAAAATAAAACTTTATTCTTTTTATATATTAGCATCTGGCAACGCCTTTTTCTGATGCTGAAGCAAACGAAGATGTTTAAACATGAACTTTTTTCCAGATTGCCTCTTTACATTTGTAATATAAAGAAATTAGCATTATAACCCCATTTTCGCTTTCGCTTATTCAACTTGTTAATTTAAATTGTCAATTTGTCGAGATCCAGGGAATATAAAAAAATTCATCGCGCGCAATCTTAAATGGCATCTATTTAATTGAGTTTCCATATTTACAGAAGTTTTTTTTGAGTGGAGAGCTACAAAATTGATTAAGTCGAATGTTAAAATAGCTTTCTCACCCTGTCCCTATTCAGTCGTCCGAGAGTTGGATATTCATTAAGGGCGACTAAAATTTTAATCTACTATCCGTGGGGGCATTTTGAACTTCCACATCTGTTCAACAACTCTCACAGAATTGAAGTTCCGCGAAGTTGTACATGGTATCCACTTAGTTTTTTTTTCAACTGTAACATCATCCGCGTGTTGCATTAACATGGATAATTTAATTATACTAAATGGTGGCTGGGGTCATTTAATGCACTTTGGTTTTAGAGATGGAACATTTTAATTATGTTAGGAAATATTAAGACTCGTTGAAACGTATGAAAATGTTCATTCAAGCTAAAATTTCTTTAAACACAAAGTTTGTTTTTTTTTATTGTAATTATCAAAACGTTTATTAATAGATTGTAAATATATTTTTTTCTAAATAGCTGTAATTAAATGAAAGCCGACCGCAATAAAAAATACGAGAAAACTTACAAGTGCAACTCTGTCAGATTTTACAACAATGTTATAATGTGTTTTTAATTATGTTTTCTAATGATGCTTATATCCAGTAAACGTAAATAAAGTTTTTTAATTATAAGTAAGAAAGTTAATGTTGTTTGCCGTATCAATTTTCTTATAATATTTAGTTTAATTACGTTGTTATTGAAAATAATAACCAAGAATCATAAGTACCAACACTATTATTCTAAAGTTTTAATTGGTATAATAAATAAAGTGGCAACTCTCAACTCCCTATTCGCGAGTGGCAATAAAACGTAGTGTGTAATTCGACCATTTACTAAACAGATACATATCCACTCATAAAATAAGGACTTTTCTTGGTGTAACAGCAATGTTTGTTTATGTTGCGGGTAAAATAACCGAAGCAACTGATAAATGTAGTCCTTAAAATGACATTAGCGGTCGAGAGTCCTTGTACATTATTCTACACAAGTATGTAGAAAATGAAAATAAAACACTACAACAGTCCCTCTAGGATGGCATTCTATTCTGTCATTTTTATTTACGATGCCTCTCTCTTGCATTCGATGACACTTGAAGCAAACTGACTCGCCGTAAAAACGAGACCATTTGCTACATTACACGAGGCGAATCCAACTGATTTGCATAAGACTACTGTTTCCTGCCAAAATAAGCGTGGAACAAACAGTGGGAAGAGAAGAAAAAGTGGGTGCTCACTCCTAGACTGTGAGTGGCTCTCTCGCGTCGAGATTGATTCTGGTTGAAAAAAAAAGAGCATAAAACCGGGGTCTTGTTTCTAGAGAAGTACTAAAATAATAATAAAAGTAGCTTTATTTCCAACAGTATACAATAATTGATGAAACCGACCGGACTTCGTGCACCTTTACGGTTTAATAAATTGTTATAATTTATGCTAAAACATACCAACAAGTACTTTTTAATTACATTTAAATAAAAGTAAATTAATGAACTTGAAGTAACATGAATTAAATTTATTGTTTCATATTTTTACATTTAAAAAAATTTAATTCTATATCTAATTATATTCTGACATGTTGGTTATTATCTTTTCACCTCCAGCTATATTATGTTTGTAATTAAACTCTTAATTTAAAAAACTATATATTACGTAGGAAACAAATATAATAACATTAGCAACAGCATATGCACATTGCTCATTACATCTACGCCGTACTCAATTAAATTTCTTCTAATTGAGTACACTAATAACACTATAACTCAATATTTTTGAATGATTTCTTAACTTCATTTTATTTATTTAGATCATTCAACGAATAAAAACTGACTAGTATTTCCAACTGAATAAGTCTGTTATATAAAAGCACAAAAAAAAAATCCAGATTTTTTCAGTGATGGGGTTTGTTCAGTTATCAGTTGACCACAATTTGGCTATTAGATTCTATGGCCATTCCTAACTAAATTAGTGTCAAAATAATTATTTTACTCCGCCTCGTGGGTACTAC
Source organism: Tachinus rufipes (assembly GCA_963932245.1). Lineage (NCBI taxonomy): Eukaryota > Metazoa > Arthropoda > Insecta > Coleoptera > Staphylinidae > Tachinus > Tachinus rufipes. The sequence continues at coordinate 112,615,686 of OZ010741.1, read as the reverse complement.
TTTCTTTGTCATGGTGAGGGAGCTGAGTAACTTCTGCTTGAGCCATGCCGGCGGAAAATTAATCTCCTGCCAGGGCCACTCATACCGGATAGGTCAATAAGCAGAAACCAATCTAAAAGTACCCAAAGCCATTCCTGGCTACCTTTTCTTTTTTTCTCTTCTATTTTTATATACTAAACCTACTTTTTACTCTTAATTTTCTCTAACCTACGGGTAAGTTAAAAACGGAACCTTTACCACTTTTATTGATGTTACAAATTCAATCATGCCTTGAAAAAGATTCATAATCATCACACAAACGACAACTATCGAGGTTGAAAGACGACGCTTCGGTAGTAGTGGTACTAGTTGTTTAGAAGTTGGTGTAGTTAATCGGGCTGCAATAATGGATATAGCTACCCGATCACAGTATTCCTCTCAAATAAATGCAACAAACAGTGTGACGACGAAACCAGTTTCTCCGTACTGGCTTCTATCAATAGAAGAAGACAACTTTAACTAAGTGAATCCTTTCTTTCTTGCAAAATCCATATAAAACTAAAAATATTAAAAAAGTTAAAGATGGTTTTTTAATAGAAACCACTTCAAATGCCCAAACAAAATGCATTTTAAAGGTTAAGCGTTTGGGAAATTTTGAAATCAAAATTTTACCGAAAAAGACTTTAAATACATGTAAAGGAGTATTGCAAAGATTCTCTAAAATCCTGTATTAAGGAAATAGTGGAAAAGTTAATAAAAACTCCAAATCACGTTTGCACGTTTAGTACCCTAAAACTACAATTTTCCATAAAAAGCGCAATGTACAACCTGCCTGTCAGAACATATATCCCAGCACCTATAAAATGTTTGGGCATGTTAGTGCTTGATCTAAAAAAACACAGATTTGTATATGTGGAAAAGCGCCACACCATGGAAGCAAATGCGCAGAACCCATTACATGTATAAACTGTAACGGGCAACACTCTGTAAAGACAACAAACTGTTCAATATTTAAACATGAATTAGCTATACAAAAAATAAATCTTACTTTAATGCAAAACAAGAAATTGATGTTTCAACCCTAAAAACAGGCGTTTCATACGCACAAGCTGCATCCAACAAATCAGTAGATAGCAATAATATGAGCAACATTATGCCTCAGCTAATTACTACAAATACCGAAATTATAAGAGCCAAGTTTAACAAAATTAAAAGAATGCAGCAGCAATTGTCATGCCTAACCCACAAACAAATTCCAAAGACTAAACCTTAGCTTAAAAAAAAACAAACAAAATTGTAGTATCTGGAGTAGCCCAGAGCAAGTGAAAGCACCAAATCAATCTTAAAAAGTCCCAGAACTTAGACTTTCTAATACGCCCGGGTCAATTAAGATCCCAGCTTCTCAGTCCACGTTGTCAATCAACATAATTGATAACGACAAAACCGAGACGTCGTTGCAAGATACTGTCCATCCCACAATTTCAGCTGAATGGGCGGAACTATTAAAACCGAAGAGAGAAAAAAGTTCTCTTCAATATTGCAGCCAAATTGGTAAAAAAAGATTAAAAAAAAAGAAAACCAGGCTGGCAAAAAGGTTTACCAAGGAAACCTTCGGGAACTTAGTTTTGTGTATTTTATTTATTTATTTTACTGTTTTTATTTATACTCTTGATCTTTATTCCTTGTGAGTTTTAAGAGTTATTTATTTTATGATTTTAACATCAATCAACGGTTATCCCTTTTAAGGGGTGCAGATGTTGAGGCCGGCTGTGTTGTTCAAGCAGAAAATGTGTGTCCCAAAGTCTAGCAAACCGGTCCCACTGTTCCATGGTACAACAAAAAAATAAAGATAGCCGCTTAGTTAACATATAAAACATAATCAAATTGTAACAAAATTATTGCGGTTTAAAGATATAAAAGAACGTCTAAAAATACATGCATCGCTTGTTGCAAAACATTATTCTGTTCAAAAAAATTTAGTGAAACATAATTTGTTTATGTTTTAAAAGGTCAAAAGATTTTTAAAATTTTGAAATCTAATTAAAACTATTTACCCGCAATCATTGAGTTTAGTGACCCACCCACCCATTCAACTGTTTGTTATCAAGAGGTTAGGTTTGTCACCCCTCTCTTGTAATTTGTTATGTCAAATTACATATGCAACTTGGAGAAACATCAAAATTCTGGACAACCAACATTTTGGTAAGTGAGTAGGAACTTTAGTTAAAAATACTCACCCGCAATCATTAATCTTAGTAACCCACCCAACCCACTCAATTGTTTTTTATCAAGAGATTTAATTTTTCACCCTCCTCTTGTTGTTTTATAACAAATTACATTTGTAACTAAGAGAAACATCAAATTTCTAGATAACCAACACTTGGGTAAGTGGGCGGAAACTCCAGTTAAAACTACTAACCTGCAATCATTGAACTTAGTGACCCACCCACCCACCTAACTGTTTGTTACCAGGAGGTTTTATTTTTCACCCTCCTCTTGTTGTTTATTGTCAAATTACATTTGCGATAAAGAAAAATATCAAATTTCTAGATAATCAACATTTAGATGGGTGGGCAGGAGTTCCAGTTAAAACTACTCACCCGCAATCAATAAAATTAATAAACCACTTACCCACCCAACTGTTTGTTATCAAGAGGTTAAGTTTATCACCCTCTTCTTGTAGTTTAATGTCAAACTTGGAGAAACATCAAAATTTTGGATAACTAACATTTGGGTGGATAGGCTGAAATTCCAGTTAAAACTACTCACTTGCAATTATTGAACTTAGTAACCCACCCGCCGATCCAACTGTTTGTTATCAAATGGTTGGATTTGTCACCCTCCTTTTGAAGTTTAATGTTAAATTACAATTGCGATAAAGAAAAATATCAAATTTCTGGATAACCAACTCTTGGGTTAGTGGGCGGAAACCCTAGTTCAAACTACTGGCATGCAATCATTTAACTGAGTGTTAACGGGCCCGCAATAAATTTCAACGTTTTCCAACGCAGGAAAATTTGCTTGCTTTTCAGAAACTGCGCGCCGTTGTTTGGCGCAAAATTCTTGCAAGCAAGCAATCATCAAGGGAAAGCTACGTGTCAACAATAACACCAACCACTCTAGTCGGTGAGGTGTGGAAGAAGGTTAGTGCAAAAAAAAATGCCAGCTGTAACACCTGTTCTTAAAGTCAACGGCCAGGACATTGGCAATGAAACTAAAATTGCAAATGTTCAGGCTAAATAATTTGAATTTGTAAGTAGCTCTCTGAACTACAAAAAAAACTTTTCTGCGGAACACAAAAAAACTGGATATTCTTCTAAATTTCTCTTCTCAGAAGTCGTTGCCATCAACTCTACCTTTTCTTTGGAGTAGTTGGAAGCAACACTTAGTTGCGTTGGTGCATCTACAACACCCGGTCCAAATAATGTTCCGTATCAGTTTATGCGACAGCTGCCTTTTTCTATGAAAAAGCGGCTGCTAGAGATATATAACTTAATATGAGAACAAGCTGTCTACACGTTAGAGATAGGCCGTTATCCTGCCACTACTAAAACATGGAAGAATCCATACATTGCCAACAGCTATTAACCAATCTGTTTGACTTGCTGTTTAGAAAAACTATGTAGATTCTAGAAACTTTTGGTTTTCCGAAAAAACACCAGGCGGGGTTCAGAAAGTACCAGAAAACAACTGACCAATTAGTACAGTTTAAAAATTCTATTCAAGACGCTTTTCTAGAAAGAAAATATCTTGTAGAGGTGTTTTTTTTTATCTAGAGAAGGCCTACGATATGACGTGGAGATATAAATTTTTTTAAAAGTTGAAAGCGTCTTTCATGAAAGACCGGAAATTTAAAGTTAGAGTGAAAAACACCTTCTCCAAAACTTTATACTTTTAGAACAGTGTTTCTCTAAGGTCGACGATCAGCGTCATCCTTTTTGCTACAGCGGTCAACAAAAGTTTTACTTACCAACAAATGTTTGTATGTCAATAATTTAGTAGTCTATATGGCGGGACATACCATCCCCGCTATAAGTCATCAACTTCAAACCACAATAAATAAAATAAACCAAAATGTTATGTCATAGAGTTTTTGCTTTTTTTTGCATCAAACGACCTCATTGCAACCCAGTACTTTTTTGCAAAGTACGAGAATCGCATGCGTTGAAACCGTTCGTTTCATAGAGCTTGTGTTTGATCAGACTCTTTTCTTTAGAACAAATATAGAACAGCTAGTCACGCGTTCCAAAAACAGTTCTAAACATAATTAAGTGACTAGCCAGTATAAACTGGAGAGCCCGGAGAAAGGTACTTTTGCACAAAATTTTAGATACTGTTTATCATGCAGGCATAAAGTACGCAACGGGAGCTTTTCGGACAAGTCCTACCCAAGTCTCTGCTGCAAATCTAGTGTACCATTGCTGGACATACGTCGCAAAAACTTTGTATTAAATTTACATTGTGATAGAAAAGTAGTCAATCGTTTGTTTGTAAAATGCCAAAACATGATAGACGCAACAAACTACTTTACTGTACAGTAGGGGCAAATCTACACACTTCATTCTCCTAATAAATTTTTCAAAAAAATTAAGTTTTGTAACAAAAATATTAAAATACTAAACTAAATACCATAATAAAACAATAGGCTCAGCTAAAACAATTAGTCGCAGACCGATAAAAATATTTAAAATGTTAAATATTATAGTTACTAGATTACCCCAGAGTAGTTAGTTAGTTTTCCCAAATCCACGTAGGCTAAACTAAGGTAAAAAATACGAGAAAATTCAAAAGATAAAATAAATAAACTAAGCCTAACCGTTACCAAAATTCTTCTCAATACCTTATCAGAATACAATTTTCTTAAGAGTAACAGTTATTAACCCATCTAAATTTGTTTTTAGCCAACCTGCTGCAAAGTTTTTTGGATATCTCGTATTTGGCAAAACTATTCCAAGATAATTTTAAAACTATACGATTGTAGTCACGTGCGGACACCACCAATTTTTTACCAATGCGGCATACAAAACAGCAATTATAACCTAACCCAAGACTTTAATTGTCATTACCAATCAAAAACTGATCAATTATAAAATTTGCAATAGAAGCAGGATAGCTTGTTGTTGTACACTTCTGAGAGTACGCTTTCTTTAATTTCTTCCACAATTTTTATGTTGTGCTAGATGATACTAGGCTTGCCTTGCCATTTTTGCAGCGTGGTCTAGCAATTGAATTTTAGGTTTTTCAATTTTGTTTTGCTAAGAAGTTACACAATTAATCTATCTAAATTAATCTTGTCTAGCAACGTACCATGTCTAGCTTCAATTAAGTTCTGCAATTTGTGTCAAGATGTCTGTCATGTCGGTTCTACTGTAAATATATTTGTTACAAAATCTATCTTTATAAATAATTTTGCAGATGTGGTATCTTTTTAAAAACCATAGACAAGTTTCTAAGTACAAGACTCATAAACGTTTATCAACATTTTAACTCAAATGAGACTGGGCAATATTACAATCATAATTTTTCCAAATGTGCAAATAAAGAAAATTATAACAGATTATTTAGTATATAAAACCAAATAAATCGAATAAATAATAATTAGGTTAATAGATATTTAAGATTAATTTTTGCAAACATTTCAAAAATTATTATAATATGATAACATTCGATGACAAAAGTCAAATAAATAGAAAGAAAAATGTCCTAACTATCATCTGTGTGCAAACCAATTTTTTTTTTCAAAAATAACAGTAAAAAATGCTTATATAAAATATTATTAAAGCTCTGCATTGAACTAAAAAAAATCAAAACGTATTACCAGCAACAAATTTCATACATAAAAACTTCACAAATTGTAAAATACATACTCAATTAATTAAACATACTATAGCAAATAATCTAAGTACATTTCAAATTTCATAAAAAATTAATTGAGATTGAGAGAAATTATTGAGTTGGAATACTTGGAATAGTATTTTATACAATTCTAGAGAATACATTTCAACTCAAATAATCATAATATGCAAATTGACTAACAATAATAAATATTATTCCATATTTTTAACTAAAAAAGCAATGTTTTTATCTCGTCATATAGACGGCATCAGATATTCGTTTTTTTTTTCTGATCGGCCAAATCCATTACATCACACACACGCACTAAGTAACATTAATTCCGTCACTCTGTCTTTTCAGTAATCCGCAACACATTTTTAAGCAATTTCGATAAGTAAACAATATGCTATAAATAGACACGTATAAGCTAAGATGTTTATCATATTTTACCAGGTAACTGCAGAAAATCAACAATTTAATAAAATGTTTATTTCAGTATTGTAATGTTATTTATAAAAGCTTTATAAAAATAAAAATAGTATTGTCATTTTAAAATTGTTTGTAATGAAATTTATAACGTATGTGCGTTATGGTTATACGAGTATATCAATATATGTTTTTTATTGAATATTATTGTTATTTATATATAGTTAATAGTAAAAAACTATAGTGTTACATTAGTTAGTTATTCACATTGACATATGTTTTTCAATTATCAAGTAAAATAACAAAAGGAATTTATTATTGTCTCAAATTTTTTCATTAATAGTTACGGAATTTCAATTTTAAATAAATCAACTACAGTTTAACATATCAATTTAATTTTTGCTTTATTTTGAAGCTTGGACAATGCAGTTATGTTTAGAGCAATATGATGTTTAAATATCCATCACGGTTTTGCTTAAACTGACGGGCTTGACTGTTTCAATTATTGATTATCTTGTCCAACATTTAAAATTGTATGCCAGCAATAACTTGACAAATGTTGGCTTTTAAATAATCCAATCAGTGGATTTTTAGCAAAAACTTATTCATTAACGTTGTTTCAAAAGATAATAAATTATGGTAAAGCAACACCATCGGATTAATTTTTTTCCAATATAGAGAGAAAACAAAAAACAACAGCTATCGATGACCTACCGTTTGTACTACTCTACGAAACCGTCATGTGATTTCAGTGGAGACCAGATACCAACTCCGTGAGATTTGTGATACAGCTGTGAGTGTGTGAACAGTTCATCAAAGATTGCAAGAAGCTGGCTTAAAATCTTGTAGACCAGCAGCTGGCCCAAAATGATTCACACGTCACCAAGTAGCCAAACTCCAATTTTCTTGCAAAAATTTGGACATTGACACCATGAAGGATTGCATGAAGTGCAGTTGCACCAACCACAATAAACAAACTTTGTGTGGCACTTCAAGAGGAATAGCAAAATATTCCGTAAAATGATATAGGCCGCCGTATGCAAGCAATAGTTAAGGCTGGTTGTGTTATATAAACATGATGATGATTTGCAATTGTTTTGGTAGATGTTCTTGAATTTTCCTAACACCTTTAGATTTTTGGTTTTGGGGTTATCTTAAAGATCATGTTTATCTAACACATCCAGAAAACAAAGAAATACAAAGGCTTAGGATTATCAATGCTTGCCACAAAATATTTCCCAATTTGATATTAAATGCCAGTAATGAAGTAACTAAAAAATGTTAGTTCTGTATTCAGCACGGTGGGAATCAATTTGAACAATATTTGTAGATATTATAACTTGTAGTTTTTTTTTTCAATAAAATATTTCTGTATTTACGATTGTTTTTCTTGCACATTTCATTTTTTTTTTTTTAATATTTTCGTCTACAAATAAATAAACAAAATACACTGCTGTATGCAGAATTTTACCCTGAATCAAAATATGTAAAAATGTACAGGGTGTTCCATTTAAAATAACAATGATGGATATCGTTACTTGAAACAGGTAAAATATATTTACAAACTGAAAACGTCAAAAGATAGCTTATTTCTTACTATTTAAGAATATATATATAGTTTGTTCGGTCTAAAATTTAAAATAAAAAAATTATAGCTTCCGGCGTTTTTTAGGAAACAGCCTGTATATAATATATATCAAAAAAAGCTTACTAAATCAAGAGATAATTTAAAATGCGACTGTAAAGTTTGTGATATAGCACGCAATCAACCCAATAATATTTCTAGGAAACCTAAAAATAATCAAGTTTCTAGTAAGTGTTGTAACAAAATATTTTTTTAATATTATTGTATTCTTAAACAACTAAAGCAAAAATTAATCACTAAGAACGAGACACGTTGTTTATCTTGCTTTTGTGTTATTGGAAGAAGAAAGTCTCATAAATGTAATTCAGAGTCTCGAGCTAAAAATCTATCGACTTATGTATTAGCAGTCCCCGCAAAGACGGAAAGTCAAATAGTTTCATCTATAATAAAGCAGAAACCAGCCAAAACTGAAGATCCTCAAATTTGTCACTTTCTTGGTTACATGACCGACCTCTTCATATCAATGTAAGAAAAACAAACAATTCTTTAAAACGTCCATATCCATTATTATGCGCTAAAGATATTTCACAAATTCAAACTAATCTAAATCTAAGCAGCCGCAAAATCATCGAAACTGCTTCTGCTGTGCGTGTGGCAACAAAAAACAGAAAGCGACTGAATCTGGTCTAAAATCAAAACTTGCAGCTAAAGCTCACTCTATTGATTATTTATTTGATTACAAAAGTTTTTTTATTGTACAGATCTTTCAGGTTTTATTCAACATATTAAAAAAAAGCGACATGCATCAGATATTCATTTGAAATTAGGCATAGATGGTAGAGATAAATTTTTGAAAATATGCTTTTCAGTTTAATCAACATGTAGTGTAGCTTACCAGACCAATCGTTCTACGTACAATATAGGTATTGCTACAAAAAAAATTAAAGATACTGGAGTAAAAAAAATATTTTTATTAGCAGTAGCTTCAAATTTTCAAGAGAATTATAAAAATGTAGCTCAACTTTGGTCCGAGTTAAATATTCACTTTTTAAAACGTACAATTGCAACTGATTTAAAGTTGACGAATATTTTAGCTGGTATTATGTCGTATAGTAAAGTTTACCTATGTATTTAGTGTTAAATAATACTTTAAAAAACTATAACAGAAGCTTTAAAAAAACTTGGTAAAAAAATTTACAACTGTACCCATCCGTCAGTATTTAGAACTAACCAGGATACTATGTCCTGGTTAGTTCTAAATACTTTTAAATATTATTCCACCTCCAGAATTACATCTAATAGTTGGTGTTGTTAATACGTTCTTTTTGCATACGTTCTACGCAAAGTGCAATACGTAGGAGTATTAAAATATGTTAAAGTGTTTGATGACTTCAAAAAAGTTGTAGTAGCATGCTTTGGAAATAATCTTGAAAAAAATTATAAAAAACATGTAGAATATTTAAAAAAAAGTTATTTAGACTTAGAGGTTAACATCACTCAGAAATACTTCATGCATTATTTTTTTACGTTCAGCAATTTTGCGAAAAAACTGATAAAGAATTAGGATTTTTTAGCAAACAGGCAATGGAATCTATACATTATGATTTTAAATCTAGTTGGAAATTTAACAAAGTTTCTCCAGATTACCCGCAAAAACGTGCTATATGTCAATATAATAGTTTACATATTTAAATAAATTATTTATTTACAAACATTTAAACAATATTTAATTATGCATAAAAAAATATTTAATAAAAATTTAACATGTGCAACAAGATTTTATTTATTTATTATTCTATTTGTTATATTTATATTACTAAAATTTAATTTTTTTATACAAAAATAATAAAACTGATTTTTCTCAAAAAACGCTCCAAGATTTTTTTTTAAATTTTTTTTTATAATATTGCTGAAACTATGCAGATTTAAAATTAGAATGAAAATTTTGAGTGCATGAAATTTGATTTAATTCTATTTCAGGCTCACCGTGTTAGATATTTTCAAAGGTTTTGATAGAGTTTGACATTCTAATCTTGTCAACAAGCTCCATTGTACAGGTCTTAATAAAAAAACTAAATTTTGTCAATAGTTTTTTTGGCAGTAGAAAAATTATAATATATCGACAAATATGACAGAGCGTCTTAAAATTTTTAGTTTAGAATGTGTAACATCTATAAACAAAGACCTTAAAATAACATCTGAATGAGACACTCCCAACATGGACAATTTTAACTCTAAAAAAACTCATTTATTACTGTTTCAACAACCAAATCCTATGTATCATGAGTACCAAATATTAAACAACAAATTCATATCTAAATCTTCTTTAATTTGTCTTCTAGGTGTTACAAGCTAACATAATGTTCTCTAAAACAACCATGTTGTTGACATAGCTTCGAAAATATCTAGGAAACTAGGATTTCTTATGTAAACAGTTTTTAACTTTTGTTCAACCTTTTCATATTATTTTTCATATAAAGATTTGAGAATCTTTCAAGTGTCAATATCAAATGCAATATTAACTACATAGATTGCTTATTATTATTTGTTCAAGAGACAACATAATTCTTAAAACATCGCAGGCGTACATTTACTTTAACCAAAAATTGCTTTATAATCTAAAACCTTAATTCAAACAAATAAAAATATGTATTGTGCATTATTAATTAAATTTTTTTATGGTACTGCAATCAATTTATAATCAGTCAATCGTTAGTTTAAAGCAGATTGTTATATTATAAATTATAATTATTTTTTAATAAAAATATAATTGATCTACATTTTCGGTTTGTAATTTTAAATTTAATTTTTAATAATGCGATATAAATTACCTTGTACATTACTAAATACCAGTTTTGTAAGCAACTTTTTGCATAAATAATAAGTTATTTATAATATAATCATATACAGCATTAATTTTTAATTAACTAGAAGAAAATTCTACAATTACAATAAAATTTCAAATCAAACTGGCGCCACCATTAAATATATTTTATATACATTGTATCAACCAATCTGAGACCAGATTTCAGATAGTAATTTTAAAATTGGATCTTGTGGTTTTGTTGGCATGAAGTTCCTATCTCTTGTTGAGTCCCCAATTTGCGGACAGATATTGCTTATAAAACCAAACGATAAACTATATTAAATTACGGATGGTGCAATAAAATGTCCGCAGAAAAAGTAATTTAAAGTATGGTTATAAAACGAACAAAACTGTCGAACGGTGGAGCATTGGAAAGTGGATGAAAAAAGAAAGAGGAAACGCGAAGTGGGGAAATATGGGCAATTAAGAATATTAATTGTTCCCTATACGGGAATGAATGAAACCGAAAACGAAAGGTCCTGAATGTATTGGAATCCTCACCTTTTTCTTACTTACAAGTGTAATTTCACATTGGGGAAATAAAGAAACGATTAATCTATATATAGATTTAATTAAACTACAGATTTAATCCTATTGATTAATTTATTTTTTTTACTGCAAATTGCAACCTTTATAAAAATAAAACACGATGTCACATATGTACATAAAAGATACAATGAAACATTTATTTCCACTGCAATTGAGCATTCAATTAACGCCCCTTTAAAAAAAAATACAATTTAAAATCCATTTAGCGAATCGGAAAAATGATGGGTATTAAGGTCGGAAACTTTCCGATTTACATATTTTCTGTCGACCCTCGAATTTCGTACATGATGGACTCCCTTTCATGAAATGTATTTAAATAATTTAATATGTTCATTAAACATCATGTTTTATTCATGAGTACCCTTCTTTTGCTACCTTTGTTTCTGTCTTTTTATTAATGGAATAAATTTTTAATCTTGAATAATGAATGTTCTAGTGGACTAATAAAAATTCTATTAAGGAGCGTTTGTATCGAGTACATGCACTCTGTTCAAGGGCAATAAAGCATTAATCATAAAGTTTTGGTGGTATATAATTTATGGATGGTAAACTTTACTAATAAATTAAATCATGTTTGTCTGGTTTAATACCGTATTTTTTCTAAGGATGTATGGAATTATTAATTATATTTTGTCACGTAATTCTTATAAAATATTAATTTGATTTATAATAGAGTTTTAAGTAATTTACATTTACTTTTGGTTGTATTACACAAAAATTAACATAATTTGACTTTAATAGGAGAATGATATATTTGCAAAATTATAATTGTGACATAATCCAACTTAAAAAAAAACACAGAGATATATGAATTGCTGCATTGTAAACGACGGTATGGTAAAATAATCAGTAAGACAGAAACTCAGAGATGTTCGGAGATATACTAATAGACAGAAAAAACGGTTTGAGCAAAGACAAACTATAGAAGAATCTGTCATTTTTAACAATTAAAAAAAAATAACAAATTATGAATTAAAAATTATTGCTTTTAAATGAAACTAATTATCAATGATTGAATTATATACATTGTTGCATACGTCATTATGCGGTAATTTTATTAAAATTAATTAATTTGTTTTGTAGATTTAGATGTCTAGTCACAAGATATCTATTTTTCTGTAGCTAATATCTAAAAAAAACTAAAATTTAACTTAAGATAAAACATGTACCATTATGTTGATATTTTGTTAATAAATTGCGCTATAAAGCGGTCTTCTTGTTTTTCACATTTTAAAAAGTGATATCTATCTGCTGAGTTGTTACAGAAGCAACACACAATTTTTTTCTTTTCTAACTTAGTAAATCTGTATATAAATTATTCTCCCCATGCTACTGGTCTCTAGTAAGTAAAGTGCTAAGGTGTTGAAAGCATTTTTCAAGAGGCATAATAAAACGATCTTTAATTTTACTTAGTTGTATAAGGTGTTACTTATAATAAAGAACAGAAACTTAAGTTAAACGTGACGCCCAAAGCTTTATGTCATGTACTTTAATTACGGTGTCTAGTTTGAGGCTTTGTATGAGTTTAATATATACTAGATTGAGGGCCATCTGGCTTTATTATATTTGGTTAAAGTCAGTAGATTCTAGCTAACATAGTATTTATATTTATTAACAAATTTAATATGTTGATTCCCTAGAGATGCTCTGTCATTACATTTAAGTCTTTCACCGTTCCTGAGTTTAACTATCTGGTTTTTGTATGGTTGATGTTTAATTTATTGGTGATGCACAATAAGTTTAGTAGGTTTAGGATTGTCTGGAGTTGTTGAAAATTTTAGTAAGACTTAGATTATCTTCCTGTAGCATACTTTATTATTGAGTAATCCCGCTGGACAGTTCATTGCTAATATTTACTTTGATAAACTTTGTGCTTACAATTTCTTGTATATTATTGTAGATTTTGCTGTTAGTGTTTCTGTCGACCAAATAAAAAAGTAGCTAATTTTTTTTTGCCAGAAAGTTGATGCCATCTTTCAAACTTCTGTACCATACTGTATTGCTAAGTAGGAGGATGTTTTCTAAGTGTTCTATAACTTAATTTTAATGATTTTTGTTAGCAGTATAAAATGTGGTAGAAGTATTGGTGTACCTCTAAAGAAACTAAGGTCTCTTAAGTTTTCTTTTCTTTATAAAGTGTGTCTCACACACTTTTGCCGCCGTTTTGCTTGTGTGAGTAGTACGGTGATTATTTGTTGACAACAGTCAATTACAGACCACGCAACTAGAAGTTATGGAAAAGTATTGAAAAAAAAAACGCATTATAAAATTAAACGATAAACCGCCGCTTAAGTAAACAAAATTGTAAAAAAAAATTCACATAGATGGATAAGTCCAGGTACTTTTATTCGGAATTGTGGTCAAGAATTAAACATTACTAAACTCACTTTGCGACAAAATTTTAGAAAAGATCTGCATTTGCAAGCGTATAAGGTTTAATTCACGCAAAAACTCTTGACTTTTGAAGCAGCACCAAACTATTGCAAATTTCTCAAAAAAAATCATTTTCTCAAAGCACAATTTCAACTCAACGGGTACGTAAATAAGTAGAACTGTCAAACTTCAAGTGCAAAAAACTCTCGTGTAATACTCAAACAACCAACGCATCCGCCGCGTGTAACTGTTTGTTGCGCATTTTAGGATGGCGGAATTATTAAGCCGTATTTTTTTGAAAATGCTCCAATTGGATCAAATTAATGTAAAAGATATGATTTTCCAACAAGATAGTGCAACCTGCCATACAGCAAGCAAAACAATAGTGTTACTGCAAACCAAGTTTCCAGGCCGTGTCATTTCTCTGTTTGGCAATCAAAATTGGCGATCAAAATTGTATGATCTAACGCAACTTCTATCTTTGGGGCTACGTAAAAGAAAATGTGTATGCAAACAAGCCACAAACAGTTTAATACCTTAAAGAAAAGATACGGCGCGTAATTGGGTAGCCATTTGCCAAATATATTATTTTATGTTTAATCGCAAATATTTTTTTTCGCGTTGATATAAAAATATTTGCCTAATTCAAAATGTGTTTTTATTTATAAATATACTATACTATAATAATTTGTTTGTTAGTAACATTGTCTATACCAGCTGCTTTTTGCCTTATGGCTTGGTTACACAAAACGAGTTGCTGACCTGACAATGGACAGCTACTGCGAGAGGCGAGTAAAAACTAGGTACCGACTTGCACATGACAGTAACTAGTGATGCGAGTAGCTGCACTGCAGTAACTGACTAGGACAGTTTGGATGCTAGCTCGCACTGTGTAACCAGGCCTATAGTTTGAACTAATGGCTACTTTTAGTATCTGTTAGTTTCTCTAAAAGAATAACATTGAGCTGTGTAAATATTGATTTGAAGCGTTCTACTTATTTTTTTATTAAAATGTGGTTGTAACTGGGTTTTGCTTTTATGGCTTTGATTCATATTCGACTGGCTTATGCATTAATATAGTTGCTTCAAAAATGTTGTTGTTAGTTTTAATAAGTTGCCTGTATTCTCTATGCAACGTTTCATATTCTGTAAAGTTATTGTTCCAAATCAGTCAAATCATGACTCAGAATATATCTTTTTGCTACAAAATTCTGTTCAGTTTACTTTTACTTGTAATAGAATTTCCGTTTCCGATATATTTTATGAAGGTTCTAATATTAAGACATAAAATTAAGAGAATACCTTCTCTTTAATCGCGTTTGTTATTTAGTTTTTACATTATTAATTTTAATAGAAGTAGGTTGATACTTAGCTTTTGCGTCTTCAAATACCCTGCAAACAATCAACAGCAGCACGGGCACATCTTCTTCAGACACACATGAAACGTCTGTGGCGCCGCAGCGCCGTTTCTAAAACCAAAGTCAAAAAACAAAAGAAGGGGTGTTTGGCTGCCGCATATCAGACCAAATACCTTTTCAAAAAAAGAAAGCACCCAAGTCTCTAGACAAAAAAACTTTTAGACAAAAAAAACAAACAAAAAAATTTGCTTATTCACATCTGAGCCCTTATCTAGACAACTTAGAAAGATGACAAAGAAGTCTGAGCCAAACTTAAAATCACTCTTTTTAAAAAAACGGTAAGAATTAGCTACGAAAAAGCTGCAACAACTCCAAGTAGCAGTCGCCAACCTATTCAACCACTTAGGTAAAACCTCCAAGCACAAACAACGTTATCTCAAAAGTCTTAACTCAAAAATTGAATAAAAACTGTCCATCCCCAAAAGATCAGCTTTTAGTTTTGGAGGAAAAATCCTTAAGATGATGTGATGATAACGCATCCCTAAGATGGTTTCAAATTACCATCTCTAACCTGCAACCACTGTCATCAAAAACAAAGTTAAAGGTCGTGTAGACAAATCTCCTCCGAAAGTTGACAAAAACTACAGTCTAGTACTAGAGACCCCCGTAAGCCATGGTTTTGAGTTTAAAAGGTAGAACTAAAAGTTAACGTAAAGAACTGAAGCGCATTTTATACCAATAAAGACCCAAAAGGTCAAATACTTGTTATAGAAACAGGGAAAAAAGATGACAAAAAATTAAATGACAAGCAATTAAAACCATGTTTCTAAAACAGCCCATCAAAATCACTACCAACAAAAATATAACTTTAAAAGAAAACGCTTTTTTCTTTAAAAGTTATACAGAGGTATAAAAAACAAATAATCCAAACAAAGCCAAAAAAAAAATTTCCCGGGAAAAAGATCCACACTGACAAATGAGAAGCACCTTTTCAAAACAACTTAGAAGAAAACAAATAACATACATTGCATTGATGTAATTAAAAGCAACTTGCTTCACTGTCAATTAGTTGTAACAACATTAAAACGCAAACTAAAAATGCTGCCAATTCAAGGAACCAATGCTAGTAAAATTTAAATTTTGTGGACTTGCAAACTCAAAGAAAATATTTCTGCAAATTCTACTGATGGTAGCGTAAAGACGTGCATTTACAGTCCTAAGCATAAAACAGCATTTTTCAGTGCTAGCAATAATATGGCAACTACAAACCAAACAGCATTGTGGCGTCTGCATATTTAACTCACAATACACCACCTCCAACAACAGCTATGGAGGAGTTAGTGCAGTATTGTAAGAGTGGCAATTTAAACTCTCCTGATTAAAAGTAACACACAAACAACATAAATAAGCTTTTGCACAATTGTATTATCAGGATTAATCTAAAAATACTAAACCAAATCGTTAAACCAACATTCATTACATCTTGCAGTTGTAATCGTTATTACACTGGCAAGTTTAAACATTTTAAGCAAAACAGAACTGGTATGTACCAATGTCGTCTTTAATGTCAAATTACAGATGAACAAATTAGAACATACACACAAAATAACACATGTCTAACCAAAACCTAAGCTGAACAACACAGCTGATTTTCAAAACAACCAATAGTAGAGTTTAGGAGCCCATACAGTTTTAAGTAAACCCAAAAGTGTTGAAGAAATTAAAAACTACACAAGTAAATTAGAAAATTCTTTAATACAAACATACAAGGACTCCTGCTCACTTAACTCAATTTTTGGATATGACAGTAATATTTCCGGGTGGTGTGGCAATCTTGAACCACTGAAAGCGGCTGCAACAAAATTCTGCATCCGAGCAAAAAATTCAATATGTCCTACATTAAAATATTACAAAAAACTTTTTGTCAAGGATAATGTATGAAGATCTTTTTGCAACAATGTTAAAAACACTTCTATTATAACTTGGTTGCCCCCAACTATAACTTGGTTGCTTAAAATGCTTGGACGGTACATATACAACCAACCTGTTGGAAGCAACTGAGATACTTTTTGAAACCCATTTCTTAGAAAGTACCACTCCAATACAAATATAGTTGGATGCTGCAACCCAACCCTTAACAGAGATGCGGATAACCTGGGCAAAAACTTTTTACCATCTAAAGATTCAAGACTAAATGGAATTTTACTGTTTTTTTTACAATGGGGAAGATATCATCTTTACCCACTTGAAGCGAATTTATGAAACATTTATCGCTTTTTTAGTAGTAATATATCATATCGCCTATTGTATTAAAATACTAGTCAAAATAAAACAACGGAAAATTAAATATTTAGGTCACATCTCAAGAAATCCACGTAGATACGGTTTATTACAGCTAATTCTGCAGGGAAAGATATATGAAAAAAAAAAACGCTGGAAAAAGAAAAAACTCCTAGCTTTAGAATCTCACAGGGCACACCTAAACATGAAATGTAAAAAGTTATATACGTTTTTTGTGCTGTTGGGAAGACATGAAACTGAGAACTTCGCTAAAAAGTACGCAAACCAACTAAATCAACAAAGGTCATGCAAACAACGTCAACTGTTGCCATGAAACCACAGCTGTGGCTGTTCAAGAAGTGGCAACACCAGCAGCGCTGAGTTTAAATGCAACCGAACTCTGGTACACTGCAAGAAAGGCCTCCACGCACTGTTGCTATCTTAAAAAGGCTGTATATACATCTGCTGGAGTGCAAACAAACATCATGCTACCGCATTTTGTAATTAAGAGTTCCTAGAGTAGACATACACCAACACACTAACAACAAGAACAACGTAAAAACAACAACAAATTTGTTCAGACTTTCACTTACGGCTTAAAAACTTCTTTAGACTCTGAAAAAAGAGTATACTTTAAAGTCCTAGACATCTCAAAATCCTAACCCCTACAGACACATATGACTATCGTTCAAACCAAAAATCCGGAATAACCCAAAAAGATATAAAAATAGTAACCCAATAAATATTAGGTAAAAACGTGCAAATCTTAACGGACGGCAGAGCAGCAACTTTAAATTATACCAAAGCTAATATTAAAATGTTATAATAATCCTACATTAAGAACTCATGTAAATAGCATCAATTTGTGCTGGGTAAAAGAATACTCTACATCCTACTAAAAGCAAATACATACAATACTTTTAAAGTACGGTGGTACTACAACTGGGGCTGTAGACAAGTAAAAGAGGCAATAATTGCTGAAATTTCAAAACCGCTACACTAGTTGCGGATGTCCATAGGCATACTTACTATAGACACATTAATACAATATATCATGGTGAGGTATCTAAGTGAA
This sequence comes from Tachinus rufipes, assembly GCA_963932245.1. Taxonomy (NCBI): domain Eukaryota; kingdom Metazoa; phylum Arthropoda; class Insecta; order Coleoptera; family Staphylinidae; genus Tachinus; species Tachinus rufipes. The sequence continues at coordinate 112,597,360 of OZ010741.1, read as the reverse complement.
GGTACCACTAAAAAAAGTATACGCCCTAATGAAATCTATAGGTCTGTTCCAACATACGATTTGGACGGTTTGCAAACCGTTCAAACTATGCACACAAACAAATTACTGTGTATAAAAGATTGCCTAAGGATGACAAATATTTGTTTGTGTGCACAGTTTGAACGGTTTGCAAAACGTCCAAATTGTATGTTGGAACAGACCTTAAGGCAGCCAATAAAATTATGTTTACTGTTTGGACCAGATAAATGTAATATAGACAAATACCAAGTATGTTGTCAACTATAATGCAAACCATTACAACGGTGTAACAGTTATAACAGCAAAACATCTTGCAAATTTGGCTTAAACTAGCACAGCAATATCAAACAGAATAATTCTTTTACAACTTAACTTAGTTTAGAGTACCAATCAGTATCAAAATTTAAAAAAAAATACAAAAACGTTGATGATTAATTTAACAATAAAATAAAAAAATACAATAGTTATAAGCAATGTCAAATTAGGCAAAAAACCTTGCTACAACATAACTTAGGAACAGACAAAAGCATGGCAATTGATTTGTTCATATCTGAAAGAAAACATATCAAAAAATGTAACCGTAAAGAAGGCAATTTGAATGCAATTACATAAGACTCTTGTATTATTACTACAATTTAAAACTTCCCCCACTCTAACAAATATAGCCTGCGCCTGACGTTCCCCTACTCCAAAAAGACAAAGCAGCACACAATCTTTCCTACTCCATCCCCCACTACAGTGACGTAGAACAGAGAGCAGGGATTGGCGGAAGATGACAACAACAGACCCCACCGCTCCAGAACTCCGTATAAAACTGCGAACCCAATGTTACGGCCACCAGGCGGCGCTGACTACCTGAACACCCGCCCTCTCCGCGAGCGCGTTCAACCAATCACGGTAGAGCGCGTACTATAAAAGAAATGCGTTTCTGGCGTACTATAAAAGAAATGCGTTTCTGTTACCCTGTCCATCTCCAGGACGCATTCCCCTGGACCAACAGCCCCAGAGCACGTTCCATTCCCTGAAGCACTCCCAGGGGGAACAAACACCTTACAAACTGCACTAACCCCCTTATTTAATCACTATTCACTCTAACAGCAAATAAAGGCAGAACACCAGCCGGAACCGCCGTCAGCTACCGCCTCCGACAAAACTAGACCGTGACATTTCAACATTTCTACACAGTCTTCCAGAGTAAGCCGAGCTAACAACAACAGAGCAAGCAAGCAGACATCTCCGAAGAGGCCGCCGCTGGCATACAGGCAGACAAGAATTCCGTCTCCCCTGTCCTTTCAGCTAACCCTACGACAACGACGTCGCTCCGCCAATCCTGGCAACCCCTAAACCCTCACAGTCCTAACATCCCTCATCTACGCTCCCTTCCCCAACAAACAATTAAACATCGACCCCGAGGCATTGCACAAACCGCCACGAGCACAAGCACAACATCCTCTTGCTTGTAAGCGTGACTATGGCGACCGACCAGGTTGGATATCCGCCTCAAGGTCAACTGTCAGACAGGTCTCAACTTGCAACCAAGCACGGGCACAATCCAAATGCTAGAATGGACAACTGCGTCATGGAGAAGAGGAGGAAGTTGAACGACGGACAATACAGCTTAGAAAGGCATACATATGGGCCGACTTCCAAATTGTCGATCGGTTTCAACTTCGCCAGAGATGGAACCGGTAACACCAACACAAGAGCGGCAGTATTTCCTCAGAGTCAGACCAGCCTCAATACCTAGTATAAAAGCATAAATACGGTGAGCCGAGCAGCGCGAACCACCTTACCCATACCCTACTGTCAAGCATTACTTGTCTAGATAGCACATACGTGTTTCCAGGTAATGTTTGAAAAATCTGTTTAATGTTAAACGCCTAGATGGCTCATTAGAGTCATCAATGTTAGATGCTTAGATGGCTCATCCGAGTCTTCTTTCTAACATTAGATCGTACCCCCGCTTTCCAACCTTCATCTCGTTTGAAAGTAATCATTTTATATTATTAGTTATTAGTTAGGTTAGTTTAGTTCATTGAATAAACATATTATTATTATTGCAATCAAGTTGTATTATTTGTCATCACCTTACCTTTCTCCTTTATAGAAAGACAAAGTGGTCACACCCTTAATACACAAGAGATGAGTAAAAATGATATTAAAAAAAATTGAAAAAACATTAAAGGATAATTACGAGGGCAGAGTGAGATGTCTGGTAAAAATGGAATAAAGAATCAACATAGTTGCTTTTTTGCTCAATACACTTAGTCCAACGTTTTTCTAATTTTTTGATCCCTTCTGAATACTATGATTTCTCCAACCCTTCAAAATAGGCGTTTGATGTATTGATCATCTTCTCATTGGAGCAAAATCTTTTTCCGCCGAGCCATTTCTTTAAATTCCAAAACAGAAAATATTCGGAGGGGGCTAAGTCTGGAAAACATGGTGGATGTGGAAACAATTTGAAGCTTAATTCATTGGTTTTGGCCATGGCAACTACACACGTGTGCACCCGTGCATTGTCTTGATGAAAGAGATTTCTTTCGCTCGTCAAATGCCGTCGTTTTTTATTCAAAAAATCGTTAAAACGGTCTAATAAGTTGCAGTAATATTCGTCTTTGACTGTTTATTCCTTTTAAAGGTAATGGATGTAGATTATGCCACGTGCATCACAAGAAACTATGGCCATGATCTTGTTGGCCGATAAAACCGCCTTAGCCTTCTTTGGCGCAGATTCACCTTTAGATATCCACTGTTTAGACTGCTCTTTGGTCTCCGGTGTATAGTGATGAATTCATGTTTCATCCACAGTTATGAAACGACGCAACAAATCCTTTTTATTGCTCTTGAACATCGCCAAACCTGCCTGTGAAGTTGTCACATGTGTGCGTTATTGGTCAATTGTAAGCAAGCGCGGCACTCATCGCGCGAATAGCTTTTTCATATTTAAATGTTTGTGTAATATATTGCGCACACGTTCATTTGAGATGCCTACTATTTCAGCTATCTTGCGCACTTTCACTCTGCGGTCTTGCAATACAGTATCATAGAGTTGATGAACCATTTCTGGTGTGGTGACTTCATTTGGGCGTTTTGAACGTTCGGCATAAGTTGTGCTTGTACGACCACAACAAAAATCAGTAAACTACTTGTGAATCATTTTAATCGATGATCAAGAGTCTCCATAATATTTAATAAGCTTTGTTTATAACATAAACAAATATAACAGTGATTAGAAAAAAGTCAAACATGAACTAGAGAAAAAAACTAGAGAAGTGGAAAAAAGTACATTACTAATTTTCTTAATGATGTTCAAACAAATAAAACGCTAGTAATATCTATTAAAACTAAAAAGATCCCAATAAATAATAAAGTGAAACATGCCATTAACCTTGCAAAAACTGATAGAACTACCAGTTTGATCACCTACTAAAAATCTTTTTAAAGATAATTTAAAACCGCATATATCAAAAATGTGAAGACAATCTTAGCAAATTGCAGTTTAGGTTTTACAACGATTTTGGTAGAAAAACTTTATTCAGCTTAAACGTAATTTAGAGGTGTTGTGATATGTTGGTTGACTAGTGCCGTAACTAGCTTCTGATGCGCCCGGTGCAAGAGCATCCTTTCCACTCATTCCCTCTGTTCACAGTAGAAGCGTCAAATAAACTGTTGCGTTTTTCTTGAACTGTTTGCTAGTAAATTCTTAATTTTTTTTGACGTTTCTAAACTGTAAAATTATAAAAGTTATTTGCGCCCTAACCACGCAGTGCTCGGTGCAAAGACACCGACGGCACCGTCCTAGTTACGTCAGTGTGGTTGACTTGTTTGACTGTTAATTTCTCTGAAAAAAAATGCAAAACTTCCAAATATTATGAAAACAAAGGTTTTCATAATAAGCAAACAGCATATTAAAACAGTTAGAGGCAATAACTAGAACAGGTTAATAACATCAAGTACCTCCAATGTCAAATAAATATCTTGCTATACGGAGTATAAATTATAAACATCAATAAAATAATGCGGCTTGAAGCGTTCAAAATGTGTTGTTATTGAAAAATTCATAAAGTATCATGGATAAAGAAAATTTTAATAATAAAAAATTACAATAAGGTACATGATCAACTGGGCTCAATGCAACCTATCTTCTGGTCTTGCCCATGAGTAGTATTACCGTGTTCGTAATTATTTTTTGGTTATATTCCCGAACTCCGAATAAACTTTTCAACGCTTATCCATGTAATACAAATCAGGGGTTTAGGTTTTATTATACGCAACAAAGTATAAAAATTCTATGCATCATCAAACAAAGAAAATTGAAATGAATCGGACACGAAATTAATAAGAAACTTTCTAGAACATAAGACATAAAGAAAAAGATACTAATTCTTTTATGTACTATATTGTTTTGAGAAATTTAACAAAAACTTTATTTCTAAAAATATTAATAATACAATGCAAATAAAGCAAGAAATATATTATTTTCTCAACCTTAAAAAAACCAAACTCACAAAAAAATTACTTGTATATTCCCGGAATAATAAACCAAAAAAAAAATAATTCCTTATTCATACACAGTCGACTAGCTTGGTGATCTATAATATCCACGGCTAGAATTTTAAAACAAATTACAATAAAGGTCAAGCATATTTATGATTACAAATAAATGATAAAAGGAATACTTAATTAAATAAATAGTTACATCTTTTTCTACAAATACATTCGGTGAGTAATTTTACTTAATTCAATTCATGCATATTATATAATTCAGTTTAAATATTTTGTTCGTGTTATTCTGTGTCTGTTGTTTTAATATTTTAAATTGCTATATTATAATGGTTTTTATATACTATTTTAAAATGTTTAGTAACAATCAAGTTGTAATCATGTGATAGATCAGTTATAGAGCGTTAGCGTAGCACGCTAACAGTCCGGGGTTCAATCCTCAAAATATGACTAAATAAATAACTGGCTCTTTATTTACCGGGGTGATTCGGAAGCCTAATAAGCCGTTGGTCCCATCTACCCCCTTCAAACAAGTCGTAAGACTTCTGAGGCGATGTAAAATAGTTGTAAAACGCAAAATAATAATAATAATAATAATAATAATAGTTATTTTATATAATTTTAGCAGTGATAAAGGAGGTTGTTTTAATTTCAAAATGCTTGCAATTGTAAACAAAGTTTTTCAAAATATATGGTTTAATCTTATTTTTTAAATTTTATATGAACGACTGCACACCCAATAACTCAATAAATTAAATTTTTGTAATTATTTGTTGATTTAACATTATTTATTGACTCGTACTTTATTATGAAACAGTAAAAGTAAATTTATTTTAATAAATTAATCAACTTTAGCAACAAAGTAAATATTTGTGAGTAAAAGATTTATGAAACAAATGTTTAATAATAAACTTATTTGAAATGTCCAATGTTCGTTAAAATGTATATATTTAAAAAACTATAAAATGTATACAAATTTGACTCATTGTAGCAAATTGTTATTCCCTATTCTAATAAGGAAGTTGGTTTTGCGTCCGGTGCAACCGGAAACCCCATAAATCATACCGGCTTGTCGGTCCTTTGAGCCTTACGTGTGTTTGGCACTTGCATGAAATAAAGCGGATTGTAACTGTAGTAAATCCTATTGTCCTAGATCGATAAGAACGACCTAAAGTCCATATGAATTTTTGTTGCGTTTTACAAAAACAATTTATTTAATGGCCAGTAATTTACTTAATACATCACTTAAAAGAGAAGTACATTTTCCTTTTTGGCTAATCATTGTTTATGCGATGTAATCAAATAGTGGAGGGGTGTGATTTTTAATCATTGCTAAGGACTCTGTTTTAGTTCGCATTTCTGAGAGTTTTCCAGGACGCATCCATTCGCAGAAAACCTAATTAACTAGTTACAGTGTTGCCAATCTAATTTAGCGATATTTACTAAGGGTTGACAAGTTAGGGTCAAAGTAACTTTCTTTATCTGTCTCTCTACTCGAGACGCTAGTATACTGTCGTTCTGCTTTATGTGTTATTTTACGTTGTTTTCGTTTCGTAAATTTAGATTTGTAAAATTTCTTATGAAATTAAAATTTATTTAAATATATTTCCTTTGGGAATTAATTTCATTTAAAAAAGCACCCTTCTTTAGTGGCCTGTTTATTCGGTATTAAGTTGGTTCAAATATCAATGGCACCTTTAGAAGCAAACAAAAGTAGGGTCACATGAAATTTTCATGAAGCGTTCTCTTGAATTTTTAGCTGGCCGAGGCTCAAATGACAAATAACGTTTTTACCCGGAATATTTCCCACATATAAGCGACATTTACATATTTGAGTTTAAAATATTGAAGTATTAAATGACACAAATATTAGACTTTCATTTGCATATTGCGCGAAGTATTATTAATAATTCAAGTGTAAATACAGCTGAAAGCTGGGTATTAGTTAAGGGTTAACATATCGTTTGTATTTCTTTAAGCATGGCTCCTTTTAGTGCAATATTTTTTTTAGCTTGGATAAAGTATGTGCAAAGAGAAAGGAGTATGACAGAACATTTCATTACAACACGGCATATAAAACCAACAAAGCATCTCTTTCATTATACCTTCCTTTAGTACGGTGTAGCATTTTTAGTACTAATGACACTTTTTACACACTCCTTTGGTTATATGTCCAAGTTGAGGGCACAATGTGTGATGTATTAACCACCAACTCATTGTTATATTTTATTGTTAACGTAGGGCTAAAGTGCAGATATTATCTTCTTTCGTTTTATTTTTGCAATTTTGCCTTTGTCCCAATGTTTCCTTTCGCGATAGTAATGACTTTATATTACATACTTATCCTTTTTTAAATCGTATTTTTCTTATAAAATATGTAATAACCTCTTCATACAATTACTGTAATTTTCATGTTACCACTCATAAATAATAAAATGTTATTGATTCAGTTGTACTTACAACTTTACGTTTCATTAAGTGTACTTATCTATTTATAGTGCACGGCTTGATTCATTGTGTATTTAGTTTCAAATTTACCATAAATAAAATGGCATCGGATCTATACATTTTAAGATATATTGATTGATTTAAACTCTTAAATATTTCACCATTCCAATCGCATGTTTTGTTTGATTTTCTCTTTTGAAAATCTAATATTACCTCTGGCATGCCCTGAATAAATATCAATATACAGCAATATCATATTGTACATGTTTTATCTGCAATGTACATCCAGTAAGTTTCTATATCTTATATTTATTTATTAAATATTTTTACAAAGTAAAAATTTAATTTATTACCATAAAATTATTATAATCATAAGAAAATACAAAATCTAACACATAATAAGATACCATTTTATTGTATTTATACAATACATATTTGACCAGAATAAACTGTGCAATTCAAACTTTCACAGACCGGAATAAAACTATTAATATTAATTAATACTATATAGTATGAATATAAATAGGTAGAAATGGTAATAACTTAAAATGTTCAGAATACACTTTTTTTTTTGCTTTTAGACCGACACGAAGTTTCACAGACTGCTGCATTCTTTTGCATTTACAATTTAAAATAAATTATATACATTAGTTATTAAAACAAATCGAACTTACATTATTGTAAGTTTTTGTTTTCAATTATTTCAACTGCAAACTTTATACTTAAATATACAATATAAGTATCTATAAAAAGTTCGTTCTTGGACTTTGTACAACTGGTTTAAAGCGGTTTTTGTTTTAAACAGTTTAGTTTGAGTGAAAAATATATATTTGTGGCAAATCATGCATGTATTATAAATGGTTTTATGCATTACAAACGCTAGTTCAAAGAATGGAATAATTATCTTATTTTAGACCGGTTACGCTTTAATTACAGTTTCTAATTCTAGATTAGTAAACTGTGTTCCTGACCTGATGCAGCTTGTGCGATAAACTGGTTGGAATGCTATACACTTAGTTTTATATGTTTTTGCCGTAACAAAATTGCCAAAGAAACAGATTTTTATTTTTTTTTTGCTTTTCGAATAACTGACGCTGGTAGCACTGACATTCATTGCAAAACAAGTGTATATATATATACAACTAAAATAATACAAAGTACTTAAAAGAGTACGTATGCAAATATGTGTAGGACAGATTTTTGCGCATAATCTGTACGTTTCTACGGTATATGAAATAAATAGTCATTTTGTAAAACTCAAGTTGGGACATAAATACCAATTACATTAAGCAAGTTATTAAACTGCCACTGCAATAAACCCACACAGCGCTTTAAAAACTAACGTCACACTTAAAATTAAAACAAACAAATCATTTTTGGATATGTCTAAATTTTGACGGAGCCATACTAGAGCGTTCTAAAGAATAATTAGAGTACAAAGATCACAAAAATTCTTTGCGCTTGAAAAATTCTAAAAGCTCATAAGTGTTAGCCACAACAATATCAATATGTGCTAAAATAAATAAGCTTGAATTAAATCAGATAGTGTTAACTTTTGATGATAGTTCATTCATTAAAGAATAACCATACTTCACTGTAGACTGACATCTAGAAAATGTAGTTATTAGCCTAGCATTAACAAGAAAAGTCTGCACTTTTTTATTAAGTATTTTTATAAAAAAATTATTTATTGTCAAAAACAGAGCACCACATTGTTAATAAAAATGTTGAATAGCAGAGGTTTAAGATGTAACCCCTATGAAATTCCAAGCTCATATTGGCATCGGTCAGATACCACAAATTGAATTTTGTCTGATAAATACCCCCTAAGCTTTTTCTATAAACGAATCTGTTATATAAGAATTATGCAACAAAAAGTTGGAAGATGTTAATTTGCCACTTTAAAAATTGTGTTGAGTGAAAGTAGTTTCTGATTACAAAATGACAGTCAGTTGACAGGTACAAAAACGTTTGATTGTTATATTATTATTAAAAAATGTAGAAGTTGTCGTCATTCAAAATTTGTTGATAGTATCGAGTACTATGCTAAAACAATACTCATCAGCCAAATTATAGAATTTTTTATAAAAATAAGATTCACATTACTGTAATAATAATAATAATAATAATAATAATAATAATATTTATTTCCCAACAGAAAATACATTCCAATAACAGGGAAACATCCAATTTAGTAATAATATTAATACAAGTAATATAAACAATTAAACAATTAATTTAAAAAATAGGTATATAAAAAAAGTAATAACTAACAAAATATAATATTAAAAATAAAATAATAAAAAAAAAAAAAGAACACATAAAAATTTATAATTAATCAACTAGATCTAAAACTGAATTTTTAAATGTTTGCAGTGATTTACAAAATATATCAACACTGTATTGAATATTATGATATGACCTAACCATTCTATACATAGGCGAACTGGAGCAATGAGCTGTATTAGGTGTAGCATAGTAAAATGTTAATGGATTTCGCAAGGCAACACAAGGTACATGTAAACTGAAGTTATCAATAAGTTGAGTATCATATCCAAAATGTATTATTTTATACAAGTTCATCAGTATAACTATAGTATGCCTGCTCTGTATTGATTTCATACTAAATTCAGTTAGTAGTAGGTTATAAGAGTAATGTCTCTGAGGATATGAACCATGTTTAATAAAGTACAAGTACTTTAAAAAACGTTTTTGCATTGATTCTAGCAGATTGATGTAGTTAACATAGTTTGGCGCCCAAATTGCAGAGCAATATTCTAGTTTGCTGATTATATATGAATTGTACAATAAAATTGTTGTTGATATAGACTTAAAACATTTGGACGTTTTAATAATAAAACCCATTGTTTTAAAACACTCAGAACACACTTTTAAAACATGACTATTAAAACTTAACCTAGAGTCAAATAACACACCAAGATCACGAACTTCATTTACAGATTTTAAAACTGAACCATTAACATTGTAGTTATAGTTAACACATTGGGCATTCCTTGTATAAGACACGATACAACATTTATTTACATTTATGTTTAAGCCATTACAGTCACACCATTCATACATTTTTAAAAGATTAGCTTGCAGCATATCACAGTCAGTTATATCACGTATAGAGTTAAAAAGCTTGATGTCATCAGCATACATTAAAAATTCACAGTTGAAGATATCACAGATTGGATTAATAAATATAAGAAATAAGAGTGGCCCAAGATTAGAACCCTGTGGGACACCACTGTTTGCAGAGTACATCACAGATTGACATTCATAATATTCCACATATTGAGCACAATCACACAAATACGAAGTTATCACAGAAATAATATTACCACTTATGTCAAGTTCTTGAAGTCTATCCAAAAGTACATCATGAGGTATACAATCAAACGCGTTGGACAAGTCAGTGTAGATAACATCTGTCTGTGTTCTGTTTTCCAATTTTTTTGATATTGCTTCACAAATACTTAGTAGGTTTGTAGTGGTTGAGCGCTTTTTCATAAATCCATGCTGGTAAGGCGAAATTATATTTTGAACATGACAATAAATATTCTCCACAAGTAAAGATTCAAATACTTTAGAAAAATTACTCAGTATTGCAATCGGCCTGTAGTTAGAAACCTCAGATCGGTTACCTTTTTTAAATGTTGGAATCACTTTAACATTTTTCCAGATCTTAGGAAATATTCCTGTTTTTAATATTAAATTATATAAAAACGTTAAAGGATGTGCAATAACTTGAGCAATATCTTTAAGAAGAAATTGCGGAATTTGGTCGGCCCCCATTGTATGTTTAGGTTTTAACATAGATAAACTACGCAAAACATCAGTTTTGTCAATAACAAAATTTCCTATGGTATCTAAAATGGTACTACTGTTATTAGAACATCCACGGTCATAATAAACACTACTAAAATGTTTGGCAAAGTTATTTACTATTTCTTGTGATGTAGTAAGAACAAGATTGTTATTTGTCATCACTCCAGGGATAGTTGTAGTATTTCGTTTATTATAAATAAAAGTCCAAAACTTCTTAGGATCGTTTTTAATGTTGGTTTCAGAAGTTCGAATAAAATTAGAATACGAAGCATGTATTTTTGATTTTAAGTTTTGTTTTACTCTTTTAAGTTCCACGCTAGCAATACCATGTTTCGATTTTTTGAGTCGTTTGATAATGCGGTTTTTTTCTTTAATCAAGGTAATTATTTCTGAAGTAAACCATTTTGGATACTTTTGACTTCTATGACGCACTTTATGTTTAGGTTAGGTACGTGTTCTTCTAAAATTGAGTAAATTTTAGTATACAATATGTCACAGGCATCATTGACGTTTACACAATTAAATAACGGGTCCCATTTTACACTACAAAAAGCGGCATAAAGAAGTTTAAAATTGGCTTTCTTAAAATTAAATGTAGTTCTAGGAGTATCACAGGTAAATTTTTGATCAGATGTATCACAGATGTTAAAAGTAATATCCAACGGCGGATGATATGGATCCGGATTTACAAGATGGTCTTCTGCTAAATGTATACTGCAGCTAATATCAGGTGATGTAAAAACTAGATCAAGTAGCCGATTCATATTATTAACAATATAGTTGTATTGACGAAGTTGACGAATGCTCATAAAATTGATAAGAGATTGATGAGTTGGAGATGAACCGCCTGTTTCTATAAACTCTTTAAAATAAGGTTGATTGAAGTCACCACATATAAACAAATGACTGGTTTCTTGAAAAAAACAATCTATGTCTTCATAAAAAGTATTGTACTTTTCCAACGTTGTTCCAGGTGGGATGTATACGCATATTAACGTAAACGATTTATTATTTAAAAAAAATTCGGCAACTGCTACATCAATATTTTCACATGGTGATACATATGCAATTTTTCTACTTTTTAAAGTAACGTTAATAGCAATTAATGAACCACCACATGTAAATGTTTAAAACGTAACTTCACCGATAGGAGCAAAGCACCAACTTTTACGGCTTTATCTACAACACTAACTCCTACAACCAGCATATCATACATGTAACTTTTACAGAAATGACTTACAGAAAACAAAAACAATTAGATAGCTGTACTATTGATAATACAGAGTGTCTCAGACTATCCGTACCAGCTTTTTATTTCAACAACGCTTGGTCGAATGTGACTGGGACAAAAAAAAATACTACTAAAGTGAACCCAAGAAATCCACTGATGAATTTATTTCTTACCGGAATAATCTGGAAGTACCCGAAACCAAAAGTAACTTTAAAATTTCAAACGGCAACTTTTATTAAAATGATTTTTAATATTTTTAATTGTTTGAAAGTATTCGACAATTCAAATAAGAGTGTGAAAGTAAAGAAAATGATAATTAAAACAACTATTCAATTGTTTATGGTATGTTCAAATTGTCTTCCTTCTTGATCAATGCATCTTTGTAGCCGATTTCGAACGTCGTTGACGGCCCGTAGTATCTCATCTTCACTAAGTGAACGGCAGACATTCCGTATCCTCTCCTTCATATTTAAAGACTAAGTCTTTGATACGTCCCCACAAGAAAAAGTCAAGAGGCGTTATGTCAGGAGAACAAGGTGGCCATGGAAATGGTCCTTGCCTTCCAATCCATCGACTAGGAAAAAAACAATCAACGGTTTGACAAGAAACTCTTGCGTAATGAGCTGGACAACCATCTTGTTGCAAATACATTGTTAAACGTGTCGCATATAGAACGTCATCTAGAAGGTCAATAAGATTATTTTCTAAAAAATCAGCGTATGTAGCTCCGTTTAATAAACCATCAAAAAAATGTGGGCCAATTATTTGGTTTCCTAAAATACTACACTAAACATTAAGAGTCCACACGTGTTGATTATTAACTTCTCTTAACTAATGAGTGTTTTTATTACTCCAGTAGTAAGCATTATGAAAATTAACAACTCCGTTGCTTTGGAATGTCGACTTATCTGTCCATAAAATTTTGTGATGGAAATTATAATTTTTATGAGACAACCATTCACAAAAATTCAACCTCTCTTGAAAATCCCGCTCTTCAAGTTTCTGGTGTAGAGAGATGGTATGGATGGAATTTGTTTGTTTTTAAAACTCTCCAAGCAGTGGAGCGACTTATTCCAGCATCGATTTCAATTTTTCTAGTCGAGATGTTCGGGTCCAGAGCAATTGCTGCAAAAATATCTGATGCTCTTTCATCTTGTACACGTTTTCTGATATTTTGACCTTTGTTGTGGCTGGGCTGTAGCTTACCAGTTGTCTTATCTCGTTCTGCAAGGTGCCGCAAAAACATTTTTTGACTGATTGGCTTGTTGAGGGTATCGCTCAGCATAAATTCGCTCAGCAGAACGATAGTTTTGGCCGCATTCACCTAATATCATCAGCATATCAAAACCTTCGAGGTTTGTAAAAACCGTGTTGACACATTCAATAAGTTGACAATAATAATTTATTTTAATTCAAATACTCACGAACGTCAATTATTTTGACATAACACAAAAGCAAAGCCAACTTGAGGAAATTGAGTGTTGAATGGATAACTAATTTTCAATTTAGTTTTTTTTTCGTTTATTTTTGTAAATATGCAAAATATTAAAAGAACATTTTAATAAAAGTTGTTTCTTTTAAAAAGACCTATTATTTAATATTATATTTGACCTGTTGCTATTTAAAATTTTAAAGTTACTTTTGGTTCCGGGTACTTCCAAATTATTCCGGTAAAAAACAAATTCATCAGTGGATTCCTTGGGTTCACTTTGGTAATAAATTTTTTTGTCCCAGTCACAAAGGCTAGTACGGGTGGTCTGAGACACTCTGTATATAACAGGATAAATTTTTATTTTTTGGGTATAAACCCAACAATATTTAGTATAGTTTTTAGTTTTCAACTACAAAGCTTTAAATCATTCTAATAAAAAAAAAACATATTGATTAGTGTTATTTGTTAGTATAGTTTGTTGTAGTATATAAACATTGTTATTTACATAAATATAAATTGTCTAAGAGAATTCGTGAAACCTCAAATCGGTTTTACAAATAGGCCGTAAATTATAGAAGTGTAATAACAAAGTTTATGCTATTGGAATTCAAATCATTAGAGGTTTTTTGCAACTGTCTGAAGTTAAACACGCACTGAAGAATCTTTGAAAGTGTATAAGACAAAATGCATACGGTCGTTGGTAGTAGTTAGTTGTAAGAGATTGATATTCAGCCCTTAAGATCATACTATACACTAGCATCTCAGGCTTAAAGTTGCTTAACAAATTATGTAAAAAATTGTTACGCTTACGCTGGCTAGTAAAACATTAAAATTGTATGCAAAAGACACTGACAATAGTGTCTTAGAGATTGTGTTCATTAAGTGACTGTTGTTCAAGAATTATAGAATCACGGCTTATCAGTTGTATGCTAAATTACATATCCGTGTACCAAACCTCAAACCTCTCAGTTTATTCTAATTTTATTACCATATTATGATTCATAATATTTCAGAAAAATAGAACAGGAAAATCATGTATCTATACTTCAGGTATGAAGTTCTTATCGTCTTCTGTAAAGTTTTTGTAAATGTACATACAAGGTTTTGCTCTTTCACCGACAATTTCTAATAAAACATAAACACAGTTAACCAATCTAATAGTTTCAACATAAACTTGAAGAACACTAAAATTATGGTTGTCACAAAAACCAATGACAATAATATCCCATCTATACTAATAAACAACACCATAATCGAAAGAGTAAGAAGTTACCAATGCTTAGAGTCACAAATCGAAGATAACTGTGATTAAACCTCCAAAGTTAACAGATGCGTAGAAATAGCTGGAACCACTTTTGTCAAAATAAAAAAAAACTGTTCATAAGTAGAAACCTCAGCGTAACCTTGAGAGTTTGTATGATGCGTTGTTACATTTTTTAAACGCTTTTGTATGGGAGATAGAAGCATAGACGTTGAAGAAAATTTGCATGCAAAAGTTAGAAACGTTTGAGATGTTGATTTATCGCCGCTTACTAAAGATACCCCGGACAGACCTAGTAACCAAAAAGTCAAAAAATGCATAAGGAAACGGAACTGATCCTTACAATCTAAAAACAAAAGGTAGAGTATATGGAACATATTACGCGTGGAGAGATACTCGATTTTAGAACTTATTATACAAGAAAAAAATCAAGGAAAGGGGTCGCAGAATTTCATGATTGATAAACTTACGTGAGTGGTGTACGGTCAAACATCGATCCAACTATTTAAAGCTACAGCGTTGAAGATCAGAATTGCAATGATGATTGCCAACCTCCAATAAGAGTATGTGCGTAATGCCGGATGACAGAATTAACCAAGGCTAAAGGTCAAGTCAAAGTTAAAAAATTTATTCTTAAAATACAGTTATGGTTGCTGAGATGTTATTAAAATGTTTGAAATTATGTGGTAAATTAAAAGATGAGTGTCAGTTTTTATTATTTTTTTTTCATAACAAACGGTACAACAAAAAAAAAATCAAGAAAACACTTAGGACTTAATAGAAATAATTTCATAAAACAAATAAGCTATTTCAGACAAGTAGGTCTACAAAGTTAAAGCAAATGCCGATAGGTCATGTAATAAATTCAAGGTACAACTAGCAATAAAAAAAAAATACAACATAGAAAAAAATACTATAATAAAACCTTCAGTTTTATTAAAATAAACATATACAGGATGTTAATAAATAGGGGTAACAAACTTCTAAGGTGAGTAGGCCGGTTCATTTGAGACACTTTTTATTTATAAACTTATAGGCAACCATGTTCACCCTAGAAGTGGCACGTAAAAAATTTTTTTGTTTTTATTATACAATATTTGAAATATCTTTCTTAAAAATTATTGGCAATTAAATTGTTCATCTTTTTTGAACAGCATATCTGGATGTATCTCTAACCGCTGTGCCACGAATCAAACGCGCCGCTTGAAGCGTCAAGACGCTGGGAGCGTATTTTAGCAGCGTCAAAAACAAGGCCATGAGCCTGTCAATTTTTGTTGGAGCGTTTATTTTAACATTTCTATTTAGGGTTATGATACATTTATATTTATTTATATAAACTTTTTAACACTTTTTTAAATTTAAATATTCATTCTGCCAATATATTCATTAAAGATAAATTATATTAATGTTACTTTTCAATATATACAAAATTTTAAAAATAGCTGCGTTCAGCACGACTCAACACTGTCAATCATTCAAACTGAACGCCGCCGCTGAGTCGTCGTTTGCTAGTAGTGCTTGTCATTTTACTCATCATACATTTAAGTACGCTTCTTGGCTGACAAAGCAACTCATTTGACACCAGCGTTTAATTATCAAATATATATATAAAAAAAATTATTGCTTATCTCCGATTGATGACTCAGCGCTTGCAAGTGATGAGTCGTTCTGAACGCAGCCAATGTAAATTATTAATGCGGAAAAAAAACAAAAATAATCTTGCCGCTTATAGCGTCTAAACACGAGTAGCTCATTCAGAATTATATTTGACATTTCTATTTTAGGTTATGATACATTTATATTTGTTTATATAAACATTTTATTATTTTTTTAATTCAAATTATACTTATTCTACCAATAAACCATTTAAAGGTAAATTATATTAATCTTACTTTTTAATGTAATATGTATATACAAAATTTTAACAATATAAAAAGTATATATATAAAAAACTACACAACGCGGAAAAACAAGATTTATTTTAAAAACTAAATTAATTAATTTTTAAAATAATTTTATTTACGTATTTGTCATTTGACTTATTGAAATATGACATGTAAAATTATGTGATTTTTGTTGCTATCTAGCTTTGTTTTTAATTTTTAAATTAAATTTTATTTCTTCAAATTTAATAATTAAATCCCCAAAATCTTGGCAGAATTGGTTTTGGCAAATTAAACTTGATAATAGAATATAATCTATCAATCTGTAGTGTGTGTCATCCATTTAAAAATTATGCCAGTTTCTTCATCTGCCAGTACTATTAATATAAAATTTTTAAAACTGACAAAATGTGTTTTATGTAGTGCAAAACTTATACAAACATATCATCAAATTATACATTATTCTTCTTACTTAACTAATAACTTTACAAACAAATTTAATAATAATTTATTTAATTCAATATAGTTAAATAAGTTAAATCATAATATTGATAAAATACAAATTTCATTTTTTATAATTACAATTTAGACAAAATAATCAATTAAAAAAAAACGTTCTAGCGTCCATATTTAGGAGCGTTTGAAACAAACCGATTTGTTTCAGACGCTGATGCTCAAATAATACGCTCATAATACGCTCCAACTCTATAAACAGTCAAATATTGTTGTGTAAGTACTTGATTATTTGTATTAATTTGTTTTCAAGAGGCATATAAGATGAGCGTAAAGCACAACAAACGCTCGTGTTGCAGCGCTATTTTGTGGCCTGGTACGTATAAACTCATGCATTTGAATTGGACGCTTGACGCTCCTTTTTGCAGCGCCGAGCGTTTACGCTCAGAGCGTTATGGCTCGTGGCCCAGCGGTAACTGTACTCATGTCAGAAATCAATACATTTTTTTAAATTTTTTTTATTATTTTTGTTAAAAATCATGCTTAAAAGTCAAAAATTTGAAGATATTTTGAAATTCAAAATTAAAGGCCATTCAATTGCGCTTCTTTTACTTAATGTTTTAATGTAGCTTCTAACGATTGTGTGCTACTAAAAAAAATTCATGGGGAACACTTTTAGAAGTTTGTTACCCCTATTCATTAATCCCCTGTATATGCAACAACCTAACAAACTTAATCACGGGTCTGAGAAAGTTTGTTGCTTAAAGAAAAGTTTACATGGGCTGGAAAAATGTCTACAATACGATGTTTAGCAACTACGTTATTAGTCTAAAATTTCAAAAACCACTGACACATTAAACAAATTTATTTCTTACTCATGTTGATTTATCAAACTACTCACTAACTTTCCACTGTACTACTACTACTACTACTACTACAATTTTGTCAGTATTGTTATTTTTAAGGAGGAATTTTAGTTGAAAGACCAGCAACTGATTGTTTTTCCAGCGTCAATCTATTGAGTCTAGATTAAAAAGTTACTATCTTACTTGGTCGTTAATCCTCTTAAGCTAATATGCCAAAAATCAAAACAAATTTACTGTAGTTACGCGTGCCCAGCGCTGCAACGCAAAGTTGCTCAGAAATAAATTGTGAGAGAACTAAACTACTAAAATCATCTGTTTCGGCCTTAAAATGCAGGGTAAAACGGCCAACGCCTAAAAGCCAAAAAAATCTTTTACGGCATTTGATTAGCTTTAAATCAAAATTTTACATGTCATACTATAAAATCAGACAGTAGTAACAAATTATAACAAATTTTAAAATTTTGCAAACACAAAAATATTGCGTGTTACTTGCTTTGCTACTTCATACTGCTGAAAACAACCTTTAATATAGTGTATACTATATAGCAACCCTTTGCTTTTAGCAACCTTTAGTCGGTTTGCCTCTTTAAGCTGCTTAAAGAAACGGGTTGTTAAAGACTATTTTTACCCCTTAATGTAGTATACTTATAGATAGTGTCAAACATAACTGCTCTCAAAGCGGTTAGTAATAAAATAATCCGCCGAGATAATTTATTATGTTAATTAAGTGACTAGTATTATGGTATACTACGCATTGATGTTATGCTGTCACCAGCATTATTGCCTATTGGGTTAAAAAACAATTCTGTTTCATATTTTACAGAATATATTGGTAAATGTGTTTAAGTTAAATAAAAAAAAAGCGAGTCAATGCGGTGACACGTTGATGTGAGAAAACAAGGTAGACCGAACCAACAAAGCCTTGTGCAGTAAAGTGATGCGGTAGAATGATTTGACGGCAAAAACCATTTCTTGATTAATAAATTAGTGTTAAATTAATTAAAAAACGACGCACGGTGTGGTGGATAGGAAGTTTAGCGTTTGTTGCGTTAGTTGCATAAAAAAACAACTGGGCGCGTATTATAAATTTTGACGTTATTCTTTACTAAAAATTGAGCGCATGTGGTACTATAATCAATAAACAGAGACAACTAAGATATCAATTTAATTTATTAGGTAGGAGTTTTTTAAATTAAAAAAAAATAAAATTGTGAATTTTATTTTAAATTTTTACTAAAATGTTTATTAACCTTTGTTCAATAGTTGCTATAAATGAATAAAAATATCAAAACCTACCTAGCTTTCATTGTTGCCAAAAAAATAAATAATTTATTAGTTTCAAATGACGTGGGTTCGTCCAATAATGGGCCTCTATCCTAGCACTCATTTCGATATTGCGCCACAGATTTCCTTTACTAAAGGAAAGAAATGACATTAAATTCATAAATTTATAATTAATAATACATATGGACTTTTAAAAATGCAATTATCTTGAAGCTTGGAGTTGAGTTTATATTACTAGATGGCCCTGTAGTGCGATAAGAAATCACCGGTAGATTCTTTTGAATTAATGATGATCTCATTAATAATAACCCCCTGGAGAATATTAGCTACAATTTACTAAAATAATATCTAATCATGCATGATGTTTAGTTTATGCCACATATTAAATCCATACAGTGTAATGTTTAACTATATTAAATTATTACGCCCAATTATGTTTGTTTTTAATAAACTGACGCAACAACCATTTAACCACATAATACACCAAGCATTCACGTTGTATAATAATTAATTTAGGTATGTTTTTACCTATACCGCTTGCAGCCAATATCTAACAATCATCAACCATTATTTTGATGTGACCGCATGATTTTTTCTCAAAAGAAAAACTTTTTCAAAACCATTACATGGTAAACTTTAACAATAAATTATTTATTTATAAGAACTTTAGTCAGAATCACTTAATTAACACATTACTTTTGTGAGTGGATATAAAATATTTCAGTAATATTGTACTGTGTTCTGCATACAATCTCAATGCTTTACCAGCCAGAATAAGAATAATCATCTTTTGCAGTTTATTTACAACTCTAATGCCTAAAATGTCAGTGAACAACATGCTTTTAATGCACGGTCAAGGCCTCAATGTCAAATACGGTGTTTATACACAACCTCAAAGTAAAGAATTTTAATAAAATAAATCTCAATGAGAATGTACTTAGTCCCACCCCACGAGTTGTACATGTTTTGTTTATAGTCTATTTTTATATATAAATCCTTTATTGGCATAAATTACATAATTTAACTTACACATTTCCCCAAATAACAAAAATAAAAAAAATAAAAATTGTTCATTAGTACCTGATTGATACAATTTAGTTTATATTAATTCAAAATTGAACTAAAATCTATACATTAATTAAATTATTTATTATTATTTTTTAACAGTTTATGTTTTTCACTGTGATAATCTGTTTAAAATGTATACTATTACGCTTCTACCTTTACCGTTTTCGAGCAATATGTCTTTTATAGACCACCCCCGCATTACCGCTCCTGCAATACCGCCACAATTTTCAATCCAGTGCCCTAAACTCTCTTCCTCTTCTTGACATAACCTACATATTCGTTTTTCTTTACTTAACCATAGTTTCTGTGCCATTCTTCATTTCCGCACCTAAATCTGGCTATGTTCTTCTTTTCATCTTGTGACAATAGCTGATTGGTGAGATATTGGGGTAGTTTAAATATTATTAGTTCTGTGTAATGTTTACTGTATGTTAAGGTATTAATTTGACTATAACATGTTTGACTATTTTGTCCTCTTAAAATCTCAATTATTTCTGTTTCTGTGCTTAATCCTCTTTCTCTTCTTCTTTCACACCATATTTCAGATAATCCTAATTGTTCTAAAAACTTTTTTTTGTCTTCCGTCTATCTATTCCTTTTTGCATTTTTTTGTGTAATTATTCTCTGCTGTTCTATTTTTTGTAAGACTAAAATTTCTGCTCGAGGAATTTTTTCTTTAAATCTCACTGCTTTTTATATAGCCGTCACTTGTATAGGTTCTCTTTGTGCTTCTTGCATTATTATATATTCTGGCGTGTTTTTATCCAGTTCTAATGTCCATCTAATGTATTTGTGTTGAACTTTTTCAATGGATACCCGTTTTTTCCATGCCCATACTTCTGCACTAAAAGGTAATTATCTTGAAAGTGTGCTTCTAGTTTTCGCTTTTCAATACTCCATAACTGCCGCATGGCAACCTCCACTTTTTTTGTAACTGTAATATATTTTTTATGGCAGTTATTTTTGTCAAAATAGTACTCCAAACACTTGATTTCGTTTATTACTCCAATTGAACCTGATCCCTAATAAAAATTTTTGGTTTTGCGTCTATATCCTTTTTAAAAAATGACAATTTTTGATTTTTTTGTATTTAATGCCAGTTTCCGTTTTTCTAAATAAGATTTCAGTCTTTTCATTACTTCCTCCATTTCTTTGACATTTGGTGCTAATAAAACAATATCGTCGGTGTAACTTAATGTCCAAATTTTACCACCTCCATATACAATGCCTCCTCCTTGTCTTTTTTTTAAAGTATCTTTTAAGTCTGAAATATATATGTTAAATAATATAGGACTTAGAAGACATCCTTGTCTTAAACCTTTTGTTGTTCTAAACAACTTGGAACTTATTCCATTACTTTCGACTGATTTAATTGTTGTTTTGTATATGTCTTCAATTGCTTGTATTAGCTCTAAATCAATATTTTGATGTCTCAAGTTTGCATCAGGTAGTTTCTATTTATACTGTCAAAAACCGATTTTAAGTCAACAAATAGAGCGAATAACTTTTGTTGTTGGCTTTCTTTCAGAGTATGCTCTATACACCAATTTAGTGTGAATATGGCATCACATACTCCCCGTTTGTTGCTAAACCCCATCTGATTGTCTTCTAGAATTAGTTTGTCTCTTACCTTTTTTTCTAATCTATTTTTTATAATAGACGCATACATTTTATAAGATGTATTCATTAAAGTGATTGGCCTATAATTTTCAGCTACATTTTTATCAACTTTCTTGTGCACCGGTTTAATTATACCCATCCTCCATTCCTTCGGTATACCTTCTTTCCAAATTTTATTCATAATATCCGTTAGCTTTTTTTCTACATTAGCGGTTGCGTAGATCCATGCCTCATTTGAAATATTATCTTCACCAGAAGCATTTTTTGTTTTAAGTTTTGTTATTTATTCTTTAATTTCTTTTATTGATATCTCCGTCTTATGTGCTACTACTTCTTTTGACTCTTGGGTTGTCTTTGTTTGATATTCTTGATAGTCCGTTCCGTCCATTGTATTCATAAAGTATTCTCGAAAGGTTTTTGCATCTACACTTTATGTAGAACTACTTCTATTTTTGCAAGTTTTAATATATTTCCAAAGCTGATCTTCAGTAGTAATAATTTTAATTTTTTCCTTTTTGGTTCTTTTGAATTCAGTTTTCTTGTTTTGGCAAATCCTTTTGTATTCTTTTTTCTCTTCTTAAAATCTGTCCGCTTTCACCTTTTCTACTTTGTCTGAGAGCATCTCTCATTCTTTTTTTTAAACGTTTGCTTTATAAGCTTCAATTCCTTCAGGACTTCAGATTGTTATTGTTTTGTTTCTTGTATGTTGGCACGTTTGCAATTGATACTCTTTTTCAATTATTGCAATTTCTAGCGGTTGGTGGTCTGACTCTAACCTTTCTCCGACTTTAAATTTGTTAATTTGCCAAACACCCTCACCATCAACCAGAACATAATCTATAACTAAGGAACCAGTTGTGTCTATATTTGTCCATTTACCACATTCATCGCCCTCTCAATTTCTATTCAGTATGTTCAAATCGCTACCTACAATCCAGTTAATTAATTTTTTATCTTCTTTTTTAACAATTTTATCTTTTGTTTTTTTTTTGTTTCTCCACTCCTTCTTCTGATATTTCGTTAGGACTGTATTCTCCAATTCTTGCGTTAAAATCCCCTCCTATTAACATACAAGTTTCTTGATTACATTCTTCAATATCTTTTTTTCTAATTTCTTCTTTTATTAGATTTATACAGCTTTTATTATACACTAAGTACATATCGGTACATTCATTTACTTGCTCTTTGCAATTAATATATTCTTTAATCCCTATTAAAATTCCTCCCATTGCTCGGCCCTTTTTATTGATTCTTTTAGCAGATGTATGTTTCCATATATAACCGTGTGGAAGATTGTCTTGTATACTGGAGCAATCTTTTTCTTCCGTCCATGTTTCTATTAGCCCAATTATTTCAAATTTTTCAATATATTCCCAAAATTCTTTTTTTTTAAATTTTTAGACCAGTTATATTCCATATACAAACGTTGATACCCCCTTTTTTGTAGTTTTTATAATGTTACTTTGATTCCCCTCCCCCTGTGATTGTATTTTGTTAGTATTTATTCAAGTTTCTGGGTGATTTCATTAAAATGTTTCCATTCACCTTCTAATTGTATTTTGTTATATCATCGTTCTACAATCTTTCCTTTCTCTCTTTCTTCCTTTGCAATCGTTCTTAGTTTATTCTGTATTTCTTGATCATACACTGTAAGATCATTCTCAATATAAATTCTAGAGTTTTTTAGTTTTGCTTCATTTTTCATAATGCTGTCCTTGGTCTCACAGTTTTCAAATTTTAGTAGAATTGGTCTAATTTTTCCTTCACGTTTTTGCCCTATTCTGACTGCTTCTAGTATATTCATTACTTAAAAATGAACTTTAAGCCCTAAATTGGAAAGAGTTGCGGTGTGTTTTCATTTTCATTTTCAGTTTCTTCAAGTTCATAAATCCTGATCCTGATCCTTTTTATATTTATTAATTGATATATTTAATTTAATTGTTTCTTCTCAATGTTTCACTTCTGTTCTGCGTTGGACTGGCTTTCTGATATTTGTGCTATATTTTTTTCCATTTGAGCAACTTTATTTTTCAACTGTGTTTTCTAATATTATATTTTCTAGTTCCTTGAATATTCTGTCTGTAGTTCTTTTTTCATTCCATTGTTTATTAAATTCTTCTTGCCTTTGTTTATCTTCTATTTCTTTGTGATCCATTTTTTCTTTAGCCCATTAATTGCATCTAATATAGAAATTGTACTCTCTCTATCTGCAGGACTCTGTTTTAATCTTTTGTTACCTTTTTTCTGTTCGGTAAAAATAATTCTTCTTTTTTTTTCTTCACTTTCTGAACTCATTTTAATTATTTTTTGATTTACTGTGCATTGTGGATATTAACGGTCCAACAGGCAACGTCGCTTCTTTTCCGGACGGCCTTTTCTCTTACTTGCGCTTGCGTATTTTCTTACTTCATTGATCAGCTGTTTTGCTGTACTGGCCGTAATGCGTTTATTTAGATACTGAGCAATATCCCATTCACTAACAATGTTATTCTAATTTATAATACACTATAAATAGTACTTTCACTAATTAATTCACTTTATCACTATAACTTTTTATTTTTGATTACTTAGGTTGAGTGTGCTTCACTGTTGCCAAACCACACTTTTGCGTCTATTTTTATAATAAATAAATTGGTTTTAAATCTAAAAAAGAAGTAAAAAAACTTTTTTTTGTGTTTAATTATTGAAATATTAAAATAAAAACAGAAATAGTTGTAAGCTATTATTGTACACTAGATGTTCGATCTAATTTTGTGTATTTGACAAAATATAATTTTTTGTTATTCCTAACTCATAAAATATTTTCTGAACCGTTTAATTAGTCTTAGTCAGGAGTTGAAACAACATTTATTAACTTTTAAATAATTAGTTACAAATTTTACAAACATCACAAGAAAACATAACCCTATTGATATGTGTAATAATGTATGCATTCCGTTGTTCAAAGTATTTAAATTTGATGTAATTTTTATCACTCATACAGATCATATTTTTGTTTCAAAGTAACATGTTGAAATAATGTAATTTTATAGACATTTGTAGACAAAGTTTCCCACAGCATTTTTAATAATTCCTATAACAACCAATGTTCATAGCAAATAAACAAGTTCTTAGGAAAAATAAAAAAGTTTTTTATAAGTAAATCCGAACACGTTAATGGCTACTCGAGCAGAGTGTAGCATCAATAAAAAGTTTCGCAACGTTTGTTGTGCGCCAAAGGAGCATATAAAATATACATCCTCGCAAATTACATTTACATCATAAGCGTAGGACAGAGCGAAGAGAAACGCAACTCACAATTCCCCACTTTCATCAAATCTCCACGAGGAAGAAAGGACATAAACAGATACACAAACAAAACGATGCACACATCAAAATCCGAGCCATATTTACGCCAGAAAAACATGATGTTTGCGGTTTATGGCCACCAACGTTGCGGTCACGCAACAAATACTTTTCGATGTTTGATTTTTCTCTGAATGTATGCGCACACCCAATGAATATATTATTGTATCCATGCCGTTTCCGCATTTTTTTCACTTTTACTGCCGCCCTCGTTCATTTTAACTTTACGGAGCTACAAAAATCCTAATGTACTTCTTAAAATGCAATTCCACTATCTTCCTTTATCGCCAGCCCTTAAAATCACGACGGGGATAAACCAGAATTAGACCTAATTTTTACATTTAATTAAAACGGATGTGAATCTCAAGTGCCAGCTATCAAAAACAAAACAATTAAATTTTATGAATAATTTACTTGCAAATATAATAAAAACGAAACTATGTAATATCACTTAAACAATTTTATAATGTTATCAAAATAGTACAATTATTGTTAGATAAAATTTTTAATTGCTCAATTTCAGCTTACTTGTCATAACACTCGTAACTAACTGAGTCAGCTTATTGGAAATGTTTGAGTCACTATTTCCGATTTAAATTTTGCTATTTTTATAGAAACAATTAATAAAAGATATTATCTTAAATAATTTTTAGTTACAATTTATGAAAGCCTTAATTTATCTTATTTTTATTAATTAAATTGTAACCATCAATTCCGGATTGAATCAACACTCGGTGATAAATTTATACGTGTCCTAGAATTATCTATAGTTTTTTTCGAAACTGAGCTCCATTTAAAACAACCCTAGTGTTCTCGAAAGCTGTCAACCCCTTACTGGCTGAACTTGACGAAGACAAACGGTTGCCGGACTTTACAAACAAGGAAAAAATAATAAGAAAGCAACCTCGATACATAACCTTTACGTCGGGCGAAAGCACGTCGCACTTTACCGAAATTTGACTTTTAGTACAGTGAACAAAAAATATCTAAATTGATTTTATAAATAATAACAATATAGTATTTGGGTGCTTTATGTTTATGGCACAAGCTATACGACAAAGCGTTATGAATGCGCATCAACATCACGTTTCACTCCCTCTTGTAGTTATCGAGAGTGATAAGAAAGAGCGTATAATACACTTTGTGGTAGTGAGATTTCGATGTGAAGGCTGTACTCAACTTATCTGTGATGTTGAAATCGGTTGTTGTTTTCTGGAGAACAAATTTAATATTTTATTTATTACTTTGTAAAATGGGTTTGAATATTATTATCCCACAAAGTGTATTTTCTAGAACATTTTTATATATAACTTACTCTGAATTTGATGGAATATTCATTTGCTTACCTGAAACAATAAAAAGAATATTTAGATTAGGTGAAACATATAATTGAATAAAACAATAATAATATGTATATATTTTAGTCAACAATATTATGTTTTTCTTAATATATTTTAAGCATTCAAGTATATAGAAAATAAAATTAATTACTTTGATAATTTTAAAGATGCTTTGCAATTGTATTGATAATTTAGACGTGAGACTTCCCAATTAGCACCAAAGTAGCCGCAACTGAAATGGGAACCTTGAACCAGTAACTGCTACGTAATTGCCACTAAATCTGCGACTTTGTGAAAATTAAAAAGGTTAAGTGGAAGAGCAGACCCAGTTTGAACTTTGCCCTTTTCTATTTATATGATTTGTATATAATAGAAACAAAGTATAATATTATTATTATTAAATTACTTTATTTAACAAATTTGTAGTTGCTGCTATGTAGTTTTTACCAGGAATGGCTATTTTATAGTTATGTTATTTCTAGGTAGTTAGGACGTCGTAGTTACCAGTGGGACAACTTTAAAGTTTTTGGAACTTAACGGTGGCAAACGATAGTAGCAAAGACTACCTAATGCTACTAAAATGCGACTTTAAAATTATTTTCACGTAGCATTGATAGTTCCCGCGACGAATGCATGACGTCTGTGCAACTTTAACTGCCTGGAACTTATAAGTAATATATATTAGTGTCAATAACGTTGTCGTTACCTGCAGAGTTGAAAGTAAATGAAGACGCAAGTGGATAAAGGGTTCATGTCGCATAGACTTTATTCGGAGACATTGTCGTTTAAAATTTTTGTCCGCAGTGTTTTGGGGTTAGATTTACTAAAACAAGTTTGGTGAAGTTAAATAAACATTTATTGAATTATATCTAGATATATAAAATAAAAAACAAACTTATGCATTTAAAAAAACAATTATTTTATCTTATGCATTAAGAGAAATAGTTGTCTATATACCTTTTAGCAACTACTAACTTCTATATTTCTTACAATAGACAAACAAAACATAACCCAAAAAAATTCTAGTAACTTAAAACCTTTATCTATTAAACAATCTCATTTTTTTTTAAATTATTACATGAACCCTTCATCCACTTGCGTCTTCAATTGTCCTGTAGGCTACGACAAAGTCCGTGTCACTTCTCAAAATCACCATGAAGTGGATTTTACCATACAGTTCCTAATATGCCAATATTGAAAAGCGGTGCATAATATTATAAAATTAAAAAAGTTAACCTAAAAATTTTTACGGTTAAAAATGTAAGCTCGGCATTCCTTCAAAACATGTTTTGCCGTTAGAAGGTTGTGACATGTTTCCATGCGGCTTGTTCATTGCAGGTCAGGTTAGTTATGCGCAAGCAACATAGAGCGACCTTCCTTTTCTTGTTGACCGGCAACTTTCATGGCGATACATGGAGCTTGATTTTCTTAAATTTGCTTTCAAAGTTGTTCCATACGTTCTGCCAAAATAACGTACCATTTGGGGTCATCAGGCCTTACGGGAATGTTCTCCATAGGATCCGCGTCTGACACGCCTGACGGGCAGCTTCATCGGCCAGTTCGTTGTCTTCAATACCCACATGGCCTAGCGTTCAGACAAAGATAAATCATTGTTCAAACCCGGCCAGACAGAATATAAAAGTTTATACAAGCTGGGCCAGCAAATCAATCGAGTACATAAACTTTATATTTAAGATAGCACTCAGCAATTCGGAACAATTAAGGTATGAGCTGTGAGATGATTTTTTGCAGTTTAGTAGAGCCTTACGCAATGCATATAATTCTGTCGTGTATACGGAGGTCTCTTTAAGGAGAAACCATAAATAGGCAATACCGTTTAAAACAAAAACATTTTCCAATCCGTTTACAACCGCAAAAAGTTTAGGTATTCGGCAATGATTTCAATAAACTTGCTCCTTAAGACTTTTGGTCAAGATTTTTGTTTGCTCTATGAGGTCAAAGTAGAAATTCGCCAGTGCAAACATCGAGTACCATCTGATAGTTTACATTAAGCTCCTGTGCTCGGACGCACAACGGCCTACTGACGGTAAACGTGAGTTTGTATTTGCGATGTTGCGTTCCGTTGACCCTTTTTGCTCGCATTGTCGCGGCGTAACGCGTCCAAATTATTATATTGTTGTTTTAATAAAAAAGTTGATAATATTGACAACCTCAAATTATTGGCTGCACTTGCAAAAGACATAAAATAATGATAATCTCTAGACAAAAACTTAAAAAGACACATCAAAATTCAAAATTAAAAAGTAAAGTTAAAACTAATATAATAAAAAAAATTTGTTGCTACAACTAAAAAATAAACCTAGTCTAACATCAGTTAACAACAAAGTTGTAAATAACTTTAGAGCTAGTACCTGACCATAAACCTAATCTAATAACTTAGATAACACCAAAGTTGAAAAATGCTTTGATGCCAGATCCAAAAAGTACACTTAAATAATGTCACAGTAGACATTAAAGTTAGAAAAAACATTTGCATTCAAACTAACCTAATATTGCAAATAGTACCAAAGTTATAAATGAGTACCATGCTTTAAACTACACAACAACAAATTAATAAGGAAAAATATATAAATTAACATAATAAGTGTTATAAGCTTTTTATTTGATAGAATAAAGCCACGTTTTCAGGGAGCTTAGCTTGGCAAATGCTTAAATTGAGCTTTATCTTAAAAAAATTGTAATATGTCGTTTGTTACCGGTGAAGAAATACAAATATGTCAAAATAGTATGTACTATGTGCAAGCAACATAAAGTAACTTGCTTTCTATGATCTACCAATAACTTCTATCACAAAAAATGTTTTGCTTCAAAACCATAACATACTTTCTTACTTCTTTGAGGTTGCAAAATATCAAAAAAATGGTGTCTGTGGGATCCGCGTCTGAGCCTGACGGGCATTTTGACTAAATAACTCGATTCCTCTAATAGTTGTGTCTTGGCATCCAAACAAAAGTAGTTCCTTGTCTAAACAAACCTAGCAAAATATAAGCTGGGCCTACGGACTTCTTTTTTATTTGAAAAAATGTATGCCATTAAGTGTGGAATATGACATCGTTCTAATGCCCGCCTCGGCTTCTTATGATGGCACTTATCCGAGTGGTTCAATTTTCAATTACTCTTCCGCATAGATCCGGCTGAATTTAAGCGATGGCCTGTGTTATGTTCTTCTTTAGGGCATAGGTCGATTGTGGTTTATTTGCATAGAACTGCGACTTTAAGAAACCCGACAAGAAAAAGTCTAGCGGAGTCAAATCGCATGAACTTGGTGACCTCACCCTTGCGAGAGATAACCTTGCCCTCAAAACGTTCATGCAGAATGTCAATTGTGGAGTCCGCTGTGT
Source organism: Tachinus rufipes (assembly GCA_963932245.1). Classification (NCBI taxonomy): domain Eukaryota; kingdom Metazoa; phylum Arthropoda; class Insecta; order Coleoptera; family Staphylinidae; genus Tachinus; species Tachinus rufipes. The sequence continues at coordinate 112,567,409 of OZ010741.1, read as the reverse complement.
GGGACGTGGCGCCGTCTTGCTGGAACCACATGTCGTCTAGGTCCATATGGATCAATTTGGGCCATAATAAATTGGTTATTATGTTATCATCGTTCTGTAGCGCTCACCGTTGACGGTGACCACCACACTAACGCTGTTTTCGAAAAAGTACGGACCAATAACGCCGCTGGCCTAAACTCCACACCAAACGGTCACTTTTTGGGGTTGCATTATTACCTGGTAAACCTCGTGTGGGTTGGTGTGGTCCTATATACGGCAATTTTGATTGTTAACATAGGCATTCATCAAAAAATGCGCCTCGCCGCTAAAGATGATTTTTTTGTCAAAATTGGCGCATTTTTCCAAACGATTTATTGCCCAGTCAGCAAACAAACAGCGTTGTCTGTAGTCATAAATTTTGAGCTCCTGGGTCAATTAGATTTTGTACGGGTGTAGGCCTTAGTCCCGACGCAAAATTTGCCAATTTGAAGTATGCAAATGCCCGAGTTCTTGTGCATGGCAAGAAATCGACTACCTTGGGTTCTGCTGTACACTTTCACGGACCGCGGCAATGTTCTCTCAATTTTGCGATTCTTGAACGTACAGGGTTGATTATTTACCAAACCCGTCGTCTCAAATTTTGCCACCAAACGTTGAAGAGTCAACTACTTCTACCGTAAAATGGGCGCAATGCGCTCAACATTTGCACTAACAAACACTCATTTTGATAATAAAGTTTTATCATATAAACGTGCTGTTCAATCGTGTAACTTGCCATATTGCTTTAGCATAAGTAACTGAATAGTAAACAAAAGATTTGATAGATGTTACAAAAACAAAATAGCCGCCACGGGCCGCCAAAATAAGGAATAATTTATAAAATGACGTCTCCCAGTATATATTTTTAAAGTGTACACAAACTTTCAAGCCACAAATAAAAAATATTCAAAAACAATTTAGTTCGATCCATAAACCAAATTTGAATAATTGCGGTAAACATTAACTTAGCTATTAAATATTAAATATGCATTGAGAAACTTGCTTATGTATTTTTTTTTTAGTTTCTATAACTTATGAAACCCATAAAAAAAATTCTACGATTTTTTTTTAGTTTTCTTGTCATTTTTAACTTAATTGCATTTTTTGTTTAAAAACCGCAATTTTTATTCAAAATAAAAAAATTTACTAATGAAATCAACCAGAAATTTTCTATAGAATCCAAATCTAGCGTCATTTCAAGTCTATACCCAGTCTATAAGCCGCAAGAGCCATAAAACCATGTTTTTGTTCTCAGTGGGCTGTGCAAAAAGGAACATTTTTAAAAATTTTTTTAACCGCCAAAGTTGACGTATTTTGATGTAAATTATTTCAAAAATATAAATTTGTTTTATGTATTTGAGTTTTAAACTCAAAAAATCTGCAAAGTCGGCCTATTATTCAACATAAACTTTTACAATTGCACGATTAGCCGCGCTCAGAGAAACATCACACCAAATATTATTAAAAATTTGAATTCTGGGGACAATTTTACATGGAAAATAGTTAGTGTTGTACTCATCGTCTATAGAAAAGTTTATCTAGAAAAAAATGTTTACAAAATTTGTTGGCAAAAAATGCGTCAAAAATGAATTATTTTTATATATCTACAAAAAAATTTATAAACACACTAGGGTGTAGTTTAAAACTTTTTTTTAACAAATTTTGATAAACGCCAGGCGGATTTATGTTTGAATGCCAAAAATAATAATATTTTCAAATTTTGGCGCCGATAGATCGAGTCTAAATTTGTGCCGCAAGCGCAAAAACTATCAAATAAAGAGTAAACTGGCCCAAAATTGATTCAAGCGACAAAAGATGTTTTTTTTAAACTTCTAAAATAAGCTTATAAAAATATAATCTAAATAATCTTTAAGAAAAATGAAAAAAAAAAATTTAAGTAAATTTTTTTTCTAGAAGGATTTTTCTTTGCCAGATAAGCACGACACTGACTATTTTCTATGTAGAATTGTTTGCAAAATTCATTTTTTTAATAAGTTTCTCTGAAAACTGCTAAATGTGCATTTGTAAAAGTTTATGTTGAAAAATAGGCTTATTTTTGCAGCTATTTCGAGTTTTAGACCATTAAAACTCAAATACATAGAACAAATTTATATTTTTCTATTAATTTACATCAAAACCCGTCAACTTTGGCGGTTAAAAAAAAATTAAAATATGCTCTTTTTTGCCCAGCCCACTGAGTTTTATGGCTTTTACGGCTTATAGACAGGGTATAGACTTCAAATGGCGCCAGATTTGGATTCTACGGAAAATTTCTGATTGATTTCATTAGTAAATTTATTTTATTGAGTTAAAATTGCGGTTTTTAAACAAAAAATGCGATTAAGTTAAAAAATGACAAAAAACTTAAAAAAATCGTAGAATTTTTTTTATGGGTTTCATAACCTCATATACCGATTAAAAGACTACTAATAAGTTATAGAAACTAAAAAAAAAATACAAAAGCAAATTTCACAATGCACCTCCTCCCAGCTCTGGTTCGTTTGAAATGGAATTGCCCACATATAAAAGCACATTTTTATCCAAATTTAAAAAAAAAAGATTATTTTTAAGAAAAACTGTCATTTAAAGTTATGCAAAATTTTCAAAATTCAAAGAAAAAAATGTTTGTCTATAAAAACTTATTCCTAAGACAAATTAAAAAAAAAGTTAATATAATTCCTAAAAATGCAATCCTGAGAAGTTACAAACGATAAAAAAATGTAAATTTAAAATTTAAGCCTTTTTTCACTATTTTCAAGATTTTTGTGAATACATTGTAAGATATTTCGGAACGTAATAAGATATTTCGGAACGTAGCACACGGCACTTCCTGAAATTTTCAGGATATCTTAAAAAAAAAAAAAACAGAAAATACCCGTCATCTTTTTTTTAAAGAAAAACTATCTTTTAAAGTTCTGCAAAATTTTCAAAATTTAAGGAAAAAATGTTACTTATTCTTTGGACATTTTTGGAGAAAAAAGTTTTTTATAATTTTTTCCTAAAATTGGAATTACCTCACATTCTTTACAACTTGCAGTTACACCTGCAATTGGCATTGCACTAAGTCAGTTAAAAAACAACACACTTGATCATTACTTGCCTAACAGTTTTTTGTTTTGATTAAGTAAAATTTAATAATAACTTTGCTAACAAATAGTCATACATATTTTTTGTTAATGCAAACTACATAATCACTAATTTAATTCACAAAACTTGTTGTGAAACAACTCACAAAGAAAACGTTTAAGAAGGCACCAATCACACAAACTATCCTATCAGGTAGAAAGTGTCAACCAAAAAAAATGACATACAACGTACCCAATTCAAGTTTAGTCTCATACAAATTGTAATGAGAACTTGACAACCACGTTGTGATGTAATAAATAATAGCAGAATTGGCAAAGAATTTTAATATACCCAAATCTGGACCACCACCAGCCTAAAAAAACCACAAAAAAATATGACTACTTTTTGTTAACTTTTGAATATTGCAAAGTCAAAGCTGCCATGGCAATCCAGACAAATCCACTACAACTGCAAAAGACATTATTGCATATGTGAAGACTTTTAACAACTCTATCTGCGTTGAGATTGAAATACTACTTTAACTATAGAAAATAATTAAAGACGCAAGTGGATAAAGGGTTCATTTGGAGATATTTCCGTTTAAAGTTTTTGCGGATAAAGCATTTTGAGGTTAGATTTACAAAAACAAATTTAGTGGATTTAAATAACATTTATTGTAAAACTATATCTAGATACATAAAATAGGAAACAAACTTATGCATTTAAAAAATAATTATTTTATCTTATGCATTAATTGAAATAGTTGTCTATACACTCTTTAGCAACTTCTATATTTCTTACAATAGACGAAAGAGGAATAGCCCAAAAAAATTCCAGTGACTTTAAACCTTTATCCATTGAACAATTTAATTTTTTAAGAAATTGTTACATGAACCCTTTATCCACTTGCGTCTTCAATTATTAACTGTATTCTTAATTTTTTTGTCGAAATTATTTTATTTACTTTAACTTGGAATAAACATGCGTTTTAAATCCTTATATATCAGTTTTATTACCTACATTGCTTACGGAAAAAAACAGTTCAGCGAGTTATTATCAGATAGATGTATTCTTTTTTTACTGCTTTCTTAAACTTGATGTGGGGCTAAGAGCTTGTCGTTAATGTTATTTTGTTTAACTCTTAATTGCAAAATTATTTTCAAAACAAAGTAAAGTGTCAAAAGTTTAAAATAACGTTGTATCTATCTTCTGTCATGTAATAGACTACCTTAGGTACTACATTGTATTCGATGTAAAGTTGTTTTTCTGAAAACTTGCTTCCTAAGTTTATATTTTAATTTTGCGATTATTCTGGTTTTTGGTTTGACTTTTATTTTTGTGCCGCTGTTTTTGAATGTTTTCTTTTAATTTAATAATTTAATATGCACTCTATTTTTCTGTAAATGTTTATTTTTATTGATATCTAATTTTAGCTGCTAGCTGCTAATTTGTTAATTGTTTTGAGATTAATAAAAAAAAAGTGACGCAGTGGCCTGAATATTTGACTGCTGGAATAAAGCTTTTAGATTTAAATTTCAGAAAATAAAAAAGTTGTTTATAGATATTTACAATACAAGTGAGTTACGAGGGTTGCTATTATTGTATTGAGAATAAAAAGAACAAATAAATAAATTTTATCAAAAATATTTTTATTGTTTATCAAAATAATTGTCTTTAAGATATATACATTTTTGCATGCGATTGAACCACCCTTTAAAGCAATTTGTCCAGTCAGATGATGATAGCTCTAAAACATGTGTTTTGAAGGCTTCTTCGGGCGATGAAAATCGTTGTCCACGCAGTTTAGCTGTAAGGCGGATGACCCATCAATTCAATCTTTTGTGTGTCCAAATACTCGTTTGTTTCGTATGATGTGTGTGAACTCGCATTATCGTGATGCAAAATGATTCGTTGTTTTGGGTTGTTGTCTCTCAATTAAAAAAAAAATGTCACGCAAACAAATAGTCGTATACCACGCTGAATAAACCGTCATATGATTTTCAAGAACCACAGTTGCCACAAGAAAGCCGGGTTTTCGTGAAGAAACACGACACCATTTGCTTCTTAATGCTTTGAGAACGAACAACTTTTGTTGGCTTTTTGTCACATTGAAACAACCAAACTGCCGATTGGCTTTTTCTTTCTGCCTCATATGCATAAATCCACGACTCGTCGTCTGTAACGATGCTGTATTCGGCTTTGGATGTACCACAGTTGTATTTGGTAATCATTTTACGGCACCAATCGACACAAGTATTTTTGAGCATCTGTCAACAAAGTGAAATCCAACGTGCACACAGCTTCCAAAAACCCAAATGTTTGTGGAAAATCTTTTGTATGCCAATGCTTAAACATGTTTTTTCAATTTCGCAATATGTCACACGATTTTTTTAATTAGTTCTCGCACAGCATCGATATTTTCCGGCACAACAACCGATTTTGGACGACTTTTTTTAACTTCGTCCGTGAGCAAACTACGGCCACGTTTGAATTCAGTGTACCAGCGATATACAGTGGCTGTGGATGGCGTTTTATTACCAAAAGTTGAATTCAGTTGATTGAAACACTGTTTTTAAGTTAGACCACGTCAAAAGTTATAATAAATCATAGCTCAAACATGTTCGCGACTTAATTCCATCTTTTGGCCGAGATGAAATTTTCAACTTACTGTAAACAACACAAATAGTGCTCGCACGTCATAACGTTCTCAGTACGTATAATGTCAAAAATGTCAAACTTTACGCTGGCAATGTCAGATTTTACCTGGCAATACCAGCCGTAACGTAAAGTAAGCATCATTAAGTACGCGTGTGTAAGCACAAATATATTAATGAGCTTAACTCACGTGTATAATATTGATCCATTAATTTTTGCCATAGTTTGTCAGTTTAATAGCAAACAATTTTGCTGTTATTTTGTAAAACTTGTACAATGTTAAATTTAGAAATTACATAATATGCCACAACAATATAAAAATACTTTTGAATTTTAACGTGTGAAACCACTCTCGCTGAAACTATCACATTGAAGACTAAATTTAAGCAGTCTGTGATCATTGACTTTAAATATTTATGGCTTATAAGTATCAAGAAATACTGTATTTAGAAGTTTATTTCATTTGTGTTTCCTGAAACTTATAAAGCACAGACTTGGAAGCATTTCTTCCAATATAGAAAAATTAACAGAGCCATTTTAGGATTGCTCCTAAATGGAAAAGTATTTATAACGTTTGTTTCCAACTTATCATCTACTTATAAGCTTTTATCTCTTTGGGCCTTTTATTCAATGATAAATATAATGATATCTTTTCAAATAAAATCAATAGTAACAAATATACAAATTTAGAAACGTCCCTTAAAAGAAAATTTGTAAGATGTTAATAACCAATATTGCTAAATTTCTACTAGACGCAGATAAAAAAAAACATTTAAAAAAATAGCAAAAGGATTTGCAGAAGCTTGCAGGCAAGATAAATTATTAAAGAAATGCACATGGTCCAAACGGTTCAAAAATACATTGATCTTCGATCAAGTAACACCGATCATGGCAGGTTTTTTATTTAATTTTAAAATGGTACGTTTGTGAAACAACAGTTAGGCATTAATTCTTTTAAAATTGTCTACGTCCCTGTTGGCAGATTCAGAAAAGGACCTTCCGACAGTAAGGCGTGGGTGGCGTTCTAACATAGTTGCCAAAGGTTATATTCAGCGGTACTACTAGCTAAAAAAAAGTATATAAATCTTTTTGCCGCCACTTTACGAATGCATAACTAAACAAACTAAAAATCTTATCTAAAATCAGTTAACCAAAAGAATAGATGAACCAAAAACAATTCTAATTTTAGTACAAAATCAAAGACTTTAATAATAGAAAAGAAACAAAAAAGTACATTAGTTTAAAACTTTTTCAAACATATTTTTAAACCATAATGTAAGTTCTTATTCACAACACTCTTTCACAACTTACGTTTGATATTGATTCCATCAACAACAAATTTTTTTTAAGTTAACTACTTAACGTCACCAATTTTGCAACTTCTAACGCTTTTTTAAGCTGTTTATAACTTATTTAAACAGAAATTGAGCAAATTAAAAAAAAAAAAAACTAATTTTTAATACGCTCAATTAAATTGGCAGTTACCAATCATCAAGTATCTGATAAACAACAGGATAGACAAAAACTAAAAGCTTTTTTTAACATTTGGGCAAAACTATCTAAACAAAAGGGTCTGTAATACGGAATGGACCTAAAAATCCTAGCTCCGCTACTGAAAGAAGCCCTAATTTCAATATACCTTTACCTCAAACTTTTAAAGATTCATAGGCAACTAACAACTTTTTTTAGACAAAAAATGGCCTTAAACAAAACAAAAAAATTATATATGTATGCCCAATTTGTTCTGCAGTCAGATTATGAAATAAAAAAACTCAATTTAGACTTTACGTAGATAATTTTAGTCTACTTTTTAAAAAACTGTCACCAGAAAAAACACTACAATAGTTTGGATTCCTATTGCAGAATTGATAGAAAACTAGTTTGGCTATCAATAATACTAATAAATTAAATACAAAGCACAAGAAATAAGATGCATTAAATAAAATTTTGGAGATCTTCCCAAAAATTGCACAACAGACTAAAAGCAAAGTTAATGCAAATACAAGCTTCATTATAGAGCAGAAATCCGTAAAACATAAAAAAATAATTAGCTCAACCAAATAAATCTAAATCAAAATAAAAATGATAAAGAAGAAATAAAACAATAATTTTATTTGATTTCTTAAAAATCTGTTAACAAAGCTTGCAGATATAGATATTAACTTAAAAAAAACAAAAATCCGCAAAAACAACTTTGATAATCCATATCTACTCATCAATTCTGGCACCAAAAACAAAGAACCTTACAAATTCATGCATTTGCAATTTGAGCAAAACTAACATAGTAAAAACTACGGAATACATTTTATAACAAAAATATTTTAACCAAACGATGTGGATAAAATTGAACACAGCAAAAAAAATGCATAAACCTAGCAACACAAACTTGTAATAAATTTAATCATTCAATGCAAGAAGTCATTTGTAACCTATAGCTGTTTTTGATTATTAAGAAATCTGCACTACAACTCATTTTTCTAGTATTACTAAACGCCAACGTTTTTAAATAGTTTATTGCTTTTCATATTAGCTAAATAACAGTATGAATGTCTTCTGGCTAGATTATAGACAATGTATGTCAAAAATTGCAAACCAACGGCTCTTACACATATTTGATTAGTCCTACAAACATTTGACAAAGAACACTTTGCAAGTTACTGTTAGAGATTTTTACCGACCTAGTACCCTAAAAAGCCTTAAAGAACCTTAAAAGCAAAAAGACTAAAAAATCTGCGACAACGCAATTTTGTAAGTTCTTACTGAATTATATACATTATAAAACGTGACAAATTCTATAACTTTTATAGATTTTAAGAAAAAAAGCTAAATGAATATTGGGCCATATAATCTCTATACGCAAGTCATATTTTGATTCGTATGTTGGCCGTGCCTAAGATTAAAACTTGTGCCATGCATTAATAATTAGTATTAAGGAAAAAAAACAAAAATTCAATAGAAAAAAAAAAGCTTTGTAACATAAGAGAAAAGTTATGTACTCCAATATATACTGTGAGGTCGTTTAAAATGGTCCCACATGTTCACGCTTTCAAAAAACCCTTAGCAAAGACTAAACTGAGAACATTGGTTTTTTGCTGACCAAAAACGAAAAACACACAGACTTAGTCAAAGACACTCTGCAGGAGTTGCTGCAGACACACTTTCCGGGCTCCATCTGACAAAATTCCTAAACCAAAAAACCTAAAACTGTCAAACAAAGCGGCAGACAACTAAGACTGGAAAAAAGCTAAAACTATAGTCAATCAAGGCAACTTGAAATTTAAAATCTACACATTTGAGCTATTCAAGTCGCCAGAAGCCGATGAAATCTATCTCATCATGCTACAAAAAAGGTACGCAGTGCTAAAAGAGTCTCTATACAACATTTTCAAAGTAAGTTTAGCACTTTTACAAATACCAAATAGCTAGAGAGCGGTAAAGGTAGTATTTATACCAAAACTGGGGAGACCCACGTATGCCTTAGCTAAGTCCTACAGGCCAATCAGCTTGACATCCTTTATGCAAAAACTATTGAAAAAAATAGTCAACTGGCACATAAGAGACGGGGTACTAAAAGCCTGACCACTGCATCAACACCAGCCCAACCCAAACTATACACCATTTAGTCAGCAAATTCAAAAATTGCTTTGGATGGTTTTCTGGCTATTGAAAGGGAATTTGACAATACTAACTTTAAATTCATAGTTTATAAAATACAGAGACAAAGAATAGATTTTCTCGTCAAGAACCAGACTGTAGCTATAACACTATATGGAAAAACTGTAGAAGCCAAAGTCGCCGGACGGTGCTCACAGGTGCTTAGTCATGGATAATTTACTACAAATACTCAACAACATGGGCATTTTGGCTTTAGGCTAAGCAGACAATCTTACTATCCTTGATACGGCAAGTTTGGAGCAACCGTGTTCCACATAATACAGAGTGCACAAAATATTCTAGAAAGGTAATGCAAACAAAAGAAGTTATTAGTAAACCTAAGCAAAACAACGATTGTACCGTTTACAAGACAAAAATATAAACCTGAGAGTTACATAAGAAATGTGTTGCATGAAAAAAAAACTCTAATGATGAGGTCGGACTTCATAAAGGACCACTGCATCATTTAGAAATTTGATGTAACAATACCACATCAAAACAAATGGATCAATAATAGATACCTGAGAACAGTCAATGTAACTATTTGATACACGGATGGGTCCAAAAACCAAATGGATGCCAGGACTGAAACCTACAAGAACAAACACCAACAAAAGCAAACTTTGCTACCTCTGGGCAAACATGCTTCAATTTTCTATGCAGAGATGACTTCCATTGAGTGGTGCGCTAGAGACATGATCGAGAAGGGACTAAAACCAGACAGACAGATAACTATCATGTGAAACAGTCAAGTGGAATTGCAGGCTCTGCAATTGCCAGTAATAAAATCCAAACTGGTTATGACCTGCATATACAGTCTGGAAGCATTGGACAAAAGGAAACCTCATGTCAAACCAGTTTGCCAAACAAGGAACAAAGAAGAAATTCACTAGACCAAAGCACGCTTTTGGAATCCCATACAAAACCGGTAAAAAAACAATCTGCAAAAAACATAAGGCGGAACACAGCAACCTGTGGAAAAGCTGTATGGGATTGACACATTCAAGAATATTCCTAACAAGACTATTGCATAATATTAAAACAGTGTTAAACAGGAATGAGTCTTATCAAACTGCAAAGGCTCACAAAACTGATAACCGGACACAGTAGACTCAACAAGCACTTGTATAGAATATGAATAGGAAAAGACCTTCTATATCGCATATGTATGGAAGAAGATGAGACTCCAATACACTTACTGATTAAATGCAAAGCTTTTAAACAGCAACGCGTAGCCATCTTTGGCAAACACAACCCAACCGCGGATAAGTTAAAAACAACCCATTGGCTAAAGATACTAAACTTTATTGAAGAGACAGAGCTGCTAATAGAGTAGAACAGCAGAGATGTACAACAGGTCCAATAAGATCGCAGTGCAAGGGGCGCCAGGCAAACCACCACAATGTAAGAAAGGAAAAGGTGGGTTTTTTAGTCAGTAAAAATCTGACACTACTGGACAGTACGGACTGCCCAGTGAATTTTAAAAGTTGTTCTCTACGCAAACAAAAAGTACTCCAAACCAGTTCACTTTAACGCTTAATAGGTTTATTAGGTAATAAGACAACTACATAAACACATTTCACAATCACTGGATTACCAATAGTTATAAAAAAAATTAAGAATATAATGGTGTACTGACAAATTAAATACCGGAAATATTTTTCCGTAATTATTTATAACTGTTTCATATGCATTTTAACCTATATAGGCATGACTGATGTAAAACATAATTCATAAAAACCAGTTTTTCGTCAGAATATTACTTTTTAAAAATTAATAAAAAAATTAAATAAAAGAAATGGTTTAAAAACGCCTAAGGTAATAAAAAATAAAATATTTTAATTTGATAAGTTAAAATAATTTTTTTTGTGTATTTCATAAACTTCCGTTTTTGTTTGCAAATGATCTTTTTTATTTTATCAGTAGGCAATACTACTGTTATTATACTTTTTGTTCATACTATATTATTAGGTTGAATATTAGAATGTTATATAATTTTTTGTATTTAACATAAGTATTTATTTGCAGTTTTCATGTTAAGTGCATAGATTTATTTGTAAGTTATACTAACACTTAATTGACTATAAATTGGAGCTTTCAACCATATGAATAGAAACGCTTTACGAGCAGATAGTATAGAACACAAACAAACATTCGAAACATGTTTGTAGTAACAGAACACCACTTAGAAAACATAATTAACTCTATAGAACAGCCTCATTTTGTATAGGATACTTATAAATAATTCTTTCAGTGTGCAAAGCTTTACGTTTAACATAGGTGTTTGTACATAGGAAACAAGCTAATTTGCCTTCAAATAAATTAAAATGCCCTTAATAGAAATACGATTTTATTTATTAGCAATCTGATCTAGAATTCGAGAAAGAATGAATGCACTTTTTTTAATTTGAAGCCTGAATGAATTCAATTGATTGTGTACAAGGGAGTTCCATTATAAATTTTCTTATGCAGTGTGCATCAAGTTTTTTTATATTTTCTAGGGAAATACGAGAAACTAATGAAATTGCTTTTTCTAATTATAAATTTATTTTTACACAAAATTTGTCTTTTTATATGTAAAATAATAAAAGGGTAATAACTAAAATTGAAAATACTTAATATTAATTACTATCTAATCGATATCAAACCCATTACTGCTATAAGAATAGTGTCTGATGAAGAAAAAATTAATGATTCGGGAATGAAAAGACAAAATCACAGACAATCAATATAACACAAAAATAATGATATCCCCTATTGTATCATAGATAATCTTTAATTAAATACATTATTAATTAAACAAATAAAATTTTTAATTTATAAATATTTGTGATATGATTATATTGTAATTATTATAGAAAGTGCTGGTAGCTGAAAATGACGGTTTTGTTACGTGGCCTTTGTCAAGTGATTTTTCTCTTTTATTGTATTTATTCTGTGTATGTGAAGAAGTCCCTAATTGTTCATTTCGACTGGCATTCCCCCAATTAAGGGACAAGATTTACGAGCGGCTTTATCAGAGAAGGAAAGTTTTAGAGGATGCGTCTGAGTGATCATTTATTGTAAATCATACAAACAGTTGTTGTTTGTATATATGTATATGGAGTTATTCTGTTTAGGTGTTATTAATACATATCTACTTCACAATAACTTTGAGGTAGAATTTTTGTTAAACAGAATAATTAATATAAAAAAAAATATTTTAAAGAATTTTTTATGAAAAATATAACTAATGAAACAATATTAAAGTCTAAAAAATTCATAATTACATAGGTTTCCGGAAATACCGGAAAACTCATAAATGCAACATAATTAAATATATTCCCTGCAGAGAAAATACTCTCTTTAGTCTCACTGTTGGTTGTAAAAGGCGAATAACAGGTGAACTTGCTAAAATGCTACAGTTTATTTGGGTTAAAATTATTGTGTGGTAAATTTTAATATTTATCTTGTAAAACAACAGTGCGTTTGCCTTGCGCGGTGACCCAAAACGCATAATGTTACTTGAGGGACTAATACTTATGTTTGCTAGGAGAAGTTTAAGAAAGCAAATACTACTTTTGTCTTAAGGCTATACGGCAAATTACTTTAGCATAATTTAGTCAATTGTCTGGTTAATTTTAATAGTGGGGTACAACTAACGTAGCTTTAGAGTTGCTTGAAAGATGCTGTTATAGTTTTTAAATAAAGAACAAAATCAAAATTATACTTATAAGAACAAATAGAATGCCTCGTAAAGCTACTGAAATATATGCAGAAAAAAAAAAGTGCTAATTTTATATTGGTGTGTAATGTGTTATCAGTTTTAATTATTAGCATTGTTTAAAACAATGAATGTAATATATACTTAGTTAGGTACAACTAAGAAAGTGTGACATTTGTGCCATTGTAGTTTTTTACGTCAGTTTTTTTTTTTTTTTTTTTTTTTAATTTATTATAATATATTTACATATTTATAGATTATATTTTATTTTGTTTTCTCCCCACTTGCTGCTCTACACCGTCTCCATGGCTGCAGAGCTTCGTATTCGGAGCACCATTTTATGTTTCAATTCTTCTTATTTGTTAGAAATTATTTCCACCAAGTAGGTCTTGCACTGTATATATATATATAACAACGTGCAATGGCATTGATGTTGTTTATGTTATTCACACTTACAATAACAATATATTTAACTAACATAATACAATAATATTGAAGTCATTGAAGTACTTCGCCGCTGTCTGAGGTTTATTTACACGTATAATTAAGTTGTTTACACATAAGCCGTGAAGGTCTTGCGGATACGTATAATAAACTGCATTTATATTAAAATCTCAAATGACTCAAGTTATTCACACATAGATCAAAAAAGCTTTAAAAACATTGGTATTGTTTAGACATTAAAATTATGGGGATATTTTGCAGTTAATTTTATGTTATACTCAGAAATAACGAATATTTTGTTTTTTTTTTTTCATCGGGTTCTATGCTACAGAAAATCTATAATTATTGTCCAACCTTTAATAATTAAATGTCGGTTAAATTGATAAAAAAAACGCAGAAGTGCTGATGCAAGAAGACAAATGATACCAAACCAAGTCAAACCCAAAACAAGTAGTCAGAACGATGCAAAATTAGTCTAGTCTAGTTTACCTTTGGCAACAAAATGATGTGATCAACAAATAGCAGACGGTTAGAAGAAGTGGCCAAAAAATGACAACAACAAACAAGTTTAATTAATTTAAAAAAAATCAAAAGCAACAATTTTAGAAAAAAAAAATTGAAGAAAAAAATAGGTATTATTAAATTTGTAGTTTGCAAACAAATAAAAGAAGACTGGTTATTTCACTTTAGTTTAATTTGTATTCTATGTGAAACGGGCTGCTGAAACAGGATAAAAAAAACTAAACAAGGAATAAAACTAATATTTGTTAGTTTTTCAGAATTAACAATTTAAACCACGCAAAAATATATCAACATATATTTGTCAAACGCAATTAATTAGAGGAAGTAAAAAGGTGTATGTTAAAAATACAAAAATTTAAAAATTTATAAAAAACAAGATTTTGTTTTAGAAACATAATAATGCAAAATAAAATAATTATTATAATATGCTTAGTATGACGTATACTTTTATTAGGTTTTAAAACTTAAAGGAGCGGTAATCAATCAGATGTGCATAAAAGCATATAAAATGTAATCTGTGTACAAAATAGTGGTTGTTGCACATGTATGTAACAAACATGCTTAAAAACTAGAAAAATATTAGGCATACATACTTTCTACTTTGGTTATTTGAATGGTTTACTCTTATAATTAAAAACTAATTTGAATAAACTATAAAAAAAAAACTAGATGAACAAACAAAGATTGAAATCGGACAAATATTGACATTTTTATCTTAACGGTAAGTAACCCATATATAGAGTGACCAGATTGCTATTACGGCTGTGGCAAAACCCAACATTACTTATTCTCCATATACGCTCGTATAGAGGTAAAGCCAAAAGTTCAAGAGTAACACAATTGGTTAAGTTTAGAGGCTAGCATGTCTTCTAATAACATGAGCAATAAGAACAATGCTCACAGCAGCTATAGAAATACTTTTATCTTTACCACCACTTCACTTAATTGTATTAGCGGAAACAAGACCAGCAACGTATAAACTACAAATGAATAAACACATTATAAACCTATAGACCTACAGACCAAGTTAAACAAATTCGCTACATGAAGAAAAAACTTTTAATCCTTCTGTTAATATCAAACTTCATATAAAAAAGATACCTAAATACAGTCATGTAAACTATCACAAATAAAACTAAACATCAGAATGATACCAAATCTGGAATCAATTCTCTTTAACAACAAGTACAGATTTCGCTTAATATGTTATAATAAGCGTCTTTCAATTTTTGGCACGTATAAATAAGCATTTTTATGAAAAATTGGTTTAAGAAAAATACAAAGCTGTCCTTCAATCTCATGGATGCGTATGCCACGTTACCAGTCTTAGTTGTTGTAGTCAATAGTTATAGTTTTGTCTTTTATTTTATAATTCTGACAATTTAGCTATTTAAGTAGGATTTAGAAAGTTACTGAACAGTTATAAAAAAAGTGCAAGAGTTTAGAAAAGGCTGATATTTTGAGATCGGACTGTTTATTGGTCATAGAACACCTCTACAAAGTCAGCACCCCAGATGTCGGGACACCTGGCGATGGCACGCTAAGAAAGGTGTAATTTTAATAAATAAAACTAAACATCAGTATAATACCGAGTCTGGAATCTACAACAACAAAGATTTAAGGAAACAAATTTGCTACCTCTAGGGCAAACATGTTTTGAATTTTCAGGCAAAGATGCTATCAAGTAGTGATATAATTGGAACAGGACTATACACCAACGGACCAATAACCAATATGGCACATAGTTAAGCGGCATTGCAGGCATTGTAGTCCAGAAACGTACAAACTACGGATAAACACACACATTATAAAACTCTAGACTCACAGACTTAGTTAACAAAGTTGTTACATTAAAATAAAAACACTAACTCTCTTTGATAAAATCTAACTTTAAATTTAAAAAAAATTGATGTAATACTACAGCAAGACAGAAGATACCTGGGTACAGTCATGTGAACTATCACAGATAAAGCTAAACATCAGATTATAGGAAACTAATTATGCTACCTCTAGGCAAACATGTTTTGGATTTTTAGGCAGAGGTGCTATCAAGTAGTGCGCTACGGGTATAATCGGGTTAGGACTATACCCTAACAGACCAATAACCAATATATTGCAGGTATTGCAATCGCCAGTAATGAAATTCAAACTAGTTATAGCCTGCATAATCAATTTGGAAACTTTGCCACAATCTGCAAAATTTTCCTGGTTTGGAAACCAAAAAACTAAAGAAAAAAAAAACTTTATAGCAAATCAAAAAAAACAAAAAAAAAATTGCTAAACCAGAATTTGCTTTATAAGTTTCATGCAAGACCAGAAAGACAATAATCCGTAGCAAAGTTGATACAAAACACAGCAAAATGTGGAAAAACTGTAAGGAAATACACACTCGACATTTCTATCAAAACCATCACATAATACCAAACCTATGGTAATGAAAATAAGTCAAATTACTGACACAAATAATAATAGAACCTTGTGATCTTAACAAGCACAAGCATAGAATGGAAATAAAGATGGACCCCTTATGCGGGTGTTTGGAAAAAAGGTAATTCTTAGCAAGAGATTCTAGACTTTACCAAAAAACAAAGCCAATAAAAGAGTCAGACTTCAAAAGTTATCAATACAAGCAAACAACTAAAAAAAAAGTAAGGGTTTTTAGCAAAGAGTTTTATAACTAGAGATTCCAAACCAGCAATTTGCCGTCAATCTCAGTATCTCTGTTCTTGTTGCACGGAGAAAGTATAAAGAAGCGCGCACGGCGTATATGTTACAATAATGTCATGGTGCGACAAAGAAGAACATACCAAAAGTGTACGCTGCTTGTACATTTTTTAAACGGCAGCTTAATCTATAGTTGTAGAACTTTTAGGTTTTTTAGTAAAAACATTTCACTACTAAACAATAGAGCTGTTTAGTGCCATTTAAAATTTTTTTGCTTCTCACGCATAAAAAACCCTAACGGAAGCTCTAAAAACACATGTCAAACAAAAATGTAATTGAAAATGTGACGCAACTTTAAAATTTTATTAAAAGAGCTAAACATGTGGCAATAAAATGTAAGCCAACGTACTATAGAGTGCCAAAAAACACCTCTTATCTAAATTAGACAAAATTAATCATAATAATAAAGTTAAATTGCTTAAACCTTCTTGAAATTAAAAACAATTTAACAGACTTACAATAAATAAAAAAAAAAGCACAAATATTGTCATTTTGCAAGACAACATTATCTAAACCTTTTTGTTCTATCTGGGGTTTAAAATTGTTACTTAAAGACAGGAAGTTGTAGTAGATAAACTAATCAGGATCAAAAAAGTGTAATAAATTTTAATCAAGACAGATTTTTTATTTCATTGTTTGGAAATTATAACACAAAGATTGCAAGAAACCGGTCCGAAAGCTACGGTTGACTATAACTTACTAAAAAAACGTTCTTTCAACAACAAGCAAATTGTATAATGGCGCAATAATCCTAAGTTTTATTTAACAACATTTTAATTAATATGTTGTGATGGGCATCTTTAAATTTTGGAAGTAGACAAGTTTGTATGAGATTTTTTTTTATATTTGAAAAGATTTTGTTTTAATACTTGGACAAATTAGTACTGCCCAATACATTAAAGATGTTATCACAAACCATGTGATAACTACAAAAAAAATTTGGCTACGGATTTTTGTACTAGCAAACCAGACCAAACTTATAGATTTTTGGCCTTAAGAAGTTATCAACAGCAGTGTTACCTCTTCAGAAAAAATCTTCTTCTTTTTCTTTTCAGCCATAATCTACCCACTGCTGGATATAGGCCTCTTCCAAGTTTCTCCATGTTATTCTATTATGCGCGACTTGGAACCATCTTTTTCCTGCAATTATCTTTTTATTATCAAACCACCTTTTCTGTGGTCTACTGACACTTTTTTTTGTTCTTCTTGGTCTCTGCTGTAGTATTTTGGTGGTACATCTATTATAGGCGTGTCTGGCATCGTGACCAGCCCATCTCCATTTTAGTTGAGCCACTGGTGTCATTACATCTGTAAGTTTTGTTCGCCACCTTATTTCTTCGTTTCTTATTCTGTCTCTAAAGCTCACCCCTAACATAGCCCGTTCCATTGACCTTTGAGTTATTCTTAATTTATTGACGCTTTTCTGAGTTAGAGTTAGAATCTCTAATTTGTATGTTATCACGGGTAAGATGCACGTCTCGTAAATTTTTTCTTTAGGTTTGTTGGGATATCTGTGTTCTTAAAAATATGTTTAAACTTCCCAAAGGGTGCCCATCCTAAGCCTACACGGCGCATGATTTCTGCCGTTTCATTGTCTTTTCCCAATTTAATTTTATGACTTAGATATATATAGACATTTACTGTTTCAAGAAGCAACCACCTTCTTCTTTAATGGTAATTTCTATTTCTTCCGGACTCATGTTTTTGATCTTGTTCATGTTAATTTTTAGTCCGATTAATTTTGACGCTTCTTGTAGTTGTCTTAACATAGTTTTTAGCTGGTCAATATCTTTGCTGACTAGTTTTACGTCGTCTGCAAATCTTAAGTGGTTTAAATAGAATCCGTCTATGTTCAGGCCTATTTTGTCCCACGGTAATGTTTTGAACATATCCTCAAGTACAAGGGTAAACAGTTTAGGAAATCAAGTGTCCTCTTGGCGCACGCCTCTTTTGAACTGTACAAAGCTTGATTTCAAATTTTCGTCGGTTTTAAATTGCAAAAAAAAACGACAAATATTTGAAGAATAAACCTAGAAGATTAAAAAAATACCCAAACATTGATTAAACTATTTCAAAAGTACAAAACTGTCCTTCAATATCGTGAAAGCGAAAGTTGTTGTAGTCAATAGTTATAGTTTTGTCTTACATTTTATAATTTTAACAGTTTTGATTTATAATTGCAAATAAGAGTTAACAACCTACTGATTTTCAAAGTTTCATAACATAAAGATGCAATTTTAATATTCCACTAGCTTTACCAGCTTTACCAGCTGCAAACACTTCACTCGCCTACACTTTCAAAAGAACAAACTTGCAACAAACTTTAGAAACCTAAATCAAGGTAAGTTTGCGATGATACTAACAATTTAATACTAACGAAGGATGAATACAATTATCAGTTTACCAACTTGAAGTTTTTTTATGTAGATTTTGTCAAGTAGGGTTTTTTTTTAATCTTTGATAAAATCTAATAAGTTTAATTACAAGCAACCAAAAGCTTCTAGACTTTAACGTCAATTGTTTATTTAAATTGTCAATAAATTACGTACCAAGTACGTATAGAACATAGGCACCAACTCCTTAACCAACAAAACCTTACTAGTTAAATACAAACAGTTTAACGGTGGTAAAAACTTCCAAAGAAAATAGTTGTTCTATAGAACAAATTTAATACATTTCTAGGATAGAAAGTTTCAAATGTCATGCTTGAGTGGCCGTAAAAACTGCTGTAACTACTTCACATTTTACGTTAACCTCACATAGTTTTAAACTTTTGGTAATGAAAGTTGTCTTGCTAAAAACCTTTAGCTCAATTTCTATCAAAATTTCAGATAATATAAAAATTATTTACACTAAATAATAATTAAAATATCATAGGAAAAGTGTCAGTACAGTAGTTTAAAGTTGGCAGAAATAAAACAAGCCTAGACGCACTAGAAATACTACAAAACATAAAGATTAAGCTCTTTGGCTTGTCACTTCTTAGGACTAACTTTCAACAAAAAAAAAAAACATTTAAAAATGTCTGGAAATCCTTAACTTACTAAAGAACATCCGTTCTATTAGTTTAACAGAAAATTTAATTATTTGGTCTTAAGTCGTAACGCCTTTCCTTTGTTAGCCCTAAACTCCTCACTATAAAAGATGCCGTCTAAATTGGTGCAATAAAAAAACTACAATAAACCAATTAAAAAAAAAAAATTAACAACGAATCAGGAAATTTTTAATTTGCTGTGGAACGACATACAACTTTTACACGCATATGAAATTTTAAGTCTCCTTTTGGGATCATTATCAAATAATAATAATGCCCTATCTGAAAAGATCAGAAACTCTATTTTCCAACAGAATAATGCAAAGCTATAAAACTGCTGAAACTAGCTAATGTTGATTTATTTTCATAGCCTTTTTGTTCTCCAGATCTATCACTTATTGAATACGTGTGAAATACAACTAATAGAAAACTGAGCTATCTTTAACCACCCCTACTCACTTTACCTGATATTAGGATGCGTATTCAGACGGCTTAAAACTTATTCCCTCAAGTTGAGATTAACAATTTGATTTCTAGCATGTTAAGTGCTTCAGAAATCATGGAGAAAAACTCATTATTAAAATTGAAAAAAAAAAAACATTTATCATAATTTTTTGTTGAAATTTTAATCATTTTTTTAATGTTAATAATTTACATATTATCAGAAATTTTCATAAAAATCAGCTACAAATTCTTAATGTTCTTAAACATATAACAATAAATATGCACTTAAGAATAAACTGGTCGGTCAATTTCAATGCAGTCAGACCAAACAAATAAAAATCAATCAAACCAGGAGTCTTTTGTCACAAAGACGATTGAACCCAAGTAAAACACCGCATCCAACAAAATGTTCAATGCATAAGAAGAGGATTTGTTACAAATGCTACGCCTTAGTTAATATTATGTCCCCTATTACGCCCCAGCATAAAAAAAACTGCAAAATCTTTTTTTTTGTATTTTATTCACAGTAATATTTTGTACAGGAAAATCCAATACGAACAGCAGCCACCGAAGTTAGCATCCGCATTGTGTAATATCATCTAGGCAATTTAATCTGTTGATTATAAACGTATAAATGAGCAGTATTAATCCACACATCGGCGCGTAAACACAATTTACTCAATTAACAAAAAAGCAAAACACTATAAATGTAAGCAGATGACACAATCACATCATCTGAGTAAGATTTTTAAGTTGTAACTCACTTAAATTGCATTAAAAAAAAAACAAATAATACTTAAAGACAAAAAAATAAAATATAATTAAATTATTTAAAAAATATATAGTCATTAATGCATAGAACCAATTAAAGCAAGCAACCTTTAAGTATTGACAAACTGCCAGTTAATTAAACTAATAATATCATATAAACAATTATCGCTTACTAATTCGTCATGTATGTGCTTTTGTGATTTCATCGCCCGCATTTAATGTAAACAAGTAAAATATAAAATTAGACAAATTATAAAATTTGTATAAAATAAATTATTTTCTATTCAAAATATTAATGATTAATTTTTTTATATTAATTTGTTTTAAAATTTAAAATGTTATAGTAAAATAGTATTACATATTATTAGAATACGTAATGATAATTTTAGAAAAACATTTTGAATAATTTCTACTACACTAACTATTTTTTCAGTATGCTCTACATACTACTAGATATGTTATATTACTATTAATTTTTATTAAAATGTTATATATAGTATAATAAAAATTGTATAAATTTTCCATAATCCTATCAATCAATGTTTAATAGTTAAACTCAAATTAAATATTTGAAGTAATATTTTGTGCATATCAACTCACTGACAGATTTGAACATGGATATAATTGCGTATGTCATCAATTTTCGGTTTTTATTGATAGCATACTCAATACTATATTTCACTCCATAAAAATGCAACGTATAAAAATAAACAAAAGAAAATTTAATTGAGAATAAAATCGTTAAATTTGAAGAGTATTTTATCAAGCGGCTTTGCTGAATATTTAAAACAGAGAAGTTTTAAATCAATCGTTGATCCATTAAACATAAATTTTAATATTACAAAGTACTTCAAGAGTCATTTTAACGTGAGGGGGTGGTGAGATGAAAGGAAATATAATTCAAGGATATTAAAATACCGTTCACCAATTTGTTTGCGGAGGCTCGTGGCTTTAATGAGAACGATGAATTCGACGATTTGTTTCTTTCGACGACCGCCTCGATAAGCTTTATCGATCCAATTTAGAGGCCTAAGGCCCTAAGATGGTGCATAGGCATTGGAACGGCAATGCTTCGCCTCGAGCCCACAGTTTTCCGTCTAGACGTAAACTTGTTACGAGATAAGGGAAGGTTCCGTCGAATTGCAACTATTGGATCTTGATTTTATTATTTCACTAGTTCACAAAATAGGAGTTGAAGATTGAGGACATGCCATTTAGGAGATATGTATTCATTATTATACATCGACAAATTTAATACAATAATGTAGTAAATAATAAACGGTTTGATATTCCTCTATCCAAACTACAATCCAATTATTTTACACAGTTATCCTAATTTCCCTATTGTTCTGAGTCTCTTTGTTACCGAATTGATAATGTCTGGTACATAGTGTTATGATTTATTTAGCTAATAAGCATCTTTCCATGCAATGTTGTGTTTAAATTTTTTCTTCACTGTTGATATTGGATCGTAAAGTCACAAAAAAGAGTAAAGTTTACGACCCATGAAATTATTTTCATTTGAGGGCACTTTATTCATTCTCCGTCTTTGAAGGCCAATAAAATCTTGAATCATATTTTTATGATTTAATCTTACGAATTGTATTTTTCACACTTATAAATATTAATTATTATCATATTTTATTATAACTTGATTTTTATATTATAGTGCATTATATTGTAATATCTCTTTTTCAACTTTATCACATAATATATGAACAAAGCAATTCCAATAAAAGTATATTGCCTCAAGGGTGTGCACACTAGAGAGCTTATTTTCATGCGAAGTTACGTTATAATATGAGGAAGTAAATATGCGATGCAATTTATATTTTACTGAAACTTAGTATATGAAAATATTTTCTCGCAAACTGAATATAACGTTCAATATAAATGGTATATTGAATTAGTTAGCATAAAATATTCTTTGTAGTTTATTTTAGGAATTATGGATGTAGTTGCAATATTAAATCCTAACAAATTTTATTTTATAATAAAATAATTTAGTACTATCCACATCAGTTTTAATAGAAAAAATGCTTAAAAAATAATCTTGTAATTTAGTTTGTGAGTTGAAGTTTGTATAGTAATTAGTTAATTCATTAATTTTGTTTAATTCTAATGATCAGTAATAACTCTTGTGATAGCTAATTTTAATTTAAAAAGTAATCTAAATCACATTCAATGCCAATTCTCATTTACAAGAGAAGCCATAAATTTGTAATGTACAACACTTTTTTTTATCGTGACGACCGCTCAAGATAAAAAATACGATATAAAAGTTATAAAATTCTTCAAGTATGAAGCATTTAATAGCCTCTGAAAGTTTTTTTACGATTATATGAATATCAAAGGTTTGGTTAATTACTAGTTACTAATTTATGTGATTTTTGGTTAGAATAACAATTTCTCTTATTAAACCATGAGTATTACAAATTTGATAGTTAAATATAATTACAAAACTTTACATTGGAATATATAAATGGTGCCATGATTAAAGTTTAGGATTTCAGAATTTCTCTATTGAATGAAAGCGTTGCATCCGGAAGTTTAATCATTCAACCGACAGTTATATGCAGTTTTAAATAGTATTATGATTGATGTTGTAGTTGTAGATCATTAAAACATTTTGGTTTATTATACAATTGCACATTTATTATATTATTTCTTTTAATACTTATTGTAATTTTTCAATTGTGAAACTGTTAATGCTATGAAAACACACGCTATTTTATACGTTATATGTGACAAATAATCTATACATATGTCATATAATAACATTTAATATTTTAAATTCTTTTTGTACTTGTTAGAAGTATAATAGTCATATAAACATTATATTATATAGAAAATCAATGACTGTTAACTTGTTATTCAGAGGTTTTGATTGATTTGTCAAAAGTCTATAATTTTACATCTTTAAGCATTTATGGCACTTCAAAACCAACAAAAGTATTAACTTACTATTTTGCTAAATTACCTCAATCCACAAAGCTAAGAGCGCTAAGGTAACAAAATGGTGTGGGAACAATAAAAACTTTTTGTCTTGAAATGGCTGCCATGTATTTTGCTAAAAATGAGATTCTGTGCGTCATCACATACAGGATGTTAAAAAAAAGTAAAATATTTAAGGGGTTAGTAGTACGAACCACAACAAACAAAAAAGTCTAAATAAACATGGGTTGTCATAGCTTCGGTTTCGGAGATATGGAACAATATTTATTTTTAATTTTGCAAAAAATAAAGTAAAATATTAAAAGGAGTAGTAGTACAAACCACAACAAACAAAAAATCTTAATAAACATGGGTTGTCATAGCAACGGTTTTGAAAATATGGAACATTATATATTTTTATTATTGTTTTTCCCTCAATTTTTTATTTTGCAAAAACGTTGATTTTCTTATCACAGTTGGCTAATGTTTTGTATAGTAAACATTCAGTATTTGACAATTGTTGTTAGTGCACAAGTTTTCATTGCTATGGCTGATTACTCTAATGCAGAACTAGCCGACATGCATTTCATGTATGGTCGTGCTAATAGGATTGCCATCAAAGCGCGACGTCTTTATGTAAAAGCTTATCCAAATTGCCAAAATCTTTCGCATCGTATGTTTGGAAGAATTCACCAGAGATTGAGAGATACCGGTTTACTTCAAAAACAGTGCTATCTTTCCGGCAGACCAAAGCGGTATCTACTCCTAGAGCAGAACAAGAAACTATAACCGAGGTTGGAATTGGTGCTACTGTTGTTTAAAAAACCCTCCACAAGTAGTTGTTCTATCCATACCATGTATAACGAGTACAAGCCTTAAATTTAACAGATCATCAGGCACATTTGGTTTTTTGTCGCTGGTTTCTACGTACGTAATACCTTTTTTTAGCATGCACAAGCTCAACAAAAAAACAAACTCAAGACAATCCTTTGACAAAAGTTTGTTGATTTATTGAAAAAAACAAAACTACTAAAGAAGTAACAACCAGAACTGCACAATAAGACCAAGAACCCAAAATGCAGAGATGGTAGACAGACTTAAAAAAAAAAACTTTTGGCCTATCTAATTTGATCACCTGCAGTTCCAAATAACTAAGTTTTTCAGCAAAAAAAAAATTTTGCCTGGTAATCCTTTATGTTTGATTTTGCCCTGCATAATTTACTGGATGATGTATTTGTTTTTTTGCATGCGTATAAGTATAGTTTTAATAATTAAAAGCATGCGGCAATAGCACTATATCTCAAAACTTTTTAATTATTTAATGACCACTTTGTACAGTGTCTAAAATTGTACTTTTTACAGGAGAGTTGAAAAAACGCGACATTTTAAGATGAAAGCTCAAAGTTGAAAACAAAGGTTTATGTTGCATATTATACTCTTTATTTGATTAAAAACTAATAGTGCTTTTTTATTCTTAGTTATAGTCCCATTTGTCACTCAGGTTTGTTGCTAAGTATTTTATTGATAGTACTGTTTGTATTTAGGGAATTTTTTATTTGGTTGGTTTTGACTTTATAAGAAAATGTTTTAAATAAAAGTGATTTAGAATGCAATTTACAGACGATTTTATTATACAGATAATTTATTTAATTTTTTTTAACAATTTTTTTTAGTAAAATTAATTTAATAAAATTAAATTTTAATTTGGTTGGTTTTGACTTTATAAGAAAATGTTTCAAATAAAAATGATTTAAAATGCAATTTACAACTGATTTTATTATACAGATATCTTATTTAAATTTTTTTAACGATTTTTTTTAGAGATTATTAGTTTATCACCGTTGTTGGCAAAAAATACAAAATCATCTGCGCATTGCAGATTGTTGATGACCTGACTATTTATTCTTGTTCCTTATTAATCTTCTTTAGTGCAGCAATTAAAAAAAAATCATATTAGTTAAATAATAGCTTACATTGTAAGCGACTTTGCCTGACCACTTGCTAAGCTGGAAATTGTTCGGACAATCTGGATTCTACGCACATGTTCTCTAAACAGATTTTATATAATACGTGCATTTCTGTTGTCTATTCTTAATTGATGTATGATTTGTACTAGCTTGTTGTGATTAACTTTTGTCAATGCTTTTTACTCTTTGGGTAAATTTAGACCAAAAGTTGCAGTTCTAGTAGTAAAGTAGTTTTTAAAGCCGTTTCTTCTATGTCTTCTGTCAGCTTTTTATATATACAGTCAAAAATAATCTTAATAATAATAATAATAATAATAATTTATTGCCCAACAGATAAAACCTTATTACAGAACAACATATTAAAAACTACAGTAAATACAGGTACAATAAAATTACAAATAAATAATTAAAAGTTAAAAAAAACATACTTTTCAATAGAAAAATTCACAAAAACACTTTAAAAAAACACTTGAATTAGCATTAAAAATATCACATATATTTGAAACACTATTGAACGTTGAGCACATTGAAAAAGACGAAGATTTTACCATTGCCGACGTCTTTGCAGGTGTATTATAAAAACAGTTTGTAGTCCTAGAATTGACACGTGGTACTAAAAAATTTAAATTATATAGCAGATCAGGAGAATCAACTGTGTTGTGTATAATTTTATGCAAAAAAGAAAGTATTGAAACCGATCTTCTTGCTGCCAGTGGAACTACATCAAATTTTTTAAGGAGTTTACCATGGTCAAACCTTTGAGGTGGATATTAGTTAAAAAATTTAAACCATAAATACTTCAAAAATTTCCGTTGAACCGCTTCAAGAGAATTAATATCGCAGCTGTTAATTGGGTTCCATATCACTGAACCATACTCAAAAACGCTCCTGACTAAGGTGTAGTATAACACAATTATTGCTTCAATGTTGATAAATTTTTTAGTGTTGCGCAAAATAAAGCCTACTAGTTTATGCGCTCTAGATATTACTGACGTTAAATGCCCCGAAAAAGTTAGTTTAGCATCAAATATAATGCCGAAGTCTGCAGTTTAATTAACACGCGCAATAACCACTCCATCCGATATATATTGAGCTGCAACTGGCTTAAGTTTCTTGGTATATGTTACAAGTTTGCATTTACTTACATTAAGAAAGAGGCGATTAGTATTACACCAATTATTTACTAGAGTAATATTGTATTGAAGATTAACACAGTCTTTAACAGAATTAATTGTGGAAAAAAATTTGAGATCGTCAGCAAAAAGTAAATGTTTACAAGTTAAGATATTTGACAGATTGTTAATAAAAAGTAAAAACAGTAATGGACCTAGGTTAGATGCTTGAGGCGCACCTGACGTTGGACAGTATTCAGAAGAGTTACAATTATTGTAAGAAACATATTGACTACGGTTATCTAAATATGATTTAAATAATAGTAAAAGATTGTTACTAAAACCAAATGTATCCAGCTTGTGTAATATAACGGAATCGTCTATTGTGTCAAACGCCTTTTTAAAATCAAAGTATATACAATCAACTTGACCTTTGTTATCTACTATCTTTGATGTAAAGTCAACAAAATTGCACAAATTAGTAGTTGTAGAGCGTTTTTCCATAAAGCCATGCTGATTTGATGATAACAAGTGTTTGACTTTAGGATAAATGTTAGAATACAAAATCATTTCAAAAACTTTTGCAAAATTAAAAATAATGGCAATAGGTCTATAATTGATATTGACAGCACTAGCGCCAGATTTTAAAACCGGGCAAATTTTTGCTTTTTTCCAAACATCAGAAAAACTATGATAGTTGAAAATAATATTAAAAATTTTGCACAATGGAACGCAAAAGATACCAGCACAGTCTTTAATAAAAAAGCTGGGTATGCTATCATGTCCTCTTGTCATTGAATTTTTCAACTTTTTGAGTGATGTCAAAACATCAGATTTGCTTAAATTAGACACATCTATATTATAAAAGTTATTGCAAGTGGAATGAACCGGATTAAACAAAGTAAATGGTTGAGTATAAGTACTCTTAAAATAATTAGCAAAAGCGTCTACAATACTTGAAGGAGAGTCAAAGCTTTCACCATCAAGTTTCATTAAACCAGGAATACGAGTTTAATTGTTCTTTGAGCGGACAAACGTAATAACTTATAAGGTATATTGTTCTGTAGTCTTTGCATTTGTTAGCTTTTGGATTTTTGAGTATTACTATATATGTTTTGCCATGTTTATCAGCAATGATGTTGTTTTGTCGAGACTTACGTAATCCTGTAGCTTCTCTTCTGACTCCTATATCATGGAACATTGCTCTTTTCAGGTTTTTTTTGTTTGTTTCCATTCCTTCGTTTTTTCATTAGGTTTAGGATTTTATTCGAGACCCATTTACTTTTCTTTACTTTTTGCGTATTTGTTCTATAACGTTTGGGTTTTTTATCTTCTGCATGTCGTATAATTTATACAGTGTTTTTTTATATCTTTGCGCGCAATTTTAGTGTTTGTAGTATTAGGTTGTAGTCGGTATATACATCTGCAACAAAGTACGTTTTGACCGATGTGATAGTATTTCTAAACTTCTTATTAATTATAATAAAATTGATTTATTTTTTTATAATAATTTCTTAAGTGTCGGCCAAAGATTTATAGACGTACTACGTTGAGAAAAAAAAAGGATGGTTTTTGATAGCAAATTGAAAATTTTGACGTTCACTTTGTCAACGTCTTACTCTAATGCTCACAAATAATACTAAAATTTACTAATAAATATGTTATTCTATTAATAAGTTCATCATTGTATTTTATATTTGTTCTTAAAAGACAGAATAATTTACAAATTCTACTACATAAGTTAGAGTTTACAACTACAATTTATAAACTTTATATAAAAACAAAGTTTACCACTTTACAATTTAGTTTTTTATGAATACTTAGATTTACAATATTGATCGGCTTGAGCACACTTTGTTTCATTGCAAGAGTTGGCTGGAGACGCGCAAAAAGGCTAAAATAAATTTGTTGCAAGAGACTGGATTTGGCCAACATGGCCACATACCCTTGCCCACCCCATTCACACCCTGAAGCTAACTTAATTTTTATTTTCTCTTTTATGCGTGGCCAATATCCCGATTGAACGCCAAATACTGCATTGTTACTAACATGTTGTCCAAATCCAAGTCTCTTGCAACAAATTTATTTTAGTCTTCGCGCATCTCCAGCCAACTCTTGCAATAAAACAAGGTGTGCTTAACTGTATTCATTTGCTCACAGTACAAATATGCATTGCCTTTAATCAGTATCATGCAATGCAGGTATGCCCCAAAACAACCATTTCCTATTAACCCTTAATCGGTGACGTGGAGTCTAGCGGACTCTTACTAAAATATGTTTCGGTGTAACTGTTAAACGGAAAAACTATTTACCGCGTTTTTTAGTAGTGGCAGTGTTTGATCAATTGTCAATAAGACTCCACGTCACCGTTAATGTAAGTATGTAATGTTTACATTGATTTTTATTAATATTTTATATAATATTAGATGAATAATAAAGCAACTTCGTCACGCACTGTTTGTGCAACGGATTTAAAGAAACCGTTATGAAGTAGTACAATATCATAAACTCTGACAACAGCAAGATGGAAAATATTAATAACAAATTTGAAATAACAAGTAATTATGAAACAGAATCCGCTCAGTCGGCAAGTGAGTCTGATGAAGTAATAAATGAGCATGTTACAGAAGATGAAACATATATTACAAGACCTAAGAAAAAAACTTACGAAAAATCCGCTACAAGTGGTCAACTAACGAGCCAACCAAAAATGTTCTGTACCTCAAAAAAACATAATCAAGCACTTACCAAAACTACAAAAAAAAATCTTGTACACTAGGAGATTCAGCATCGCCCAAAGCAATTTGAAACTGTTTAATTACGGTTAAAATGGTAGGCATTGTAGTCAGCTGGACCAACGTAAAATTAGCAAGTGTGAGAGCAAAATACTAAAATGAAAATAGAGCCGACTTGAAAAATACCGACCAAATTAAAATTAAAACTTTTTTTGGGTTGTTAATTTATTCAGCAGTATTTAAATCTAATCACGAGGGTATTGAATGCCTGTTTGCAACTGATAGCACGGGCAGAGACCTTTTCAGAGCAGAAATAAGTTGTGAAAGATTTGCTATTCTATTAAATTGTTTGCGTTTTGATGATCCCACACTCGAGCAGAACAAAGAATGTAAATAAACTGGCACCTGTAGAAAACATTTTTTAATTATTTTTTAAAATTGTCAAAACGAATTTTTTATTAGTCAATATATGTGTATTGACAAAATGTTAGTAAGATTTTGCGGAAGGTGTAGCTTCCGAATGTCTACACCTAGTAAGCCGCGAAAGTATGAAATAAAAATAATGCTGTTGACAGATGCAAGAAATAATTATATTTACAATGCATATGTGTATATTGGAAAAGATTGAGATGAAATTAGGCTTAGTGAAGATAAAAAAAAAACATTCTAAACTTACTCAGTCTGCAATTTGATTGTCAAAACCCTTACTTGGAAATGAAAATTTGACTGCAGATAACTGGTTTTCATCTGTAGAACTAGTTGAGTTGTTGACATCAAAAAATATAACAAACGTTGGATTGTTGAGAAAAACAAAAAAACATATTCTTCTTGAATTTCTTCTACAAAAGTAAAGCAAAAGTTTAGTGTCATTTGTCCCAAAAAAAAAATCTGTAATTCTAGTAGTCCTCAATGCTAATCATACTATAGATCCAGTTTCTAAAAAGGCTGAAATACTCAGCTTTTACAATATAACAAAATGGGGTGTAGATGCACTAGATGAAAAATGCACTATTTATAGTTCATCTAGAAAAACACGGCGATGGTCTATGGATGGGTTCTACAAAATTTTAGATATGAGTACAGTCAACGCGTATTTTATGTACGAATATTATAAAAAAATTTCATGAAAGAATTAGCTTTTAAACTATGTAATTTACATATGAAAAGAAGATACGAAAACCTTCAAATTCCTTTAGAAGTCCGAAGTTGCATAAAACACATCCTCTGCATTGAGACGGTAATTTCAGTAAAAGAAGAACGGCTGCAAGTTTGCAAATAATGTTATTTTTGTCCGGTAAAATTACACAAGAAGACGTCATATTTTTGTTTTGATTGTAAAAACCGGTTTGT
Source organism: Tachinus rufipes (assembly GCA_963932245.1). Classification (NCBI taxonomy): domain Eukaryota; kingdom Metazoa; phylum Arthropoda; class Insecta; order Coleoptera; family Staphylinidae; genus Tachinus; species Tachinus rufipes. Next base: position 112,536,276 of record OZ010741.1, on the reverse strand, counting down.
TTTTCATTTGTCACAACTTTATGTGCAACAGTTTTTTTAATTTTTTTATTATTATTATTTTTTTAATAAGTTGTTCAATTGTTTTTATAAATAAAAACAAATGTAATAATATACAAGTCTTTTTATTAAATTTATAATTAAATAAAACGTATGCCTAACTTTTCTTTTTGTTCATGTATTCTGACAATTTACTGTAGTATGAAAACAATATTGAATATTTTTGAACCAACTTTACTTAAATAACTTCTAAAATATACAAAAAGGCATTCAAAAGTAATAGTTATGTTAAATGAAACAAGTAGTTACAAGGTTAATATTTTAACAGAAGTTTCTGAGTCTTCACATCACTATTTACATTGAGACGTCACCGGTTACGGGTTAATACCTGCGTAAAGTAGTAATTAACTTTGCCAAGACTCCAACCTACTTAGCGTCTTACGTCTATCTCAAACCGTCCGAACCATGCGGGTTTGCTGCCACGCCCACTTGACGCGCATTCCTTTTACCCTTATCAAGGTGACCTTTCCAGACCGCTGTCTTTACTAGCACCACAAGATCCATTGGTTTTTACCAGAAAGTCCACCGTCGGTCCTGTTCTATACGCGCTAGAGATTTTCTTGTAGCACCACTTCTGAGTTCTCAATTTCTTGTGTCTTTCAATGCTGCACAAAACATGTTTTTGTGTTTCCGTCAAATAGAACACTACGAAAAAGAATAGCGAGCACATCAGCTCATAGCTTTGCTAAGGATCGAGCCACTCTTTTTGCTTTCTTGCAAATTTTTTGCTCATGCATTCCCCTATTACAATATTTTCCTGTTATAAATAAAGTCATTATTATAATTATTACATATCTAAACCGATATTTTGACCTGGCGGAGATTCCAAAAACGGTTGCTTTGTTGGGCCTGTGAGTGAAAACGGTCAGTTAAAGACTCGTGCTCTCCTAGGCCCATTCCACTATTCTTATCACCTCTTTTGTATCCGTACCAGCTTAAACCACCAACAATCTTTGCAGTTTGACGAGCGCTATTGCCACTATTGCAAAAAACTCCCCCGTCCTAAAATCCTGACTTTTGTCGGCACTTAGTAAATGGTAAAATTTGTGTTGCTAGATAATTGCTTACCTTACTTGCTTTTTGGGCTATGCAAACCACGCTAACTTTGCTTAATTTTTTAATCTGTCCCCTTTTCTTCATGTAACTTAGTGATGGAATTCCCACGTCGACAATGACAAGTGTGTTTTCCCCTTTCTTGGGTACATCCACCTCTACTCTCCACCCACTTTATATGAATTTGTTGAAAGCGTTCCTTATTTTTTCCATGCTTTGTTATAATTTTTCTTATAGAAACCAAAAACTCTCTCTACTTTGTTTTGCCACCTTCTTTTATTTGCCTTTTTAGCACTGTGTTTAAACAATTTTTTGCAAAAAACCCTTACCTACTGTAGCTGTTCCATGGATGCTTACGTCCACATCTAACTCTCTATCGTAACATTATTTTTCTGTTTCCGTAGACTCCGGTTTGTCAACATCGGCACAAAGTTCCTATTTATGGCCCCAACGCTATGCCCAGAAACTATAATTTTTACTAGCTTTTGTACATCTGCCAAGCTTTACAATTGACTCTTCTATATTGTCTAACGCCTCAATAAACCGTTAAGCAACTTTGTTCATCTCCACTTCCACTTTTATCTCTTTTGTAAAAGAAGAGTTCTGCAGTGGTGGTAATGAAGATCTCTAAACATTTTATATTTGTTCAAGATTTTTACAAAATGACTGACGTATTAAAAAATAGAGAAAAATATAATTAGATAAAAAAAGTGGAAAATTTGAAGGGATAAAGGAGAAACACATAAAATCTCTATTAAGCAGAAAACAATTAATGATAAATGTATAAACTGCTATTAAGGCATTTTCAATAGCATAGTTACTGGTAGTGCCACTCTTACCGGTAAGATCTCAAAGTAATAAAGGTGAAGCTAAGAATACAGCGCCAGATTTGTTCTCCGGGCTAAGAGCAGCTAATATACTAATCCAGCAATCACCGGTATAAGTAATTCACCTCCAAATCGGTCAACAGTGTTGGGAAGCAGAGTTGGTAAAAGGATTGCATCTTTTTGTTTTAAGACTAAGACATTAAATGTGAAGTTGAAAGAATTGACAAAACAATCAACGGCAAAAAGATGCCGAAAGCCAGAAGAAACTGCTGGAATAATGATCTACGGATATCTTTTGTATAAAAATTATTATAGTAATGTTCAAAACTAAATTTTTGAATGGATTAGATTCCTTATCATATATAACAGAACAGCAATAAACAAAACTATAAAAAAAGATAAAAATGAGCACATGGAACGTGTAAAGAATATATTAACCTGAAAAGATACATAATGTTATATATAATAAAATAAAAATACTAAAACTTAACATAACATCTTAGGCATCAGTAAAACTAATAGCGAAGTCAAGGTCAGATATTAACAGAAAGAGATATGATGTATTTATAGGTTAATATGGACTAGGGACAAGACATGAATGAGACAACAGACTATTATAATTTTGCCAAGAAGAAGAAATAATAGGAACAAACACCTTCTATAAGCACAGCATAATGACGAAAAAACAACAAAGAGGTTAAAGCGTACATAGGCACTCATGACGCGTTAGACCATAATTCTCTAATAAAGTAGATGCACAACAAACTAAAAAAAAACAAAAAAAAAATAAGTCAGGTAAACGTTAAAACACTAAGAAACCAATAAATACAAAATGACAACAAACAAAAATCAAAAACACATTATAAAAAAAAGAAAATTTCAACTGCTCCAAGTTATTATGTAAAAAAAAAATAAAAAACATTATATCCATAAGAAGAAGGAAACACTCATGGATGAAGAACCTCAGAAAATGGATTAACTGTACTAATAACCAAACATTTGCATATGCGGCTTTATAAAAAAAAGTCTCCTTAACTAATACTTGCAGTATTATATACAAAAACAAAAATAAAAATAATATACATTACTAAGATTAGAGACGAATAATTTATTCAACATTGTAATAAACTTACAATGCCTTGGTCGATTAGGTTTTTTTTCATTATAAATGTATAAAGATAAAATGATACTACCCTAATAGTAAATATTCAATGAATATAAAATGTGCAAGATACTCTAATTCAATATTTACACATTCTTTACAGAAAACTGTAGAATAGACTAACACCTCCCCAAGTTCAAACTTTAGGCATGTTTGCTTTTCGTTTAGTAAATTCCCGCGTCATATAAAGATTAATTATGCTAATTTTACTTTCTGCTCGGAGCGTTATCTTTTTAAAAGCCTATTTGTTCAACGAGGTGAATGTATGTGGAGAAACCCTAAACAACAAAAGCAGCCACTTAAAAAAAAAATAAGGGTTTACTTATGTAAAATACGCGTTTTCGCACCTTGATATGCTCCAATATGATAGAATTAATACAATTACATCTATGTATACTAATTTAATATAACAGATTTGATGACAATTAGTATGAATATCGGTTAATTGTCACAGGAACGATTATACATCAACGTGTTATGCGTTAGAGGGGTACTAAAATGTAATCTACCATGTAATTTGAGCTGACATTATTAATAATATAAAATTATTATAGCTAAACTTCAGTGTGAAAGATTGTAATTTATAACTAATTTTTTGTATTGTTTTGTGAATAATTTATTATGCACAAATATAAAATTTCCATTTTTTTGCTGCTGTAGTTTGATAAATAAACATCTATCAAAGCTTTAACTCACGTCGCTGTGTATTTTCTATACAATCAATTCAAAAGAACCGTAACACAACAAATGCATATTGTTTGTTGTGCTGTGGATATTATTTAAAAAAAACATAACATTTAAATATAAATTGATAGAATATTTCAATGGTATGATTTGTAATTATAAACATGCCATACGGGGACATAAACATTTTGGTATAAATAGGTTGGATTTACATGTTATAGCATCCATGACGTGAGTTTACCTATTATACACTTTATTAACTGAAAACATAAAATTTTAATTAACGTAAAACAAGCTCGACTTGATATCGCTGAATATTTCATTACACGTAACATAATGGCTGTGTAAAATATTAAATAACGTTAACGTAATGCCGTAGGTTTTTTTCTATGTTTTAATTGTGTTAGTTTTTTATTTTAATGAAATTATGCGTTCTAATTTATTAATAAAATAATATTTGTTTTGCTAAGCTTAATGGAATTATGTAAAAAGGCCTTTCAACAAGAAGAAAATTTTAATAAAAACTATTTTAAAATACTACGTTTAATGATTTAATTTATTCTTCTTGATGTGCCTATCCGTTCCGGATGTTAGATTTGATGATGGCTATTTTTATTTTATTTTTTAGATTTTTTAACCTACTAGGTTTTTCTTTGGCCGATGCTTCTTTTTCCTTCTATTTTACCTTGTAGAACACATTATAGAAACCCGTATCTACTAGAGTTGCGCATGATGTGTCTCAGGTATTGTAGTTTCTTGGTTTTTTGTTTTGTCCATTTTTTTCAATATTTCGTCATTGGTAATATGATCTTTTCATGATACCCTCAATATCTTTTATAGAATAACACAGAGAATACGTAGCAGCGTAAGAGTCTTATTTTTGTGTCTGCTTTTTAATTCCAGTGTCTAGTCCCTTTGCTCATTTATGACGGTGCTCTAGCCTCAGTTGTTGGTGGTGCTGTGGGTTTATATGATCATAAATTTGGTCTATGTATGTTGAAATCTAGTTGATGATGTTTGTTAATGTATTCATTAGGTGTAGTAGATCTTCTAAATTGATAGCAATGATCATGGTATTATCTGCAAATCTGTTGTTGTTTATGTGTTTTCCGTTTAGAAGAATTTCTTAGTTGCATTTTCTAGGATTTTTTAAAATATGTAGTCGGAGTAGGTATTGAATAGCCCCCTGCTTCACTCCACGTAAAATTTTTACTCAATCTGTGCTATCGTTGCCGTCTGGTTCCAATATAGATTTGTAATATGGTGTGATAGCTCAATGGTAGAGCACTTGCATATCATGCGAGCAGTCCGGCGTTCGATCCCCGAAATATGACTGAAATGATAACTTGCTCTTTATCCACCAGCGTGGTTCGGAAGTCACGTTTTAAGCTGTTGGTCCCATCAAACCACTTTAAACAAGTCGTAGACTTACTGTGGCGATGTAAAATAGCCGTAAAAAGCATAAAAGCAAAAAAAGCATAATTATTTGTCGTCTGTTCCGTCTTTTTTTTCAGAAATTCCTTCAACTTATGGTATTAAAATCTATCAAAGGCTTACTTGGCCGTCTATAATACAGGCATATACATCACAATTCATCATTTCTACATCTCTGTACTAGTACCTGCACACTAAAGCGGGTTTGCCTTGTTCGGACTTCGTCCCTAAATTCTAACTCTGTGGATCCCAGTTATTTTGTATATTCATTTAGGTATAATTTTTAAATACATTTTTGAAAAGTTGGCTTATTAGCCTTATTGTTTTAAGCTCTTGGCATATTTTAGCAAAGATTTTATTTTAAAGTATTGTGATCTGATTCCAGACATTGTCTGTTCCGGATAGTTTCAAAATTGTTTTCAACTTTTAGTGTTAAATTCTATCAAAGGCCTTTTTGGCCAATTCATATTTCTACATCCCTACTAGCACTAAGGTTTTCCCTTGTCCCGACTGCGTCCATAAATACAAACAGTGTGGGTTCTAGTTCTTTTTCTACTATTATGTATATTCTTTTATGTATAGTTTTAAAAACATTTAGAACAGATGGTTTATTAGTTTTATTGTTTTAAATTTTTATTATAGCACCTTATTGCCAAGACTTTTTTGGAAGTGTTATATACTTTGATTCTACCCATTTTTGTGGTATAATACCAATCTTATATAATATTTATAAATAAGTTAGCTATTTAAATCTTTCTTCATTTAACAGCTTTAGAAATTTAGCGTGAAACCCCTCTGGCCCTAGGGTTTTGACGTCTTTTTTTAATTTTATGGCATTTTATACTTTGTTTTTCATTATGCTTGCGTCTGTTTGTATCTCTATTTGAGGTGGTTCTAGTCTTTTGTCTTTGAATAGATATTTAATATATGTGTTCCAAATGTTTTTTATTGCGTTTCTGTCTGTTGATATGTTGTTATTGTTGTTAACAAGTTTGATTGCTTTATTTTTCAATATTCTTGTAACTGCCTTCATCTTTCAGTATACATTAAAAATGTCATGTTTCTATTTTTACACACATCTGCTTTAGTTCCTCTTGTTTTCCTTCTTATGACTAAATTATTTTTGTGTTCTATTATATTGTATGTTATCTGTATTTTTAATTCTTTTCATTCATTGTAGAATCTCATCTGCCATCAAAGATTTTTGTTTGACAACTTTTTCTGGCTTCCAGGAGCTTTTTCTTAATCTTTTTTACTTTTGCGTTTAACATTTTTATCACATCTTCTGTGCATATGGTATGTAGATGCAAATAGTTCTGCTACAAATTTCTTTCTCTACTTGCTTGTTTTTGTAGATGTTTCTTTTAACTTACGAACGTCGGCATTTTATTTCTTATAGTTTCGACCACTGGCATTTTCCCAGTAACCAAAAGAAAACTTACTCCAATATATATAACCAATAAGAATAGTTATCCAATCTATTGCATTCCATGCAAAATAGATATATATATATATATATATATATATATATATATATATATATATTTACATCAACCTAACTATAGAGCGTCCATACATTGTCCTTTTACGCACTTTGAAGCGTCCGAGAAGAATAGAGCGTCCGTATACGGACGCCAAAAGGAAACCTTTATAAATTGATTCTGCGCATCAAGGCGAGTCGAAAGATACATATAAAAAAAAATCAGTCCAAGACGCTCTATATGGCGATTTGTGTAAAAATGTATATTTTCGTGCATATTTTTAGTTCACACCATTTGCCGCAAGGAGGCGGTAAAGAGCTTGGCGTATATTTACAAGTATATTTTTCTGTACAAAAAATGCATTACTAAGCGTCCGCGTAATATGGCAACACCGCATTTAAAATATCGATCGCAAGTTAAAATTAGAATTACTTTTTCTATTTATAGGCACGTCGGCATATATTATCTAACGGACGCCAAATTGTATATTTACATTTTATTTTTACAATTTTTTTATATAAGAATTACTAAAGAATTGAAAACTCCCGCTTACAATAATAATATAAGATTTTGAATATTTAAAGTAGCGTTGTAAAAATTTTATTAATTAAAACACAGGTGGTTTTGGATTTTAAAGATTTATTTGAAAATAAAAATTATTTGTTTGTTGTTTGCCCGGTGCTGTGTTGGGCCGGGTTTTGAGTAATCTCCCGGAAAAAGTTACCCTAGGGCGTCTGTGTGAGATTATCGGCGTCGCGGGCAGTGATGCCGGGAAGGCCTCGGTTTAATATACCGTGGCTTGGATTGTCTGGTTGAGCTCCCCGTTGGTTGGAAACATCCATATGTGGGTGCAACCAGAAGTTCCGAAGTCGAGCGGCGTTGAAACGGCATAATGTCCTTGTAAGTGGCCGTTCATAAACACAGCTGCGGAGGCTGAGTTAGCAATATAATTAGTTTCTTATCTTGATAGATGATTAGTTCTTATGTAAAACCGGCGGGCGGAAGCCTGTGCTGCTCGATCTAGTTACAGACTAACCGACTTTTATGCCTAAAAACCTAGCGAGTTAAAGACGGTAAATCCCTGCAAGTTGCAAGATAAATTTGACGAGCAAAATTTGCTTGGCTTGGTTGCTAGTTAATGCCGGGCGAGCAAAGTCATGTGTTGTATAACTATGGATTCAAATAAAATTCAGTAAACTAAGTTTGCCAACTGTAATGGTATTATCAAAAATTATTAATGAGGTACCTAACTCAACGGTGTTAAAAAATTACATTTTTTTTAATTTATTTATGCTTTTTACGGCTATTTTACATCGCCACAGTAAGTCTACGACTTGTTTAAAGTGGTTTGATGGGACCAACAGCTTAAAACATAATTGCAAAAGTGCAAAATTTTAACATTTATCACAAATATTTGGGTTTAAATAATAATGTAATAAACAACAGTCTAATTTTGGCATCAAAAAAAGAATCGTGAAAATTGATTTGCTCTGGAACGTTCAAAAAATATTCTGATTTGTTCAGTAAGTTCTAACTTTTTTGTCCAAAATTGTAATGCAATTTTGAGGGCAGAAATAAATTTGCAAGGCATGAATAAGCCAGAATATTCACGACACTAAAAATGAGAAGTGATCCAACCGAGCTGTGACGGTCAAAACGCATCCGTTCAACTCAAATGCGTCGCGCTTAAAACTCCAAAAAGTGACCCGTCTGATATGGATACACGTAGTTTGGTAACGGTTGCAGCTAGATACTTTGTTTGTTGAAAATCTAATAAACTCAGTTATCTTTATTTTTTTTTTAATAAACTGCCCAAATTTTGTCTAAATTTCGTTCCAAACTTGACCCAAAAAAGTCATCATTTGCACTTCGGACCATAAATCTTAAAACAAAAATTTTAAAAAAAATTTAAACAGGATGGTTTTCAAAAAATGAAAAAACTTCCACAAAATTTTTGTTCATGTCATGTTTTCCCGTTTCAATTTGCCCAGCCAAGCCCTGACCCCGTTGCAAGGCCAGAGTTAATTAAAATATATCTGACACTAAAAATCAGAAGTTATCCAACCAAGCAGTAACGGTCAAAGCACCTCTGTGCAATTCAAATGCGTCACGCTCAAAACGACCCCAAAAGGCGACCCGACTTGGATCGACGTAGCTAAGTAACGGTTGCAGCTAGAAAGTGTGTTCTAATCGGAACCGTCGGATTTTTGGCCATGTCTTCTCGCCTCAATGCTCAGTCAAGTCCATTCGGGGTGAAGCTCTAATATTTTACCGCCTTGTGCGTATAGACATAATTTTCATGTCTTAGGTTGCAGAGCAAACCCGAGAACATTATTGAATTTGGAAGACAAGTTAGCAAAAATATTTCTGATACTAAACATTGAAAGTGTTCCGACTAAGCTGTGTCAAAGCGCTTCAGTGCAATTCAAATGCGTCCCGCTCAAAGTAACCCCAAAAGCGTGATTTGCCCGACTTGGATCAACGTAGTTCGGTAATGGTTTTAACTAAGTTCTTTTTTTTGTCGAATAGCTAATGAACGCAGCATCTTTATGATTTTTTTTTAAATAAGTCGCCCAAATTTTGTTTAAAATGTTGCTTCAAATATTACCCAAAAAAGTTTCTTTTTGCACTTTTGACCAAAAATCTGGGCAAAAAATTTAATTTCAAAAAAATTCTTTGACAGAATGGTTTTTAAAGATTTACAATATTAAAAAAAAATGTTTTGATTGGAGCCGTCGGATTTTTAGTCTTGGGCACTACCGTATAGACGTAACTTTCTTGTTCAACGTCGCGAAGCAAGTCAGAGTGTCCTAAATGGAAAAAAAAAAATTAAAAATAACGCTGGAACTCATCATTACAGGGTAGCTTTGGTAGATTACAAAATGCAAAATAATAAAATTGTATTTGCTCTTTCTTGGAAACAGTACCGCCCAAAAGTTAAGAATTTATAAAATTTATCAAAAAATTGGTCCCAAATCGAAATAATGCAAAAATTAAAATGACGTCACTAAATCTCTTCTCTAATGATTAGAGTAGCATGCAAAGATAAAAAAATACTGAATACGAATATTGTATTTGCTCCTTCTTGAAGCACAATGGTGCCCAAAAGTTTATAAAATTGAAATTTCACAAATTGTCTGACTTGAGTTAGCATAAATAAAAAATTCAACAACAATACGATTATTGTTCTAAGTAGGCTGATACGATACAAATTAAAAAATTAAGTTTGATTTTATGAGGATTTTGTTGTATTATTTTAGTTTTACTTGATTCCATAAGCAGTCAATTGTACTTTCTGATCTGAAGGATTTGGCTGATGTGAATAGTTTTAAATATTAACAATTTTTTTAAATTAAATATTTATGATCAAAAAAATATTTTACTGAGTATATTGTCAAAGTGTTGATTGATTTGTGATAAAGAATTTGTGAAAATGGTTTCTCATACTAATACTACTAATAATAGTCAGTTTTAATTGTATGTATTGTGGAATTTTTTTTTGCGCACAAAATAGGATTTTTTTTCCACGTTAATAAAAACACAGCTGAATTAATAAGACATTCAAATCCTAAATTTAATACTCAAGATTTACATTTTCCAAAAATTATATGTACCACTTGTTGTTTAGCACTAAAAGATAGAAAGAATGATAATCCTAAAAGAAACATTTCTACAATACCGAATTTTGAAAAAAATGTTTTTCTTAAAGGAACTCGAATTAAAATTGATTGTAATTGCTATATAAGTATAACTGCAAAAAAGAACTATAGATCTGCAGTAATAAAAGGAAGAGAACATATAAAAGTATATAAACAAATTAAGTTTGGTACGATAGCATCAGTAAATTATGAAAAATCACTTCAGAAAATGAAAAAAAAAATCCTAAACCCAACACTGCAACAATTGTCTGCACAAAATGTTTTTCAACCATAGAAAAGAATCAATCTAATATATGTTCTTCAAAATAAGCAACCAGTAACATAACAAACAATATGGTTGCGGAACTGTCTGATCAATAAAAAATTGCATCATACAGCAGCTCTATAAAAAGAATGAAGGTTTCCCAAACAAATTCAAAGGATTCAGATCAGTTTGGAGAAATTATTGAATTATAAATCTATCATGAATGTGTCTGCGTTATATATACAAAAAACGAACTAACTTTTTTCGGTCACCAACTGGTCAACGCAAATGTATTCCTGCTCATTTTTCTGAAGATATGAAGAATAGGAAATTAGACTTTGATTCCATTATAAAAATTGATTTCCTAGGTTTGATGTTGGTAATGGAAATTCAACTAAAACAATTAAAAAACCAATAGTGTGGGGTAACGTTTCTGAAATATTTGATATGGTAATTAATAAACGTGGAGAATATGGTAATGTTGACATTAAAATTATGGCAGATGGCATTTTTTTTTAAAATATCTTTTAGCATATTACCTGAGCTAGAAAATAACACAAATGAAAGATTGTTGAGATCTACATATAAAAGCAGTGCGGACTTAAAAAATTTGGTAAAGCTACAAATGTAAAAAAAGATTATTTTGTTATGTATTGTTCCCGATGTGAAGGAAAGTTATAGAAATTTAAATTTAATGAAAATTGTTGAATGATTTCTCATTCAAATTCATCGGCGATTTAAAAATAAATTTCATTGTAAACGGTCAACAAATTGCATCTGCAAAGTATCCTTGCCTATACCGCTATGTATATTTGCAAGAAAAGGTAAGCAACTGCTCTGAACATTATAATGAATTATTAGTTGGTATTAAAAATGACGACGAGGAAGAAAATAATAACATTAATAAGTTTTTATTGCAGTTTAATTAAATTTAATTTTATATTTCTTAAACATTAGAACAAATGTCCATTAATACATGACACAAGTGATTAAATATTAATCTTGAAAAACGAAATAATCGTTGGGCTTGTGCATACGCGTCTTACAAAGACGAAAACAAGTTACTTAGAAAATAAAAATAATTTGCACATTACAGTTAGTACTACTAATACTGCAACATTGAAAAAATAAAATTGAAAAATGTGGTTAAAATTTAAAAAAAAATAATAATAATAATAAAATTAAAATTAAACTAAAAAGAAGTATTTTGAAAATAAATTATAGATAAAGGGAAAAATGAATTGGAAATCAATTAATATCTAGACTATGCAACACTAGAACAAGTAAAACATGTTCGTATAAATGTACACACAGTGTCTCAAGTTTACTAAATGTAACCTGCAACAATGTCGAACAGTCTTGAAATTACAAAATGTAAATATTAAAATGGTCTAAAATTAAAATAAAATGGATTTTAGACCATTTTAATATTTACTTTTTGTAATTTCAAGACTGTTCGACATTGTTGCAGGTTACATTTAGTAAACTTGAGACACTGTGTGTACATTTATACGAACATGTTTTACTTGTTCTAGTGTTGCATAGTCTAGATATTAATTGATTTCCAATTCATTTTTCCCTTTATCTATAATTTATTTTCAAAATACTTCTTTTTAGTTTAATTTTAATTTTATTATTATTATTTTTTTTTTTAAATTTTAACCACATTTTTCAATTTTATTTTTTCAATGTTGCAGTATTAGTAGTACTAACTGTAATGTGCAAGTTATTTTTATTTTCTAAGTAACTTGTTTTCGTCTTTGTAAGACGCGTATGCACAAGCTCAACGATTATTTCGTTTTTCAAGATTAATTATATTTCTTAAATTAATTGTTTGAATTTGCAAATTTGAAAATAGAAAACAAATGCTTCAGGCTGAAGCCATTCGGAAATTTAAGAAATTTCTTTAAAATATTTCAATCTAATGGAAGTAATAAGAAATTTGCTATGTTAAGCAAATCAGTAGTGATTCTTCTACTCTTCATTGAATACGATGATATATGTAACTGTTATTCAAAAATTCATAGTTTGAAGCAAATTAATAAAAAATTTAGATCGTAAACAAGCTCATCTTTGGCCAAAACAGTTAAAAATAATATCAAAAAATTACAATGGCAAAGTTTTTGCGGGGAATGCTTGGCGAACAATGTTGAAAAACTGATATTTTTGTTAGTGACAATATAGTAGGAAATATCAGCTCATTGATAATTATTCCATACGTATTATGTTTCAAATCAATGGATAAAATTGTAAATCTATGTTTCTCTACATCAAAACCGGATAAAAAAATCTTAAATTTAGAAACTTGAGAAAATATTTTGAAGCAACGGACTTTATCGAAACAAAACTTCATATTATTTTACACCAATTACCTCATGCGTTATATTACTTGAGTTTAGGTTTGGATAGATGGTAGGAACATGCTAGTGAAACTATTCATAATGAATTTAAAACTGTATAGTCTCGTTAAAATATCAAAATAATTAATGATCCACGTTATGCGAAAAGATTAAAAAACGCAATTGTCGACTTTAATACATACCACATTTAATTTTGAAAACTTAATAACATTCTATTGTAAAAGGTTTTCCAATAAGAAGTTTTATTTTGAATAGCAGGCTATTTGGGCAGCTGTCAATTTTGAAGCTATTATCTTTTGACATTTGACAAGTAAAAACTACGCTGTTATTAAAAATGGAACGATACACACTTCAACAACGCATTAAAATTATTAAAATTTACTACAAAAATGGTGAAAAATTTTCAGTCACAGTTTGCAAAACTAAAACACTTTTTGGTCGTCGTAAAGCACCTTCTCGGCCGGCAATAGTCAACCTAGTGGAATAATTTAAGCTGTTGGAACAAGTTTGTGATGTAAAGAATTAAAAGCGTGTGCATCGCTTAAGAACACATGAGAATATTGCTGATGTAGCGCGTAGTGTTAAAAAAAACCCAGGTTTGTTGATTCCTTGTTGATCTTTGCAATTAGACATTTTACAAACGACATTAAATTGTATTTTGCACTTTTGACTTAACTCTTAAGGCTTTTAAAATTCAGTTACCTCAAGAACTCAAATTGGTCGATCACCACCTCGTTTCTTTGCTGATTGGGTCCTTCAAATGCATCAAAATGATTTGGAATTTCATCAAAAAATCATCTTCAGTGATGAGGCCCATTTTTACCTCGGAAGCTACGTTAATAAGCAGAATTGTCGCATTTGTAGCTCAGAAAATCCAAGAATGGTAGTTGAAAAGTATTTGCACCCTCAACGTGTCACTGTTTGGTGCGGTTTTTAAGCTGACGGTGTGATTGGACCCTACTTTTTTTAAATATGAGGCTGGTGCAACTATTACGGTGAATGGATGGTGCTACCAAGCTATGATTAATGATTTTTTATGGCCGGAATTGAAAGATATTGCTGTGGACGACGTTTATTTTTAGCAAAACGGCGCTTCGTGCCACACAAGCAACAAAACAATCGCAATTTTGCAAGAAAAGTTTCCTGGTCGTGTTTTTCTCAAAGAGGTAATCACAATTGACCACCGAGATCTTGTGATTCAACATCTTTAGACTTTTTTCTTTGTGGTCACGTAAAAAACAAGGTTTATGCCAATGCTCTACAATCGATTCAAAACCTTAAAAATAAAATTTGTGAAGTTATCAAGGACATACAGCCTCAAATATGCGAATTGGTCATGAAAAATTTCATAAAAAGAATGTGGTACTGCAACCGTAACCGTGGCGGCTATTTGACCGATATTGTTTTCAAATGTTAATGGCATACCTTTCTCTTTACAATGAAATAAACATTTATTGCGTTTCTTAAAAATTTTCCCGTTTTTTTTTAATATCAAATAAAATGAAATGAAATGAAACCTCTTATTGGAAAACCCTATATTTCAAATACATGTTAATAATTTAAATACACAAATTATTTTGAGTAATACACTTAGACATAAACTGTAATTATTTAAAAACTTTTCAATTTTTTAAATTTTTAGTGTTTACAAACTTTTGGGCACTACTGTTTTTAAGAAGGAACTAATACAATATTTGTATTCAATATTTTTTTATCTTTGCATGCTACTCTAAACATTAGCTAAAAGATTTAATGTCGTCATTTTAATTTTTGCATTATTTTGATTCAAGACCAAATTTTTTTATAAATTTTAATATTTCAAAATTGTTAGACGGTATTGTTTCCAAGAAAAAGCAGATACAATTTTAATATTCTGCATTTCAATTCAAGACACCTGTTAGAGGGCATCGATAGATTTGCAAAGCCTGAGTTATCCAAAATGTTTCCGACACTAAAAATGCAGTGAATTTTATATTATTTTCTACTTAAATCTAAAAACCAAAAGAATGATTCAATCAATACTAAGTGGGTATATTATTGTTTATTTTTTTATGGACGCCGTATAGTTAATTTACCACAGATATTCTATAAATAGACTGGTCAAACTGGTTTGGACGCTTTATAGTATGCACGATCCGTGTCAAATATGTATATCTACAATAGAAAACATGTTGCAACACTGCCGGACGCTTTAAGGTAGCAAACAGGACGCTCTATAACACATATTCATGTTTTTTGTGTATATGTAAGACGCTCAAAAACAGAAAAATGTACGGACGCTAAAAAGTAGTTTTATGTACAATAGAAAAATGTTTTAGTTTGTATTTAATAAGAAAACCGCGTTAATCTTTTTGAGCTCGAGTATATTCACCTGCGAGCACTACAAGTACGTTTTTTTTTAAGGGACGCCCTATGACAGTTTCTCATAGCGGACGCTTTATAGATACCGAGATGTAAATATATATATACATACATATTCAATAACCTCTTAATGCCGTTAGGTGTCGAGGTGTCGTACACACCAAGTCACAGAGAAGACATGTGTGGGTGCTTATATGAGGTAACGGACCCATATTGAGAAGAACGCTACGCTCGGCATCACTTTGAGTTCACCCATCCAAGTAGTGCCCTCTCTGCCGTACTGCCGACAAATAGATACTTTATGCAATTGACAACACAGCAGGAAATCAAAATGATTTTATAGATAGTTTTTATAGAACTATTGCCTTATTCATGATTATTCTTATCAAACTTAGGCCAAAAAAAAACATCAAAATAATATTTAGTTTTTAGGTGCATTCCCGATTGTTTTACTGTCAAGGATGTTAACAATTTTGAAACTGTTTCAACAAACCAGAACGGCTAATACGGCTAGAATTCGACGGAATGTTTTTAATATAACATCTGTGCAACCTCAAAATGAAAGTAGAGGTTAAACAAAATAAAACATTATCAGCCAATGTT
This sequence comes from Tachinus rufipes, assembly GCA_963932245.1. Classification (NCBI taxonomy): domain Eukaryota; kingdom Metazoa; phylum Arthropoda; class Insecta; order Coleoptera; family Staphylinidae; genus Tachinus; species Tachinus rufipes. The sequence continues at coordinate 112,520,351 of OZ010741.1, read as the reverse complement.
ATAGATGTCAAAAGTTATATTAGTGCAACGCTACTTACGTTTGGGTACAATGCGAAAGGTCTCATCCTACTGACTAGTGTTTCACGAAGAAGAATAAAAATTTACCCACTCCCCCTAAGTGTGCCCTAGAAGCTCGTACTGCTTGTTTTAAAGAGTTCCCTCTGCACAATTAATCATCAGCTTAAACATCTAACAGCGACAAAAACCAGCCACAAGTAAGGCAAAGAGTAATTACCGTATCTTAAACAAAAAACAGGCATACGATTCTAGCACTCAATCACTATCTTCAAGTAGAAAAAAGCCTGGTAAATTATTAGTAGAATTTTGCAAAAATCTCCTTTCAAAATTGATAATAGCAGGCAAAGATAATTTTACAAAAAATTGTATCTCAACTCACTCAATTTCATAATGGCTGAGAAGCCCAATGAAAACATTTTGCTTTGTATTTGCTTTTGGAATGAAATCGGCATAAATCATAAAAAATAGAAACTTCAAAAATAACATTAATGTGATGTTTATATCCAAAACCTTCTTAGCATTTCACGTATTTGAAATACACGTTTGAGGCACAGAAACGTGAATCTGCAATCTTTGGCAAACAACCAACTAATCACTTGGAAGTTTCTACGCCCCCAATTGTTAATTGTTTTCTCACATCCTAGAAAAAAAATATCAGATCAGTACCTGACATTCCAACCTCATCTTGTCGTCATCGATTGAGTCTTGACAGAAAAACTAGAAAACTCATCTGACTTCAAAAAATAAATGGCAAAGATCACATAAAGCAGCGGACCTATCCGAGCTAAACCGGCTCAATGATGAAGCAAAAAGAAAATCAATAAACACAAAAATATTTTTAAATTGGATTGGTCATATTGGGTGAGAAATATCATTATTTATATATTATATCCTTATTGCTTTCTTCAAAACTTTGAGAGCATTTTTTACACATAGTACAAATGCAAGACGTCGCATTTTTCGTTTTCATGGAAAAAGTCTAATGTTATAAATCTCTCAAAAGTTGGAAAGGATAATCATTATCAACAAAATTACCACGTAATTAGTTTTCTGTCAACTCTAAGTAAGGTTGCAGAAACTATAATCTTGAATAAAATATGAGACCATACGATGTCTTAGAACCTGATGCCAAATCATCAACATAGATTCAGATATAGGCTCTCTACAACTAATCAACTTACTAGAGTTAAAGATCAAATCAAATTATATACAACAAGACACCTATTTTTTAATGCTGAAAAGATATTTGATAAGGTCTGGAACCAAGGTCTACTCCTAAAACTTCAGCGTTTTTGGGTTCAATCTGAGATTAATAAAACGGATTGCTTTCTGTCTAAAACAAAGTTGTAATTGGTTGTAAAGCTGTATGGTCATGAGTTTAAATGTTCAATCAAACCAAGGGTTCCGTAAGGTTCAGTTCTATCATCATTCCTCTTCAACTTGTATGTTTTGGATATATCCAACATCACGCCTGTTGTCAGTAATCTTCTTTGATACATCCAACTGAGAGCTGATACAAAATTTGATCTCATTAAAGATTACATGTTTTAACAAAATTTCTTCAGTAATTTTGCTAATTACTCAGACTCCGAGTTATCTCGTCTTGCAGACCAAAACAAGCAGTTTTTTTTTAAATACAGACTTATTATTAGTACGTCTTATATATTATATTATATTATATATAAAACAGTTAGATACAAAATTTGTACACTAAGAGTGTCGACTGCAAGTAGCCAACGCGACAACACCTCCAGGAACAACTGCAGCAAACCATGCAATCAATCATCATCAATCAATTTAATTATTTGATTAAAGAATTAATTAATTAATGGTGTGATAGCTCAATGACAAAGCCCTTGCATACCATGCGAGCATTATAATATAACTGAATTAATAACTTGTTCTTTGTCCACCAGGGTGGTTTGGAAGACACCTAATAAGTTGTTGGTTCCATCAAACTTCATTAAACAAGTTGTAGACTTACTGTAGCGATGTAAAACCGTAAAAAATACAATAAAAAAAAATTAATAATTAAAAATGTCTTCTAGCATGAACACAGTAGATGCAAAAGACAACTTTATTATCTTCAAAGACAAAAACAACTTCTTTAGATAATGTACCAACAGATGAAAAAAAAACTGAAAAGCTTATTTAGCAGCAGCCGACACCGATTAATGCTTTTGGGGCCTATATCCTGTCCTTTATAAAGGAATAATCAGTTTGATTGACGGTAAAAATTAAACTGGATGCAGATGCCAGCGTGAGGATCACCATCAGCAAGCCAGCAAAAGCGCCGGTCCGGTTCTCCCTCAAGAAACCTGCAAAAACCTGTTCAAATCCAACACCACTTTCAAAGTCGAAGAGGTCATAGACAACTACTAAGATAATCAAATTATGCCTCACTCCAAAACCCCGCTCCTAGAAGAGGAATTGATTGTCGTGAGGAATAAAAAAAGACGAAGAATCAGCCAGAATCAGATGAGCCAACAAAGCTAAATGGTTCTTGACCCGTCCGGCCACTAAAGCCAAGACAACCATTTTAGGTGTAGCCACTAGGTCCTTAAGTCCTCCATCAAGCCCGCCAACCCCAATATCTTCACAGAGTATGCTGTCTCACGACGCCCACTCCTCATTGTAATACAGAAAAAATCCATTTTCCAAGGGTTCTTAAACATTTTATTTAACCTGTGTATGGCCACAACGGCGATCCGACCATCGAACAGCGCTTCGACCATCGAACAGTCCACCGGCCATCGAACAGCGCTTCGAGCATAGAACACTAAAATGTGTTCTAAGCTCGGACCTTTGCACACCGGTCGAGTCTCGTATTTATATTAAACTAAAACTTTTTTAGCGGCTTGAGAGTAAAATTATTACATTATATTTCTTAATTACTAAATAGTTTTACTCTAACGCCGTTAAAAAAGTTTCAGTTCATATAAATACGAGGCTCGAGCGGTGTGCGAGGGTCCGAGCTTAAAACACATTTTAGTATTCTATGCTCGGAGCGCTTAAAAATAGGATGTATAAACATAGGACTCATAAGATGCAGAACGGAAACAGCAAAAGCAAATGAGAGCCAATGCTTTAAATGTTGGATAAAAGGACACGTAGCGGCGGATTGCAGAGGGAAAGACAGATCGTCGTTGTGCATAAAATGCGGAAAAAAAGGACACAAAATAGCAAACTGCAAGAACAGAGAATATTGCATAGAGTGTAAGGTGTTAGGCCATCGAACTGGAGGGAAAAGATGCCCCGCACAATTAGAAAAGAAACTAAAAGACCAAGAAAGAATATAAAGGACAACAACTCAAAAAGTTGGAATCAACACGGAAGGGAACCAATAACCGAAAATGTATAACATCATCTAAACAAATATAGGGAGGGGAAAAGAGGCACATGACCTACTGGTAGCAACTGCGATGAGAGAAAAAAGACACAGTGATAGTGAGCGAACTAAATAAAAAAAAATTAAGCGGGAAATAGATCAAAGACAGAAGATCAGACGCGGCCATCCTAGCAAGGGGGAAGTGTAAAGACAAGGTAAAAAAGTGGGGAATTCCCAAAGAAGGAATAGTGTGGGCTGATATAGGAAGTATGATAGTATACAGCTGCTACAATAATCCAAACAGCGGTATAGAATATTATCGAGAGTGGATTGAAAAACTAGAAAATTGCTTAAGAAAACAGAAGAGCAAGAAAATTCTAATAAGAGGAGATTTCAACGCAAAATCACCCAGGTGGGGAGAGGCAAAGAGCGAAAGGAGAGGACAAATTCTAGAAGAAATGTTTGCTACAGTAAATCCAACAATATGCAACCATGGCGACAGACCAACATTTGTAAGTGAAAGATCTAAGTCTCATATCGATATTACCATAGCAACGTGGGAAACAGCAGGAGTAGTGGGAAGCTGGAACGTGACAGATGAAGAACTGCTGAGCCTACATAAATATATTAAAAAAACACGATCGGAAAAGGGAAAAAAGAAGACACAAGAAATAGAGGATGAAAAAGGTAGAGAAAGTAACAGAAAGCGAAAACATAAAGGAAAAACTGAGAAAAGCAGCGGAAGAAGCAATCCCAAGGTATAGGGAAGGAGGAAGAAATGGGCAGGGGTGGTGCAATGAGATAAAGGAAAGCAGGAAAAAAGCAATACAAACCGGAAGGAAGATCAAAAGACAGTAACGAAAAGGGGAAGACACTGCAGAGACAGAAGAAAAATTAAAAATGGACATAAAAGCACTGAGAAAAGCGATAAAAGACAGCAAAAAGAGATGCTGGAAAGAAATGATAGATTTCATAGATAGGGACCCCTGGGGAAAGCCGTACAAATTTGCAATGAATAAACTGGGCGGAAGATCAAAGGGAGTGTGCTTAAAGGAGAAGGAAGGGGAAAAATAATTGAGAAATTGTTCCCCAAAGGAAGAGCGGTAAAAGAACCAACAGAGACAAGTGAAGAAGAGGAAGCAGATATGACAACAGTGGAGGAGATGAAACAGATCATAAGAAAACTACTACAAAGATAATGGAAAAAGTTATTTTGAGAAGAATAGAGAAGAAAATAGAAGAAATGGGTGGATGAAAAAGTGAACAATACGGATTTACCAAAGGGAGATCGACGCTAGGAGCTATCGAGAAAGTGAAAGCGGTAGCAAAAAAAGCAAACAGCGGCCCACATAGTATATAATGAGCTTCTCGGAATGCGGCTGCCAGACGGGGTGACGATAACGGCATTTGCTGACGATTTAGCTTTAGTAGGTAGGGATGCAGACATAGTACTAAAAGAAAGGCTACAGTTGGCAATTAGTATGATAAAAAGATGGATGAAAAGTAAAGGGCTAGAATTAGCACCGCAGAAAACGGAAGCGGCATGGTTATCGACAAAGAGGACAAATAGAGGAACCGGAAAAATACAGGTAGGTGAACAAATAATAACCATAGGGAAGAAGATTAAATACCTTGGAGTTACATTGGAAGCAAAAGGATGGAAAGAACAGATTAAGGAAGCGGTAAGAGGAACAAATAAAATGGAAAGAATGCATAGTAGGCTTATGCTAAACAAGGGAGGACCAGGACAAGAGGCAAGAAGGCTACTAGCAACGGCGGCCAAAAATAAACTATTGTACGCCGTATAAACATGGGAAGATGCCTTAAAGTAAAAAAAAAAAACAGAAAAGAAATAAGAGGAACCACCAGAACAAGCTTGTTAAGAATATGTAGGGCTAACAGAACTGTGTCGCAAGAAGCGCTAGAGGTAATCGCGGCAACACTACCCCGCAGACTTGATAGTAGAAGAAAGATTAAACATAAAGAAACTGGTAAATGAAGGAAATAGTAAACAAGAAGCAAAGAGACAAGCAAGAGATAATACAATGAAAAAATGGCAGACACAGTGGAAAGACGGAGAAAAAGGTGAATGGACAATAGAGTTAATACCAGAAATAAAAGAATGGGTAGAGAATAAACCGGAGACGTGTTACTATACTACACAACTACTCACCGGACCTGGAGCCTTTGGAAAGTATTTACAAAATATAAATAAAATGGAGAAAGAAGAGAAATGTATATTTGGCCAAGAAGACACGTATAACAACGCAGAACATACGCTAATAGAGTGCGAAGCGTGGGAGAATGATAGGAAAGAGTTAGAGAATGTATTGGAAAACAAAATTGATAAATCTTCAATAATTAATATTTGCCTGAATGACGAAATCAAATGAAGAGCATTAAGAAACTATGCAACGGCAGTAATGAAAAGAAGATAGAGGAGTTTAAAAACTCAAGATCTAGGTAAACAAAAATAAAAGTAAACACACACATCAAAAGCCTCAGAAAACAAAGGAAGCTTTTAAGCTAAAACCGCCATTAAATTATTAAAGTTTGAAGAGTATGTTTCTTTTATATTATCAAAACAAGAACATTACAAGATTGTCATAAAAGAATCTAATTTTATATATAAAGTACAAACCACTTCAAATAGTTAATGTAAGTGGCATTAAGATTATTTGTTTGAAATGCTTTGTGAATATGCTAATAATATCATTATTTTATTATTAATTATATTCTTTACCTCTTAAGTAACATTGATTGAATAAATAATAAGTGTCTAACAGAAGCATCCTTTACTACCCTATTCTATGTGACCACAAGTATGTTAGTTTAGTAATTGATGTGAAGTAGTTGTTCTGTGTTCAAGTTTATTGTAAATATATATCTCATAGTACAATTGCATTGTAATAGCCAATTATATCAAGTATTTGCTATAACTACTTCAAATCTGAGGATTACTAAAACACGTTTTTTACTTTTATCATATACATGTTTTGCTAATTCTTATTATCAACAGATTTAAAAAAAAAAAATACATATTTAAAACCTCTAGTGTACGGTAAAGATTTGTTTCTTATTTTTTATATATAATTATATAAAAACTCAAGACTGAAAGCAAATGATAATCCCTCTGCTTTCAATCACCACATTTTTATTCATGTTTAATTCTGACAATCACCTCAAGGGAAAACAATTCTAAAAGTTTTGAAGACAATATTGCGACAAAAAGCTTTCCACAATTTGAGTAACAAAAAAATGGAATTAAATAATAAACATCAACTGTGCATTACATTTGAACAAAGAACACTCAATAATAAATAATTAATGTATTGTAAAAAAAAAACCTTTGAATGTTTTAACAAGCTTTGTATAATGTGGATTATTTTCTATTGTGGTAAATAAATTGAAAATAATATGAACATTTTTGTATGAATTGTATAATATGGATTATTTCCTATTATGGTAAATAAATAAACTCTTTGATTATTTTAGTCTTTAGTATAAACTATACATAATATGAGTTACTTTTTAATATTATAAAAAAAACTCTTATTTTAGGATAAATCCCATAATAAATATTTTCTAAAATAATAAGTATTAATTTAATATTTTGTTATGTAAATGTATACATTTTTTGTTTCTAAAATATCCCGCATTAATATATGTTAAAACATTATTGATGTTTTCGACAATTTTTTCATGTTTTTTTTATATATAAATTATTAGGAGAGTTTGATAAACATACACTGTATGCTCATATTTAATATGAACATACGATGAATAATTTATTAACAAACACAAATATACGGTGGGTTTATATATGCATAACCAGCTAATAATATATATTATTCAAGATTTGAATTAGTAAACTATCTTGAAAAGAAATAATCAAATCTTTAAATAAAAATCTTTAGATTTTAATAAGAAATTCAGATTGTAAGAAGAGTAATACTGAATGGAATTAGTTATTTGTTATATATGTATTTATATATTAAACTTAGTTTTTTATGTTTTAGTTTACATTGTTTACAGTTACTTACCTTTAATGATGGTTTATGGAGATTATAAAAAAAATATTTGTCAAATTGTAAATGATGTTAGTACAATACACTAAGTGCACATTAGTGTTTTTATTTATATTTTTAACAATGTTTTTATCCACTAATTGTATAATTTTCTAGTCCCTCATTGGGCATCTCCTGAGTGGCGAATAGGGGAATGTTCGCCATTTTATGGAGGGTAGCAAATATATTAAATACTTGCGGCGGACCAAAACAACCACCAATACTAATGATGTGCCGCAAAGAAAATGATCATGGACCGGAACGCCATCTTAACTACCACAGACACGACTAGAACAGTCTCGAATGGTTGAGGTAGTGCGGTGCAAAAAACAAGTGAAAAACTTGAAATGAACACAAACCAAACCGAGGCTCTTAAAATAAGATAGGGAAGCTAAGAATCACGAGAAAAAAAAACAAGAAAACCAGCAAAAACACCAACAAAGCTCGATGATCTGAATCTAGATACACAACAAACGGATATACGACCTACTACTCGGGGACTCTAGATAGAAAACAGAAACAATAAATACCAAAAAACTTATAAACTATCACAAACACATGGTACAAATTATCAAAATGACAACTCTACTCTTTGCAACCAGATATACTTCATCCTGATTAACAACCAGTTTAAAAATTTTTTTAAAACGCATACACAAAAAAAAAGTTTTATTACATCAAAAAATAAAAAAAAAACGTGCAGACAATAGTGCAGAACTTGCCACCAAGCACAGCTTAGAGCAAAAATGCAAACTAAAAAGCTGACCTGAATAATAAATAAAATAACAGACTTAATTGAAAGACACAAGGAATGGAAAAACAGAAACAAAATAAGGAGTAATACACAAGCTCACATGCAAAAAAATAATACAAGCAAAACAGGAATAGGTGGAATAAAAATGTAAAAAAATAAAAAATCTCCAACTAAAAAACACGACAAATCTAACGTGCGCAGAAAAAATAAAAAATGCATATATACTCAAATAATATAACAAAAGTCAGCCCAAGTATAATGAAATTTAAAGTAAAAAAGACTATAAAACAAATTAAAAACAAAAAATAGTTAGGCTAAAATCAAATACCGGCAGAATAGTTTAAAAATCTAGACAATCACAACCATAACACAAGAATTCAACAAAATCTATAGCACAGAACAAATCCCAAAAGACTGATTGAAATCTACCTATTCCTAAGAATACTAACCCAAAATCCTGTAGTAATTGTTAATTAATAAGTTTTATAAGCCACTCATTACAATTATCTTAAAGATGTGTAAACTTTAAACTGTAAAGAAATAATAAAGAAAAAGCTTTAGCATCTAGACACTCATTGAATATGAGAAGGTTTTTGATTAAGTACAGCATACTGAGATTGTTAAAACTATGCAAAATATTGGCATAAATAACAAAAATGTGAGGCTGTTAGCCAACCTGTATTAAAACCAGTTCATTCAAAGAGTATCAAAATGTGATCTGCACCAAAAATATCATTAGAATGGCCCTTAGAGAAGATGTAGAAGTGAAATATGATAGAGAAAACATCAGATACGCAGATGACACGCCGCATTTGGCAGAATCAATTAAAAAACTGTAACCCATGTTTAACAATATAATCAAAAAGAGCAACAGGTGGGCCTCATTATAAACATCAAGAAATTCTAGTTATTAAGATGAACGTCAAACAGGTAATATTGACCTTCAATAGTAACAAAATAAAAATAATATAACTTTTCAAATATTTAAACAGTTGGATAAATCAAAATGGACTAAAAAAATTAAGTTTAAGATAAAAGTAGCAAAAACCACATTTATAAAACTAGAACCACTACTCTTAATTAACCATCTAATCAAAAGTATAATGAACAGGTTATCCAAATGCTATGTTTAGTCGATTATTCTATATGGTTGCAAAAACTAGACATTTAAGACCATACCGAACGCTGTCTTGATTACCCGTATAGATGTGAGACAGCTACTTTGGCGTCATTCCTATTTTCACATATAATTCGATAATTAATTAATTTTTTACCAGTACATTCAGAAAGAATCAAACTATATTTTCCCAGAATATTTTATTGAAACTATATTTGCAAATAGCATTAAAAAGCATTTAAAAGTACCTAAAAACGCATTTATTTCAATATTTGGAATCATTTTTCGATTATTTCCAATTATTATTTGACTAAAATAATCTGACCAAATATAGTTTAATCCTTTCTGGAAATAGCAATGTTGGCAAAGTAGCTGTTTTCAATAAAATACTAGAAACCAAAGTAGCGGTCGGTATGCTCTTAAGAAGATAACATTCAAACGCATCGAAGCATTCAAATATAAAAAACTATATAAAAAAATACTCAAATTATCATGGAAAGAAGAAATTTTGATTGAATTGGTCATGATTCAAAAGAAGGATACTATAATACCTAAGGCATATAATGCAATGCCCAAAGTACAATCTGCTTCTTCTCAATGGAACAAAAAAAAATTAAAAAAAATAGGTAAAAAAAAACAAACGTAGCTAAGAAACTTTCGATAATGAGCGGAACACACGCTATACTCTACTCAGGATTGAGACAGATTAAAAAACATAAATACTGTAACTTACACTAGTCACTTGGTCTCTTTCAGAACTGAAGGGCTATAGGTAAAAATTATGTAATTGTTTTTATTAATTTTCTTACACAATCAATAAAGTTGTAACTACAACGTAATGTGCAGCAAAGTCATTTGTAAATTAATTGTGTACATTATTTTTTTCTATTAGTTTAGTTAATCAGTAGATAAAAATAACAAAAACATTAAAAACATTTAAGAAGGCACTTACCTAAAATTAATTTTTTTATTTAGTTGAGTTTATAAGACGCAAATGAGTATGAATTGTGTTACGCACTAAAACTAAAAAACATCTTTGTAAACTTGCGGGAAAGTGAGAAAACTGGATTTGCAAACCAGCGCAAACCGTTTCTTTGACTTTACAGCAAAAGATGAGCCTAACATTAAAAATAAAACGGTACGGTAGAAAAAAGTTCTAAGGTACCATTGTGGTATTTTGATAATCCAACAGACACACCACAAAATGGCCTTGTTTGAGCATCTGACCTGCCCATCTCCATTTTAACTGGACCAATCTCGTCATTACATCCGTGATTTTTGGTTGTCGCCTTAAATCGTTAATTAATCTTTAGCAGGCCCCCAATTTATTTGCGCTTTTCTGAGTTAGCATAACGTAGTCAAATAACATCTCTAAAATCAAATGACACCCAAATACCAATCTCACCTGCACGTGGTGCACACTGCAAGATATCTAACAAGATTCTTTCGACCAAATACTGGCGGGATAACCTAACCACACAATCAACAGGATTAAATACCTGTCCTCCTTGAGAAAGACAACAAAAACCCATTTCAACTGATAATATATTCCCAAAAAAATCATAGCTTTGCTTAATGTTAAATGTGCCGGAAGTAAAACTAATCCCACCATCGGATCTCGGGGCAGGGGAGGGGGATTATCTTAACAAAAATTACAGTTTACAACAAAGGCACCATAGATGTTCTTAACATCGGAACATGGAACGTTAGAAGTTTTCTGGAAATTGGAAAAACACGTGTCTATAACCGGTAATTGTGAAACTCACTGGAAAGAAAAATGTCTTTTCAAAACATCTAATAGAAATACAATCATCTTCTCTGGCAATTAGGACAACAGTAGGAATGAAGTGGTCCTACTAGCGAGTATTAGTAAATACTTAATGGCATACGAAACAATCAGCGACAGAATAGCAAGTATTAAACTTAACTCTAAACTAGTCCCTTTAAATATTATTCAAGTCTATACTCTAATAAGCGCATACAGTGAACAAAAAATAGAAGAATTCTACGCAAAACTGGATGAAACACTGCAAAAAGTTCCAGGAAGAAAAATAGCTATGATAATCGGTGACTTTAACGCAAAAGTGGGTGAGACTCAAAGAGATGACCACATAAGAAACATTGTTGGTTAATTTGGTGTTAGGGTCAGAAATGATTGAAAAAAATGTCTGATAAACTTCTGCACAAAAAATGGTTGCTCTACAAACACACAATACCAATAACATATTAGACGTTTGTATACTGTATACGTGGGAGTCTTCTGACGGTAACTATCAAAACCAAATCAACCACATTCTAATTAAAAACCGATGGCGTACGTCAATTAGAAATACTAATACTCTTCCGGCAGCGGAGTGTGGCAGTGGCCACAGACTGCTGACTACGCAATTTAAACTGAAACTTAAGAAAATATCCGCAAAAAAACTAGAAATTGATGACGAAAATAAGTTCTGCAATAAGTTTAACAAATTACTAGAACTAAGCAATCAAATTTCCAATACAAGCACATCTAAAGAAATATGGCAGCACACCAAAAGTACAATTACGTCTTTGAACGCAAAAACTTCCAAAACTCTAAGATCGGAGAAACGACAGCACTAAATGACAGATGACAACTGTGACGACTACTGTGGTTAAAAGAGTTAAAAAACAAAGGTTTAAGTAGTATGAAAACGCAAAATTAGTACCGACAGCTTAGCAGAGAAATATAAAAGAGCTGCAAAAAAGATAAAAACACCCATCTTATAAAGATCTGTAAAAAAACACAAGCACAAACAGAACAAAATAATACCAAAGACCGGTATAGACTGATAAAAAAGATTAACCGACGTTTCGCACCTCGCACTTGGACAATTCAGGATGAAGCAGACAAAAAAATAACAAATATGCAAAAGATATTAGAAGTATAGAAAAAATATTGCAAAAAACTCTATAACGACAAAATAATAACAACAACACCATTTACGCAAAAAAGTATGCAAGAATCGTCCATACTAAAAGAAAAAGTAAGAAACTATAAAACGATTATAATCTAACAAATCTCCCGGAATAGATGGTATAACTGCAAAAATCATCAAGGCCACTGAAGGAAAAGGTATTGACACTTTCCATCGTATCTACCAAAATATATGGACATCCGGAATCTGGTTTAAAGAATGGGCTAGTTCTGTATTTCTTCCGTTGTTTAAGGAATGTTCAAGTAAAAAATATGACAGTTGTCGACTAATAGCCCTCATGTTACACGCAAGTAAGACTCTCATCACAATCCTAAATGAAAAGCTCAGGACCTTTTTACAATGGCAAATTCTACCCAAACTCGTAGGCTTTGTAAAAAAACGTGGTACCCGCAAACAAATACTTAACATACAGCTATTTATCATGTGTACAGTGTACATGTGCTTCATTGACTATCACAAGGCTTTTGATAGCCTAAAATAGGATAATTTATGGTTCATATTAACAAAGATAGAAGTGCCAAATCACCTAATGTTCTTAATCCAGAAACTATATACTAACAGTGAAGCTGTTGTACAAATTGATAACTATCTGTCATGCTTAATTTGTAAAAGTGCCAAACATAAACATATTATGAGAAAAACACTGGAAATCTGGACAGGTGGCATTTCCGTGGAAGATGTGAAAATCAACAATTTACGGTACCCTGATGACACAGTATTGTTCTCTAGTTCGGCCAAAAAACTGTTAGAATTAATTAAAAATTAGAATAAGAAAGCGTCATCCATCATCTAGACATTAGTCACGATAAAACAAAAGTCATAATTGTAGACCGCCTAAATAACAACCGGCCCAACATTACACATATTGGACAATCGCAAGTTGTTAATTAATTTATGTATTTAGGTGCAGTAATTACGGATAGTAGATATTCTGTAGAAATACGACAAAGATGTGAGATTGCAACAAGAAGCGTACGAGAGTTACAAAAATCATGGGAAGATAGTAGCATATCACTAAATACAAAGAAACAAATAATTAAAACACTCATTTTCCCCGTCGTACTATCTGGTGCAGAAGCCTGGACACTTAAAGTACTAGAGAGGAAGAAAATCTATGCCTGCAAAATGTGGTGTTAGAGAGAAGACGACAACTTCCAAAGATAGTCCAAAAAAAAATAATAATAATAATAATAATAATAATAATAAATTATAAAAAGCACAAAACCAAGAAGACGTTCCCCACAAAGATGGTTGGACCAAATAAATGATTTAACAAGCTTTACTCTAAATAAGGCTACCAAGGACGCCAAACATAGAAGCCGCTGGCGTGATATAGTTTGCAGAGTCACTGCTCCTATTCAATAGCAAAACATAACTACAACTCCTCTGCCGAGAGGAAACCAAAAACGAAAAAAAAAAGCATCGTAGTTTCTAATCCCTATGTTAACACGACATAACGCATATCTTGTAAACTTTCATTTTCAAGTTTTTTGAGATGTCTGTATTCTTGAAAACGTGTTTCAAGTTTTCAAAAACAGTACTTTTTATCGGAGTATGATGACTAAATATATGTAGTCATTTACTGCTTTAAAATATTGGTAATCAAAGAAAAACTATACTCTACGGTAGAGAAAATCTGATTAACAAAAAACTATATTTAGTTTATGAACATCTTTATATAATTGTCGTCATACTATTGGCATTTGCTGGTACTTGAGTTAAAACACAAAGCAATAACACATTGCACTAAACTATGTTTGTTCTCGGAAACTTAATGAAGAGTTGTTAATAGCGACAGATGACACATCAGTAACAGATCTGCTTGTTACATATAATTAAAAAACTCCAAAACAAGTAATTATAAAAATTTGTTTGCATCTAAGAAAAAATACTTGCAACTTACGTTACAGTGGTTATAACACTCAACTTTATAGTACGTCAAGATTTTATATAGAGTGTATGATAGAAAATGTTACGTTATGTTATGTTAAAAAAAAAAAACTTAATAAAAATTTTGAAAGAAAAAAGAGTAGATTGAAAAGATGGAAGACTGATAAGTAATTTGTATATGAAACAACAAATGGAAACAAAGTTAAATGACAAACAGACTGAATAGTTTGAAATTAAAAAAATAGTGAGACAGGGCTGTTGTTCATCACTAACGTACGTTCAATATATATAGTAAAGTAATGATAACGGAGTGTTAAAAAAAGGTGAAAGAGTATAAGAGAAAGAAAAATAGAACATATTTGATTTGCTAAGAATATGATAGTGTTTTCAGAAAGCACAGAAGAACTAATGATGCAAGTTAAAGAACTTGAAAAATGTAATCAATGAACTGAGTTTAAACAAAAAAACAAAATAATGAAAACTGAAAAAGCAAAAAAATGAACGTTGAAATTTGTAGATACGATGGCAAAAAAAGCTTTTAGAAGGAAAAACAACTTTGAGTAGCAAGAGATTAAAAAATATTTTGTATACGGATGTGAAACTTAAACATTAAGAAAAACGATAAAAACATTCAAAACCTGCCTCTGGACAAAATTAATAAGCATTAAATGGTCAGAATAATAGGTACACTAAAAAAAAAGAGGATACATATGACATGCCTTAAAAAAGATCTTAATTAAAAAAAGGTAATCCAAAAAATAGTTAATGCAAATAAAATAAAATTAAAAAAATGACCAACAAACTTGAGGGAAAGCACGTGCATACTTAAAACTAAACACGTCTATGCAATAATAATATTGTAAATAAATTAACATTAACTGTGCAACCGTAATTAATTATTTTACGCCTATTAGTCCAGGAGCGATAGACCGTTTGAAAACTGATATTTTTTCTGTGTTTTATTTAGTGTCAACAGTAATCAAAATGTTTTTCAGCTTCCCAAAAACGCAAAATGATGATAAAAAAAACCTGAAATTAATAAAGCTACATTTTTAAATCAATGAACATTGTACATTAACAAAAAACGTAACCAGTTGGTCTTAATGCAAAGGATTACGTTCCAGCTGCTTATGTAAACAAGCAAAAAAGCTAAGTAAAGCTAAAATTTAGTAGTGCGTATCTGAAAGACAATTTCTTATTTCTGACACCTAATCAATTATTAAAAATATAAAGCTTTAGTACTATTAGTCATCAAAAGTGGTTGCCAGCTTCCGATCATATGAGTCATTAGTGTTTGGCCACTTACTTTTAAGGAAAAAATTGTGCCATTTATTTTTGCAAAAATCACAACAAAAACGTAATTTAAATCTAGAAATAATCTAATATTCTAGTGAAAATATAAGAATTTTGTTTTGTGTTTTAATATTCTTTAATATTTATTTGATATTGTTTTAAAGTTTCTAGATATTATTAATTAAATGTCAGGTTTTATTTTTACTTATTTATTTTATTTTAAATCCTTTTCTTCTTTTTTACGTGCCTTGTCTTCCACGAACGTTGGCGATCATCAACATTATTTGGGTCTTGCCTACCAGCTATCTTTCCCTGCATTATATTTTGCAGTAACCTATACTTCGAGCCTCGCATGATATAACCAAGATACTCAAGCTTACGTTTTTTTATATAGTATAGAATTTCTGTGTCCTTATTGAGGCGTGCAAAAACTTGTGCATTAGATATTCTATCTGTCCACACTATACATAGCATCCATCTGTATGACCACATCTCGAATGCTTCTAACTTTTTGCACATAGCATCTGTGAGCGACCAGGTCTCTGCGCCATACATTCATATGGAGAAAACATAACAACGTAGCAACTGAACTCGCAGATTGAGATTAAGATCCCTGTGGCACATAACTTGCTTCATTTTATTGAAGGCCGTGCAAGCTTGTTCTATTCTGGATCTAATTTCTTTCGATTGGTCCCATTGCTGATTCAGGGAGCACCCTAGATATTTAAATTAAGTGATTTGTTCAATTTGCTGATTTCCTATTTTTATGTTTGTCATCACATTGCGCTCCGTACTGACTACGATGACCTTGGTCTTGTTTATGTTTAGTTCTAGGCCTGCTTGTTCACTATTAGCCACGACACAATTAAGCAATTCTTGAAGATCTTTCTCCGTATTTGCCAGCAGGACCGTATCATCTGCGTACCGCAAGTTATTCACCAACTTTCCGTTTAGTAAGATACCTTCAGGTTTTCTATCCAAAGCTTTGGCAAATATTCGTTCGGAGTATATGTTGAATAAAAGTGGTGATAACACGCACCCTTGTCTAACCCCTCTTTGGATTTCCACTTCATCTGTATTGTTGATTGTTTAGGTTATTTAGTGCTTAGAAATGTTTCCGGTTGCATAAATAGTATTAAAGAAGCCCACAAGTACGTTTAAAGCTCGATCTTCTTCAATGAGTTTTAACATTTCTGATGCTATGTTATCTGGCACTGGTGTTTTACCTTTTTTGGATATTTTTATTGCATATATTACTTTGGTTCTTGTTATTGCGGGTCCTTCTGTCACATCGTATTCTGCCGGATGATCCACTCTTTGATCTTGAAAAAGTTCTTGAATATAGTTCTTCCATTTCGCTAGCTTCCTTTCTAGGTCTAGAATAACTTTTCTTTAATTGTCAAGCAGCATTGCATATTTCCTGGGTTTGCTGAGGCCGGCAGCTTCTTTTACTTTCTTGTGCATGCCGAGTGTGTTGTATTTACTATCCAAGCTTTCTATCTCTTTGCACTCCTTACTTAGCTATTGCACCTTTGCTTCTCTAATTTTTTTACAGACATTCCGTTGCAATACAAATCAACAAAGATAAAATATTGTTCACTTTATTTGTGGTAGAGCATTGCCGGCTACTATCAAAAATATTTAGTAAATTGTAAATGTACTCAATGACTTCTTCGATGACACTAACGTTGACACACCAATAAATAATGTTCAACCTTCTCGCATTAGAGAAATTATTTAAAAACATTGATACTTTTTTGTATAAAGCATCAATAACCCTCAATGATATTGCTAATACAATTTTTTTCCAAAATCTTGAAAAAGTTCTCACGTCGTAAACATTTCAAAACCTAAAATTGATCAAAAGTTTCCCTAAAACTACCGGTCAATTAGATTTCTATGACCACACAAAATTTATCAATTATCTCCTTGCCTACCAACTTGGGTTTTGACGGGACTACTTTGTAGTCCACCTAATAAACCAAGGTTTTATATTAAAATATAACAAAATGGTCTTTTTTGACGTTCTACTTTTTAAACTACACAAACTAAAATTTTTTTTGCGTCTTGTAAAGCTAATGGCTTCATATTTTTACCGCAAAACTCTGGTAGTTAAACTTCTGAACAACGTTTCTAGCTCGAGATCCAATGCTGCTAAATATCTAGATATTACCTACAATAAAAATATTACGCAAAAATTGCACATACCTATCCTACACAAAACCATATTGGCAAAAAACCTGCTAGTTTTAATTCCTTAGCAGAACAGCGGACTGTTGCTCTGGAACAAAATCCAGATGTATACCACCATCATCAAACTGCAAATCACGTTTGCGTCTTTAATTTAGAGAACAGTGGCAGACAAACACCTTAATTGTCTTAAGGCCTACCAAAGTCTTACTTTACGTGCTTTGTCAGAGCCCTATAGTATGTTCAAAACAAACAAAAATGTAACAATTTCCTACGCCAACACATTAAAACTTTAGTCAAAAAATATGTTGATAACCTTGCGGTTCACCCAAACTAGAATCTTGCAAATAAAAATAAATACTTTTAATAAGGGACCAACTAATATCATCACTTTCTAAAGTAGATTACCTCACAATCCCTTACCATAGTCTGTACAGCGTTTTAACTAACCTTCTCATAATATACAATTTTTAAACAAAAAACATATGAGCCTTACTGTCTCAAACTTGGAAGTATAACCTGGGGCAAGTTTACTCTGTAAACACTCTCCTTCAGAAAGCAAATTAGACAATGCAAAAATTACAAAAAAAAACTTTTCCCAAACTTCAAAAAAAAGTTGGTGCAGTAGAAACAGACCACTGGTCAAGGTAATAAAAACAGCAAACAGACATCAAATAAATCAAACCAAAGTAAAGACTAACTAATATCCAAGTCTAAAAGGGTAGTCCTTTTACCCTAGATGGTTTCTAGAAGTATTTGATATAAAAAACCACCACAAAAGCTCTTAGACTTCTCTACAACTCTAAGGAGTTGCCCAAAGCAATTTTGCAAAAAAAACAACCAAAAAAATTGAATTAGTGTAATCTAAAGGAAACTTCTTGTAGAACGCGATTTTTATGTCCGTTTTATTAAATTCTCCTGAAAAAAGCCGGAAAATTAGTCAAATTATGAAAAATCCGAGAAAAACCTCTTAAAAGTAACCCATTTTTAGCAATTATGTGTTATATTTCACCCTAAGGCAAGCAAACCCAGTTTTTTTTATTTTTGAAATCAAAAGAAATGTTTCAAAAATATCATATTCAAATTTCAATGTTTCCAAGTGTAGCGGAATCGTGGAATTACCCTGTAGTAAGTTATAAAAAATGATTTAAAAAAATTGTGATTCATTGCGGACAACGGCACTCCTGATGTATTGCGCCCCAAAGCGGGCCTAAGTTGCTTACCGCTTAGCGCCGCCACTAATCTAGTATAACACAAGTTGTAAAATTATGAAGCTAAATTAGACATTGAAAACAAAAATTCTTGTGAAATTTTGTTTGTTAAATGATTAGATAAAAAGTGATTTTAACAGCAATTAAATACTATTAACTTGACCTATTATCTAAAGATAATATATTTAAAATTGTGTTTCAAGTATTTATATTATAAAATATTTTAATCTCAGGTGAACATCAGCACTTGCCCAGTAGAAACATAAAAAAAATCTAGGTTTATATAATCCTTTTTATATATGAGACTGGGTATATGTGTGTGTTTAATCCCCGACGATTATACTGAAATTTAAATGAATGTGTGAAAAACGTAAGCATTAGTTTTAGTTTATAAGGGATATAAAAATTCCGCTCTATATACTTTTGTGCCGGGGGTGTCTCGTATATAAATCGCGCTTTTTATTATTAAAATATGGCGTCATTATGCGCCCGAGACAAATATACGGCGCTCCTTTCCAATTGCGCCTCGCTTATTTCACTGCTTAACTTCTAAATAACGTTCCGCGGAAGTGGCGCGCTGCTACTTGCAAATTGTCTAGTATCACTTTAGTGTCCCCTGCAAATTCCATATATAGATATAAAAAAATTACCGCCTTTATATAACGGTATTTATTCAGCGGACGTCTCGCGCACACGACAACGTGCGTCTGCTTCCTAATGAAGATAAAAGTAACGATTCTCCTCTGAAATCTTTAAATGCCGACAGCGTTTATCGCCGTGATAAATGGTTTAATGGAATTGCGGAACTTTCATAAAACTAGCAATGCAATTAAACAAACCCTTAACCTATATTCAAAGTATCAAGGGATTTACACAATACAACATTGTCTAATTGATTTCTATTACTAAAGAAAACAAATCAAAATTATTGAAAACATGAACGAAGTATCCACCATCAGCTAAATATCCCGAAATAATTAGTTTATTTGTTCATTCTCAGAATGCTATTAACCATAGCCATTAAATAAAGTCATTAAGTCAGTTAGTATAAATAGTCAATACACCCTTTAAAATATTCACTTTGAATTGTGGTGGTGAACGATGTTGACGAAGTAAGTTAAAAATCAATTATTAAGTTTAAATAAATAAAGCCATACTGATGAGAAGTAAACCTCGAAACGCGTCTATGGATGTTTTTAGTTTAGAATATTTTTTCATAAATTTAATTTTTTAATGTCATTAACGAAGTTTTCATGTATCGGTATTATTTGATTCAAACTAAATTGTAATGTGTATAAATATTAAACAAAGTCTATATATTTCAAACAAACAATTTAATCATTGTAAATTAATTCAAACTAATGTTAACAATTACGTGATTACATTTTACTGTGGACGAGAGTGTAACGTGTATTAATTTAATCAACATATCTGAAAATCAAACTGAATCTGCACGCTGAACTTTGTGCAACTTCAGCATGCATGTATTAGTTACATGGAAAGTGATTCAATTAAAACATTCGATGCATGTATATAATACACCGCTAGCTATTTTATATTATCGCACTTACAATTTTACAAAAAAAAAAATGGAATTTGTAATCGGCTTGCATGTTTTGTGATATAAGGTTTATTATTGGTAATCATGTATATTTACTAAAGATTCGAAAAGAAAAGAACATAAGAGATAATTACAGAGGCTTTATCTTCAAATATTTATTTTTAATCTTTAATGACACAATTAGATTATACAGCAAAAACGAATTATAAGAATTCTTTACAATCTCAACCAAAAGACTTTTTGCAAATCCACATTTGTTGAGTATAAAGTATTTATAATTATAAATGACTTTAACATGTAAAAGTAAATATTGCCACATATTCCCTACTAGGAGAGTAAAGTAGAGAGAACATAAAGCAGCGCAACTTGAAAATAGATATTTTATACTAATTTACCAACAAATAGTATTTTAATAAATATGTAGAATTGTATTGCATAATAAAAAGAAATGAATTGCTCAAAAAAATAATGAAAATAACCACATTTTATTATATATATTTATAAGACTATATCAAACCATCAATATCATAAGATATATTCATTTCCATTGCATATACATTGCAATTATTAACAATAAATAAAACTAATATTAACAACAAACCTTTAATAATGTAATACTATGACCTCTGATGACCTCCTAAGCCGGCACCTGGATATGCACATTTTTCCAATATAAAACCAATTCACACAAGTCAAAATATGCGTAAAACACAGCCCCAACACTTTATTCTCAGCCTTAAACACGACGGCACTAATTATATACGGAATTTACCACCGAATTTTGCAAAACTTTACGAGCAAATTTTGTTGACAATCACGCAGTACCAGCGGACCCGAACTACAACGAGTTGTGCCGATCGCGCAACTTCATTGGATACAATTTTAGCATCCAGGGTAATATAATAATAATAATATAATCAATTTGAAATCATTTATATTATACATTTTATTGTACTTAACTACAAATCTATTTCATAATAAAATTATTATTTTTAAATTGTATCTACTTTGATTTATATTAACTTGACAGAAATAGTTTACAAAATTATTAATTCGATTTAAAGCTCTTTCAAGTGAAAATGATTAAACTATTTAGATATAAAAATATGATAATTAATGGTATTTAAATTACAGTTGATACATACATCAAATACTAATGCCCGTTTGCACCGCTTCTACTTATCTCGGCTTATTTATTGAGTTCCACTTAAGTGGACCTTAAAGTTTTAAACGGTTTGCACGGCACACAAAGTGATACTTATGTATTACCCAAGTTAAGCCTCAGAATTGTAAGGCTTAAGGTGCACATAAACATAACCTATTATGAAATGTCAGTTTAACAAATGTAAAAGATGGTTTTTAGGCTTGATTTTTATAATGATATAGGTCTGGTAGCATTAGAATTAATTGAATATTATTATTGAAATCCTTGTCAAATTGAAATTTTAAACAATTATATTGAAAATTTGTCATATCAAAACAAAATATTATAGTCAATAATCTACATTCAAATTAAGTTTATTCGAAACATTTTATTAATTTTTTATACTACATATTATTATTTATTATAGCTTTCTGCGTCTCTTTTTTAATATTCAATTCTGTTCTATACTACAATGTCGATAATAATGGAAACTATAAATTAGAGTGAAGTTAGGCACATATACTATCTAATCGAAAACAGTTGTTGTTTTTCCAGAAACCACGTCGTAGCTAAGATAGCAAACTTGTTTACACGTGCAAACCAATTTAAGATAAGGTGAACCTTAAACTTAAGTGTAACCTACGAAAGAGTAAGATAAGCAACAGAACGGTGCAAACGGGCATAAGACATACAAGTATTATATTAGAATAATCATTTTATGCTTAGATCTTAGAAATATAGTATTTTTAAAGATATATCGATGGTTAAGCTCACAAATACGTTAAGTGGCAAAAATAAATTTTATTCCCAATAACAAACAAAAGCAAGAATATTTTTTCCACAATTTAAAAATAGATATGGGGAAGAAGCACACTGGCAAAATTCCAAACAACGGTCCAAAAAATGAAACAGAAAAAGACACATCTCAAATAAAAATAAAAAATTAAGAAAAATCGTAATAAGTAGTAGTACTAATCTACTTTATGGCAAACAAAATATCAATTCTAAAGCAGCAAAAAAGTATTCAAGAAAAATATGGTATAATGAATAAAACTTTGACAGGGGTTGCTATTATTTTTCGGAAAGAGTCACACTGAAATATACAAAATGAAAATGTTAAAGACAAAAAAGTAAGATCCCAAATGATGCCAAACATTGGGACAATAATTAACATAAAACAATGTTGTGCGATACGTTGATAAAAACCAGGAGCCACTAAAAAATTTAGTCAGACACCCTAGCAAACATACTGTGTAAAAAAAAAGACAAAATAAAAGAAAGAAAGAAGTAAAACGGCGCAACTTGCAAGATAAATACCGTATAGTGATACGGCACGCTCAAAGATACTTATGAGGACAAATTCTACACTTCAATCGTAGACAGTGTTCTAGTAGTGTAACTTTTGTCCTTTTTCATAGCTACCATAAAAACCTAGTTATCAAAATTAAAAAGTTAACCTTTTTTGCTTTATCGTCTATGCGGTATTACCATTTTTAAAACAAACAAGCCCATCTTAGCATGCTTTTTTGCTAATCGCTTCTTTGTCAAAAATATTGATAAGAAGACTTTCCACTTTTTCTCAAATTGGTACAGCATGATATGGTTATATATGTATGGTATCTTAAAGTACAATTCTTATTATTCAATGCCTAATCAGAAAAAAGTACAGATTTCACTAAACTACTACTAACCAACTAAACTTTTTAAACAATTTAAGTAAAAAAACAATAAGATTTAAAGGCAAAGTACATAATCTATTATATATTTGTATTTATACGCTTTCTATTTATTTATTGTTATAGCTGATGCGCGACCTGTATGATCTGATAATGGTCAAGCATGTTTTTT
The DNA here is from genome assembly GCA_963932245.1 of Tachinus rufipes. Lineage (NCBI taxonomy): Eukaryota > Metazoa > Arthropoda > Insecta > Coleoptera > Staphylinidae > Tachinus > Tachinus rufipes. Next base: position 112,496,973 of record OZ010741.1, on the reverse strand, counting down.
TATCAATTACATTTGCACTTATGTTTTAAATTTAATAAAATATAGAATCTTTTCTTAGTATAGCACTGATATGTTAAAATGCAAGATTTGTATAACTTCGATTCATGGCATTTATTTTGATAATAACAAAAGAATTTATAAAAACTTTGCTCACAGTCATTTCATTAACACAACGCACAGGTACTATTGTTAATAATTTTTTGCAGTTGCGCATTCTCATAGTTTTAAATGCCACACTTGGCACATGTCAGTGTATAACTAATTATGTTTTAGAGCTTAGTACTCCACTAATTTCAATTATTAAATAAATGGGAGAAAGCTAAACGCTTGCATGATAAAATCAACAATTTTCATAGTTGTGTAAAATTAGTTGTAACTTAGAAAATATATAATGAAATTTATTAAAATATAAGACGCACGTCAAGAAATAAAAAAAAACTTCATTCATTGGTAGATCGGCCAAAATCCTTTAATTACGACAAGCAGCCTGCGCGCTTTATCACAACTTCAATTGGCTGCTGACTGATTGGGTTCTATAAAAACTATATTATTTAACTGGTTGCCATTGCCAGGTGCCTCGACACCAGGCGTGCTGACTCTACAGAATTTGCAAAACTCTTTCACTTTTTTGTCACCAGCTCCTGGACTAATAAAACGCCATTTGCTTATTCTATTGCAATGTTTTATATGTTTTATAAAGCATTTACCTTAAACCTCTTTTTTCAAAACACAAATATGGATTAATTTTTTAATCGCATGTAATTTATTCTTTATTTGCAGAAAATTTGTGGTTTTGTAATATTAAAGCTTCCTAAAGTCACGTAATCTCAAGTATGCTGCTTGTACCGTTGTTCTGTTTGATAAGAAAACTCTGGGCTATCACTCCGCCGTGCCAATCGCATCGCAATCAAGTTGAAATGATGTCAAAGTAAGGTTGCTTTATTATGCTATCATATACTAAACCAAATAGCAATAGAACGCTTTTTTTTGTCATTTTAAATTTATTGCGATGTGATCGGTAAAAAGTGTCAACTCTGGTAACAAGGTCGGACATGTGTTGTCTTTAATTTACAATGTTAATTTCAAAAACTTTACCTGACTAAAGATTGCAGGGTTTGTTGTCTAAAACAATGGTTGTGTTTTGGTGGTAAATATTTATATAAATATTTAAAAAACCATTTTCTACTAATACCATAGACTATAATGTGGTTTCTTTAAAGATTGTTTGTTGATTGAGTACTCCAGTGCTTAAAGCTGTTAGGTTAAGTTAAGTTTATAATCATTTACTAAGTTGGCAATAACTGATTCGGGTACTTTTTTACCAACAAGTTTCTTGTAAATAATGAAAAAAATTTGTTTGCCAATAGAGATTAAAAATTTAAATTTTAACTCTTATAGTCCAGACAACTTACTCTCAATTTTAAAACTTGGTTTGGATACTTGTTAAAACCTTAGAATTTCTTTGCCTAGAGTAATTTTGCTGTATTGATATGTTTGTTTTGTCCGTTATTTTTTGCATATTTTTGCCATTTTTTTAATTGATAATAAAGCTACTGTATTAAAAACAATGCTTCTACTATGGCCAGTTTATTCATAATATGACTACCGCTCAACGGTTAATTACAACGGCTTGAGCACACAGTAATTTGCTTTTCTAGTTAATTTTATTAATAATTCTTGATTGCAATAACTTGTAAATTTAAATTGTGTAAACCGTTAATCATCATAAGCAAAACATCTTTTCAAGGCTGCATGCAAATTATTATAAAACTTCTACAAACAAAATTGGTCTGCTACAAGTTTGCTTTGTTCAAAATCAGAGTAAAACAAGAATAAGAATAAATTTACTTTGTTCTACACACCACTAAAACCTCATTGATCTATGTGTAAACAACCCCAAACAAGTCTAGAACTTTAAATCTTAATGTCAATTATGTTGTTATCACACTTCTAAGACCCACTTGGTCTATCTGTATATAATAATGCTAACAATAAAAACTGTTAATATTTAGCTATAATTAGAACAAATAATTCATTTGAAAAAAACCTATTCATCAAAAGTCATATTTGAGCAAAAATTTAAGTTTTTTTATAGTCCCTTGTAGCAAAAACAACGATACACACAAAATCTTACCAATAGCACTATCAATTTCTAGTGGCCATAAAGTTAAATCTATCGGATTTGTTGCTAAGCTGGTAGATAGGTGTTACTGCTTGTTTTTTATTTTGTTAATCTTAGTGTCAGGCAGAAATGTGTGATATCTCTAATGCTGATCAATCTATATTCAGAAATGATATTGTAAGAAGTTTTAAACAAGGCCGAGAAAGGTATAACAGTTAATGAAAAACTACTGAATAACTTGAGATATGCGGATGATACTCTCGTATTTGCAAGCTCCTTAGATGGACTACAACACCAGTTAAATAGCTTAACATCTGCAAGTAAACGATATGGTTTCAAAATAATCGTAATAAAACTAAGTTTATCATTAGCAAAAACATCATTAACCGAGGGAGACTAGTGCTCAATAATGCAGAGATAGAAAAAGTAGAAAAACGTACGTACTTAAAGAATTTGCTAATGAAACCATAAGATCATTCAACAGAAATAAAACACCGGATAAAATAAACCAGAACAGCATACAAAAAAATAAGAACAGTTCTCAAAAATCACATTCTGAACATTAAACTAAAGATAAAGCTAGTTAAATGCTATGTTTTTCCGGTATTCTTGTACGGAGTGGAGTTTTGGATCTTAACAGAGACTTCCATGAATTAACTAAACGCCTTCTAGATGTGAACGTACCAAAAAATCTTTCGAACCTCTTGGATGGATAATGTTACTAGCAAGAAGGTTTTTAAAAGGGTTAAAACAGAGAAAAATGTTATAAAAACAAACAAAAAATGAAAACTGTAGTAGTTGGGGCATATCATGAGACATTCAGAGAAATACGAGTTATTGCAGCTAATACTCAATAGAGGTCTGGAAAAGACCAGAGCAAAAGAGGATTTTATAGCTAAAGAACTTACAAACTGGGTTTGATACATCCGGTAACAGTTAAGCACGCGAAAAAAAGTGCTTTTTCTGCAACAATTTTTTTTTACCAACGTTTAAGGTAAGACAATCACATCAAGAATTTTGCCAAAAATTTAGTAATTTCAATTTTAATTATTGGTTTTAAAGTGCACGCAACATAAAAAAAATATGTAGCGTACTTTTTGTTAGACATTATGTTTTATTAAAAAATATGCAAACCGGTAAGATAACTCATTGATAGAGTACTTGCACGCTAGCAGTCCAGAATTTTAACTTTAAAATATGTCCAAATAAAAACTAGCTTTTTATTGGTTTCGGCAACCTCTTTAAATAAAGTTGTAAGACTTTTGGAACAATGCAAAATAACTATAAAACGCACAAGTATGTTGGAATTCCAACCAAACCGTTAGAAATGGTTTTAATAGTTGTTATTGCTTTGCAAAGATCACATCAAAATATAAATATTTAGATATTGCCACTACTAATGATCAAACCCGGATTAATTAATCATTTTTGGCATATGAGCCTAAAAAGATTTTTAATGCCAATCGGATTACCAGCGTAATATTATACTTGCACTAAACTACTACGCCACAACCACCAATAAAAAAAAACATTAAAGTAAATTATGTTTGTTTTGCAGCAGCCAACAGTAAACAAAATTTGGATTGTAGACTATACCAAATGTCTCAGTGACTATAGATAAAAACAAAGCAAAAAACTAAGATTTTGACCATGACGTTACATGCTACTACTTTTAAAAGTTGACACGTAGCGCAGTGGTCTAGGCTTCTGACTGTTGCATCAAAAGTCGAATTAAATATATTTAAAACAAGTATACGCAACTCCTTAAATTGCTTTATTAGCTTGGAGTTTTACAACTAAGATCAATTTCTAGTCCGGAGTAGATTGATTATCTTTCTAGTAGTTCGGAATCTACTCACAACTGTAGGTCCACCCGTATGTAAGATACCAGCATTATAAACAGAAAATAGCTAGACACCAGTGGCACAAATACGTTTAAAGTAATGCGTATTTAGTGTTTGATCCGTGGACAGGCACTATGTTTATCAGTTATTGCTAATTTTTTAAAGTAAAGCTATTTATATCAGAAACGTCTATAGTATCAAGGAAAAACAATTACTTTACATTTTGCAAATCAGCCAAATATGTGTATCAGTATGGCACTAAAACAAATGTCTCACAGTGAAAAGGTTTAGTAGAATACGTACACAAAAAGGCATTTTTCTTTACTTATTGATCCGTTCTCAAATTGCACGACTACAGCCGCAAAAAGTTCAATAATACAGAAACTATGTTAAAGAAGTTGCTTTTCATTATGTTGCAACTCCCTTTTGCTCAAATCCAAAAAAGTTTCTCAAAATCATCCAGAAAGAAACTTGTAAAGTTTTTCTTTAGCTTGCTAACACTAAGCCGCAATATTTGTTTTAAAGTTTGTTAAAAATGCTTGGAAATATAAGTAAAACTATATATTTTTTTCATGTTTCTTGATATAAAATCAAATGGTGAGACAGTTCTTGTGCAACTCTCAAATAAAACAGACCTATTAACTGTATATTTTAAATTAAAAACTACAGTTTTGTAGTGCTTATAGATAAAATTAATTTTACCTCTATAAGTTTTTTTATTGCAGTTTAAATAATTTAATCTAGGCATACTTTTTGTCTTTTAAAAAAAAAAAATATTATAAAAAGTTTTTGTTTGTTTGTTTAGATTAAAGCTATTGATATGCCATGTAATTTTTTTTAATATCTGACCCCAAACCCTTAACCACCCAAACACCACACCAAGCATTTGCGTTTTGTTCATAATCAGTTAAAATATATTTTCTTGTGACCACCAGTTTATTGTAATTGTTTTTAACTGTTATTTTTATACTGCAAAAGGTTAACTTTGTTTTTCTTCCTTGCAACGGGTAAACTTCCATAACTGCTCTCCGATTGAGTCGGTCTGGTACTTCTTGTTTTCATTGCCTTACTCTTACGGGCTTGCCATTGTTCTTGCATAATTTTCTATTAATTGAATTTGCTAACTCAATTGGTAGTAATATTATTCTAGCAAAAAATTGATAGGTTGTAGTACCAGAATCCTCACCATAACAATACTACATGGTATACCATAACACCAAAATATTATTATATTATAAAAACTCCGCTTACAATCACTTACTTAACTCAATACTCTTATCAGTGTGTATAAAACTTTTCATTTCTATTATACTGTGTCATGCATACAACATTAAGGTCTCACCAGCTTAACAATATGTTGTAGTTGTTGTGCAGTTTCAAAATCTTGGATGTTACATTTAAAATTTCAATGCTAAATACGGTGATAACTTACAACAACAAACTTCAAATGTCAGTGTATAAACAACAATTAGTTACAGCTTCTTAAAACCCTAGTTTTGGAATTGTACCTAGTATGCGTTAAGACTCTCTTGGTCTTCATGTGAACAACTTTAGGCAGCTTTAAAAAACCTTAATGACCTCATAAATGTATTTTATGACTACTTTGTATTTGTATGAATAACCATAGGCACTCTCAAAGATTTTTTTTGTAAATAACAATGTTTATAGTACATTAATTATTATAAACAATGCTAACAAAAGCCATGGTTAATATATAACTGTTTATCTATAAAATGTATTTAATGCAAATAAAAAAGTTTAAATTTTAATTTTTTTAGACAAGCCGAAGTAGATGATGAGTAATTTTATTCACGCAGTATTTGTTTTAATTTTTATGTATTTAAAACACCATATTCTTAAACCTTTAATAAAAAATTAATTGATAATTTATGAGAATTGCCTCTTCAGTTATTTTTTATTACACCCCATGCCGTCATTTTTACTGAAAAACTCATGTCTGCCAATTCAGGATAAGCTTGCACGAGTATAAATCAGTTTTTTATATAGCAATTACATTTTTGAGTGCACCTGTATTGGATGATAAAAAAAGTTTTATTGTTTGTGTTGGTTGTATATTATTTAAATTGCTGGGTATTATATTTTATAATGATAGTTTAGTTTAAACAGAAAATAAATTTAAACGTTTAATAAAATAATTTTTAATTAGGCAAATATTTAAAATAATTAGCAACGTTCGAATAAACTTAAAAAGTAAATTCAATTTATTAATATTTTTATTATAATATCATCTTTTAATGTAATGTAAATATTAAACGTAAACTCCGCTTGCAATGAAATGGAATCGAGTTAAGAATTATTTCAAGTGAAAATTCGCTTCTGTTTTTCTTTCATTTGTTAGACGATAAAAAATAAATCGGTCGTAAATGTTAAAGTAGGTAGCGTTTTATATAAGTATATTTTAAAATATATTGAGATCTGTCTACTTTTTATTTATTTTAAACAAATATTATACTTACTAAATTAAGGAAATATAAGGACTAGTTCATACCTGAAACAAAATAAAAATTATGATTAAAAATATGTTATAATATGTTTTTTATACTTATGTAAAACATGTGTTTGCAGTTAAGAGTGAATTTGTAAATATAGTTATCATAATTTATTTACATATACTGGACATTTTCAAAGATAGTAGTTGTAATCGCGTGACCTGCAGTTGTATGCTACAATAAATAGATCTTTCTTGGATTTAATCCAATTACAACTTGTTCTGTTAATAAATATTATTAAATAGCATTTAATCAATTTTAAGTTATTTAATTTGTCCTGCTAACTTACTAACATATAATGCTTAAAAAACTCAAATCATTTGTATCAGTATTGAATTTCAACACAATTTTTTTAAATTTTTTTATTAACAGCAATTGGCATATAATTTTTAAAACAATTAGTTTTTAAATAATATAAAATCCGCCAAAGTCCGTCACAAGCCTGGGTTAGAAAAAGGGGGGTTGTGAGATGAGGCTAGCAACCTATTCTTTGTAAAATACTAATATTGCTCACAGAACTGCTAGAAGAACTTCAGAAAAACTGATAATAAACGACGACAGTAATGCGAGAAAACGGACAAAAATACAAAACATGTGAGTTTAGAATTGGATCATGGAACATCAAGAGTTAGGATTCGGTACACAAACAAAATTATAGGCAACATAGAAAACATAAATCACATTATAATTTAAGTCACGTTAAAGCACAATAAAAGCAAAATAGATGTAAAAATCATACAAGGTGCGGTAAAAAAACTTGCAGAATTGAAAGTATTTCAGATATCAATTTAATTTTTTTTATCGTATTGTACACATTCTGAACTTTTGTTACAAGTGGTTTTTAAAATTACATCAGACAAACTGCGGCCCTTATAAGCGATACACTAATCCACCCGCTTTTTGAAGTTTTGTTCCACTCTTTCGAGCATATCTACGGGTTTGCTTGGCAAATTTTGTTTTTCAGGTGTTGCAAGGTCCGTGGTTTGTCATTGTAAACAATAGATTTGAGATAACCAGATAAAAAGATGTCATAGGGAGCCAAATCGGGGGAGCGCGCCGGCCACCAAACAGTAGTAGCAAACTGAATTCACAGTAACAGTGTGTTCTTCTTTCTTGAAATAGTAAGGCCCAATGATCGCAAACCTTGACAATGCACACCACACAATAACACGTTCGCAATGAAGGGGTTCCTTATGATGTTCACGGGGATTGGCACTACTCTAATAACGCATGTTTTGTTTGTTTACGCAGCCGGAAAGATGGAAATCGGCCTCATCACTAAAAAACACAAAAGCGTTGTAAGGTAAGTTAAGAAACGCTTCACATGCAGTTTGGAAAAAAGAAAATTACGTTCATTGAGCTCTTGCACCACAGCAAGTTTGTAAAGATGAAACTTGAGTTCGTTGTGAAGAATTTGTCTCACAATGCAAATTCTGGAAGTCCGTTGACTCTTTCGAATGAGACCGTTCCTACCTCTTTCTGACCACGTCTCGTTTATTGACGCTCAATTTAAATCAGCAAGTTTCCCTGCCGCATTTTGTACATGCTCCAGATATATGCGACTTCATTGATACATTCAACAAACGCCAATCCTGAGACAAATCCTTTTATGCAAATTAAAGACTGCAAATGAAACACCAACAACAAACAAAAAAATTATTCTAGAATAACTAAAAACAGAAAGTAACAATAAATAAACACAGAAAGCAATAAGAAAACAAAAGTACTCAACAATAACCAAATCCAACTACAAGCCATGGTTCTGCACATAAATAAAAAACGGACAGCAACAAAACACAAACCATACCAAGAATACAAGCTAATTAAATTTAAAAAAAATGACAAAATTTTATAGAAATAAGAAACAAAATAAATACAAAAGAAAATAATAGTTGATAGATGTTATAGATTAGTTTTGAGTATCTGTAATCTATGCGACATTTTCTCATATCTTTTATGATGGCTTTTAAAGCTTTATAAAAATCCACAAATGGAAGAACCAGTAATCTATTGTACTATTATACAATTTTGTTTTTACTAGAATATTGATGCTTTGTAGATGGTCGGTTACAAATCCTAAGCAAAAGTGTCAAAAATATTATGTGTCATAATTTAGATTTTTTTGTGATTCATTATGAACGTATCAACCAAAAATACCAAATGTATGGTAATCAGCAAAATTCTAACAAGAAGCAAACTATAAACAAAAAAGATCATAAAGCAAATTATGGAGAAAAAAAAACAAGTAAATTTTAAAAACTAAAGTTTATCTGTTTTGTTACCCTTAGAAAAGCATTCGACAAAATAAAAGTCAGTAAAGTATTTAAATAGCATAGAGATAGAGTAAATATATAATATTAAATGCTGTTTTCACTGCAAGAAGTTTTGATTGAGATTAAATCATGTCAATTTTTTGCAGCAAAAATTCTGTACCGCCCTTGCCAATGCCCAAATCCTAAGGAAACTATACGTACAACTCCAGTAGCTAGAAAACCCCTTCAAAGATACTAACTCAAAACTCAACTGACTAAAACATTGTTTAAAAAAGCAAAACTGAGTGGGCACTTGCCTGAGGAATATCAATAAGAGAATGATGGCAGTGTATGAAGAAAATAACCCATCCATCCTATATTCAAGTCAAATATTAGAGTAGGAAATCCATTCATAATAACCTAAAATGTAGAAGACCTCTAGAAGCACGAACTGACAAAATCATCAACAAAGTTGAAGTTTAGGAATATCAAAAACAAGTGTTTTTAAAATTCTACATAAAGATTGTAAATGTGTTAAGTTTGCATGATGGATTCTCAAGCAATTGCAAACAAGTAGATTAAACTAGATTGTGAATAAAAAATTTACATATTTCTTGTCTTTGCAAACGTTTGTAGTCATCCAATTCCTTAATTTTTTACATTTAAGTGGGTGAGTGTGTCACTCCAAATCATGATTAAAAGTGATTAGTTTGAACTAAAGTGTCCCATTCACCTGCGCAAGTATTTGTTATCAAGAAATTGGACATTTTTTGTCTCTGGAAACGTCAGTAGTTATTAAGTAGAAAATGAAGAAGGTGATATTTAATTCATGCATCACTAACACATGATTATAAATAAGTAGTTTGAACTGAAGTGTCCAACCTTTTGCTCAAGTAATTGTCATTAAAAAATTAGATGTTAGTAGTCATTTTTTGACCGGTGCTGAGTATTTCCGTGATGCAGTGGCTAAAACCTGAAAACTTTCTCCCAGTGCAGTGTCTGTAACTTTGTTATTTTTTTTTATAGCAATTTTTAAAATAGCTTAAGGATTCTTATTTTATCTTAAATTGCGTTTAAATAAAATACCGTTATTTTTACACCGGTGACGCAAAGGTGTAATAAATATGCCGTGCCGGTTTTAAAAGACCGGTTCAACAGTAGGCAAAAGACAAGCATATTTGGCGCGTAAAATCTGTTAGAATGTAACAATAAAACTGATATAACTGATAAAAAATTCTACAACTTATTGAAAACAATAATTTGTGTGTTATTGATGAAATAAATATAAACGATGCCTCTTATAACTGTATCCATAATGAAATCGCATGTTCCTCAACTAGCTTTTTACTAACTGATGACGTTGGTTCTAAGATAGACTATGATTTGGACGATTTGTTAAAAAATAAAAATTTAGTCCCTTTGTCATCACATTCTAACAACGATAATAATTTTTTTGATAATGACAATAATATATACATGGATTTTGCAATAAATACCAAAATTTTTATGTTTTTAATTTTTTTTATTTTTATTTTTTCATTTTAAAGTAGATTGTAAACTTAAACTATTAGCAAGTAAAATTCAAAATAAATTTGTCAAAATTATAAAATTGTAAAATTATACAATTAAAAACACAATTATTTAATTACCGATCTTTTAAGCCCAGTAACGCACAAGAGCAAAGAACCCAAAAAAACCTGTAACGCACACAGGCAAGTTATGAATTTTTGTCGCCGCAGTCAACCTGTTAAGTTGCAGGAATTTTTTGACTAGCATTAACACTTTGGCGGGTGGAACACAAGTAGTTTAAACTAAAATGTCATATTCAACTGACCAAGTGTTAATAATAAAAAAAATCATGATTTATCGTCCCTGCAAAAGTCAATAACTATTAAGTCGTAGGAGAAAGTGATATTTAATTTCTTGATTACTTAGAGCAGTTTGGTGAGACACTCCAAATTTTAGTGACAAGCAAGTAGTTTATTTTGGGGTCCCACCCGCCTGCCCAAGTGTTAGTTATGCAAAAATTGGATATTTTTCGTCACACCAAACGTCAGCAGTTAGTCAAGAGTTTGAACTGGAGTGTTCCATCTACCTGCCCAAGTGTTTATTATCAAAAAAATGATTTTTTTTGTCACTGAATGGTGATATTCAATTCCTTTATCACTAACACTTGAGTGAGTGAGCAGGACACTCTAAATTATGATTACAGACGTATAATAATTTACCCGCTCACCCAGTGTTTGTTATAAAAAGATTGAACATGTTTTGCCTCTGCAAACATCAGTAGTCATTAAGTCGCAAAAGGAGAAGATAATATCAAATTTTTTGATCACTAACATTTTAGACATTCTAAACCACAATTACAAATAAAGAGTTTAATTTTATTTTAATTTTAATGTTTTTGTTATCAAAAAATTAATTCTCATCTTTGTAAATGTCAGTATACATTAAGTACAGAAGAAGAAAGTAGTATATAGGTTTTAAAAATTAAGAAATTCTTGATTTTTAAAACCCCAAGTTTGGGGGGGGTGGGACACTCCAAACCATAACTACAAGCAAATAATTTGAATTGTAGTGTTCCACCCATCTGCCCAAGTATTAAATGTCAAAAAATTAGATCTTTCTCATCTCTGCAAACGTCAGTAGTCATTAAGTTGCAGTAGAAGATAATGATATCTAATTTCCTGATTACAAACTCTTGGGTGGGTAGGTAGGACACTCTAAACCACATATACAAACAAAAAATTTGAACTACCTTTCCGCCCAAGTGATTGCTATCAAGAGATCGCTTTTGCAAACGTCAGTAGTCATTAAATAGCAACATTTTGATTCAAATTTTGTTACACATGTTGCCAAAAGTTTCTTAATTATTTTCCAAAATAAAATAATTTTTCAAAAATTCTAAACATGTATTTTGAATTTCCAAAATTAATTTTGTTTTTTTTATAAAAATTGCAATTGTAGCTACAATTTTCAAAATGATGATACAAATTTTGTTGTGCATAATGTCAATAAGTTCTTTAATCAATTTCCAAAATTAAATAATTTACTCAAATGATCAAAGACAAGGCGGAGAGCAAGATGAAGTGAAGAAGACCAAAAATGACCTAAAAAACATCTTCACCAATCTGCGCCAGAAGTTTACGCAAGAAATTGAGAAGAGCAAAACCACAATCAACGCTTCAATAAAAGCATTTTTATGCAAAACAGATTTCTTAAAACTCCCTTCTATCTACGCCACCAAACGCAACCGGCACACACCTCCCGCAAAAAATCAGCCAAGTCTACAAACAATTTTGTAGACTCTGAAGAAAAAGAAATAAAGACAAATCGACTCCCACTACAAAGGTGGCATAGTGCAAACTCAGCTTATCGTTCAAGGGTTTAATCAATCATACACAACAAGCATGAAAAGGAATAAAAAAAAATAAGACGTTGTCCGCTAGAAAAGACAAAAAAGAAAATAATTTCAAAACCGTGTAAACCGCATAGGAGACATCTGCATGACAAAATGAGCAAAACTAAATCGCTTAAATACTAAACAACCAACAAAACAGCAAAAAAACGATGAATTAGTTTGTGAACACCAACATCACAAAAGACCACTCAGCAGAAAAGAAACAGGACCTGGTCTTATACAAAAAAATAGTACTATTTAAGCTGTTTAACGTAATAATTTTTTTTCAAACTACGATTGTTTTATTTATATTTTTTTCTACGTTTATTTATGGACATTTTTAAACTTTATTTTATTATCAATATATATTTAAATTAAAATATTAAATAATATTTTCTGTTCAAGTGGCCAACATGTATTTTACCAAAAAGGTTGCTCTAATTATAAAACAGTTGAATATAAAATGAACATAAAAGTAAATTTAATTTCCGCTATGTGGATTTATTCATTATTTTTTTAATTAAATTGATGTCAATAGCGAAATATTTTTCATGTCAAAACTTTAAATAATTTTATTGGTATAAATAACATAAAAATTGATATGAGTGATTTATTAATTAAAATTCCGTAACTTAATTAATTAACAGTTATACAAAATATTGAATGTTACATTTTGTTTGCTATATTTTTTTATAATTTAAAAATCTGATCGTATAAAACACTTAATAATACAGATTTAAATTTAATACAGAGTTATTTTAAAAATTTAACTTCACCGAACGTTATTGCTGAAATAAATAATCTAGATTTCAATTTGTATTATCATTTCTTTTGAATACATACTAAAGAACTGAAATTAAATTCAATAAAACAAAATGAATAAAACCTCTCTATATTTTAAAACAACTCCCAGGGCAAGCTATACAAGGTATACATTTCTTTTATATTCACATAAACATAAAAAATAACGAATAAAAATTTATTTCACTTTTCCGTTTTCCAATGTTGCATGAGATGTATAATTTGCAACGATCAAACATATATTTTTTATATGTGTATTCAGACTAGTCGGAATTTTTATAAATACATACCCCTGGAAAGCGTGCGCCGAATAACCAACAATCGAAATTGATGGCTATCGAAAAAATCAAATCATGATATTATAGACATAAATATATTCATAGAATTTCCCCATATTTTCCATTGTAATATTCACGTCGAGGTAAGGATTAAACGGAAGATAGCAAAAGGACGCGTGACGCAATATATAAAACCGTGAACTGGAAGGGTGCCATTGCTCTTTTTGTCATATATATAACCTAGAGATCTGATATAACTGAGAAAAATTGAAGGGAATATATGAAAAAAATCTTTAAAGGTGAACGTGGATAGAATGTTTCCTCATTCGATCTTCCAACTGCATAATTAGGAATTTGTTTGTAAATAAACTTCGCAATTGGGTTTACCTTTCGTAAACAATTTCAAACAAGACGGATAAACTGAATTACATTTTAAACGATTTACGTGCCGCTATTTTCCAACTACTATTACAATTCGTGTCTTTGTAAATTGTCTATTTCACGCGTTTATGTAGAATGTAATATTGGAAAGACACGCCTAAATTTTCTACGTTATTCTACAGTGACACGTTTTCAATATTACATTACCGTTTATATTTGTTTCGAGATAGTCCTTAATGATTTTATATTATAATCGGAATATAATACTTTAAAACAGTATTATATTTCCCGGCGCATGCACCAATAATAATTAGTATATACAATATTCTTTGAAATAATTATTTAGTTTTTAGAATTTTATTATAAAAATTATTATTATTATTTTTTATATTAAATCAATTATTTAAATTAGATTTCGTTTTTTTTCCAATTTTACATAAAAAAACAAAAGTTAGATTGTCTTTATTTTAATACACTAGAAAATACAAAAGATATTAAATTTGATAAATCAAATATTAAAGATAAATATAAAGTATAAAAAAACTGACAAAAAAGAATTAGTGTTGGTGACTGATAGATTTTAATGTTAAAGTATAAATATTTGATGATTTGATTAAAAAATGATAATGAGTTAGTATACTATAAATTATTTGTTAATACACAATTTGTAAAAACACTTGTCAGTCAAGCAAATATATTTATATATATATATATGCAAATCAATGAATAGTAGATTAGTCTACAAATTATTTCTGGCCAAAATTTTAGAAACTCCTGAATTCACAAAATTAGTAATCTTACATACTCTATACGACATGGACAAACATATTGCCAGACTTTCAACAAATAAATAAGTCTAGATGCGGTAAAATCTACAACGCCATCTTTTTTTATAATAAGCTACCTCATCGCATTAGAATGTTGTCTCTAAAAGCCAATGTTTTTTATTCTTTAGATGAGTTTTTAAATTTTAAATTTAAATTTTATTTTCTTATTGTTTTGTTATTATACATATTATATTTTATCTTTTATTTTATATTGCTATACATTATATTTTTGTTCTTTGTAAATGCAGAACTGCATATTAACATTATTAAATGGCACCTTTTAGATATAGATAATCTCTATGCAAAATGCGGCTAAATATATGTCTCAAAATATATTCAAAATTTTGTTTTAACTGTTACAATTATTTAAATAACAAATTATGCTTAAAAGTAACAGTTTTTGTTGCATAAATTTTTTTTAAAAACAGTGAACAACTCTGTCCAGTAGTGTCAGGTTTTACTAATTAAACACCTCACCTTTATCTTTTTTCCATTAAGATGATTCGTTTAGCACTCACTGCGCATTAGTCCTATTGTGCATACCTCTGGTTGTTACTTGTCTACTTTCTTCGATAAAGTCCAAAAACATTTAAGGATTGTATTGAGCTTATTTTTAGTTTACTTGTATTAAAAATAAACTTACGTTTTTCATTGTAAGCCTTGTACTCGTTCAGCAAATGTAGCAGAGTATTTTCTTCCTCCAAACATTTGCGGCATAAGATATCGTTTTGGATTCTCATTCTATGCATGTGTTTATTCAAGCCGCAGTGTCCAGTAAACTGTAAACTTTTGCAGTTTTGTTTGATTTATTTGCAATACCATAGTTTGGGCAGTGAATAATGGTCTTGTTAGAAATAACTTAGTGTGCTTTATTCCTTAATAATTTTACCACAAGTTGCTGTGTTCCGGTTCTACGGATTATTTGTTTATCTTGAAAAGAAGTTTTAGTTCAATAAACGTGTTTGTAGATCCTTTTCTAACAAGGTTTGCCTTAAGATTTTTTCTATGACTTAATTCTTTGATGTACCTTGGCTGTTAGATACAACAGTTATCGGTTTGTTAGCCTGTACTCTAAATTAAGTAATGTTCCTAGCGCACCATTAAATGGCAGCTAGTTCCGCTTAAAAAGCTTGTTTTTCCAAGAACAACGTAACTGGCGTTCTTTGTTTTTGCCTTTATATATACCAGCTCCGGTGCTATTGCGGTTTTTAGTCCCATCTGTGTTCAAGATGGTTCTCTTCATGTTTTCCGGGTAATTTTTGCTTATACACTCTTCTTGAGACAATATTATTATATCAAACAATTTTTGTATGCAATAATCTATCATAAAATCATCTCATCGTTAGTGTCTCTTCTTCAAGTAATACTGTGGCGAAACAATAATCTCAGGGTTTTGGACAGCGGTTCTACCAACTCCGGGAAATAAATTACAGCATGTTAATGGAATCCTTTATTAATTATCATTAATGGAATATGCATCATGGGACTCGCACATGTCCATAAACAATATAAAAACTACAAATAAAACAAACACATGTTATTTTTAACCTTACCACCATGTAAATGTAAAAATGATTGTATGAATATTTAAACAAATAATAAAATAAATCTAATTAGATAATGTAACGTTTATATTTAACTCACCTACGCAGGTAATGACATAAATTGAGTTAATTTATGTAAAAGCCCAGAAAGCGGCAGAATTATTGTTACAGGCACATGTGTTCTGGATGAAGATCAGCAGTAAAAGAACCAGGAAGGATAAATTCTTTATGATCTTATCAAAAGAATTTGACCTGACCTGATAGGTAAGTATAAATTTATTATATGAGAGTATTATTTTAAATAAAAACGTACATGGGGTGGCCTAACTTGTCACAATACATTTGTTTTCCCGGTCTGTGAATCCAGAGATATTATGCAATAATGGTAATGATATCAGTGTTTTTATGGCAGCCGTAGAGGTCGCTTCTTTGCTTCCGTTGTTAGCAGACATAGTAACCTTTGTACGTTATCTAGTTTGGTTGTCATACTTATAAAGGTATTGTTTTTACCTTATACCGTATTCCGTATGTGATGATGGTTTTAGTCACTATAATCTATAACCATTTGGTCATAAAGTGTTAATCCCCTTGTTTGTCCAGCCATTACTTTGGTTGTAATAAGCACTTGGATTGGTTTTGTAGTCACATTTTATTTTTTTTTTTATCATGCAAATGTGCCTCCATATAATTTTAACTTATTTAACTTTTCGGTTTTTCATTGTCTTGTAAAAAATCGTTTGCCATTTTGGTTGTTTTCATTGATAATCCCTCTTTCTAGCACTAATTTTCAACAGTGTTTAACGCTTTCTGCATCATGTTAGATAGATAGATTAGTTTCTTCATTATTTTCGTTTATTAGGACGGTTGAAGTCAGCGGCATAGCCTAAGGCAAAAACGCTTATGTTATATAGTTATATAGTAGAAGAGATAACACATCGTCTTTGGGGCACCAGCCCGCAATTTTAACGTTTGCAGTCTTACTATATAATGAGATTGTTGCAGTACAGTTTTTAAGCATAGAGTTTACAATTGCTATTACTCTGTCTGCTGTATGTAGCAATAGATTCAAAAGAAGTCTTGTCAAAGGCCCCTTTAATGTCTAGATGGGCTTCTAAAACAATGTTTTGCGATGTATGGGTTTTCACATCTGCTAACTGGCTGATGTATGACCAGTTTGCAAAATTTTCTTGATTGGTATACAAATTGATATTGATGTAAAAGCAAAACCTTTAATGCTTGTCCCGTACATACCTATTAACTAATTTTCTAAAAGTTTTAGCTTAAAGAGTGTTAGACTGACTTAGTAAGAGCATGGGTGAGTTGCTCTTACTTTGGTATAAATACTACCTTAACTACTCGTTTGCAACTTGCTATATGTGTAAGTGTTAATCTTATTTTAAGGATTTCAGAGAGAAGCTTTCTTAAATTGTCCAGCTTATTTGGTAGGATACATTTTTTCAGCTCTTGCTAACTTGAATAGTTTAAATGTGCCTCTGCCCAGTCCCTTTTGTTTGACTTAGCAAGATTTTTTTGATTAGAGATTTCTGCCTCTGTCTAGTAGAGTTAGGAAAGTGCAGTAAGTAACAGTTCATATAAGATCCAATGAGTTGTTGATTTATTAAATAAAAAAATATGTAATGACTAACAAAAATTGAAATTATTTCAGTATAAAAAGTGTTTCAAAACATGTGTCGGAAAATAAAAAGTGGGATTTCTTGGCTAATTACAAAAAAAAGTTTTTATTAACATGGTTCCGCAATCGCACTATTTTCGAGATACAAGGTGTAAACAAAATTTATTTTTTTATTTTTTGTCAATATCTCAGGAACGAAAAAAAAAGTCACAAAACTTTTATTTTACAAAACTGAGCAATAACATAAAAAACAAGAAAAATCATAAAAATTGTTGAAAATAACCTCCTCCTACGGTAACGCAAGCTTCCAACCTACGTCTTAGTGACTGACGTACCCGTTCAAAAATGCCTGGAGTGTTTCGTATCGTATTGCAGAATGCAGTAATGCAATTTCTTAGTTTTTTATCAGTATTAACTGATGTAGTGTAAACTAAACTCTATTAGTTACCCCAGAAAAAAAAATCTAAAAATTTAAATCTAGAGACTAAGGAGACCAAGCCTGTGGGCCTCCTCAACCTATCCAACGGTTTCTATACTGTTCATTTAAGAATTGACGCGCAACTAAACTAAAATGTGAAGGATCGTGCATGAACCCCATTTCGTTTTTTTTTATATGTATATAATATAAACTGTAATATTTTATCTTTCATTTTGTTTTTTCTTTCCACTTGCTGCGCTACAGAGTCTCCATATGAATCGCTGTAGAACTTTGTATTCGGGGTAATTGAACCTCTAAAAGTCCTGACAGTTCCTTTTCAAGAAAATTACAATGTGATTGACTATTTAGCCTAAACGGCAAAAATATGGACCTATTAAATGGTCTCTTACAACACCTGCCCAAACATTAACGGAAAATGATTGCAAATAATGGCTTTCCATTTTGGCATGTAGATTTTCGTCGGCTCATACATGATTATTATGGAAGTTCATAATCGCATTGCGAGAAAAATTTGCTTTGTCCGTAAATAAAACTTGTTCTAAGATTCGAGGATGTTGCGCAATTTTTTCTTGAAACCATTAACACATAGCCAATTTTTGCGGAAAATCCGCTGGTAAAAGGGCTTGTACTCGCTGTATATGATAAAGATATAACATCTGGCTTTTTATTATCCTCCACACTGTAACGTGACTAAGATTTAGGTTTAAAGCTATTTTTCTAGTGCTAGTTGTTGGATCGTCTTTAATTTCTTGAAGAACATCATCATCAATTTGCGGAGGTAACAGGCAAAGTTTCCTATTTTCTGCAGCTCTTTTATGTACACTTCCAGTTTGATGTAGACGTTTGTGAATACGAATGAATGTTTTTTTCCTGTCGGTTTGGAAACCTTTCTTGATAAATTCGACAAGTTTTTGCTGCATTTCCATTGGCAATGCTATAAACAAAATGCTTATTGCACATCTCGCTATCATTGTAATTATTCATTTTGCTATCACCACGCAAGCAAAATACTAAGAATGGGCTAACTAATTGGGTAATAATGATAATATATTCCCGCAATATTGACTCTTTTTGAAAACTGGTTTTTTAACAACTAAACGACAATTGTCAATAACTTAAATGCATAAAACAAATGCATGAACGCTGACGACTAGATCAAAAACAAATGTTTTTACCAACAACAAAACATGTTGCTACTTTTTTTTATGTTTTCCATCATAAAATGCCGTTTTTCTTTGACCAGGAGTACCTTTTTTGTGTAGAAAATATTATTGGTTCACAGTGTGCTTTCAGAATGCCAATTTCTCAAGTGTCATAAAAATTAGATTCATAAAAACCTCACACAACCCTAAAATCTCCTTCAATAGCACATGAAAAAAATTGAATAAACGCTTAAAAAGTAACTTATATTAATGCTAAGATGTGTACAAAAGCTGAGTTTTTTTATCTCAAACGGTTTCTAAAATATCGTCAAAAAATAAAAAATATTTTTTTTTTACCTTGTATCTTGTTAACGGTGCGTTTGCGGAACTATGATAATGGGATTTTTTTTCCTATAATTAGCCAACCAATGCCACCCTTTATTTTCCGACACATGTTTTAAAACACCTTGTATTAAAAGCAAACAACATTAGTATAGAATAAAACTTTTTTAAGTTATGCAATTTTTAAATTTTTTTGATAAAACTACTAATAATTAGTAGACTAGTTTAGAGTTAATTCAAAATTTAACAAAACAAAAATAGTAGGAACCGTAAAACAAAATTTAAAAAAGTTGCTTAAATAGTAGATAAAGAAAGACAAAATAATAAGCAAGAATAAGAATGTCGTTGTAATGTTAGAGTAGAAGATTACAAAGATTTGTTAATGCTTTTCACAAAATACAGTGATAAAATAGTTGAAGTACATAGCAGAAATGACGCTAGACTTAAACCAAACGTATAAACAAAATGCACTAAAACTCATTATTAGACCAAGCACTGTCAATACAAAAATAATAACAGCAACTCGAGTATCACAAGTTTCAACAAAAATTTATGTTTGCAAATTTTGAATTACGTTAAGACAAGAAATATAGACAAACCACTAGTTAATAATTACTATTTTACAATCAGATTGTAAGACCTGTTTTTAGCAAAACAAATTCAAATTCAAATTCAATTTATTTAACATGCTAATACAATACAGTTTGCACAAGTCAGGTACATGGTAGGTATAATAATAAAAGTATACAAAATTAATATGTAGATCAGCCTAAATTCTCATTACAATAAAAATATAAAAACATTACTACTGTAAAAGAAATAAGAAAGACTATACAAAACACTTAAAAAAAAATATTTAAAAAACAATAAACTATTACTAAATATAAATAAATAGAAAAACTATACAATACTTTTTAAAAAAAGTCTACAAAGTCATTAATTAAAAAATCTTCAAAACAAAAAATTTGCCTTACTAATTAAATATTTTTTGATTTCCTCTTTAAAATATTTTGTCTCAAAAGTTTTGATACGTTGAGGTAAAACGTAAAATTGCCCTTCTCTGCAGTGCAAATATTTTATTTCTAATAGCTAAATGACACCAAACAACCAGTCCATAAGGTAAGTGTGAATGAAAAAAAGGCATAATAAGCAGCCAAAAGTACATTTTTGGAAACTCCTTGACAAATTTTTAAGCAAAAATATATTTTTAGCAAGTTTTCCGGCTAACTTATCACCATGTGTTTGCCATTGTAGCACTGGATCAATATACACTCCTAAAAACTTAGCAAATGGTGCAGTGCTTACATTTTGATGTTCTCTTAAAGTAGGAAGAAGCTTTATTGTTTTTTTTGGTTCAAGCATAGTCTATTGTCATTATACCAACCAAACGCTTTAAGTTGTGTATATTCTCCCATTCCAATAAATCCGCCAGTGAGTTGTTTTCATTTGACATTGTGGTATCATCAGCAAATAATACTACCTTTGTGTTCTCTAATGCAATTGGAAAATCATTAATGAATATTAAAAATAGCAGTGGTCCAAGAATAGAACCCTGTGGAACACCATACTCCATTAAAAGTTCACCGAAAATTTGATCATTGAAAGATACTACTTGTTTTCTATTACTAAGGTATGATAATATAAATCTACATGAATTTGGTAAAAAATTGTAGCAATACAATTTTCTTAGGAGTATTGTATGTGACACACAGTCGAACGCTTTTGTTAGATCCAGGAAAAATTATAAAGCATACTTATTACTCTGAAATGCATCAAGTGCATTTTCAACAAATTCATTAATTGCAGCAGTTATTGATTTTCCCTTTCTAAATCCAAACTGAGCACTAGTGAAAAGTTCAATTTCTTTAAAATATTTTGTTACTTGAGTATTTAATAACGATTCTACTATCTTTGAAATTATAGGTAATAAAGAAATGGGCCTGTAGTTGTTTAAGAAAATCACTATGGTGAATAGGCAATAAAAAAAAACATAGCAAGTTTTGTCAAGATGCCAAAGATGCTCAAAAACCCGTTAACATAAAAAAAATTAAATTGTATTCTAGTTTTTACATTTAGTTTAATTTGAATATTCGTTACAAACTAGAATATATGTTTTGTTCAATATATATATTAAATGAAAATTCTGCTTATATAATTTCACGCCGTTCTAATTACATTACAATATAAAAAACATGTAAAATACTTATTTTACATACACGCCGTCAAATCTATAATTCTGTAACACACCATAAAAGAAACTGACCTTAGTCTTTTAAGAATAAAATCCTAATAAAAATTTCAATACTAAACAGTCACCAGAATAAGCAACTACATGTATTGCACCAACAGCCTCTAGAATATGGTGTACAAGCAAATACAATGTAAGCAGTCATTAGTGTGAAACAGATAAACCAAAGAATTGGTCAACAACATTGGTTAACTTAAACGCAACAGGAAAGAACAACATTAATATCCTAGTAAATCATATTAAGCATGTTTAAACTTTGCCATTGCCGGTCCCAAGCCCGGATGAGAAAAAAGAAGGGAAGCAGCAACAACCTTGTTAAAAAACCTGAGTTGAACTAGCTATGGTTGACAGCACCCTCTAAGGGCTCCTGTCCTGAGTTATAAAAGAATATCAGTCAACGGTCTTAGAAGCAGAAAAAAGACAGATATAGTCCCAATGATCCAACAAGCGGAAAAACCACAGGAGTAAACTGAGCTCTGTAGCCTAGAAATACGATCAATCTAAAGGAAAATATACTCTAAATAAAAATTCTAAGTCTTCCAAGATTAAGGTTAAAAAAAAATCATGTTACCAAGCCTTAGAACAATAATAATAATAACGAAAAACGACAATAAAAACAGCAACAAAAATAGACATTAAATATTAGAACCTGGAACAAACAAGCAATTAGGGATATAGCAGAAAATGTAGCAAAACTACTAGAGAATATGAAAGTGGCTATAGCAGTGCTAACAGAAACTAAGAGAAAGAGACAAGAAAACGATTACCTAGGTCAATATATTTATATATATATATATATAGTGGAGTTCCTAAAGATAAGTATGCAAAAAACACGTTTCAATACTTGAAGAAAACTCTCAAAAAGTTTATATATAATTGGCAAACGATCAACGAGCGTATAGTTACACTAAATATTAAATATCATGAAGACGTAAACGCCATGAAAAAGAACGAGTATAGTGAATTTGTTAGCAAAATCTTGAATAAGATCAGAAACAACAAAAAAATTATTATTGTAAAAAACTTAAATGCACAAACAAGAAAAGCCACAAATAACCCAATTGTTGGACATTTTGTAAAAGATACTAAATAAACAATAACGGGCAAAACATAATAAATCTTACGCCACTGAAATATGATAGTTACAGTTTCTACTATCTAAGTAGTGTTCATTTATATCAGAAACGACTAAAAGCACTATTATTAGAAGATGTTAAATTTCAATCATCTATAAACATATACAGAGTTCATTATAAAAGTAATGCGCATTTTTTATAAAAAATAGACGTGTCTGCTACACCTGGAAGGCACTCAAGAACTCTTTGGTAGAAATGTCTTAATCTTAATAACTTTGTATCATGCTTTTGGATGTTTTCTACGGACTTCCAATGCTTTTTTTCAGTTTTTTCTTCAGTCGGGAAAGCAAAAAAGTCGCACGGAGTCAAATCGAGACTGTAAGGGAGCTGGGGGACCACCGAGGTTTTGCTTTGGCCAGGAAGTTGGTATCAATTACGGCATTTTGACGGGGTCATAGTCATGGTGGAGCTTAACCGTGTCTTTGATGTCAGTCAGCGCGCGATCCGGCGTTTTAATATTTTGAGCTCCTTGAAGTAAAAGGTTGAGTTGACAGTTTCTCTTTGCTACACAAACTTAAAATGGACAATTCCTTAGACGTCAAAGAAGATAATGAACAACGTTTTTATGCAAAACTTGCTCATTTTCGCTTTCTTGGGGCGGAAAAAATAATTTTGTGTGTCAAGTGCTGCTATACTCGTATTCAAACATTCAGAATTTGTCTGTGGTAACAACAAAGTTAAGAAAATCCGGCTCATTTGAAATCAATTCCAATAGTTCTTGACAGCGCAAAATTGCGCCGTATTGCAAAGTCAAAAAACACACTTTACGCGGAAAGACGTCATTCCGCTCAGAAGAGTCGGAGCAAGTTAGCGACCGACTGCGTTGGAAGGAAAGTGTCTCCATCTCATTTCCCGACCGGTTTTACCGAGCTGGGATCGATAGTCGGGTCACAATAAAATCATGCGCATTATTTTCATAATGGAAATTTCTTATCTTATATTATCTTATCTTATAGACGCTGTATAAACACATAACAAGCTATCTGTTATCTGCAGTTAGAGAAAAAATGTCCTACACTTAAAAAAAAAACAAAATAGTGAAATAAAGAACGTTAAAATTTTAAAGAACTTAAGCAAAAACTATACCATAAATGGCTTCAATCAAAATCAAAACAAGATAAAATTATATACAAACGTGCTTTGGCAAATTTTAAACAGACCATAATCACAAAAAGGAACAACAGCTGAAACAAAAATGTCAAAAACAGAACTCTCATTTAGAAAAAAAAAAACAAAAAACATTCGGTTCATCAAGAATATGAAACCAGATAAAAACAACAAAGTCCAAATTAATATCATTAAACCTGACAAGTAGACAACACATTATAAATAAATCGACAACATGGTGTAAGATACGTGTTCCAAACTATTAAAATACGATACTAAGAAGTTATATGCCCAAAAAACTAAAATGATTCAAAAATGTCTCAATGGTGACCAAATTCTTGAAGGCTGAAAAACAGCGTGGATCACACCACTCCGCAAAAAAGGCAATAAAGAAAACTACAATAATTATCGAGAAAAATCAAGCACATTTAACCGAGTAGGTTCAAAGCTGGTAGATCGACGATAAATAATATGTTCTGCCTAAGCCAATTGATAGAAAATCGCGTTGCTTCAAATAGAGAAGTACACATTTTAATGATTGAAGCCGGTTGGTTATGATTAAATAATAAATAAATCTTATAAAAAATTTAACTTTTATATGCCAAACTACATTATTTCCCGATAATTGTAATATAGTAAACCTACTAATCGTTTATCTCAGTTAAGCATATAACAATTTACCAGTGAGCAAACTATGGAAAGTGCTAGACAATAGCAGCATTAACGTAAATGATATTAGAACCCTAAAGAAGTTATATACACACAAAAAAATGAATTGATCAAATTTTACTTAGATCTTGTTTGTTAGTTTTTGCGCTTAAAGCACCATTTAGGCTTAATCAATCGGAACCAATTTTTAAAATGTTACTTTTCTTGGTATTTGAATTTAATTCCGCCCAGTTCTCATACAAATTTGACAAAAAACATTTAAAGCCCCACCCTAATGTGTATACGTAGTATAGCCAAATAACTCGAGTTGGAAAACAGTGATAAATAAAAACATGTAAAAAGTTATCAGAGATAGAAGTAACAAAAAAAAAAAGTTTATTAGAGCCTTAAATTTAATTTCTTGGCAGCCAAAAATATAGCAAAACACAAAAATGCTCATGTATAAGAGTTTACTGAAGAGCAACCTCTGTTACTCCTGCAAGGTGTAGCCTATCACAAAAGTAATGGAAAACAAACTACTAACGGTAGAAATAAATTTCCTAAGAAGATCGACGGGCTTAGCAGAGTGAAAAACACAAAAATTAGAAGAAAAATAAAATCTGGAAAACAATAATAGATGACATACAAACAAGTTAACTAAAAACATAGAAAATGCCATAAAGAAAA
This sequence comes from Tachinus rufipes, assembly GCA_963932245.1. Lineage (NCBI taxonomy): Eukaryota > Metazoa > Arthropoda > Insecta > Coleoptera > Staphylinidae > Tachinus > Tachinus rufipes. The sequence continues at coordinate 112,471,632 of OZ010741.1, read as the reverse complement.
TGAAAATAATGAACATAAAGATTATAAGAATACATTAGTATGAAGTAAGAATTATTGTAGAAAATGCCATTGCAAGTTTTGTGGCTAATATTGTTTGTCTTTCTGAAACAGTAATGCTACTACAAATATATAATAGCTCAGGCTCAATTAATACAATTTAAAAATATGTTTTAACATACTACTGCAAATACTAAAAAAACTGCCTAAACAAACTATTACAATAATAATGGGAGATTTTAATGCAAAAAAGTGAGCAAAGAAAAAAGTGATAAACATATTGGCTCACACCATCTAAATCAGAGCTTCTTAAATTCTTTTCAACACATTATGAGTTTTTGGGCGACCACAAATAAATATAGTAACAATACCCAATACAATATTTAGATATTCATTATTTAACTATAAAATAATACAAATTTAAACTACACACACAAACAATACTGTGTGGATTGCCTAAATATGACAAACTTTAATACAATTTCTTCTTGTAACCTCTGCTACGTCATAATTCATGATTATAAAATAATAAATACATTACTAGATAAACCAAAACTAGTAATGTATTTGTAAGAATAACCTTGTTATAAAAAACATAAACTTGTTTTATTATTTTATATAAACTTTGTTTTGTTTATATAGTTAAATTATAAATCGTCTTTTTTAACAGAGCTATTATAATAAAAAAAAATTATGTTGCTTTGCTTAGCTGGCAAAGCAACATAATTTTTTTTAATTCTTTTTTTTCATATAGTTTAAATATAGTAAACCAAATTTTATATTTCTTTGTAAAATATATGTATATAGGCAATGAATGAGATGAGCAAACAAATACACCAAAATTAATTAAAAATTACTTTTAAATAACAATACCTATTTAATCCAAAAATAGAATAATCATTAACAATATTTTAACTGAATTAGGTAAAACTTATTGATTATTCCGTTTGATGTACATCAAAACACATATGCAAATATTTGAATATTTAAATTGTTTAAATTAATACTTCACTAATCTTCTATTCCCCTTGCTATCAATTTCCCATTACTTCTAAATAATATATCAATAGCACATTCCAATAGCAATTACGTTTCGTAACACTAATACTCACAGTGCGTACCAAAATCGGATTGAAATTTCAAAGGCTTCAACCCCACAGCTACTGTTAATAAATTAACTTCAGTTTTGAAGGCGTCGTGCCGCGGTTGCGGTAGGAATATTGCAGGTTTAGTCCGCGGTTGCGGTACAAATTACAGTCGGCATATGTATATTAATGCAAAATCACTATAAAATTGCGGGCCATGCATGTCGTATCATTATATAAAGCGTTGTAAATTCACCTTAAATGCCCTACCATTTATACGCCAAACCTGTCATACTTGTATTTAAGTATTATTACTGGCCGAGATTTATTTCTGTTGTTTGGCAAATAAATGATGCATTCTACTGACGGTTTAATTGGTGTAGTTTGGTTGGAATTAGTAACGTTGGTTGATAACGTTGCAATTTTTAGTTCTATATCATTTAATTTGCTTTTGTCTTCAATTTTACTTTGTAACTTTTAAATTTATTAAATCGGACAATGGGTTAAGTGACCTTTAGTTGGATAACTTTCAAGTACTTTGCAAAAGTCCGCTTTATATTTAATTATATTGATTTATCAAAGAAATTAATAATGAAATTATATAGTAGAATAAAAGTATTATTTAGAAAGTTTTAAAGTTTACAGACTATTGGCTCAAAAGTAATTCCATTAAAGTGTTTTTCAGAATACAATCGTATTCGATTAATTGTGCAGAAAAATGACAAATATCATGTTTTGATAATGTTATTTATTTAAATAAAAAAATTTAAGTAAAAATAACGGTTTTAATAAAATAAATATTTTTTTGGTAAAGCCATTAATGTTAATAACCAGAAAATATATGAGCGGACGGTAAACATTTTAGTATAAACAAAATTAAATTAATAAAAGCGCGGTCTATATGTATTCTTTACTCTTAGAAATTATTTTATAATTTGTTTTTAATTATTGTGTTGTTAAATTCTTGTTTGTTCATTATATCGCTGCGTGTATCTCCGGAAAAAAAATTAGAAAATCAACCAAAGTATTGCTTTACATCAATTTTTTTATTAATATATATGTTGAATAAATCATTATTATTATTTATAGACTACTTACAAATAAATGTTGCTTTGAATTAATGAGGGAACTGATTCAAACCTTTTTGATTAGTAGTACAAGTCTATTGTGAATTGTTACTTATTTTGCCATCAAAACACGCATTCATTTAAACGATTTAAGTTGTTAGTAGTGTAATTTCTGCAAATTTCTTTAATCTCCATATAAAAGTTATTTAAGTCTATCATACTACATGCTTAATAGGTGTGAGTCAACGCCTGAATTACAGTTTAGTTTATGCAATAAGAATGATAATTTTTGTTTGTAGCGAAAATGCTCTGTTTACGGGAACCGACTAAGCCGTGAGATCAATGAGGTGCACATTTTGCTTTTTTTTTGTTGATTTTGAACATAATGCATGATTATAAGTATAATATTGTAATGTTCTATTTTTTAAATTATTTTTTTTAAGTTGTTGTAACAAACAGCTCTGTCTTCCAACTACCACACCGTGCAACCACATCATTATTAACTAATTGCATATTAATTTAATTGCCGTTCCATGATAATTATTGTCAGCTGCTGTTTTATGCGGCCGCATTGTCTCTCCTTATAAAAAAAAAATGTTTCTTAGCTTATGCGCACGTTAAATGCATCAAACTGACTGGATTTATATTTAACCTAAACATAATTATAAGTTACTACATAACAAACCAATAAAGCATTTCTTTCTAGCATAACACCAAAATCTTCATTATAATACCAATACATAATATACCATAATACTGTTTGCCTAATTAACCCCACCATCATACAACATTAAAAATTATATAGCGTTATCTTAACCATTTTATTCAGTTTTTTTTAACTGCAAGACCTAAAACGCCCATGAACAGCATGTTTTTAATGGCTCATACTTAAAAAGCCTTATTGCCAAACAATGCCAAAACAAAATTATTTTACCAGGCAACCTTAAGGCTTCAAATGGTAGTGTATAAATTACAATCTATTGCAGTCATGTATTTTAAAAATATAAACAATAAATTATTATGCTCTCAACCAATTTGTTGACAGTCTATGCAATTGCATTTAGTCAAGCATGTACGCAAGGACAATTTAAAAAAAAACTTAAAAAATATTATAGATTGATGTACATCATAAAACATTGAAGATTTGAAGATATGAAATATTAATTTTTGTAAAGACAAAAAAATTTTAAGCAACATTGAAAAACTTTGTGGGGTCTATAGTCTATAGTCAACATTGCAAAAAATAAAAAAGATATTGCTAGAAAACTTGCTACAAAATGGAAAAATTTTGCGTAACTAGGAGTTCTTTGGGGTGACATAATTTAAAACGGTTGGGTTTTTTTTAAATCATTATGCGCCATTAGAAAACTTTGTATATCTTTTAATTGCTTTTAGAGAGTCTTGGTTATTGATAGATGATATGAATTTCAAAAAAACATCAGATCTCAAAAATGTAAAAAAAATGAGAAACTTAAGGAAAAGCACAGAGAGATATTAAAGACGTTTAAAGTTAAAAAAAAAAAAAATCCAAGAAAATATGGCAACTCTTTAAGGTCCAGCAAGACAACTTATTTACACAACAAGACCTTAAATGACATCGGGATGATTTGGGGACAACAAAAAACATTAGAAAATACTGAAAACTTTAAGAGATATTGTCAAATAAATTTGAAAAACCTAAAAATTATTTTTTAAAACAATCAAGTATAAAAAAATCTACAAACTATGCGTTACTAATAGTTATTTGGCACAATAAATGTCAACACCTACAAAAATTAAAAATGAACATAGATTGTGGAACAGCAAACTATAATAAACCTTTGCTTTGTTTTGCTTAGTACATCTTGTAAAAACTATTTGCATAGCCTTGGTAATATTAAATTAATTTTTAATTGTTGCAAAAAAACTGTCAAAATTTATTGCAGCATACACAGCACTTTAACCATAAACGGGTTTGTTACGTGTTGTTTTGTACGGCAAATGCAAAATGTGGGGGTTGCTAGTTTTCAATCGGACGCCTTCCCAGGTGGTGGATAGGGGACCGTCTTCTAGATATAGCTGCTACCGGAAAAATAAAATACCCGGGACAAACCAAAACTAGCACTGCAGCGTAGCGTCTGTCTTAGATTAAGCAGCTACAAGCAAACACCAACAATGTCTGAGCCAAAATGAGCGGCTGTCAATACCCGCCCGGCAAGTGTGGCGTTTTAATGCCAGATCCTTCCAGCATTCAATATGTCAAATACAAAACATATACTACCCCAAGTAAATAAATTAGATTCACAATCTCACAATGACTTACCAGTTTGCCTCACGGATTCTGGGGTAGACACAAATTCAATTACATCACCTATACAAAAAACTAACGATAATAGACAAAGCCAACAAAAAAAGCAACAGAATTGCAACTTATAACATCAGAACTATGTGTCTAGACTATCATCTTGAGTGTTTAGAAGAAGATCTCAAACACATTCAATGGGATATACTAGGATTGTGCAAAACAAGACTACCCGGTGAGAAAACAAACCTTACTAAAATCTGAACATATGTTATACCAAAATAACACCAAAACAAATTCACACAACGGAGGAGTAGCCATTAAGATCACAAAAACTTGAAACATTACCTTAAAACTAAACAAAAAGTATAACTTTTAAGTAATACATTGTTACTTACCAACTAATACATCAGAGAACAAAGAAGCGGAACAACTAAATGAAGACATTACGACTGCTAGAAGATCCGAAAACGCAAGATACTGCACAATTATTGGAAATTTTAACGAGAAAATAAGCAAAAAAACAGAGGATTGTATAAATATAGGTAGTTTCGGACTAATAAAGAGAAACGACAAAGAAGTAATGCTGATAGACTATCTTCAGAATGAAAACCTCTACTGTATGAATTTTTTTTTTCAAAAAGCTAATACAAAAAAAGTAAACATGGAGAAGTCTTAAAGGAAATATTAAAAACGAAATTGATTATATTCTCATAAAAAAAAATGTACAGACGTTTCGGTTCTAAACAATTTTGATACAGGTAGTGACCATAGAATGGTTAAAGCAACTTTCCAAATTAACACCCAAATCGAACGCAACAAACTAGCACGAAAACGCAGTTACGCAACAATAGAAAAAAAAAAAGAGAAATAAAAGAATAAGTATCAGGAGAAACTTAACATAAAATTAACAACTACGTCATTAGACATATGGAAATAAATACCTTATCACAGAAAATTACAAAAAACATCCAAACAACTACAAACAGATATGCATGAGATCAAGACAGAAAATATTTAAGCTTAAACTGGACACGATCAAGCTAACAGAAAAACAAAGAAATATGAACAAAGAATTAAATGAATACAATCAACTAAACAAAACCATCCGCAAAAAAATTCAAAAAGACCTACGAGCACATAATACCAAATTAATTCAAAACACTTTAGAAATTAACAAAAATATGAGGGTATTACGATCAAAGCTGGAATAATTGTAAACAGCAAAAGCAAAATCAAAAGTGTGGTTCACAGTTTTTATCAAGACCAGGGGGTCGATTCTGATCTCCGATGACTTTTGTCACCGGTGGCTTTTCTCACAAAAATGACGTATTTTAATAAAATGTGACAAAATTCTGGTGAGTTTTGCCACTGGTGACAAAAATCGGTGACTTAAAACATGCATTATTTAAAAGTGACAGATCGCGTGAGTTTTCTTTAAATAATGATTTTAGTTCAATTATAAACAATTTATAGATAATTACATCATTTTTATTAAGAATAGCAAGCGATATTTGAAGTAAAAAGCTTATAGAATAATTTAATTACCTTTTATGTTGTTAATTTTAGTAATATTGAGCCGACTTTGGCCGCCGGTGACATTTCTCACCGATGGTTTTTCTCATCAAAATTACGTCACTTCCAGAGCATGCTATTTTAATATTTGTGAGTTTTGTCACAGAATGAGTAAAAGCGTATAAAAACCGGTGGCTTTAAACAGGCACAATTAATACGGTGACTTTTATGACAGTTCGCGTGAGTTTATCTGTCATTATTAAATTATAATAAAATTCTAATAAATATTGTGATATACTTAATTCTTTCAATAACCATTTATTTAAAATTGTGTGAACAATATACTTAAATTAGTTGGCTCGCATATTGACGACACATACCGCATTATTATAGTATGAATGTATTTCGATGCATTTGCGGAATATATGATGCGTGCGTCTAGTGTGCCGCGGTCGTCTGCTTGTTCATTATTCAATAAATTAATATATAATATTATTTTATGTTAATAATATTATAATAAGTATTAACTAAACTGCTCAAGCAAATTAAATAAAACTAATAAGACTTTAGTCGAGTAAATTTTGATTATATATTTATAAATTTTATTTTTAATATGCAAACAATAACATAAAGTACAATTATAAAACAAATATATACATACTTTCGTTACACTTAATCGGAACATACATAATAAAAATTAATTAATACTTAAAAAGACAAGCAATTTAATTAATTTATTATGTTACTTATTGAGATAAGCAAATCTAACGTATAATGATATACTGATTGGTAGTTTATTATTAAATAATAATATATTAACATCAAAGATGAAAACGGAAATGTCTTAGAAAACGGATTATTATAGGATCATAATAAATATAAACATAATAGAATTCAATCCTATAAAACAAATTAAAACACCAGTAAGCTATCACAGAAATTTTAACAGTGCCAGCAATTTTGTAGTAAATTTATAAATCTTCTTAGTTCTTACGACTGTAGTACTACAACAATCAATAACGACCTTAAATAAAAATGTCAATTATTTTTTGAACACATTAATTTTTTGTTAGAAGCAGAGTTTCCTTTAAAGAATTTACCTATATAAACAAGTCTAATCAATGGATCACAATGGGAATAAAAAGATTTACATATATTACGGAGATCTGGCTTCAAAAAGAACAAACTGCTTTATAATTGTTATAAATCCATCTATAAATAATTCTTAGTTTTGCCAAAAAAAAATGCGTTTTAACCGAAAATTAAGAGAGTCTAATATATGAATAAAACCGCCTGGACTATCATAAATGACGTTGTTGCGTCCAACAAACCCAACAGTGTTGTTAGTTTAAGTATTAACAACAAAACTAAAAGAAATTCAGAAAATATTGCCAACCATTTCAATAACTACATTAACACTATAACTGAGACTATAGCAGTAAATAGCAAACCTACCGACGGAAGTAATATTGATCTCAGTACTAAGTCAATTTTCTTTTATCCAGTGACACAAGATGTATGTGATAGAGTACAAAAACTTAAAAATACGAACTCCCCAGGGTCAGATGGAATTAGCAGTAAATTACTTAAAAGTATATTGACATTACTTCTAGACCATTTTACTTCTATCGTGAATAAATTCCTTAATAAGGTATCTTTCGAACATTTTAAATTAGCAAAGATAGTTCCCGTGTTTAAAAAGGGAGATGAAACTAACAGCAAACATTATCGCTCTATATCAATTTTGAGCACTTTTGCTAAAGTGTAAGAGAGTATTGTGGCTTTCAAAATAACAATTTTTTTTTATCAATGTAGTCTTTTTAATAATATGTAATATGGATTTAGGAAAAGTAAATCGACCTTAGATGCCATCTTAAAATATTTGGAATATCTTTATAGTGATCCTGATGATAGGAAAAAATGTTTTTGGTATATTTTCGGATTAAACTAAAGCTTTTGATCTTAATATCAAATATTACTAAATAAATTATTTAGGTACGGGATAAGAAGCACTGCATTTAATTGGATTAGAACGTATTTATAAAAAAGAACTCACTATGTAAACATTGATAATGTAAGCTCTAATAAACTGTAAATGAGCCAAAAATACAGCAAGGTTTTGTGTTAGGTCCTCTTTTATTTATTACATATGTAATGATGTACACTTAAAGAAAGGCGTAGCATTTGCAGACAATACCACTATTTTTGTATTAGCAAAACACATAGATGATGCTCTATTAAAATAAAATAAAGTAATATCAAATTTATACTTTTAATATAAAATAAATTATTTAGTTGTAAATCCAAAAAAGTCTACGTTTATAAGATTTCACGCAAATAGTTCAAACTTTGACCGTTCCAATTTGACACAATGTGAAAATAATTCAATAAAACAAGTCACCTATACAAACATTGGGGGTAGCTGGAATAAGAACATCGACTATTTATTAAAGAAACTAGGGTCCAGCGCCGTAGTTATGGCCCCGCAGACCCCGCGGTGTGGGGGGTGCCGATACGTTTTCGGGGCCCCCAATCCTACAAAAGGGCCCTGCCACGGTTTATCAAAACTTGAGGGGGGGGGCGTAAGAAAAACTATAAAATACACGCTATTTATAGTTCCAGGGGGACCTTTTTCAATATTTTGCGAGGGGGCTACAAATCCTATCTACGCCACTGCTAGGGTCTCTCTGTTATGTTGCTACAAACCTAAAAAATATTGTGGATTTTAATATTCTCAAGTTATTCTACTATGCGCACTTTGCTTGGGGTAATTCTAGTAAGGTTGAAAAAAAATATTGCAAAAGCAAATAGTTTGAACAATTACAAAGGAAGATTGGGACAAACAATGCAGAGCATTATTTTAGAGCAAAAAAATAATGACTGAGTAATGTGTATATATTTTTCGAACACTGTTATATGTTAAATTTGTCAAATTTTAAAACAGTCCGACATAACAGAAAAGCATATAAGACAAGATATGAACACCATACGTTAAAAGAGTTATATAGTATTATTAAACAGAGCCTATTACAAAAAGAATACTTTAATGATAACTCTTTCGAATTGTAAATAATGCTAGTGAAAATGATATATATTCATTCAATTTATGTTTATTGTAATTATATAAGTTTTAACGCAAATTATTTTAAATTTTTTATGTTTATTGATGTAATATATTATGCGAATCGACTTGTCTTATATCATTGCATGATCTTTAGATTAATAAAGTATTATTATTTGTTATTAAATATAGAACAATTTGTACATAACAAATAATACAACTTTTTTATAAATCTTTAGATTCCGTCATAAATTATATTAATTTATACTTTTAATTATTTCAATGCAACATTGATTGTTTGAAAATATATTTTCAAATAATCAATTGTGCATTGAAATAATTAAAAATGTAAATTAATATGATTTATGACGGAATCTAAAGATTTATAAAAAAGTTGTATTAATTGCTATGAACAAATTGTTCTATATTCAATAATAATTAATAATACATTATTAATGTAAAGATCATGCAATGATATAAGAAAAGTTAATTCACATAATATAATATTACATCAATAAACATAAAAAAATTAAAATAATTTGTTAAAACTTATATAATTACAATAAACATAAATTGAATGAATATACATCATTATCACTAGCATTATTTACAATTGGAAGGAGTTATCATTAAAGTATTGTTTTTGTAATAAGCTCTTTTTAATAATAACTTTTTTAACTTATGTTCATGTCTTGTGTTATATGCTTTTCTATTGTGTCTGACTGTTTTAAAATTTGACAAATTGTTTTAACATATACCGGTGTTCGAAAAATATATACACAATACCCAGTCATTATTTTTTTGCTCTGAAATAATGGTCTGCAATGTTTGTCCCAATCCTACTTTGTATTTGTTTTTGCAATTTAATTTTTTTTTTAACCTTACTCGAATTACTCCAAGCAACTATACAGTACGATATGTAAGACTCAACGTGCGCATAGTAGAATAACTTAAGAATATTAAAATCCACAATATTTTTTAGCTTTGTAGTAACATAACAGAGAGACCCTAAGTTTTTTAATAAATAGTCGATGTGCTTATTCCAGCTACTCCCCAATGTTTGCATAGGTGTCTTGTTTTATTGAAGGATTTTTTGGGTTTACAACTAAATTATTTATTTTATATCTAAAGTATAAATTTGATATTACTTTATTTTATTTTAATACAGCATCATCTATTTGTTTTGCTAATACAAAAATAGTGGTACCGTCTGCAAATGCTACGCCTTTCTCTAAGTGTACATCATTACATATGTAATAAATAAAAGAAGACCTAACACAAAATTTTGTTGTAGTTTTGGCTCATTTACAGTTTATTAGAGCTTACATTATCAATGTTTACATAGTGAGTTCATTTTTATAAATACATTCTAATCCAATTAAACGCAGTGCCTTTTATCCAGTACCTAATAGTTTATTTAGTAAAAAGCTTAAGTTAAATGCAAAAATGTACCAAAAACATTTTTTTCCTATCATAGAGATCACTATAAAAATATTCCAAATATTTTAAGATGGCATCTAAGGTCGATTTACCTTCCCTAAATCTATATTAGATATTATTAAAAAAAATACACTGATCAAAAAAATTTGTTATTTTAAAAGCCACAATGCTCTCTAACACCTGCTGCTTCTAACAAAAATGTGTTTAGAAAAGAATTGACATTTTAATTTAAAGTCGTTATTGACTGTTGCAGTACTACAGTCGTAAGAAAATTTATAAATTTTGTACTATTGCTGGAACTGTTAAAATTTCTGTGATAGCTTACCGGTGTTTTAATTTATTTTATAAGATTGAATTCTATTATATTTATTATGTTCTTATAATAATCCGTCATAAGACATTTCCTATAATATTTCCTGCACTTTACTAAGACAAATGTTATCTACACAATTTTAAAGCCGCGTTGGTTTGTCTATATTTGGCTCTATGTCATACGATAACTGCAAATCTATTAGATTCGTTTTCATCTTTGATGTAAATATATTATTATTTAATAATAAACTACCAATAAGTATATCATTATACGTTACATTTGCTTATCTCAATAAGTAACATAATAAATTAATTAAATTGCTTGTCTTTTTAGTAAGTATTAATTAATTTTAATTATGTATGTTCCGATTAAGTGTAACAAAACTATGTAAATATTTGTTTTATAATTGTACTTTAGTTAATAATGTTATTGTTTGCATATTAAAAATAAAATTTATAAAAAAAAATTATTTTACAAATTTATCATATATCAATCTGCCTAAATCCAAACATATATAATCAAAATTTACTCGACTAAAGTCTTATTAGTCTTATTTAATTTGCTTGAGCAGTTTAGTTAATGCTTACCATAATTTTATTAACATAAAATAATCTTATATATTAATTAAGTGAATAATGAACAAGCAGAAGACCGCCGCACACTAGACGCACGCATCATAATATATTCCTCAAATGCATCGAAGTACATTAATACTAGAATAATGCGGTATGTGTCGTCAATATGCGAGCCAACTAATTTATGTATATTGTTCACACAATTTTAAATAAATGATTATTGAAAGAATACTAAATTCTTTCAATAATCACAATATTTATTAGAATTTTATTCAATTTTATTAATGACAGATAAACTCACACGAACTGTCATAAAAGTCACCGTATTAATTGTGCCTGTTTAAAGTCACCGGTTTTTATACGCTTTTACTCATTCTGTGACAAAACTCACAAATATTAAAATAGCATGCTCTGGAAGTGACGTAATTTTGATGAGAAAAACCATCGGTGAGAAAAGTCACCGGCGGTCAAAGTCGACCTATTAATAATGAATTTAACATCATAAAAGGTAATTAAATTATTCTATAAGCTTGTTACTGCAAATATTGCTTGCTTTTCTTAATAATAATGATGTAATAATCTATAAATTGTTTATAAATCAACTAAAATCATTATTAAAAGAAAACTCACGCGAACTGTCACTTTTAAATTATGCGTGTTAAAAGTCACCGATTTTTGTCACCAGTGGCAAAACTCATCAGAATTTTGTCACATTTCATTAAAATACGTCATTTTTGTGAGAAAACCCACCGGTGACAAAAGTCATCGGAGATCAGAATCGACCCCCTGTACAGTTCAATAACACCAAAACCATAAAACCAGAAACAAATGATTATGAACGTGGGCTCTAAAAATAAGCCTGATATATATATATATATATATATATATATATATATATAAAGCAGAAATAAGATTAGCGCTTAGCCAAATGAAGAATAGGAAATCACCTGGTAAAAATCAAGTATCAACTGAAATAATCAAAATAGGTAGAGATGTATTAGAAGAAGCAATCAGAATACTTCTAAATAAATGCCTACACCAAGAAAAAATTCCCAAAGCAGAACGCAAAAGTTATTTTGCTCTTTAAGAAAAGCGATATTGCTAATATGGAAAACTATCGACCAATAAGTCTCCTGTCGCATCTTTACAAACTTCTGACAAAGATAATTACAAATCGTCTGACAAAGAAATTCGACTTTTACCAACCAGTCGAACAGACAAGTTTCCAAAAAGATTTTGGCACAACAAACCACAACCTAATAGAATAAAGTGCTAAATATAATATACCCCTTTATATGGCATTCATAGACTTTCACTAAGCATTTGACTTGATAGAAACATGGGTATTCCTAACAGCAATGGATACAGCCAGAATTAATACAAGATAATCTAACTTCATAAAATACATTTATGAAAATGCAACACTAGAGGTTTCAATTGACGAGGTTTTAGTAACAGATCGAATCCCAACTACCAGAGCCGTTTGTCAAAGTGATACTATCTTACCCAAATTATTTACTTTGGCCCTAGATGATGTATTTAAAAGGTTGCACTAGGAAGCAAGAGATATAAACGTAGACGGCGTATACCTTAACCATCTACGCTTTGCCGATCTCAATAAACTAGAACGTATGATGACAGAACTTCATGAACTCAACGGGTAGGATTAAAAATAAATTTAAACAAGACCAAGATCATGAGTAGGGACGACTTGCATATCACAATAGGCAACCACAAGTTTGACACTGTAGAAGAGTACGTGTACCTAGGCCACTCAATTAAATTGGGAAAAGAAAATCAAACGTCTGAGATAACCAGAAGAGTGCGACTGAGCTGGGCGGCGTACGTGAAAAAGTGCAGAAAACCTCAGAACAACACAAAAAGCCATAGACAAGTCCATTCTTAAAATCAGCATACGAGATAAAATACGCAATATAGAAATAAGGAAGAAGACAATGATAAAAGACAAAATTGAGCGCGTAACTAAACTTAAGTGAGAATGGGTGGGATATGTGGCACGGCAAGACACCAGAAAATGGATAATACGTCTAGAAAAAATGGCAGCCACGACTAACAAAACGGAGCATTGGAAGACCCCAAAAGAGATGGCTTGACGACATTAAACAGTCTGTGGGCCAAAACTGGCATCAACTTGCCCTAGATAGGGACATATGGAAATATTTGGAAAAGGCTTATGTCCTGCAGTGGACAAACAAAGGCTGAGAAGAAAAGGAAAAAAAAAAGAATGCAAAATCGTACTAAACTAAAAAGTTGTGTTAATTTAGTCAGGATTTAGCTTGCAACACAAGAAAATTTTGCATATTTATTGTCAGTCATTAAAAACTTCTTTTGTATAATAAAATTTTTTTAGCATCTATGACAACATTGTTAAATATTTAAACTAAAAACTGCTAGTGCTACTGCGGTTTTTAATAAACACGTTATTCAAGTAGTAGTAGACTCGGCAACACCTTATACTAGGCAGTTTTGAAAGTAATTATCAATTTGGTTACTACCAGATATTTAAAAGTTACTTTGTTGCACGGGGTTTTACCTGTATATAAAATTCTATCTAATCTCTATTTTTTATGTTATTTACAAAACACTATTAGTCATATTTTTATTTATTCAATATTTAAAAAATTTATAGTTTTGAAACTGTTGTTTAATTACAAATATCTGTTAAAGCAATAAAGCTACAAAGTCTTGACACACACACACAACTTTTGGCACCTGGTACTTCGGCATGGTTGGCACCAGTTTTGCTGCTGTATTTTTTTTATAGTATTGCTGTATTTGGTCTGTATAAAATTAATTGATTTTTAATACTCAGTTAAAATGTTTCTTTTTGTAATCTAGTTAAAATTATTTTATTTTTTAAATAACTTTTTGCTTATTCACCTTCTGCCGTTGATTTTTTTAAAATATATATTTTCTAAAAAATTGCGATTGAAAGCATAAGAATCTTTTCTACTACTACTACTACTACTGACTTAATTGAAGTTTTTGTTTTATTACTAAAACCATTGGTCGTTAAGATGCTTCCAACTCTTAAAAACCATTTTACTGTTGTTTTATCTCTTCTTATACAGACCTTACTTTAACCGTACCTAACTTAACCCAACCTTAAGACCTGGTTACACAGTGCGAGCTAGCATGCAAGCCGTCCTAATCAGTTACTGCAGTGCAGCTACTCACATTATCACGAGTTACTGTCATGTGCAAGTCAGTACCTCAGCATCCGAGTTACAGTAACAATTTTTATTTTTACTTGCCTCTCGCAGTAGCTGTCCACTGTCCAGGCCATCACACTATGAGCACACTTGCCAGCTGCAAGTTGTGTTTTCTGTTTCAATTGTTAACACAGCAGACCTTAAGTCATTTATCATTCTCATTTGGATCCAAAATTATTTGGTTTAGTTTGTATATAAAAAGTAATTAAAAAAAAGATAATTTAGTGATTAACTTGCTTTGGTATGGCTTAATAAAAACTTTTAAGCACCGCGGTAATTCAAAAGTCTCCTAATAAAACGTTGATCCCATCATTTACCTTGCAAAAAAATGTTTTATGAGAAATTTTTAGATTAGTTAGTCAAGTCTATTTGAAAGACATGAGAAACAGCATGGGACTTGATTTATTTTTGTTAAAACAAAAAATAGCGTTTCTCTGGCATGACAAAACTAAGTTAAGTTAAAATGACTAATACATTACAAACAAAAACTTTAATCGCCTGCCTAGTAGTTAAAAGTAAAATACCATTTTCCAATTCAAATAGGCACACTTATCTAAACAAAAAAAAAAACAAATTGCAATACTAACAAGTAGTTATCTGTAAAATAAAATACTTACAAAGTCTTCAAAGTTTGAACCTAGATCAAATTTAATCAATACAAAAAACAAAAAAAACAAAATATTATACAGAACTAAACAAAAACAATCCACAACTTAAAAAATAAAAACTTTAAAATCTATTTCTATTTCTCAAATTAATTACACAAAAATAAGTATTGTTGTAATTTTATTTTGTTCTTACTGCAATCTTAAAGATCTTAATAAATATTTGCAAACAAAACCAAAGCAAGGTTAAAATGACATACAAGTAATTGCACAACTTTATAATAAATAAAAAAAACATATTAACAAACTTACAACATAAATACTTCTTCAGTAAACAATCATTTAAAAAGCAGCACAATCTCACCCTGCCTGAAAAACCACTAATTAGAACCAATAAAAAAAATTGTCGTCTTTTAAAATTTCTACTAGTCGCCTAACTCGTCTTTTGTAGAAAACAAGTATTTTAAATAAACAGAACAATAACCAAAGAATTAATCTAAGTTTGACATAGTCAAAATCTAGAACATTAACAAAAACTACTAAAAAAATATTTAAAAAACCGACAAACTACTAAAATATATAATATAAAAAAAATTTAAAATATTTCAATTTTTTATCACAACCAAACAAGATGTACCAGAAGCTGTCACAATCAACAGCTATCTATCAGGAAGAATTTGCAAAACTTTAACAACTCTTGTTTGTAGAAGGAACAACAAATGTTTAGTGCTAAACGTTGGCAATTGTAGTAAAACAATAAAATTTTGAAATAACCTAGCATCATAACAAAAATTACACTACATTAACTGACATCACACTTTTTCAAAATAAACCTTAAAAAATTCTATAAGAAAAATTTGTCATTTTCAGAAATTCTATTGAAGCAAAAATACTAAAACGAAAAATGTTTAATATCTGTGCGGTACATGCAAACTCAGTTATTTCTTTTGTTTTTGCCAACGCGGTGCGGTATCTTTATTTTTTTTTAATTTTCTGTTAAAACCTAAACATTTTGTGTGTATCAACGTTTAATTTGTTTTTACACAACTAACAGTAAGTCTGCTCTGATATCAGTAAATAAATGAACTAAATGATAGTAAACTAATTAAAACTTAAAAAGATGATGTATGCTGAACCAATAATAGTTATAAAAATATAAATAAAATTATATATAGTACTAAAATAAAATATAGTTAAAACAACAAGATACAATAAAATAGTACTAATCATTCAACATTTACAAAAGAAAAAAAACTTTTAAAATTAAAGTCATAATAATCCTTGAAAGACAGACACCTTACCTTATAGAAACATTTGAAATAAACTTTTGTGAAGAGTTTTATATGTGCGTTATGCACGTAAAATTAAAAAGTACATAAAATCAAGAAATTAAAAGTACTGTATAATTTTATGTGAATACAAAGTAATTTAGAAAAATGTTTACTAATTACAATTGCATAACAAACAACTGGTTTAAATTTAAAAATATTGATCAGTTTTTACTATTTACTGCTCTCGTACATAAAAACAAAATTGAATGTGGATGGTAAATAAAGTTAATAAACCTACTAGAAGTCAAATGTCCAACTAGTGCACTTGCACTGAATATATTTATTGAAAACATTAACACCTTTAAAGGAATTAGCATGTTTGCATGTTAGCAGCGGTGTTGATTCCGTTAGTAACCTGTGACTATTCACCCAACCCCATCCGGCATATCTCGTAACTATTTCCGTTTAATCTTCCAATTTCACTTGCAAAATATACAGGCGGTATTTAAAAATAAAATAATCCACCGCGCTTGAATTTATTATACTCCGGGATAGTCTTTATTTAATTATGAAATATACATGTTTTGTATAAATAAACATTGATGTACTATTTCATTTATTGAATTACAGTATATTTTGGGTTTTAATTAAATACTGCTTTAATTTGACATGTAGTGTATGTGGTAATAATAAAGTGTTATATTTGTCCCATTAAATATGTAATATATCATATCGTGGGACGTGTCTGGCATATACTGCACTTATTGCATAATGGAATAATAATATATCATTTTCGTAGCAACATAAATCCAAGTAGAATGAAAACATAAGCCGAATTCTTTTTCCTAAAAACTAATTATTCATTATTGATGTTACCTGCTACGTGTATGTTATTCGGTTAAATTTTTTGCCAGTTTGTTTCTACGAGATAAAATCATTATTGATGGATTGATTTTTTTCTCTTTTTCTATTGTGTATATCGGATTAGATAGTAGAATGAACGGAATGAATTGGACATTGACAGGCCGTCCTTTCACAGGACTCTCCAGGATTAACCCAAGTCCTGCGATTTATTGAATCCTTGCCAGGCCAGAAAATAGACATGTTTATGTTTCAGAGAACCAAACTGCCAATTTCCTTGTTTTCTTTTTTTTTGTGCCCTTTCCCGCTTCCAGCTAATTGTGAATTGTGGGAGATAAAAATCGTGCAGCAAAATCGATTAATTTATTTGCTTCTCTATCCTAACCCGTTTATTTTACTTAGGGTAAATATGCTTCTGCATATTTGCGTATAAAGTATTGCCCCTTTGTTGGTTCTAATCTTTCCTTTCCCTTTTTATTATTTATTATCGGGGTGACCTCTTTATGGCCTCGTTTTATCATGCTAAGTGAAAAACCTCAGAACTTATGACAAGTTTCAGTCACTTTTCATAAGCTAAATATTTAAGTAAAAGTCTGTGTTGGCCTGAAATTACTTTGCATAACCACGACGTTTTACAAACTGCCGAAAACTTTTTCCCTTTCTCCGTGTAGAGACGAGTGTGAATGTGACGTTTCCAAATTTCCAGGCAAACTTTCCGTCGTCGTTTTATCACATCTATGTATATACATTTCCTTTTTATTAAATTGCTATATAAAATTTGTATCCTTTTTTGCGCCGGTTATCCGTTGAAATGTAAATGGAAACGTAAACGAATTTTCTTACCTCGACAAAAAAAATCTGCATTTTATGTTAGGCATTGCATTTTTCCCACCGATATCTCAGGCTATATAATTTCCCACAAGTCATGGAAATGGGGCTATAAAATTGCGCGCGGATCCATATACGTGTATTGTTTTAAGCAATGAATTATTTCTTTTCGAATAGACGATTATTGAGTAGGAAATATTGGAGACCTTTACGAGACATCAAAATAAGAATAGCGGTCTTACTATTTTATTTTTGATGTCCTTTTGTGAGTTGTCTCTTTGTGAAATTTTACATTTCAAACGAGAATTAGAAAGAAAATAAAAAGATATGCACCAGACACAAATGCAGTCTCTAATAATATAAATAAAGGACATTGAACTCCATATATTAAAACTATATAAATGACAAAAAATAATAAATAAAAATTTTGTATTTTGTTCATTTAAATAATATCACAATATAAACAATATATTCAGTGTCATGAAAAGAGTTTTTTAAAGTGAATTTATTTGTAATTTATTTAAAAGACAATTTTAGCATGTATTTTAAAGCTCGGAAGAAGACAGTCGCGCTGTTGAAACGATAGCTTATAAATAATTATGCTATAAACTACTAGTAGTTTTATTAATAATTATCCAATCTCCAAAACAACTAATTTTTTAATATCAATAAAAAAAGGATATAACGACAAAACAAACAAAAAAACATTTAAATAATAAATTTATAAAAAGTTTTTTATTTTTTCTCTCTATGCTTTCTACGCTCTCATCGCATGAATTTTAATTTACCAAGTGTAGTAAAAATTTATTATTCAAATTGTTGTAATAATAAATTATGTAAATGATTAATTTTATAAAGTACTGTTTTCAATAGTAGTTGCGTGATGAAGTAGAAACTAACCATTTAGCTAATTGATCAGATAATGATAACAAGTTATTATTAGCTAAAAATGCTGGACTCAAAAATCAAACCTATTTTACAATACAACATACACTAACATACAACTATTTAAATAGAAAATAGTCTATAAAACTTATAACAAAAAAATTGAAATCTATCAAATAGTAATATAATGAAAGTGGTTGTAATAATAATATATTAATTAATAAAAATAAAAATAACATATGAAACAATATTAATTTAATAATAATGAATATAAAAACGTTTTATAGAATAAACAAAGAAAACATTGAATATAAAAAATAGAAAATTAAATAGCTTAAGATTTTTGGAATAGACATTCAGTCAATTAATTGAAACAAATAAAATCTCCATTTGGAAAAACCATACTATTTCAGGTATTCAAAAGCGCAGACAACACAACTGATCACAATTAACTCCTTAATTCAGATAACTACAAGAAAGCACTAAAACTAGTATACTTGACAATAAGAAGCTAACGTAAGTCCGCTTACTAAAAATATTAAAAAAACAAATTATGATAGCAAATAATGAAAACCTCGATTAAACCTTATTACAATATAATTGCAATAGTAATCTGCAATAATAATTTATTTAAATGTAAATCCCAGCAACTAATTAAAACCACATGTGCGATTGCTAAACCAATATATTAATGTGTCTATAAAGATAAAAAAGTTATCAATCTTTTCATTGTCAGCATTATTACAATTATATTATTTTGTTTGTTTATTCAATTTTTTTTGCCAAGTGTAGAAACATATTAAATTATACAAAATAAAGTTTCATTATGTAATCCGGGTATACAAAGATAAACAATTTTTTAGTTGATGGAAAGGCAAGTTAAAATAAATATTTTGAATTCAATTCTGAGCCTCATCAATATGCCAGTTTGTTAAAAATGTTAAAAGCTTTCTGGGTATTGGGTATTTGACAAAGTTGATTTTATCGTATAAATGTTTTTAATAAAAAAAGTTGTTCATTAAACTCACATATCTGTATATTTTAAAAAACTTGAAAAGCAGCAAATACAATTTTAATTGAACAAACGTATTTTAATATAAAATATTTTATAAATGTGTTGTTTATTTGTAATGTTAATCAACTTAAAAAAATATAGTTATGCTCTTTTTGTGTAGTTATAATAAAACTTTATCTTAAATAGAATACAATAGAAAATACAACACAAATTTTTTTGTCATTTTTTTTAACGATCTCATAGGTGCTTTAAGTATGTACCTGAAAACCCAAATACCCAAATACCCTCTATTATGAGAAACGTTGAACTGTTTGTGTGTGAATGAAAGCTGTAATACAGTTAAATCCTTCACGAACAAGCAACGGCAGTTTTGGCGCGTTTTATTTGAATCAGATGACCAAAACAAAATCACCATTTAAAGGATTTGATACAGCTATATACAGCTCTCCTTCACACAAACAGTTCAACGTTTCTCCTAATAGGGGGCATTGCATGACCACCTTTAACACATTATTAAACATAAACTGTTTAATAGATACTGTGATTATATGTAAATGTCTTAACAGAGCCAGCCGCCGAGAGATACACATCGATTCCGACTGCTTTCGATTCTACGACGCCAGCCACACAGCCAGCAATTATTATTGCACTACAACCGAGTATTAATGGTTGTTAATGCCGCAAGGTGTTAATAATTATTAATAATTAATTAATAATCAAAGTTTTCCGCTTTTTCAAGCAAATAGTTTGTTATAGCGGAAAATTCTTTTTCAGAGCATCCCCGAGCCAGCAATGGCATCTTCGGACCGGGAGACCTCCACCAAGCGGGATGTCGACATCCAAAAGGAGGAAGAAAAAGAGAGGGACAGGAAGATGAAGGCCGAACAGCGAGAAAGCCGGGACGGAAGAAGATCCAAAAACCGCGACCGCTCTCTTTCCAGCTCCCGTTCCCGTAACCTCATCAAGATGCTGGAGGCGAAGCTTAAAGACCTAAGCGGCCAACTGGCAGCCATGAGGGAGGCCGCCGAACGAGACAAAAAGGAGATGCAGGTAATAATTGCAAATTAAAACTCCGACGGTGATCCCATCCAACCTCCTTTAACTGAATCAAAATCACGCCCGCCAGCTTTTGTCCTGAATGACAAAGCAAAATTTCAGGGCTACTTCCAATATTTTTGAAAGAATAATATTGAAATCCTTTCCTCTAAAAATACATACGATGGCATCCGCATGGTGTCGGCCTCTCTTGCCGACCACCAAAATGCCACTGCTTATCTGAAAACCGACGGGGCGGATTTCCAAACCTGCCCAGAGGTGGTGATCCGTGATGTTCCTCAAAACTTCACGGAGGCAGATATCAGTCAGTAGATCTGGGATTTGCGCCGTCCAACATCCACAGAATGGAAAACAAATTCGTTCGTTTTCCATTAGTATCGGTCCAACTACCGAAGTTGGCCAAAAGCTTTGAAATATAAGAACTGAAAAAATGTCTCCACCTAACGGTCTCAGTTGAGCCAAAAAAGAGGCGTAGCGGCAATCCTCAATGTCAGAGGTGCCAGTGCCACGGGCAAGCCGCCAAAAGATGCTACATGACATCCTTCGTTTGCAGGGTATGCTCAAGACCCCACCAGTCGAGGGAATGCCCGAAAGGCACTAAAGCAAAATGTGCTTTCTGCGCCGGCCCCCATCCGGCCAACTACCTGGGCTGCCCGGTATACGCTAGGATGATAGCGTTGATAAATAGAAACAAAAAGGCTACCAGGCCGGCGCCGGAGGCGGCAACGGCCCAGGTTTAAAACTCCACGCAAGGCACCGCATTCCGCAGGTCGGCAGCCGTATCGGCAAACAGGTCGTTTGCCAGTCTGGTCTCTTCACCAGCTCCGCCTCAAGCGATTGCAAATGCAGATGCAAATGCAAAAATCGCCGCTCTCATCAAAGAATGTAATGATTTTCAGAAGCAAATGCTAAAAAAAACTCTTGTCCATGCAAACCCACAATGGATAAAACACCTGAGGTGTTATCAAGAGTCTGCTTTTGGAATGCCAATAGCATCTCGGAGAAACTGGGAAAGGTCGAGGATTTCTTTTTTGAAAAGGAAACTGACGTCATGCTTATAAGAATCCCAAATACTTTTACGTATAAAAAAACGTCGGAGGTGAACCGGAAGCGTAGTACTGTGATCTTTGCAAAAAGATCGCTGGACCATTCTGAAGTGGACACCCTAGACACTTTGACTTTAGAATCTAATGCAATAGTGGTGAGGGTGCCTGGGTTGGGCACACTCAAGATCGCATCCGGATACCTCAATCTTTCAAACCGAATCAAAATAGCTGATTTTGATCAGGTTCTCTCTTCGCAATTTTCCACTATCTTAGCTGGGGATTTTAATGCCAAACACCCGGCGTGGAACAGTTTGACAACTAACGTAATAGGTTGAGGTTTGCAAGATTACGTTGAGAGAATCGGTGTTTGAGTCGTGGGTCCAGTAGAACCCACATACCACAGCTATGCTGGTCACAGAGGGGACGTCCTGGATGTAGCAATACTAAAGGACGTCAACTCTCAAATCGAGATTAGGATTATCAATGACCTTAGCCCTGACCACATGCCGGTAATTTTGGAGCTCTATTGAAGGGAACCCGGTGGAGGGGGGAGGGCAGTTTGTCACTCAGACTCAGACAGTTTGGAAAAGCTCGCACGTAATCAGCATCCCAAAACCTGGGAAAGACCGAATGTTTCCTCAAAACTATCGGCCAATCAGTCTTCTTTGCACTTTGAACAAGGTCATAGAAAGAGTAATTCTAGACATTATCCAAAAACACGTCAAGTTAACTCTCTTCTACCCGACCATCAACACGGGTTCCGGCGTGAATACTCTGTCGTATATCAGCTTAATCGAGTGGTCACACACATTATCGAAAGTTTTAGACTGAAAAAGTCCACAAGGGTAGTCTTTTTGATGTCAAAAGGTTTGGCACAAAGGTTTGCTATTCAAGCTGCATAGACAAAGGTTCCCACTGCGTCTAATAAGGCTTCTAGCGTCTTATCTAAAAAGCAGAATTTTATCAGTCAAACTCCAGAACCACGTATCTACCACTCGGCAGATTGAGTCTGGGGTACCCCAAGGCTCTCTTCTATTGTCTCTGCTGTTTAACCTTTTTGTTGCTGACATGCCATTGGGCAGGAAGCACGGGATTTAAATAGCCCAATATGCCAATGATACGGCACTAATGTACAGCTCCAGGTCACCGATGGTGATCACCATCCGACTCCAAAAGGCCATCGAAGATCTCAAAAAATGGCTCAGAGAATGGCAAATTGGGGTCAATCCGGAGAAGAGGACGGCTGTCCTCTTCACCAGGCGACGTCACAAACCCCACGGAAGGGTTCACTTAGACAAAATTCCAATCCCATGGCCGAGCTCTGCCTGGGCATCACTTTTGACAAAGACCTCATCTACAGGCTACATGTACAAGCTATTCTGGACAAAACTAAAATTTCGAAAAGTTGTCTCGTACCAATGCTACGACGACACAGCGGATTGTCAATCCAAAACAAGCTCAGGATTTTCACGAGCATCATCAGGCCTCAAATCGCGTTTGGATCTCCAGTCTGGGAGACAGCTGCCAACAAACACTTCAAACGTCTTGAGGCATTCCAAAATCTGACCCTGCGTTGGAATGTTGGAACCCCCTGGTACATCAGAAACGAAAACATTCGTAACGACCTAGAAATACCACCGCTGCGACAGTATTTGAAAGCTTTGGCCAAAAAATACTTTGCAAAACTCGGCACCCACTCTAACCCGGACCTGGCCAAGTTGACTAAACCTGACAAGGAGCAACACTCCATCAGGAGACCGATCAATCAGATCGCATTGTAATAAAGGGGACTCCCTATCATCATTCCACAGCCTATAGGGCTACTCACCCTCCTTTTTCCCAATTCTATCTCACCAAACAAACTTCAACAGGCAATTCAATAGGCGGTTTTTAGTCGGTAGGCATTTCAAACTGAGAGAAAATTTTACCGCCTAGAACAAAAAAAAAATGTAAATGTCTCTTTGACCAGTGAGATGGTAGGCACACTGATAATGGGTGCATACCCTAAAACACAAGTGAACTTGTCTCTTACTGGATAAAAAAGCAATTTACATAAAATACATTGTTTATTAATTTTAAACCAAAATATATTCTCATAAATTGAGAGAATGAAAGCGTTGTAGATATAGACAAGGACTAGATCTCGTCTGCACATACTCATATTTAATGTAATTATGGTTACATAAAAATCAAATTAGACTAATGTTTGTGATTTTTTAGTTTTTTTAGTAGTACGCAAAAATAATATTTTCAATAATATACAAAACAATATTTTAATATTCACTTTTCAAACTTACTTAATATAAATTCATATTTACTGTTTTATAGCTAAAAATTGTGTTGTTTTCATTTTTTTAGCTCAATTAAATGTTTTTTTTATTAATTTTTGCGTTTATTTATCAACAATATAAATCACAACTAAAACTTACAATTTCTCCATAAAATGATGCTTACCTGAAACAAAAATAATTAAATTAGTAAATCAATCAATTATTTATAAACATAAAAACACAAACAGGATCAATCAAAGCTTAAACATGTTTTATATTTTACTTTTTGTCAAATAATATGAAGATTCTAAATTCCTCAATAATATTAAAAAAAAAAATTATTTACTTTAACATAACAATTAAATTGAAATAAACTAAAAAAAAATATTTAAAACTGCAAACAAATTATTTATTAAAATTAGATTAACAATAAAATTGATTTTAAAACATAATTTAATTTATTTTTTCAAACCATCAAAGTATTAGGAATCAGCAGAAAACCGTGGCAACCATCTTAGTAAATCATCAATAAACTTAATAATAATCAGATTTATCCCAAACTTATTATTGCATAAATTAACCTAGTTAGCGTTGTCTATTCTGATGAACAATATTTGTATTGACAAAACTAAAATTTTGAAGACCTCTTGAGGCAAAAAAAAACTAAGATTTTCTTTTTCTTTTAGCACGGTCTATAAAAAGTTACCTAGCGTTTGTCCATCAAGTAATCTATACCCTGTATACTTTGTCATTTACGTGCAGCGTAATATCTCATAGTTTGCCGTAGAAAAAACCTTCTAAAAGTCTAAGTATGTTAACATTAAGGTCAGTAAGGTGCTTTACATGTGTTTAAGGTTATTCAAACATATCAAAGTGTATCAAAGTACAATGACTTTGCTTAGCATTTAGATCAAATCTGGTATTTTGCAATTATTTAAAATTGTTCACATATAGAATAAAAATGGTTTCAGAAATATAAATACTAAAGTATATTGATATCGAAGTATTTTACAGTTAGAGTACTGCTATTATTGTCATAAAAACAAAAGTGGTCGGGCAGTGTGTAGAATAAAATACATTAATGTTGAAGTTATTGAAATACAATGGTCTTAAGATATTCACATAGAGACCAATGAGGTCTAAAAGTATGCAAAAAGGAGATAGCATTAAGGCCGTTTAAAAATTTTAAAACTGTTTCAGGTATGTTACGTATTAGCCAAAAATAACTAGAAATGATAGCACAAAGTGCATTAGCATTGAGGTTAATAAAGTCATTGACATCTGTCTGTAGTTAATCACTTATAGACAACAGCTCACATACATCAAGAATAGCACAAACGTAAGTAACAATGCAACCATTTACACAAAAAAGAGCAATCAAAAGTACTCCGGTATACTGGTAAAGCTGAACCATAGCCGACATAAGACCATTACAAAAAAAAATTATAAACAACAAACACTGCAACCAGACACAAGCTGGAAAATAGATAATATACTAAAACTATAAAATCAAACAATACGCTCTGAAGAAAGAAATTCTGTCAGCAAAACAAAAATGCTGGTTAAAACGTGAAATGAAGTAGACCAGAACAAATAAAGTTTAGGCTATAAAACAACTTGTCAAAACGCACCAAAATAAAACCAACAACGATAAACAATAAAGAATTGCAAAAACTTTGTTTCCAGACCACCAAAATCAAAACATTTAGATCTTAGCAAACAAAATGTTCCCAATATGACAAAAATAAAGATTGTATAAGCGGTTAAACAAATAAAGAACAAAAAAATCTGAGTCGGAAAAGCTACTTTTTAAGATAGTCAAAGCTTCTACAAAAGAACTGGTACTGATAAAAAACAACAACAAAAAGACACCACAAAACCTAAGTTTAAACTTATAAGTCTACTAAACGTAATAGAAAAATTCACAGAACAAATAATAGCAGCAAAGTCGATACGCTATGAATCACGTCATTACAAAAAATTTGAAGCGCTCATCATGCAGGACTTTTAACATGTCATTAACTCTTATAGAAATAGAGTCATCAAATACTTCCTGAAAATAAAAGGTTACCTAAAGGATACTTGCATCATGGTTGTAAAATTTTACATGAATGTGACAAGCAGGGTTCTGCAAAACTTAATTGACAAAAAAATCCTGCAAACGGCACTGCCAATTGGTGTAGAAGCAGTGGGATTTGCAAACAAAACTGCAATCATAGTGAAATCCAAAATTGAAGATTAGCTAACAACCGATGCAAACTAAGCCATATACAGGATAGTACAACAAAAACAGCTACAAACTGAAAATAAATAAAACTCAAATTATCAGTTAAGCTAAGATACTTATATTTTGTTAAGACTACCTTTATAAAACAAAATATCAGAAAAACCTGCAAAAAAACTAAAACTACACTGACGAGCATAAAACTAGAGTCACTACGTAATTTGTTTTTTTTTAGAAATTTATAGTTTTTTACGTAATTTTTCGGTTGTAACAGTTTACTAACTGATTGCTTAAATAATAAAAAATTGTTGTTCAAAGTTTAATAAAATTAATGAAAATGAACAATTTGAATTTGTTGTGCAAAGTAATGAAAGTTTACTTTCATATGCTTTTGTTGAAACAAACAAGTATAGTTTATGATTCTGTGATAATATCTGTCTGTTGTAAACTATTTGTGTATTGTTGTTGCGGCATAAATTGTAGCGGCTTTAGAAGACAGTCGCGATCAGCAAAAAACGTTGATGTAAGACTCTTGAGTGTGCAACGAGTATGGCGGCGGTACAAAACGACTGATCTGCTTACTCAAAGACATGAATCAGGTCGAAGCAAGACTACAACAGCTAGAGGTAAACGCTTTTTTGTTTCTAGTGCTTTGAGAAAACGAACGGTCACGGCAGTTTCTCTTCGAAATCATCTGCAAGAAGTGAGAAATAAAAACATAAGTGAGTGGACAGTTAGAAGGCAACTTCAAAGTGCTGGATTATTTTTACAAACTAGAACTACTGAACTGCCGTTTTTCCGTAAACACTGGATTGCGAGGTTGAATTTTGCACAAGAACACTTGGCTTGGACAATAACGGATTGGAGTCGCGTATTCTTTTCCGATAAATAGCAATTTTGTTTTACTGTCTTAGATAGACGTGTAATAGTGTGGCCACAACAAAGCAAGAAATATGCTCAAGCATGTATTGTAGAGCGACTTCCATTTGGTGCAGGATCAGTTATGGCATGAGGAGGCATAGCTATTGACATTTGCACGGAGTTAGTTTTTATCGAGAATGGGACGTTAAATGCGCATAGGTATCTGACAAAGGTTTTAGAAAACCATATTTTACCGTTCTTGGTTATTCTTGTTGACGACGCAGCATTTATGCATAATATTGCACTGCTCGGATAGTTACTGATTATCTTGACAAGTGTCAAATCACGCAATTTGTTTGGCCTGCTTGCAGTCCAGATTTAAATCCAATTAAACATGTTTAAGATGAGATGAAAAAACGTTTACGGAGACATAAAATTCTAGAGCTTTTGACATACTGGTGCAGGAATGAGACAATCTTCCGCAGAATGTAATTTAAAATCTGATCCAGAGCAAGCTGTTATCACTGCCAGAGAAGAAAATATTCGCTACTAAAGTTCTTAAACTTATCTTTGTTTCAACAAAAGCATATAAAAGTAAATTTGTTCATTTTTATTTTTAGCATATCAAATTGAAATTGTTCATTTTTATTAATTTCGATAACTTTGAACAACAAATACTTTTTTTTATTCAAGCTTTTCTGTTACAATCAAAAAAACAAGTAAAAAAATAAAAATTTTAAAATAAAATTAAAATTACAAAGTGACCCTAGTTTTATGCTCGGCAGTGTGTAAGAAAACAAAAGGCAATTCTAAGAAGAGTTTGCACTGAACTGACAAAATTTATAAAATTTTAATTCAGGCAAAACCATATAAACCAAATAACATTGACGCTTGCAATAGAAGAAAGATTGAATACTACCTAACCCAATTTTTAAGTAGACAAAAGTGTTTTAATAATTCCTTTTACAGGTTTGGCCTTACAAAAAACTCTGATATGTTGGTTCTGCAAAAACATTTATACACCGGAACATAAAATATTCAAATCTAACAAATGGCAGATCTACAGAGACATAATAAACTTAACATTGTTCCAGCTGCTAACATAGACAACATAATCAATCAAATGATGACAAACAAAAAAAAACTGAAATACACAACTACATTAAGAAAGTGTTGCAAATAAAAAAAAAGACTAATAAAATAACAAGAAACGTATCTAGATGCAAAACAACAACTAACCTCCAATACGATTGGTTGTGACTGAAAAAGATGAAAGTGATTTAATAAGTGGAAATCCCTTACTTTTGTCGATAGATTTTTCAATAAGGTGTACTTTGATAGTTTTTACCTTCTCCGGAAATAAAAACAGGCTTTCGGAATGTATATAAAAAAATGAATAGATTGGTATTATGTATTAGTGAACTAACAGAAACTTTGACAACAACCTATCAACTTTATACTGACAAACAAAATTTTGTAATTACTAATATAGTATAAAAACACGCGGAAACGATGGTAAACCGTAATCAAGTCAAACAGTAAATCAAAAACACTGGGTCAAGTAGAAGCGACACAAAAAGGAAAACAATTATTCCTTTTCTGCAGTAAAATCATGTGGTCACATAAAGTATTGTTGTCATGCTAAATACTCGCCCAGTCTTGTTCTTATGTATTCTGAAAAAAGTAAATGATTGTTGTTTTTCTTTTTGTTGCAAATTTTTTAACAAAACTATCAGTTTGAATATTGCTCAAATAATGCTATCATTTATATGTGATGGTTTATAAAACAAATACAAATTGTCAGAATCTGTTAATCATAATAATTCTACATTTATTTTGCTATCAAAATATTGTTTTTTGAATGCATTTTTCTTTATAAAATCTTTCATATTCAAGATTTTCTGTTTTAAATAGACACTTGTAGTTTTGTCAGTACCTCTATGAGTTCATTCCGTGGAAATCGGGAAAATCTCGCCGGATTGCTGATGGTTGAAAACAAAAGAACTTGAGATAGATCAATTTTTATGAATATGCCATAGGAAAAAAACACACCCAGGGAGGTACCACTTGCAGGCAATTTTTCGCTACCAAAATGGTAGTCTGCTCTTTGGATTCTGGGGGGAGCAAACTAATGACAATTGAAGAAGAAACGACAGCAATTGGGAACTCATTGAAGAACCCAAGCTTGGCTAGTGAAAACAAAGTCTAAACCGCAAAGCATAGGCTTTCGGGGCGGTCAGGTGTAAGCTACAAAGACAGAGAGATGCACAGGGGGTTTAGACAACTAAACCAACTAAGGCATCCTGTAATGCAACGAGGACACATCAGCAATACTCCACACTAGCTGCACAAAACATCCCGGAAACATCAGAGACGCAAAAGCACAACCTATTCAGTAGTAGCACGCCGGAATTGCAAAGAAGATTAGCAAAAAAAAAAGACGACAAAAAGAACTTCAAAGAGAATTTTAAGGGACACTTTTACGGGCATTGCACTAGCAATAATTCCGAAAAAGTTCCCTAAATGTTACCTTAAAAGCTTGGTTACACAGTGCAAGTTAGCATTCGAGCTGGCCTAGTCAGTTACTGCAGTGCAGCTACTCTCACCAATAGACCCTATTAATACGATAATAGCAAGGGACAGTAACTCACGGGGGGGGGGGGGGGGCACCTGTAACCCCTACCGAGCGCGCAGGTGGCGTATAGGAGGGCCTCCTCTGGCAACAGAGGGTAGGGTGGTGGAGTAAAATAAAATAGCTCACGCGGACCAACAGCATTGCACAGAGGGGCAAAACTTCCTAAATAAAAAGTAATCCAATAACCTAAAATCCCTTAGTCCAAAATCCCATTGGAATTCCGGCAATGAATAACCTTCTTAATGATACAGGACCAAAGAATAAAACATTATGATAAAAAAGTCGTCTACAGAACAAGGTCCCCAGGGACGTAGCACTAATAGTGCAGAATCCTCCCCCGACTATAAGTCGGGCTGCCCTACGGATTCTGGGGAGAGCAAGTATACGAGTGATGTAATAGGGAATAAGGAAAGAGATAGTAAAGAGATGGAAGTACAAAGTAGTGAAGAAGAAGAGAAAAAGGGGGAGACCCAAGAAATATTAGAAAACGACAGTGAAAAATTACAAAGTGTAAAATTAACAGAATTTGAAAAAGAGTTACTAAAAAAAGTTAGGAAGAAAACAAAAAGAAAGTCAGTTATAAATCAGAAAAACTAAAGTGAGTCAAGAAAAAGTAAAAGTGAAAAGATAAATGAAGAAAAAAAACCGGATGTGCAAAAGAATATATACAAAGTTAAAGGAGGCGAGACAAGAAGTAGGGCAAGTTCCGTGAGTAGTAGTATTTCAGACCTAAGTGACTAGATTATGAAAACGGTACCCGGCATAGAGATAGAAGGGAATAGAAAGAGGAAAAAGATGGAAGTAGAAACCACTGAAATAGAGTGGAATACCAAAATTATTAATAAAATAAAAGAAGTAAGCACAAAGACGGAAATAAAAAAAGCGATAAATAAAATTGACTCACAGATAAGTTGGGTTAAAAGAGAGGTCATTGAAATCTTTACAGCTGAACCGGAAAAGTACGTAAAGAGTAAGAAAAAAGCGGAAACAGATCAAACAAAAAACTTAGAACAAGAACAGGAACAAAAGAAAAAAAAATAAGCTAAAAATAGAGGAGATACTGAGCACTACAGGTGACCTGGAAAGACTCAAAGAAGGAATAAACCTTAAGTGGACAGAAAAGGATTATAATAGTAAACTAGAATCTACGAAAAGCTAATTAGAAAAAGAAGAGGAAGATCTAATCCTGATAGTAGACACAGGTGTAACAATAGAGAGTGGAGTTATAAAGAAAATAAAAGAAAGATACCCACAACTTAAAGAGGCAATCAAAAACAGATGGATTAAAAGTGGTAGGCTTGCCATCATCAAAAATTGTACTAATATGGAAATAGAAGACATGAATCTGGAGAAGCAGGAGCAAATGGATGTATTCATAATTAAAGCAAAAGTGGGCAAGAAGAATGAAAATTATTGAAAATTTGTACAAGGTGATGACAAAAATTAAGGAAAAATTACGGAATAAAAACTGTAAAAGAGTAAGATGCATCTCGCAGGCCAAGAAGTACAATAAAGAAATTAGAATAGTCCTAGACTATGTTATGAAAAATGAAATCCAGATTAAAATAAACAAACAGCAAAATGTTAATAAAAATACGGATCAAAAATGGCAGAAAGCTAAAAAGAAAAAAAGGATCAAGACAATTATTGTCAAAGCAAGCGGTGGGCAAGAAAGAACCTATGCTGACATATTGAATGAAATGAAAAGCAAGGTGGAAGTAAATGAAAGTTAATAATATAACAAAGACAAAGGAGGGTTATGTTAAAATTAATATAATAGGTAGAAAAGAAGATAGTGAGAACTTCACAAGAGAAGTGACAAAGAAGCTAGGTGATAAAGTAGCTACACATATGTTTAGCGGAAAAAAAGCGTGTATATTGTTAGATTTACATGAAACCACAATAAAAAAAGATGTAAAAGAAGCAATACAAAAAGAATGTAACATCACAATGAAAGAAGACAAATATGAAATTAAAGTATCCAAAAGGATCAATATAAAATTTAAGATATGCTGTGATAAATCTTCCGATCGAGCACGCTAATGCATTAATAAAAAAAGACAGCTTAAAAGTAGGCTGGTTGAAAGGGAGGATAAAAGAATTTCAAACGCCAACGAGGTGTTATAATTGCCACAATTTCGGGCATGATGCCAAAGTTTGCAACGAGAATAAGAAAGAAAATATCTGCTATAAATGCGGTATTACAGGACACGTGACAAAACGCTGCACGAACAACGCGCACTGTTATTTTTGCGATAAAGAAAGACACAAGGCAGATGAAATGGCATGCCCAAGATTTAGGAAAGCCAAGAAGGATATGAGGAAAAAGGGAGTACAACCCTACAAAAAATAATTAAAATATTACAAACTAACGTAGAAAGAGGGAAAGCAGCTTTGGACAAAAATTCTTGAGTAAACATAGCTGTTTTAAGGAATACCTAATGAGAATCAAGAAAAAAGACAATAACAAGTGTAGCACATATGCAATGTAACGGAAACGCCAAAGCATGTATTTTTTGAATGCTGAAGATGGGAAGAAAATAAGAGGAACCTAGAGAAAGAAATAAACGAAGAAATAACCCAAAAAAAATACAGTGATTATTATGTTGGAGACAAAGAAGAAATGGAGCATGATCTATGGGTACATTAAAAAAATAATCCAATATATGAAAACTGAAAAGAGGAGAGATAAATAATCAACATCCAATAAATGAAAAAAAAGGAAGACGGATACATCTAGGGTGCGCAGAATGCGTGTCCGGGCGTACTTAGTCTAAAGAAAGGCACGAGCTAATTCCAGGCTTAGCGGTATAACGCCAAATGGAAATAGGGTTTTAGTGGGTGAAAGCCCCACACACAGGCTGGAAGAGCTTTCCCAAAATCACATAAAAAAAAAAAAAAAAAAAAATGGGACGGTAACTTGTATGATGCGGTTGCACGGTGCAAGTAGCTGCACAGCGTTGAGGAGGCAGAGGCAGTAAAGTGTATTATTTTAGGCAGGATAGACAAAATAGAATATAAACATGTATGGACAATTCAATTAAAACTCATGGCACATTAGCAAAGAACATCTTATTGGAGAGTACAAAATTTTAGATTGTGGATTTGAAGGACTTACTTGAACCAAAAAGAGTAATGACATAGGTTCCAAGATCACAATTAGAACTAGCTATTCTTCTACAAAGGTTAGCGGTGCAAAATATTTTAAACATCAGACCTAGCAAGTAGTCAATTTCAAACCATATATCAAGAAGACCTAACATATCTTACTTATAGATAAAAGATCTTCGAAGAAGATGGCAAACTTAAGAGAAAAACTCATACTAGGTTTTTCCAGAATATCACTTTGAGTTCTGGCCTTCTCTAAAAAGGAAAAAAACAAACAGAAAAAAATAATGATATATAAGGTTTTAGGTTTAGTAGAAATAGAAAAAAAAATTTAGCAACAAAAGTAATAAGTAATTTATCATAATTTCTTAAAGCAGCCTCAACAGTACTTGTTGTTATCTCAGGAATAGTTGAAAGATACAAATCTAATAATATTAGTTTACAAAGAAGTTTATTACAAGAAAAATATGTGAGTTGCTAAATAAGTTGAGTAAAGCAGCAAAAATCTTAGCTTGTTTTCCGGATAGTTTTGTAGAAGATAAATGGCTTTACTATTCAGTATTATGTACATTATCTCCTAACAACATTATGTTAACTAATCTTTCATTACCTTAAAAAAGCTTATCAAAATTTTTTAAAAGGTCATTAAAAAACTTTGGTGTTGCCTTAATTAGAGAATGGTATATGCTAATTTAATCGTATCATTCATGTTAATGCTGAGTCGTTTGCAGATAAGCCTGTCCTTTTGACCTCAGCTACTCATTATCGTTTTGGCTACCCCTATAGCACATATATTTTTTGTAGTACTCATCTATCATAGAGTAGACTAGAGTACTAACCTAATCGTACCTGCCCCATACAGTTTTTCCTGCTAACGGTAATGGTTCAAATACCGTTCGATGTTGGCCAATTTAGCCAATATACTACAAATGCAACCATTGCTTAGTTTTCTCGTGTTGAACAAGCTTGCACTTTTCCAAACAAACCAGTATCCCTAATAATATTAGCTACTCTTGCCTTGTAGGCCAGTACCCAGTTGCACTGCTATGCGGCAATTGTAGCAAAAGTTATATTGAGTACATCCTACTAACTACTAACGCTTTCCAATCAAAAAGCATGTTAGCATTTTACATAGCACATATTATTTGTTTTTTTTTAATTAGCAAATATTCTTGATTTATATATTTTATTTCAGCTATGTTATTCAAAGAGAATTTATAAATATACAATTGTTTGCTGTTGCATGTTTAAACTTTCCAATAAATATATTATAAATTTGTTCTCACAGTCAACTTAAATCAGCTTAAACTTCAGTTACTGTTATAGTTCAAACGAGGCCATAGCAAT
Organism: Tachinus rufipes; assembly: GCA_963932245.1. Taxonomy (NCBI): domain Eukaryota; kingdom Metazoa; phylum Arthropoda; class Insecta; order Coleoptera; family Staphylinidae; genus Tachinus; species Tachinus rufipes. Next base: position 112,437,053 of record OZ010741.1, on the reverse strand, counting down.
TAAAAAATTAAACCAGTAAAATGAAATATCTTGACAACATCGGAGTTTGCAATTAAGTTGGTTCGTCGTACTAGGAGACTTTAGATGGTGAAATAGGGGCGACAACATCTGCTACGAACGGGCTCTTATTTTTCATTTTCTTCGTCCGGAGCAAAATAAGCAAATACATTTAAATGGTCGCGTTACGCGTGGAATCTTTTAATTTACATTTATGGCAAAGATAAATTACACTAAACATTTTTTTCGGCCGACCCTGTTCCATGCACACCAAAAACAAAATGAGAAATATCATCTGTGCGTGGGGATTAAAGTTCACCCCATCCCCAACCACGTCACGACTTTTATAATTTACGGCACTTATTTTTTAATATTTAGGTTGCATCATTAAATCCGCAATTGCGCATTTATTTCTGTATAATGCCATTGTTATAAATATTTTATAATTAAAATTAATACGGTTGTTTATATTCTACAGTGAAAAGGCAATGTTTAAATCTAGAAAGTTTTATATTACTGTATTATTCACAGTTCGAGTTGAATAAATAATTGGTTTAGGAGGGGGCTGAATTCGGCCGGATTCCAACTTTATAGTCGAAACTATAAACATGAACATGGGGCGACTTGTAAAAGCTTGGAAATGGAGTGCGTCGCATTCATTAGCATCGAAATAACGAACGAAACTAATAACACTCTAGCACCGTACAAAATAATGGCCCGTAAAAAGCTTTAAAGCAGCAACCAAACGGAGCTGCAAAATTCATGCAATAATCGGTTTAAAAACTTTATTACGGGACTAATTAATAAGAAACTTGCATAATTATACTGAACAATAAGAAGCAAAATCATTCAAAATGAAATAGGTAAATATTTATTCCACGTCGTGCACATATGTATGTAAAAACTTTTCGAATGATATCTATAAATAATTTAGCAGGCCCTTTTTACTCACACAGGCCCATATTATTATTCTTGTGAAGAGTTATTAAAATAGCTGCGGATACTTAAAGCTTTTTTTAAAGTGAGAGCCGCGGTGCGAAAAAAGGGCTGACGTTTGTGCTTCTTTTTTGTTTGAACTAAAACCATACATAGCGAAATAAAAATGCTGCAGAGTAAAAAAAGACATAGGCATAACCGGAGAATAGTAGAGCGGGCAATATTTTACATATGTTTGCCAAAGTTGCGTCGTTTGTAATGCCGGATTATATAATATTCAGAAAGGCACAAACAATCACAATAGCTTTCAGTCGCTAATTAAATTGTTACCGCTATTGTTGGCAATTTTATTTATTATTGGGAAATCCCTTTTGAAATGTAAAACTATTATTTACACTCGTTAATTTTCCGCGACCCCACAATGCTGGACACCGTTAAAAGTATGTAGATTAATAGCCAGGGCACAATTAAAATATAATTATTGCGTACCATAAATTAATATCATTTATATTAGTACCTAATTTAATGTTAAATGCGGATTATTATTGTATTTTATTGCTGGGTAATACAATTAATGAGAATTGCCCTCAGGAGCAATGCAATCAGTGAATGGAAATAGGAATAATTCTGCAAATAACTCGGACGTGAACAACAATTTTGTTGTAATTCCTCCTAATCAATATTAATGATAAAAATTTAATATGCTGAGTTTGAAATATAATTATTATAAGTAGGATATAAATTTGACAGCTGAAACTAATGCCGTATTATGATATTGCGCAAAAGCAAAATAAAAATATAGAATATAGTTGAGTTGATCTTGTGCATATATTTTATTATATACCTATAAAAATATAGAAATTGCATCAGAATAAGGTTGCAATAATTGACTTTATTAGATTGAAGCTGATTGGTTTTTTTTCGTAATGTCATTACTGCCTTTAACATTTCTATTCGGAAAAGATTCTTGATGCTCTTAACAAACTTACAAAAAAATTAACTTGGTTGGTTATGTTATTCAGCCAAATGTTGAAGTTCTCAATAAACATAAGCTTTAGTTGTATAATCCAGTAAACGACTTATGTCAAACTTATTTTGCAAGGTTGAATAATCAATTTTGAAGAAAATTATTTTTAATATAAATTTGTTAAAAAAAAATATAAGATTTAAAATAATTTAATAAATTTTTTATCCAGTGTAAGTTATACAACATCATACTAGATGTTTTACATAATAATACACGTGTCATTATAGTGTAGTATACTAATAAAATACGGAAATGTTATTGCATGTCACTAAGTAATAACTACGACGGCGCTACGCGGTAAGTAAGGTAAACGCCGCTTTGAGGCGCTATAGCACACGATAATCCACATTTGCTTCATATTATATTGTCAAACATATTTTTTTTAGATTGTGGGTTCGATTCCCATATACCGTGATATACTTTTCACTTTCTATACACTCTCCCACTCTCACGGCTAAAACCTTCTCTGATGGATTGATAAATTCTCTTCAGTGGTTCGGAATCCACTTAAAACTGTAGGTCCCTTGTAATGTAAGTTGCCAGCATTACAAGCAGAAAAGAGGCTAAGACGCCAGCAGTGGCGTATGAATGGCTGACAAAGAAGAAGAAGAATAAGAAAAAGAAGAAGAAGAAGAAGAAAAAAAAAAAGAAAAAGAAGAAGAAGAAGAAGAAGAAGAAGAAAAATATGAACTACCACTTATGTTCTTTGATTGCTTAAAATTATAAGAAGTCATAATATTACTATGACTAGTAAAGTATGAAATTAATCTGGAGATAGTAAGGGAGCAACCGTCACATAACCTGAGAGACAGTTAAGCTGCTACTGGGTTAAAGTTTGATGGCGTTCTTCCTGCATCTTAGCATTGTACGTTTACGTAATTGTTTTGCGGCATACCTGCTCACATAAAGTGCGAGCGTTAAAACCTACTCAGCTAGAGTTTAATTCTAATTAAAGAACAGATTTCTTCGTGTTGTACGACGTGATGCCGATTAAAACAAAAAGCAAAAAAGTCCTGACAAGCTGTTCAAACACTTAATTATTTAGTTTTCCATAGTTTATCTATCTAAACTAGTAGTAAAATTGACGGCACCAGACAGATTGTTGTCCATTGAAAGCTGCAACGTAGTATCGGGATTGTAACTTAAGATGGCACCAGACGGTGAAAACTTTGTAATAATAAACGGACTCGTCACCACAAAGAATTCCCGATAGTAAGGCAAGCTTTTCCAAGGAATTAAACGGATTTTACAAAAATTACGTTGTCTCAGTAGGGTGAACCCAACCAGAATGACTTCTAGAGGCTCCTACCGCATAAGAAACAAAAAATTTTGGCAGCAACAAAATCTATATCTATGAAAAATGTAAAGTCAATCCGCATGATTTTTGTATAAAACCAGAAACCAATCTTTCAATCTTCTCCGAAACAGGATCTGCAAGTGCTTTATCTGATCACGTTTGATGTAAAAAAACTAGACAACCTAAAAAAATTGAACCCAAACTTAGCTGAAATTAACTAGAACCACTGGACAACATGGTTTCCTTATGTCTAGACGCAAAACTGGAACCCTATAGGATAATACTAATAAAGCAGCACCAGAATAACCTTACGTTGCCCAAGGCTCAAATGCTCACGTCTAGAAAAAGCAACGTTTTCTAAACTGGCAAACGTTGTCAGCAAAAACCGAGGCAAAACCGACCAGTTGTCAACACTAATTTTACAATGAAGCAGTACCCAAAACCTAGACCAATGTGCTGAAGCCAAGTGATTGTAAATGCAAACTATAGTAAGTAAAACTACAAGCATCCAATAGTTACAATACCAAAAATCACGTATTTCATTCCTAAAAGTAAGTTTCTAAGAGGCTTGATTTTTACTGTTTTCTATTAATTACCAAAAAGTGCAAAACATTAGTGCGTGTCATAAAGGCTCATAACCCATGATACTTAGCCGTTAAGAATTACATTGTTTCAAGGTCATATCTGGTGTTTTCCAAAAGTAATAAACCACAACCTGGCGCCCATGTTATTATATAACAAACTCTACCCGTCTTTCCGTAAGACCCAGGCCCCGCCGACAGCTAGCTGGAGCCGCCACTTCAGGTGGTGCATCTTTACAGCAGGTAGGGTGTTACAAGGAGTTGGCTACGAACGTGGGCTGTTATCAAAAGGAAAAAAAAAACATTCACGTGCAAAGGATGTTGAAGACGTCATCTTGGAATCCATTTTCTATTTTATGAAGATAAGATCCAATAGCAAGGAGCCAACAGCGCCCTTTACAAGAAGAAGACGCCATCTTGAAAAATCCTGTTGCATCAACATCAATTTTAACAATGGCCGTGATTGTGTGTTAAAAAGTGAAGTGAATGTTAAAAGAATTTAAACAAAAAAAATAAAACTAGAAGTATTTTACAAAATGGAATCTATGTAAAAAAGAAAAGGTCAAATAAAATAGTAAAAAAAAAATTGTCTGCAAATATTATATCAGTTATAAACTTTTTTTTTGCTATCAAACATAAATTAATTAATATAAACTATACAATTGGGTAATTAACATATTCTGGCAGTAACTATTTCTATTCGTAATTTTTTTATAACGTAATCACACATTTTATATAATTTTTTTTTTTGAGAAAAAAAAATTTAACAGTTTAATTTACAAAATAAAATTGTTGCGGTAATTAATAAATGTTTATTGTAGTTATTTATAAATGACTAAATTATTTGCTCAGAAGTGGGATTATTTAAAATTGGTATTTATTCGCGAGCGATAAAGAATAAAAAATCGCAACGAACGAACTTGACATTAAATCATTTTATTATTTATGTTTACATTTCTTATGCGCATTTGTTTTAAATTTATTATGGTTTGTAAAATAATATTATTTATTATTATAATAAATTTATTGTAAAGCGATTAGAAGTATACCGAAATGGACACCACCAGATTAACACGCGATGAGATGTAAAAACATTAACGTTTGCCAATATGCGGAAAAAACTTACACCCATGTTACGCCAAAACCATGTTACGCCAAAAAAACCTGAAAATCTTGACATACAATAATGTAACCTTCCAAATGAGTACGATTGGACAGCTGAAGTCCAGGCATGCCAAACAAGAATCCAACATCTAGAAACAATAATAGCGGAATTTAACGGTGACCGCGGTTCATTAAAATGCCATCAAATAAAAACTAAAATGGCTCACTTGCTCGAGAGAACTAATAGAATCGCCAAATCCGATTTAAATAAAGACGGGAAAAATGAATGTTTAAGAGCATTAAGACAATTAGAGAATATGGTAGAAGATATTAGCGACCAGTACGAATATATTAAAAACAATAAGCAAATGGCAAAGTAGGGCTCCTTCTAGTGCTCAACTAAATGAATCGGTCAATTTAAATAATAAACAATATTCAACATCAAAGTCAGAACCGGTATATAATTGAAATCTTCAATTTTCGAGAGATAATAATCTAGAATTTGCAGATTTTATTGAAAAAGTTAACAACTTAAAGCAGTTGAGAGGTGTATCTGAGAATGATCTATTTAGATCAGCAACAGACCTTCCAACGGTTCAAGCTCTTGTTTAGTTTTGGTCAATTAAAAAACGGGTACATAATTGGCAGGAATTAATTATGATACTAAAAAAAGAATATCAGTAAAGCGATTACGATTTAGCTACTTGGAAAAAAATTTGAGATAGGTACCAGAAAAAAGATGAATCTATAGGTTCTTATTTTACGTCAATGAGTAACATGTTTCAACGTTTACCAAACCGTCCAGATGTTTCCGAGATAGTACAAATAATAAAATTCAACATAGACCCATATTATATCCATTGTCTGGAATACGCAGAGATTAGTACGGTTGACGATTTAAGAAAAAAATTAAGCGACTGGAAAAAAACACAAAAGCATTGCAGATCGAGCAGCATCAGTAGCCCTGCGTTATGAACAACCTGGTAGTACTCGACAAAAAAGTTCAATATAATCGCCGACCAATGATGAAAAGCTCTACCGCAAAATTCTAGAATTGTGGGTCATCAATATAAGACATGTTCTAAGCCTTTGCGTAGATTTTGCTATAGGTTTGGAGAATCAGGTACAATAAAGGCTAACTGTAGAAAGTGCTATAATAAGGGACAGGGAAACGGCAGAGCGGGCAGATAAGTATCCAAATCTTTGCCCGCGGTCAAAAGAAGGTCAGAAATAAAATTGCTTACGTAAACAGTTTGCGCGCAAAGACTTATATAAATAAAATAATGAGTAAAATAAAATAAAATTTACGCCCATACTTAAATGTTTCAATTTTAGGATTAAGTTTTAGGTGTTTATTAGATTCCGGTGCTTCTTGTACGTGTATAGGTTTAAATGTATGGTATTCAGTAGAAAAGTAAGGTTTAAAGTTATATAAAACTAATTCAGAATACATTTATACTGCCAGTAAACAAAGAAGTAACGTTTTAGAGTAAACACACATTCCATTTGTAATTGAAAATAAGTGTTATAATATTGAATGTCTAATTATACCATCCTTGGCACAAGATATCATTTTAGGTATAGATTTTTGGCTGAAAACAGGTATAATAACTGATCTTAAAAAAATATTTTACCAATAGCTGGTATCATGGTAAATGTAAACACATTAACAAACGACAATATTCTTTCAGAAAAGAATAAGCGTCAATTAACAGAACTTTATTATTATTTTAAATTAATGGTAAATGGTTTGGGAACTACACACTTAACAGAACAAGTAATTAATTTAAACAAGGCAAAACCAATCAGGCAGATATTACCCTGTCTCACCAGCAATAGCAAACATTATTAACGCAGAGATAAAAATGCTCAAAATAGGAGTAATAGAACCAAGTAATAGTCTATGGTTTTTACTAGTAGTAATGATTAAAAAAAAAAAGTTTTTGAATCAACTTTAGAAAAGTAAACCAAATATCCAAAGCAGACGCATACCCTTTCCCATTTCTGATTTCAATACTAGACTGTTTAAAGAACGCCAAATTTCTATCTTTGCTAGACAGATCTTCGGCATACTGGCAAGTACATATGGCAAAACAATGTCAAGATATTACAGCTTTTAATACTAGGACGGGGACATTTCCATATTCTTAAATTGCTTTTTGGTTTAAATAACAGCGGTGGAACATTTCATCGATTAGTAGATCACATATTAGAGCCAGAATTTAAACCAAACATATTTGTGTACTTAGACAATATAATTGTAATTACAAGCACGTTTGAAGAACACCTGATCATATTACGGAAAATTATGGAAAAGTTATAACAAGTAGAGTTAACATTAAATAGGGATAAATGTTAATTTGGACGTGAAGAATTAAAATACTTTGGTTATGTTGTTAATTCCGCAGGTTTACAAGTAGATAACAAAAAGGTAGAGGCAATCTTAAATTTCCCAGTTCCTAAAACAAAAAATAAAATTTGGAGGTTTATTGGCATAGCAGGTTGGTATGGACGTTTCATCCAAATTTATTCAACACGCATAGCGCCATTAATTTTATTGTTAAAAAAGAAATTAGTTTGAGGCTGGTCAAAGAAACTAACGCAGCCTTTGAAGACATTAAAACCTGTTTAGTTCAAGCGCCTATTTTGGCGTGTCCAGATTTTAATTTGCCAGTTACCGTATAGACAAATGCATTGACTATCGGCTTAGGAGGAGTGCTGACGCAGAATTTTCCAGAGAGTGAAAAAGTAGTCGCAAATGCAAGTCCCGCTTTAACTGCGGAAGAAAAGAAATATCGAAAGTTCCGGGCGTATATAGAATGTACTAAACTTCATGTAATTACGGACCATTACTCATTAATATGACTGTAAACAATGAAAAATTATCCAGGCCGCCTAAGTAGATGGTTAGTACATTTACAACAGTTCAAATTTACAGTAAGTCACAGAAAAGGAGCTTCACAAACAGTACCCGATGCCCTGTCGAGAGCTTTTGTAAATTAAATTAAAATAAATGATAACGCAAATAAAAAAGAAACCAGACAATTGTCCAACGTGAACCATTAATGGTGAACGGTTATTAAATTTTTTTCAAGTAAATCACACTGCATTAAGAAACGAAGACTGCAATATAATCACAACAAGCAAATTTTGACAGATACGTGTACATACCGTAAAACAATAATAAGCGGATACTATTCGACTCAAGATATTCAGAACCAAACTATGACAGCCAGTTTGATTCACAGCACATTTGACTATATATGGTATATTATACTTCTGCAACTGATAATACAAGGGAAGATAAACGGGAAAAGGAACATCGGCAGGCGACAAACGTCTTGGCTCATAAACTTAAGAGAATGGTTTGGTTGTACCAACATCCAACTGTTCAGAGCTGCCGTAAACAAAGTGTGCATTGCCATGATGATAGCAAATCTCCGATAGGAGGACGACTAGAAGAAGAAGGTATATTATATACCATAGCCACCCCCAAGCAAAACAAACAATTAATAAGTGTACAACTACGTGTTATAAGCTATGACACAGTTGCAGTAAGATTCATATACTTACAAAAAGATCAGGTCAAACTAAATTTTCAAGTATTTATGATAATTCAGAAATTTTACCGTTAAACCCTACTATTGACTTATCTACCAAAATTTTTCTTGTCATAAACACAAAATGCTTTTTGAATTGTTTATACAAAAATTCAAGTATTGACTATTTTTTGTGTTCGAGCTGTGTTGGTGGTTTAGATCGATTTCATGTAAGTGATACATTTAAAATATTTGCAAAAATTAATTTTATCTAAATATACTACCAAGAAAAAATACTTTGTCGTTGAAATTTGTGACCAACATTCTTGTAGGACAGCTCCAAGAATTGCCTGTGATACCACAAATTTATAATAAAAAACATAGTAAATTTTGTTTTTTTCATAAACATGAATTATCACGTAGTAGAGGTCACAACCATCAATCATATTGTTTTCAATTGTATAAATTACATTTTTTGCCACAACTTGTGTGCAACGTTTATTTTAGAAAAAAATAAAAATAAAATAATGTTTGTCGCACAAAATACTATACTACACGCTAAAACAAAAAGATTACTAAATACCCGTAGCCCATTTTTTATCAAAACTTTATTAATATTTATTATTTAGCTATTTTCTAGATTAACTGTGCAGTGACATTACAACTAATCAAGAAAATCAGTTGATAAGTATTTTATTTAAATTAAAATTTGCAAAAAGTTCATCAATAAGCAATACGTATATAATATATAATTTTTTTAATTCATCATATTGCCCAATAAATTTGCAGAAGTGTCAGTACAATAACTCAATGTTGGCGTAAATAGATTGAAAAACAAGAATAACGATGAAGATACAACCTTGACGCCTAAGAAACACTACAGAACGTAAATATTGGGATTTAAAGCTTGTCGCTTTCTACAATAAATTTTTATGAACAAGATGTCTGGAAAAATTTGAATTTAAAAATAAATCAGTTAAGCAAAAAATTCAATCATTTGATCTCAAGTTGTCCTCTCCTTTGTTTGTCCTTAACTCTTTACCATAAGAAGTACCACCTTAAATGTTGCAATAAGAAACTACAATGGGTCGATCAATAAAAGAAATTTTATCGACAAATTAAAATTTTGTTTGTATGCCAAGAGAAAGTAAGAATCCCCCATGTTCTAACAAGATAATGTAAAACCGCATACAACAATGTTAATAATAATAATTATTTAGACTGTGTTGTGTTATTTTCAGCCACCTCCACTTACTTTATCTGATATTTGGATGCGTATTCCGGAATGGGATTTGATTGTCAAAGGGATTTGCTAGTTAGTTGCTTTTATTTTGACGGCCAGTATATTTACTGTCTAGTATAACTCGTCTGGCAGCATACTCATGCTACAACTGCCAAGTACCTCAATAACTTTAATGCCAAAATGTTATTGTCAATGTAATTTGTTTTACAAACACCCGAACCTACTTGGTCAATGTTTGAATAACTTTATACAACTTTGGAAGTACCTTAATGATTTAAATCTTAACTTTAATGTACTTTGTTATACATAACTCAAGATCTATTAAGATCTATTTAATTTTTGTGTGCATTGCAATTTATAAAAATAAAAAATATATTTTACAACTAAAACATTCAAAAAAATGACCAATACCTTTGTGTATAGTAATGCATATTCATCACACTGCAGTACAAAAAAAAAAAAAATAAACTATAACATTTGTCACTTTTTTGATGGTTTAGTGGCACTTTTTGCACGCATTGTGCATTCGTAATATATCAAGATAGTAACCTAATATTAGATGTACAAAAAAAATGAGATATAATCTGAATACATTTAATAACTACTTAAAGACAACCTAAAACACTGCCAACTAATAAAACCAAAGGTACAGGATCGATCATACTAAAAGAAGAACTACACGCTATCAAACAAACCAAAACAGGTTACAACGGGACCAGATAATATTCTTAACAAATTACACATTTTTTTAGATAAATATTAATATTTATTACAACTCTTCTACACTTTATAAACTACTGGCTTCATACCCCAAGAATGGCTCCTTTTGACCTTTATAACCATGACAATATAGCTGAACGGCTTTATTTTGGAGTAAAAAGTCTAACATCAGATAACCAGCACGGTTTTGTTAAGAAGAAGTCTACTGCGTCAAATTTGCTATGTTTTACAAAATTTGTTTTCACATTGCTCGATATGCAACAGCAAGTGGATGTAATATACACTGATTTCAGTAAAACCTTTGACACATTAGATCACAAGATTATAAGAGATAAACTACGTGTTGTTGGATGCAATAACAATCTTTGTAATCTATTACAGTCTTATCTTAAAGACCGATTGCAATATGTTGGAGGTTTTAAACTTCAAAATCACTAACTATCTAGCACTTAGTAGTGTTCCCCAAGGGTCCAACTTAGGGCCATTAATTTTTATCATTTTTATTAATGATTTTTGCAAAACCTTAAAAAATCAATGTTTACTATATGCTGACGATTTAAATTATGTTTCTACAATTTAATCTATGGCTGATTGCATATTCCTTCAATCTGACATTCAAATGTTACTTGTAACTAAATATATTAAAATGCTGTACGTTGACATACTCTCGCAAAAAATCAATTATAGTTTTTATTATACCATTGACAAGCAATCATTATTAAAGATTACAACTTACAAAGATCTTGGTGTGCTGTTTGACTGTCAATTAACATTTAATAGTCACATAGACAATATTGTCAACTAAGTATTGAAATTGCTGAGATTTATTATTAGGTCAGCAAAAGCATTCTCTAATAAAGAATCTTTGCAAATACTTTATTTTGCTTTTGTCAGAAGTAAATTAGAATATTGTAGTACGGTGTGGTTTCCATACTACGCAACTTATTCTTATGCTCTAGAAAAAGTTCAAAGACGTTATTTAAAGTATATGTGTTACCGAGAAGATGGCCACTACCCGCCTTGTGGTTGTACAGATTATGACATAGGACGTCATAATCTGTATAAACCGTTTTGACTTTGACTCTTAAAACGCTAATATATCGCTGGCCACTAAGCTAGTTTCCGGAAATGTAGATTGTCCAATCCTATTAAGCAGTTTGAATTTTCCAGTACCAAGACTAGTAGCTAGAAACCAACCAACATTTACTTGTTTTAAAGTAGCACAGTAATTTAGGACTGAATGCACCGATGAACAGAGTAATGAATGCTGTAAACTTTGTAGCGCTTAATCAAGCATTATTAACCATTTTGTAAATTTTTGTAAAAGTTTTGTTTATTTTTTATTTTGTGTTCATTCATATCATTTTGTTTATTCTTTACTCATAACTTTACTATCATATTTTCCTTGTATCTATCTCATTATGTCTGTATATTATCTCCATGTTGGAACTATTAGTTTTGTTGAAATAATAATTTAATAAATAAATAAAAAAAGGAGAATGCAATAGAATGCGATGAGTATAATTAAATCAACAATGAACTGAAACTAGAAAAAGGCATAGGAAACATTCAGTTTGAGTTTAGAAATGTGTTTGGAACAAAAGAAGCCTTGTATGAGATAAATGTATTAATCCAGAGTAGTTTAAATATAAATGTTGATCTATATATATGGTTTATAGATTTAAAAAAAGCGTTTGATAAGTTCGCCATCAAAAGATCATGCGACGATGGTGTATCTTGTCCCCACTGTCATTTAAATAATACGGCAAGGAAATCTTTAGACTTTAGAGCAGTCTTAGAAGAAAAGAAAACAAGAGTAGTAATAAATGGCAAAATACTAAATAACACTCACTATCACAGAAGACTTTCAACAACTCGTACAACGTACCAAAACCAAAATTTATGACTATCTCAAAAAACAACAACATCGTTAACAGCCTGAGAATTTTTAACACCAAAATTAAAAAAATATACAGTTATAAATACCTTGACACTTAGATTAGCAGCAATACAAATTAAACCATAGTACAAGTACAAGAATAGATATTGCAAAAAAAATCATTACAAAAATAAATACATTCTTTAATAACAAAAATCTGTCCCTAAATCCCAAGAAAAATTAGTTTTGTTGCTATGTCTCCAAAATATTGGTTTTTGAGATGTGGTTCTACAGACAAATTTCCTGTGCTAATCATTTGACAAACATCAAAGTGCTAAAATGGATAGAAAAGAAATGTAAAGTACTTCTAGTAAAAAAACCAAAAAACTAAAACACTTTGGACATGTAAAAGGTGGGCCATCTAACTTTTAAAATCGGCTATAAATAAAAAACTAAATAATTTTTTTTTATAAATTATGAATTTATTAGAATAATTGGACATTTTTATTTAAAAATAAAACACATTATTCAAATGACTGCCACGGCTGGCGGGGCAGTATCCCATTTGGTTATTCTAATTTTTTAGTACAAATTTGATTGTTTGGGCTCCAATCGCATAAATGAAAATTTTGATTACGTGTTTCAAGACATAAATTGTCTCTGTATGGTTAGCGCAACACTTATCCTTAGGGTTTTTCCTTAAAAAAATGCAACAGGGTCAAATCACAGCTCCTAGGCGGCTAATTGACATCAGCATTTTTGCTGATTATTTGGTTTCTAAAAACAGTGCCCAAAGATCGATGGTTACGTTGACTGTATGGCAAGTGACCTTGTCCTGTTGAAACCAATTGTTATCTATTTCAGATTCTTCAATTTTTGGTAACAAAAATTTGTTTAACATGGCACAGTAACGTTTGCTATTGACGGTAACGGCGGCTCATTTAAAAAAAAAATAATGGCCCAATAATGCCGCCGGCCCAAAAACCACACCAAATAGTTACTCGTTGTGGATGCATAGGCTGTTTAATAATCATATGTGGATTCTCTGATCTTTAAATGCGACAATTTTACTTATTAACATAGCCTCCGAGATGAAAATGAGTTTCATCAGAAAACACAATTTTTCGATAAAAATGCTCTTCTTTGGCCAAACGGTCTTTAGCCGATTGGGCAAACTAAAAACGCAATAAATGGTCATGAAACTTCATTTCTTAGACTAATTGAACTTTGTAGGCTTTCAAACCAAAGTCTTTATTAAAAATTCTCCTCAGAAAAAAGCAAAAAATGTTCAGTTCCTGAGAACAATGACATTGGTGTTGAGGCACGCACACTCTGAGCAACAGCATTATTTTTTTTTGGCTGAGCGCACTGGACGTGTTGTTTTATCCACTAACGATTCAGTTTCGCAAACTTGCTTCACAAGTTATTCCACAAACTGCGTTGAAGGCACTTCTTTTCTATCAAATTTATTTCGTAAATTTCTTACCGTTTGAGTAGAAGACTTTGGAAGTAAGTTTTCATTATTTCCCAACTTTGTTCAAGTGTAAAGAGTCCCATTTTGTAAATGTCAAACATAAAACTGAATTTCTGTCAATTCATAAATGTTATTATACCTTTTAAAAACAAAATAGACAGTAGTTTAAATTGTAAACGTTACATGGCTCACCCTTTAGCTAGACAAACAAAATACGCAATTTTGTGACTCGTAAATTTGGGCAGTCGGTACAGATGCAGTACAACAAAACTATTTTGAACAACAGTCATTGATGATTTCCAATCCACGATAGGAGTGAAACAAGAAGAAAAATATAGTGTTTAAATTAACATACGCTTCTTAATAAATAACAGTTGCATAAAAAACATTTTACAGTAAAAAATTAATATAATTATTGCAATAAAACCTATAAAGTTTTTTTTAGCAATAACAGTTGCATACTGCTTATACTTTATAGCAAAGAGTAAACAATAATACTGTACAAGTAGCACGTATAAATACGTATTTCCACAAATTTAAATGTTGCTTTAATTTATACAAGTGCAAAATTAGCATCACGTGGTTCTCCTAAAATAAATTTTAAAATAGAATTTAAAGTTTGTTATTGGTAGGTACACCTATATTTTACCAGTATAAAATTTTGTAGAGTGGTGCAATTTATAGAAATAAAAAATGAAAACTTTGTGCAAGTTATATACCATGTTTTGTTTTTCTAAATTACACATAACGTATTCAAAAAGAATAAAATTATTTATTAAATGTTATAATATGACTTTAGAATAAGAAATTGGATTGGTTTTTAACTGTTTTGTCGTCTTGACATTTTGCAATATAATGCAATAGAATTGTAGCTACACTCATATAATACAAACAAAAATGTTTTAAAATATTTAAAAATATAAATATTCAGAACAAATAAACTACAGAAGTTGATATACATAATTACTGAACCTAACTTATATAATTATCTTTAGTGACGTTGTTCTTATTTTGTATATTAATAAAAAAATAAATAATGTAGTTTTGCAATCCTCCCAATATATCCAATATTCATAATGTTCATTACAATTAATTCTCCCATTGCTAAGCAATTTGCATCAAAACTCGAGAACAAAGCTTATTAAGTGTAACCGCATTTACATCTAGGAAGATGATTGTGGTCTTAGTAATTATTAATTTACTCTAATGATAGTATTGAAAATTAATTTATTCAAGAATTGAAATTCACGTCATAACTTATTTGAAATATATTATGTTGGAAGTAGGATCAAACTAAATCTTTTAATATAATATATTCAACATAATTAAAAAGTTTATAAAAAACCATCATAACTTATATAATAAAATTGCCAATAAAAATCAAGCAAACATTGCGATAAAGTTCGAAGAAGGTCGCAATATTTACGAACTGAATTTACTTCAATAAGTTATGTATTAACAAACAAAGCTATAAGATATTTTCTGGAATTAAATCGTGCTCAGTTTGATCAAAAATAGAATTTAATCTCTTATCGATGTTAGTTATCTATAGCCGATTTTTATGTTTCGTACACTACTTTATAAATTAATATAGCTATGTTTGCTTGAAGAACGCAGGAGCTACCATATTTATATCCATCAATTCTATTGATTTTGAAACAATTTATTATAGTTTTTTTTTATAAAAATGTTCTTTACAAAAGTATGAGTAAAAAAAACATTTTTATTCCTTTCAACATTGTAATACAAAACAATACATTTTTGCCGATAGCAACCAACCATAAATAGTGTGAACATAAAAATGCGCTATGGCCCACAAAATCGTTATATATGTCACCCTTGGGGAAAAAGTATGTCAAGAAAGTTTACATATTAAAGCACTTGTGATGCATTAATTTTCATTCATTCTTTTGTTTTGTTTTCACCGTGAATATGTAAAATTTATTGCATATTACGTTTATTTATATTCAATAAACTGGAAAGTATTTTAATATAAATTTTATATGAATTGGAAATTGGTTTCGTTGATATATTTCCTTTTATTTTGTTTTCGCTTTGAATATTAAAATCTTGATCATATCTATAATATATTATATTGTGTTGCTAAAGATTTAATGTAAATTACAAAATTTGTAATAGAGTAGATTTTGCTGATGCATAAATTATTGTATCGCGGAAATTAAATTTGTATGAATCAGCATAATTGAAATTATTTAGTCAGCGCATCAATTTAATTGTGTAAATATTAAAATAAATTTGGAAACTGAAGAGGAAATAAAAGAAAGACAAAATTTTATTATTTATTTAAATTTCCAAAATAATTTATATTTGAATTATTGAAATTAAACAATAAGCATAGATTTTTACTGTGTTTATTAAATTCGATTTGATCAATAAAATAACCTTTATAAGTATGATATATTTGGAAAAAAATGTTATTTTCAATTTATAACAAAACATTATTGAAATAAAAAAAAATACACAATTTAAAAACAAAACGTGCTATTATCATTGAATGCTTCAATTGAATGGAATTCTGAATTGAATAAAGGAATTGAAATAAAAAAAATATGACACATTATAAAAACAAAACGTGCTGTTAGATATTATTGAATGCACCAATGACTGAAATACTGAACTGAATGAAAATAAATTAAAAATATTGCACCCATTAGAAAAATACAGTATTACAAACACACAACTATGATGGTTGCATTGAAACTGAATTTTAATATTTACTAATACTGGAACTTGACAAATTTTGCTGCTCACATAAAAATAAAAAATAAAGAAAGTTTAATAAAAAAAAGTACAATGTAATTATTGGAAGTAATTGATTGGAAAAACTTCGACATATAAATCAAGAAAGTAGTAACATTAGTAGCACTGCACCTAAATGCAACCGGACGCTGGTACACTGCGGAGAGGGCCGGCAAACACTGTTTCCTTCTGAAAGAAGCTGTAGAAAAAACACTTCTACTAAGAACGCAAACAGATATAATGCACTTTACTTTGTATTTAAATGACTCTACAATGTACACACACATGAACAACTAGAGCAAAGATAAATACTAAATATCTGATAGAAAGATGCAAATCCTAACGGACAACAGAACAGTAAATTTAGCTATAAAAAAGAAAACATTCTGGCCATTCTGGGTAAATTAAGAACTACACGACCATAAAAAAGTATGCAGAAAAACAATATTAGTAAAATTTTTTTTGTAAAAATTTATGTATATTATACTATAAATAAAGTCAATTATTATAATTATTATAAGTTGAAAATGACATCAAAGATAATACCATGCCATAACGCCTTATGTTGGCAGTTCACTGCTAGGTAATAGGTACTTTAAGGCTAGTGGATAAGCGCGCAAAAGACCAACCTTCAAGATGTGTGGACCCTAACCCAGGACTGCACTATCACTAAAAAATCCAAACACCATACCAAAGGCAATGACTACAATTCCCAAAACGGTCAAGTACTACTTTAAACTGTCTAGAAAGTTCCTGCAACTCGTAACAGAAATTTTGAAAGTTTATTCAAATAGCATTGAGCTGTGTTAGGTAACAGGTACTTTAAGGCTGCTGGATTAGTGCGCAAAAGACCAACCCTCAAGATGTGTGGACTCAAACCCAGGACTGCACTAACACTAAAAAATCCAAACACCATACCAAAAGCAATTATTACATATCCAAAAATGGCCAACTACTACTTCAAACTGTCTAAAACGTTTCTGCAAGCCATAACAGAAATTTCGACAGGGTACTTTTAATTAAAAAAAACACATGCATTTTATGGACATTGTAAACCATAAAAAATGCTTTTTGATTGTGGTGCTTTTTTACCTGTCTGCATTACACAAAATTTTGTTGAATGTTACTCTGAAGAGTTTGGTAGATGTACATCTAAACCATTCTTTTAGGCTTCAAAACTACAAATTTTTTTTTTTGCCAACTGTTCTTTTTTGGTTTATTTTTCTTTGGGTTATTAGTTTGATTTGAAAACACTATATCAGTTTCCTCTCAGAAAATGTCTAAAATATTATTTCGTCTCTTTATTGTTAGTAATTTTTTTAGTTTTACTCATTTAGTGTAGTATTTCATGTTGATCTATAATATATATATATAAAGTTTTGAACATTTTTATGTAGCACCTCATTTTAAATGCTTCAATGTTTTTAATGTTGGTTGCCTTTGTTGCTCAAGCTTTTATCCGTATAAGACAATAGAAAACTATACTGTTGCTGTATACATTTAATAAGAAAGCCAGTCCTTATCTGATTCCACCTAACCTCTGCTTAAATCTTTTTCAACTTCAATTTTTTCTGTTTAGTGTACTCGTTTTTGATTTTTTTGATTTTTTGACATTTGTTTGTTATCCATACTTTGTTAGCTCGTCTTATTTCTTTTCTGTTGTCGTTAATTATTTTCTTATTTATTCTTTTCATATACGGTGTTGTCTTCAGCCTTATACGTTTGATTTAAATCTACCGCAGCTACTACAGGATTATGGTTAAATATTATGTACGCACCTAATATGTTTCTACTAATTTAATAGCGTTTCTGAATCTTTTGCAAATTATGATATAATCAATCTAATTCTTAGTTATATTTGTCGTTCCATCTGCTGATGTTTTCCAAGTATAGAGACAGCGTATAGGGAATTAGTAAAAAGTGTTGGTTATTATCATTTCTTATTTTTGATAGTACTCAATCAGTTTGTTCCATTGTCATTGCTATTGCCTAATTCAAATTTTTCGACAATTCTGGTTATTTTTTTGTGGCCTTCTTTGGCGTTTAGGTAGCACATTATGATAACGGATTTGTCTTTTGCAGTGTTTTGTGACTTTATCTAGGTCTTAGTAGAAAGACTAAATTTTGATATTTATTTGCTGCAGGGGCGTATACTTTAATTATGTTTACTGAAACTTATCTTGAAATCAATTTTAGTAGTATGATACAATGTGAGTATAAGATAAAACTCGATACCAATTACACTAATTGGTATCGAGTTTTATCTTTTTTTTCTGTTTACAATAATTGTTACTTCCTATCAATATGTACAGTTGGTAGTACGTTCTGCCGTTTTTAGTCGTGCGTTTACCTGATATTGGCAATTGCACATTGTTTAAGCAATAACATATACATAAGTTTTTCCATTTCTAGAAGAATTTATTTTACATTTTCCTTTTTTCAATTCAACACAAATCAAATCCATAAAACTATTCAAAACAACACCAACATTGGAAACAGTAATTCTGATACTCTTAAACAAATGTCTTGAAGAAGCCAAACTTCCTGACTCATGGCAAAACGCAGAGGTAATTTACTTTTTTAAGAATGAAAATAATACAAATAACTGTCAACCTTTTAGAAGTTACTAACCAAAATAATAACAAACAGCACAACCGACCACATTCAAACATTGCGTATACTAATCAAAAAATTTATAGAGTACAATATCTACCTCTACAAAATATTTGTGAATTATGAAAAAGCCTCTTTGACTCCATCAAAACATGGGCAGTATTCCATTGAATAGACAGTGCCCGAATCAACTCCAAGTACAAAAACTTGCTTAAATAAATCCACAAACACGCAACTCTACACGTCAAAGTAGAAAAAGATTGGAAGACGAGAAAAAAACCCATCAAAAAAGACGTCCAACAGGGCGACAACATTTCGCCAAAATTATTCACTTTAGCGCTAGAAGACGTGTTAAAAAACCTATTGTAAGAGAGAAAGAAAGTAAGTTTCAATAGTAACCGCCTAAATCACCTTTGCTTCGCCAATGATATTGTTTTCATTAGCAATGACCCAGAAGAACTGGAAAAAATGCTTTGCAAACTCGACAAAGCCTTACAAACTGTGGGCCTGCAAATGAACATGCACAATACAAAAATCATGAGTCCGAGTAACAAAATTAAGAATCACAATCTCGAAAAAGTCAAGGAGTATATAGGTATACTTGGGGCATAGCATCAAATTAAGAAAGGCCAACCAAACACCAGGCGCATCGGATTGACATGGGCAGCTTTTGGCAAATTAAGACATAAAAAAGAAAGTTTAAAATACATGTATCTTGTCTAGCTAGAAACTATAGCTATCACAAAAAACAGTGCGCGGTCTTAGGATTAAGCTTACGAGATAAAAGCCCGAACAAAAAAATAAGACAAAGAACTGGAATCACAGATGTCATAGAACAAATACCACATCTTAAATGGCAATGGGCGAGACACGTAACAAGAGAAAATGGCAAAAACCTAGAGTATCTAGGAGAAGCGTAGGCCGCTCCCAAATGAGATGGAATTACAATATACAGAGACAGAGACGGGCAGAAACTAGATACAGACGACTGTCCAACAAAGATTGACATAGAAGCGTATAGAAAAGGCCTATGTTTAAGAGTTGACAAATCAAGCTAAAGAAGAATGTTTTAGTTAGCTAAAAAAAAAACCAATTTGCAACCATTTATTTTTCAACATATGTAGTAATGCCCGTTTTGGTTTGGCATTGGTATTTTATTTTCCCGGTGATTTTGGGCAAAAGTCAATCTTGCAGTACAATGACAGAGTTGTAAAGGTAGACCTGTAGCCATCTTTCTACAAGACAATACAGCAGCCCAAAGCCTTTTCTTAACGGTCCATTCACTAACATTTACATTTCTAACTTTATAGAGTTGATTTCGTAGATAAACTGCAAAAGCTGTTCGATTTTGCAAACTTGTGGACACCAAAAAACGGCAATTTCTGTTCGTGGTCAATGGTTTTGCTTGGATCTTTATCTTTTAGTTAACAGGCCAGTATTCAAGTAAGGTTGATACACCTTTTGCACAACACAAAGGCTTTTACCAACAATCCTTGCAGTTTCAAGTTTTCCTTGCCCATCTTCAATCGACACTATAATTTTTGCCACAACAGTAGGGTCTAAAAGCATTATAACCTGTTAAGTACAGTATACTGTGTAAATGACAAGTTTTGCAAAGAAAAATCAACACTAAGTAAAATAACCACAACAAAATGTAGGTTTTCAATTAGAGCAATTTGAATGCTGCTTCATAAAAATCTGTAACACGGTGATAATGACTGACAAATAAATTAACTTTGTCAGGAAATGAATTATTAAACGCTTACTTTAGTTTACAATTTGCAAACATAAATTTAAAACAAAAAATTTCCAAAATAAATCATAATTTTAAATTGACTTCTATTTTTTGCTCGCCATTGTGTTTTGTAAACAAAACTTATTACCAGCAATACATAGTAAAATACTATATTGGCTCCACGTCATGTATTAACAGATCAAATCAAATGATTATCACCAAGCGTATTCATAGACGACATTATAGGTGCATTTGACAATAACCTGCAAATAACAAATATATAAGCAAATGTTAAAGAAATGACTGTAACAAAAGCTGCTAAGGACTCAATACTTAAAACAATTGTTGCCAAAAGCTGTACTCAGTTTCAAAACACGTTTTTGATTAGGATACCTTCACAACAAGCAATTTAAATCATTAATCTCTTCTTCGGGCGTTAAGAAAACATTGACTTATACGACATATTATAAAGATGTGTAATAATTGAAAAAAAAAACATTAAGGACTAGACGGCAAATAACCCACTATAAAGACGTTTTGAGTACTGAAAAAGTCACTTGTTTGAGCCAATGTGTGCTAGTTTGCATTATCGTGGTTGAAAATGATTAGTCTGTGGCGTTTAGTTTTTTTTGTTTTTCATAAATTTTTAGCAAACAAATGGTTGTGTATTAATCAGAATTTAATGTCCTACGTTGCACTAATTGTATGTTTGCAACATATATCGTTCTAACAAAAAAACAAGCAATTATTTGGTTCAAAGTGCAAACAACTTTTGTTGGGTTTGGCTCATCTAAGAAAACCCGCACCGTCGATAGTTTAATTTAAGGCCCATACAATTAGATTTAAAATTTGCCACTTATGCATTTATTTGACTTATTAACACAATTTGTTTTTAACTTTCCGTCACTGGCGAGCAAGACTGGGCGTCTTACTCCAAACAGAGTTTAATTTTTAAATATCTTTTAAATCTAAAACTCCAGTAATCTGCCCATTTAAGTATTTCTCAAGTTAGTAACAATTTGATATCTCTCTAATATTGTTCCTTGTTAGCGCATTTGCGTAAAAGTTTGCGTTTTATAAAAAATTGCGGAGCGTGAGTCCGCTGCCAGTAACAAATACATTACTTGAGATGTAACACTTTTTTGCAATTATTAAATATTTTACAATGTTCTCACATTTTAAACTAAAATAATATTTAAAATTAGTGTATTCTTGATTTATGTTTGATGTAATTTTATATTCTAAGAACACCAAAAATTTCAGGCAGTTTTGAGATCTAAATTAGTCAGCAGCCGAGGTTGAATATTTTTATTTAAAATAATAAAAATGTTTTGTTTTTTTTTTTTTTTTTAATGTGTTTTGCCCATATCAATACCAATATTTTTATATTTTTTTACAAAACCGCGGAAAAAAACAGATGTGCCGAGTATCAGTCCGCTGCTAGTGACGGTGTAGCTAAGATCAAGTGGTAGTAACGGAAGGTTAGGTGTGTGTTAAAATATATAGAATCCAACGCAAACAAATGTTTTTGATGCTCAAATGTTTATGTAATATTTAATGTATACCTAAAAATGCCTTAATCTTGCGGTAAGTTACATGACATTCTAGCAGTAGAAGTTGCCGCTCATCATAAATGTTTTTAGAAAAACAACAATTTGAATCAACTTTCACAAAATTTGTTGTTAAGCAAACTACGGCCATAATTGAATTTGATGTATTATTGATAAATAATGGTCTTTAACAGTGCTTTATTACCAAAAAAAAAAATAAGTTTTTTGATGCATTGTTGAGTTAATGCAAGGGCGGAGTGAGAAGTCTGGTAAAAATGAAACAAAAAATATAATTTTTGGCAAAAAAACATTTTATTTTTCAACGTGGTCGCCTTTTAGCTTGATACACTTAGTCCAACGTTTTGCAAATTTTTTTATGTCTTCCAAATAATACGATTTCTCCAACCGTTCAAAATAGTCGTTTGTTGCATTAATGATCTCTTCATTGGAGCCAAATCAGTTTTCGCCAAGCCATTTCTTCAAGTTCAGAAACAAGAAATAGTCGGCAGAGGCTAAGTCTGGAGAATATGGCAAATGTGAAAGCAATTCAAAGCGTAATTCATTAATTTTGGAAATGGCAACTACACACGTGTGCACCCGTGCATTGTCTTGATGGAAAAAAACTTTTTTCTTTGCCAAATGCGGTAGTTTCACCATTGTCTGTTTTTCCCTTCTGGAGGTAATCAATGTAGATTATCCGCGTGCATCTCAAAAAACTGTGGCCTCAACCTTGTTAGCAAATAAAACCGCTTTAGCCTTCTTTAGTAGTAGTAGAAATCCACTGTTTATACTGTTTCTTGGTCTCAGGTGTATAGTAATGAATCCATGTTTCATCAAAACGACGCGATTGAACATCGAAAAACCTGCCTGTAAAGTTGTCACACGTGTGCGTTTTTGATCGATTGTACGAAAACGCGGCACCCATCGCGTGAATAGCTTTTTCATATTTAAATGTTTCATCAGAGATGCCTACTACCTCAGCTATCTCGCGCACTTTTACTTTGTGGTCTTGCAATACCGTATCATGGATTTTGTCAACTATTTCTGATGTGGTGACTTCATTTAGACGTTTTGAACGTTCGGCATCAGTTTGCTTGTACAACCACAACAAAAATCAGTAAACCACTTGTGAATTATTTTAATCGACGGTGAAGAGCCCCCATAATATTTATCAAGCTTTGTTTTGGTTTGCGTAATGGTTTTTCCACGTAAAAAATAATGTTTAATTAACACATAAAATTTACCTTTTTCCTTGTTTGTAAAAAAATTATAATTTGTATTAGTGACAGATGGTATTGACAAATGACATCGGGGATTTGCAATAATGGCGTCTGTAGCAATTTTACCAAACTTCTTACTCTGCCCTCGCAACACAGGTCGCAAGTTGTAAACCATAATTGCAAAAATGTTTACAATTTGATTCCATTTTTTTGACTAAGATAAATTCTTTAAGTTCTTGTAAAGAACACAAATAGAACTCGTACATCAAAACGTTTTAAGTACGTATACCTCAAAAATGTCAAATTTTACAGTTGAAATGTTGGTTTCCAGATGGCGGCACTAGGGTTGCACAATCTAAAAATATAAAAGTCAATAAAATATTAAAACAATTTTCAATTGGATTTTGTGCGCTTCTTTAGCTCTAAGTTTCTTATCACAAATTTAATCTTGCAAATGCATGATGACAACCATCAATTATATAAAAATTAATTTTTGTAGACATCGTAATAAGTAGTAAGACAACTAAGCATGTGGAGTGTACTTGTTGGGCCCTCTCTTTTGCAAAAAAAGTTTTAGAAAATTGCTTGAATAAGTAAATCTTCTTCTAGCAATGTCTTAGCACACATCAATCGCATAGAATAAGACAACAAAGTAAAGTTAACAGTAAAAAAAGTAAAAAATAATTTCATCTTTGTTTTTAATTCGAGAATAAACAGATATCCCATTTAAGCTGACAAATCAAAATAACTCAAAAAAATCAGATTGTACAAAAAAACTGTCCTAAACAAAAAAACAATAATTTTTGGCAAAAAAACATATTCATTTCCTAAAATCAACTCCTCCCCGCGTCCAATAGGTAAAGCAGAATACAACTTTAAAATTTCAAATAAAAACCCACATTTTTATTACAAATTCAATTTCTACAAAAAAAAAAATACAGTTTTGTCCAAATATATTTTTTTCATTTGTTATAGATGACGTTCTAATCGCAAATTTTATAATTAATTTGTCATCAGCATCTCTTTACTTAGAACAAGTCATTGAGGTAATGGAAAGAGACAAAAAGACTGTACTAAAACAAGCACTCCAAAAGAAACAAAGAACACTACGTCTTTTCACTTACTAAAAACGAGCACGCAGGCAGTTAGAGGTATAAAAACTCACTAAAAACAAGCACTTTGATAGTAAAAAGTTGTGATAGTAATTTTTGTTTGCTATAGTAAACCTGTTCATCCAAATTGACTTAAATTAGATAAAAATTGTCACGCTATCTAGGTAAAAAAAATTATATTTAATAATATTTTACAGTAATAATTGCTTAGATATAATTAATAAAAATGTATCAAAGTCGATAAAAACTTCATGTAATATCTAATTTTGTAATAAAAAATAACCTAAACCAAGGCGTTTTTTAGTTTTTAATCTAATAATCATTTCATAAAAGTTACAGGTTTTTTTTTGCATTTACTAAAAAAACAGACAAAAAAGTAGATGTATTTGAAATATATCTTTTTGTGGCGGATAGTTTTTTGGCAGGTTAAATGGGACACCTAGTATTATCATGATTACATATTCTGGAATTCATTAAAATACTAAAATTAAATTTAAAAATTTGATTAAATTAGTGTACACAATTATGAAATAAATTAAATATACAATAATCAGATGCATTAAAATTTGTTGCAATATTTTTTTTTTATATTTAAACATTACTAAAACTACAAATATGCAAACGCATAAAGCTACGTTTTCAAGTTGTTATTAATATAATTAATTTTTATTTAATTCTTTCCTCAACTACCATAGCATGATATTTTCATGCGTGTTATAATAATCTGATATAAGTTAAAAAAATAAACATAATATTAATAATATTATATAGTGATAAATTAAATAACAAAATTCTCAATAGGCGCGTGCTAAGTTGTAAATGAGCAAATCGCATAAAATTAATTCACAACCTTTGCAATACACACACACGGAATACGTACTTGAATAAGATATCCGTTATTATCACAAAGACAATGGCTTCGTGTTCTGCTATATTTTGCACCGGGTGCCTATGAAGGAGTAAACAAAATTAAGCAATACGTAAACCCATTGCCTTAGGAAAACTATTCAGTGCACGTTGCCACAGAAATATACAGCTCCATCTCTCTTATAAAATTAACCCGCCTGCATGTATCTATCCTTGTCACATTATACGATGTGTTGAAATATGAAGTACATGCCCTGTAATTCCATTATACACCGCATATTTGGTACACCTGCAGTTTTCAACTAACAAAATTACTTTTAGGACGGTTGTCCCAACGACATGAATTGGATAGTAAATAATATCCTTTGTAGAACTTTTTATTAAAAAAAAAAACTCACTTTATCACATCGAAAACATATATAATTTAAAGCGCATTTCCTATTTTCGGTGATATCAAGCGCGATTCATTTAATAGTGCATTGTTGTCGTGGGTGCAAAAAGACTGAAATCAGCCAACGCTTTAAAAATCTACAATTGGATTCTGTGCGTCTCTTTCGCTCTGCTAAACCGATTAGATAAAGAAAATAGAATCCCACGACCTTTTAGTAGTAATAAAAATAAGTGCTATATTTTCGTTTTAGCCGCTTTCAAGGCGGGAGGGTCTAAATCTGAAAGATTTTTAAAACACTATCCATTTTATGTGATGAGAAACAACATCACATCTGGATTGGCTGAAATGGAATATTTTATAAGATTACCCTCGACTCGTGGTATTTCATGATTAATGTCGTTTTCTACAATGAAATTTTCAAAATACATTTTGCTTTAATTGGGCCATTGGCATTTGATGAATAGTAAACATTTAATGGTAGCAAATATAATGACAATAAATTAGGATTATGGTATGCCGCTTGAAACTGTTTCAATCAAGATTATATTATACTGTTTGGATCGTTTGTTAATTTAAATATTTTACATAAAAAACTTATCTACATCAAGAAAAATAACTTATTTGTAGGGTAGTGCAAAAGCTACCCGGCCATATAAATTTAATTATAATTCTATCTATAGTTTTGTGGATAGTTTAATCCATTCTCAAACATAAAATCAATTAAGCAAACCTAGTTAAATCCAGGTATCAAGTGTGTTGTAAACAGATTTTGCTAATCCAATAGAACTTTCTAAATGTAATCGTTATAACTTTCCAATGTAATATCATATATTCATATTGACGTGATATTAGATTATATATTCCATTGTATGTAGTATATCACATCAAAATATTCTAAAGTTAAATAACAATTTTTTAAATTATAAAAGAATCGCTTATAAATTTGTGTGTACCGTTGAAAAGTTTTCCCTGTTACTGAAATATTAATATTAACATTGTTGATAAAAAACAAACGAATATGCTTATACATTTTTTAATCGAAATGCTCCAAGCATAATTGTATTATTTTTCATTCCGCTGATATAAATTAAGTACGTTTTTGATGGAATGGAAATATACTGTTACAATACAAACATTCAAAATTAGACTAATAAAAGAATTTAATCAAATATCTCAAACAACAATTGATACTTCATTGATTAATTATCAACTTGGAACGTTAAAACAATTTTGATATCAGCGTTATATGCATATGCAAGAAATTGCAAAACCGAGTCAGTTATCAAATTTATTTTCAATCTTTTAAATTATTCTAATATATTACTAATTATTGTAAAACTAGTTCTACTTGTTCAGTGGTTCTTGTTAAAATTATTTTATTTATAATAGTTACAGGTAAAGTGTCTAAGTTGAGGTTATTTACACATAGACAAAATAAATTGACATTGACATTCAACTCATTGATGATCTTAACACTTTAATATTTCGGTCCATGTTCAATCAATAATGTAATTGGAATATAATTATTTTTTTTAGGTATGTTGAAATGCTTTAATATGTAATTGATTTCTTTCATTTTATTTTGTTACATTTTCTCCGTTTATCAATGCGGTCAAAATTATTAATTAACAAAATATATTCTCAAAGTATTGATTTATAAATACACAAAAAATACTTTTATATTCTTTTCCTCTGCGGCAGTATTTGTTCACTCAGATGATTGAATAATAATTAAATTTTTAGATGTTTTTGTTTTAACATTCATGATTTAAAATATTAATTCAATTTTTTGTCAATAGATATTTTATTTTATTTTAATTATTTTCCATAAAATATTGAACAAATATTATTTCATGATAACTAATTCCGAATGATTTAATGTAACATCAAAGACTGTGAATTGTTTGTATGAAATGCTGAAACAATACCGGTTGGCCACAAATATTGGGATGATTTATTGGAGAACCTGTACCGTAAATCAATTTAATTTACTGGTGCGGGGGTTTGTTGGCTAGAGAAAGACAATATTGAACACAGAACAACAATTATAAATATAAGTCTTGATATTAATGTTTGTTTATAAAATTTTATAAATTTAATATTAGAAATGATTTGTGTTGTAATTACATTGAAACTAGTTTGCAATTTTCTGTTAATAGAACATGTTTGTAGTAGCGTGTATACTTTCTTTTAAACTTTATTTTGATAATTTGTAGAGAAAACACTTTTATAAAATTTAAAATATTATTGTTGTGTAGGGTGCGCTAGTAATAATAATTCTTTATTTACAGTGTAAGTAAAACCAATTACATTTACATCAAATTCCAATGTTATTGATAACATAATACAAGTAAACAAGGTGTTTAAAAAAAATGTAAAGGGGTGGTAGTACAAACCACAACAAACAAAAAAGCCTTAATAAACATGAGTTGTCATAGCAACGGTTTAGGAGATATATTGCAGGAGCAATAAGTAAATTATTTTTTCTGAAATGAGATTTGCATAATATGTTTGAATTGAACCCAAGAATGATTCTAATATTTTTTAAGTTTGGCATGTTTCCCAAAATACAATGCCATACCAAAAAATGGAGATAAAATTTTCAGTGTACGCCATTCTCGGTACTTCAAATGACAAATTTTGTTTTAATACTCTTAATTGGTAGCATATTTTGCGAAGTTTGGTTTGACATATACTATACATACTCGGTCCACTTTAGCTTGTTATCTATTTGTATAACTAAAAATTTTGAACACTTCTGAAATTTATCTCATTTCCATCCAGTTTAATACTAAATAAGGTCTCAGTATTTTTATTAATTAAAAAAAAATGCAGTTAGTTTTGTTAACATTTAATACCAATTGGTTGTTAAAAAATTATTTTTGAATTAGTACTATAAGCCTTGAGCTGCTAACGTGTAGATCAACAAAGTTAGGCTCGGAGATTAAAAGATTTGTGTCATCAGCTTATGATATTATGATTAGACTGTAAAAGTTTAGTTGGAAATTAAAAAAATACATTTTTTTATAAGCATAAAAAGAATATCAACAGATTCTAAGCTAAAGTTAATTTTAAAGTTTTTAAATAAAAATATTCTGTAACTAACTGAGAAATTTGTATAATTAATAATTGCTTGAACTTATGCAACAACAACAACAGTTAGATAAATTTAATAATTCTAAACACCACACTCTAGTTAAAAAACATTAGTTTTTGGTTTTGTTCACAAATCTTTATAAATATGTTAGATTTGATCAAACTTTAATTATGGTTTTTATAATTTTTTTTTAGAATGAATAAATGTAAAAACATGCAATAAAATTTTTACAAGACGTCTAAATAAAAATCATAGTAAGACTTAAACTGAGTCTAATGACTGGTTTATGATACGATTTGTCTAGGTGATTGAGTGAGTAACATGTACGCAGATGTGCTGACGCCGTGCATTCGATTATTAGGCTGTTTGAATGCTTGATTAAGGTTTTCCAAAACAATGTTTGGTTACTTATTTAAATTACACCTTTTTTAGCGTGCCAGCGCCAAGTGTCCGGACACCTGGCTTGCAGACCTACAGAGACTTTTAGGGCCAAAATACAGTTCCATCTGAAAACATTAGACTTTCCAAAACTCTTGCCCTTTTTTGTCACCAGCTCCTGGACTAAATTAAATTGGCAGATTAAAACCTAGTTTGTTTTATAAACTAAGTTTATCAACCAACTATTGACTTAATTTATGACTTAAATAATATTTTTTTCAATGTTTGTAGTTGAAAGTATTCTGTTCATCAGCATCTTAAACATAAAACCCCAAATCTTACTCTTAAGTAATAAATAATAAAGATTCAGATTGATTTAGTTTAGTGAATTACAATTATCATCTAAAATATTCAATTTTTGACCAAAAGGGTGTGTGTTTCTATATCTTCCTGATTTTATAAAGCGGGCTTTTTTAAAGACAAAGAACTTTAAATTGGCAACACTGTGATCTGTGACAGCTGATTTGACAGTTCTTGCTTGTTTTGAGGTTAGTTTAGTTTGAAAATTTATGATGAATAGATTCACGCCGTAATAACGTTTGCAAATTGTTCAAATTTATTAAAAAAAAAACATTTATCAATTCAAAAAATACATCGGGCATTACGTGCATTGTATGGTGTTCATAATTGTCCATCAGTGCGATTAATTCAAGAAACACTAGATCGTTTTTGCAATTCGTTTAATCTAAACGACTATAGTAGTATCCAATACGCGCACACAAGAAGCGATTGACAGTGTGCAGCGTAGTGTTAATGATGATCCAAATGTGTCAATTTGTCATCGTGCTCAACAAATAAATTTATGTCCATCCACTTTATAAAAAATTTTGCAAAAAGAGTTTGGTTTACAAGCTAACAAGACTCAACTAATACAGGAATTGAAGCCATACGATCACGTTAGCGCTGTACATTTGGTGAATGGGCTAAGAAAAACTTTGCAATTGATCCAAAATTTTATTTGAAAATTTTGTTCAGTGATGCAGCCTATGTCAACAAACAGAATTGTCGCATCTGGAGCGATAATAATCCACAAACCATTGTCAAAATATCATTACATCCTGAAAAAATCACCGTTTAGTGTGCTGCATAAACCAATAAAATCATTGGTCCATATGTCTTCAAAAATAGTGATGTTTAAAACGTTACAGTCAACGGTAACCGGTACAGAAACATAATTGCCAACTTTTTTGTGCGTTAATTGGACGGCATTAATTTTGCGAACTTGTAGTTTTAGCAGGACGGCGCCACATGCCACACAGCGCGCACATCAATTAATTTACTGAAAGAAACATTTCACAAACAATTAATGTTACAAAATGTACCTAAAGAACTTAAGAAAATTTTTATGTACATAATACTGAATGGTTAAACTACTCATCTTTAAAAACACTATCCGGCCAACTTGCTAAATTTTTTTTTTAATTAATTAATAATAGGTCCAATTCACTTTTCTTTTTAGATTAAATACTATATAAATTTCAAATATATTAACTCTGACCCCAAAATCATAAAAACTGGGGTTTCTTAAGGTTTGTTGCACTATTTTTAATTTACAATAATAAACAATTTCAAATATATAAAGTTTTATTCATAGTTTTAGAGTTGATAGCATCCTTTATATTTTAAACTTTATACTTTCTAAGAACTATTTTGAAAAATGCAGATTAATTTTTTTAGGTTAGAATCTCTAACAATAATTAAAAAAATCTTAAAACAATATCTGACTAAACTACTTCTAACTTAATCAATTTTAACTCAAAAAACTCAATTTCTTACTGTTTTAAATTCAAAATATAAGGTATTATTAGTACTAAAGATTAAACTAAACAACAAACTTATATCAAAATTTATTTAAATTTTGACTTCAAGTTACAATCTCTTATAATCTTTTTTGGAACGACCATATTGTTGATATAGCTTTGAAAGTATGTAAAAAACTAAGATTTTTTAATATATGTAAACAGTTTTCTGCTTCTGTACAACTTTTGCATATAACAAATAACTAAAAGAACAAGCAAACATTTAATTTTAGAACAGTACAATACGAGAACAATCAAAATAAATCAATAAAAACTAATAAATTGGCAGTATTACCAAGCATATCATCACAATCATTAGACATATTTACTTAAAATAATGCAGTTTGCTTATTTTTCTTTAACTTTTGTGTTTAAAATTAAACTTTTTTACACTTGTCAAGATTATGTTGATATGTTGAAATTAGTAGGAAAACTGGTAACAAAAAAAAATTAAATTTCAAAAAATACACTTTACAAGACAATTTTTACCAATAAATTTGTTGTTAGATATTTTTTGATTTAGAACTGTAGGCAAGTTTTTAGTCTCTCAAAACATTTTAACAGAAAATATCCTTGTTTTTGCGTGTGAAAATGTATACTAAGCTGTAGCAAGTCGTTTTCTGATTTGATTGGTGTACTGGTCTAAAGCTTATTAAGAAGATATACAGTAAACAAAACTAGAATTACAAAAACACTAAAACAGTCTGCTTTGTTTATATAAAGTTAGTAACTATTTATTTTATTTTATTTTTAAAGTTACAATTGTTTTTAAGTAAATATAAACATGCAAACAAACCTTGTGTTTAAATGATTTTATATTGATATATTAAAAAAACACAAACAAAAACAAAATATTTTGTTATTACTTTGCTAGTGTTCAATGAATGCAGTCATACGGGATTGCACGTTTTATTATTAAATTAATTTTATATATTTTATGCCAGAATATTTTTGTTGTTTTGTCAAGAAATTAAAAATGTATTACAATTAGTTATTGTAAATAGTTTCATTATTGTGCCTAATGTTGTACTATCAATAAGAAATACTATCAAGAAAGTCTTTATTACAGAAATTAACACAAAATTACACATACTTTAAAAATTTATTCAGAAATAACGTCACAATTGACATTTTTCAACAAATTAAATAATAGTTATGTAAAGTTTAAATAGAAAAATGTTAACAGAATAACACGTTTTAAACCAAATATACACGGTTGGCCAGAATTCAAAAAACAAAAATTTAGAACAACATATTTGTGCAAATTAAGGTTAAAAGTCTAGAGAATTGCAGGGTTTAGTAGCCCCGTCCTGTTGTGGTGCCACTAGTAGTATAGTTATGGAAAAATATTAAATCCTATCACATCTACGAGAATATCAGTAAACCTTTTTCTCTAGAAAAATATTGACACGTACAGCGCCGATTTTAAATTAAAATTGGTTCTGATAGGACAAAACGCCAACCAATTCAATATCCAAACGATAAGATTTTAGTCATAACTTTTTTATATGTTGAACTACATACAATATTCTATGTCTTCATGTTTTTAGATAAAGATTTGAAGTTATATTTAACAAGTAAAAAATTAACAAAAACTAATTAAAAACGTCATTTTTCTAAAATTAATTGCAAAGAAATGACTTATTGCAACAAATTTCTACAAATTTGAGAACAAAGATTGGACTTTCTTCTACAATGTGAGAAAATTTTATTCAATTATATTCAGGCGTTTTCTTGCTGAGTTGGATGCTGTGAACCCTTTTAATAGCGCAACTATTCTCCCCTTTTAAGTAGAAAACTGAAAAGACTGTGCTAGTGTTAAATGACATGAATTAGTTAAAAATCATAAAGCACATTGTTTGAAAATACGCAAAACAGGGTTTTATGTACTCAATCAAACAAAGCACAGATAAAAAATTCACTTCAAAACAAATATGACGTCGTTAAAATAGTTTTAACATTAAATAACTGAGTTCATCAGCAGAAAAGACAGCTTGCAAATTTTTTTCAGACTTAAATTCTGTAAAACCGGGATTATTTTTACTCAAGTCATTATCAACAGTTGTTATTGGTAAATTGGTTTGCGGACAAAGTTTAGAAATTTTTGCATTTAGGGCAATTTTTAACCCGAATAAATAAACTAACAGCATTCAACATCAGTTTTGTACTAGTAAATATTCTAATTTTTAACTATAATTATTAACAGCATTAACAAAAACATAACAAAATATTGAAAAATGCTAGTAATAACATTTTGACAAGAGTAAAGGCACCTCCTTGTCTTAGGGCTATCATAAAAAAGCAGAAATGCAAATTGATACTTGGAACATTAGAAGTAGCCTCCAAGCAAGAAAATTTGACAACTTAATGCAGGTTAAAGATGAACATATTAGGAATTAATGACATATTAGGAATCTGAGAAGTACACTGCTGACGGGGTAGTAATGTATTACTCGGGTAGAGCAGATACGCAAAATAGAAATAAAATTGCATTTATTGTAGACAAAGCAGTACAAAGATCAATTACAGGCCTTGTACCCAACTCAGATCGAGTGATGATAATCTGATGACAAAATTTAGGATTTCTGTAGCCAAGTGGCACAAACAAACATGACGTCACAATCATTATGGGAGATCTAAACGCAAAAATTATCAAAGGCAGAGTTGAAGAATTTTGGGGTGAAATACACACTACAAACTACTACCGACGGACTATATACAGGGTGCGCCAGAGAAACTTACTTATTTGAAAGGTCAATAAAAACAAAAGTACTTCAGTTATTGTTTTAATTCTCTTTTTATTTGAGAATACAATATCCCAATTTTTTTTTTATGCAGTCTTGAAAATGACATTGGGTAAATGGCGACCACCATTGCGCATACACTGATTAAGTCAATTTTTGAAATTCGTGGCCACTCTTTGCAGCAAATCAATCGGTATGTTGGCAATGGCGTCGCGAATGTTGTTCTTGAGGTGTGCTATGATCCGTGGTCGATCGACATAAACCAGGGATTTCAAATAACCCCATAAAAAGAAATCGCACGGATTCAAATCTGGAGAGCGTGCAGGCCATTGGAGATCGCCTCTGAGAGAGATGAGGCGGTCGGGAAAATGTTGTCGCAACAAATTCATTGAGTCTCGTGCTGTGTGTGCTGTGGCTCCATCTTGCTGAAACCACACGTTTATAACGTTCATTTCTTCGAGACTTGGAAGAAAAAATTCCTCGATCATGTTCCTGTAACGAGCTGCATTCACGGTAACTGCGTGTTCGTTTTCTTCAAAAAAATAAGGACCAATTATTTTCATTGCCGACATCGCACACCAGACAGTAACTCGTTCACAATGAAGTGGTTTCTGGTGAAGTTCACGCGGATATACACCACTCCAATAACGCATGTTTTGCTTGTTGACGCAGCCGGAAATGTGAAAGTAAACCTCGTCACTGGAAAAAACTACCGCGTCTTCAGACAGGTTGTCAATCAGCATTTCACATGCATTTTGACGGGCAACAAAATTGCGTTCAGTTAATTCTTGCACAACAGCCAATTTATAGGGATGAAATTGAAGGTCTTGATGGAGAATTTGTCAAACAGTGGTGTCAGAAATTCCCATAGCAGCTGCGTGTTGGCGAGCCGAAGGCCGGGGAAAACGCACAACTGACTGCCTCACTCTTTCGATATTTTTCGGAGTTTTGCTGGTCCGTTGAAATCCATTTCTGGGTTTAGCGACACTTCCACACTCTCGAAATGAGTTAACCCACGACAAAATCAAATTACGGCCAGGAACGAGTCTGTGAGGAGGAATTTCAAAGCGAGCGCGGAAGGCACGTTGCGTAGCAACAAGTGAGCGACCGTTAGAAAAGAAGCTCTCGACGGCGAAGGCCCGCTGCTCTCTAGACCAGAGCATGATGGACTGACTGGAGGGAGAAACAAACTTGGGGACTTCCTCTCCAGATGCGCCTCCTCTCGACCCCTTCCCCGCCCAACTCACCGCTCGGGAGTTTTTTCAAATAAGTAAGTTTCTCTGGCGCACCCTGTACTTAAACATCCCCAGCTTATACCAAAAACAAGATAATAAAAACGCTATAGAAATAGAATTACATTAGTTAAAACTTATCCTGGAGCCGATGCTTCATCAGACCATAATCCGGTTGTAGCCGAAGCAAAGTTTAAACTGCAGAAAAAAGAATATCTCAAAGAATCGCAATAAAAAACGATTTAGTTGTAGATGTAGATAGTAAATATAAATATCCAGAAAACAGCTAGAGAAGCATCCCAACTAGATAGCCTCAATAGAAAAAGGAAAAAAAAGGGACCTTACTATAAGAAAAAAAAGTTTTATTAAGACCTATAGTATAAGAGCTAGCAACGTAAATATTTCCCATCCTTATTGACTATTTGCATCCGGCAGCTGGAACCGGTTGCTATGCTTGTGCGCAGCTCCACCGTACAAGTAAAACTTAAGCACTTTAAAAATTAAAAAAAAACAATAATTTTTAATATCACTTTACCATTATAAATCTATCTTGCCAGACAGTTATGCGATTATTAACATCATGCCCGACATAATTTAAATGATTAAAAAATAATTTTAAAATCAATTTGAAATGACTAAAATTCAATATGTTGATATTCTATGATAAAAGAATATACTGTTAATTTGCCAAGCAGAAATTTGGTTGTATAATTAGCAAATTGATCATTTTAAGTTCCGAGGAGAATAGGCGAGTTGGAAGAGTGCAACATGTTTCTTGGATGCGTGACATAGATAGCTGCAACAGAGAGCATTTGAGAAAGACAGTGGAATCGGTGGACGGCCTCACAGGTCTAGCTTAAAATGTATTACAAAAAAAAGCAAACAAAATTAATTTGATTATTGTTAATGGTCCATCCAAAAGTTTTTGGAGATGGCTAAGTTGGATATTATATCCAAAAATTTGCTACATATCAAATATTCAATAAATGTTGTCGTAGCTCTGATTTACATGAAGGTAAATTTCTGAACAATTTCTTAAAGGTGACGTTTGGATTTTTAGAATAAAATGTACTGGAAAATAAGTGAACTCCTAAAATAATTCACGCACTTCATAAATATGCAAATATGCAAATTTCTCTAAGGTAACAAAACTCTACAATGTCCTCTTTATCATTAACAAGATTTTTAAATGCCAATTGATAGTCTTCCAATTTCTTAAACAATTTAAAAGACTGGAGCTTGCCTTTACAAAAAAAGGCAAGAGAGTAATTACTGCCTGTCATTGCGTGGAAAGCCAAAAAGCTTTACATATGTTACTGCCAAGTATAGAATGCAATTTTTTGATATTGAGATATCGCTGGTGGTTTCCAGTGGCAATATGTATCCACAGTTTTAAGGAAACGTTCAGATGCTCCATGTTTCCGAGAAGTATGCTTTCTTAAAACGTTGCTAGCTTTTGTACTATTATAAATTATTCCAATAAAAAAAACCATTAGATGACAAAAGAAAAATTACAACTTATGAACGAAAGACGGCAAAGCAATAGAAATCACACAAAATACATAAAGATTAATAAAAAGATAAAAAATATAATTCAAAAAGCAAAAAAAAAGTAACTGTCTGATAAAATAAAAAAAAAAAAAAACTTCAAAAACAATACGACAATTTAAATTTTCACAAAAACTTATAGAATATAAATGCACCCTCAATTATAAAAACTAAAGAAAGAATAATTATAACAAACCACGCACAAAAACTCGTGAAAAACAAACAAATTAATGTCATTACAAACCTGTACAACACCATATATAAAACACGTATTGCCAAACAAGTAGATAAAGTCAACATTTATTCAAAAAAACTAACAAAAAAAAACAAATGCTAGCGAGTGTAGATACTACCAAACTATAAGCTTTATGAACCACGCCTTAAGTAAGTATTTATAAAAGTATAACACAAAAAACTATACAACAAATTAGAAGAAGGTATTAGTGATACGCAGTTTGGATTCAAAAATGGCATAGACACGAAAATGTATAAATGTGAACGTAGAGGTATAGATATAGTGTCTTTACGAGATGGGCTTGCATTATATCAGCGGATTACTTACATTACATTACTAATCGCCTTGTGGAGATAATGTTTCGATGTTTAAACGTGAAAATATTAATAAATATATAACATTTTCACTCTTGAATGTTACCTCGGGTTTCAAGTATATAATATAATCATAATTGGTTGCTAATAAAATAACCATTAAAATAATTTAAGCCCATGTCATAAAGACACTATATCTATAAGCATACTATACATATATGCTTATTTCATAGACTATACAAAAGCTCTAACAAGGTCCAGCATAAACCAAAAACATCGACGCAGCGGACATACGAATCATTGAAAATTTGTATTGGAATCAAATAGCAGGGCTGAGAGTAGAAGGATAAAAATAAAAAAAACATCAATGTTCAGAGAAGCGTTAGGCAGAAGTGCATTTTGTCTCTAATGCTATTCAATTTATACTCAGAGGCAATATTACAAGTAATTCCTAAATTCCTAAAAAAAAAGTTATGTTAATTGTAAACAGACAATCGATTAACAAAATAAAATACGCAGATGACACAGTGATACTGGCAAAACCTGCAAAAAATGGTAGAAAAAATTAGTTTGCAATACGGGTTGAAAATGAATTTTAAAACAACCAAATATATGATCATTTTAAAAGCAGCAACACCTCATGCTAACCTTATCATCGACAATATCCGCATTGAGAGGGTAACTAAAAGCAAGTACCATGACACCTAGATAACAAGCGACAACGTTCAGATAAAAAAATTAAATACAGCTACGTGTTTCCCATATCAATTTACGGCCTGAAAACATAGACACTAACTCAACAGCTTACAAATAAATTCCAAGCTTTCAAAATGTAAGTGTATAGGAGAGTCTTAAAAATATCGTATACCAACAAAATTATGAACTTGGAGGTGTTACGAAAATTGAGAATAGAGTTAGAAATTATAAAAACAATTAAACGTAGAAAACTATCAGGGACATACTATGAGAAGAAGAAAGTACTAAATACTACAGCTACAGCAAGAGACAATTGCAAGTAGAAGTGCGGAAAAACGCCGGATTTACTAGTTAAACAATCTTAGAGATTGTTTCCAGTGTATTTTAACAAAACTATTTAAAGCGACAGTACCAAAAGTAAAAACTGCTTTGTTGGTAGCTAACCTCCGAGTAGGAGACGGCACAAAGAAGAAGGTTTTAGTAATACAAAAAATTACAGTAGACTTGTAATTATATTTTAAACAGAGGTACAATTAAGTGGTTATCACAATAACAACAAACAGTAGCATTTTCAACAACTGAAGCAGATGTGACATCTTGGACCTCTACAGTTTAACGATGCGGTACAAACGCGCATTGTCTATTGTTATTATTTAAAAATGGTTATAAAAATTTTGTTTTTGACAATTACTTTTTCTAGTTGGTGTAAAACTAATTACTTAAAATTTAACTTAAATAACTGCAAAATAATAACACGTCACGTTTTTACACGTCAACGTACGTAGTGTATCAATATTTTTTTTATAAAGTACGAATTGTTGAATGTTAACACTATTGATTAAGGCATTATTTGTGATTCAAATCTATCATTTACTCCATCTACTAATAAAACTTATCAAACTGTTAAGTTTTGTTTAGCGTAACTCTAAGAAGTATTTGACTTTCAAACTTTAATTATTTTTTAGTAAATTTCTATAGCCATCCAGATCTTGGCATATGTTTTTAAAATGGTTTGTGAAATTATTAATTTGCCTGACTTGCTTAACCTATTTAGTATTTATGTAACTGTATAAATTTGTATGTCTTTATCATTGAAAGAATGAATGTCTCAGTAATAGTTTAATGTACCTAATTAAAAAGTTGTGCTTAAACTAAAAAATTATATACTTGTACATCCATCACCAGCTCTACACACTTTATGCATTACTTTGTAATAAAAGTAATTTTAAAATTACAACATTCTATATTTAATTAAGTTGCATATTATTATGATTAATAAATTATTTATTTTTGATTTTTTCTTTTTTATTGCTGGAAAAATAATATCTTATTAGCGCGAATTACTACGTTATTAATTTAAAGTAGTCTCTTAATCATTTTGTCATCAGGGTTGATAAAATATATTAATAGAATTTGTAAAACCAAATGTAATAAAATGAATAGATAAATGTCTTATCGCATAGGGTCCAGTTTACCTTGATTTAAAGAAATGATACGCATGAAAGAAATGTGTGATGGCTGTTTAAACATTTCGATTTGCGGTTGTGTGTGGGTGAAAGTTGCGCAATAAAATATCGGTTCCGCGGAATGCACGTAGTAGTTACCAGAAGTCATCTTAGTTCTAAATATCCCCAGGGGTGCCTTAAAGCCCATAAAACAGGCGTGGGGATGTATGTGCAAAATCTCGAGTGGAACTTCGCCCCTAAATGAAAAAAACAACTGGGGGATAACTGTCTGAATATGAAATGAGAAAGGAAAGACACGATCGCTGCAATCAAGGGTATTCTCTTTAACCTGCACCAGCTCGATACGAACATTTTTCATATTCGAAATGCAGTGAATAAAAAAATAATAATATTAAAATGAAAAAAAAATCTACATGTACGAAAAAAACTGTCAGTCAAATGTATATAAGAAAACGTCAATTCATCACTGAGAAGAAATTCACTCGTAAGTTTTCCTTCTATCATAATCATTCAATTCTTGTTGAAATATAAATATATGGGACGTGACAATCTCATTCAGGGATATACTTTAGGAAAGTATATTAAATGGGCACGGGACAAAGAAAGATACACGCGTTATTTGAGCGCACGACGTATGGGTATGAGTTGTTAGGGGGAAAACTGCCAGAAAATGTCTACATGAAAATTGTGATTCTTTGAAAGTGGAACGCGTGCGTGATTTTGCAAGATAAAAAGACCAATTTAATTTATAAATTCTATTAAAATAGTTTTAAAACCAAATCAAAAATTCATAACCCATTGTTAATACTTAGTTATTAGTCTGCACAGTTGTCATAATTGCGGCCAACTTTAGGGTCAAAGGTAGCGTGCTTCATATGGGTACTAGCAATGCTATGTGCCCTGAATCTATAATCACCCGACTGTTATAACGCTCGTGGATAATTGATGAACTTTGAACCTGTGAGATGTACTAGCCAGTCGCTATTTAGCTAACATGTCCATGGAATGCAAAACGGTAAGTTATATTTGTTTTAACCTCGGATTATACAATCCATTATAACTCGACACCATTGTGTGCTCCCGTTAGTGAATTATTAATGTTTTATATAAAACTTTGAATAATAATTAAAATTGAATGGTTTTAAATTCCTTTTGTCTTTTGTTATAGATTTAAAGCAGAGTCTAGATGAAAATATGTCTCTTTAAAAGTCGGAGTTTTTTATATAAGCTGCGCCTTTTCCTGTCATTGTCATTCTTTACATTCCTTTGATGTTATTTCCCAAGGTGTTCATCACGTTTCTTATTTGTTGTTCCTATTATCTCACATTCTCAAGTTACTGACACCCTTTTTAATTCATGGTTTTTCAAAAGGAAAAGAATTACATCTGCAAATATATAAAAGGATTCAATATCAATCATAGTCCGACAAGTTGCATTCGGCGTTCTTACTTCAGACGTTTAGTAATTATGCTGTGATAAACGAGTTTATAATAGAATCGCGGCTGGGATGGAATTTCGTGTGTTTGACCGGAAACTATTTTGACAGTTGTACACGACCGCCAGAAAGCAATGAGTCAGTATTCTCTGGAGATTCATTCATAACTCACCCTGATATCGGAGGTTGCTCGTAAATAAAGCCTCCATTTATGATAGTGCTATCTATTAGATATTTTTATCAATGTAGTTTAAATAGTTATTTTCATCAAGTTACATGTAATTAGTTAATAGCTTATGGTCACATATGGATGTGTTAAATTTGACTAATTAGTTGATGCCTCTGGATAACAAAGGCCTTAACATGAAAATTGATATTCCATAGAGGATCTTATCGACCTCGTTTGTAATATATTCTGTAATCCGATATCGGTGCCAGGATACTAGTAGATTTGTAAATTCTAATATCATTGATCGATCAAATTAACTGAACATACACATAATTAAATGGATGATAAAAACAGTATTGCAATCTATTGAATGGATTATGTAGTTAAAGTGTTAATTATAAAACACTATTTAAGGTTTGATTAATTATTTAAACGTTGTAATAACATATATTTAGTAAAAATTACAGTTCGCTTTAGTAGAAGTAATAAACCAATCATAAAAAACAAAATAATCAAGATATTATGTGTTCATTTAGGTAATTCAAATATTTGATAATTATTATGTTAGGTTCAATCAAAACATTATAGTAATTGTGTTGTTTGTTACGGTGCCTATTAAAACATAATTGGTTTTGTCAATAAACAAATTTGTTTGCATTTACCTCAAACTTGTTAAATTTAAAATTGTTTTATAATTTTATAAGTCAAAACACAACTTAAATTTTTAATTTTTATAAACAAGATATTTCAAATAATAACACACAAATCTGCTTATGCATTTCTTACAAAACGTCCAACTTTTTGTTTTTTAATCTTTGTGGCAATTACTTTTATCAGGAAATAAAAACTGTGTACATACAGAGCAAAATCAAATATATATTATAATAGTAGAGTAAATACATTTTTTCATAATTTACACATGTTTAAATATAAAAAGGGCTATTGACAAAGGTCTTTCTGCCTGTATTGTAATATTTTTTGATTTCCACAACTAATTAACAAATTATTTTCTAAGAAATAGCATACATATGCGTATCTAAAAAGTATGTTCTAAAACTAATTAATAAATAAATTGTATAGCTAGAAGCTTTAAACTTTGAACCTTGGTCCTATAGAAAATAAATAAAGATTGAAAAAACTAAATCAAATAAAAAAACTCAAAAAATAAAACGGTTATCTTTTACATTTTTGTTATTCAGAACAAATTAAATAATAGTATTTGTTTCTGATTATTGCACAGTTTAAAATAATTGAGGTTAGGGTATTTTAATAAAAATTTTATACTTTATTGTGCTGATTTTATTTTTATATATTAAGACCGGTTTCGGCGGTTAGGCCATCATCAGTTCTAAAATATTACATTAATTATAAATATATATATATATATGTGTTACATAGATGATTTTAACAAAACTTACTTTTCTTTTCTTTTCACAGGTGTTGTTGTGTGTTGCGGGTGGTGTGAATTTGTTGTGGTTACTGTTACATTAATTGGTTATTGTGTATTGTGGTTATTGTTGTCGAGTGATTAACTGTAGTGTGGTTATTGTTTTTTAAAAATGTATAAGTTATTGATTTGTTCGTTCAGGCTGTAATTTTTATTGTTTTTTAATTTGTCTATTTCATATGATTTTAGTATTGTCATTTTTAAGCCTTTTTTACATTGGTGTAGGAGTTTTATATTATTTATTTATTTTTGATATTGAAAGTGTGTTTGTGTATTTGTAAGTGTTTGGAAAAAGTGGAGTTGTGATTTTTGTGAGTGTGTTCTTTGAGTCTGTATTTAAGTGCTGTACCAGTTTGTCCTATATATGAAGCTGTGCAATCTTGACAATTGATTTGGTATATTCCTGATTTAGTCAGTTTGTCTGATGTATGTTTTTGATTGCAGATGTTATTTTTGATAGTGTTAGGGTTAGATAGTGAAGCTTTAAGATCGTATTTGTACAATAGTTTTTGTATTTTGTTACTCGTGTTGTTGTAATATGTTAACTTTCTGTATTGGTTGTTTGTGTTTTTGGTGTTGTGTGTAAGAAGTGATATGTTGTCAAGTAGTGTTTTTTGGGTATGTTTCTTAATTATTTTGTCTATTGTGCTGAGGGGAAATTGATTATTTATAGCTAGCTGTTTTATTGTATTATATTTAAGCTGTAGATGTGTAGATGATAGTGGAAGTGATAGTGCTCTATGTATTAGGGAGTGAAAAGCTGCAAATTTGTTGTTAAAACTGTGATTTGAGTTGAAAGGGATTATTATGCCTGAATTGGTTGGTTTTCTGTAAATTTTGAAGTCTAGTTTGTTTGAATTGTTTTTGATTATTGTCAGATCAAGAAAATTTATTTAATTGTTATTTTCTATTTCAATTGTAAATTGTATGTTTTTAGTTAAGCTATTAATATATGAATGTAAATGTTTTATGTCATTTGGTTGCCCTCTAAATATACAAAATATGTCATCTATATATCTACGCCATAGTATTATGTTATTGTGTAGTGGGTTGTTGTTAGTTAGTATTTTTTCTTCGATTGTATTGAGAAAAATGTTTGCTAGGATAGTTGAGCTGGATGCTCCCATTGGTAGTCCATCGGTTTACCTATATGTTTTTTCATTATATGTGCAAATTGTTTCTGAAGTGAGAAATTTTGCAATTTCTATTATGTTCTTTATTTCTTCAGTGTCTATGTTTAGTGTTGATAATGTATTTTGTAATGCAGAAATAGTTTTAGGTATAGGCATGTTTGTGTACAAGTTGGTAATGTCGAAGGAGATCATCGTATCGTTAGGTTTTATTTTAATGTTTTTTAGAGTGTTTGCTAGTTCTATAGAGTTGATAGTTGTGTGTTTAGGTGTAATTTGTAAGTTTTTTGTTAATATGTTAGTAAATAATTTATCCAGTTTATATGTTGGTGAATCGGTTGTAGATACTATGGGTCTTATGGGAATGTTCGGTTTGTGTAGTTTGGGAAGGCCATATAATTTAGGTAACTGAGGGTTCATTGGAATTAAAGTGTTGTATTTGGGATTATATTTGTTAATTGTTATTATAGTGTTTTCTATTGTGTCTTTAATGCGTTTTATTAATTTGTTGAGGGTTGTGTTGGTTGATGTCAATTTCTGTAAAATTATTGGCCTTTATGTAATCTTGTATTTTGTTGTTATATTCTTCTTTTTGTAGAAATACTAAACCTGCTCTTTTATCTGCTGTTGTTACTGTAATGTTGTTATTTTTTATTTTATTTTTCAGTCCTTTTATTATTTTCTCCTCGGTTGTTAGGTTGTGTGGAGATTTTCTTTTTTCTTCTTCTTTATGTTCTTCTTGTTTAAGAATTTTAATTGCTTCTCCTTTTATTGATTTTCTTGCTGGGTGACCATATATTGCAGTGTCAATTTCTATTGCTTGTAGGTGCAAATTTTGATGTTGGGTTTTGTTGCATATTTGTAGTCTTTGTTTAGAAGGTTTATTTCACTAGGGGTTAGTGTAATGTTGCTAAGATTTGTGAATTTGTTATGAAACTTGTGTATGTTGTTGAATTTGTTTGTTGATTGTACATTTTCTTGTGTTTCTTTTTGTTTGATTTTAATTAACTTTTTAATTTTCAGTTTTTTCGTTTCT
Organism: Tachinus rufipes; assembly: GCA_963932245.1. Classification (NCBI taxonomy): domain Eukaryota; kingdom Metazoa; phylum Arthropoda; class Insecta; order Coleoptera; family Staphylinidae; genus Tachinus; species Tachinus rufipes. Next base: position 112,392,222 of record OZ010741.1, on the reverse strand, counting down.
TTGTTTTTTGTTCTTATCGGTGCAATAGTTTTATTAATTTTAATTATTATATTCTCTATTTCTAAATAATGGAAGTTTTTTGTCATGGTTTGGAATATGTTATATTTTTTAATTTCGATGTTGTTCAATTTATTATATTTGTTATGTAGTTTTTTGTTAAAGATGTTTTTTGTTATTCTGTTTCTTGTGTGTTGGCTGATATTATTGTAAAAATTCATTTTTGCAAATAGTGGTATTAAATTTAGTTTTTTGCATTTTGTTATAAATTTCAGATGTTCTAGTACTTTCATTTTTTCTTTTTCTTCTTTGTAATAAAAAAAAAAAAATAAAATAAATAAAATAAAAAAAAAAAACTGACAACATTTCTTACGTACTAAATACAAAATTGTACAAATGTTTGTTTTTTTAAAGCGTAAAGGGTTTTTCAGTTAGCGCGAGTAGATTTTGGCGGCCTGTGGCGGCCATTTTGTTTTTGTGACATCTATCAAATCTTTTGTTTATTATTCAGTTACTTATGCCATATCATCATGGCAAGTTACACAATTGAACAGCACGTTCAAATGATAGAAGTTTATTATCAAAATGAGTACTAACGTTGCGCGCATTGCGCCATTTTACAGTAGACGTAGTGGCCCTTTACAGTCGACTCTTCAACGTTTAGTGACCAAATTTGAGACGACGGGTTTGGTAAATAATTAACCAACACTTGAACATTGCCGCGGTCCATGAAAGTGTACAGCAAAACCCGAGGCAGCCAATTCCTTGTGCGTGCACAAGAACTCGGGCTTTTGCAGACTTCAATTTGGCAAATTTTGCATCGGGACTTAGACCTACACCCGTACAAGATCCAATTAACCCAGAAGCTCAAAGTTTATGACCATAAACAACTGGACTTCAAATCGTTTAAAGGAGGACCCTAGTTTTGGCGGAAAAGGCATCTTTAGCGACGAGGCGCATTTTTGGATAATGTTAACAAGCAAAATTGCCGTATACAGGACAACACTAACCCACATAAAGTTTACCAGGTTATAATGCATCCTCAAAAAGTTACCGTTTGGTGTGGGCCGGCTGCGTCATTGGTCCGTATTTTTTTGAAAACAACGTTGATGAGGCGGTTACCGTTAACGGCAAGCGCTACAGAACAATAATAACCAATTTTTTATGGCCCAAATTGAACTATATGGATCTAGACAACATGTAGTTCCAGCAACTGACATTCTGCATAAACGTTTTGAAGGTAAGGTTATCTCTTGCACGGGCGATGTGAATTGGCCATCAAAGTCATTCGATTTGACTACGCTAAACTTTTTCTTGTGGGGATTCTTAAAGTCGAAAGTCTATGCAAACAAACCACAATTGACCAATGCCCTAAATGTAAACATAACACAAGCCATCGCTCAAATATAGCCTGATCTATGCGGAAAAGTCATTGAAAATTAGACTACTCGGATTCATAAGAAGCCAAGGCGGGGATTTGAACAATGTCATATTCCTTATTTATTGGCATACAAGAGCATCTTAAATTAAAAAAAAAATTGTTAATACTTCACACCCAGCTTGTTTTATTCCATATCAAATCTACCTGCTCTTATTGAAAAACCTTTTATAAGACAATGTTTCTATCGGTACTGGATAAAACTAATAAGGTTTATTGAATTTAAAATAAAAATTTATCATATTTACAATCTAACAGTAAATAATATTATTTAAAAAAATTACGTATTAAGTCTTAAACTTGTTGTTTGTATTGTAGACTTTTCCTTTTGCTTGTACCTAGACTTCTTCTTCTAGTACCTATCCGCTTTAAATGTTGACAATAATTATGGAAATTCTGACTTTGTTTGCTGCAGCTCTAAAGAGATTTGTTGTTGTTGTATTGAGCCAGGTTCATAAGTTGTTTAGCAACCTACTCTCCTTCTTTCTAATCTTTTTTTTTCCATCTAATTTTCTTGTAGTATAAGCTGCAATAGTCAATATTTTGAGTTTTGAGTATGCGGCGGTATAGCCACATCTCACATGCCTCAAGCCTCTTTTTGATAACCGCTGTCAAAGTCCAAAACTTAATTTTGTATAAAAAATTAGGAAATATATAACATCTTTTTAACCTGATCTTTGTTTTTTTTATATGTAGGTAATGAGCTTTGAATACCTTGCCATTTTAAAAAATGCAGATTTTGCTCTGTCTACTCGACATTTGATTTCCACGTTTTATTAACTATTGTGCATTTTTGCACTCTTTATATCTGTTGGTTGTTATCTAAAAACTGCCCCGTATAGTTACTTTGTTTTTTTTTTATTTATGTGTGGGACCTTTGACTGGATTCTGTTATTCTAAATTTTTGAAGCTCTTTGCGCATACTATCATGTCGTTTGACTGTTCAACAGAGCATACTATCACTGATAAGTATGCTCTGTTGAACGTCTTTCTTGGTTTCCATGTCGTTCAATCGTTCTCTTTGGATGCGTATTGGTTTTCAGTACAGATTGCTGATTATCTTCAGATTGCTGTTTTCTACCTCTATATTTTTATGATATTTATGAATTTGTTGTACTTTGCTGATTGTTTAAAAATGTCTGCTAGAAGGGAGCTAAGCGGTAATTCCATTGGCATCCCAGCGTTTTGTTTGTAGAATACTCTAGCTAGCTAAATCACACATTCGTTTTTGGTATAGATACGCAGATGATATCTTAGTTTGCTTTAACAGAACACAAAAACACTCTCTAATTTTTTACAATTCATAATCAACATCCATCCCAAAAATAAATTTACAATAAAATTAAAAGTCAATGAAGCAATTTTTTAGATCTTATACTTATAAAAAAAAAATAATAAACTTAATATTAAAAAACCAAAATTTACAGATGGCAAAATTTTCAGCAAGTCAAACCACCTCTACAATCTAAGATGGCGGCGGCGTACAATTCAATGATTTATAGAAGAATCACAATTCTAATAGCACAAAAAAACCAAGATATAGAATTAAAGACAATCAACCAAATTAAAACTCAACAATGGCTATCCTATCAATACCATAAAGAAGTTAATAACTAAAAAAATTAAAAAAGAAATCTTCAAAAACGTATACCTTCAAATAAAGGAAACAGCTAAATCAAGATTCACTTGTCTCACATATTTTGGCCCAGACACTAAATCCATATCAAATGTTCTTTCTAAACTTAACATGATAAATACTTTTAAATCAACGTCAAAACTATCCAACATCTTATTTAACGCAAAATAAAAAACGGACCAAACCGAGAAATGACACGGCCTGTAACTTGGTCCGCAGTAACACTATTGTTTTGCGTGCTGTATGGCAGGTCCACCGTATTGTTGGAAAAACACCAATTTGATCCAATTGGAAACACAAAAACTGGGTTAACATTTTGCAATCGCACACCACTAACAGCATTTTCAACTGATTTTTTTAAGAAATACAGCCCAATCCGTTATCCAAAATGAGCACCAAACAGTTACTGCATTAGTTGTTTGAGTATTACACAAAAATTTTTAGCACCCTAAATTTAATAGTTCTGCTTATTTACGTACCCATTGAATTAAAAATGTGCTTCACTTAAAAAAATAATTTTCTTTGAAAAATCCGCAATAATTTGGTGATGCACTCATTCAAAAAATCGGCTGTGTACATAATCCGGTGGCTTGAGTTCTTGCGTCAATTTAACCTTGTACAAATGCAAATGCAGATCTCTTTTCAAAATTCGTTGCAAAGTGGGTCTAATAATATTCAATTCTTGACCACGATGCCAAATGAAAGTACCTAAACTTTTGGCCAAACTTTTCCTCACTGTTTTTCAGGGAACGTAAATAGGCAGTCTGTCAATTGAAAACTATTTTTACAAAACTTTTTCCACTTTTGTAGTGCGTATTCACAATAATTAAACAATGTTTAAATACTTCTCCATAACTTTTAATTGCGTGATTGTACTTGACAAATAATCACCGTACAAATTTATATCTGGCGCTCCTGTTGATACACGATTTATTAGTGAAGCTTTACCTTACAAGTTCCAAAAGAAAAAACTTTAATCACACAATGACTAAGGATGCTCTTAGAACTAAATTTTAACTGTCAGAAGTTATGCACACATAAATCAAGAAGCGGTTGTGTAAGTGTGTAATACAAAGTACATTGGCATTGAAGTCATTAAGGTATTAACAGTGACAGCATGCTTAGAGGGCTGTAAAAGATTGTTATTCACACACTGACAGTTAAAGCATTGGGGTTGCACAAGTTTTAAGTTTACACAAACCAGTTGTGTTTTAAGGTTGTATACAGAGCACATGACAATGGTACCAATGTTAGAGTATACCTTGAGATTGTGTTCATTAAATGCTTAGTATTATGGTATACTATGTATTGATTTTATGAGAGGCATTCTGGCATCACAACCTATTGGGTTTTATGCTAGAGAAAAATTTTATGTTTGCTACTTTGATACAATATATTAGTAATTGTGTGCATATTCAATTTATGAAAAATCTTAAACGATAGCGGTTCGTAGCGGTGACGGGGCAATGCAAGAGCACAAAATATACAGGACTAAGTCGACTGCAGCGCAATGGAGCAAGAGCAACTTGAAGTAGAACAAAAAAAAAACCTGTATTTTTTAATGAATTAAAATGATACGTTTAAATAATTTAACGGCAATGGCCATTCGTGAAGTGAATTAATAATAAATTAATAAATATGTTACGTAAACGCATGTGCTGAATAAACGTTTGTTTATATAAATTAGTTAATTAGTTTAAAACCTAACTTTATTCACTTTTTTTTTTTAATTTGCAACGGCCGATATTTTAAGTGTTACGTTTATCCTACTATCACACAAACTGCTTTTGAATATATAACTGAAAATTAAACACACAAATATATACTATTGCGTTTGTTAATTGAGAGAATAAAGGCGATGTATATACTGACAAGACCTAGTATCTGGTCCACCCACACTTTTATATTAAATGTAATTATGGTTAAATGGACATTAATCACATATTAAACTAACGTCCTGAGTTAATAAATGACATAATTTCTTAAAAATTTCTTCCGGAGCTGCGGCTCAAATCTGCGACAAGTTATGTATGGTTCGAGATAGGCGCTTCACCCAGCTAAGCCACTCTTGGTCTTTATTTTAATTAAGGTTTATAAATAAAATTTTAAATTAGTATCCAAATAACCTAAACTATCCTAAATTGTAATAATTTATTACAACTTTAAGCAAATGGTTTTTTCATTTGATGAAAGACAAACACTAGTGATTTAGATTATAAACCGTTCATTAGTACGCATTGCATCTTTACAAAACAAAAAATAGTTTGCATAAAACAAAATTGAGTTATAATAAAAGTAAACGTCCTAGATCGACCAAAAACAAGTGCTAATTCTTCAAGCACAGTATTAAAAACATTCTAGTACTGCAAGTATAATGTTCTCTTTTCGCCAACCAAACACAAAGCAAACAAGCGTTTTGTTGCTTGTATGACTCAAAATATCATCATTCATCAATCATTAGTGCCTCGTGTCGTATGTTCGACACGATAAGTAAACAACGCAACAGTAATCTAAGCAAAACACACTTGTAAATCTCAATCGTTAAAAAAATTATGGTAAGAAGAAAGAAAGAGTAAGAGAATGAAATGAATGTAAAAGATACTTCTTGCAGAAAAAAAAAAGTTCGAATAGACAATTATGAATACTGAATCGAATTTCTAAAGCACATGCATCATTTTTGAGACACCCTGTATATAAAACATACATTACTTTAAATAGTTTGTATTAAAACTGAAACAACACTGTTTATCTCTCAATGTACCTGACAATTGATTTGGTGTAAATAACAAGACAGGTATTACGTTACCAACGGAACCAACGGCTTACAGTGCTTTCTATGCAAGTCGAGTGCTAAAACACTAAACTGTGCGTTCTAGCATATTGCATAAAACATTTGATTAATTTGAATAAAACCAAGAATAAATAACTGCGCAAGATTTTTTTTAGAGCTTTTTACTATTTGCTTACTCTGAGAACAAACTTAACTGAGTTACAAAATTAGATTTTTTTAATTTTTTTAATTTATTTCTTAATATAATTTATTAATTTATGTACATATTAATGAACCATAATTACAACAATGCTTTAATAATTCAAACGCTATATAAACATCCAGTTGACCTAAATTAATATTTCACAAAACTCTTCTCTGCTTTCCATCTCATATATTTATATAAAAACATCAAAATTAAATGATTCATATTTCTCGGCGTATATGAATTCTGCTTAGTGCGAAGCGAATGGGTGAAATCGTTGCGCTGCAACCATCATCGTAATATAACTCCAAAATAGATTTAAAGATATATGTAGTAAGCTCAACTCCCTGAGTTCAAATTTAGATTCACAGTATCTTTGATAGTAGCATAAAATTGAAGATATATTATGCATAATAGTAAGTATCTATGTATGGACAAAACATAAAATGTTACGATAATAGTATAGTTTTCATGCAGCTCGATTTTAAAACTATCAAACCGTAATGTACCGTTGACATAGATAAATAAATAAATAAAATTTTAGTTTAGTAACTGTTGTCTATAAATAATTTATTAATGAAATGTTCATTGAATTAACTCAATAAAATTCCCAATGGGCCATTTGCATATATAAAAAGTAATCTAATTTAACGGCAGTTGCCAGGGTTGTATAAAATTCCTTACTAACCACTTATTGACCTATAACAATTTTGTTTGTATTTAATTACTTAAATTAACTGATTTAAAATTAATTCGTATAATGATTATAAAATATCATTTGATGCAAAGCTGGAATAACCATTAATATAAATACATTATCCTTGTCGTCGTCAATAAACGTAATGTGTAGTCGATCAATCCTTAATGTAATGTAAATAAAAGTGATCCATCAGTGTAAAGATGTTGTAATCAGATGTTTTACTCTTAAAAAGCTGGATGACAGAATGTAGATGTTAATTTACTTACTTCAATCATTTGTTAGTTGAAACTCACCTGAAAATAAAGAAGTGGTGTATTAGTAATATGATTCCAAATATAATTATTAATTGTAATTTAATTTGTTACTGATCTAATCGCATTTGCATATATAATTTAATAACTTAAGCCGGTAGTTGTAGGTTGATATAGATGCGCGTTATATGAACTGAATTCAGTGAGTTTGTAACGAGATCTAGGGCATTATTATTTGTGTAGCCAATTAAGACTATCGATCCAATCAAGATTATATAAGTTTACCTTACATGTTTAGCCTCTCTGACACACACTGGAGAACTTTGGAGTTAATTTACGACGTGATGGGTAGGATAAAGGCAAATATCGTTTATTGAAAATGTAATAGTTAATTTTATAAACATAATATGGTCTTGTTCAATTTAATAATACTAAGTGGTAAACAAAACACACAACCTAATGAAGACTGTAAACTAAATAAATGATATTAGTAAAACTGGCGTAAGGGCTAAAATGAATTAAATTACTTGTAAACTGTATTTAACTCATTTGTTTAGTCAATTATGATGAGAATGAAAGATGAACATCTGTTCAATTATGACATATTATAAATAATTTACAGCTTTTTGTATACGTTATAATTATTGCAGTCACGGAAAAAGCAAAAAGCTTTCTTCTCAAAAGAGTTTGGCGACCATTTGTTTGAATTTGTTCCGATCTTTTGCAAGTCGAATTAATGTAGAAGCATTCTTGATTCCAAAACATTGTTAAATGTTTTGTAACCAAAAAAACTTGATCCTTCCGATTTCACGTTTAACTTCTATTTTCCCTTCCATGATTAATTGCTGGTATTAGTATTTATTATTTTGGAAAATGTGCCCAAAGTATCTTGCTTTTCTGTGTTTTACCATCGTAAGCAGTTTTGTATCTTTGTTCATTTGCTTGACTACCTCGTACATCTTCCAATATAACCACATTTTGAAGACTTTGTTTATAACGTTGGTCTTGCTAACAATCATTAGTTTAGTTTTTGCAATATTTTCATTGATTCCATAATCCGAGTCAGCTTGGTGCACTTGATTAATGAGGTATTACAAGGCTTCAATAGTGTTACCTAAAATCACAGAATCATCTGCGTATCTAATGTTATTTATTGGTTTTTTGTTTACTTGTGTGCATTCATCTAGGTTAACTCAAAATATGTTTTTGGATTATAGATTAAACAGAATGACGCTGTGATAATAGCAGAAAACAAAGACAACCTACAAAGAATGCTACATGCGTTTTACCTGGCAGCCACTCAATATAATATAAAGATCTCGATTCAGAAGACCAAATCACTAGTCATGACTTTTAAATATTTCGGCGTAGAAGTAACCACAAATAAAGATCAAACAATATCAGGAAGCCTGAGAGATATGATCTGGAATAACAAATACATGAACAGCAAGGCCAAGGTACAAATATGCGTCCAGTATGAACATATACAGCAGAAGGACGAGCAAAAACTACAACAACAAAAGCCATACTAAGTGCTGACATACGACAAAGATGCGACACACAAAACGTCGTTAGATGGATAAAACAGAGAAGCAGAGCGTCGAATGAGCATGTGACAAAAATAAAAGACCACCGTGTAGTCAAAATAGCAAGAAACGAAAAACCAGGAACGCAAAGGTCACTAGGCAGGCCACTAAAGAGATGAAAAAAGTGTTGGACATCAGTATTGCCAGGAGTTGGGGTGGTTGAAAAAAACAAGCCTAAGGATTATTAGAAAAGAAAGAAGAAAAAGAAAAAAAAAAATCGGTGACACAATGCATTTTGGTCAAACCCCTCTTAATATTTGAAACTCTTTTGTATAATGTTGTTCGATATTAAAAAAGAAGAATAGTTGCGCTATTATAAGGGTTTACAGAATTAAACTCAACAAGAAAACGCCTGAATATAATTGAATAACATTTTCACACATTGTAGGAAAAAGTCTAATTTGTGCCTCAAATTTTTAAAAAATTGATGCGATTAGTTGTTTTTCCAAAATTAATTTTGAAATCAATATTTATCCCAAAAAATTAAGACATAGAATACTGTATGTAGTTTAACATATAAAAAGAGTGATGACTGAAATCTTATTGTTTGGATATTGAGTTGGTTGGCGTTTTGTCCTATAAGATCCAAAAATTTTAATTTAAAAACGGCGCTGTACGTGTCAATATGTTTCTAGAAAAAAGTTTTACCAATATTCTTGTAGATGTGAGAGGATTGAATATTTTTCCATAACAATATTACTAGCGGCACCCCAACAGGAAGCGGCGACTAAACCCAGCAATTCTCTAGCGTTAAACGGCGCAGTTTGGATTTGTTTCGTAAAAATGCGGATCTATCCAATGTAAGTTTTCTAAGCATTTTAACTAGTTTTTTAAGTTTGCCTTTTCAATAACTTATAAAATATGTATAGAATGTGCAGCGTTGTGGTCTATTTTTCTCTATATTGAAGAGTGTATGAGACGTCAGAATATCTTCAGCGCATGGTATATAAGGTTAATGAGACAATATTTGCTACATCTTTTAGCGTTTGCATTTTTTGAAAGGGTTAATAAAAGTAGATTTTAGTCAGTTTTTTAGGATGTATTTTGTATTGAACATGTTGCAAAAAATATACCAAATTTTTATTGTTTCTTGTCTTCAATAGTTAGACATTAAGTTTGTCTGGGCTAAAAGTTTTTCTACTGTTTGTATTTTTAGAAATGGCCAAATCTTTTAGCGTAGTATCCGCAACATCTAAGATAGTTAATCTGTCATCAGGAAATAACTTTTGTTGCCAGCATCGCCTTGCAAAGTTGAGGTGATAGAGAGTCTAGTAATCCAAAATAAATAAAAAAAAGAAAAGCATCAAAAGCAAGGCACTTGGTCCGGAAAACCACCGAAGAATTGGTCAACCCATCATCTCAACCGACCCCAAAAGCTACTTCTCAGGATTAAAGTTAACATCGAAGAAAAAATAGTAGCCGGACTTATAAACTCAAGAACAAACAAAGTTTTCATCAAAATAAAATTACCCCAAAGTTTGGAAATACCATATATATTACTCAATTAAGCAAACCCCGCTGCAAAACTGAAAATTACAAGAAAAGTTACCATCAACATGGAAATAAGCGGTGACACACAAATTTTAATCAGTCTACAATTTGGCCACTCTTGGTTGAAAAATAATGAATCTAATTTAGATTTTGCACGCCGCTGCATTTATTTTGGCACAAACGGCTAAGGCTTTAAGAGAGATTGACTGCGTTACTCCGGGGGGGGGGGGGGGGGAGTTAGTTATAAATCATGTGCAGCACTTACCCCCAAAAACTATTACATATTTTTATGATTAAGTCCATATATAGAAAAATGTACTAGAATTTTCTCAACTTGTTTGCTAGAATATGTAAATATAAAATGTGTATCAAAATATCACGTGTAAGATGAAGCAAATAGAATAAGCTAAAGCTAGATGACGTTACTTTTATTAAAAATATAAATATTTTATAACAACCGTAAGTTGCAGCAGTTTTGAAACAATTACTGCCGCACATGAGTTATACGTAATAATAGCCTCTAGGAATATAAACCGCAGTAAACGTGTTAACTACCAAACAAAGAATCCAACCGGAATCAACTAAAACATACCCAAAATTTAGCGCAGTCTTCATTAAAGACAAAACATTAACAACCACCAAGACCGTGACCCACCACATTCAATTGAAATTTAACTCGACCGTACAAGCACTCAAATACATCTATAATGCCCAAAAAAAAGCAATAATGTTTGAACAAGTTACTAGCAACGGGCATAATAGAGCCCATCACAAGAAACTACTGCTTACCAGTGGTATTAGTTCAATAGATGGAACATCAAAATTGTGCAAGTAAACGATGCGACCCAAGACAAAGCAGCACCTTTGCGTCGTATCCAAAAAACATCAAAAAATTGCATTCTAAATATTAGCAGATACTAATGAAACAGACAAGCAAACACCTCAGTATCTTTGCCGCACTGGATGGTAGAACTTACCAATTCCAGATCATGTTTTTAGGTTAAAAAACACCACGGCAACCTTTCAGAAGGTGTCAAATTGTTAACCATCTTTGCATTGGTATACTTAAAAAAATAGTATACTTAGAAACTGCAAGCGTTTACTCATCTAAACCACCTACAAAAACTAAATTCAAGCTGACAAAGTATGCATTTGGACAAGAAGAGGTGGAATACTTGAACCACAACATCACGGCCGGCTGAAAACAATCAATGAAACATCATCAAAAATTGATTTGATAATAACCTCAACCTACCAACAAAAAACAAGTCCGTAGATTTATGGGATAGTAACCAAACCACTAATGGAGCTACAAGGCACCAACAAATTGTTCAAATAATAACAAAAAGCGGATAAAGCATTTAAAATAAAATCCTTAATAGACCTACTTTTAAAACATACATGCCCCGGCCTACAATACGTGCTGCAAACCGAGGCTAACTTTAAAATAGACGCAGTCTTATATAAAAAAAAAAGACTAAGCCACATAATTTCATATGCAAATTTGAGAAAAACTGCCAAAAAAGATACCATTCTAATAAGCTAGAGTGCATAGCAATCAAGAAATGCCAAACTTAATTAGATGATAAAACCTTTACTCTAAGGACGGACAAACTGGCGTTGTTACGGCTGAAGAACTCTACAGACAGCAAGTCAATTTACGCAATAAGCATTGATGTTAAAGAAGTTATATATTATAATTACACTGTAAAACGTGTACCCAGCACCATAAATCCTCTACCACAGACTCATTATCCAAAAACCCCAAACATAAAATCATTCAGTCAAGACTTGGCAGACGCTGATGAGATAGTATTACCCATCTCCATAAACATGTTGGCAAGAACTTCAATAAAGCCCTATATATCTGGTTTGACCATTCTATTTTAACTGCAATAAATTTTAAAACTAGTAACTGATACGCAGTGGAGCGTGCCTACAAATTCAAACCATAAAAGCAAAATGCTAAGCAATAGGAGCGATTCTAATAAATCACCAAATGACACTAAACTGCCGCACACCTAGACCAAAACAAAACTGTCGCCGACATCCTACAGTCATACTACTGGGCAAAGATACACAATGACGTGATGACATTTGTTTGAGGATGTGTGGTCTGCCGTAGAACAAAACCAGGAACTGCCGAATATCCATGAAAACGGGTGGCTTTAGATTACATCAAGTTTTATAAAACGACACGGGGCGCAAACAAGTACGCATTAACGGACATAAATTTATGCACAAAGTGGGTCGAGGCAATTTCTATACAGGCAATCACCAGCAAAACCACTGTTAAACTCATAAAAGACCGCTTGTTTGACCGTTATGGCTACCCAAAGATAATATTAACTGACAACGGGCTCTTATTTTGTCAGCAAAACAGTAAAAATATAAAAAGTTATAAACTACAACGGCTAGATGTCGTCCACAAGCCAATTCTATGTAGAAGAAACACGCTGAGTTAAAGATGAGTATCCAGGTTCTTAGAGAAAACAATCCTTAAAAGCTGTGATTCCAGAACAACCCTCGCACGAACGCCGCAACAAAAAATTCATAACAACAATCTTTTTTCCGTCACCAACTTCCGACAAGCAACGGCACATTTTATTATTCAGGGAACATCGACTCGAAACATTTATATGGAGTTGGGGTAATCGTGGATAAAAATATTACAAGGTCAGTTCTGAGTTTCACACTATACTCAGACAGAGTCATGTTGCTTCAACTTAAAGCACATTTAGGAAATATGAATATCATACAAACATATGCACCAACAGCAAAAAAGAAAGAAAACGAAGTTGAAGAATTTTATGCAGAACTAAACGACGTTTATAGAAACATAAAAACCAACAAGATCACACTTGTGATGGGGGATTTCAATGTTAAAGTGGGCAGGATTAAGGTGGAAACACACACAGAAAGTTTGAAAAAGTTTGAAAGTTTGAGGACTGGGAGAGAGGAATGACAGAAAGGATCGACTGATCGAGTTCTGTCAAGACAAAAATTTGATGATAACAAATACCTTATTCAAACTCCCAAATCGTAGATTATATTTTTGGAAATCTCCTGCTGATAAACCGGAAGATACAGTAAGAAACCAAAGAGAGTTTACATCCTTATTAATAACCGCTATAAAAACTTGGTCAAAGCAAAAACTTAACCGGGCGCTGACATTAGTTCCGACCACAAGCCGGTGATAGCAAAATACAATATAAAAATTAAGAAGATAGCAAGTCGTTAAACCTACTGTATCGATTGTAAGCTCCTTAAGAACCCTAAAATTCAAAATACAGGTAAACGAATGCATGAGAAACATTGGTATACTTGACAAAAAGGATAATGGGATAATTATAAGAAACTACATAAAGCGGTTCAAAGAAAAGATGAAGAAGACAAAGAAAATTATTTTGCCGCTCAATGTAAGGAGATAGAAAATCTAAAAAAAAAAAATTTACTGCTTCAACATGCACAAAAAAAATAAAGGAAATGAATAGATGCAACAAAAATAAATCTGTTGGAAATATAATCAAGGACACAGATGGACATATATTAACCAACTTGATGGACAAACTATAGATGTGGAAAGCATACCTATTGCATTTCTTTGATGACAAATAACCTCAAAAGCCTGCTTTATATTTAGACAACGTGAGTCTAGAAATATTAAGATCAGAAATGAAACCCGGGAAAGCTGTTGGTCCGGACCAAATACCTATAGAACTTAATAAACTCTTTGATGACGACGTAATTGATATCCTTAAAGACCTTTTCAATAACATCTACAAGAAAAAGAAAATTCCTAAACAATGGCTATCGACTACCTTTGTTCTTATACTCAAAAAACCAAATCCAAAAAAATGCTCAGATTACCAAACCATTGCGTTTATAAGTCACATCTTAAAGTTGTTCCTAAAAATTATTCATGAAAGGATATATAGAAAACTTAAAAAAGGCATAAGCAATATACAATTTGAACTCCGCGAAGAACTATGCACAAGAGAGGCGCTCTTTGGCATTAACGTTTTTTTTTAGCGTTGTCTAGAAATAAATAAGGAGGTATATGGGTGTTATATCGGTTTTGAGAAGGCCTTTGATAAAGTAAAACATGATAAGTTACATCAACTACTCATCAGTAAAGGCATTGACTCGGATAACGCTAAAATAATCATCAATCTATATTGGGGCCAAATGGCTAGAGCTAATGTTAAAAACCAATATACGGAGTAAATGGAGATCCGTTGTGGCGTAAGGCAAGGGTGCATTCTATTGCCAATACTATTCAACCTTTATAGTAAAGAAATTTTTACCAAAACCTTAGAAGAAAAATCAGCAGGTATAGTTATAAATAGAGAAATTGTCAATAAAATGAGATATGCCAATGACACCGTCCTGCTCACAAGCAGTTTTAATGGCATCCAACAACTTCTACAAAAACTAAATGATCAATGTAACCAGTACGGTCTTAAAATAAATTTTATTAAAACTAAGTTAATGATAATTACAAAGTCTCCACATAATCATAATCATATAAATCTAAGAATAAGGAACACCGTTGTAGAAAATATACAGACCTATAGATACCTAGGAACATGGATAGAAAAATCGGGTGATCAAACAAAAGAGATACAAACACAAATCGAAATTGTCAGGTCAACATTTATTAAAATTAAAAAGCTATTCACTAGTAGGGACATTAATATAAATCTTAAAGAGGGTGCAGTGCTATGTATTTTCACATTGATGTATGGAGGTGAAACATGGACCCTCAAGAAAAACCACATAGACATAATTCAAACATTTGAAATGTGGTGCAATCGTAGGATGTGGCGTATCCCCTGGACAGATAAGATCATTAACATCGAAGTGCTAACCAGAATGCAGAAAGGAGGAGCGGTTATTATACTATAAAAAAGGAAAGCTTCAATACTTAGGGCACATAATGAAAAGCCCAAAATATTGACTTCTCCAATTGATCGTGCATGGAAAGATTAGTGTAACGAGAAATATTAGGAGACGCTGCGTGTTGTGGCTAGTTTGGTTTGCAGCAACAATCAACTATTCAAAGCTGCAGTCTAAAAGATGCAAATAGCTTTAATGATAGCAAACCTCCAATAGGAGAAGCACTAAAAGAAGAAGAACTTCCGATGATGACATTATCAATGAAAAAATATGCCATAAACTAAACGTTACAAAATAACCATCAAAACAGCAAATTGGAGCCTTGCAGTAAACAAAACCCAATCAAAATGCAGTCCACTAATGAAAGCGTTCCAAACAAAAATCACTTAAACAGAGAAAGTTAGTCAGAGCTCCAACTTTCAAGCAAACAGACCTACGACCAAACTGAATAAAAAATAACCTAATCTTACTTATAAATAAAATAAATCGTAATAATCAAACAGAAACCTTAATTGCAGTAGAAAAACAAACAATTAAAAAAAAATAAGAGCATGAAATACGCAGCACTAGTGAATGACAAATAAGATTCTTAATAGGAGATCAAGAGTAGGGTGCACGTCTAGCCAGTATTATTGTATAGAGCCAAAATCTCGACAATAAATGTAGTTTCCATGAACAAGATCAAAACACTCAAAATGTAGAGATTAAAAAGAATGTTGGTTACAATAGCAATGAAAAGGTGCTAAGAAGAGCGGGAGTGGACAGATGAACCATATAAAACAGCACTAAGATACCAAATACTCCAACTAATATTTAAATTAAAAATAGAAAGCAAAGGAAGCATTGGCCGTAAGCTTCGGAATTATCCAGTAGAAGACAATTTGCTAACGTACATTAGTGTATAATAACAGAAGAAGAAAAAGCAAAAGTCCATTATAAAAGTTGTGTTTTGTTTAATCTGGTTATATAATTGCCTAATTTCTTCATCTGGTTTATCAGCTATAGGTGCATATACTACTATTATATTTACTTTTGCCAGCTTTTCCACTAAAAGCTGTTGGCTTGCAGAAGATTATGTTATTGCTATAAAAAAGTATTCTATTTTATTTAAAAATATATCCGATAATAAAAAAGTATGTAGATGTTGCCCAAAGAATCATGCTATTTTGTATATAATGAAGTTGATATCAATAAAACTTATTTATTATTATTTTATAATTTTAGTTTTTTTTTAATTTTTATTATAATTTATTATAATATTATATTCGAACAAACATTAATTTGATTTGAAAAGGGTCTTTATACTTTATCAACATTTATTGATCTCACGAAAGCGTTTGACTGAGTATCGCACATTATTCTTCTTCGGAAATTATATGTTTATAACTTTGACCCAACTTGTTGTAGAATGATATTGTCTTATCTGTTGAACAGAACACAAATGGTTAAATTTAACATTATATTATTTGCGGTGTCCCTCAAGGTTTGGTATTAGGGCCATTATTGTTTCTTATCTATATTAATGACTTACCAACTAATATCGAGGAAGCTAGTGTTGTTCTGTTTGCAGATGACACAACCATTACGAACCAAGGAAGAGATAGATTTTTTGTTCAGTCTCAGAATAGTTTGGTCATGCAGTCTGCGTGTACCTGGTTTAATTGCAATTGTCTTTGTATTAACAAGTCAAAATCTGTATCATTAATGTTTACTTTACGATTAAGAACAGAAAATAGCAATACTTTTACCAATTTTTTGGGACTACATATTGATTCCGAACTAACATGGCAACAGCACGGTGATTCTCTGGCAAAAAAATTATCGTCTAATATTTTTTTATTAAGGAATTTATCTAACAACGCTTCACAGTATGTTGTTAGAACTGCATACTTTGCTTTATGCCATAGTCACATTTCATATGGCATAATTGTATGGGCTCATTCTGCAATCAAGGAGCGAATTTTTGCGTTGCAACGAAGAGCAATCAGAATAATTACGGGACTAAAATATAGAGACGATTGCAAATGATCTTTTATAACATTAAAAATACTCACTCTGCCTAGCATATACATACTAGAATGCTTGAAGTATATTCGACTTAATTCAGAGGTCTTCTCTACTCACGAAGAGAAACATAGTTACAATACCAGAGGCAAAGGCAATGTCTGTCCAAGTTATTTGAGACTTAATAAAACACAAACAGGTGTCAATTACTAATGTATTAAATTTTATAATGTTTTACCCAAGCAAATAAAGGATCTTCCGAGTAAGAAGTTTAATAACTTAATGAAACAACACATGATTGATAAGACATTTTATAGTTTTGAAGATTATTTAAATAATGATTTTCATGACTTATAGGTGTTTTTGTTTTTAATTAGTATGTGTTTGTTTTGCAACATGTCTGCCATTTTAATTCATCATTTTATTACATTTTTAAGGAATTTCTATGATTGTTAAGTTTTTAAAAGTTTTAAATCAGCACTATTTTCTATTATTTTAAATGTGTTTTTACTACAAATGTACCTGTAGATTTACCTGTGATATTCAAGAACGTAACAAACATATCTAATCTTATTTGTTTTTTTTAGATAATATTTTTATTTTATTTTATTTTATTTAATTTTTTATATATTTATTTTTTATTTTATTTATCTTTCTTTTATTAATTGTATCTAACTTTATAATATAGATTTATAAATTTTAATTATAGTATTATGCAGTTTGTAAATATTACACATACTTGTACTTTCCCGGACATATGTAAACAATTGATTTTGTAATATTATGAAATAAATTATTATTATTATTATTAATTTAAAAATTTACTTTCAGTTAAAATGTGGAAATAATATTGAATGATTACTTATAATGATTACAATGATTACAGTATGTTATGTTGATATATAATCAGTTATTATATGATGTATAAAATGATGTGTTTTTATTTATCCAATTTAAGAAATCCATGACCTGTATTTTATTAGAGTTAAAACCATCACGTCTCATATATCAATAAACGTTAATCCAAGATCATAGAGGCGTGTTGTGGCACAATATAACGGTGCGCTCTAGTATCAATATGCACTTGAAATATCATGTAGGCAAGTATTCAAGCATGCTTCATCCTTGCTTATCCTTGCAGGATCCTCTACACGACTCCTATATATGCCAAAAAGTGTGCGCGACGAGCAGATTCACGTACGCTATATTCAATTTACGATACAACGAAAACACAAATATGTTAAAAAGGGAACGATTTTCCTTCGCGGAATAGTTATTTCGAATCCGAAATGTTGACAGTGCGTGACGTAAACGCAAATAACACTAATGCTTTTACCCCATACGAATCTCTTTGTTGTCGTTTAGGATATTCAAAGAATGATGAACTGATTTTTTTTCTTGTTATCTACAGGAAATGGTACTGTCAATATGGAAATTGCATTTTCTACTACTTGTTGCTCATAAAAATATGATAATATATGACAATTTAACATAATATTACAAAATATATAAATAAGATTATTGTTACTATTAAAAAGCTGATTTGAGCACTAGAAGACTGTCAATGGTGGTTAGCCAAATAGTTTATAACTTGTTATTAATATAATTTTTATAAATTACATAACCTTTTAGAGGAACTAATTCATAAAAAAAGACTATTATTGCATATATGCTTAATTTTTAAATTAAACTTGGACATTTAGTATTATCTATAGATTTAATAAATCTATACAAACTTTTAAAAAACTGCTACCCCAAGTTATAGTGCCTTAAGGCTATTCAAACCCTATCCACTAAAATTATTTTGCTTGTTTAACTACCAACAGCACGAACCTTTCATGCGGAAACTTCTTCCTTATTGTTGAATGCTTTATAGTAAGTTCAACAAGCACATTATGATAAAATTATTCTGCTAGTAATAATGAACATTAATTTTCATTATATTGATTAAATAAGCACCTTCTATATATTTAAATAATTTATGTTGAAATTAATTTACAATAAATCAATATCGTATATACATAATTTCGATTTGTTTCAATACTAAAATCAGTTGTGTAATTAATTCAATGACTATAAACTCGTTTAATATTGCAATTTGTTTTATTGATTGTTATATTGATAATACTACTCGCGCACACTGATTTTATAATATATTGCACCGCAGTTGGAATTGTCGCTTTATAGTAATTTAACTTTTACCAGACTTTGTGGCTTTACTCATTGCTATTTTAATTGAAAATCTAAAGTTACTATTTTCATTTGCATAATGTAAATTACAAATTTATACGGACTAGTATGAGCCTGTTTAATACGTCGGTGCTTTTCTAAAAGAATTCCAATATATATAAAAATTAAACAAATATTAAATATATTAATATTATCTTTTAATCTGTTATGTTTTACATTTTAACGTGCGAGTTAACATATAACTTAAAAATTTTAGTTTTTATTTGTAAAGTAACTTGGTTTAGCAAATTTTTCTATAATATTGGTGTTGTTTACATATTTATGGGTCATGTTTGTAAAAGCTAAGTTAATGTTATAAAAATAAAATTTAGTAAAATCCAGTTGAAGTAGATGTATTAGGACTTGAAAATAATTCTGATGGATAACAACAAAATTGCCTAAAACGCAAGGCAATAAAATATTTAAAAAAATATTGCCAGAATAAATCTGACAAACAATGGCGTAGCTATCTGTAAGTAAAGAACTGCAATGCAAAAGAGCCTAAAAGCATACAGAGCGTTTTGGATTTTGCTATTTTCGTCATTTCTTGAATAAAGATTACAACTTGTAGCCAAATTTTGTGTAATTATTTTTTAGCTGATTTTTTCATAATGATTTTTAGACTTTTTAAAAGTTTATAGTTCTCTCTGACAATTGTTTAAAATTTCTTACTTAGATTTTGCACTTTTCAACAGTTTGTGCCAAACTTTGGTGTTTTAATCAATAATTTAATTTTTAAAGACCAAAAATTGCTATTTTCACACTCTTAAACCGTTTTTGGTCAGATTTTGATGTTATCTAAAAATATTTTAATGTTTTAAGACAGAATCTACTTATTTTTGACTATTTATGAATAGAAAATTGCATTTTTATCAGTTTAAGACCAAGTTTTAATGTTTTTTTGACAATATTTTGATGAATTTGCAATTTTTGATATTTTATAAATAGAATTTTGCTAAAAACTGTTTATGGCCATATTTTGGTTTTGGTTTCCTAACAATAAAAACATGTTGATTTTTTATTGATAGAATTTTTCATGTTTTGACTGTTTTTGACTAGGCTGTATTTTTTTTAACAATTTATAAATAGAACTTTACAACTTTTAATACTTTATGCACGGATTTTTGTGCTTTTTAATAGTATTTAGATGTCTCAAAACTTTCCAGTTTTGTTATTTATAAACACTTTTTGCACTTTGTAACTATTAAAGGCTCGATGTTAGTGCTTTATAACAATATTTAAATTTTCTTAATGTTTTATTAACACAATTTTAAATTTTTAAACAGCTTATGGTCAGATAAATTTGACATTTTATAAGTAAAATTCTACACAGTTCACAGTTTTCTAACCGGAATTTGGTGCTATATTTTAATATTCGACAAGTTTTGCTATTTTTAAGTTAACAGTTCATGACTGGATGTAGTGCTTCTTGACAATATTTTAATGTTGCAAGGGTGAATTTTGTTATTTTTGATATTTTATAAATAGCATTTTGCACTTTATATCTGTTTTAAGCTGGATTTTAAATTTTTATAAAAATATTTTAATACTTTTTGACCGGATTTTGTTAAGTTTGATTTTTTATAAGTAGAAGTTGCACTTTTTAATAGTTTATAACCAAACTGAGAAGAAAATAACAAAATTGTGTACGTTTTTTGTACGGGCCAAACTATCGCGAAAGTCTTGCTGATATTCTCAGCTACTTATTTGTGTAAAGCAAATTTTGCTGTCATAATAAATAAGTACAGAAAAAAACTGGTTTCTCAGCATAGCATGTGGTGAACACTTATTATAAATTTACAATTCAAATAAATCTTCTTTGCTAAAAAATACGCACACCGGGGTAGTCACTAACAAATGATGCTGTGTAAGGTTAAGGGCTTTAAGTATATTTGTACGTTGGATCGCCAGCCAAAAAAATTTGCTGCATTAAAATTTCACAAAATATTAAAAAAAAATAAAAACAATAGCATAAACACTCTTGATAATATTGTTTTAATCCCTCTTAAACAGATAAATAAACTGCTAGCTGAAATGGAAGTTGGAACAAAAATAGTATCAGATAAAACTACAAAAAAGCAAAAGTGGTGAAACCCCAATTTAGATTTAACAAATAAAAGCCCATTGGTCGAGTGCAAAGACTATTATGCAGGCAACTCGGGTTCAACTCCCGGTAGCGGCAATATCTAATTTGCCAAAAGTATTTCGATGCGGTCGTCTTCTTTGCAAAACAATGGCAAACTAGATAATAGTAAACTGTAGGTACCGCATGTTTGTGTAGAACTATTATAGCTCACCACAAACATACCAGAAGAGTGCCTATAAATAAAGTGAGTGCAAGATGAGCCCCAAAACTGCTGTCTGCTGTTCAAAATCAATGTGCTCAATCTTTTTTAAAGTTTTGTGAAGGGAACCAACAAGAAGCTCTGCAATCTATTTTAACGAGCAATAAAACTATAATCTTGTATCATAATCCTCTTTTCAAAAAAAAGTTTATAGAATGGCATAAAATAAGTACGGACAAATAATTTTAACTGGGGTTTCCGCCCAGCCACCCAAGTGTTAGTTATTAATAAATTAGAAACTTCTTTTCTCTGCAAACGTTAATAATATCTATGTCAAGGAGGTGATGGTGGTATTTAATCTCTTAATAAATGACACTTGGGCGGGTTGATGAGTTGCTCCAGTACATGAGTGCAAACCGATAATTTGAACTGTGATTCCCGCCCACTCGTCCAAGTGTTAGTTATCAAAAATTTGAAAACATTTCTTCTTTGCAAGCATTAATAATTTCTATTTCAAATAAAGTAATGGTAATATATAATCTCTTGATAACGCATACTTAGTCGAGTAGGTGGGTCACTCCAAAATATAAGTACGGACTAACAGTTTGAACTAAGGTTTTTGCCCACACACGCAAGTGTTAGTTATCAAAAATTTGAAAACTTCTCTTCTCTTCAAGCATTAATAATTTCTATATCAAAATAGATAATAGTGGTATTTAATCTCTTGATGACGGACACTTGAGCGGGTGGGCTGGTCACTCCAGAACATGAGTACTGACAAATAGTTTGACTGGGGTTCTCGACCACCCACCCAAGTGTTTGTTCAATTCATTTATTTACGGAAACTCCATTTAATACAAAAAAATAATAAAACAATATATGAACATTAAAAAGTAAAAAAGTGTGAACTTATAAAACATAATAATAGATAGCGACATAAATTTAACAAAAATTAAAAAAAATAAAATAAAATTATGTATATAATATAGTAGAGAAACTTAAATACTAATAAAAATATATGCATAAACATTAAAATATTAACAAAAAACAAACAGGTGCATATATATCAAAACAATGAAAAATCAAAAGATCTTAATTGTCTTGCAAAACTCGTGTGTGGACCAAATAAATTAAGGTTTGAATTAAGAGAAATAACGTTTGCATAGCGCATCATTTTGCATAAAGGACTATAATACCCTAAGTTAGAGTTATGTAATGGTAAGCAAAATAAAGGCGAATATCTACTACGGCGACAAAGACCAATATAGAAGTGCAATTGAGACAACAATGATGGACTGTTTATTGTAGAAGACAAAACCTTAACTAATATTGCTAGGTCGTTAACTTTACGACGATCTTCTAATCTGCATAAGTTGAGAGAGATTAAAAACTTGTTTTATCGTAGTTAACATCAGAAATTTCCATTTTAAAAGACAAAAACGACAAAACTTCCATTGGATTTTATCAATACTATTTATATGAACATCATAGAAAGGTGATCACACCGTAGACGCATATTCTAAAATAGGACGAACAAGAGAACAATACAATAATTTATCAAAATGCGTACTTAACAATCTTGACATTCTAAAGATAAATCCAAGAATTTTATGCTCTGTTGCAAGTTGAATCAATGTGGTTTGTAAAACGCAACTTTGGATCAAAAATAACACCTAAATTTTTAACTTCTGTAACGTTACAAAGTATTCAGTTGCCAATGTTATAATCAAAACAGATAGGGGCACTGCACGAGAAAAGCTTATTTTTAAACATTTTGTTAAACTAAAAAATAAATTATTGTCATTGCACCAGCTAGTAATAGAGTCTAAAACATCTTGTAAAGCTTTGCAATCACCAATAGATGATATAATATTGAAATTTTTTAGATAAATTGAATTATGTATGTAATTGCCTAGATCGTTAATGAAAAAAATACAATATTGGGCCAAAATGTGACCCTTGTGGAACCACCGACAACACATGTATGGGCTTAGATAATTTTTTGAAACAACTCAACCAGGTAACAACACTACTGTGGATTCCAAAAGCTTTTAAATTAGATATTAGTGTTGAATGATTTACTCTGTCAAATGCTTTACTGAAATCAGTATAAACACTATCAACTTGGAGTTTAGATTCTATAGCATTAACTAGATGAGATTGATATATAAGCAGATTTGACAGAGTAGATCGACCTTTAAAGAAACAATGTTGTTCGTTGATAATAACTTGACAACTGAGACTATTTAGTTGACTAGAAACAATACTATCAAAAAGTTTTGCAATGCAAGACTGTATGCAAATGCCTCTATAGTTGGATTTGTTGTCCTTGGCACCAGATTTATGAAGAGGCATAATATAACTTCTTTTCCATGTATTTAGAAATATACCCGAAGAAAAAGAATATTTAAATAAATGATATATTGGATACGAGATTGAGTGTAAGCAATTTTTTAAAAGCACAGATGGTATACCATAAACAAATCAACATATTTGTTACCATTTAAGGAAAATGAATCTTTATAAAACATTTGTTCAGGAAAAGTAGAGAACAAATCTCTTGATTTATTGACAAAACTCCAAAACTGTTTGGGATTGGTTCTAATGCGCGCTTCAACTTTTAAAACATAAAAAGTATAAGCATTTTTGCGTAAATTTTTGCAATGATTACGTAATGATTGAAATTCTAAATAATCGGAATAGTTGTTTGATTTTTTAAACTTTATGTGTGCTTTCTTACGAGTGATAGCATTAATTAACTAATAAGTGAACCATTTAGGATAAGAAGATAGGCGAATTTGTTAAAGTGGGACAAAGCGTTTGATTGCTTTATCAATGATGTTATAGAAAACATTGGCCATGTCAATATGCAGATTAACAAAACGACTCTTCCAATCAATACTACATAAAAACAAATTCATAGCGTTAAAGTCGGCTTTATAAAAACCATAAATAACTTGATTATACTGAAAACTATCATCTTTAGTATTCATACTCAATTCAAAACATAATGGACAATGATGTTGATTAATTTTTAGAATGGGGTCTATTGCTTCTGAAATAGTTAAGGAATTATCTTGAGAAAATATTAAGTCAAGAAAAACACCATTTTCATTAG
Organism: Tachinus rufipes; assembly: GCA_963932245.1. Lineage (NCBI taxonomy): Eukaryota > Metazoa > Arthropoda > Insecta > Coleoptera > Staphylinidae > Tachinus > Tachinus rufipes. The sequence continues at coordinate 112,367,613 of OZ010741.1, read as the reverse complement.
GAACTTAATTGAAACAATAAAAGAAAAATAATTGAAACATGTTGTAAAAACTGAATGCTTCAGAGATAACATTTGCTGTTAATAAAAGAAAATTAGAATAATGCAGTCCAAACTCATCATTTGTCGAAATCGCGTCTCAAAGTTTATATTCACCACATACCACTATTTTATAATCAGGATAGCTAATTGCAATAAATCTACAGCACAACAGTGTGACTCGTACTTAGTAATTGGTGAAAACGGCGGTATGTAAACACCACCAATAATAAATTTAGAATTGCCAGATGAAACAAATAAATAAACGTTCAACATCATCTGTTAAACAAGAAATTCTAAAAGAAAATAAATTATTCTTGACAGCAATGCGCCACCACCGCGCGTTTTAAGCTTGAATTACACGAACGATCTGAGCAATAAAGCGTAAAATTATTTAACCTAAATTCACTATTATTAAATTTAGCCAATAAACAAGTTTCAGTAATAATTAAAACATCATAGACACTATTTAACATAAAATCCCTGACTTTAGTATCCATGCCCCCAACGTTATGGTAATATACATTTAGTGATTTAAGTTTTTTGACACATTAGTTTTTTCTCACTTCCAGATCTTGAAATACTCGGGATACCGTTGTTGTAATTTATTCGTAAATTATTATCTTCATTACGTCGACGTTCGTTCAGTTCTTGCAGAGTGTGCTTTAAGTGGTTACTTTGAAAAACTGTAAGTTCAGACTTTAAATTCAAACAAAAATCTTTTGCAATTCTAGATTGTTTCAAAATATTTTGAGAAGTAATAGCATTCTCGTAAATGATTTTTATAGGCCGACAGCTATTTAATTTTTTGCTAACTCTAACAACCTTTAAAGGAGCCGGAAAAGTTCCAAGTTTTGAGATTTCTTTGATGACAAAATTAGTATCTTCTTTTATCTTAGCATCAGTTGCAGCAGATAATGATTCGGGCACGTTAAAAAACATGATGTTATTACTTTTTTTGCGTCTTTCTTCTATTTCTCCAATGACGTCATTATAGTTTTGAGAAGAAACCTTCAATTGTTGTTGAACAGATGATAAATCAGATTTTAATTGGGCATTTTCAGTCTAAAGAGTCAGCAGACGTCCTGATATAGAAACTATTTGATCCGATATCAATTTTGTGCATTAACTCATCCCGAAAAGCTTTGAAATGCTGAACTAGAAGTGATTCTAATGTAATAATAATATAATCAGCCTTGTTTGTGTCAATAGTAGAATTACATGTAGAACAAATCCACTTAGGACTTAAATTATTTTTTGCTGCACTGATAAATTTATCGTAATTGTTGGGTGATATTTTAGAACATGTGCCGTGATACCATTTATTGCAACACAAACATTTAATATAAGGTTGACTTAAAACATTGGGACTTATTACAAATTTGCATTCTTGACAATTAAATACCATTGTAATAAAAACAAATACAAAGAAATTAGACAAGGGATACTCTCTTCACACTAACGGGGCTCGTCGTAGTGACTAACAAACACACAACACAAGGGGTAAAACTAAGCCACGGATAGAACAAAAAATAAATAGAGGTAGAGGTGAAAAATTAATTATAAATAAGTAATAATAATAAGATATAGTAGAATATAAACTTATTAAATTATTTAAAAAAAAAATAAATAAAAATATAAAATTTGATCAATAAATTGTATCAAAACGCTGATTAACTCAACTAAAATAAAAAACACACATATAATAAAAGATAATACATGTATAAAATAGAATAGAACAATGATAAATTATTGCAATAGCAAAATAAAATAAAATTGTGTAAATAATAAAAGTGGATAAGAAAGTCAACAAAAAATTGAATGTATTAAATTTAATAAAATAAATTTCAAAAATTCTTCCATCCAATGAATGAAAACAAAAAACATAAAAAGTATAGTAAAATAAAACGAACATTCGCAAAATTGATTAAAACAGCCTTAATTAAGACACTAGCACTTAAATAAATACACCATTAAAAAGCACATATTTATATTAATAACACTTTAAAAATTCACTATATTAGAGCAATTTAAAACTACAATAATAATAAAATAAGACCGAACACATGTGCTCACTTTTCACAGTTCACAGCACTGTTGTTTGAAAGTTACTGTTTTCTGCAACCAATAATCTTCTGTGATGGCAAACAATTGGAAGGGTTGGTGTGTCATTCCATAATATAAGTAGAGTACAGAAGGATGATTTGAATTGAGATTCATGCTTACTCAACAAAGTGTTTGTTATCAAAAGATTCTTAAAATCATTGTCCTCGGAGACAGTTTGTCGCTTTGAGATTGATTTTGAACTAACTAAAACAGCTTACAAATCAACTGTGTATGAATCGAATATATTTAGTTTTATTTTAAACTGCCAAAAAAATAATAAAGACACAAAATTTGTAGACGTTATAGTCTCAAACTGTCAAAGTGTCCTGTATTTTTTTTTAACTGTAACAAACTGTCAAACCACCCATGGCTCTCAAAGTTTCTTTTTACATTTTTTTAAATTAATTGTCATTGTCTTTTTCACATTATTTGTCGTAATTAGTTGTCAAAGTCAAACATTATGGTCTCAATCTGTCAAAATATTTAACAACTGTCAGTTTCTTAAACAAAAAGTAAATGCTTTGTTCATTGATTTGAGTGAAACTTTTAATTGTGTCTGTCACAATATATTAATCGACAAATTAGAATATTATGGAATAAAAGGCAATACGCTAATGCTTTTGAAATCATATCTTGAAAACAGAGATCAAAGTAACTGTTGTAGTACCTCAAGGATCAATCCTGGGTCTTTTTTTATTTTTAATATATATTAAAGACATGGACAGTAATATAACATTTGCTAAAACTTTTTTGTATGCTGATGATACAACTTTATTACAAGACATAACGATATAAATTCTAGTGTTGATCAAGAACTGAATGAAGCAATGTTTTGGTTAAAAACAAATGGACTTGTTATAAATACAAACAAAACTGTCTCTATGCAGTTTGCCATCAACAGTTTGTTTAAAATGGAGAGTGTTAAATTTTTAGGTATACATATGCAACCAAAGCTTACTTGGAAAATTCATATAGAGAGTCTAGCATGTAAACTAACAAAAAACTTATATTTGCTAAAAAAAATTGCACAAAACAACAAACAAGATGTAACCAGAACATGCTATTTTGCATATGATCATAGTATATTAACTTATGGAATATTGTTATGGGGAACTTCTCCACTATCAACTCGCATTTTTGTTCTGCAAACAAGAGCAATTAGAATTATTGTCTCTGTATCACAACTGACTAGCTGCTGTCCTGATTTCAAGATTTTAAATATATTAACAGTACCAGCCACATTTGTGTTGAATTGTGTATTACACGCCAAGGACAACGTTTCGGATAAAATTAAACAGACAGATATTCATAGCTACAACACTAGAACTAACTCCAACTTAATTCTGCCAACTATTAGATTGAACAAAGTTCAAAAGAGTTTTGAATATTTTTCTATTAAAATGTACAACCATTTACCAACAAAAATAAGAGAAATGCCTCGAAGTTTATTTAAGTCTGTGATAACAAGAAGACTGATACTGGAAACGTTATACAATATTAGTGCTTTTTTAATATTGTATTTTAATATGTTAGCTGTCTCTTGTATTAGTCATCTTTGTACTTCTCTAGCAAACTTTGTAAATGTAACAATTTTATTGTAAATTTTAAACTGTATATTTTGACATGATTTACACCATGTATGTACTTGGTTTTACAAATCTCAATAAATTATTTTTATTCTTATTCTTCTTACATTTTTTTTTTATTGTAATAAACTGATAAAGTGTCTTTACGTCATGATCTTAAAATGTGATAAACTATTAAAATCTTTTTAACATTATTTGTTTCAAATTATAATAAACTGCCAAAATTCCCATAAATGTACACAATATATTTTTGACATTATAGTATAATGCGACTGTAAGTTTCATAAATTGCTTTAAACTGTCAAAGTCTATCTGTTGACTCATTAAATTATGACCTTAAAACTGTAAAAATACTTTTGTTTTATATCTGTCAAATTATCTGAGGACTGTCGACGACTTTTTACATTATTTGTCTGCGATTAGGTATTTTAATATATTTTTAACAAATTTTTATATTTGTAATAAGCTGTCAATATGTTTGTAGATCTTTGATATTTTAAAACGTGTAAAAGTATATAAGCACTATCAATGTTTTTTATCCTAAACTGTAATAACTGTCAAAGTGCTACTGAAATCAAAATATCTTTTAAACATTATGGTCTCAACCAAAAAAATTATGGCCACAATCTTTTAGAATTTTAAAGGCATCTTGATGATTGATTTTAAAGAAATAAATACGACGGTAAATAGCGCTTATTATACTACCAGATTACATAGGTTGGGGGGTATTATATTGAAAAATAATTAAATATTTTTTTTATAAATGCAAGATTTCTTGGTTAAGCCGTGAATTTATATCTCGTATATAAGAATACAAATTATGGACAAGTACCACTAAAACTGGATGTATAGTAGCTAGTATTGTGATGCAGTTTCTAAATGTTTTTAAAGAACTGATATTTTATACCATTTTTATTTTAGGCAATTGGTAGATCTATTAGAAATGTTAAAAAAACGTTAAAACTAATCTGCACAAACAATCAATATATGATTGACTCGACCATTTAGTTGTATATAAAAAAATACCCGCATCTCTGTTGAAACAAAAAAAACAAGAAATCTTGCAACAAAATGGGCAAAGAAAAACATTCTAACAACTATTTCTAACCCAAACAAAAACCATCAACTTTTGCATTTTGTCCAATTTTGTTCTCAGTAAGAAGAAATACCTACGGAAAACATTTGCAAAACCTGTAATTTTAAATCTAATTTTATTGCCCTTTATGAGTATTAAAAAACAGCTTCCATCACTTGTAATCAGTGACAAAATCTAGAATAAAGATACAGTGCATAGTCTGCAAAAGACAATGTAAAGAAGAAAAACTTGTTTTACTAGAATTCAACGTTTTTTTTTTTAATTGAAATATTCTGTATATGCAGTTTTAAAAATTCTATTAAAACAGTTGTTGCGTAAAATGCTTAGTCTAACAAAAAATCAAGTCAAGTGCAAGTCAAATAAACAACAGGAGTAAAGTTTTGACCAAGTGCTACAACATCAGTTTTTGCAAAAGTTCTTAAACGATGCAGTAATTTGCAACATTTTTGTTGCCAATGAGATTCCTTGGATAATAAAACTTGAGACTTAAAGTAGTTTAAGCTTAGCTCTGTTTGGAACATTACATTTTTTTTACGGCACATTATATGTCTATAAATAGAACAGTCTACAAATTTTAATTTCAATTATGTTCCGTTTTTTTTGTACTCAAACATTAGATGGCGTTTAGTTAGTAGGCAGTCGACAAATTAAATTTTAGACAATTCTTTATCTAAACCACAAATAAAAGCTTTACTGATAATTAATTTGTATTTTAGAACAGTCTTGCAGTAGTTTAAAAAAAAATTGCGGTAATATTAAATATTTATTTAAAACCTACAAACAAATGTCTCATGCTAATAATAATAATTATTGTTTGCATGTTATATAATAAACGTTATTTAAATTATAAAATATAATAATTCTGAATTACTTTATAACTCCAAAATAAATTATCATAAAAACACTATAAAGTTTAACAAGTTACTATTGAATTTCATTTAACAGATTGCTTTTTTTTATATTTAAACATTGATTTTTTTAAGTGCACATAAATTTATAGGTTTAATTTTATTGACCGTTTGCATTTTTATATCTACGAGTGACTAAAGCCGGTGGGATCCCAGTATGTTTATTGCTTTCACATATGTGTGACATTGTATAAAACTTTATTTAAAGTGTACCGAAATTTAGTATAACTACTGTAACCATTAACCTGTCATGTTAATTTTAAAATTAACTGAAATTTTAAATAAAAAAATGAGTATTACAGACTTATATTTTATTTAAATTAAATATATGTTGTGAATAGGATTACTACTTGTAAAATAGTATATTGTAAGTCTAACACGTAATATTACCTATTTTTCATAAGTATAAAGTTCACAACTGCAAATAGCGTTACCTGTGAGTTGTACATTACATTTGTACAAATATAATAAACAAAAATTAAATATTAACAATTTATTAATAGTATTATATGCAGCAAGCACGGTATGATTCTCATATTCCATGAGTATTGCACACAACCTTGAAAAGTGGTGCAATTCATACAAGTGGAAAATTAATATTCCGTGCAATTTTTACACTATGCTTTTTTACAAAAAAAGTAAATATAACATTTGGCAGGTAATTTGTCACTATTCTGATAGTTCTGTACAAAACACGTGTTTTCAGTACTCATTAATCATACGCATAGAGTATGAAGTAGCTACTTTTCTATAACAATAAATGATGACATTTCTGTAAAAAATAGAAAAAAAGAATTGGTGTAATAATCGAAGCAATTTTTTTAATTTGTAGTTGCTACTATAAAATTTTCTAAACATAGTTATATAAATTGATAGATTCTAAATTGATTTTAACAATATCGTACTTTTGAATCTCAGCTCTGGCAGAACATTTTTAAACAATTCTGTCATTTATTAATTAGAATATTAGTCTAATACATTATTTGTTTTTATGAAACCATCCTTATTTTTACTAAAAAAATATGAAAAAACAAAATGAAAAAATAAAAAACTATTTAAATTTTTAGAATCATATCTATAAATAAGTGAACAACTATTAGAATAAATTTTGACCAATCACATATAAAAATTGCTGCAATAATATAGAATCTATCTGAAGGGTAGCTTTTTGCAATCCAGTAAACCTACTACAACAACATTGGCCAAACTACCAGAAACGTTTTATATGACGCACAAAATTTGTTATCAAAATTAAAGCTCCGTTCAAAAAACATTTCGCAAAACGCAAGGTCTGTTGAAAGTATTGCTGCTGAAAACGTCGATGGGCTTAAGAGAGTTTGAAAAAACCCAAGACAATCAATTTCTTGTTGTTCACAAGTACAAACTTATCTCGGACTTCAATTTGAAAAATTTTGCGTCGGGACTTGAGTTTGCACCAGTAGAAAATGTAACTGACCCAAGAATTAAGATTTGGAGACAAGAATTTGTTGATTAAGCTCCGGAGCAGTTAAATGTTGACACAAATGTTGTCAATTTTTTTTAGCAACAAACTTTGTAAGACAATTGATGTCCTCAAAGTCAACAGAACACACGCCATCTAGCAAATTCAGCCAGATTTATGATAAAATCATCAAAAATTAGACTTATATATCCTAGCAAAGCCGCTGCCAACATATGAGCAACGTTAGAATCCATGCTTAATGCTATATAATATTCTTTCAAATAAAAAAAAAGTAAATATCTCATACACATCTAGTTTTATTTACATATAAAAATTGAGCGTTCTTATTGGAAAACTTTTTACATGTAACTATTTTCAAATAGCGTAGTTGTATGTTTATTAAATGCCAATAGTTTATCTTGTGGTAAATCAGCATTGGTTTTTTAATGGTCAAAATTAAAACCATCAAGTATAGTTAGAATTAATGATTTTAATTTTACCTAAACTAGAAATATTACAGACAGAAAACAGAAAACAGTGTTAAAGTAAAATAAAATAATTCTTGTAAAATAGACTATCAACCTTAGTTTAAACACAAAAATTAAAATGTCAATAATAACAGTTGCAATACGTTTTGTGTGCGCAACAGCAAATGAAATAAACTGAACTAAGTTTATTTATAAAATTGGTCCTATTGCGGTCTTTTATTGTTCCAAAATAATTGACAAAACTACTGCAAATGCCCTACACAGATCTTCTTCTCTTGGCGTGTTTTATCAGCTCCGGATATTATCAAGCATCATCACGATCATCTCCTTGTCCACTGCACTGCGAAAAAGTTGCAGCGATGTTATATCAAATCACTGGCGTAAGTTTTTAAACCATGAAATTTGGCGTTTTTTGTCGGACTTCTTTTTTCCATCACCTTTCCTTCCAGAATCAGTTGGGGAATTTTGTACTATCACTACATATGCCTTGTTACGTGCCCAAAATGTTCCAATTTCTTAACCTTCACAGCTTTCAATACTTCCTGTTCCTAGCTCATCTGCAGAACCTTCTCATTACTAAAGTGCTATTTCCATGAGATATTCAGGGTACGACAATATGTCCATAGTTCGAAGGCCTCCAGTTTTTTCTCTGTATCTTTTGATAGAATCTAGGGTTCAACGTAGTACATTAGTGTTGAGAAAACGTAGCAGCGCAACATTTTCATCTTAATTTGCATGCTCAAGTCTGGGCTGTTAGAAACTTTTCTTATCTGGATTAATGTTGTTATCGCTTTTTATCCTGAATTTAATTTCTACTTGTGACGTCTTTTCTCTATGAGACGTGAGGCGTCACCTGTGCGGGGGTATCTGCAGTCGGGATCAACAGGGTTCCCTCACTTAATTGGCCGGAGACTAAAGGTGCTCGGGCGCCACCACACCGGAGTGTGGACACAAAGTAAATAATATGCGGGTTAACACAAGAAAACATTTATTCTCGTAGAAAAAAAGAAAGATACAAAAAAAAAATAGTTAATAAACATCAAAAGGAAGATGGATCGGGAAACGTCGGTAGGAACTTGGGACTGGATCGGGAATCTGGAGGTGGCTTGCTTTCCGGCTGCCGCACACTCTGGTTTTAAGGAGAAAGGAAAAAAAGGAATTTTAATGGGGCTTGGGAGATTGTCGGCTCGACTTACGGTTATATCTGTGTATTCGGATCTGGTCTGGATAATTTCTTCGAACGGATTTTTGGTGTCACACTGGACTCAACTCGGACTGGACTTAACTCTACTTTACTTCCTGGGCTGGCTTCCGGACTGGACCACTGGACTCAATTTAATTTATGAGGACTGAACAGCGGTATTTAAAGGGAAAGAAAAGAGAAAGGATAAACTTGAAAAAATCTGGTAGAAGGGAGAAGAGCGGGAACAGGGTAGCCAACATAAATGGGGGGTGCATAGGGGGTGGCCTATACACCCCAAACTAATTAATTAAAACTAAATTAAACAAAATGACCCCTGACAATGCATAAACAATCCTACAAAATCTTAAAACCCAATTCCCCTTAATTACTAATATATATATATATTAGTAATATTGTATTATATATTGTTTGTAATGTCCATATATATTTTAAAAATAACAAAAACCATGTGGAATAAAGAACAGGAATGCTGAGGTGCATATGTCCCTAACAACATAATAGTGTAATATGTAATTGACTAAAGTAAGTGAGTTTGATTCTTTGTTTGTGTTTATTGCTAGTTTCTTAATATTGTAACTGTTTCCTGTGTTTTTATGTCATAACTGCTTCTAGGCTCAGAAGATGTATAAATTTAATATACGAAACGTCAGCGAATAAATATTGTCAACATAAACATAACTTGTTTTATTGCTGGTTAATTATACAGCAAATATTGAATTGGACTCTTCCCCATTATTTTAATATACAATATAACACAGTCCGTGAAAGGTGCCAACTATATATATATATATATATATATATATATACAAAAGAAACAAACGTCCGCCGGATTCGGACGGTTGCATACAGTAACTAGTGATTTACCTATTAATAACAAATCACTAATTACTGCACACAGAAGCTCCTGGTTACTTCTTACTTCCGGCGGAGGTTTGTCTCACCCATGGCGAACCCCATATGGGACGCCTATGGGGCCCAGCACACGAGCAACAGCTGATGTGCAACATCAGCTGTGCGGCAAGTTATGTTTGGTAAAAAAAAAATAAGGGTGCCGTGAGTGTACAGTGTGTGCAGTGCAATAAGGGCAGTGTCAAACTATGGCTTACAACACTCGCAGGTGAGTAATAAAGCCCTATTGATTACATGGGATTGCACGTGGTTTGATAGGTTAGATCCGCGTGCATCCTTAAACATTGGGGCGGCAAGCCGACAAACACGCAGGTTTGTTGCGTCATCAATTAAACATCATGTCGCGGACATGAAAAGTGTCGGTAGCCGGCTAATTACAATGTTTAATTAATGGCAGCAAGGTAGGCCACCCTGAATACAGCTAGTTGCAACCAAGGTTGCCTAGCATACGTGTTATACTTTACGGGGTTTGATATGCGTGCGTTCGACAAGAATGTCTATGAATAACGCTGCATAACAAGCGCGCGTTCGTGATACTATCCGACATAAACAGACGAACGGTTGGGCATTATTTTAATAAATAATAACGGGGTTCGTTACATACTGAATGATCCCAGAATTTATTCACGCATGTGCCTAGATATGTGTATTTGTTCACTCGGTCTATGGTTTTGTTGTTAAAAAGTATCGTCCGCTGTGATGGATTATCTTTACTGACAAGCATATATTTGGTCTTTTTGAGATTCAGATCAATTCAAGACTTCTTGCTGACTAATTTGATCTTATGCATCATCAACTGACGTCTTTGAGCTGTACTCGCCAATATAACAGAGTCATCCGCTTACCTTAAGTTCCATCCAGCTCCTCCTTAAATATTGTTTCCAAGTATATGTTAAAAAAGTTGGCAAAAGCATACAACCCTGCCTGACACTTCTGCAAATTTAGATATTTCCCGTGCTTTGGTCTTTAACTCGTACTTCTGCCGTCTGTTGCCAGTAGAGGTTTGCTATTATGCGGATGTTTTTGTCGTCGGCTCCGGTGGTCTTAAGTATTTTAAGCAATTCTTTGTGTTTTACTCAATCGAACGCTTTGCTGAAAGCTTTAAAACACAAGTGTGTTTTGCAGTTAACAATTCTGCATTTCTAGATTAATACATTAAACGCAAATAGTGTCTCCCTGGTACCCAACGCATTCCTGAAACTAAATTGCGTTTCTTTAATATGGTCATTGCATTGTTGGTATATACGGTGGTGTATAATTTTAAGAAATATCTTAAGAGCATAGCTCATTATGTTTATACTACAATATTTATCACACTGCTTTAATGTTGGTTTTTTCAAATTAGTAATAAATGTGGATTTGTGCTATTCTTTGGGTATCTTTCCGGTATCATATACTGCATTATCTAGTTGAGTAAACGTATTTCTGGCATTTTCATTTAAAAACTTGATTATTTTGGTTGGGACTTTATCTAAGCCTACCGCTTCGCCATTTTTGATGTATTTATTGCATTTCTAACCTCCTCCTTTGTTATTTGAGGTCCAGTGTAAGAGTTTTTATAAACCATAATTCTTCAGACAAACATTTAAAAAAAACTTGTAGATATAGTCTTTCCACATCGATATTTTCTTTTTATGGTTCGTAAATTTATTTCTACATTTGTCAACAAGTTTTCCCAGTACTTATTTCCTTTTACCACCCGCGGCCTTCTTTATCTTTCGATGTATATTGAAGTGATTATGTTTTTGTAGTTCTTGTATTTCTAGACATTCAGCTTCATCAGTTTTTCTTTAGCATTCCTGATTTTTTTCCGTATTTGTTTATTTAATTCTTTGTAATTTTCTTAGTCTTTTCCTTTAAGCATCCTTCTATCATTTATCATTTCTAAAATGTAACTTGTCATCCACTCGTTTTTCGCGTCATATTTTTTGTTTGTTTTTTTAATTATAGCACCAAGTATGTTTCTGAGGTTATCCCATTCCTGCTTTACGCTTAAATCTCCTATATTTATTGTTTCAAAACTTTTAGTTATCGAGTTGGTTATAATTGTTCTGAGATTAGCGTCTTCTCTCAACTTCCTTAAGTCGTATATTGAGTCTGGTGATTGCTGTTTCTTTTTTATCTTTTTAAGTCTAGTCTTAAATGATGCCACAAGAGGGTTGTGATCAGAGTTTGCATCTGTTCCCGGATATGTATTTGCAGATTTTATGCTGTTTCAAAATTTCTGGTTGATAGTTATATAGTCAATTTGGTTTCGGACTATTTTTTGAGTTGTATTTGCTAGTGATGTCCAAGTATATAGGCACCTTTTGGAAAGTTTATGAAACGTATTTGTTATAACAAGTTTTTTTTTTACTATAGAATTAGACAAGTCTGTCCCCTTTATCATTCCGTGACCCAAGTCCATAAGGTTCGACTTTATTGTATTCTTTTTCTTGTCCTTATCATTGAAATCTCTATTACTAGTGTAACTTTTATTTTTCTTGGTTGATTTTAGAATAAGTTTTATCTGTTTATACAGTTTTTTTTTACCTCAGTGTCATCCTTGTCTGTAGTTGGTAAGTATACCTGTACGATGTTTAAATGGCTTTGCTTCCAGTTAAACCATTAAAACTATTTCTGAATGAAATGTTACATTTTTGACTGAGCTTCTGACATTTCGGGTTACTATATTGGCTACCTCATTTCGATGTTGTTTGTCGTCGTTACCTGCAAAACATATGCAATGGTCAAGTACTGTATTACATCCCGAGTTCTTCCAACGCATCTCACTTATGCCCATAATTTCCATCTTCATCCAATCTAATTCTCGCACATGTTGTAAATCTTTCCATCTTCATATGCACTCCGCACATTTCACGTGCCTACTTTTATTGGTTTGGCCTTTTTTGTTGCGTTTTTACGCTGTAGTGTACTGTTCTTCTCAGATCTACAATAAGGTAAAACTGATTCTGTATTATTAAAATTAAAAACTGCAATAAAATGTTTACAAATAAACAGAAAATAAACAATGCCAATACATGAAACCATGATTAAATCCATTTGATCTGATGATTTATTAAAATTATTAAAAAAAAGGAATGAAGCTGCAAATATGAATGCTCTGCGAAGATAAAATATCACTCTTAGATTAAGTTGAAAACGACGTAATAAACCAACACTTTATGTTATGAGTTTGGTAGTTTTTTGGATTACTCATTTTACTCGTTTTACTCTACTGTAGTCAATGTGGTTATACAAGGTGATTCAAAAAAACCACATAATTTTAAAAGCGCAGTACAGAACGAGTAGGAGAGTAAAGAAAACCGATACAATGTGATTTAACTCCGCGGAGTAATGTGCAGCATTGATTGTTTGTGTACAATTATGTTAAAAGTGGTAAATCTGTTATCCAAAAACATGGTCTTATTTGTCAACATTTGTTAGTCTTCACAAAAATGTACCAGATTGCAACACCATACTTAGATTGGTCAAAAATTTCAGAACAACAAGGATTGTAACTAGAAAGAAAACACAAGGTACAGTTCAAAGTGCGCAGACGCGCAGATATCGACAATTTGTTATTCATAATGAGCAATAAAACGCACCACTTAAATGGCTTGGTTAATAAACAAAATTGACATATGTAGGTCATAAATAATCCACAACAGTTCCAACAACGCCCCAGCATAGGTTTCAATTGGCGGTCTGGTGTGTTTTGTTAAATATGGCATAATCAACCCTTACTATTTGAGGTACATGGTGCCACTGTCACCGTCATATCACATTGCTATCATTTAACAGGATAGAACTACGGCCCATACAGCAAAAAATTCATTGAAAGTTTTTTGAAAGATTTTTTAGTAGCAAAACATTTTAATTTTTGGCGTTGTGCATTGCTCACTTCATTCCTAGCCTGTAGAATTTTTTCGAAATGCTTTGTCTATGAAGATAAGCCCCAAACACTGAAAGAGTTAAAGAGTGCCATATAGCGTGAATTGCAGAGACTTAATCAAGAACTGTTGAAAGGTGTAATGAGCAACTTTGAACATAAACTTGAAATTTGCACATAAATAAAAAAAAAATGGTATTCTGTAACAAATACAGTGTGTCCACGCATAGACTTTACTATACGTGAAAACATTTTAATTGGACATTTTTTGAAAAAAAAAAATCATTCTTTATCATGGTTCATACTTGTCATAATAGTACAAACTAAGTTGAAAAACTCTAATTTGTTGTACCCTGTACAGCTTGAAAAATATAAAAACGCAATTTGAAAAACTAAAATGTTGTAAATCCAATGTTTTTAAAGTATTGTAATAAAGAACTTAAAATGAGATAAAAAAGCAAAAAAAAAATTTCATGAAAATTATTAATTATTAGGGAATTAGAGTATATTTAACATTAAGATTAAAATTTCATTTTGTAATTGGAAATTAAGACAGTTGTTTTTCTATAGTGATAGTGATGTTAAAAACGTGAAAAAAAAACAAAAAAAACTTATAATAAAAATAATGCTGCAACAACTTTAGTGTTAGAATCAGTTAACAATAATCACCGACTTCTTTTAAGAGCAAGAGCAAATCATCTAGGTAGTGTATCGAACAGTCACGTTAGTAGTATTCTGTCCACAAATAATTTTTATGCATTCAAACCAACTTTTATTGATAAACTTCAACAAATAAGTCATACCAACTTGAATTCTTTTTATTAATGGCGAACGCATACTTGAACGCCGTAATTTACACCATCATATCATATTCAGTGACAAATCTACGTTCACAACAAATATGAGATACCCTCTAGTCAAAATTGTCGCTTTTAGATAAAAAAAATGTTTACTTTAGTATTTGTACAAACAGCCAAAAATAAATAAAGTAATTGGTCCATTTTCCTAGAAAGAAAGCAAACTATTTTTTAGACATTTTTCTTCAATTAGATGTAAAAAATTTGGAATTTTATAAAAACATGATAGAGAAGGATGGCTGACCAGAGCATAGTGCCTTGGTTGTTACAAATTGACTTAATAAACATTTTTCAAATTGGATGAGTTGCAATTAACAAATACACTGGCCAGCTTGGTCTCTAGACCTAACCGCAATGGATTATTTTCTGTGGGGTTATCTTAAGCCTATACTATTTACTTCAATTTTATAATAAGTTGTTAGCAGCAGATTGCCAATTTAATATTTTTATAATAAATAATATCAGTTTATTTTTTTCTTAAATTTTGTTGCAATTCATTTTGGGTAAATTTAGTTAATCCAACATTAGTCTCTAAGCAAATTGATAATTAATACTACTTTTTATATTTAAATAATATTTAATGTAATTGCCTCCATTAGTAAACATATAAGAAAAAGTCTGAAATCTAATTCCAAGTTTAATCTAAAACTTAAACAACTATAAAATATAAAATCTGCAAATAAATACATAACGCTAAAATTTATACATATTTTTTCAAATTCTCAATACCACAGATATTTTTAAGTTAATTCATTAGTTTCTGTATGTTATTACTAGTTAAAATTACAAAACTTAAAAGTTTTCCGGACGTTCAGTACAGACAAAAAAGTTGATGTAATTAAATAAATAAAATAACACACTTTATGATTATAAATATTATTTAAAACAAACTGATACCTTATTTGGGCTAAGATAAATTTATAATAGCAATTTTTTACTGCATGACCTTCTTCTCTATGTTAAAAGTTATTACTATGAAATATTATGCATAAATATATGTTACACTTCATAAATCCCATTACTTTATTTGAGATGAAAAGTGTAATGGGGTAGACAAATTGAAACTTTTTTTAGGGATGAGGCTAAATTGCCTGATTTAATATATTGCTCATTCTAAAGTCACATACCAGATCCCCTTATATAATAAATTGATTTACAAGGGTGTGATGGGTTTATAATTCATCGTACCCAAATAATGTAGATAGCGGGTCTCTTATGCGATCTGACTAGAAGAGCGATGACAAATTATTGGGCGGCTTTTATCCAACTCTAAGTCCAGCTGGATTTATTAAATAATTAAAATTCTGAAAAACATATAAAAATTCAATATTATAAAATATCGCAAACTTCTTAGAAGTGATGTAGTCGCCTTATTTATTTTCAATATTAATGCAGGCTCGGTATCAAAGAGGGGCTGCACAAAAGCAAACAATGCACTTATTTCAGAGCGGAATGTTATTAAGGCAGAACGGGGAGGAAACCCACGATGAGAATTTCATTTGCACAAATTCAGCATGTTGCCTCCTACACATTATATTTAACGTAGACTGGTTCTAAAAAAAAAAGATGGCTTTGGTGGCCGGAAATTGATGTTCAGAAGGGAGCACGGATTTCACTTTTAAAAGAACAAAAGCTTATATCGTAGAAGTATATCAATATTTTTGGGACATGATTTATTTTAGTTTTGTGTTATGACGCGTGTGTTCAGACAGCATAAATCTTAATGTAAATAGTCTTAACATGTTATTCATAGAGGTTGTTAGAGGGTGAATCTTGTATATGTTTATTTAAATAGTAGTTAAATTATGCAATGTTATTATTAAAATATGTCAATAGTTGCCATGTAAGTTTAATTTAAATTCAGCAAAGTTAACGCTGAGTTTCTGATATAATTTCAAAAGTTCATTGAATAATTGTCATGCTTAATCGTACACCATCAAACCAACATAAAAGCCATATAAACTCCAACTATTATACAATTGTATGTTCGTAAAAGGATTAAAATCCACAGCGGAAACGTTAAAATTACAATCAGTTGCAGACCGTTAAATAAAACAATTAACTATTCCTTTTTTCAAAAATATTATAGGCTATTGTCTTTTTAATAAAACAAAGCTTTTTTAATTGAAATTGTATTTTATATAATACATTTATAAAACAGGAAACATCTGACGTACTTTTCTGTATTGTCTATGTTAGTTTCATTATCCTGAAATGTGCAAACTGTTTTTTATTTTATTTACTAGCATCTATTCTTAAACGATGTGTCACGAAAGTTTCGTGTGCGGTTCTGTGCACAATGATTCCATTTAAAACTTTTGCTATTTATCTTTTTATTTAATCATTATATTCTACTATTCTGGGTTTGATCTAGATATTCCATGTTTGCAGTTACATACCAATAAAATAAAACATTTAAGTTACAATTTATAATTTAGCTCTATTTTTTCAGGATATAGGTGTTTTATAACAATAACTATACAATAGTCTGATAATAGCTAGCATGAGTAATTCAATTATTAAAATAATTAAAATACCTTAGTTATAACAAAATTACAATTAGGTATTAAGTATACGTATTCTACAAACAAAACGCTTCTAGCAGACATTTTTATGACACACTTGATCGAGAAAATACTATCATCTCGGCTGGCTAAATTACACATTCGTGTTTGGTATAAATACGTAGATGATATCTTAGCTTGCTTTAAAGAAATACAAAAGCAACTCTCCATTTTTTACAATTCATAAACAGCATCTATCCCAAGATTAAATTTACGGTAGACTCAGAAGTCAATGAAGCAATAACATTTTTGGATCTTACACTAACCAAAAAAAATAATAAACTTAAATTTAATTTTTAGGAAACCAACATTTACAGATGGCACAATTACCAGCGATTCAAATCACCCCTATAATCTTAAGATGGCGGCACAATTCCAATGCACAAGAAGACCAAGATATAGAATTAAAGACAATCAAACAAATTGCACTCAACAATGGCTATCTCAACTAAGAAAAATAAAAAAAAACGGCTGATTCAATTTTCAATTATGTCACATATTTCGGTCACCGATTCCGGATCAAATGTTTTTTTCTAAACTTTATGAAAATTGCTTTTAGGTCAACGTCAAAACTATTCAACATCATATTTAACGCAAAAGCAAGAACGGACAAATTTAAAAAATCGAGAGTGTATAAATTAACAGAGATTGTAGAGGTTGCACAAACGTTTATATAAGACAAACAAGCAGGATTTTTATTGCCCGATACAAAACACATAATAAATCATTTTCAAAATAATAAAATAGATTCAACGTTTGCCAATTACGTCTAAAATTCAACATAACTCACACAAAGGACTTAAATTAAATTTACTAGAAGCATTGGAAATTTTTGAACAAAAAAGTATGAGCAAATTGATTTAATATATTTGCAAATGTTTTGTGTAAAATTATTGATTAAATGCTAATTGGTTAATTTTAAACACTACCACAAAATAAACCTAAAAACCAAAACAAATTAAATCTAGAACTACGCTTCTTCAACGCTTGCAACATAAACAGGTGCAGAATGGCACGTAATCTGCTGTTTAAAACAAAGGAGGATAAGAAAACCAAATAAATATATTTCCATTAAACACAAATTTTATGTTGATCAAAAACTAAAAGCCGCTTTAGGCTTGGTTAACAAAAAGTGTAAAGTATTTTAATTTTTATTATATTTTAATTTTTAAGACGAGGTCTGCAAACGGATACGTAAAAATAAAACTTGCAAAAATAATTATTTATAGTTGCTATATACATCCCCACAAAGTATCTATAAATAACATCAATAAATTCTTTTACTGACTCAAAAACAGCAACAAAACTCAAAAGAAGAAATGTATAACAAAGGTCAACTTCAACGCTAAACCAATGATTTAGATCTAATGCTAGTAACACAAAAAAAATAAATCCTACATATTTGTCACGTTTGCTGCCAATACCAGTTGCATATATAAAACGCCGCAGGTGTTTACAAAACTCAATACTAAGACACTAATAAGACATGTTAAGAGGTTGGCAAAAAAAGGACAAAATACATAAAAATTAAAATGTACTAAAAAATGTAGTCTTCATCATCATCATCCGACCATTTGCGTTCACAGCTGGACTGGTCCATCTCATGACCGGCCCAGTTTCATTTAAATGTTGTTATACGAGTAACTGCGTCCGTCACTTCAGATCTCTCTCTTATTACGTTATTTAGAACTCTGGCTCTTAGTGAGATACTTAGCATCAACCTATATACTTATTTTATTTGTGGTGTTCTTTGTGAGGTTAAGTGTATCAGCACTATAAGTTAGCACAGGTAATATGCACTGATCAAATACTTCCTTTTTTAAGCATATTAAAAAATATTCTGATTTAAAAATGTTGCGCAGTTTTCCAAAAGCAGCCCAAGTTAGACCTTTTTTCCTCAAAATTTTGGGGGTTTGGTTGTCTCTACCTATAGAGATGTAGTGACCAAAATATTCATAGAAGCTTACTTGTTCTATATTTGTCCCATCTATCTCAATAGCCTCGCTCATAACAAGATTTGTCATGTATTGAGTTTTGCTGATGTCGATTTTAAGCCCAACAGAGTTTGATGCTGCATTGAGCTTCTGTATCATTTGTTTAGCTTTGTCCATGCTATCTGCAATAATTAAGATATCCGCACATCTCAAATGGTTTAATTTCTTGCCGTTTATGTTTATGCTCATTTTACCAAAGTTGGTCTGTTTGAACATATGTTCTAGTAGGGTTATAAATAATTTTAGTAAGATAACATTTTTTTGGCGCAAGCCTCGATTAATGTTAAAATCTTTGGAGCTTTCCTGCAGCCTGATATATGCTTTTGCTTTTTGGTACACATGTTTGATGACATTGATGTATCTATCGATAAAGCATTTAGTAAGAGCATATTACGCTACAAACTCTTACTGAATGTAGTAATAAAGAGAAAATGTCTGACAAAACAAAAATTAAGAGTCGGTAAAAAAAATTAAAGCGGCTGAAAATATTAAGAATAAAAAGGCACCGGGACCAAGTGGAATACAAGCCCAGGTCGTATAAGTAGTGACCAAAACATCAACAAAAGATTGTCTAGATGTAATGAATATACTTCTATAAACCAGTAATTTTATATAAATCTGGTAGATAGCAAAATATGTCCTACTAGAAGAGCTCGCAAGCAAGAACAGGACAAGCCAACATACAAACAGCTCTGTTTTTTAGACTGTTTCTAGAGAGTACGGCATCAACAATTGATGCAACAAACTGAGTGCTAAAAGACAAGGCACAAAATGAAACGTAAAGACATAAGACATTTTGTGTGTTGGTCACTCTAGGTGTTAGAAATGAGTGCAACTTTGCACCTTAGAAAAAAAGGTGTTGCACTAGTAATAAATATCACCTGCAGTGTGCTTTAGGGATCGTATTTAGAACAAGTCTTAAGTAAAAATATTATATATAGACAGGGACATTAAAACAACAGGATTTGCGCAGAGAAGAAAACCAAAAGGTATTACCATGCGTAAGTTATTCTTAAGAGCCACTTGTTGAGAGCCAACAACTCACTACATCCTAAAAAAAAAAAAAAAAAAAAAAAAAAAACAAAGTAAAAATATTAGTACTAAAAGCAAATTGAATTACCTCGGAAAAAACTTTTGATTTTAGAGCAAAAATTTTACTGAAAGTGTAAAAGAAGATGGCCATACCTGTATGCAGTGCATACCATACGGCCCAAAGATCTCTAGTAAAAAAAAATACGGAAAAGATAAAACAACAAAACAAACATAAAGTAAATACATCTATAAAAACTGGCAGAATAGAAATGAAATATTTTTTAAATGTTGACCTTACACGGGTGTGTTGAGAAAGATCTAACAGCAATAGATGGATAGATAAAAAAATATCAAAAAATAATTCTGTTATTCTTGATTGAAGAAGGAGTGAAGGGTTTAGTAATTAAAAAAGTCACACTATTGACAATGTCTTTCTATCAATTAGATATAGTATGTAGTAGCAACATAATGGTCTCTGCACTTTATGTTATGCGTATTTTTAATTCATTTGCTTGGAGAACGTAATTAGTACAAAAAAGCACTCCTACACCCCAATACCTTTGACCTAAGTGTGTTTAGATTATTATTTGTGAATCCATATAAAATATCTGTTATACTTATCACCAACAAATACTATTAACAATTTTAGAAGTCGCATTTTTAAAGCAGCAACACTGGATCTCTTTAAAAAAAACAGATTGTGTCTCGACGACTAATGCCAGTTTGAATAACCTATATAGTAAATTTAAACTAAAATTGTTTTACAATCAAAGAGACTGATGGGATGTTAATAAAACAACATATGGTACTTATCAGTTCATTTAATGAACATTAATAATCAAAACGATAATGAACGTATACTCAAAAAAAAATTATTTCTGCAAAATAAACTTAACAGAGATTAAAAATGAAAACTTCAGTTAAATAAGATTTCAATACTTTGTATTGCCTCCTCGAATTCTATGTATTGCCTGCATAAGGCGGCTTATACCACTAATAAGCTTACAAATATCATTTTGTAGAATATTCTGCCATTCTTCCTGAAGTTCCACACAAAGCTTGTTTATTGTGATTTGTGCAACTGCACGTCCTCTAACACGCCTGCTCAGCATGTCCCAAATATGTTCTATAGGATTTCTATCTAGAGTACATGCAGGCCAATTGAATTTACTTATTCCAACTACAACTAAGTGTTTTGTGACGCACATCGCAAAATTCGGTCTTGAGTTATCCTGCATCAGAATAAAGCCATTGCCGATAAATTAAGCAAATAAGATTACGTAATTTTATAAAACCTCCTCAATATACCGCTGTGCAGTCAACAATCCTCCATCAATGACAATCAATTTGGTATAAACATCCATTGATATTTCTGCTCATACCATTAGGGAACCTCCATCATAGCTAAGCCGGGGCTCAAAAAGCACTCCGCAAATCGTTCTCCCGTTTGTCTCCAAACTGGTTCTTTTCTATCTGGCAAATATAAGCAGAATTTAAAATTGTCAGTAAACAGTACATACAGTTTTCCATTGTGCCAATGTCCAATTTAAATGTTTGCAAGAAAATTGGAGTCTGGCTACTTGGAGATGTAGGAGTAATTTTAGTCTAGCTGCTTGTTTACATGATTTTAAGCCAGCTTCTTGCAACCTTCGAATTGTCCACTCACTCACAGCTGTTCAACAAACCTCACGGAGTTGGTATCTGGTCTCCACTAAAGTCACATAAAGATTCCGTAGAGTAGTACAAACGATAAATCGGTCATCGATAGCAGTTGATTTTTGTTTCCTGCCAGATCCCGGCCTCCGTGTATTTTTGCCAAATTCCCTAAACCACTCAAGTGCTGTTTGGAAGGTAAGAAGACAAACAGGAAGGAATCTGGACATACACCGCTGGCTTCTTCCATCTGCCAGAAGTGCAACAGTTTTTGCACAATCTTCAGCACTTAAAACCATAATCAACACATCAATCTGCCCTGAGAGTGACAGTTAATCGAAAACAAACTAATCAACCTAGTAGCCACCTTGATCGTCTGTGCGTAATGTCCAATGAGCAATAGGTAGTGAATAACGCATACCTTTAAATTTTATTTTCGCTTATTAATGTTCATTAAACATGTAAGTACCATATGTTGTTTTTCTTCTCCATCCTGATGGTCTCTTTGATTGTAAAACACTAAAAGTTTTATAAAAAAAAAACTACCCGTTTTTGCAAAAAATTACTCAATGACTCGGGTTTTTGCATCCTGAGTGTATATTAATATATCATTAGATATATATTTATTTGAAAAAATCGTAAAAAAACGTCATCAAACCTAATAATTATATATTATAATTTCAAATTTATAATCGGTATATTATGTTTGTATAAAAAGATTTAATTTAAGTTATTATACAAGTTATGATTTAATAAACACCTAAACCTTCCATAGAATTGCCCTTCGTATAATCCACAATAGTCCAAATACTAATTACGCACAAATTAATTATAAACAAAGCTAAATTAATATTGAAATTGGCTAAACATTGTAATTGCCAAAATACCACAACATGCACCAACAAATCGATTGTACTAAGCAAGTAGATTTGTCTGACCTTAGATAAACAGATTTTATTATTATAAAAAAATATCGCAGACTATATAAAAACTGTGGTCGGTAGAAAATACTCTGATTTAAAATAATAATAAATGCAATATATTATTTATAATTTATATTATTAAAATGATAATACAATTTCATATAAAACTATAAATTAATTTCAATTTTGATTTGATTATTTAAATAAACTAGTAATTAATATGTTAATACATGAAAATATAGTCAAAATTACCGGAATACCTACTAAAAATTTTTTTGGTGTTAGAGCCGACTGACACAAGACTGATTTTAGTGCTTATATCAATAAAAAAAATTTACGCTTCAATTATATATAACAAATGATTTTATAATTCAATATTCTTGGCAACATATACAGGGTATTAAAATAAAATTTAAAAATACTTAAAAAACTAGTATCTAGTATGAAGTAACGGTTTTGCAAATATGAAACTTCAATCATTTTTAGCACCATATTTTATTTTTTTAAATTTAAGTATTTGACTGTTGTTGACAGTCTGCAAATTTTTCTTTGCTATGGTTATTTACTCTAATTAAAGAGTTTAAAAAAAATAAGAAAAAAAAAAACATGCACTATATGTATAGTTGTGCTCATGGAATGCAACCGAAGCACGACAATGTTAAAGCTTATTCAAATCGCCAACTCCTTCACTTCGTATGTTTGAAAGAATTTACCAAAGATTGCGTGATACTGGTTCATTCAGCAAAAAGTGCAATTTTTTGGAAAAGCCAAGGTCGGTACCTACACTTAGAGCAGAAAAAAAAAATTAGCACGGCGACAAATGTGCAAAAAATATCAGCCAAGAAAGAAATTAGTGTTTTTCTTGTTTGAAAAAATCTCCACAAGCAGGTGCTTAATTAGTATCACTTGATCATCAAGCACGTTTGGTTTTTTGTTGCTGGTTTCTAAGCAATGATGATGAAGACCCCAGTAATAATCTTTTTACAAATGAAACCGGTATTTTAAGAGTCATATTTCAAGGTCCTGCTGTTTAATCAAACCGATTAACAGGTGCTGTTTACCTAAACTTTCTGCAGAACACAATGTATAATCTTTTTGACATTACAACAAATGTAGTTCCAGCATGATGGTGGTAAGGAAATACTTTTTTTATGGCATGCAAGATCGCCTAATTTAAACCCACTAGATTTCTTTCTTTGAGGATATTTGAAAACACTGATCGATGGTACTTCTGTAAATAGCCTTGAAGAGCTGCAGCTACAAATTAATCAAAAACGCCAACTAATCCGAGTCAATAAGAGGGTTTTAGAAAAAGTTATCCTTCAGACTACGATATTGTACCTGCTTAAAAAAGGAGAGAAGGCACTTCAAACATGTTATGTACCTTGGATTTTTGTTTTTGCTAAAAAAAAGATAAAACTTCTCTATCTACAAAACCGTTACTTTGTGATCCGCAATCTTTATTAACCTTCCAGTAGTAACGCTCGGACACCGTGCTAAATGTTATTTTAGTTTTTATCTTTACCCAGAAGGAAATGATTCTTGATATTTTAGGAGTTTGTACTTCTATTGTGTTTGCAGATGTAGTTTAAATTTGATTGCAAAATTTTAATCGTTGCGTCTTGTAGAAATTATTATTATGTCAGACACACCTGGTACTACTCCCGTTCAAGTTCGATGTGCTTAGATTTTTATTTTTTTAAATTTTAATTTAATTAATAATTACATTAAGCTGGGAAAGTATTTTTCTAAAGATTTACCTTTTGTTAAAATTTAATTACATTATTTTCAGAATAAGGTCCACCGGATGTGTGTTTGAATCTTTTAATTTTATGTTTTATATTATTAGTTTATTCCTAATCTTTCTATTCCTGGTAATCCCTTTCTAGAAATTTCTGAAAACCACCAATATAGTACATTTGATGAGGTTCATAGGCTCTGTGAGCATAATTCTGGTTTAAACAGAAATGTCACCATGGACAATTGATTCACATCAGTGCCTCTGGTTCAAAGTCTACTGCAGGAACATAAACTCACCGTCATTGGCATTATCAGATAAAATTTAAAAAAAAACTGCTTTTAAAATTTTCAAAACCTTATTCCAATGACTGTACTTTAGTTTCACATATACCAAAAAAAATAGAAAAATATACTTTTGGTGTCTACTTTACATCATAATGATGAAATTGATATAGATAGTGGAATTCTGCAAAAACCGGCAATTTTTATTGACTATAATAAAACCAAAGAAGGCGTTGACACCGTTGATAAGCTATGCGCCAGTTATGAGTGTGCCAGAAATACACAAAAATGGCCGAAGGTGATTTTTTATTCTATGTTGAACATAGCTAGAATTAATTTGTCAATTATATATTCTGCAAATAACGCAGAAATTAAGATTTTAAGACAAACTGTTTTGATAGATTTAGCAAACGGCTTACTGCAACCACACTTGCAAGTTAGAGCAAGTATGTTCAATCTTCCACGAAGCCTTTCATTTAGGTTACAAGAGGTGTGCAAAACTCAAACTCAATTTCTTGAACAGAATATTTTTATTGGAAAATGTTTTTATTGTGACAGAACAAAAAACAGAAAAACAAGGGTTTCTTGTCTGCAGTCAGCAAAACTGCAGGGAAACTTCATATTATAATTTAATGCTTGTTATTTATTTCAATTATTAATAGTTCAAATTACTTGTAATTTTTTTGATTTGAAGCGTATTATAACAAAATATATATTTTAAGTTTTATTTTATTATTTCATTAATAAATAATATTTTTATTGCAATTTAGTTTTTGTGTGTGTTATACTTACAACTATCATAGGCCAAAGTCAAACAGTAAAAAAATTAAAAATAAGTAGAAAAATATGAATGCGGTCTTAGACACCGCCGACACCAAGCATGCCTAAACAAAAAACGACACCACTGGAAAGTTAAAACTTTTTTGGTTATTTTGATTCATATTACTACTTTTTTAAATAGTTTACAATTTTTTTTAACATCCTGTATATGTGCTTCATTTTTTACTTCAGATTTTAATTGCAATGTACGTGTACAAACTTTACTAGTTTAAGTAAAGTATTGTAGAACAAATCTTTTCTTACTCACCAGAAACAATGTTTATTAACAAAAAAATATCTAAAATTCTATATATAATAGTAAATTGTGGTAAATAAATCTTTTATTGACATTGGCATTTTTCTGCATTAAAAGTTTATGGTAGACTAGTTGGGTTTCATGTTAGCAATTGCCCTTATTTGTCGTTACAATAGCCCAATAGAGAAAAAGTAGTGTTTTCTTACAGTTTTTTTGTTGACAATTGTAACCTTGTCTTCATTATGGAGCTTGCGCGTCTTCATAAACTCTCATAGCGTAGCTGGTTTTAGGAAAGAAAAAAGCTTCATAGTTTTAAAACTTTAAGCAGACA
Organism: Tachinus rufipes; assembly: GCA_963932245.1. Taxonomy (NCBI): domain Eukaryota; kingdom Metazoa; phylum Arthropoda; class Insecta; order Coleoptera; family Staphylinidae; genus Tachinus; species Tachinus rufipes. Next base: position 112,341,517 of record OZ010741.1, on the reverse strand, counting down.
AGTGACCGGAGCCCAGGTTTAAACTAATTATAATCATCCCCGCAGCGTAATAGTCGCGTTGACAAGCATAAAAAGACTAATGCGCGAATATACAACAAGCTGCATAACAGTTTGGTATGTAGTCTTTGTTTAAACCACCATCAACCAGCCGTGCCAGCAAAAAGTGATGAATATTACAATAGCCATAACTCAATATACAATATCTAGAGCTTGTGGATTTGACAAACTTAATGGGAATGTCTTTGCAAACCATATCTATAGTAGGATTATTTCCTTGCTCTCTATCTCAAATATCACAACTGTAACGATCAGTTTGGAGACAAAACTAAAAACAGACACAATTTTGACGTCCGCATATTTGATTTACATGTGATGTAAGCTTTTACTAGATAGTACAAAAAGCACAAACACAAACGACATGGTTGAGCTTTTACACGATTTTAATATCAGTATTAACCTAGAAATGGCAAATCAAAGCGTTAAGCCAACTTTTGTTACATCTCGCAGCCAGACTGTAGTAGATATCACGTTGACAAGTATATGTATTTTAAACAAAACCAATGTTGCATGTATTAACGTAGGCCTCAATGACAGATTACAGATGAATATCAAATTAAATCAAACACACAAAATAAAACTAAATAAAACCTACCAAAACCTAGAGTTTAGGTGCCCATACAGTTTTAAGTGAATCCAGAAATGTTAAAAAAAATTAAAAAAAAAAAATTATATTACAAGCATACCTATTTAAGTCTTTTTCTGGTTTTGACAATACCATACCTTAGTGATGTGACAAGCTTAAACAACTCAAAAAGTTTGTTAACAAAGCAAAAAATTCAAAACGTCAATCATACTGAATGACGTCTAGAAAAACATGGAGTTTTTTGCAAAAATGTAGAAACATATTTTACTGCTGAAAAGCTAAAAAGGATTTTATCAAAATCATCAATCACAACTTGGTTGTTTAAACCACTTGGATGGCACATATACTGGCTATATCTATCGGAAGCAACTGAAATATTTTTAAAAACTTATTTCCTAGTCTGTACCACTCCAATACAAGATTGGTCTAATGCTGCAACCCAATCTTTAGCATTAAACAATTGAAATGTTGCACAGCATCTTGTAAAAGAGATGCGTATAGCTTAAACAGTCAAAAGCATTTTACCCTATAAGGCACCAGAACTTGATAGAATTTGGGAACGGCACTTACCACAATATGTCGTTTTGGCAATGTACTCTGTTAGCAAGACATAGGAACTGTTTCCAAAGAGAGTACTACGGCTATAAATAGCTGTCATAAGACTTATGTTTACCTATAGGGTACTAACCTAGTGGTAAATAACTAAGCTGAAAGCTAAATCAGTTTAAATATATAGCATGTCTATGTGTAACTGCAGCTATGAAATCAATGCTGTGTCTGCTAACCTAACCTAAGCTAACCTAACCTAACCTAGTGGTAAATAACTAAGCTGAAAGCTAAATCAGTTTAAATATATAGCATGTCTAAGTGTAACTGCAGCTATGAAATCAATGCTGTGTCTGCTACTCTAAACATCTATGTCAAAAAAATAGCAACATCAGCATCACTCCGCTAGAATGCAATCTTTTGTACACTGCGGGAAAGAGCGCCAGAAACTGTTTCCTTCTGAAAATAACTGTAAAAAGGCATCTCTACTATAAGTGTAAACAGACATCATGCCACTCTATTTTGTATTTAAAAGATCTTACAGTGTACACACATATAAACAACAAGAACTACGTAGAGATAAGAGCAATTTCCTTTAGATTTTTACCAATGGCTCAAAAACTTTTTAAGATTCTTGAAACCTACATATTTTGACATTCATACTCCTAAGAATACAAACAATTATTTTTTTAGCCAAAATGGCCGGCATAACCCATAAAATGCTAAAAATAGTTGCCTGACAAACATTTAGTAAAAACATACAAATCCTATCGGACAGCAGAGCAGCAATTCTAAATAAAAAAAAAAACAAAATCACACCAAAGGCTAATATTAGAATATCATCATGCTTTCATATTGGCAACAAATAGCAACAAACTGCGCTGGGTAAAAAGACACTCCAACAAAGTAGGTAACGTAAAGCCTGTTGGCTTAATTATTAAGAGTCAACATTCAAGATGTGTGGGTTTGAACCGTGGATCACACCACCACAACAAAACTTAAACACCTTACTAAAAACAAATACATACATTTCAATATCTCATTTTTTCCATCTGTTTTGCATTCATTTTGTTAAACTCTTTTAAGAGCATACCGACCGCTACCTTGATTTGTAGAATTTTAACAAAAACGGCAACTCTGGCTTCATTGCTGTTTTACAAATAATTTGATAATCGATATATTTTTTACCAATACATTAAGAAAAGATTAAACTATGATATGTCAAAGGCTTTTAGTCAAATAATACTTAGCAAATAGCCAAAAAAAGCAATAAAATATAGAAATAAATGCGTTTTTCTGTATTTTTGAATGCATTTTGTTACTACTTGCAAATATAACTTCACAAAAAAGAGATCGACATATCATAGTTTATTCTTTTCTAAATGTACTGGTAAAAAAATTAACTGATTATCAAATTATTTGTAGATGCAGCGATGAAGCCAAAGTTGCCGATTTTGTTAAAATACTACAAATCAAGGTAGCGGTCGGTATGGTCTTAACATATGATCTATAAAATCCTTAGTCTCTTCTCTCCGCACATTCTGCACATTTTCAAATACTCTTTCATCCAAAATCACTTGCTTTTCATTACCACGTTTGAATCTTGCAATCATTTTTTTATCATCTTTACTATATCTATTACACTTTACGTACATTGGCGGTTCACTTTTTATAATATGTTTATAATTTGCGTTGCATCTATACTCTTTCACTTGAATTCACCTTTCTTGCTTTTGTATATCTCTATCTCTTTCGATAATTTTGTGCCATGTCTTTCTTTAAATTTCTTGGCAAGCATAACCATTTCTATTGTAATAATTTTCCTTGAACTCCCCTAGTTTTCCATTTCTTCCTCTCATTTTTTTCTTTTATGCAATCTTGTAAGATTTTACATTCGTGTCTCTTTCTCATTATATCTTTATACTTCATTGCTCTTTTTCCTGCTTCTACTCTTGCCTTATCTTTTTTGACTTTCTCCAGCACAATATATTCTGAAGTTTGCTCTGTTTAAACTTAGCACCCATCTCCAATATTTTACATGTATTGCTTCTAAGTTTTCTTGTTCCTTCTATTCCCAGATATCTAACCTATACAATGTCATACTCATTAACTAAACTATCAAACTCAAGACCTTTTATTCTCATACAATCAAATTTTCTTTCACTTTTTCCCCAAACTTGTCTCTCTACTTTATTTGCTTTTTAAGCCATCTCTTTAATGTGACCGCTCTCGCTGTTATTCGTGCAAAAAACATATCTCAAATATTTAAAAGATTTTACTTTTGTAATACCTTGCTCATTCCCTTTCCAGTCCGCCGCTTTTTTTTTCCAGCCCCCGCCCTCTTTCGGAACACTATAATTTTTGTTTTATCACTTTAATTTTTTTTCTAATTTATTTTTCTAAACTTTTCATAATTTCTTTCATTTCCTTTGCTTTTTTTTTCAGTATTACCATGTCGTCGGCATATGCTAGCAACCACACTTATTCTCTACCATCTTATTTTTCTACAAGCAGAAAGTGGCAATATTCTAATTATGTCAATGTGCTCTTGTATGATGTAAATAGAAACATGAAAATTAATTTAAAGAGGATAGTCCTGTATTTGCAATTAGCAAATTTTTCAGCTTCAATAGTTTTATATAATTGTTTTAATAATAAATGTCAGCGCATAATTTAACAACGTAATGTGAGCAGATTAAACTTAAACCATGAATCACGCAAACTGTTAAACCCATATAAATTTCGATTAAAAATTAATTTAAAATTAATATAACGGGAAGCAGTAAACTATGCAAATAATGTTAATCCGGCTTCGGAAACAAATAATGCACATTAAAAGCGGATCCCGCGAAAACTAAATATAATGTGCACAATTAACTACGCGCGTCCAATGGAATAGAAACAAGCCGAAAACCCATTGTCATAGAAATAATTTCATCTGAAGCCTGGAATATATCCCAAGCCATTGTTATTTATTTAGCGTGAATCAAGAGGAGTCCGGGATCCTAAACAATTTATAGTCTAAGCGCAAACAAAAGGAGGAGAGTAGGGAACTCAACCAAAATCTCGATGGCTTGACGAAATCCCCCATCGGGATACGATCGATGTATCTACATATTGGAGAACCACCTGGATGCGTCTCTGAGGTAAATAATTTAAGGTTATGGGTCAACTCCTTTACATTCCGCAGGCATTAATTAATTATGAACGTATCCCGCATATATTTCGGATATGATGAATGTCTATTGGGAGCGTTCAATCAGTTGAGAATATCCAGCCAAGGCACCCGCCAAGAATACCAATCGCCCCAGCTTGATCCTTACTTCAACACCTAACCCCACTTCGGGAACTATGTTAGCCGCTTACAAATTATACACGCGTTACATAAAAGCATTCTCGTATATAGCAAATTTCATCATGCTAAAGTTATATTAGCATTCACAAGGTTTATTTTATTTCCAATATTTTATGACATTTCATATTAATACAAGTTAACTAAAAATATATCGCAATATTTGTCAAACATGTATTCGCTTTCGATTCGATCATTCCGTGCAATCAATATTCTTTTATTATAATACATTTTAACACATTTCGCTTGCAAATGGGTTCCATTCACCACATAAATTTATTTTTTTTTGTGGTTGGAATTCATTTCAATTTATGCTTTTATAATTCCGCTACCGAGTGCTGCTGCAAGGGAATGCGGAAAGCACAATTCCCAGAAAGAATACAATACTTTCTGCTATCAGCAGTTTTTATGTACAAGGATGGGAAGTATTTGTATGTTTATAAATGTTTTACCGGTCCGCCAGAATTTACATGTTATACACGCAACATATTTCCAGAACGCGGAAGGAAAGTAGCTATGAAGTGAAGTATACGTGCATACAAAGCCGTATTGAATGAAAGATTTGCGCATAAATACATTTTATATCAAAATTGAAAACATGTTTAAATTGATTAAATATTAAAAAAATAATACATGGTCTTAGCTATGAAGATAATTTGGTTAATTTTGGATAAGTTGTGTGATGACTTGTTGACATTAGATCAGCTTAAACCGTGTTACTACATTAAGGCTTTAGGTAGCATTACCTTGTAAATTATAGATCGACAACCTTCCGACGTCAGAGAGCACTCTCCTCATGCATACCGAAGTGACATCGCATATGAATACGTACATTAGTAAATTAATTTCAGTTTGTATGTTTAACCAATTATGGACATTTCATGTAATAAGCCGTTAAATTAAACTTTGTAAATTTATAATAGTGTTTAGATAGATTCTAGCATTTGCTCAAATGCAAGAATTAAATTACTATGTATCGGGTATTGCTAACTACAAGAATATTATTAAAGGCTAATTAATCATATAGTAGAACCTACAAGATGTACTAATAAATTATAATTATATTTTCTAGTATATGTTCATTTATAACTATATAAAGTCTATGGAGTATACATTTTCAACAATTTAATTCAATGTAAATATTTTTTTAAAATTTTAATTTTATAAACATTTTTTTCTAAAATTGACAATGATGGCAAGGTTCAAATATTTAATAAATTGGGGTGCATGCCTAAACTAAGATTTCATAATATATTATATCATATCGCTGCCCTACGTCTAAATTTTTATAAAAGCTAAATTGTAAAACTTAAAAAAATTCTTACTATAATTTGAATTTTTTATAATAATATTGCCAAAATATAATATACGCCTTTTTGAAAATAATGTTCTTGTGCATAAAATTATTATTTTAAGATATCTAACTTTAAAGCTAAGGTAAAAATATAGTTTTTGAAAATTGTGTTGCTGCCTAGCATTTAATTTATTTTAAAGTACATCTACGACTTTAGTTTGACTAGTATTTTAATTGACGTTTAAATTAAATCATAAATTTATTGTAGGTATGTATATTTGGTAAATAGAATAGAATATTTATTTATTTCTAGTTAACGAAAGCCATTACAAAATCTACAACTTAGAACATATAAACTTAACACTGAAAATAAAAATAAAATTAAACTAAATACTAAATGTAAAAATGTCACGTTTGGGTAACAAGTGCACAGCGCAGAGTATTGAAATATTTATTGCAAACAAAATAATTTTTACTTTGTGGCATGCCGCAAAATACAATACAGGCAGAGTGCTGCGCATAGTCTGTACGTTTATACGGTATATGAAATAAATAGTCAATTCGTAAAACTCGAGCTGGAACATGATTTTCAGTTGAGTTAAGCAAATAAAAACAATCAATAATCCTACAAAGCACTAGTGTCATGTCAAATTAAAACGTTTTTGTGAGCTGCGTCAAATAACACCACACATTTGAGCGTTATAAAGGATAATTAGAGTATGAAAGTCACAAAAAGCTCAAATCATCCGTTTTGCCGAAATCACAAACAGTTTCTCAACAACATTTTATTTATCAGAGAATAACCACACATGAGCATAAACTGACGTCTACGTTATTACTTGGCACCAACTAGAAAACGTTTCTACTTCTTCATTAAATAGTACAGCATCTTTCAAATACTGCATTTATATAAAAAAATTTATATCGTTGGCAACCAACAAACGTGTTTGTTGGTCCTGAAAAACATTGTCCCACATGTTTATAAAGGTATTGAACAGTAGAGGTCCAAGATGTGCACCCGGTAAAACATCCAACGTAACAACAATATTACAAGAGACGTACTGACCAATGCCCACAAATTAACATTAAAGCAAAATTTAAACAAGAAAATTTATGAGATGTAACAACGCAATGATTTCTATTAGAATTAGAAGAAACCCCGCCGCAACTAAACATAACCCGTTCCACAGCAACATTCAAAGCCCCAACATCACCACTGCTGCCACCGAAAATACCTGGCAAACTAGAAAAACACTGTTGAGCTATACCAGCAATAGGCCAATGCACCAAATCCTGAACGTCCTATTTTTTGAAGGGTGCCATTAACAACCTCTGCTAAAAACCTTGCAGAACTCATACTACAGAGCTGCATCTATTTGGCGCAATGGGCCGACATAGTTTATCCCCGACATTCTAACCAAGAAAACTCTAGTGGGTAACTACCGCTTTCAGTAGAATTGCCACATTAATTAATAACCGTTTTTTAAGCATACTAACATCTAAGAACTGTCGTTAACAACTGCCTTCATCCAAACCATACCTAGTTGGATTTAAAAGAAGTTACAAGTTAACCACACCAAACACATCCCTCTTCAAATTTCAACAAATGGATATACTTAGAGCTAACACTAACCGCAGGCCGTTGACTAAATTTACCACCACCACCGCCTTAACACCGAATTTGCAAGTAATCAACCATATTGCGTTCAATTTGATAAACTTAAGCGTACTCGGAAACTGAGCAGAGACCAAACACTACTATTAGGCAACACAGTTTCTTCACTAATAGATGCAAACCTTAAACCACATAAAATAAAACTATTGAGGGTAACCGTTGATTTTCTGTAAAAAAAACCACCTATTTTAAACCGAAAAATGTCCCATTCCTAAAAAGGTGCTATTAACGATCTCCGCTTAAAACAAGTCTGTACCCACACTACAAAGCTGCATGTTTCTAGCGCAATGAGCCGAGATAGTTTATCCCCAGCAATCTTACCAAGAAGACATCTGCATCAACTTTTGTCCTTGACCTTGTAGTACCCTAGAGAGTAACTACTGCCTCCAACGGTCCATTTTTTTTTTGCGGAAAATCCCAGTGAAAGTTAGACCCAAATTGCACAATCTGATTTAATAACAATTACAACTGCCTCCAAAAAAATTGCGTCAAACCCTACAGGCCCGTAATCAAAAAACTTTTTACTCCTAGTAGAGCTTCCTCAAAAGATTAGAAGAGTCTTAATCACTTATATTTGTCTTTTGCATTCTACGTCACCAAAACAAACGACTTTCTACATAAGAGACTTTGCCAGAAGTTTTAACCAAATTTATAAAACATAGTTTAAAATCAAGTTTATATTAATTTACAATGACAAACTCTAATTGGTAAGGAAAAAATCAAAACAGGTTTTTGCTAATTGTGAGAAGGTATCCATGCAACAAAATAAATTAGGTTACGTTGATCAGGTAAAAAATAATAACTTTGAGACAACACCTAAAAGAAAACCTTTAGTTCTTCTTCTTCTTCAGGTGCATTTGAAGTCTTCTTGAACCGTTCCCGTAGGTTCTTTAGCCATGATGTTCTTAGGCGACCCTTCCTTGTATTTTTCCCTTAGTTGGAGTAATAAATATCTTGGCCCTCGGATAATGTGTCTCAAGTATTTTAGTTTACGTCTTTTTATTGTTGCGAGTTTTTTTTATATTCTTTGTATGAATTTTTCATTAGTTACGTGATCTATATAGGAAATCTATAGCATACGGCGGTTGACCCATATTTCAAAAACCTCTAATTTACCTGTAGTATTAAATCATACCTTTTAAGTTTTGAAAAATAGTGACTGGCACAAAACACGTCTCCTGTCAGACTCCAAACCAAAAATGCATAGTATTTGTTGGATATTGTCAACGGACTCTTCTTCGTAGTGGAAGCGGGTAGTGCCGATTGAGGCAGATGGCACGTGGTTAAAGCTATCTGCGTAGGTTGGATGTGAAAATTGGTTTTGTAGTGCCAATTCTACATTGCTCTTTGAATAATATGTTTTTTCTCCCCCAGGGGTCGGGGTAACACTGCGGGGGTTCGTAGTGTCTGCCATTATTCCGCTTTGTCCAACCCACGCTAGTAATGTTCCAGCATGGTGGATAAGGGTTGTACCAGGTGACTGAAGGTTACTTTTCAAGTAGTAATCAAAATTAATGAAGGCCGAGTGCGGGGGTGGTGCACTCGGTGTCATCATCGTCGTGGATAAGCCGGTTGCGTAAGCCGGGTTTGTAGCAGAAGTCGTTATTGTTCCATATCTTGAATCGTAAGACGTTTTTGAGCCCAAACGGCATAACGCGGAACTGATATGTTCCTCCGTCGGCTGTCGCAAACGTAGTATACTGTTTATGAGCTCGTCCATAGAAATCTGCCAATAGCGAGATTTTAAGTCCAGCTTGGTGAATAACGCGCGGGTCCAAAATATTTAAGTATCTCGTAAATCTTTGACAGCGGGTATTATTCCGGACGCGAGTAGTTCTTCCACCTGTTGGTAAATTACACTTTTATAGCTGGCGTTATAGGAGTAACGAGGTGCGAGTGCGGTGGTCGAGCCTTTTAGCACGATTTTGTGTGTAACTGCTCGCGTGGTCAAAGGGGTTTGTTAAACTCGCGTAACAGTTTTCTTAACGGTTCATAGTCCGGGAACGCGTGTGACTTTTTTTTTTTTTTTGAAGGGGGAAAAGGCTTTACGCATTTTGTGTGAGGCTCCCGGTTACCCGTATACCCACTAAAAACCCTTCAACCTCTAAGCTCTCCAAGCCTTGCAAGATTACCGTTGTGGTATTACTTCACAAAGTCTGGGCACCTTCTATTTATCCAACTATCCTCGGCTTCTTGCTCTTGCTTTCTCCTCTTCTTCTTTTGTTGCCATTATTCTTTGTATGCCATCATCAATGGCCCTCTAGTTGTATGCACTTTCAAGCATAAATGGATTCAGGTTGTTTACGGTTATCTCTGCCAAAACAATTACAAATTTCTCTGCTTTTTGTTTTACCCCTGTTATATGAGGGCCCATATTCCAGTTTTTACCTATCCTCATCCCTAGATATTTGATGCTCTGTAAGTCTCGTGTTGAGGACTTACTCATACAGTTTTCCCAGTGGGTTCAGTAGACAATGGGACGGTATGCCTTGTCTTCGTTTTTTTTGATAGGATTCTCGATTAGTACTAATTTTGCCCTTTTCCAGTCCTTGGGGAAGGTGCCTTGCTTGATGAGTTTGTCAAGGACCTTCTCGCAGAGTTGAGTCTATTTGTTGCTATAGCTCTGATCATTTCATATTTTATTTGTGACAATTTTGTATCCTTTGCCCCATATATCCCCATTTAGTTCCTCACACAATTTCTTCCAGGCCATCTTCTTGGATTCTATTATTGCCTTCTTAAAGGCTTTTCTCTCACCTGCGTATGCCTTTTGTGCTTGTTGCAGATGGTATATGTCCTTTGGATTTTTACCGTTTAATCTTTTCACGGTCCTTTTAGTTTTTATACATTTCCTTCTCATGTTTGCAATATCATCACTCCACCAATACATTGATTTATAGTTTACCCTGCTCACTTTTTTGTTTAAGATTTTTTTGCAGGTTTTTATTATAGATTTCTTCAGCTTCTCATCGGTGTTTTCCATTACCTTTGTGTTTAGGTCTAGGTTTGAGAGGAATTTTGCTTCATGATAATTGCGGAAAGACCATTTGGTGATTTCTCTTGTCCTCTCCCATGTCTTTACTTTTCCCGTCTTGACTTCGAAATGTATGTTTATGTGATCACTCAAATTCTTTTCCTCGCCCACATGCCAGTTGCTGATTTTTGTTACTATCTTAGAGGAGCACAGGGTCACATCTATGAAAAATTTTGCTCCGTTTTTTGAAACGTAGGTACTCCCCCCCTATTTAAGACGCATAGTTCGTTTTCGTTTGCCCATTTCGCCAACGTGTCACCTTTGTGTGACGTTGTTGGCACTTCCGTTGGTGTTGCTGCTATTTTTCCGGAAAGTTGTATTCAGTAGCACGACAATGTAGACATTTTCGGGTGTAGTCCATGCTGTTATTGTTTTCTAACAACCACGAGTGGCCCAGTATGACTTCTTCACTTAGTTAAGGGGCAACTACAAATTCAATTTCTTGTGCTGCTTTTCCTATCTTGACCGTGGCGGTCGAGTCGGTTTGACCGACTGTGGGTTTGTTTTCTTTAAACCTTGGTAGTGAAATTCTCGTAAAATTTCCACTTGCTCCGCTGTCGATCGGGGATTTCCTTAGTTGGCCTTTCATGGATATTTTTATTCTTAGTAGTGAGTTATATCCTTTTGTGACTCCTTCGCTTTTGCTAGTTTTTGTATTCTATGCTTTCTGTTGGTATGCTCGGTCGGGAAGCCTGTTTATTTCTTTTCCAAATCTCCGTCCCTGTTTTTGATTCCCGGCCGGCGAGATTTTGAGGCTGGTTGTTGCCGCTTTTGGAAATTTTTCATAAATTTTCTTCTGTTTATGCCGTTTTCTAACCTGGATGCTTGGTCAATTAGATGTTCTAACGTGTTATACTGATTTAATTCCAAGAACTCTTGCAGTCTTGGTTCTACCACAGTTGTTAGTGTATTGGTCATCATTTGTTCTGGATGATCTGGGTAGATTTGCTTGTACAGTGCCGCTTGAAATTTTACTACTGGTTCTTGTGGATCCTGTATTGTGGTAATCAAAGTTCCAGGCAAATGTGGGATTTTTTGAGGGTCGGCATACATACTCGCCTAGGAACTGATCTTTGTATGCTTGAGCGTTGCCTTTTAGGCCTTTATTCAACACTCTATACCGCGCAAAATTTTGGAACGACGTCATAAAAAAGGGAAGAGTGCGGAGGTGGTGCACTCAAAGTCATCATCGTCGTGGATAAGCCGGTTGCGTAAGCCGGGTTTGTAGCAGAAGTCGTATTGCGGGGGTCGTCGTCAAGTCGTCTCTCATAAAATATGCCGTGTCCGTTGCTAGGGTCGTCGTCATAAATTCTCCAGTAGAATTAACCAGATTTGTTGCGGAGGTCGTTGTGAAGTTTGGATAGAAGAAGTTCGTCGGTTGCTGATTTGACATGGTACTTGCTGTCGGACGGAATCTCCAGTCGTCGAGTGAAGTGTTCGTTGTCGGTGCTTTGGTAAGACTGATTTCTTGCCCGCGCTTGTGTTTGCTCAGGGTAAGCAGCGCCGCCTAGTGGCCGTAACAATACGTACTCAAACGCAAAAACTCTAGTTAAATCAACCCAACAAATGTCTATGCATTATACCGAGCTAACACTAACCACAGCCGCTTTACTAAATTCAATAATACCCAGTATGAAAAAATCGTGGCTTTTAACAAAAAAGTTTTTTTAACTGATGTTAGCAGAAACCTTCTATACTAAAGTATATAGTGTATTAAAAACCAAAAATAGGTTTTAGCAGCTCGCCGCTTTTAGCACCACAAATGAGAAAAGCAAGTGAGTACTGCTAAAACCAAAGAGCTGCTAAAGTATTTTACACTCAATATTTTATCGCTTATCACAAATAAAAACATTGTTTCAAAAAACTGCGAAAATTATTATAATCTGTTACTACTGACAGATTTAAGGTATAACGTCAACATGTAAAATTGTGGTTTACAGCCAATTAAATGCCGTAAATAGTTTACAGGGCCATAAGCCTCTAAATCGTTGTTTCAGCCCGCATGGAATGGTTTCGGTAGTTAGAGCACTTTGATGTAGGCATAGAAGTTTTATACAATATAAAACCTCAAATGTAAACTATAACAAATAGTAAGCAAACAAAATAATAACTAACTAAATTGTAAAAATATTAAGTTTGAAAATATAATAAATAATTTTATCAGAAAGTTTCAAGAATTTATTAATATATTAAAGAAAATACACTATTTTTTGTTAAATTTTATTGCTTATTATTTTGCTTTTACATTTTATTAGATTAAAATTGTCAGACAATTTTAGGTTTTGCCAGTTAAATACTTAAAGTGAGATTTAAAATCTGTTAGAGGTAACATATAAACAAACATTTAGAATCTGTTAATAAGTTTTAAAATTACTCTATAAGAACTTATTTAATTTTATTAGTTCCATGGCGTTTTTTAACAATTAAGCAGTTTTGAAGACGCTAAACAAATCGGGTTAAGAAAATTTGTAATATTTCCCAACAAATGTGAGTATAATAGGTTGATGTTGGCGTAGATAGATGAGAAATTAACATTGGAGTAGATTATACCTAGACTCTTTGGAAATATTTCAAAACGTAAAAATCAGACTCTTTTTCTAGCTGTTTTTTGAAACCAATTTTTAACAACAAAAGCAAATGAAGATGTTTGAAGACTAATAACTAACCAAGAAATATTTGTTTAATCATCAATCCTTTTTTTGCCTTTAATTCCACCCCATAGTCAGGAGACCTTTGGGCGTGGTCTCATACACGCTCATTAACCCGGCTTTAGGTGTACAAAGCCAACTTCTCTATGCACACTTAGGTAATTCTTAGCTGGCGCGTCCAAGTCGCGGGGGTGGACCCAACTAGTAAAGTTAGTGACCGAGTTCAGCTAAGGACCCATTATCGCGGGGTATATCGCTTTACCCTTACCCAGGAATACGGGTGAAGACCACACCGGCAAAGAAGGCGGAGAAGAAAGGCTTCAGTAAAGCGGATTAGGTGGCAACCCAGCTTTTAGGGATAGTATAACAGTTAGCCAGAATGGCAAAAATGGTAAGTAAAGGCGATAACCTAAGATTATACGGCTCTATTTGCTAGATATGGTCAGTTGTGGATTATATTGACAGTATGGCGGCAGATGATTTCAAAAATGAAACAATGGCGGCGTACAAAGCCCAGGAAATAGATTACACAAACTTATCAACCCGCACGGCAAGCGTGATAAGTAAACGCCAAACCCCTTTTTTACTTTTTACATGAATACATGACAGAACCAAAAGCCCCACGTTCCCAGTGACCCGCAACTCACCAACCAAGGTAACGGGCGGAATAGAGAACAGGTCAGGGTTGCTATAAATCACTGGAAGACTACAGGTTGCCAACAAAAAGTATTACAAATCGCTACTTATAATATACGGACCATGAGAACAGACAAAAAATTACAGAAATTACAAGATAAACTAAAACAAATAAAATGGGACATAATGGGTCTATGCAAAACTAGACTTCCCGGAGAAAAATGCACTACTTTAAAATCTGGGCATCTGCTGTTCCACAAATAAAAAGCTGAAACACCATATTACTAAAGTTGTACCCATATCGAACAAAGTAATTTACGTTATTGTTCAACTATCAGATAAATACAGCCTACAAGTTATTCAAGGGTATGCACCAACTAGCAAAGCGGGAGAACCTGAAATAGAACAATTTTATGAAGATATATCAACAGCTCGCAGACATAAAAAAGTACAGGTTTTACTGGTGGTTTTAATTGGTGACTTTAATGCAAAAGTGGGCAAAAAAGTGGATGGAGAAGACGAATACAACAGGATAGGTAATTTTAGTCTAGGGAGACGAAATGAAAGAGACGAAATGCTTTTAAACTATTTGCAAAATGAAGACCTTTATTGCAAGAACACGTTCTTCCAAAAAACTGTCCAACGCAAGTGGACTTGGATTAGCTCAAACTTTAAAGTAAAGAATGAAATAGACTTCATCCTCTCAAACAAGAAACACATTGTTACCAACGTCACTGTCCTGAATAAAGTCCACACTGGAAGCGACCATCGAATGGTGAGAGCAACAGTAAGAATAAATACAACTAAAACAAAATTGTGAGAAATACAAATCAGAACTAAAGTCTAAGCTAAACCCCACCTGCAACTTTGAGAATCTAGGACTAGAGAAACTATCAAACAAGATCATCAAAGATATACATACAGTAAACAAAAAGATATGTCACAAAACCAAAACTTTAAAAAATAATAAAATTAGTACTGATACTCTGAAACTCATTGTACAAAGAAGAACTTTAAATAGAGAGTCTGCCGAACATAGACAAATAAAGACGGATATCAATAAACACATACGAACGAAGATATTAGATCCTACAATACTGAGAAGATTAAAGAAATAATCGCAGATAACATGAACATGAAAGTATTGAGAAGTGAATTATCAAGTGGGCAAACATAGATAACTAAATTCAGAGACCAAGAAGGTGTGTTAGTACGGGATAAACAAGACATGAAGATAGTCATTGAAACATTTTACAAGATACTCTATAAATCAAATATCATCAAGGACCAACCAACACAGTCGCACACAATAATGAACGTGAATTCTGAAGAAATCCCTCACATAACAGTGCAAGAAGTAGAGGTAGCACTAAAACAAATGAAGAAACGACGATTACCAGAGGAAAACAAAATTACAAGTGAAATGCTAAAGCTTGGCAGTTATACGCTATCGAAAACCATTAGTATACTTTTTAACAAATGTATTACAGAAGGCAAAATTCTAGAGGACTGGCAAAATGCTAACGTAATATTTATACCAAAAAAAGGCGATATAAACAAAATCGAAAATTATTGCCCCATGAGCTTGCTATCACACTTTAATAAACAATTAACAAAAAAAGTAACGAATAGAATCACAAGAAAACTGGATTTCTACCAACCTCCCAAGCAAGCCGGCTTCCGTAAAGGATAAAGCACTACAGACCACCAGCATACTATCCGCTTATTGATCGAAAAGAGTGCAGAGTATAACGTCCCTCTGCATATAGCCTTTATAGACTACAAAAAGGCATTCGACTCAATAGAGTTATTGGCAATAATTAATGCAATGGACAACGCTAGAATAGATTTACGCTACACCAATTTATTGAAATTCATCTACAGCAACGCAACAATGCAAGTCAACATAGACGAAGATACTACCACTGATAAGATTCGTATAGAGAAAGGAGTGGGATAAGGGGACACAATATCACCCAAATTATTTACTCTAGCTTTAGAGGATATTTTTAAAAAACTATCCTGGGAATCAAAAGGTATAAAGGTTGACGGAAAATTCCTAAACCATCTTCGGTTTGCGGACGATATATTTCTTATTAGTGATAATATCAAAGAATTAGTAGATATGCTGAAACAACTTAACGTCGAGTCGAGGAAAGTTGGTTTGAAAATGAATTTAGCAAAAACAAAATTATTGAGTCCACTAGAAAATGAAACCGATGTAACCATCAAAGAACAAAAAATTGAATACGTAGAAGAATACATAAAATAAAATTAGAAAAAGAAAACCAAACCGCTGAAATTGCACGAAGAATACAACACAGTTGGGCGGCTTTCGGAAAGCTAAGACACATTTTCAAAAACAAAGACAGTCTTAAACGAAAAGCGTATGACAATTGCATACTACCCGTTAAAACATACGGATTGGAGACCATGATTCTCACTGTAAGAAGTCCTAATAAGCTAAGAACAACACAAAGAGCAATAGAACGTGCCATGCTCGGCGTAAGCTTGAGGGATAAAATTTGCAACGCTGAAATTCAAAAAAAGAACAGGCGTCACTGATGTAATGAAAAGAGTTTCCGAACTCAAGTGGAGCTGGGTAGGGCACGTTGCAAGACAAGATGACTCTAAGTGGACAAGTAGAATCACAACATGGAAACCAAGGGAAACAAAATGAGGCGTTTAGCAAGGAAAAGATGGCAACACCTAGCAAAAGATAGAGAAAAATGGAAGGGTAAAAAGGAGACCTACGTCCAGAAGTGGACATTAGAAGGAATTCAGAAAAAGAAAAAAAAGAATAAGTCTGGAATAATGCAATAAAAGACTACAACCAGTCTATCAACTTATCTTTAGCTACAAATTGCAGTTTTGTATGTATGTTTACAATCGTAAAATGATTAGACTTTGCCAAGGGCAGAACAACATAAAACTAAAAAATTGGCTGTGATACAATGTACAGCTCTTCTGTTCTTCTGTGTTCAACAACACAAATCCCTACTTTACAACAAAATAATGCAAAACCGTATACAGCTATTGTTACTATAGAATTTTCTAGAAGTAGTTAATGTTGATTTACTTCTATAGATTTATTGTACTCCAGATTTATCACCTACACGTGTGGGATACAATCGATAGAAGAGGCCATCTTCAGCCACAACAACTCACTTTACCTGATATTCGGATGCGTATTCAAAAAGTTTAGGGTTTATCCCTCAAGCTGAAAATTTGATTTATAGTATGCCTAAGCAAATTGCTGAGTGCTCCAAAAGTTGTAGAAAAAAACTCATTATTAAAATAAAAGATAAGCTTATTATGATTTTTTGTTGAAATTTTAATCATTTCTTAGTGTAAATTAAATTATTTACATATTATCTACAATTATTACAAACATTAAGCTACAGGTTCTTAGTATTCCTTTACTATTTGGTGGCCAGTAAATATCATTAATTATTTGAATCTAAACGTCAGTTCATTTGTGGTCTTAAGCTACGTAGCCATTCCAATGAATAATACTAAGCAATAACGTAGAATGATTTTTTTCCTAATATTTACATTATTTGTCAGCACTTACAAAATAGCCCAACTTAATAAGAAGGGTAGTGATTATTACACAATGATTAAAGATAGTTTAGAGTTTTTAATTTTCAAATGTACAATATAAATACGGAATCATTTGCCAACAAAAGCATTTAACTTCTATACAAGGAAAGGTTGAAAAACAAAATTGACCACAATAAGATAAACAATAAAGATAACGTCGAGGAAGCATGGCAGAAAATAAAATCAAATATATTAAATAGCGCCAAGGAAGCTATAAGAGTAAAGAAGTTAAACCCAACGGCAGACCAAACACCAAGCATACCTGGAATACAAAAGTAGGAAGATACCCAAGGCCTACAACAACTACAAACAGATAAGATACAGAGTAAACCAACAGATAAGAACTTTGAAGAAGGAATACTGGGAACATTTTTGCTTGGAAATGGAGCACGACCTATATGGGACACAAAATATAAAATATGCCCCGTAGCAGAAAAAAGCCTTTAAACGAATTTACCCAAACATCTACAACCTCAAAAAAATAATAGAAAAACTATTTTCTAAAATTTTATGAAACCAAAGAATAAAAACAACCAAGAAATGAGAGACAATGTTGCAGAAAGCAATGACGAGCCCAAATTGGACATTAATGAGAAAACACTTGGGAGAGACCTGATCAACAACAAAATGTTCTAATATGGGGGCCCCGAGTTAACTAATAAGATTACCAACCTCTTCCGAAAAATACTCGAAACTGGAAACATACCAAGCAAATGGCAAACAAGTATTACAATACCTATATTCAAAACAGGAACAAAGAAAGACCCAAAAACTACAAAAAAAGCTGCCTGTTTTCTAATATCTAAAAAGTATTCACCAAAATCATATCCTAAAAATTAATATCACAAATACAAACCAGCGAGGAGCAGCAGGGCTTCTGCACAAACAAGTCCACCATCAACGCAATATTTATACTACGGCAACTAATAGAAAAATCTATTTAGTTTAACAAACTACTCTACCTCTGCTTTGTAGATTTCTCCAAAGCCTTTGATACAATACAACTTAAGGACGTACTAAGGGTTCTTTGCAAAAACAACATCGACAAAGAAACTATCTAAGTAGTAAATAATAACTGAAATGTCATGTTGACATATTTTTTGTAAGACCATAAAATTGTTCAGTTAAAGAGAGTGGAATAGAGAAGATATATAAGAATACGGTATGCACGCATCACCAAGTGAAAAGTAAAGATTTTGATTAAATTGCAAGAAGAACAATTAAGACAAAATTTTATTGTAAAAATGTAATGGTTAAGTGGTAGATCAGCAATATGCTGAACTTCGCCATTTTCTTATTGTATTGATAGGAAATAAAGACAAATAAATAAATAAATAATTAAATAAATAATTAAACACTGAGAACAAAACAAAAATCAAAACACAAAAAGGATGAACAGAAAAAATCCCGGTATCAATTGACATTAGACATGGTGACAGTTTAAGCCCATTTATCTCTATAACATCATCATGAACCAAATAATAGAGACAGAGTAAAAAACACCATCATAGTCTACAACAGCAGAAACAGATAATTTCAAATTCTAGACTACGCAGATGATATAGCTCTCATGTTCAAAAACAAAAACAACTGCAAAAAATAAACACTAACGCCAAAATATTCAACCTTTAAATCTCAACCCAGAAGACACAATCAATAGTGATATCTAAAGATCCCGTACAATATAAACTAGAAGTCGACTGAACACCCATAGAAGAGGTTATGCGATTTAAAAAAAAATGATCAAAATTATAATAATACTAACCCCAAAATTAAAATTAAGATCTTTTAAAAGTATAGTTTTTAAAACTTTGAGTAATAATTGTATTATATTAAATATTTGTGATTTATGTATGTATGTGGTACGTGTATTACTTCAGGTAATAGGTATATAAATAATTATTAAAAAACAAATGGAATTGATAACATTATAATGATTAGAAACATTAGTTAGTTTTAGGTTTTTTTTAACGTTATTAAATTAAACAGTACAAACAATTTTTTTTTTCAAACAGTATTAAGTTTTTTAACATCTTGCCTGATGTTTCTAAATATATTCAATGTTTCTTAGAATTTTCTATTAAGTTTTTTAAAACTTTTTTAAGGTTGGACATTGCGGAAATGTTTCAACTATAAGATCGTAATCTTTATCATTTTTCAAGACTCCAACTCGGGGATACAGAAGTTATGAGCTAGCTTATAAGCGCGGGTATCAAGTTAAGATTGAACTTCCAGCACAGTGTTTGAGTGTTGCAGGATTTGCAAGGCTACAATGGTATAGAGTAAAAATATTTGTTATTTCAACATACTAAAGTATTCTTAGTAGCTTATCTAAAAACAAACTTTTTTCTAAGATTACCAACGTTTTTTAAATTTATTTAAACTGCCGTTAACTTTCTAAAACGTTAAATGCTATTAGAAGCTCTTATAAGTAATTTTCTTTGAATTATTAGGTTATTCTGAACCATGCTGCTAACTTCATAAAAAACTAAAAAACACAGCAGAAATCAAAAAAGTTAAATACCTAACATACCTATTCTAAAAAATGACAAAGAAAATATCATAACCAAGACCGTTGCACAGAATAGGAAAACTTTATCATGACAAATAACTGATAACACCAAAGAAAATCTGGCATCACTAAAAAAAAGATAGAAAAGTTATAAGGTAAACTAAAAACAATAAAACTCTTAAGCCAAAACATATTTCAGCAGATTTTTACAAACTACTATATAATGAAACCTTAAATATTTTAATAGTATTTATTATTAATTTTTATTATAGCGGCCAAATACCAAAAAACTAGCCAAATTATTTTTTAAAAAAGCTTTTAACAATGCAAATACAGTGTAAAGATCGGTGGAAAAATAATCAGTAAAATAAAATTTGATGATGACACTGCCTTACTTGTCGAATGTTTAGAAGATCTTTAACTTTTTTAATGCAGTCAACAAGGTAAGCAGACGTAAAGATCTAAAAATCAACATGATTAGAACTAAATTAATGGCAGTTGGAAAGATAAACATAGATTCCAACCAACTCTTAATTAATGGAACAACTAACTCCGATAGAGATCCTAACAGTCTAAGTATCTGAACAATTCAATCAATCTCCGTAAAACAATTACTATCATAAACAAACTGGAATCATTTAAGCTATATTTTCACCGCCGTATACTAAAAATATTATGGACATAGAAATAATTGTAAATTCTATAAAAAGAAAGAAAATGGAACTCTTTGAGCATATCATCAGTAAACCCAAACCATATGTTATGACGACTTATTATACAAGAAAAAGTTGAGGAAAAGAGATGGATCAAACGCAAACAATTACCATGATTGCGAATCATCAGACAAGGAACCAGACTATTGTTTGTTTGAATTGATTTGAGCTTTCAATGACTGTAAAAAATATTACGGACTTAATGATATCCAACATCTGAAAACAGAAAAAACACTGAAAAAAAAAAGGCTAAACAACATATTCATAAAATATTATTATACTATTTTTATTAAATGTACTCTCAAAGAATTGCAAATTGCCAAGCCAAATCTCTAATAAGTTTGTATTCGCTGTTTTATATGGACTTTAAAAATGTTTTCAATTTAGTAACAAAAGCTTGTAAATGTATAAATTTGTTCATTATCAACCGTTTAATAAATATAGAAGACATTCGTTAGAAAAATACTATTCTTAAGCACAATACCTTGATATATTTTATTAGCTTTTTTTTATTTTTCATAGATTAAACAAATTCTACATTTTTTTTTATTAATTAAAAAATAGTGACAAATTTAAAATAATGTAGTTTAATTAACTTTTTGCCAGTGTAAGTAATTGTAGGTACGTAGGCCAGTTTCATTCAACTTCTAATTTTAAATTATTTAAAAAGTAATGTACTTCCACTTAAAGCTATGCGGAACGGAACCCATTAGTTGTTCCGCAATTCATTCTTTATTTATATAATAATCCATTCCAATTTACAAAATTTATGTTTCTAAAGTAAAACCTACATAGTATACTTACTCTAAATCACCTATATGTGCATGCACCGGAAATATCAAAATATGAATGGTTTTTGTTCTACTACGCGACGTATTCCACTACATATATTGATTCGCAAATAAATTAATGACTATCTTCTCCCCAGACATGCCGATTATGGCTTCCTGCATGGCTGCCGTAATTTCTTTTCTCTCTCCCAATGTTTGAATAGGTTTATACTGGAGCGTGAATAGATACAATTAATTAACAATGTTCTAGATTTCGGAAAGACTTAATGGAAACTGTCTCCTTATATTAATGAGAGCAATAAAATTTGACGGCAGATCGATGGATAAATAGTTAATAATTCAACCCTACCAATACCATTAAATAATTCATCTTTTTAATTACTATCGAAACAATATATTAAAATCTGTATATAAAAAAGTTTTATAGTGACAAAAGAGCTATGACCCTAGAATAGTTTTTTTAAGTTCCCCCTCCTGAGCATCCTCATCTGAATATTCAAATTCACGTCCGCGAAACAGTAAAGTCAACTATATTATACTATAAAAAAATGTTTGTTTGCAATTCGTTTCATCTTCTGTATTCAATAAGAAATATTTTATTATCATTCATAAAATTGTAAATTTCAAAAACCTATATAATAAAAATCAAAATAGAATGTGAAATAAAATCGATACATGAGAAAATGTTAGATTAACTTTACACATACATGCGGGTACAGCAGTAATACTAAAACTTTACTGCATCTTGAATAGACTTGTCAATTCGATGTCCATTCAACAACAACAACAAACTTTAATAGGAATATATGTAACTCTATTTGTGACATCAATTTATTTTAAATATAAAACAGACACGCCATTTATATCAGAACTATCAAAACGTGTTATTAAAAAAATAATTCCACGTTCAATTCAATTAACGTTCTATATATCCACAATACATTTTCAGCGTAAAATATAACATTCCTAATTTCCATGAATAATTACAAAGTCAACGTGACAAATCGATTTAATGAATCACGAACACCTAAATCCCGCACTGTTAGTTCAGATTACATAAAAATACATTGATTAAATTACATTGATTTAAATAATGATTGGTCTAAAAACGTTTTGTATTTAATGATATTTTTGCGGTATTTTAAGAAGAGGAAATAATAACATCAAACGGAAACGTTTTATAGGATTCTTTTGAAATGAAATGAACATAAATCGAATGACATTTATTGTAGTCCAAATAAATGTAAATGTATTTTTTAAAATATGTTAAGTTTTTATTAAGTTAAGTAAATTATTTAAAATATAACAAAATTTAAATTAGGACAAGGTTGTTTAATATTTGAAATATTTTGTGGTAACATTTGTTTTGTAAAATGAAAATATTTCAATATGCCCGATTTATTGATTGATTGGGAATTCAACTTGGACCTTTACTGACAATATATTATTAATTCACACATGTGCCAATTCTATATATGTACACGAGGGAGATGTCATATCGTATCGAATCTATGACACATTTATCCAAAGAGCTGGGAATAACGTAGCTTTTGAACATCAACTAACACAAACTTATCACAAATCAAACTATTATCTTATTATAAAAGTACTTATTCACTTTGTAGAAAAATATGTAATATATATTAATGTATTAAAAAAAGTTCATGCAAGAAATTTATAGTTAATAAATTAAATTTTACACATTTGAGTGAGTCTAAATTGACATGTAAAATCAAATTTTCTATCGAATTATATTTCATGAAGTACAAAGGTGGTAAAAATTAATTTGTTTATAATTTGATAATTTAATGTATTAAATACTCTGTCTAATTCTCTATGGATATTGCTAGATAGTAATCTTGTTATTAAGCAAGATATGCAACAAAAACCACATTTTTTTTAATTTGAATTTTTTTTTGTAGAAAATTTTGTTTTGTTTTTTTTTTTAATCAATCAAAATAAAAAATCATTTTTTAACATTTTTTTTAAATTTTAAGTTTTAATTTTTTTTTTATTAAACAAATAAAATCTTTTTAAAAATTAATTTTTTTTAGATGGCTGCATTGGATTTTAACGCCCTTGCTTCCTAGCAATATACGTAAAAAACGTAAATAATATAAAATCTTGTAAAGTAACACGAAAATCTTTACCCAGCAGTATATATCTTGCTTACTTCTAACAATGTGCATAGAGAATAGCCCTGAATAATATTATTATTTACTATAATATTATTTTAATATGACTATAACAATGCTTTGTCCATGCAAACACGAAAACACGCCTCAAATATATTCACACGTGGTCGTCTTCTATAGGATTTGCTGATATATTTGATAGGATAATAAGCAAAGATGTTTTTTCTCTCAAAAATTTGCAATATTTATCACACACATTACAAATACAATACTATGAGACTTTAGATTTTCTATCACTAAAATAAATTTAATGTTATTCTGAATCTTTAAAAAAAATAGGAAAATTATTGCCCAAACAGCCCAATATCAAGGTAAGATTATCAACACGGTTTTGTAATAAGCTTTCCATAGCTCACAAACAAACTAGAGTTACTGTTTGTTTTGTGAAAACTGGCTTTTATACAAGCCAAATCACCGGTGTCTTTTTTTATGTAGAAAAGGCATAGTGAATCCTATCTTTAGAAAAAAAATACTAGCTGTAAAGTTGATTTCTTACGTATATTTTTACGATAGGCGACAAAATCGTGCCAAATCTATTATGGTTGCTGAAAACCGGAGAGATTTCAATACCTTCTTGAAAACAAAATTAAAAGTGGCCAGTAGGCACACTCTATGCTTTTATTGAGTATATCCGATATATTATTTTTTTTAATTAAGATTTTCTTCCACTGCTACAAAAACCACTTGAATCTGAGTTAAAATAAAGAAAAAACAAAAAATAAACAGAATTAGTAAGGATACTCTGCAAGATCTGATGCTGACATAACAAAAATCATAAATAATCCAATGAACCTAAAACTGAGGATTAACACATTCAAATCATTCAAGTTGTCGAGAGCCAATAGAATATACCCCATCATGCTACAGAAAAGGATTGCAGTTCTGAAAAAGCATCTATAACAAATCGTAAAGCAAGCTTAGCGCATTCACACACACGCACCGAGCAGGTAAAAAGTGATCAAAGTGGTAGTTTTACCAAAGTTATAGCAACATACGTATGTATGGCTAAATCCTGAAGACCAATCAGCTTGACTAAATAGTTGACAAGCACATTTATACGCATTAAAAGCCCGGCCACTGCACTGGCATCAGTATGTCTACTAAATGAAAAAATCTTGCAAACTAGCTGGTTTGTACATAGCTAGTCAACAACAAATGCAAAAAATAGGTTTAGGTGCTTTTTCAAATAATGAAGGAGTATCTGAAAATACTACTTTCAAATCCCTTGCAAAAACAATGGAAAACCAAGAAATTTTTTCATTTCTATGCTCAAGAACTGGACTAACTATAACATAATATTGAAAACTGTAAAAACTAAAGTTAGAGGTGTACTTTCACCCTTACTGTGATGCCTTGTTATAGACAATCATACTACATATACTCAACAACATTTTCCGGTAATCTCACTGTTCTTGTTCATGAGAAGTTTTGAGCATCAAACACCGTGAAAAGGTAGAAGAAAAAAACCACTCTTAAGTGTACGTCTAACAAACATTTTGAGGATAGCATGTCAAGCCACAAAGAAGACATTGCAATCCTCAATAATAAAATCTTGTAACTTCAAAACAAGGTAACGTGCAAATAATTTGGATAGGAGTGACCCACCCAAATGTTAGTTATCTAAAAGTTAGATCACAACTTTTCCGCATAAAAGACAAACATTGAATTTCTTAAAAACGGACACTTGGGTGGTTAGGTGGGCTACTTCAAATTAAAGTTACTGGCCAATAGTTTGTATAGGAGTGACCCTACTACCCACCCACGTGTTAGTTATGCAAAAATTAGATCACGACCTTTCTTGTAACAAAATGACATCTGACGTTCGCATAAAAGTCAATCATTGAATTCCTTAAAGACGGACATTTGAGTGGGTAGGCGGGCCAGTTAAAAACAAAGTAATGGGCCAATTGTTTAAATTAAAGTGGCCAACCCAAATGTTACTTATCCAGAAGTTGAATCACTACCTTCTCTTTTGACAAAATGACTTCTGACATCCGCATAGAAGACACACATTCAATTTCTTAAAGACGGACATTTGGGTGGGTGGGTGAGCAATTTCAATACAAAATAACAAGCCAATAGTTTAGATAGGAGTAAACCAACTACCCACCCAAGTGTTAGTTATTCAAAAGTTGGATCACGACCTTTTCTTGTGTCAAAATGACTTCTGACGTCCGCATAGAAGACACACATTTAATTCCTTATAGACGGACACTTGGGTAGGGTGGGTGGGCTACTCTAAAACAAAGTAAGGGGCCAATAGTTTAAATAAATTAAATTGTTTTAGAAATTCACTAGTTCAATCTAAAAATACAATGTCAAACTTTTTTTTTTTTTAATTTGGCTATCAAGCAAAAATTCAGTGCCTAAACTTATTAATCTAACTTCAAACTGTATTATCTAAAATTTTCTTTCAAAAATCCGGTCCTAAAAAAATAATTTACAACAAAAATCAGGTCAATGTTTAAACAAAAAAACAAAAAGATCAGAAAAATACTATTCTAACGTATAAAATACAATATCTGAAACTTAAAAATAAATCCATCAAAATAATTTAATGTAAAAATCTGTCCTAGGTCTTTAAGAAAAGCAAAAAGTAATATCTAAAATTTGTTTTCAAAAATCCGGTTATAAAAAATTGATTTACAACAAAAATTAAGCCTTTCTTTAAACAAAACAAAAATAAGCGCAAAAACTCACTATTCTAACCTAAAAAATTAACTAAAATTTGTTTTCAAAAATTCGGCTGTCAAATTAGTTTAAAGCAAAAGTTTGGCCTTGTTTCACTAATCCAACCACTAAACGTGATATTTAAAATTTGTATAATGCCGTCAAATTAATATCTAACAAAAATCTCATTTTATTTTTTAATAAAAAAGCATAAATCAAGCGCAGAAACTTACTAATCCAACATCTAAACACCATATTATAAATTTGTTTTTAAAAATCCGGACGTCAATTAGAATCTAACAAAAATCCGGCCTTGTTATTCAATAAAAAAGCATTAATCAAACTTAAAAACTAACTAATCCAACCTTAAAACAGAAATATTTCAATTTTGTTGCAAATTTGTCAAAAATCCGGCCGTCAAACTAATTTATAGCAAATTGGTCTTGATTTTTTGAGATAAACAAAAAATTGCGCAAAAATTTACCAAATAAACTGATTCATAAAAAAAACGGCTAATAAATTGATATATAACAAAAATTTGGTATGTTTAAACAAAAAAAATTAAAAATCAATCCCATGAATTTAATCTAAAATTTGTTTTAAAAAATCAAGTTGATTTATACAAAAAATCCAGCCGTCACAAATTGATGTAAAATAAAAATCCGGTTTTTAACTTAGTAATCCAACGTTTAATAACAATATCCAAAACTTGTTTTCAAAAATCCGGCCGTCAAATTGATTTATAAAAAAAATCTGGCCAGTAAATTGGTCTTTTTTGACAAAAAAAAACAAAACTTGATTACCAATTGAAACAATAAGAATTATATTTAATATTTGTTTTTAAAAATCAAGCTGTAAAATTAATTTTTAACAAAAATCCGGCTGGTAAATTAAGTTCTAAAAAAATCCGGCTTATTTTGACAAGAACCTGCAAGCAAATTGATTTATAACAAAAATTTGACCGGCAAATTGACTTACAAGATTCTTGTAAAATTGTTATGGGTAGCATAAACAATCTGTAAGCAGTGGCCACAAACTTCAAAGTTTGCCTAGTCTAAATACCAAAAGCCAAGAGATAAAACTTGCTTTTTTAGAATCTCATACAAGACCAAAAAATAAAAGATCCGCTGCAGGTTTGAAACAAAACAGCAACCTGCGTAAATGGAAACCTTATAAACTGCAACGCACAGTCTTTTTTGACAAACATAACCTTACTTAAGTAAAACTTTAAGTAATCTTTTGGCAAAAGATTCTAGATTTTATTAAAAAGGTAGAACTGTTAAAAAAGCAAGACATGAGGGATATACAATAGGTCCATCAAGACCGCGGTGCAAGGGGCATCAATTAAACCACCTTGTTTAAAAGAAGGATTTAAGAAAAGTTTTTAATCAGTTAAAACCTGACACTACCAGGCAGTATGGATTGTTCTGTCCTTTTTTTTTCTTCCCACGCAAAAAAAATGAAACAAACAATAGTAACTAAACTTGATTGAGCTAAACAAAGTCCAGAAGCCAAACTTCAGCAAAAGTTTGAAGACTTCGTAGACAATCAAATTGGATAGCAATTGATAGATAAATAAAAAAAGTAGTTTTATAAATAAGTCATTCATTGGTATTTAACCAAATAAAATATCACTAAATGAGACAAAAAAAAGCAAAAAGTTTGCCATTTTTGTTTAAACACTAATAGCCGCGTGGTGTCTCTTAATACGACACTACAAAGAACAACTAACAAAACAAAAGCAAAAAATCTACGCAAAAACATTGAGACTTTGGATTCACGTACTACCAAAAATACAACAAAGAAGACGAGAAGAAATTGCCAATCTTAACAATTTTGGAAAAAAAAAAATTAGTAAATTAGGTTTCCTGCTAAAAAACAAAAAAACCAGGTTTAGCAAAAAACTAAAAAAAACCATACAATATCATAACAAAAAGTTTTTTGCATTTTTAAATTGAATCATTGTAGCTACCCCAATTTTTACAGTTCTAAAAAAATTCATTAGAAAATTATTTTTTCTTCAAAACAGAAAAAAAAATCGGGTTCAGCAAAAAACTTAAAAAAAAACGGCAGAAATAGACGTTAACAACAAAACCACCTAGACGGACGCACAAAAAAAGAGAAGAACTTGTTCTACGGTTTGATTCTAACTAAAAACATTTACTTGTAGTACTACTTAATTGTTTTAAAAATTTTACTTGTAGCAATAAACTTTTAAACAAATTAAATAAATAACTGATCTATTAGTCAAATAAACCTTAAGCAAAATTTTAATTTTATTTATGAATGCTGGCAGTCAATATGACTTACCAAGTTATAAATAAACATAATAAACGCTGCAAAATATAAAGCAACACTAAACAGAAAGAAAAAGATATGTAATGCAAGATAATGAAATTAAGATTATATCGTTGACATCGGCTTTAATTGATGCTTAATAAGATAATCCAATAGACGTAATTAAATAACTTACCATTCTTGAAGATTAGAGTATTAAAATATTTATTTATAGTTGTGTAAGATGAGGTGAAAATCACGCATAAAGATTATATTTAAAGTTACATTTTAATTTGTAATATTTGTAAACAAGTTTGTAACGTTCAATAATGTAATTGAATTACTTTTTATTAATTAAAAAACAAATAAAGCAAGCAAATGTTATGTATATATCATATATTATATTATTAATAAAATAAAAAAACTTAAAAAGTACTTTTATAAATACCGATACTAAAAATATTACTTTAATAAAAGTTTATGGCAATAATAATCTGTTTCTATTCGTTACTGTCATATGTCCTTACGGCAACATTTAATAAATCAATTAAACCTTATTGTATACATTTTAGTCATAAAAAAGTTTTTATTTTCCAAGAAAGTTTCCATAAACTGTAAATTTTTCAATTATTTATTTTAGTCATAGAAAAATTATAGTTTACACTCGTATTTTGTACCACTTGCCAAAGATTAGTGCTAGTTGTATAATATACTATATCAAGCTGTTATGCCAAAAATTTAAACCTAAAAGAACTATAAAACTCGATAAAGTTGAATAAGTAATTCATTTTTATTTCTTATTTAAATATATTCTAATAAGAAAAAAAATATGAATGCAAATTGTATAATATAAAACTGTAATTGAAAAAAATTTCAAGAAATATTTTTCTACCGCCGTTTTATCTTGCTGTCAATGCCGACGCAAAATCAATTTATAGGTCATGCGGAGTATTAAAAAAAAATATTTTATTCACCAGCGCGATCATAACATGCCGTAAAAATATGTGAAAAACACTTCTAGCACACTCAACTAACAACTTTTGCCATTTTGAACAAATTCAGAATGGATTTGATAAATAGGATCAATGAATTTTATCGACAAACAGTCAGGCATACAAAATACGAAATACCAAATACCTTTCTAGTTAAACAATTTAATTAATTAATAAAATTTTGAATTTAAAAATCTTTTCAAGTAAAATATTAATTATCTTTTCAATTACTTAATAAAATTTTAGGTTTGATTTTAATCAATTTATTACTATAGCAGAATATTATGTATGTACCGGAAGGGTTAAACAATGAGTTAGAAGTACATTTATAATATAACTAGGCAAAACCCTAGAGAGTGGATGTTTAAGAAGCTTATTTTTAAAACATAAAAAAATTGTATAAATATTTAATAATAATAAATTTTATAATGTTTGAAATTTTATTATAATTCATACCTACTTTTATGCAGTTTTCGTGATCTTTCGATATTATTCAATCTACTTTTATGCCTGCAAAACATCACTTGTTAACCCGTACAACTATTCAGGAGATCCTTTAATTTTGGGCTGTAAACGTGCATTGACATTTGTTAAAAAGGCTTAATTTGGCATCTAATACTTTTTGAGCTTAAATTATCTTCAACCGATGCATAATTTCCATCGAATACGTCTAAAGTTTTAGTATTGAAGATTTGATTTTCTCTATATAATTGCAACTGTGGATCACATCTTAGTATACCATTGACATACTCCCTTAAAACAAGAATCATTGCAACCGCTTTTTTACCACCTAACCCTGCACTTTTTAAAACAAAAATTAAATGCATATATATATATACACTCAGATGCAAAAAACTAGGTCATTGTGTAATTTTTTGCAAAAAACCGGGTAATTTTTTTTTATAAAACTTTTAGTGTTTTAAAATCAAAGAGACCATCAGGATGTAGAAAAAAACATCATATGGTACTACTCAGTTTATTTAATCAACAATAATAAGCGAAAACAATAATGTACGTATACACAAAAGAAAATGTATTTCTGCAAAATAAACTTAATATAAATTAATAATAAAAATTGTAGTTGAATAATTCAATACTTCGTTTGCTTCCTCGAGCCTTAATATTCTGCAATTTTTTCTAAATTGCCACACGAAGCTCTTTTATTGTGGTTGGTGCAACTGCACGTCCTCTAAAACGCCTGCAGATAAAACAACAACGTATAGACCGATATGCCCGATCAACACATTAGCGAAAATTATGGAATAAGTTATCGTGAAAAAAATTGAACAGGAAATAGAAGAAAAAACAATACGGATTTACAAAGGGAAGAACGACTCTAGGAGCTATTGAAAAGGTAAAAGCCATAGCAAAAAAAGCAAACAGTGGACCATACAGAAAAAGACAACACTGTGCCATAGTAGCGTTAGATATACAAAATGCGTTCAACAGCATACTATGGGAAGCAATTATAGAAGTAGCAAAAAAAAAACAAAAAACAAATAAAACTACTAAGATAATATGGAGCTTCCTTCAGGAGAAAAATCTACTGACCAAAAATGGAAAATTTAGACTGACTAGAGAAGTACCACAGGGTTCTGCACTAGGTCCTAAAATATGGAATTTAGTTTATAATCAGCTACTCAGAATGCGGCTGCCGGAAAGAGTGACAATAACGGCATTTGCGGATGACGTAGCTCTGATAGGTAGGAATATAGACATAGAAGTACTAAATGAAAGGTTAGAGTTGGCAATAGATATGATCAAGAGATGGATGGGAAACAAAAGGTTAGATCTGGCTCCACAGAAAACCCAAGCGGCATGGCTATCGATAAAGAGGACAAACAGGGGAAATGGAAAAATACAGGTAAAAACTAATAACCATAGGCAAAAAAATTAAATACCTTGGAGTAACACTTTAAGCAAAGGAATGAAATGAACCGGTTAAGGAAGCAGTAAGAGGAACAAAAAATGGAAGGATTGCTTAGTAAGCTTATGCCGAACAAGGGAAGACCAGCAGAAGAGGCAAGAAGGCTAATAGCAACTGCGGCTAGAAGTAAACTATTGTATGCCGCAGAAACATGGGGAGAAGCTTTTAATACAAAAAAAAACCGGAATGAAGTAAGAAGAGCTATGAAAGCAAGTTGGTTAAGGATATGCAGGGCTTATATGACGGTGTCGCAAGAGACACTAGATGTAATTGCGGCGACACTACCCGCAGATTTGATGGTAGAAGAAATATTGGGTATATAAAAAATGGTAAATGAAAGTACTACTAAGCAAGAAGCAAAGAGACAAGCAAGAGAGAATATGATGGAAAGATAGCAAAAACAGTAGAAAGAAGGAGAAAAAGGAGAATGGACAAGGGAACTGATACCAGAAATAAAAGAATGGGTAGAGAATAAACCGGAGACGTGTTACTATACAACACAACTACTTACCGGACATGGAGTCTTTAAAAAATACTTACAAAAAATAAAAAAGATGGAAAAAGAGGAAAAATGTATATTTTGTCTAGAAGACACGCATGACGACGCAGAACATATTAGAAAACAAAGTAGACAAATCTACAATTATTAAAATATGCCTGAGTGACGAAAACAAATGGAGAACACTAAAAAACTATGCAACGACAGTACTGAAAAAAAAATCTGGCCAGTAAATTGGTCTTTTTTGACAAAAAAAAACAAAACTTGATTACCAATTGAAACAATAAGAATTATATTTAATAT
Organism: Tachinus rufipes; assembly: GCA_963932245.1. Lineage (NCBI taxonomy): Eukaryota > Metazoa > Arthropoda > Insecta > Coleoptera > Staphylinidae > Tachinus > Tachinus rufipes. The sequence continues at coordinate 112,309,207 of OZ010741.1, read as the reverse complement.
TTGTTTTTAAAAATCAAGCTGTAAAATTAATTTTTAACAAAAATCCGGCTGGTAAATTAAGTTCTAAAAAAATCCGGCTTATTTTGACAAGAACCTGCAAGCAAATTGATTTATAACAAAAATTTGACCGGCAAATTGACTTACAAGATTCTTGTAAAATTGTTATGGGTAGCATAAACAATCTGTAAGCAGTGGCCACAAACTTCAAAGTTTGCCTAGTCTAAATACCAAAAGCCAAGAGATAAAACTTGCTTTTTTAGAATCTCATACAAGACCAAAAAATAAAAGATCCGCTGCAGGTTTGAAACAAAACAGCAACCTGCGTAAATGGAAACCTTATAAACTGCAACGCACAGTCTTTTTTGACAAACATAACCTTACTTAAGTAAAACTTTAAGTAATCTTTTGGCAAAAGATTCTTGATTTTATTAAAAAGGTAGAACTGTTAAAAAAGCAAGACATGAGGGATATACAATAGGTCCATCAAGACCGCGGTGCAAGGGGCATCAATTAAACCACCTTGTTTAAAAGAAGGATTTAAGAAAAGTTTTTAATCAGTTAAAACCTGACACTACCAGGCAGTATGGATTGTTCTGTCCTTTTTTTTTCTTCCCACGCAAAAAAAATGAAACAAACAATAGTAACTAAACTTGATTGAGCTAAACAAAGTCCAGAAGCCAAACTTCAGCAAAAGTTTGAAGACTTCGTAGACAATCAAATTGGATAGCAATTGATAGATAAATAAAAAAAGTAGTTTTATAAATAAGTCATTCATTGGTATTTAACCAAATAAAATATCACTAAATGAGACAAAAAAAAGCAAATAGTTTGCCATTTTTGTTTAAACACTAATAGCCGCGTGGTGTCTCTTAATACGACACTACAAAGAACAACTAACAAAACAAAAGCAAAAAATCTACGCAAAAACATTGAAACTTTGGATTCACGTACTACCAAAAATACAACAAAGAAGACGAGAAGAAATTGCCAATCTTAACAATTTTGGAAAAAAAAAATTAGTAAATTAGGTTTCCTGCTAAAAAACAAAAAAACCAGGTTTAGCAAAAAACTAAAAAAAACCATACAATATCATAACAAAAAGTTTTTTGCATTTTTAAATTGAATCATTGTAGCTACCCCAATTTTTACAGTTCTAAAAAAATTCATTAGAAAATTATTTTTTCTTCAAAACAGAAAAAAAAAAATGGAAGGATTGCTTAGTAAGCTTATGCCGAACAAGGGAAGACCAGCAGAAGAGGCAAGAAGGCTAATAGCAACTGCGGCTAGAAGTAAACTATTGTATGCCGCAGAAACATGGGGAGAAGCTTTTAATACAAAAAAAAACCGGAATGAAGTAAGAAGAGCTATGAAAGCAAGTTGGTTAAGGATATGCAGGGCTTATATGACGGTGTCGCAAGAGACACTAGATGTAATTGCGGCGACACTACCCGCAGATTTGATGGTAGAAGAAATATTGGGTATATAAAAAATGGTAAATGAAAGTACTACTAAGCAAGAAGCAAAGAGACAAGCAAGAGAGAATATGATGGAAAGATAGCAAAAACAGTAGAAAGAAGGAGAAAAAGGAGAATGGACAAGGGAACTGATACCAGAAATAAAAGAATGGGTAGAGAATAAACCGGAGACGTGTTACTATACAACACAACTACTTACCGGACATGGAGTCTTTAAAAAATACTTACAAAAAATAAAAAAGATGGAAAAAGAGGAAAAATGTATATTTTGTCTAGAAGACACGCATGACGACGCAGAACATATTAGAAAACAAAGTAGACAAATCTACAATTATTAAAATATGCCTGAGTGACGAAAACAAATGGAGAACACTAAAAAACTATGCAACGACAGTACTGAAAAAAAAATAGAGGAGTTAGAAACTTTAAGATTTAGGTAAACCAAAATGGAAGAAAACACTCAAATTAAAAGCCACAGAAGACAAAGAAAGGAGGAGCGAGAAGCTAAATAGAAGCAAAAGAATATGGAAAAAAGTAATAAAGAAAAAAGAAACAATAAAGGTCAAAACAACTATGCCTGATGAACAGAAAGACAAGAGAAAAACATATACTGAAACCCTAGTACCAACAGAAAATGCAGAAATAAGAAGGAAAAGGAGAGAACTGCTCAAGGAAAATAAATTGACGAAATTGACTAAACAATTTCCAAACGAAAGATACGCCAACTCGAGGTTGACAGAAATGCTACTTTTGAAATGGTCAGAATATATCTTGCACTTAGGGGACACAAAGAACTAATCCTAAATGGAGAATCAAGAATTTCACTAAAAGTTAAACTGGCAAATATAAGACTACCAAAAAGGATGCATTAAATAGAGCTGCACAAAATAATTAAGAAAGAAAAAGGATACAACAAGGAAGAAGTTAATGAAGATATAGAAAAACTAAAAAGATACCTAAAGACAATGCAAATATCTAGACTGAATAACACAAGAATGGAAGAAAAGAGAGGAGAATGCTAGTGTAGAAAGTAAAACAGAAAAATAGGGTATAGGGAGAGATAGGCCGGGGACAGCATGTGTTGCCGCAGCAGACTGCGTGAATTCCGCGAGGCCGAAACCAGCTTACCTTAAACTAGTACCACATTAGAGACAATTACTAGAACAAATTAACAGCAGGACTTACGCAGAGAAGAAAACCAAAAGGTATTGCCATGCGTTAGTTATTCTCAAAGGCCACTTGTTGAGGCCAACACCTCACTACGTCCTTAAAAAAAAAAAAAAAAACACGCCTGCCCAGTTTGTTTCAAACATGTTTTATAGGACTTCCATCTGGGGTACATGCAGGCCATGAGCAAATGGGACTATATAATTTTCCAAAACCTCCTCAATATACCACTGTGCAATCCTCAATTATTGACAATCAATTTAATGCAAGCATCCATTCATATTTTTGCCTATACCATTAGGGAACCTCCACCGTGGCTAAACCAGGGCTTAAAGGTAGGATCCGCAAATTGTTTTCCCGCTTGTCTCCATATTTGCCATCTAGCAAATGTAGGCAAAATCTAGACTTGTCAGTAAACTCCATTGTGCCATTGTTCAATTCAATTGTTCGCAAATAAATTGAAGTCTGGCTACTTGGTGACGTGGAAGTAATTTTGGTTCAGCTGCTGGTCTACAAGATTTTAAGCCAGCTTCTTGCAAACCTGTCCTCACACTCACAACAATCCCACAAACCTCACGGAGTTGGTTTATGGTCCACTGAAGTCACATGACGATTCCGTAGAGTAGTACAAACAATAAATCGGTCATCGGTAGCACTAGTTTTTTGTTTCCTGCCACATCCCGGCCTACGACTATTTCTGCCGATCTTCTTAAACCGATCAAGTGCTCCTTGGACGGTAGAAAGACTGATATGACAAAATCTATACACATACCGCTGGCTTCTTCCATCTGCCACAAGAGCAACAGCTTTTGCACAGTCTTTAGCACACCATAATCAACACATCAATCTGCCCTAAGAATGACAGTTAATCGAAAACAAACAAGTCAACGCAGTAGTCACCTTGGACCTCTGTGCATAATGTCAAATGAGCAATAAGTAGTGAAAAACGCATACCTTTAAATTTTATTTTTGTTTATTAATGTTGTTTTTACATCCTGATTGTCTCTTTAATTGAAAATACTAAGTTTTATAAAAAAAATACCTAATGACCCGGTTTTTTTGCATCTGAGTGTATAATATATTATAAAACTACAGAAACATGTTAAGGTAAAAGTAGAAAAAAAAAAAAACACGTATACAATAAAGATGCAGAAACAACATAGATCGGTTTTTGTTTGTTTTTTGTTTTGCTGTCAATTTGTAAGTAAGTAGAAATAGGTTTCAGTGCTTTGCGGTGCATTATTTGTGAAGTTGTCGAGTTGTCTAAACTAAAACTTTTTTTCAGTAGTTTCAATAAATCCAACAACGTTATGGACAGCAACTATGATTGTTGGATTCGGTGTTGAGGCCGAATTTTGGCTAAAACCTGAAAAACGGTTCAAGACAAAGGAAGTTTACTAAAAGTTTTCTTACTTATTTGTAAATATAGGTTAAACATTTTCTATGCAAAATACTATTAACAACAATTTTTTTTTTAAGAATTAATAAACGATATGTTTTTTAAATTGATAAATCCATTTAGCAACAAGAAACATTGTCAAATTGAAACCTAGTTGAAACCCGGGTAAATTGTAAAACAACTCCTAAAGTAACTATTGAACAATTAAAACTTGAAAAAAAAAATACAGTCTAGTGCTCCAAGGTGTGCAAAAAATAATTTATTTTTAGGAAGTGTTCATTTTAGTTTTTAAACATTAAATTCTGCAAGTTATTCTTAAATTCTAATTGCAAAAGTAAAAGAGATTGTCACCGGCTTCTGTTAAATACAGAAATGTGACGTTTTTGTAAACAAACGTCTGGGCATTTAACATCTAAATCTTTCAAACAAAATCAAAAAGTAAGTCCGAAGGTATTACAGTACGGTTGACTAATTAGTACAGTTAGAAAATTCCATTCAAGACGCTTACATAAAAAAAACATCTTGTAGCAGTCTTTCCTAATTTGGAGAAGGCGTACAATATGTCTGTTTTTGTTGAGTGTTTTATGCAAATCAAAAATTTTAAGTTTAAATTTTTTGAAACATTTTTGTTTAGAAAATAATGTTCCTCAAGAATCAACCATTAGCGTCTTCTTTTTGCTATAGCGGTCAACCACATTGCAGTTTTGGTGACTATACCGGTTAAAAAAATTTGTATGTTAACAATTTGGTGGTCTATATAGCGGGAAATATTATCCCTGTTATAACGCATTAACTTCAAACTACTATATAAAACAAACTACAATGCTGAACTACAGTGTTTTTGCTTTTCATTGGCAAAAACCTCCTGCGTGCATGTCATTGTTTGCAAGGTACAAAAATTGCGTGCGTTGAAACCGTTTGTTTCACAAAGTTTGTGCTCGATAGGATTCTCTTCTTTAAAACACATACAAAAAACTGGTTACGCATTCTAGAAAAGCTTTGGCTTCACCCAAACGTAAGAGCACGTTTGGGTCTAACCTAATTGGAAAAACACAATAATTGTCTTGGTGTATTCCGCAACAAGTTTTTGAACCTAATTGCGGAATATCCGGACTGTCTTTGATTGTACACGGACGGCTCCAGAGCGGACCGCGGTGTGGAAAACGCTTTTGTTGTAGTCCTTTTATAAGTCAACTACCATGTACAACGCAGAAGTATACGCATTGTATCAAGCTCTGCGCTACTGTAAAATGCCCAATTGCAGTTTCTGTTGCCAAAAAACAAATAACAAAACAATTATTAAATCATTAAAAAATGTAAAAAATACAGTCTTTAAAAAAAAATCCAAATTTTTATAATAGAATAAACACTCTGTATATTTTTACATTTTTTAATTCTAAAATAAGTTTTAGGATTAATTCAATTTTTAACATTTTAATGTCTTGTGTTGTTTTCTCAGATCCGTAACCTGAAGTTATTTTAATTTTATATTAGCCAATCACTTTAGTAATCGACGTTAAAAAAAAAGTTAAAAAATAAAATAATAATATTTTTTTTAAATACGCCGTAAAATCAAACATTTCTAAAAAAAATATAAAAAAATATTTCAAACCAGATCAAAACTGTTATGTCAATAACCTAAAACAATTTCAAAAATACCTCTAGAAACTATCATAAAAGTAATAAAAGTTTAAAAAATATGTTTTAATATTTGTTATTTATCTTAATTACGTAAAACTAACTGATTCAAACAACAACTGTTGTATATAAAAGTAATACTTTAGTACAATAAGTTATGTATTTTTTAGTATAACTTTTCAAAAATTGTACTGATATTAGACAATTGATTATTCTTTATTAGAGAAATAAAGGAAAAGATTTTTGATTATAGGAACAGTCAAATTTGTTTCCCAATTTAAGACTTTAAACATACAAAACTGATCCTAATATTACATTTAATATTAAATGATGCGAGTGCTAAGCTACCTGCTTTGTCCAAGACATTAGAACATGTTCTATTTTCTTGCATCAAAAACCTACTAACTCGGTGCGCGCATTTAATATTAAATAATAAATCAGTCTCGTGTCAGACGGCTCTTAGTTAAAATAATGTTTACTAATTTTAATATTGATAATAATTCAAAGAAAATTTAAAGTATAATCATTAAAACATTAAATACTTTATTATTAAATGGGCAACATAATCTAATTTAAAAATATTTGTTATTTTAATTGAATATCAGCATTAAACTTTATACTAACTACAAGTTACACATAAATTTTGACGTAATATTAAGTTTGCAATATTTGTTTAATATGAATGTACACCCGTACAATACAAATACCGGAACAAACAGTGCATATTCACATTGCACTAGTTACAATCAGAGCAGATACGTAAAGAACACATGAAATATTAGCAATTTGACCACCACATACACAAAAGAAAATGTCTGATTTAATGTCGTCCGCATTTTGCAATTTATAATGCAAAGCTGGCCTATTTGCACCGGCAACACAGGCCGATGCAAATTATTCACCGTAATGGAAAGAAAACAGGCAGACAAAACAAAATATACAACTCGTATATCCCATACATATAAACAAACATACAAACAGGACTCCCTAACTGGCTTCACCTCGCGGCGTACAATTCAAATGCATCGCACACCTCAAACAACAACCAAATTTCCGATGAAACAGAAAAAAAATATATAAATACATACATAAGCAGCATGTATTTTTATTTTTGCTGTATTACAAGAATATTCATAAGAACAAAAAGAATCATTAGTTTAATTATATCAAAATATTTTTATAACATTTTCAACATAAATATTTTGTTTAGGATTAACTCACCCTCAGTGTATGAATAAAATGTATGTTCAGCTTAATTTCATTATAAATCCACTCACCTAAAACAAAAGAAAATATAATTATATTAAATAAATAAATATTTAAATTATTACTCGGTAATTTTTTTTAACAGACCCTGGATTAACCTGGTGAGTCATAACACAAAAAATATATACTGTTAAATTTATTAATATCAACAATTAAAACTCAAACGTTATAATAATACTACAATAAAAACAAATTGTAATTTTGTACGTTAAAATTCAAAACAATTTCATTACTAAAAAGCAATAAAAAAATATTTTTTTGTATTGTAATACATCGCTTAATTTCATGCAACCCTTTAATTTTTGATAAATTAATTTAGTTTAGTTAGTTAAGGTCTTAAATAGAAATTTACAGTAAAAACTAGCATATAATTTGATAACTGCCAACTAGCAAGTCCAGGTTGAATAAATCCTCAAAACAAAATGATGGACGAAGAACACTTGTTGATTGTTACCGACACCAAAACTTTTTGTTTTGAAAATTGTAACAAAAGAAACCATTGCTACTTGCTACATACACTTTTTGCTAAACAGATATTTTTAGCATAACACCTTCATAATTAACTGCTTAGTTAAAATTACACTGGCGAGCAAAAAATAGAGGTCACTTTATGTTATGACTTATTTTTAGAATTTTTTATTTTAACCTTATGTTTGCAAATTGCAAACCAAATTATGTGCTTAATAGTTCATTTCCTGACAAATGTTATCTATCTGTCAGTTATTATCACCGTGTTACAGACTTTTATAAAACAGCATCTATTTTGCTCTAATTTAAAACCTAAATTTCGTCGTGTTTTTTTTTACTTAGTGTTGATTTTTTTTTGCAAAACTTGTCATTCACACGGTATACTGTACTTAACAGGTGATATTGCCTTTAGATCCTATTGTTGTGGCAAGAATTATAGCGTCCATTGAAGATGAGCGAGAAAAACGTGCAACGGCAAGGACTGTTGGTAAAAGCCTTTGTGCTGTACTAAAGGTGTGTCAGCGTTACTTGGATAATGGCTTGATATCCAGAAGATCAGGATCTAGGCAAAAAATAGTGACCACAAACAGACATGACCGTTTTTTAGTGTCCACAAGATTGCGGAATAGAACAGCTTCTGCAGTTTATCTACAAAATCAAGTTAGTGAATGGACCGTTAAAAGAAAACTTTGGGTTGCTAGATTGTCTTGAAGAAACATGGCTACAGAACCACTTTTCCACCGCCAACAACGTGTAGCAAGATTGGCTTTTGCCCAAAATCACCGGCTATGGAATAATAGATGCTTTCCTTTCACTGTTCTGGACGGATCCGAACAATTCTGTGCGTGACGCCCCTGTACTTTTCACAGACGCCCAACTTGTTCTGAGTGTTCTTCCTCTCTCCCCTCATGCACCACCATCTACAACGGTGCATCAAGCTCTTTTCAAGTGCCAACACCAAATAATTAAATATTTCTAATATTTACTAACAAAGTTACTAGTATTTTTATATGTCGCCAGTCATAAATTTTATTTTAAAACTTAAAATATAGAAATATTTTGTAATTTAGAATCTATATTGTGCATCATAAAAATAATGTAATAAAACGTTTTTTAATTATACAATTAATTAACAAAATGTCAAGTTGAGTAAATAATTATTTGTTGGTTATGTCGTCAGTCAACGCATCATAATATATGCCAGTAAATAATGTTCCTTTCATAATAGTTCAGAACGGTTCTGTGCGTCAAGCCCCGGGAGCGTGTTGCTCTTGAAAGGAAAGCAGTAAATGAAGAGGGAGCAGGGTACTGTTTTCAAATGAGTCGCGCTTTTGCCCTAATGGATCAGACAGACGACAAAAAGTGTGGAGAAGACCCAGAGAAAAATAGGATTCAGTTTGTATTGATAAACGACTTCTATTTAGCGGCGGGTCGGTTATGGTTTGGGCAGGAATTTCTACCGAAGCAGCACAGAGTTAGTTTTTATAGAGAATGTCTCCCTGACAGCTCACAAATACATTATAGAAGTTCTCAAAGATTATGTTATCTCCTTTATGACAACTATAGGCAAACGCGGTATTTTTATGCAAGCTAATGCTCCTGTAGCCAGAGTTGTCAGAGTAACCGAATAAAGTGGGAATTTCACTGTTTGATTGGCCAGCTCTCAGCCCGAACATGAATCCCATATAACATGTCTGAGATGAGTTGGGACGACGTATCCTAAAGCATACACCTGCACAAAACAGTTGTTTTTCGCAATCATCTAAGCTGTTACTTTTTCTAACAACTCCTCAGTGCAAGCCAATCTTTATAATAAGTTATAAAAATTAATATTTATTTCAAAACAAGTTAAGATTGTTTCAATAACTCCATATCAGACATAAAACGCAATATATTTCCTAAAGCACACGTAAGATTTGTTAAAACGTTCTTTAAGCTTTAAGAGTTTTTACTTTAAAAGTGTTAGGTAAAGAATATTAAAAAAAAATCAAGCAACAAATTAAAAAAGTTTAAATCAAATAAATTTGTTTAGCATTTTTCTGCAAGATGTTTATTAGTTTTACGGAATAAGTTAGTACAATAAAATATTTTAAATAACTTTTATGATAAAATTGAGTACTCTAAATCATTTAAAAAACTCATTTGACGGACAATTCTCAAAACTCTTTAAACTATTAAAAAAATTATCAGCAAAATTTGACAAAACCGCTTTGGATTAATAAAATTGCAAATTTTAAACAAAGTACAATCGGATTTTAAAGCAAAAATCAATTTCTTTGACTTTGGCCTTAAATCTTAAAACAATTGACTATTATTTGTAATGACATTAAACTACATCTTGACTTTAAGCCACAACATTTCAACACCAAAATTTAAATTTTGAGAAACAAACAACTTCAAAAATATTTAAAATACATTTTCAAGTTAAAACGTAAGAGCACTTCATCCTTAAGTAATAAACATAACCAGTTTTGATAAACCAATATACAATTTAATATCTTAACCAAAACTTACACAAACTTATGGATAAACCAACAACCAATGCCAACATCGTCTTGCTGCTTATAGGAACAAACCTGACACCATGCAAAACTAGTACACCAATCAATAAAAATATGAATTCTTCTTTAGCAAAAAAAAAAAACTCTATTGACTATCTACAACTTAGATAATAAATTCAGACTGCTGAACAGTTCAAAATTGCACCACTCACAAAGGAACCCAAAAAATCCGCAACAATAATTTTCACAATAAAACAGTATTGCACGTAGTTTGGTCAATCGTGTTTGTAAGAACATGCAACGTTTCTTTTACATGGAGGTAAAAAAAAAGACAAATATTTGTTACCAAAAATTCTCGTAGATTTTTGGCCGTTGTCACAAAAAAAGCTGTAACAAGGTCAACAGTGAAACAAGATTTAATGAAGTGCCGACGTTTAGTTCTGTAGGACAAACTAAACCTATCTCAGTCTTTTTTGCTTCACTTTCTAACCTACCAAATAATAGCCTTCTAAGATGGTAGCTTGTTTGTTTGGTCTTCCTTAGACGGCAGCAAAGCATACCAATTACCTAAACAGAAACTTTGAGACATGGACTGTTGTTCTACGCAAAGAATGTTGCTTCCGCCAACAAATTATATTTTCAAAACGTTAAAATGCAGCCATACTTAAGAAATTGACAATTTTCCTGGTTGTAAACAACGGTAACAACAATTTACTTTCTAAATAACTCTAGCAATACCAAAAATTATTATAAAAACTTATGAACAAACAAAACTTACTTTAGTCTTTACTGCTTTACTTTTAAATCTACCGTTTTTCACCAAGTTGTTGGCTTACAGACGAAAACTTATCTTTTAAAACTTCTATTACTAGTTTTACTTTCTCGAACACTACTCTAATGAAACTACTACAATTAAAACAGCACACTATGTTATCGGTGCCACTGTTGTTAAAAGTAATTTAAAAGTTTAGATATAATCTATTCTAAACAAATGTAAATCACTAACATTATAAACCGGTAAAACTATACGCTAGCGTATATAACGTGCAAACTGATGTTTTTATTTTCAAGTAACATGACGTCTCTATGTAAGTAATTCCAAAAACTTTTTATTTGCTATCATGATTACAACAGCTACTTCGGGATTTTGCAATTACGCCTTGGCCAAAATATCAAAACCGTTACTTCTAAAAAACCTCAAATACATATTTAAAAAACCGCATGCGGATCGAAACCGTGAGTTGTCAACTTTAAAGTTAAAAATAATCAAATTTTTGGAACAAAATTTCAAGTGCCAATGTAATTTCTGCCTTGATGTTCTAAACAATCAAAAATGAAAGTTTTGGAAGTCATTGCATTTAAACCTATTTATTTACATCAAAATTAATGTCTAGTTAATTTTATTTACTAAATAATTGAAATGTTACAGATAAAAAAAATATTTGACTCCAAGATAGCGGTTTATCTGTTTGGTATTTCTTTGATGGCATTTCAATTACCAAATCAGAAACCCTGTAACATGGACAACATTTTATCTTACGCAAAGAATGTTGTCTCTACCTACAGGTTATACTCCCACAATGCCAAAATTTAAACAAACTTAAAAAAAAAACGTACAATTGTCAACAGTTGTAAGGTAAAGCAGATGCTTTTAACGTCTAATGCATCCAATTGATCTGTTGTTTTAGCAACCAAGTTTTCATTAAAAATACGTCTAACCTTTTTATTGAGCATACTAGTCACTGAGTGATAATCAATAACTTCTGATTTCACTCTTGTGTTAAAAAAAACAAAGTAAAGCTTCTTATTTAACGACAGAAAACACCAAAGTTGGTTAGTTTTTTATATAAAAGTACTCAATAATTTATAAATGTTTTCCAACACGAGCATGTGCCCAAAGACTATAATCAAGTCAAAACTTAATTGTATTCCGTCTAAACTGATTTTTTTTTGTAGAAATTTGCAAAAAATGTTTTTTATTTTAGTCGACTTTCTTATTAAAAATAGTATCCATAGAGTGTCATAATGCGTAAAGCAGTTATGCAACCATCATGTTAGATATTTAAAGCCATGGAGACCTTGAGGTATACAGAACACAGTACAATCGTAATAAGTGATTAAATGCGTACTGACAAAAGTAGTTTAGAGATTATGTTATGGAAATGTTACTTCTTAAAGTTGCATGGTTGTACATAACTAGGCACAGTGACTTAACGGTATGTGCCTGAATGTTTGCTAACTGCACAGAATATATTAATAAGTGTTTGCAGCTTTAATGCAAAAAGACGAAATAAACCGGGCAGACTTCAACGAAGTGAAATTGACAACTTAAATCAGCTTAAGCAAAAAAGTTTTAAATAGTTTCTATTTGAATAGAAAATGTGTGTAGGGTAAAAAATAATGAATGAGTTGCCACATACTCTACATATTAATAAATAAATCTAAAAAAAAAAATTTTTTGTATTGATTAGATTATATCTTTTTTATGATTTGAGATTATTTTAGAAGAAAGATAATTAGTAAAAAATATAGTAATCAACGTTTTGATAGTTTTACTATTTTAACAATTTTTAATTTTTTTTTGCAATAGTTTAAAGCTCTGTTAAAAATAGCAAAATAAAATCATTAGCATACGTTAGACTTTTACTAATTATTCCAAGTAAATTGTTACTCTGAACAATTTGACAGATAAAAGTCTTACTCGATACAACAACGTGTTTTTATTGTTGAACAATATCTCAAAAATAATGACAGTTTGAACTGTGATGGCTATCACCGTACAAAAATGTTATACAAAATATAGTTGAAATAGTGTTTCTCAACTGTGAAGAGATTAATTGAAAAACGCAAGAACACTGAATTAGTTGGAGACGCTAACCACACTGGTCATCCAAAAACAAACAGTTCAAAAGTTAATATCAAAATAGTGCGTAAGAGTGTTTGTAAAAATCCCAGAATAACAATTCGGCGTCGAGGACAAGAATTGCTTATTTCAATAAATTTTCTACAGCATATACTCACAAAAAATATGTGTCTCTATGCATACACAACTCAATTAATACAACAACTGAAGACTTATGACCAAGTACAGCAAAAAGAGTTTGTTGAATAGATTATTGAATATCAACAAGTGGATGCTGAACTTTCAAGCCAAATCATTTTAAGCAATGAAGCACATTTTTACCTTAATGGCTTTGTGAATTGCCAAAATTGCCGTGTTTGGGGTTTGGAGAACCCACGTGTGATTTTTTGAAAATGAGACTTGTCAAGCATTGACTATTACTGGATATTGCGATATGATAACACAGTTACTTCTGAGGTCTATGTCAACAAGACCACAACCACCAGTGCATTACAGTAGAACATTAATTGCTGCATTAACGTAATTCAGTCACATTTATGCAGAATAGTCAAAAAAAATTTGGACAAAAGAGTGCGTATGTGCCAGCAAAGCTGTGGAAGCCATTTGCCCAATGCGTTATTCGTTAATAAACCGTATCCTATGTGCTTTATGATTCAATACAAAAATAACAATCTAAAGGCGTTTGTGTGTTTTCTATTTAATTCAATTCTTGCGCTAATTTTGGGACACCCTTTACAAGATTGAAACGAAATACTTAAACAAAGCAATTAATTAATCAATTTAAAGCAAATATCTGAATTAACCGTTAAAAAATAATCAAATTTAAATACTCATTTTTACATTTTATTATTTAAACTTTATCTTTATACTAAATCATTTATTCAGATTTTCCAATTACATTATTGCCGATGACAACATTACAAAAAAAAATCCCGAATCATGTTAAATGAACTTAGTCATAACGATCATCTTTTATATAAATATATATATATATATATATTGACGTGATGTCATCTACATGATGGATGAAACTGATTCAACTATACTTGATTTTTACTTCTTGTAAACTCAATATATAGAATCAAATTCTAAATAAAAACATAAATAATAAGTTACACAATGTTTGATTCATGTATATAAAATTAACTTATATAAAGCAATTAAATTCTATTTAAAGAAAGTGCGATTAATTTTATTTAAAAAAATCTCAATGATCATTGCTCATAACTCATAAATATTAATTACATCACGGTTTTGCTAAGAAGAAAGTAATTAACGATTGATTTAAAAACGCCAAGACAACAAAGTTGATTATGCTGGAAGAATGTTAATTTGTGAATCAATTTCACTAAATTAAGCCTTTTTACTAAACATATTTTTAATTATTTTATATTTTATCATATATTTGTTAAATAATACCATTGATAGATTTTCCTTTGAGGTTTTTGTAATTAGTCCAATTATACGTTAATACTACTGACTGTAATTAAAACTAAATAATCTAGTATTAATGACGAATAGAATACAAAAGCTGAAATGTAATTTTCTATAATTCTATAAAATCAGTTATGTACATAAGAAGACAAAATAAATAATTAACTTATACTATTTTGTATATTTAAAAATTGTTTTTTATCATAACTAAAATAATTGACAATATTTCAGATTCAATATTTTTTAATTTTTATCTGGGACGGTTTAAAATATTTTATTCTAATTCGTTAACAAGCATTAGCCTAAATGCGGTTTTGAGCTGAATAATTCATGATGTTATATGCGCTATTATGTAGATTAAAAATAATTTATTGAATAACCAAAATAAACTTTATTCGAGCAGATTTTAGATTTAATCAATATTTTTGAACCAAAACTCATGCTTTTGTATGATAGTAAAGTTAATTTAATACTTAACTTTTTAAAAGTTGCATAACAAATAATTTCAATTAAAGTGAACCAAACAGAATTTTGTTTTGTTTACTGATTGTTAGGTTTGTAAACCATTATTTCTAATACAAGTTAAATATGTCGAAGTAAATTAAGTTCTATCTATCTACAAACAAACTTCTAAGCGTGGGTGTTATAAAATATCATGATTTCTACTATCTGAATAACACTTTTCACAAACACCTTTTTAAAAATAATTTACAAAATTTATAAGAGAATGTTGCGTGTATAAAGCACAATATTTCGTATGCTACATGCATGACTACATTTTAGCTTTTTTACAATGTGATTAAAATTCCTGATGCAATAATAGAATCTCTATGTAAAGCTAAAATGTTGCTATTAATTGGTTGTTGAAACTGTTTTCATCTAGTCAAATTATAAAGTACTCGTAAATGCTTCAATTTTTGTTTAACTGAAATCTATATATATGTAAATATTATTACGTTTATTTCATGTCTTTCAGCCTGGAAAATTACAAATATATTTTAACTTCCCTAAATAATAAATCATAATCTTTATAAAATTAACACAACTAAAATTTGTTTCTTCTCTGTTCGTCTACTTGTTTTCTTTGTTTTTTAACTGCCCTCATCCATTCTATCCCTCTTTCAACTCTTTTTAATATCTTATTTTTTCCTTTCTGTTTTTTGATAATGTCAATTAATTCAAATTACGTAGTATAAGTGTGTTGTAGACGTGATTGACGTTCGAGCATTCTAAATTAGTTTATCAGTTTTGATAATGATGTTAAAATGCAGCGTTAGTAGAACAAAAAGTTTAAAACATACTCCATAACCCGCCTAACAATTAAACGCATTATTGACAAGTTTAAACCGCATGGAAAAATTTGTGATATTCAACAGAAACATCAAAAAGAGTGAGCTTTAAGTCCAGCTTTGTTGGCTCTAGTGTTGGTCGCATTGTAAACTACTTACTACAAAAATCACAATAGTAATTAGGTTTGTGTATCATTGGTTAAAATTTGATTGACCAAAACATTCAGTTGGTTCGTGTGTGATAAGCTTGCGTTATTTCATGTTGTTATTAAAATCACCTTTATGTTGTTGTCAAATCACCTTTATGTCATTTTTAAACTATTACATGTTACAATTAAAGTGGAATTATTAGATAGCCTTTGATTACTTTTGAGCGTTGGTCAAAATCAAAATCGTAAAGTTAGGAATTAAAATAAATAAAATTTCTCAAACAAATAAAAAATTATTTGATGTGGGTTAAAGGTGGCCAGTTCAACAAATATTTCTCATGTATTACCGTTTTTAATTATTTAACATTTGGTAAGTTGTTATAAAATTGTAATATAATTTCCAGTCATATCTTATTTTATTTTATCTAAATATACATCGTTGTATACGCTGTAATTTTACCTCCATATATTTGATAATAGGAAATATGCGCTAACATAATTTTGTATTCTCCTTTTACTTGTTTTTAATGTGTTTAAATATATTGTGTAGTTTTTATTATATTGATGTGTTTTACTCGTAAGGTTATTTATAAACAATGTTTTTTAGCATTGATAAAGGGGGTTATGTAACCCTTGAAACGTTTGCCGTTGTAAGAGATTTTAATAAAATGCTTTTATAAAAATAATAACTGGTTCCTGTCCTAAATTAGCCACCTTTAACCCACATCGAATTAAAATACGATGGACATATTAAAAAAAGAAAAAAATATATATAAAAATAAGTCTTCTTCTTCTTCGTTAGCCATTTACTGTTCACTCCTGGACATAAGCTTATTCTAATTTTTTTCATTTGTCTCTGTCTTGTGCTTTCCGAATCCACTCCTTTCCTGCTACTGGTTTGACATTGTCAAAGTTTCCCTTTGGCGCCAAGTTGATATTTTCTTTGTCCATCTATAGTTGTGCTGTCTTGCAACGTGCCCTACCGATTGCCATTTAAGTTTTGCCACGCGTATCATGATGTCTGTGACTTTAGTTTGTCGTCTGATCTTGTCGTTGCGTATTTTGTCCCTCAATGTGATTCCTTACATTGCTTTTTGTGTTGTTTTTAGTTTATTCGTGCTGTTCTTTGTTAGTGCTAATGTCTCAACGCCATCAGTGGCTACTGGTAAAATGCATGCTTCATATACCTTTCTTTTTAGGTTGATTGGGATGTTCGGGTTTTTTATTAAGTAATTTAGGTTCCCTAATGCTGCCCAAGCTAAGCCTAACATGATGATGTGTCCCAAGTAGACATATTTATCCACTTGTTCAATACTTTGGAGATCCACTTTAACCTCTGTTTCGCTTCCACTCATAATTTTTGTTTTGTCCAGGTTCATTTTTAGTCCTATGGCTTTCGATGCGTTGTTTAGTTGTTTGAGCATAGTTTTAAATTCTGTAATGTCACTGCTAATAATCACTATGTCGTCAGCAAATCTAAGGTAGTTTAAATATCTACTATCTATCTTAATGCCGTTATTTGACCTGTCAGTTGTTTAAACACATCTTCCAACGCTAGGGTGAACAATTTTGGAGATATAGGAACTCCTTGTCTTACACCTCGGTGTACTGGGATTTTGTTTGTTTTTATGTCTTCATCAATTTTGACGTGGAAAGATGCGTTTTCATAGATATTTTCTATGACCTTGGAATAACTAGAGTAAATTCTAGTTCTGTCTATTGAGCAAGATTTGAAAATTAAATATAAATGTAATAGACAAACATGATAAAATAATATTTGAAGATATTGAATAAAAATAATGGGTGAGAAGACGTCGGTCGACTCCATACTACAGGTAGGAAATCATGTACTTTCATAGACCTACACAAAGCTACCAAAGAATGCATAATAAAAGAAACGCTATGCGCCGAACTGGGTAAGTTGTAAATCTCGGATGAATACGGAATAAACTGCAATACCAAAAGAAACAAAACCAATAAAAAAAGTCCAACAATTAATAAATGATTTAAAAAAATTAGAAAAACAAACTAAACTAACTTTAGATTGCAATAAAGCAAAATGAAAAAAAAAAACAAGTAAAAGTGAGTTATACCGTGGCAAAAAAGCATCCAACTGTAGAACTACGGATACTAAAAAAAATTGTAAAGAAATTTTTGAAAAAGATAACTTCTCACACTGCGGAACAAAAACACCGCAGAGCACGTAATCTTTAAGTGCACATCTAGTGCATAAAAAATAAAAACTAAGCTAAAAGTAGCAGATATGTAGAATTCATTACCAAAATAATGTTGGAGAGCAAATAAAACTGGAAAGTTATTGATAAATTCATAATAGAATTAATCGTAAATTTCAAGTTTGAAGTACGTATTAAGAATCAAGACTCAAATAAAAAAATAACCAAAAAAGCATTTTCAAGCTTACCTTTTCTAATGCAAAATTGATTCCAGAATTGAGCACAAGAACGCTAATTGGTGCTAGAGTTTTAGTGAGTAAAAGAATTATGTTCTGAAAATGATTTCAGACAGATAAAATGTTTGTAATCTACAATGCATTGCTGTAGTCATTCCTCAAGTTTTGCGTCACCTTCTCACACAAGTCAATATCAATTGCCCTAACTTTTGTTGTGATGGCTTTTTTTAGCTCTTGAAGGTTTTTAAATTTATTAAAGTAAACCTTTGCCATTATTTGTTTTTATAAAAATTAATTACAAACTGTGAAGTCTGAAACAAAGGTGCTTCGGCACTAAAACGGGAGATTGCGTGTTCAGTGAAAAATGCGTCGCACAACTTCTTTTAAGGCTATGGCTCTATGTGATAATTTCTAACATAAAAACATATCGCTTAAAGTTTACTGTTGCATTTACCCTTCTTACGTCTTCAAAAAAATATAGTCCGATTACTCAAAGACGGCTCACACTGATAATTCTGTTTATTAACAAAATTCAACTAAAAATAAGCTTTATCGTTCATAATTATTACTAGTTTATTTTCATCAGCAAAAATCATTTGCAATTTTTTGACCAACTGCTATCATTGTGCAAAATTTTCTTCATTCAATTGCTGAACAAATATAAACTTATAAAAACAAAAATAAATGTCTTGGTGTTTTTTTTGTTTTCTTTTGATTTAAAGGCGTATTGAGATGTTAGCCTCAACAAGTGGCCCTTGACAATAACTAACGCATGGCAAAACCTTTCGGTTTTCTTCTCGGCGTAAGTCTTGCTGTTAATTTGTCCTAGTCATTGTCTCTAATGTAGTACTAGTTTGAGATGGGCTGGTTTTGGCCTTGCAAAACTCACGCAGTCTGCTGCGGCAACACTCGCTGTCCCCGTCCCATCTCTTCTTATACCTTATTTTTCTACCCTACCCTATACACTGGCATTTGTCCTCTTTTTCTCCCATTCTTGAGTTATTTAACCTAGATGTTTGCATTATTCTTAGGTATCTTCTTAGTTTTTCTATATCTTCATTAACTTCTTCTTTGTTGTATTTTTTTTTTACAAATATTTTGTGCAACTCCATTAAATGCAAATTTTTTGGTAGTCCTACATTTGCCAGTTTAACTTATATTGAGATTCTTGAATTTCTATTTGGAATTATCTCTTCGTGTCCTTTGGTTGCTAGATATACTCTGAACATTTCAATTACATTTTCTGCCAATCTTCCGATTAGAAATTGTTTAATCAACATTTTCCTTGAGCAGTTCTCTTTTTTCCTCTTTGTTTCTGCAATTTCTGTTGGTATTAATGTTTTTATGTATGTTCTTCTCTTGTTTCTCTGTTTATCTTCCATTGCTTGGCAGGCATAGTTGTTTTGACCTTCTTTGTTTCTTTCCTCTTTATTACTTTTTCCCATATTGTTTTGCTTCCATTTAGCTTCTCGCTCCTCCTTCCTTTGTCATCTGTGGCTTTTAATTTGTGTTTTCTTTCATTTTGATTTTTTTAAATCTCAAAGCTTCAAACTCATCTATCTTTTTCTTCAGTACTGTCGTTGCTTAGTTTCTTAGTATTCTCCATTTGTTTTCGTCACTCAGGCATATTTTAATGATTGTAGATTTGTCTACTTTGTTTTCTAATACCTTTTTTTAGCGTTTTCTTATCTTTCTCCCACGCTTCGCATTCTACTAGCGTATGTTCTGCGTCGTCATGCGTGTCTTCTTGACAAAATATACATTTTTTTTCTTTCTACATCTAATTTATTTAAGTACTTTCCAAAAGCCAAATGTCCGGTAAGTAGTTGTGTTGTATAGTAACACGTCTCCGGTTTTCTCTCTACCTATTTTTTATTTTTGGTATTAGTTTCCTTGTCTATTCACCTTTTTTTCCTTCTTTTCACTGTCTTTGCCATCTTTCTATCATATTGTCTTTTGCTTGTCTCTTTGCCTCTTGCTTACTTGTTCTTTCATTTACCATTTTCTTTATACTTAATCTTTCTTTCACCATCAAATCTGCAGGTAATGTCACCGCAATTACTTCTAGTGCCTTTTGCGACACTGTCCTGTAGGCCCTGCAGATCCTTAACAAACTTGCTCTCATAGCTCCTCTTAATTTTTTTCTGTTTTTTTTGTCTTTAAAGCCTCTCCCCATGTTTCTGCGGCATACAATAGTTATTTCTAGCCGCAGTTGCTATTAGCCTTCTTGCTCTTTCTCCTGGTCCTCCTTTGTTTGGCATAAGCCTACTAAGCATTTTTTTCTTTTTTTTGTTCATTTTACCGTTTCCTTAACCTGTTCATTCCATCCGTTTGCTTCAAGTGTAACTCCAAGGTATTTAATTTTTTTTCCTATAGTTATTATTTGTTGACCTACCTGTGTTTTTCCATTTCCCCTATTTGTCCTCTTTGTCGATAGCCATGCCGCCTCGGTTTTCTGTGGAGCTAGATCTAATCTTTTATTTCTCATCTATCACTTAATGAGATGATTAATATTGCCAACTTTAACCATTCATTTAGTACTTTTTTGTGTATATTCCTACAGCCGCATCCTGACTAGCTGATTATAAACTAAATTCCATAATTTAGGACCTAGTGCAAATCCCTGTGATACTTCTCTAGTCAGTCTACATTTTCCATTTTTGGTCAGTAGATTTTTTTTCTGAAGGTAGTAGCTCCATATTATCTTGGTAGTTTTATTTGTTATTTTTTTTGCTGCTTCTAGAATTGCTTCCCATGCTGTTGAACGCATTTTGTATATCTAACGATATTATGACACAGTGTTGTCTTTTTCTGTATGGTCCACTGTTTGCTTTTTTTGATATGGCTCTTACCTTTTCAATAGCTCCTAGAGTCGTTCTTCCCTTTTTAAATCCATATTGTTCCTGTTCCCATCCTTCTTTTTCTTATATTTCCTGTTCAATTCTTCTCACGATAACTTTGTGGTGTAAAATTTTGCAAAGTATTTGATTATTTAAATTAATGTTTGTCTCACCCTTTCTACGAGTACTGGTGTTTTTACATTTCGGAAACAACCTTAAAGTTTTGGATCAATTGCTAATGCTGTTGTTTTAAAACTTTGCACCCATATGTTGATTGTCTCACGTTTTAGCACTAAATTGTTAGAACCAATATTAAAACGTTGGCAAAAGCGATGCTAACAGACAATAACAGACTTTAGAATGCACAATGTTCCTTTCTTCAAATAAGCATTGTGTCCTAGCTAATGGTTAGCATGTATTACTCATTCCAAAAACGCCTTTTCATTCCGCCTTACTTTGTACTATAAATTGTAAATACATTACTTAAAACAAGGATATTTTTAACCTAATTTTAGAAACTTGAATAAAAAAAGTTTTGTTCTTTGACATATTATGCGTCTACTCTACTGTAGAAATGTCTCCACCACAATAACAAAAAAAAATAAACAAAATTTTCAAACACTGTTAATGTGCATGACAGATTTACATCATTACAAACATCAGAAGAGATAACATGTTAAGTAAAACTTTTTATACTCAAAGACAACTACTTTTCAAATGTATCACTGACATAATAAAATTGTTATTGTTGTTTAGACAAACATACTGAAACATTCACAAAAGTTATCAATTTGCGTGATTTTTCTCAACATCTCCAAATTAAATCTATTTGAGCAAATTAGTTAGATGTTTTATTGCCCAAGAAGGCAATGCAAAACCAAGTAAATCATGATATAAAATGAATATAAAAAAAAAATTTGCTTAATATTATATATTATCTTTTTGAACAACTTTACTTATATTAAGTATATTCAATGCTTTTTTTATTAACTCTATGAAATTCTTTTATATTTATTATTATATTTATATTATTTCATATATTTTTTATTATTTATTAATTAATATATTATTTTATACAACATGTTTCGTTATATTTTATAAATCTATCAAAAAAAATTTAATATATTATATACTTACTTGAAAATGTTATTAAAAATAACGAAACATGTATAAAATAATATATTAATTAATAAATAATAAAAAATATATGAAATAATATGAATATTATATTAAGTACTTCATAATTTGTAGAATATCTATTTAATTTTACCTTGTTTCTACTATACTGTTAATTTTAATTTTTTTGGGATAAACCCAGTATACTTTTATATTAATTAACGCATATCCAAAGTACAGCAAATTTGATCTTTAGCAAATAATTTATTTAGATGCTATAATCATCAATAGCTTTTATAAAAATATAAGTTTTCCAATCAAATTATATTATTATATTGTACACACATTGTATTATTTAGTGTGATTTTTAGTTAAACAGTTTTGGATTGTTTGCCGTTAATACATTGAAGATAATATGTAACTTTACTTTCAAAACAAGTTTAAAACTAATATGCTTTATACTCATTTTGCAAGAATTTATGACAATCCACTATTCCATAAAATAGAAATGAGAATTTTAAGCTTGCATTTTTCCTTTGTATGATTAGATCAGTAAATAGTTCTTCCAATTACAATGAAACCTTTTAAAATTTGCTGATCGTAAAGATGCGGCGATTGAACTTTTCATTCATAGAGACTCAATGAAGTTTTAAAAATTATTCCTTATGAATTTATTCTCAATCGTAGGTCAATTATATAAAGAATTGAATATCTCTTAGTATAATTTTTCTAATGGAATAAATATTATAGATGAATTATTTATCTAGAAATAAAAGTTAAGAATCTACGTATTTATAATAATATGATATGATTATATTATACCGATATCAGTTGCTTGTTTTAAAAAATAGTATATTGAAACATAATACTAATGTTTTCTATACTCCCTGAAGTAATGTATCAGATATCATAATATTCATTCAAATGTAAGCAAAATATTGTATGATAAAATTTAAATATGGTTTTCAAAATGTTTAAAAAACAAATAAAAATATATAATAAGCAAAATCAATAGCTAAGCCTTGAATACATAGTTCAATAGCACCCCAACATTGACTACATTTATACATGTCACAGGACAGCAAAACAAAACAAAGTTTACATTTGCCCCTTGTGCGTGTTACATTTGAATCCGAATATATTTCCCATGCAAATAAAATTCTATAAATCCTGAAAACACGAGAAATAAAAGAAGAAGTAAAAAAAGTAGACCTCCAGCGACAGCGTAGTTAATGAAGTTGTAGGACTTTAATGGTAATGCAGCGTAAGAAACGATTTACCTTTTGTAGCGTGAAGTTTCTATAAATTCTGGTTATCTTTACTATTAGTCAAAACTTACAAGTCTTACCATAAATCCGACATTCATAGCAAATTTTCTATTTGTAGAGCACTTAACTTTAAGGATGTCTAATTTGCGTTTTAAAGTTTATACTTTGTCAGGGTATGGAATCTTATTTGCAGTTTAATTAATTTCGTCTACAGAGAAACATATTTTAAACTAGATTTTAATTAGATATCTCTCGTTACATTGGAGCCGGAGCCATATAATATGTTTTTATTTCGCGATGAAGTAACATTTTCCAACCCGCATATAAACATTTAATAAAAACAACAATCATTTCAATATTTTTAATAGCAAATTATAGTAGAATAAAGTTAAATATGAAAACATCAATTAAATTTGCTGCAATTTGTTATACATCAACGTCAATCTTCTAATGAATACAATTTGTTGAACGTTCACAATAAATTGCATTGTGCCGCTGCAATATAGCCCCCTTCACTTGGAGTGCCTTTTGCATAAGACGAACGGCAATTTTACTCATAATCCTGACGTTTCATCAAAGGGGTAATTGGCGACCTTTCGTTTTCGATAAAATCTGGAATATTTAACACGGACAAAAAAGCCATTATTTACTAGTTAATAATAGTAATAAAAACCTATGTAAAAATGTCTTACTATTTTTTTTCTATATAACGCAAACCATGTTTATTGCATGTTAAGTAGAAAATAATAGCGGTAAAGGGTTAATTTAAAATAATTTATTGGAAGTTAGATTTTACGTGCTTGCTTATAATGATTGACTGGCATGCCAAAATATTTCCTTTTTTTAAAGATAATACTATAATATTAGATTAAATTGTTTGTTTATAGATTAAATAATGCTTTAATTACACATTTTCAAGTTAATAAAATTCTTAATGTTTTAATACGTTAACATAATTATTGCATATTTATGCATATTTTATAATTTATTCAAATTAATAGTTTATTGTCGTCATGCTTAATTAGTAGTCAGACTTTAGAAAGCAAAATTTTTTATCAATGTTAACAATTCCGATTATCAACAACAAATTCATCAATAATCATCATATGAACATATGAAAATAGTACAATAAATTCCTACATATTTCATGATCTGGTAGATTTCAAATAGTGTTGGAAAAAAAAAATTAAAAATATTTGTCACAAGTATATACATACAAATACATTACTAGTTTTTGCTTGACTAGAGCATTCTACAGATGTAATTTGGAAACTAAGTTAAAAAATATGAGCATCAACATAATATATATGGCCATGTATGAGTCAAGTGTACGTAATGAAATTTTTTATTGCTCAATCCACTGAAAATGCCTTTCTTTACATGAATCCTGATCATGTGAATTTTTTCAGATTTTTTCATTTAGCCATTTCCGAGTAATAGGCAATCAAAATTTGAAAAAATCGTAAGAAACTTTTGTCTTTAATATTGTTCAAAGAATAATATATCACAGCCAAAAATTATTATATATTTTTTCCTTAAATTTAAAAAATTCTCAGAACTTAAAAATAAATATAAAAACGTGCTTTTATATGTGCAAAAGATACATTAAAAAAATCAGAAAGTGACGTGCACTATGCTCCGAGATATCTCATAATGTATCTACAGAAACACTTGAAATTTAAGCTTTTTTGCAATTTTTAAGTATTTCTGTGGATTCATTGTAAGATGTCTTGGATGCGCGGCACTTCCTAAAATATCCATCTTTTGCATATATAAAAATACGTTTTTATCAATATTTGAGAAACAAAAAAATATCCGTCAGAACTTTAAAGAAGTAACAAAACTAATTAAGAAAGAAATGATAAAGGGGTTAAATTACAAACAGATTAAAAAAGTGATAATTATCTAAATATATATTAGCAAATAAGTTTAAATAATAGATATCTCAAATCTTTTTACTTCAGAGGTAGATCTTTTCTCAGATGACGCAGTGGCGTGGTAGAAGTTTATCAAGGGTAGGCTAAACATTTGGGATGAGTAAGTCCAAGTTTTAAGAGAAAACTTTTGACAATTTTCTTTACCTATTAAATTGACAAATCAAATTGCGTAAAATAACCCAAAATTTCAAAAATAAATCTACTCAATTATTCTACTGCTCAACGCCTATTACACAAGTTTACTTTTTGTGTATCACTCATGATAAACTTTGGGAATTATTAAAAAAAAAAACAAACCAGAGACAAGAAGTGGGCTATTTTCTTAACTCGGATAGAAAATAATTTTGAAAGTTGAGTTTGTAGCCTAATGAAACAACTAGGCTCAGTTATGTATGAAAAAACTTATTTTTAGTTTATGTTGCTTTTTTTAGTCTAGTTAATATTACAGCTATTGCAAAATTGAAAATACGCTAACTACTAGAAGTCCTAGGTTTGAATCCCGGGTAAGGCATGTATATTTGTTCTGTTACAAGAATTTGTAAAAATTCACATTTAATACATGATTGTGACTTAATGAGTGTAATGCTCAAGATAAAAAAAATAAAAAAATAATTTTATTATAACCAAGAGCTTACATTTCACCTGTATCGGCATCAGTTTCACAGGTAGCTCAACAAAATTGGTCAAAAAAGGTTGACCAATTTAAAAAAAAATGCTAAAACTGTAATGCAAAGATAAGCATAGTTTTTATTTATTTACAGTTTCTAAAACAAGAAAACTTTGTTATAGATGCAAGACAAAAAAACAGATTTTCTAATTTTAGAAACTGTCAAACAAACTAGAAATAAAAATTCTTTTGATTGACGCATCTTTTACCAACCAACTAAGGTCATCCAAGAAGATTGAAGTAAACGGATTCAAGATACAGACTTAAACCAAAAATACATTGTATTGACTTTTGCCTAACTTAAAGACGATGATAAACCTCACGTGACCGTTAATGTGAAAAGACAAATACTTATATACCTGCAATATTAATACTAAAAATAGCAAACAAATTAAGCACAGGTTTTATAAATATTTCCTTTTTATGTAAAAGTATTTGAAATTAAAATTTAAGAAAACTGTTGGATTTAGATGTTCTAAGGAACGCTTCAAGTCCTTAGAGTTTTCCAGAGACGCTGTTGAAAAAAAAAACGACGGATCTAACAATTATTGCTTCGACAAAAATAAAATGCGGTTATTAAATCTTTGGCTTAACACTTGCCTTGTCTTGAAAGCATTATCAACAAGTTAAAAAAAGCAGAACTTATCTAGTATTGATTTAAAGAGCGCTTTCTGGCAAAATCTAAAAAAAAAACACTATTTGGCTCACATGGGACCACACCTTAAGATTTAAAAAGTGTATATATCGGTTAGGCCATTTAGTCCCCATCTGACTAAAGATAGTACTTTGGTTATACACAGCTGTCATAAAACATATGTGGACCTATGGGGCACTAGTCTGGTTGCCAAAAACTGAGTAGAAAACGTCAGCAAACTTACTAAACCAGTTGCAACAAACGGTATGCCTAAGTGCAATAGGCGGTATGCAAACAACGCCGTCTGCAACAATAAAAACAATGCTGTGTTTGTCACTCCTCAACATCTATGTCAAGAAAATGATAACATCAGAAGCACTGCGGCCAAATACAACCGGATTTTAATAAACTGCAGAAAAGACCGGCAAACACTGTTTGCTCCTAAAAGAGGCCGTAAAAACATCTCTACTAGGAGCAAACAAATATCATGCCATTCTACTGTATTTAAAAAAACCCTACAATGTACACACACTAAATGGATAAAGACAAATTCTTTCAAATCTAGGTTCTGGAACGTGAATTTACTCTTAAAATCTAACATTTTTAATATCCGTACTACTAAGGTCACATACGACTCTTCCAGATAAAAATAGCCAAATTAACCCATAGAATAATAGAAACAGTAACTCAAAAATTAACTGGCAAAAACGAGCAAATTCTAACAGCAAAACAGCAGTTTTAGGTTTAAAAAAACTCAAATTCACACCAAAGCTGTTACTAGAATCCCATAACTCCCTTACATCGACAGTTTGCTCAAATAGCATTGAGTTGTGATGGGTAAAAAAACATTTCAACACAATAAATAGCGTTAAGGCTGATGAATTAGCGTGCAAAAGATCAACTTTCAAGATGTATGAAATCGAAACTTTAACACCATATTAAAAGCACGTTAAACACACAATGCATGTAAATCACAATTTTATACTAACCCGGGTGGTAGACAAACAAAAAAAGCAACAATTGCCCCAAATCCCAAAACGGCCAACTACTTCTTGAGACTGTCTAGATGAAACCTGCAAACTATAACAAGATTCTTGTCAGGGCACTCTCAATTAAAAAAAATTGAAGACAGCCGAATATGCAAAGAATGTAAAAAAAAACAATCTAGCATGCTCTCTTACGCAATGTTACAAAATTACTGGCTTGACATGACCAATATAAGACCAACTTTTCTAAGCAATGTCCTAGTATTTATCAGGTTAGCCGTGTTGAGACAAAAGAGTAAAGTTTACCATTGAAAAAATTATAAAGAATTTTATGAGGCCTAAGTGTATTAAAAATAATTTCATCTCCTACTTAAATCTAAATCCAAGAACTGCATTTTTAATTTTTTGCAGAAGTTTAATTTTCTACCTTTTGAATTGAACAATGAGCGGTCAGGTTTACCAGCGCTTTTGTGAGTTTAGACAATGTTATTGTCATAAACAAAATGTTTAAAAAGCACGTTAAGATACCTTAAAAAGTATGTGCAAGGTTAGTCCGTACCAATTCAAGCGTAAGTATGCAGATATGCCAAACAGCAGAAATCTTCATTAACCATCAAAAAATATTTTTGATATGTTATGCAAAAAAAGAGATACAAACTACTTTGACGCATTGTAGAAGAAAAACATTGTGACTTGTAAACCTCAGACAATGGTTTGGAAGAACTGCCAGCTAGCTTTTTAGAAACGTTGCAAATAAAATAAAAACAGCTATGATGATATTCAAACTCCGCTAAAAAACGACACCTTCAAAAGAAGAAGAGAAAGACGTACGTCACTGTTGTTATGAACTAATAATCATTTTTCTAGTTAAAGAAATTCAAACACCCAGTAGGTAGTTTCCCTGGTTGGGCAATGAATTTGAGCCAACACAATATGACAATAGTTGTCTAGAACTCTACAAATGGTTTGCATTTAGGTTTAAAAACGTTTATAAAAAGCCAAATTAAATACCAAACTAAAAGATCAAGTTTGGTAGATTGTACAAGTTTGTACAAAAAATTTTACTCAATAAATAACCCGGACTAAAAATAGTTTTATCCTTAGACAGCAGACGTCTTCTTTTTCTTTATGTGCCGTCTTCTACTCGCAGGTTAGCTACCAACTAAGCAATCTTCAATTTCGACACTGTCGCTTTAAACAGTTCTGTTGAAGTACATCGGAACCAATCTTTAAGATTTTTTAACCAAAAAATCCGGCGTCTTCCCGCACTTCTACTTCCTGATATCTTCCCTGGTTTTACAAGCTATAGTATTTCATACTTTTTTCCTTTCATAGTATGTTTCAGATATTCTAGTTTCTTATATTTAATTGTTTCTGTATTTTTTTGCTGTTTTACTATCCATTGTCTAAGAGTAAATAGAAACATAAGAAGAATGTGGAGCACAAAAAAGCCGTAATGTTGCTAGATCTAGACTTGATGTAACTTTTTCTAAATTGTAAAACCTTGACTTACCAAGTTTGTACTGTACATGAAGTTACTGTCTATGATAAAAACATACTAGTCAAAAAAACTTACTAGAAAGAAGAAAAGTTTTACTACAATAACCACAGAAGATTATCCCTTTTTTTAGGATAAGTTTTTAAAGGTTTATTAAGACATTAAAGGCCTGGTTACACAATGCGAGCTGGCTTCCAAGATGACCTAGTCAGTTACTGCAGTGTAGCTACTCTCATCGACACACCGGATCATACGAGTTACTGTCCCGAGCTATTATCGTATGATAGGATCACATGCGAGTAGCTGCACTGCAAGTAACTGGCTAGGCCAGCTCGGATGTATTACCAGGCCTTTCAGCTTGACTGAACAGAAGTTAAAAAAAATTGCATCAGTACAGCCTCAGACAAAAATTACAGATGTTTTTGGTTAGAAACGTCTTTTGGAAAAAAAATATTAGTTTATCTAAAAATCTTATTTGACAGTTAAAAATTATCGACTTAATAAAAACAATAAAAAACGTACAAACTAATGTAACCATATAAGTTCAATAACGTTTATTAAAAATTTGTTAATATTATAATTATTTACAACCCGCTTTGTTGTGATGTTTTATGACTAAAAACTGTACTGAACCTAAAGCGGTCCCTAGACGTTCAATATTATAGTCAATATATTGCACAATAATTGATATTATATAATAATATTGACCGTCTGTAGACCATATTAAAAAATTGCACAATATATTGCTTCAATTAGAAAAAGCTTGATTTTTATTGTACTATCTATTCTAAAAGTTTTTTTTTTAATCATTCATTTTTCTCTTTTTTTTTCAACTAAAAGTAAAGAAATGATCACACAACTTGCTTTATTTTATTCCACATGTTGACTGCAAAAGTGTCAGTAATTAAAAAGCAATATATTGTGCAATAGATTGTTCAATATTATTGATGATAATATTAATCATCTAGGGGCACCTTAAGAAGATTAATAATATCTGATGATGATGTGATAACAAAATACTTTGTTACACAGCAACCGGTCATTGCTGTTAATTTTCACAAGCTTATAAACATAATATATGAATATATAAAATGTAAAATAAATTTTAGAATATTGTTTTAATAACAGATTGTTTTGAACTACTATTACCTATATCTTTAAGTAACTAGCAACGTATTTTTAAATTAATACAAATCAAAACAAATTTGTAAAAATTTGTTTTAAGTACTTTCACTTTATTTTTGATACATGGCTTTTTATTTACATTTAATTAAAGTCTTAAAGCCTATGTCTGTGCCTATTGTCTTATATATAAGTACAAAATAATTAAACTTAATAACACATCATTAATTCCATTTTACATCACAACAAAAAATAATCCCTCGCAAAAGGATTGGTATAAAATAATTCTTAGAACGCAATTAACATCGTCGCCTCTCATCTTCCTTAACTTTAATCGAGTACATTAATTTTATAGAGAAATGGCTCGAGGTTATACACTGAACATCTATTGTAACATGTAATTCTAAAATCTAATTGTTTGTTTAATTTTCTGCAAATATTCGTATATACAACAGATACCGAGCATAAATTAACTGAACAATTCAAGACCAAGAATATATAACAAAACTTAGTAGACGGTACAGATAAAACGAAGACTTGTTCTAAAGTTTTAATCACCAATAACATTATTTGATTAAGATGTTTATAATAGAAAGCTTGCTTTATAACCAAAGCATCGATATAAACGTGTGTTTTGAATAATTAATTAAGATTATACGAATATAATTCAATTGAGTTAGATAATAAATGTTTTGTTCCATTTTATTTTTACGGAAAGATATAGCGTTGAACATAATAATATAAATATTTTGTTATATTCATGAAAAACAAATAATTTAAAAAAATCTTTATTATAAAAAAAAAACATATTAATAAAATTATGTAAAAGCAAATTATATTAAAAGCATCATTACAATGTAGACAATATGAAGAGTTTTACTATCAATATAATGTGTATTCTATATCACTTGCAATATTAATGCAAGAGGTACTATGTAGCTACTGATATTTATAATATTGTTTTCAAAGAATTATTATACATTTGTTGCGTTTTCATACGCATTATTTTGTTCCATTTTCTTTGTTTGACATTATACGAATATAACTGTCAAATCCGAAGGCTGCATTCCAGCGTAAAAATAAAATTTTCAAATCAGTGGCAAACTGACTTAGTAGTAACATAGTACACTTTAATTCAGAAATCAACACTCAGATGCAAAAGAAAACGGGTCATTGGGTAATTTTTTGCAAAAAAAAACGGGTATTTTTTAAAATTAAACTATTAGTGTTTTACAATCAAAGAGACTATCAAGATGTAGAAAAAAACCACATAATATATGGTACTTATTAATTTATTTAATGAAAATTAATAAGCGAAAACGATAATGTACGTATACACAAAAAAAAATCCATTTTTGCAAAATAAACTTAACAGAGATTAATAATGAAAATTTCAGTTAAATAAGATTTCAATACTTTGTATTGTCTCCTCAAAGCATAACTATTGCCTGCTTACGGCGGCCCACTAATAAGCTCACAAATATCATTTTGTGAAATTTTTTGCTATTTTTACTGAAGTGCCACATGAAGCTTGTTTATTGTAGTTGGTGCAACTGCGCGTCAACGATCATCCATCAATGACAATCAATTTGGTGCAGGCATCCATTGATATTCCTGCCCATATAATCAGGGAGCCTCTACCATGGCTAAGCCGGGGCTTAAAGGTGCACTTTGCTAATTGTTCTCCCGTTTGTTTCTATACCCGTTCTTTTCCATCTAGCAAATGTAGGCAATACAATCTTCCATTGTGCCAATGTCCAATTCAAATGTTTGCAAGAAAATTGAAGTCTGGCTACTCGGTGACGTGGGAGTAATTTTAGTTCAGCTGCTAGTATACAAGATTTTAAACCAGTTTCTTGCAATCTTCGACAAACTGCCTGCACACTCACAGCTGTACTACGAACCTCACGGAGTTGGTTTCTGGTCTCCACTGAAGTCACATGACTGACATGAAAGAATCTGTACTTATACCGCTGGCTTCTTCCATCTGCCACAAGAGCAACAGCTTTTGCACAATCTTTAGCACTTAGAACCATAATCAACACACAAATCTTGTCTGAGAATGACAGTTAATCAAAAACAAACAATTCAACCCAGTATCCACCTTAACTCTTTGTGCATAATGTCGAATGAGCAATAAGTAGTGAAGAACGCACAACTTTAAATTTTATTTTTGCTTACCAATGTTTATTAAATAAACTGTTTAGTATCATAATATGCTGTTTTTTTCTACATCATAATGGTCTTTTTACTCTAAAAATGTATTTTTTTTTTAGGGTTTTTTGCTAAAAATTACTCAAAAACACGGCTTTTTGCATCTGAGTCTAGTAAGTTTGCATAAAAAGTGAACAAAATCATTTTTTTTTTGTTATTCAATTAACCTTGTTTGTTCTTGCAATATAAAGTTTACGTATACAAATTATTGCGGAAATTTTACTTCCCACAATAAACTTAACAAAATTCTTAATCAAATTGTACTCCGGATTGATTGTATTAACCAGGTTGTATATTGACGGTGTAATAACTCAGTTATAGAGCGTTAGCGTAACACGCTAACAGTCCGGGGTTCAATCCTAAAAATATTTCTAAACAATAACTTGCTTTTTATATACCATCAACCCCTTCAAACAAGTTGTAAGACTTCTGGGGCGATGTAAAATAGCTGTAACCGCAAAATAATAATATGTTTTACAAAAATACATTACAATTTAAACAATTTGTAACGTACAAAATGTAGACTTGCAATATTTAAAAATTTTAATATCTTCATATATGCTGCAAAATTAAAAAGTATTGCAAGGCGTGCTGTGTGGGCGCTTGCATTGTCATGATGAACAATGATTCGCCGGTTTATGTTGTTCTTTCTGATTTCAGCAATAATTTCCGTCAAACAAATTTAAATCTACCAGTCAGCATTAACTGTTTTTTTTATCCTTTAATGCAATCGTTGCAACATGACTCAATTTTCCAAAAAAAAACAAGCAATCATTCTTTTCGAAACGCTTTGTGAACGCACACTTTTGTGGTTCATTTTAAAACACCCCTACAGTCAATGGCTGTTTAGTTTCAAGCTCATATGAATATATCCAAAATTCGTCACCTGTTACGATGTTATATACCGAATTTGAACGACCCCCTTCAAATTGTTTGTTTTTTTTTTTCAAATCATGTGGGATCCAACGACTGTAAAGAAATTTCGATTTTTCACACAACTATTAACCGAATTATAGGTGAAAAACGTAAAATTTTAAGAATATGACAATTGCAAAACGCTGGCAATACAGGCAGTACTTGATTCCGTGAGCTTCAGCAGTGCCCCTCGTATATGCATAAAACTAAATTTTAAGTTTGAAGTTATAGTTGATGCTTCCAGTTATTTCTAAAGTTTGAGGTTATGTTAGAGATTGGTAATAGAAATTGAGATAAGTCAGTAACCTTAAAAAAAAGGAGGCTACAATATCTAGGCCTTACATCCAGAGAGGAAAAATATGAACTGCTTTAACTGATAAGGCATGGAAAAGTAATAGGAAAGCGGAACATCGGTAAGCGCAGATACTCATGGCTGCGCAATCTGAGAAAATGGTATGATAACACATCCTAAGAGCTATTTCGAGCTGCCGCTTCTAAGGTGAAGATAGCGATAATGATTGCAAACCTCCTGAAAGGAGATGCCATATAAAGAAAACAGAAGTAACCTTAAGAATTTTATAGAAGGTTGTTGGTTGCCGGTGAGTAGTTTAAACTCAGTTCATTGATAGCAAAACAGTAGTTTTAACTAGAATTTACGCTCCCCCCCAACAAAGTATTTTTGATTTAATTTTCGGATAATATAAACATTTATGGATAAGAGAGGCATTCAATTTATTGATTTGCGGGACAGTAATTTTATCTAAGAATTCCGCCCACCCACCCAAAAATTTGTCAATTTTTGGATGACAAATACTTAGGCGGCAGAAGGTTTGTAAGGTGTAACCGTCCGTAGATCAAAATTGTGTATTGGAATAATATTGTACGTATAAAAACATCAACAAATACGTGTATTGACATAACATTCAACCAGGTATCGGAATAACAAACACGTGTATCGGCATCCACTCTACTGACCCAATGAAAGAAAAGAAGTAGAAAGAAAAGAGAACCAAATATTGTGAACTTGTTAGTATTATTCTGGTACAACCTGCAAGTGATAACGTCTTAAAAAAAACTTGAGTATCCAAATAAATAAATATTATCAGTCAGTCAATGCAATTATACTCGCCCACCCACTCAAATCTTTACAATACAATTTCTTAATCACTAATACTTAGGTAGGAAGGCGGATCACTCATTTTATTAATTGCAGATCAGTAGTTTTAACTACAGTGACTGCCCACCCACCCAAATGTTTGTCATACAATTTCTAAATAAGAAACACTTGGGTAGAAGAGCGGACCACTCAGTTTATTGATAGCTGAACAATAGTTTTAACTACAGTTACTGCCTACCCTCCTTAGTGTTAGTCATACAATTTTTGGATAAGATGTATAATTTTTAATCTCAAATTGTAATAATTAAAAATTACTTATTATGTCACAAAAGCATAAAAATATAAATTGAATTTCATCGAGTAAAACCGCATTTGTTGAAACTATCACATTAAAAACTAGATTTACAGGACAGTAGTTTTAATTTTCTTCTATTCACTTAAATGTTTGTAATCTAATTTCTAAATGATAAACAATGATTACAAGACAGTAGTTTCAACTAAAGTTCCCGCGCA
Source organism: Tachinus rufipes (assembly GCA_963932245.1). Lineage (NCBI taxonomy): Eukaryota > Metazoa > Arthropoda > Insecta > Coleoptera > Staphylinidae > Tachinus > Tachinus rufipes. The sequence continues at coordinate 112,274,321 of OZ010741.1, read as the reverse complement.
ATTGCCTAAGAGTTTGTAATCAAATTTCTAAAAGACAATCACATAGACACCCAGATCATTGATTGCGAGTAGTTTAAATAGAATGTCCTTCTACTACTCGGGTAGGTAGGCTCCAAACGGGGCATTGATATCATTGATTGTGAGACAGTAGTTTAAACTGAAATGATTTGAGCTTCAGTTTTGTGTGTGTGGCAAGTTAAAAATTATTTACTTCATTAACCTTACCATCGCCCATTCAACGTTTTTTATTAGTTTTTTGTTGTTGTTTCATAATTAGTCTTAAAATGTTATTGTAGCATCCTATAGAGTTAACCTTTTACCAAATTTCTGCTGTGGCACAGTTTGCATATGAAATAACTGATTTCTTTCTTGTGTGCGTTGTTATTAGTTTTTTTCCATTTTTTAGATAGCTACTTGTGACTTTCACTTGATACAGCAAAACTATGTTCCTTATAATTTTTTTATAATGTTTAATAATTTATAACGTGTTATCTAACGGATTAAACTTGCTTTTTTATGTATTTTTAAGAGCATATCAATGGTTACCTTTAATACATTAGTACAATTTTTTACAAGTGTCTGTGTGTAAAATAGGATTTTGTCAAGACTTGACGTTTTAATTTTGTACTGCTTTTTTTAATTTTTTTGGTGGCTTTTTTAAGATAAAAAAAATCTTCAAAAAACACTGCGCAGATTGTACTGTCCAATAGTGTCAGGTTTTTACTGATTAAAAGCTCCACTTTTTTCTATTGTTCAAAGTGGTTCACTTGGCGCTTCTGACACTGCGGGTTTGCTGTTTTTATTGTGCACTTCTAATGTTTCACTTTTTTAGCAATTCTACCTCTTTAATAAAATTCGGAATCTTTTGCCAAAGGATTATGTAATCGCAAAAGCAGATTTAGATTTATTAAAAGTTCCTTTTGCTTTTTCTTTAGCAAGCTAATTTGCCATATCGTATTTTTTTATACCATAATCCTTTGGTATCCAAATCAACCAAACTTTTTGGCCAATCTTTCTAGACAGTTTACACAGACCATAAACAATTTTGATTATACTACTAGCAATTGCAATGCCGCTTAACTATTAACATGATGATTAGTGGTCTGTTGGAGTATAATTTGGTCTCAATGGTGTCCTTGGCACACCACTCAATAGCAGCCATCTTTGCTTAAAAATCTAAAACATGTTTGAGATAGCAAAATTTGGTTTCCCTAGATTTTATTTTTTTAGATTCCAGTTCCGGTACCATTCTGGTCTTTAACATCAGCTGAGTACCACATAATTCTTTGACTTTGCTTAAGTATCTTTTTTTTGACTATTAGTCTTGCTATAATATTTTCAATGTATATATATTTTTTTTAATGCAATGACTTTTAATAAAATCATACCTTACCATTAGACATTTTTTCTTATGCAACACATTTGTTATACTAGCTCTGTGAGACTAAAGTGGGTTTATTTGTTTGTTATTGGCTTGTCTCGCTTTAGCCATTACAATTAAGTGACAACAGTAGAACTTTCATACCTGCTGTAAGCGTCATTTTCTATGCCCCATTATCAACATTCTAGCTTTTGAACTTAATCTAGTTTGTGAGTAAAGCTCTTAAAAAAGGTTTTTTTGAGTTTTACCATCACCGTATATAGCTGTCACCTTTTTAGTAGTAATATTAGGTATATTCTTTAGTTTGCATGTAATCTGTGATTGTGGTATTGTTGGCTGCTCGAGAAAAAGCTTGTTTACTAATTTTACTTGTTTTTTGTGTGACAAACAAACTAATAAACGTATTTTATTTTTTTCAATTACAGTCTTGTAACCTGTTTTCTAAACAGTTTATTGGCATAGTTTGTTCTACCTTTTTTTAGATATAGTTCTTTTAAGAGCAGTCAGTACGTTTGCTTTATATTCCTGTATTAGTTTGTGTTTCTTGTTTAAAATTACTCCGGTTTTTCTGTTATTTTTATATTTGTGATAACAATAATATTCTGCAGCCCGTTTGGTTAATTTTTTGCCTAAACAATTTTTTTTATGTAAATGTAAAATTCCAAACTACTACGAGAGTTGCTATTTATGAATTAAGTATAGAAAGAATGATAAAGATGTATACACTTTTGCATGCGATTGAACCACCAACATGCGTTTTGGGCGATAAAAATTGTTGCCCACGCAGTTTATCTTTAATTACTGTAAACAAAAACAGTCATTACGTGCCAAGTCGGGGCTGTAAAGCGGATGACCCATCTATTCGATTTTTTGTGTGTCCAAATACTTGTTTGTTTTTATGTAATGTGTGTGAGCTCGCACTGTCGTGATGTAGAATAATTTGTTGTTTTGGGTTGTTCTCTCTTAATTTACCAAAAACAAATGGTTGTATACCACGCTGAATTAACTGTCTTTTGATTTTCAAGAACCACAGTTGCCACATGTCCGGCTTTCGTGAAGAAACACACCACCATTTGCTTCTTAACGCTTCAAGAACAAACAACTTTTGTTGGCTTTTTTTCACATTGAAACACCTAAACTGCCGATTGGCCTTTTCTTTCTGGCTTATATGCATAAATCCACGACTTGTCACCTGTGACGATGCTGTGTACGGCTTTGGATGCACCACAGTTGTATTTTGTAATCATTTTACGGCACCAATCGACACGAGCATTTTTTTGAGCATCTGTCAAGAAATGTGGAATCCAACGTGCACACCGCTTTCAAACACCCAAATGTTCATGCAAAATCTTATATATTATGCTGGTCATACTAATGCTTAAACATGTCTTGATTTTGCGATATGTCACATGACGATTTTCTTCAAATAATTTTTGCACAGCATTGATACTTGCCGGCACAACAACCAATTTTAGACAACCTTTTTTAACTTCGTCTATGAGCAAACTACGGACACGTGTGTCCGTTAATAGTTAAACAACTACATTTAAAGCAAAACTAACATCTAAGGTGATATTAAAAACATGGATTTAAAAATCATTTATCACACTACTCTTGTTCTAGACTAAACCGGTAAAAAGTATCTATCTTTTGACTAGTCAAAAAAATTGCACAACCTTATCTTGACGTAAACAGGCAGCAAGTGACTGTTTACAATTTTACTTTCTCTATCATTTTACAAAATCAACGTTATTGATAACCATAAATAAGAAATTGCAATAAAAAAATATTTGAAATATTATTAAGAAGACTTATGATCTTTGTAGTAAAACACAGTAAGTTAGTACAAAAAATACTTACATGAATAAAAATAAATATAAAGCTAACCAAAACTAAGTTTCTGTAAAAATAAGTAGATTTGCTTATTTTTTTAAATTTAGTGATACAAATTTGTCTTCTTTTGTACATGTTGGACTAATCAACTAAACTGGCAAATGTAATTTGCCAAACTTGACTTGGATTAAATATTTGATAAAAGAATCTCTTTCAAACAAATAATTTGCAGCAAAAAGTACAATTATGTAAATTTAGCATCTAATCAATTTTTAAGAATATTAACAAATAGAAAACCCTTTTATAAATTTTGTGTTCAGTTTAATAGTTTCTTCCAACAGAGTTTTACTTATTAGTAATATGCTTACAACAACTACCCCTGTAAATACACAAATATTACATAATAGTAAAATACTTTACTTTATCTATGATTATTTAAAAATAACATTATATATTTTAATGGATTGTAATAATGCAACGATTGTTTTGATGTAGCGTGTCTAAAACTTTCCACTATTGCATTACCTTCTTTATTGATACTTTTTTTGCAACTGTTTATTTCCATTAGGTATTCAATTTAATATTATTTTATAATGATTTTATAATGATCACAAAATTTAAAAAAATATCATTTTTAAATCAATAAAATGTATAAATTGAATTACATTATTATACAATAACATTAAAACAAAAGGCAATCCTTCACAAATAATATCAAATCCAGACCTATTATCTCTAATTGCCCAATAAATATTCCTCAAAATAAAAACAAACAATTAATAAATATACCCATCAATACAATTTATAACTGTTAAAACCTAAATTGAAAACGCAATAATTAATCCATTGAATGGAACGACATTATTTTATAATAATCAGTTATAATCGCCTATTAATTTAATTTTAAATGTCGTCACTGATGATAAATTACCCAGAAAAAAATGTGTGTGAAACTACCAGTTATTAATTGCGCGGTTTATGTATTTAGGGCTGGACAAACTATGTTTTGGGGTGGCGATCGATAAAGTTGACAAGGTTCAAAATGTGTAAATGGTAGAGGGGCTCCGGTATCAACTCTTTAAAGAGGGTCGGTAGGCTTTTCCTTTCCTCGCGATACGTTCGAATTTAATATTTGCGGCATTTTAGTATCATAACATGCTAAAGTAAACAACCTCTTTCCGCTTCACCCTCATATGTAAATAATACACGGATTATATAATAGTAGTCAAGAAAATATAGATTTTTTTTGTATACCAATTAGTTAAAAGCAAATTTACTCAGTTAATCAGTAATTTATGTTGTTATTGATTGATTTGATTAATGATTCTAATGTTTTTCTTTTAATAATTTATCTGATTTATACAACAATCATTTACATAGTACATAACTCTATATAGTTAATTAAGCAAATAGCGATAAGTAGAAAATGAAAATGTTATTGAACATAATGATGCTATTAACCTTCCAAAAGGTTTTGTAAATGAACATACAATAATAAACCCAATTGGTTGTAGAAATAAATTAAAAGCAGTACAATTCCTAAAACCTCTTAATTAATTAATTTTGTTATAATCAATATTTTGTATTATTATTAATATTTATTTTTTACAAAAAAGTTACAAATATAACAGATTATTACAGAGGCTTTAAATTATTTAATAAAAATACTATAAAATTAAATTATGTATAATAATTGATTTAAAAACATTAAGAAAAATATCACTGGTATAGGAAAGAAATTAATTATATAATTTTAAGAAAATGTGATAAACATGTTCAAAGAATAATATTTATTAAACTTTATAAATATAAAAGCATTATTCTGGGACACTGTATAATACATCCATACAACATACAATCGCTTAAGATGGACACACATAACCATATTTTATAAAACATTTACATTTTTAATTTTTAACTATATAATAAAATTTGCATTTGATACAAGTTGTATTTGATATGTACGATAACAAAGCTACTAGTATGTTCTAGAAATAGCAAACGCGCTAACCAAGTAAAATTTTATAAATATTAATATACTACGTCTGGAAACTTTTCCCTTATCATTGAAATATGCTCGTGTTTATTCACGTACAAATTAACTATATCTAATATATATTTAAACTTAACAGTCTACTAACATTCTCTTATCAGATGTCTAGTTAATATAGGCATGCCTGCCTATTGTATTATATTGTAGATATTAACTACAAGATAATTAAGCGAGTATGTCTGGGAGCCGAGAGCAGTTTAGTTGGTAGCCTAAAGCAATTTTTCATGAGCATTAATTTGCTCAATTAGAAGTTGGTGTAGGAATGAACATTTCTTTTGTAGTTGGATGAAATGAAATAAAATTTACTGTTATGATAAGTTGCTACTCTTACTTTTAGTGTAATAAAGTTTATTATTTATTTACGTTATAATGGAATAATTTATTGTTTGCCGTTATTTATTTCTAGTTGTGCTATTAGATTAAATTAATTTATTAATATATTAGAAACTACGTTTTTTTATTATGTTAGTAAAAATAAATTGTTAATTAATGTTATCCATGTTTTTACTGCATTTATTTGCAAAATAGTCTAACTTTAAACTTTTTTTTTCTTAAAAATACCTGTATTAAATGACGATAAGTTTTTTATTTTGACATGAAGTAAAACCATGTTAAACAAAAACTACATAAAATTAACCTTTTTTCAGAAAGAGTCAATATCGCGGGAACTAATTATCTTTATTACACAATTAATTTGCCCATTCTTAGTATTTTGCTTGCGTGGTCATAGCAAAATGAATAATTACAGTGATAGCAAGATGGCGTTGCCAATGGAAATGCAGCAAAAGCTCGTCAAATTTATCAAGAAAGGTTTCCAAATCGACAGGTACCAAATGAAAAAACATTCATTCGTATTCACGAACGTCTACATTAAACTGCAAATGTACATAAAAGAGCTGCAAGAAATGATAAATCTTGCCTGCTACTTCCGCAAATTGAAGAAGATGTTCTTCAAGAAAACGAAGACAATCCATCAACTAGCACTAGAAGAATAGCTTTAAACCTAAACCTTAGTTACGTTACAGTGTGGAGGATAATAAAAAGCCAAATATTTTATCCTTATCACATACAGCAAGTACAAGCCAGCGAATTTTCCGTAAAGATTAGCTATATGTCAATGGTTTCAAAAAAGAATTGCACAAAATCCTCGATTTGTAGAACAACTTTTATTTACGGACAAAACAAATTTTTCGCGCAATGCGATTATAAACTTCCATAATAATCATGTATGGGCCGACGAAAATCCACATGCCATAATGAAAGACCATCATCAGCAAACATATTCCGTTAATGTTAGGGCAGGTGTTGTAGGAGACCATTTAATAGGTCTATATTTTTTGCCGTTTAAGCTAAATGGTCAATCACATAGTAATTTTCTTGAAAAAGAGCTGCAAGGATTTTTAGAGGACGTTCCGGTTCAATTAAGAAACAAAATGTGGTTTATGCACGATGGTGCTCCTGCACATTTTATTTTAGTTGCGAGTCAATTCTTAAATGAACAGTATAGGAACCGTTAGATAGGATGAGGAGACCTACAGGCTTGGTCTCCTTGGTTTCTAGATCTAAATGTTTTGTTTTTTTTTTGTGGGGTCACTTAAAAAGTTTAGTTTACACTACATCAGTTAATACTGATGAAGAACTAAGAAATTGCATTATTGCATCCTGCAATACAATACGAAACACTCTAGGCATTTTCAAGCGGTTACGTCAATTACTAAGACGTAGGTTGGAAAAAAATGTTGTGATTTTTTTTGTTTTTTATGTTAATGCTTAGTTTTGTAAAATAAAAGTTTTGTGATCATGTTTGTACTTTTTCTTGCCGGTCCTGAAATATTGTCAAAAAATTAAAAAAAAAAAAAATGCGTTTGCAGAACCATGTTAATAGGAACTTTTTTCTTATAATTAGCCAAGAAATCTTACCCTTTATTTTCCGACACATGTTTTGAAACACCCTGTAATAAAATTGGCATTAAATGCAAACTAGCAAAAATGTAAAGTTTTTTGCATGTTTACACTTAATATTTGATAAATTAAGTTATTGATAAATTGGACTTACAATATTTATGTTTTGATAAAAATTTGGTTATTAGTTATTAGAGCCGATTAGTATTCAACAAGACATACAAAGCAAATCAAGTAATTGGAATTGATTTTATAATAACTAAAAAATACTTCTTTGCAATATTGTAGTAATATTCTAGTAAAATCAATTATTTTTACAAGTAATAAGTTTGACAAATGAAAATTTTAACTATAGATTAATTGGCGGACAAACGCCAGGTAACTTTGTAGACCAAGCCAAAAAAAAAACAAAAATTTTAATTTCAAAATGCTAAAAAACTCTTTGTTTGGCTTCTCGTTTACACGTGTACGTCTACACCCTGTATAAGTACAGGACTATATACAGACTATTTATTACGTTAGTTTTAAAATTTTATCTGAACTAATAAAAATTTTATTAATATCAACCAAAAAGTAGCTTAGTTGGATGAAGCGCCTATCTCGAATCTTGGCGCATAGTTTGTCACAAATTCAAGCCCTAGATCAGGCATAATATTTTAAAAAATTATATCATTTGTTAATTCTTGACAATAGTATATTATATGATATGTGTCCATATACCAAGCCTCGTCAGTATCTACAGCGTCTCCATTCTCTCAATTAATAGACCCTACAAAATTGGCCCTTGTAAATAAAAAAAATAAAAAATAATAATAATTGTAAAAACACTTTTTAATACAATAAAACCAAAAGAAAACTAAACTTCACAAAAAATTGTTCTTTGTCAAGAGTTATTATACAAATGATTGCAATAAAATGGCTTAATTTTTTGTCTAAAATCAACTAATTAAATTTAGACCATCAAAAAACAAATAGTTTTTTTTGTCAGTAATGACTAAAATTTTAGTGCCTATGCTTGCTTGTGTTACTACCGCACAAACTTAGAATATGTACCTAAAATAAACACAAATATATACTATCACACCCGTTAATTGAAAGAATAATATCAAAAGTTTTTAAACTATCCACGGTTAACTACTAAATTTATGTCAGCAACCAATATTATACAAGATAAGTAAACTAGTGAGTTAAAAGTTAAGCTGTTAAGAATTTGTATTTGCTAAAATATAAAACCAGTTGTTTATAATCATAAATGTAGTATATACACTTAAATACGTGCAATTAAATATTTGAAAGTTTGTCAAAATATTAAAAGGTCTTGGATGTGTTTATAATAAAGATATTGATATTGAGAATAAATAAGTGCTTTACAAGTGTTGTAAATCCAGTCACTGTATCCAAAAAATCGACAAATAAATGAAAATTAATCAATAAACCCATTTTTCGGCTACCCAACGTGATACCAAAACTGTAGCTATATATTTTCTGTTTGCTGTTTTACACTCTATAAGTTTATGATTTTTTTAATTTACTATTGATCATTGTCAAGATATTAAACAAAAAGTAAAAATTAAAAGACAAAAATTAATATTTGCTAGTTTCACCTATTTACCTACAATGTAATATATTTGTTTGATAACTTAACTAAATTATGACCGTTTTGGTTACATTTATTTTGTAAAAATGTAAGTAAATAGTAGCTCTTACTCTATAATAATATCGTAGATGTCAAGTAGGACAAACAAACTTGGTCGGATTTACTAAGTTTGCTCCGAATAGATTTTGGAACCTCATCGTAAAATGTAAAAGAAAAAAAATAAAGTGATTTTGCTAGCAACCGTTAACTGCAACTAACAAGTTCCAATTAATCAATTCTTACTTTTTCAAAAAATTTACATTGTAAACATACTCGAGAGACTGGTATGACAAAACATCTGGCATACAAACTCGCTCTGTTGCCATTATCTGTATTTACTGAAGAAAAAATGTAAAGTAGAACATTGTTATATAATGTTTTTTAAACTTTTAAAAGGCAATATACAACCTGCATGCCAACATATTTAGATAATAGACTGCGGTTTTCTTCTGCTCAAAGTTGCTTAGGGTCGTTTTAAAATATTTGACCTTATCTGCAAAAAATACGTTACGTTCGTGTAGCAATTTTGAAAAAAACGCTACAGTATAAACACTGATACGCATACAAAACTGCTTTTATTAGTGAAATTGTTCAACTAAAAAAGTTGATCTGGTAGTCCATAGGAGAACAATTTTTTATCGCATTATATGACGGTGACAAACTGAAACAATCTACAAATAGCTTACAATTTAAACATTACCCAAAACCAGTGAAAACAAAAAGTTTAACTTCTCAAAACTGTCACTAACAAAAAACATAGTCACTATGTACAATATTGATTTTACCAGAACCCATTAAAATAAGGCTGGCAACAAACAAATCGTAGACTAGAACTAATTACCAACACAGCTGAACCCGTACCAACTAAGCTTTTGAAACTTTTATATCTGTTATTTGTTTTACATTACTATTAACAAACATCCAAGTTGACGTCCTGTTATTGCTAATTCTACTATTTAAAAAAATTTAATTGAAAAATTTAGAAAATTTAAAAAAAAAATTTAGGAAAAATAAACCAGGACTATAAAAAAATAAATACTTAAAACAAACTGTTACATGAAATGCACATTGAACTCATATAAGATAAATTGTAGAACAACAACAAATTATAAAGTAGTAACTTTTGCCTATCATCTCAAAAAACGCTTTTTTTGCTTATTATTAATAACTACACTATTAAAAGGTATTGACACATATACCGAGTTTGGTCTTGAAAGTGGTTTTCTCAAATTACATTTTAATTGCTTAACAATGATGTTATCAATGCATAATTCTTAACAGTTAGGGATTATTTATACATAAACCAAAAAAAAAATTAAATATGTAAAAAACAAAATTATTGATGATGTACTTCTTAACTGTTTTAATTTATTTAACATACACTAAAAAGGTACGTCTTAAAAGTGTGTAGTACAAAAGTACAAATTTTGGCAGTCTGTTTAATATAAGAGTTTACACAAAACCAAAAAAAGCCTTGAAAGTGTGCATAATAAAATATATTGATATAAAAAAATTGAAGTACTTAACTGTCTTATTCACACATTAGATAAGAACGTGTCCAACAAAATACAATAACAATGCTGAATTAGCTAACATTCTGACAAAAACAAAGTCGTATCACAAAGAAGAATAAAAAAGCATTCCTAAATTGTTGCAATATTGCGACTATTTACTATATACCTAAACAGCAAAACAAATCTGATTCTTAAAACTATAGACCAGTTCCTTATTGTCCAAACTGTCTAAAAATTTTAAAAACTTAACTAATTTCCACATTGTCGAGTTCTTAGAACAGAACAGATTTTTTTATCAATTCAATATAGCTTTCAATCAAAACGTTTGACATATGTAAGTTACAATTTTTTTTTTATTTTATACAAATATTCTTTTGAAGTCTCTGTTTATAAAGGCTACCGATTCTAACCTAAAAATTTCAAGACGCTGTGCCATATTTGTCGATATGGTCTTTGAAAAGTATGAAGTATAAAGGGTGCTATTATCTGCAAAACTATAAATAGTACTTTTAGTTATTTAAAGAAGTTTATTAATGTAAATTAAAAATAAAGTTGACAAAAGAGCAGAACTTGAAGAACGACAGCATTTATGATTTTGAGGTCAGAGCTAAAACCCTTAATTCTAACTATAATTGAGATTTACAGTTTTTTTATTAAGATCTATACAATAGAGCTCTTGACAAGATTAGGATGCCATACCCTATATAATATCTAAAACTACTGCAAGTTTTTTTTTTCTTGTTTGTTTAAAGTAAAAATCCATTTGTGACTAACTGCAAATGAAAAATATAAAGGATAATATCAACTCAATTAAATTTATGTAGAACATTATAAAAAGTAAACAAACAACTAATAAAAATCAAGACACAAGATTAGATGCTAATCAGTTCAATTATTATTTTTCTTATAATGCCAAAAAGATTCTCAATGATCTAGATACATCAAATATCTCCTTTAAACATTTTCTTACGTAAAACATAGAAACAAAATTTTCATTTTCAGAAGTATCAATTAATCAAATAAGAGATAGCATAAACAACATTAAAAGTCTGCATAGCAAAGATTACTATAACATAAATAAAAGTAGTTAAAATATTGCCAATTTATAAAAAAAAGTGACAAAACAATGTGTTCAAACTACAGACCCATCTCACTTATACCAACTCTGGAAAAAATATATGAATCTCTGCTGTCGGTGAAAATTCAAAATTACTTTAAAAGCAACAATCTTTTTTACGACCAACAGTATGGATTTAGAAATGGTTTAAATACTAACATGGCAATAAATAAAATTATTACCCATATAGTCAAATCATTTGAAGATCAAAACTATCTTGGGCTAACATGCTGCAATCTTAGCAAGACGTTTGATTGTGTTTCTCATAGCATTCTAATCAAAAAACTTTACCACTATGGTTTTAATGAAAATTGAGCAGCACTGATGGATTCTTATCTGGAAAATAGAACACAAATGGTACAACAATAACTCCTCAAACACACTTCCGGTAACACATGGAATTCTTCAAGGCTCAATACTAGGACCACTATTGTTTATAATTTATGTCAACGACATTTACAAATGTACAACAAACTCTATAATTTTGTATGCCGATGATACGAGCATCATAAATATACATAATAAACAAGACAATCTTGGTAATGTAATGAATGAAACTGTCTAGTGTTGCTGATTCGTTTTTGTCAAACAGACTTACGCTAAACCAAGAGAAAACAGAACGTATGGTATTATATAAAATACGTACAAATCCACCTGTCATTCCTTTTCTAGGTTTAACATTAGACCAGAAATTATTATGGGAAGCTCATATCAATATTTTTGCAAATCAGCTTTCAAAAAACATATTTTTAATTAAAAAAAAAAACCAATAGTACCGTTTAAAATAATACTTCAAGTTTACCATGGACTTTTCTATTCAAAGCTGTCTGATGAAATTCTTTCATGGGGCCATTCCCCACATACAGCAATTTTTTTTTGGGTTTACAATAGAAAACAATTAGATATATGTTAGTCTTATTTTATAGGGCAGAGGTAAAGAATAGTTTTAAAAATCTAAAAATTTTGACACTGCCGTCACAATATATTTGCAAATGTTTGTTGTTAGTAAAAAATAATCTTACACTCTATGAAGAACGCACAATAAGCCACAATTACAACACGCGTGCAAAAAATAATATACAATTAAATTATGGTCGTATAAATAAATACAGATGGGCAGGTTATTATTATGAGCCAAAATTTTATAACAAATTGACAATTGAAACCCAAGAGTTAATTTTCAATAGCTTTAAATCTAAAATTAAACAAATATTAATAAACAACACCTTTTACTCTTTTGATAAGTTTTTACTGTGACGTACTTTTTTAATTATATAAATTTATAGTAATTATATGTAAATCTATTTATGTTTAGTTTGTGTATGACTTGTGTAAACAAATGTATTTTTTTGTATTTATCATGAATAAATTATTATTATTATTATAACATAAATCAGGTGTTCCGTTGTCGACCGTTTGGATCAAAATCCATATCGAGTATCTGAGATAAAGTTATTTTGTTCTGAAAATTTGATAATGTAAAAATTAATATACTTATTATAATTAACAATAATGCAATTGATCTATAATTTAAAAAATTAGACTTGTCTCTTTTTTTAGGTATAGATTAAACATTATCAATTTTCCAACAATTTGGGAATGTTTCATTTTTGTATGATATTTATTATATTAATAATAATAATAATAATAATAATATTTTATTAGTATCACTGCCAAATTACATATGGATATACTATACACGTCAATAAATAGAACATTACAAATATCGGAAAAATACAAATATATAGAATAAAAACAAACAAAAAATAACACTCCACAGTTTACAACAAATTTTTATTAAAAAACATATTAATATTATAATAACCTTTACGACATAGTAGAAATTTAAGTTGTTTTTTTAACATGTTATAGTTTAATGACTTTAAACATGCTGGCAGATGATTAAAAATAAAAATAAATTTTTACAGCTGCATAATTAATTGATTTTTCATATTTTGCTGTGCGATGTTTTTCAAGCACATAGAAACTACTATGTTTTGTATTGTGATTATGGATATCACTATTCTTAACATAAAATACTTCATTTTTTTTAATAATTAATATAGTTTTAAGTATATATATACACGGTTACGTTAATATATTTTGATTAATAAATGTTCCTCTACAAGCATTGCCATACTGAATATTAAAAATTAATCTTATAATTCTTTTTTTAATGATAAATATACGGTTATCGCTTGAAGCATTGCCCCAAAGAGACACATGGTACGATAAATGGCTATACACAAGACTATAATACATGGATAGCAAACCATTTTGATTAATTGTTTTTTTGAGTTTAGTAATGGCATAATATGCTCTATTTAGCAATTTTGCAATATAATCAATATGCACGTCCCATTTTAAAAAATTGTCCATATATAGACCAAGAAATTTAACTTTGTTTTGACATTTAATCGAGTCCACCACAAATTCTTCACATTGGTTTAAACTGTACCGAATACAGATAGTTTTATTTTCATTGAGAATTAAATTATTGCTGTAACACCAGTTTTTGACATTATTCAATGTTTTATTAATTTTTATTTTAATCTCATCTAAAGTTTTTGCATATAGAATTACAGAAATATCATTAACATAAAGAGTTAAAAAATCACATATAACACTATTAGCTATATCATTAATATAGAGAATGAAAAGCAATGGGCCCAAAACTAAACCCTGTGGAACACCAAACAAAATGTCGTGAGAAGAAGAGACCGTGTTATCAATCTTAACACACATTTTTCTGTAGCTCATATAACTTGATATTAGTTTTAGAACATTACCTCTGAAACCCATTCTTTCAAGTTTCTCTAAAAAAAATTTCACATTAAGACAATCAAATGCACGTGACAGGTCAAAGTATAAACCTACTGTTAACAATTGAGAATCAAGACCTTTAAAGATTTTTTCAGAATATTTGTGTACAGCTGTTTCTGTAGATCTGCCTGCTCGATAACCATGTCGAGCATCAATGAACAAATTGAATTTGTCAATAAAGTTTATCATTCGTTGAGAAATAAGTTTTTCAATAAGTTTAGACAGAGGACTTAGTATAGAAATTGGTCTATAATTATTAATATCCTTTTTATCTTCTTTTTTGTGAATAGGAATAACGAGAGCAATTTTTAGTATAGAAGGGTAATCACCTGATGCAAAACATTTGTTAATTAGATGTACTAATGGTTTTATAATTATTTTTGCAATTTTTTTAATAATTTTGATTGATAAATCAATGGTTCCCGCGTTGTTTGTGTTTTGCATACTGTTAATAAGGTCTAAAACTTCTTTTTCTGTGGTATCTGCAAAGTAGCAAGAATTGACACAAATTGATGGTTTTGAACAATTTGTGGAACGAATTTGTCCAAAAGCTTGACTTAAATGTATTTCAGTGACATTTGCAAAATGTGTTACAAATTTGTCAGCTAAGTCTTCTGAGCTAGATATTTCATTATTGTTAATGTTTAATAGGATAATATTATGTTGTTTTGTTTTTCCAATTTCGTTATTAATTATTTGCCATATTTTTGTTTGTTTATTATGTGCATTATTGATAATATTGCTGTAATATTTAGCTTTAGTTTCAGAAATAAGTTTATTATAATCTTTTTTTTTACTTTTATACAAATTGTTTAGGTTAATGTCTACATAATTTTTGGTAATCCAGAACAATTGCTTTAACTCTTCTCCTTCTTTTATAATTTGAGGAGTTAGCCATTTTTTATCTTTAGTTACATGTTTTTCAAATTTACATTGAAGAGGACAATTTAAATCTATAGCCTGAATTAAAAGCGAGATAAAATCATTAAATATGTCATTTATTGCATTTGAAGATGAATAAACAGTATCAAAATTAACTATTTCTAATGACAGGCACAATTGCATAACATTGTTATCCGAAATTTTACGAAATTTTAAATTGAAAGGTTTTGCAGTACTCAATATTGTAGTAGATAGAGTAGTTAGATCATGTATTAATGCAAGGTGATCACGAAATAATGGCTGAACTACTGTAGTTTCATAAGATGTTTTGTTTTGATTCACAGCAATATAATCTATTTTAGATTTACTAATTCTTCCATTTGCATTTATAACAATTCTTGTAGGTTCTATACTAGTACATACTAAATTAAAATTTTGTAGCATATCTTCCAACAAATATTTTTCAATAGTGTTATCTAAAAAATTTATGTTAAAATCACCACACAGGTAAATATTTTCAGTTATATTCCTACAATGTCGTAAAACTTCAAAAAGTTTGGAAAAAAATATATATATAAGTTTCCATTCGGTTTTGGAGAGTGATAAATACATATAATACAAAACATTTTAGTGGAAAGTGTGACCTTGATGCCCACACATTCAAAGTGGAATTGTTCACTTATGTCATTGCAAAATTTAATTACTTTTATTTTATTAATTAGTTTATTTTTTAAAAATATAGCTGAACCACCGTGTTCATAATTTGTTCTGCAAAATTATAATATAAAGCAAAAAGTTACCACAAATATCTTTTTTAAATTTTAAAAAAGATTGTTTGTCTGCAAAAGAAAAATGGTTAAAGAAATTATAAATCCTTTAAAAATTAAAATAATTACAAAAAACAAATTTCTATCAGCTAGCCCAAATCGTTCTACAAAAAGTATCTACCGACAATGATTAGATTATCAAGCACTCAATCGCAATGAAATAAAAGTTAAAATATCGAGTATCTGAGATAAAGTAATTTTGTTTTTAAAACTTGACAATGTGAAAATTAATATACTTATTATAATTAATAAAAGTTACAAGAAATAGCTGTTTTAAATTTAAAAAAAAGATTGTTTGTCTGCAAAAGAAAAAAATATTAAGAAAATTATAATCATTTAAAAATTAAAATAATTACAAAAAACAAATTTCCATCAGCTAGCCCAAATCGTTCTACAAAAAGTATCTACCAACAAAGTGTAGATTATCAAGCACTCAATCGCAATGAAATAAAAGTTATTCTTTTGATTTGATTGTCAATTTATTAAATAAGTTTAGCAAAGAAAAATATTTTACCGGATCATAAAAAAAGAGCTTGCCAATGTCTTATCAAACATCTGACCAATTGTTCTATTATATGTGTGTTCATATCCTATATGATACTAACCGTTTCATATCGACATCAAATCATCACATGACCTTCACAAACGTACTTATATACTTACTAGTCACAAGATGACCCAATATAACAAAACATGTTACAGTAATGCATAAATAAAAAATAGTTCAACATCACAGCATAGTATAATTGCAAATCCAAATTTTTATACAAATACTATATTAAATAATTTAGTTAAGTAAACATAAAATAACGATTAGAATTTTTTTTTTTTTTTAATCAAGTGATTGAATACCCTAGGGTTATTAAAAAAATAAAATTGATTTATACTTAATAATAACAGAATTCAAATATAAACAAATAAAACAATGCTGTTTATAGTCCGACTAAAATTTAAATTATTGTGTAAGAATTAGCGTACGTGTCTCTGAATACCTACTTAAAAATTGCATAAATTTAAACAATAGATCTACCATTGAATAATTATAATATTATCTTTTTTTAATATTTTTAAGTTGATAAAAATTCCAAAAAAACGCAATTGTTAAAAAATGTCTATATCAATGTATTTTTGCTAGTTAGAAATTTAAAAAAAGTATTCTAAACAAATCTATATTCTAAAAAAAAAATATTTTATTTATGAAGTTGTCCGAAAAATAATACTATATTAATGCCGGTAAGAAAACATATTTATAAAAATAAAAAAATAAAAAATTTAATAAAAATTCTGTACTTTGGAAAAAAATAAATAAAAAGATTTAAAAACTCAATAATATACATGTTCAAAGCTCAAAGAATCTTGGAACCAACACAGTTTATCGTAAAATACAAACTACACCGTTAAAAGGTTATACTTAGCAGATTCATTGCAGGTTTCTCATTGAGTTAGATAGACCCAAAGCAATACCCACCTGCACTTTGGAGGAAGTAACGCCCGTGGCCAGTAGGCTAAAACTCTGTAAAGCATCCTTCCGGAAGATGTAGTCAGTCTGCAGTATTTCAAATCACATGACAAAGTCAGATTTTTGTTCCAGTGGAAAGTCGGTAAACTTATACTGATAGAGATATTAACCGATTACGGAAAAACAAAAGATTACCGGTTATTATGCCTAATAAACGTGGTAGGCAAACTTTTAGAACAATTACTAAATAAGCAACTCCTGATAGAGATCAAAAAGAACGGAGTACTGGCAGACATGCAGTTTGGAAAGGTACTATCAACGGTGGACGCCTTGCAGACCATACAAAGGCTAGCGGCCTACAGAAAGCGAGATTACGTCGCGCTCGTAACTGAACGTACAAAATGCCTTTGTGGAGAGACATAACGGAAGAGCTCACAACAAAAAGTTACATGCAAAAAATCATGGAAAATTACCTTCAAGACAGAAAGATCCAGGTCGGCAAAACTCAAAAGATGCAAATGACTTGCGGTGAACCGCTCTGGAGTATTTTATACGACGGTGTTTTGAAGATGAAACTCCATCTTGTGGGATTCGCGTACAATCTGGCAATGGTGGTTTATGGGAAAGGAAGAAAAGCCAGATTAAACAATATTGAATACTCGGCATCCAAAATAAAGATCAGGATATCCAAAAAAAACCTACAACTTGCACACAATAATACTAAAGTGGCAATACTAGTCGGGAAAAACACCCTGAAGAAAAATAGTACAGTAGAGAAAAAACATAAACGGCATCTCAAAGCGCAGCTAAAAATAAGACTCTCAAAAAGTAAGAACAGGAGTGGATCAAGGAGGAGCTTACTGGAAAGTAAACAAAAACAGTTATCCCCAAGGTGGAACCATAACTATACAGAAAACACGGAAAAATTTCTAACCCAGTTTTTCATAAGACACGGGTTTTTTAAATCTTATTAGAAGAAAATAGCTATTGCTTAGTACATGCCTGCAAAAAGTAGACACACACCGTCTTCCATTACCCGAGATAGACTGACATAAGAGGCGTCATACTACAATTAAAGAACATAATGCAGAAAAAATAACAGGAAAAAAGAAAGCAAAAATGTAGCTTAAAAAAAATTAAACTGTAATGATCCGTGATAAACTGTAATTAGGTTTTTTTTGTAGTTTTTTCTTCAAACTGTGTGTATAATATTACGTGTTTTTTTTCAAAACAGGTAGTGTGATCTTTGATCAATGTAAATTTTTCTGTAAGTTTTTTTTCACTAATTCATGTTCTTTTTTTTTCTTTTAAATTATTTCGTAGGTCTTAACAAATAGGCCAAGTGACAGCAAAGCAATACCGCAAAGAAATCCCACTGTCACCCTGGGAGTGAAGCGTAGAAAAGTCGTTTTAATCGTTTATCAATCCAAACCAATCCGGCACAACGTCTTTGATTAAATGTTTTTTTACTTCTTGCCAAAAAAAAGGTCTGTCCTTGGCTTTGCAAAAAACACAAATTATCAAACTACATCGACAAATTGAAAACCAAATCTAGTTTTCTCGTTAATTTATTTTTTTATTTTTAATATTCTATAAAAACTATATATTATAAAAAAAAAACTAGTCTTACTTGTAGACTAGTTCTAAGTACGGCAATAGTAGCTGTTTATGTTAACATTTTAAAGCGAGTTCATGAAATAATAATGTCTGAACACTAAATTAAACAGTTTCTAACATTTTTATATTTTTTCATAATTTTTTTACATTATACATTGTTAGATTTATTGTTTAGAAAAAACGTTGAACTGTTTGTGTATGATTGAGATGATGTATTTTATGTAAATTGCCTTTCTACCCAGTGTGAGACACATATACTAGTGTTTCAGGGTATGCACCTTTCAGCAGTGCTTAGCATCTTACTGTTCAAAAAGACAACAAAATAAAATTAAATAACTATTAAACAGTTTCACCTTTATGCATAGTCATATTTAGTAGCTACTAAAGTGCTACTAGCTGGATATTACTGTTGACCGTATGCATAGTGATATTTAAAACACTACTAAGCTTAGTTGTTGACTAAAACGTTAGTAACTAAATTGCCTTGTTTTGTTTGTGATTAAATACATTGCAAATATAACCTACAACTATCAGTTGCAAATATTGAGATATTTATCATTATTTTATGACATATTGCTGTATTTATTGCAATAGATAGTATTATTTAAATAATAGCACCAAAATGTAGTGGTTGTTTCATGTATAATTAATAAAATAAATTATAATAATTCATTTTAATAATTAAATTAGTTTAGAGTTTTTCTGTAAGACGGCAGCACATCTAAAATTAAGTTATAATTTTAATATGACAGCAGCAAACATCTGATGCTGTGCTTTTTGACTCTTACTCTGACTGACTAAACATAATGGTTATTTGTTAATTTAGTAATACTTTAAAATTATCATAGCTTAAAAGTTATTAATTGTGTGTGGTCTTATTTTTTCAAGTTCTTTTAATTTAGATAACAATAAATTATATTTTAAAACAAAACAAAAATCTATTTATACATTTGCATTTTTTTCAATCAATTTTGGTAATTAGGTTTTTATTTACAAGTTCTACATTTATTATTGAATCTTTATTTTTGTGCAAAACTTTTTTTTATTTGTTTTTTCCGCGCAAAAATGGGACTCAAAACAAACTTCATGTCACATAATGCTGTGTTGCCAAAACATAATTTTTTAGTTAGTAGCTACTAACTAAATTATACTAAAAATCAACTATGCATATGATACATTTAGTATGGTGTAACTAGCTACTAGTAAGTAACGTTTTAGTAGCAAGCTAACCAAACAACTATGCATAAGGCTGTTTATGTTAAATAATGTGTCAAAGGTGCTAATGCAATACCCTCTTGTTAAAAAAAAGTTGTACTGTTTGTGTGTGAAGGAAATCTGTAAATCTTACAAATATTATATGTGCTGCATTCTCAGTTACTTTATCAAAACTTTGGCCTTAATCTGTAGTTTTTGATTGTTCATTATGTATCAAATTTTCTAATTTAACTCAGTTGGTAGCAGAAAATGCTAAAGAAATAATACTAGTTTTGACTAACTCCAGTTCTTCTACATATGTTTTATAACCTCTATCAAAAGATAGATGCATTCTCTGATACTAATTCTGTAGTTTCTGCTTTATATTTTACACTTTCTGAAATGGCTGCTTTGGCTGTAAGTATTCTTTTTAAAATAATGCAATGTTTTGGATAAATCTAAATCTCTTTTATGTGTTTTAAAACTTTATTTTTTAAATGTGCTGCATTCTCAGATAATAATTCTGAAATATAATCATATTATATATTAACCACCAAAGTTTTCACTTCTTCATTGCGTATGACAGTTTTTAATCTAATTTAACTGCTTTGGTAGTAGAGGTTTTTTTTTTCAGCAGATTTTTTGTTTTCTGCATGTATTTTATTATCAACATTATCAAGTCAAGACGTTTGTTTATTTTAGTTGAGCTTGCCAAATTAAAATTTTGATATGATTAATTAACTAAATAATCTTTTACAGCAAGTTTATATCCATTTAATTAAGAATGCTATTGGCTTAACAGAACTAGTTTGTATATTAACAATTGAATTACAATTTTGAAAACAGTCTTTTCCACTTTTTAAAAAAGGAGACTGTATCTACCATATCTAAGGTTTTTGAGAAAATTATTTGTGAACGAATGCTTATTTTTCTTGACAAATATTAAATACTACATCCATCGCAACATGGTTATAGAAAAAATTACTCAGTCGAAACAGCGGTAATTGCATTATCAAAGTACTTGTAGTATGAACAATAGACCAAAACGCACATGTTTATGGTTTCTTTTTTTATATGAGTGCAGCATTTGATATATTAAACATAGATTTATTAATAAAAAAATTAAATAATATAGGTTTTAGAGGATCGTTTTTAAAATTTATAGAGTCTTATTTGAGGGATCGCAAAATTAGATTCAAATTAAACAATCACATATCTGAAGAAAAAACTGTAAATTACGGTGTACCACAGGGAACAGTATTAGGTCCTCTTTTTTTACTTTTTGTCAATAATTTACCATCTCTTTTTGATGATTGCAAACTAATAATGTATGCGGACGATATGTCAATCGTGGTAAGCGCTAAGAATCTAGATGAATTAAATTATAAATCAACTAATATAATTAAAAGGTTATATACTTGGTGCAAAATATGCTGATTATTAATAAATCAAAAACCACGTGTATGTATTTTAATAATGGTTGTCCTACTCCTGTTAATCATAAGATTAATATTGATGATATAGAATACAGTTTATCAATTTCTTTTAGATTTTTAGGACTTTCCTTAGATTATGACCTTAGCTGGCATTCTCATATTGATAAAGTATGCAATCAGCTAAACAAATCTTTCTACGCTATTTTACAATTGAAAAATACTATGGATTTAAAAGCATTAATTGACATATATTATGCTTTGGTGTATTCTCATTTTCCATGAGAGTTTTTGTTCAACAAAAACGAATCATACGTTTAATTTTCAATTTAGAAATGAGAAGCTCATGTAAATCTTTTTTTGAGGATAACAAAATCATGAGTATCTCAAGTATATATGTATATAAAATTCTACTGTATGTAAGAAGAAATATTAGTTCATACCAACAATTAGGTGATAACCATAACTACAATACAAGACATTCTCAAAAATTGTTAAATATTAAACACAAAAGTTTTTTTTTTTTTTAAAAGTTTTATATATATAGGCATTAAGCTTTATAACCATTTGCATTTTTAAAAAAAATATTAAGAAAATTTTATCACAAAACGCCTTGTATAAATGATTTTTACAATATTTTCAACATTTAATAACATTTTAATAATTTTTTATGATTTTTATCTTTTATTATTGTTTGTTTTTATTTTTTATTTTATATATATATATATATATATATATATATATATATATATATATATATATATATATATATGTAATGCAATTTTAATGTGTATAACTTTATTTTTGTGTATTTTAATTCATATTATAGTTTTGACTTTTCACATACTGCATTATGTACTTGTAATATTGTGCTTGATCATGTGAATAAAATGAATATAAATATAAATATGAATATAAATAAAATATTCTAATTATTAAAAAATAAATATAAATGAGTTCTATAAAAATAGAAGAGAGCCTAGAATATATATAGATTAATCAGTATTTTGCTTATATACCTACTTGAGATGTCTTAAAGATCTAAGAACAATAACAGGTATTGTTAAAAAGTAAATTTAAGATAATTAAACTAAAAACGTATGTTTACACATATGTAGAGTTTGATTGTATTACTACCTCTCACAAATATTTATACATAAAATGTATAATAGTTAATGTGATTTTATGCAAATTGTCTCTTTGACCCAAAAACCCTAATGTATGTGTGTCGCACTGGGTGAAAAGACAATTTACATAAAATTTAACTAATTCGAATCCTATTGGAAATTTTTAGGACTTGTATTACAATCCAATTAGTTTTCTAAAAATTAAAAATTTATTTGATTCAATACATTTCATATTGTTAACTATTTATGTAAAACTTATAAAAATTATAAATATATCATAATAAAATTTTAATATTTGAAAAAGGGACTGCGCAAGGTGTTAACATATCCTTTAAACATCTATTTAAAGGCAGAGTGTATCTCATAATTTGTACGTTTTAACATTAGACCATGAATATTTTGCTTTAGTCCTAATAGTATAAAATGTAAAAGATCTACTTAAACAAAATGATATTGTAAACCTATGATTATGGCTTTTTTATAAAGAAAATATTTATAGACTACTGTCCACCACTTTGCATTTATTCCAATCAAGTTATAGGTTTGCTGTTAATAACTAAAAAAAAAAAAGATTTAAAGTTATAAAATATAACCAAAATAATTTTCAGTGTTAGTATAATTGCATTCAAATAATGTACGATAATGTTGACATTGAATTGCAAAGCTCCATAACAAGCGTTGTAGAACTTTCGAGGTAACGTCAATATTAAACTGACTAATGTGTGATCTGTTACATCAATAAGATTGTATTACTTCAACAAAGTGATATCAACTTCATAACTAATAATTTATGAACAACAGTACTTTAATAACTTATCAGTTGCGCAAATCGTTCTGAGTAAGATTTAATTTCTTATATATGTAAAACTTTTATAGAATGTATTGCTGTGTATTTAATTAAATATTTATAGAATGGTTAAAATTATGCGCACCTCAAATAAACTAATTATTGATTAGTATCTAAATTAGCAAACTCGTATTGTTTGTTTAAAATTACCTAAAGCAAATTATCAAATAATGTAAATAAAATAAAATTGCATATATTTCTAAATGTTTATTGGTTTTTATAAATCAATACTGAATTTGTATATTATCAATAACTTCTCTGTATATTTAACTTGTTTTTTAGTTATTACTTATTAGTGAATAATTGTTTTGTTTTGAATTATCCACCAAGTGTTTCTAAACTAGTTATATAACAAATGCATTCTTCACAATTTAATACATACAGAACAAACATGTTATAAATGAAAATACCTCTAGTTCTGTTTTAAATTACAAATTTGTTAATTAATTTAATAACGAAGATTGACGTGGGATTATACAAATTAAAATTAAATTTTGCACACTGACAATGACAGAGTTGATACTAATTGAATTATAATATGTATAATACTTGTTTTATTATTATTAAGTATATAAAACAAATAATAATTTATCAAACCAATAACATAAAACAAAATTATTTTTATTGTCAGCAATATTTACTTTTTTTACTACAAATTTTGATAAGCTTCTTTCAAAATAACGATGTATATATCTAAACGTAAGTCATTGAACCATGAAGATTCAAATGCTTTCAACATGACTGCATATTTTAGCTCATAAGATGCAATGTACTTTAAAATATTTACAAGATACATAGATGGATTACAGATAAACTGTCACTAATACAAAAATTAGAAAAAATATTAAAACTAAATTGTATTAGTTTAAGTTAATTTGAATGATACAATTATGACTATACATCTAATTTAAAGTTTTTTAATGAAAACATTAACTTGAAAACTGTTAAGAAATTGCTTTATAAAAGTTTGTTTGCAATGTGTACACTATATTATTAAGTAAACTTTGTAGTTAAATGTTTCATGTAGTGTGCTATTAATCGTCGTTAGTTGTTCTAAATATAGAAGTGATTAATTTAATAGAACAGTGAAAGCCCCAGCTGCATAGGGAAAGCTAATTTCCATCTGTTATAAACTTACGTGACATCAATTGACATGGGTTTTAAAATTGAGACGTTAAATCATACAGTTTTGATTGGTCACGTTCAGTTTTTGACATTTATTTATTTTATTATGTTTTCAAATTTAATTTAAGTTGGTATAATATTAATATATTGTTTTGATATGGTTCATAATAAACATATTATTAACAATAAATATTCAAATTAAATAAATATTAAGTTTATTCTCTTAAGTAATTTACTAGTGTTAATATTTTATAACTAAATTTATTTTAAAAATTTACTTTTAAGAATAATATCTAACTGTATCAAACTCAACATTTTAGAAGCTGCATTTAAATAAATGCTAAAACAAAATAAATTGCTACACTTTAAAGATTTCAATGCGCAAATCGGAAAACAAAACATAATTATTATAAAATAATCGTAAGCATGCATGCGACAGAATAATAAAAACCACAATGCAATATGGTTTTTTAACTGGCAACTAATTGTAAAAACATATTACATAATATATTGTGCGTACTTATAGAATTGTAATTTTAACATTCAACCAAAAAAAATTGTTTGGAAATCGTTATTATGTATTTAATACATAGGTTTCTATTGATAGGAAATATTCAATAATACAGTTTGATTTATTGTTGGATATAATTCGGATTGCTGACACTTTTTTTCGTTAAATGTAAAATAAATTTTGTTGTTTGCTGTTTTACTTAATATAATCAATAATTAAGTCGTGTTTCAACAGATTACCCAAAAAGACCACACCTTTTAACTTGAGGTAAACATATAGTTTTTTATTTTTTGTTTTTTTTAATTATCCAGGTAGTAGCAATTTAATTATAGTTCTTCTTTTTACGTTCCGTTTCTTGCACGGTTGTATGATTGAGAAGACTTTAACCTGGTGATACAGCTATAAATGTTGTCAAAACCCGCAAACAAAATTAAAAGTTTTTTTTGATCCCAAAAAAATCAAGACCAAACCCATCTTTCATCATCACAATCAAAACCCAAAACGCCATCCTTTCCTTTACAAAATATCAATAATAAATAAAGATAATTTATTCAATTTTAATTATTTATTATTTTTTTGCAATACTGCTACTTACTTGTATGCAGGGCACAGTAGATTAGTAAGGAACAGTTATAAACATTGGCATTAGAGTATACTTTGAAAATGTGCTAATTAAGTGATTGGTAATAATGCAAGCAGACAAGATGGACCAAATTGGCACAAATAAAAGATGGTCCATTTAGTGGTCCCTTTTTAATTTTTTTTTATTTTATTGTTTTTTTCAAAAGAGAAAACATTTCCATTATTTATGGAACACGATTTCATTTATGTGGCTACCTTCTTGACTGGCTTTGCAGTAGCGCATCCTGTTAACCCAGTTTTCCAAAACCTTGATGAAAGTTTTTGGCTCTATCTCATAAATAGTTTGCTTGATATTTGCCTTAAGGGCCTAAATCGTGAATGGATTGTTAGCATAGCATTGGTCTTTCATGACACCCCACAAAAAAAATCTAACGGCGTCAAATCGCAGCTCCGAGATGACCAATTGACATCGCCGAGACGGTTGATAACATAATTACCAAACTTGGCGCACAAAAGATCAATTGTGGCATGGGCTGTGTGGCATGACGCGCCATTCAGATGAAACCAAGGATCGTCCAAGTCCATGTTTTTAACTTCAAAAAAATGTTTATCAAAAATTCTTTTCAATAAACGCACATTTTGGGCTACACAACATTGACTTTGGAAATAAGTTTGCAACATTTCTCAACGTTGTTTAAGCGTAAATCAATTATTTTTTGTTCCGCGGAGATGTGATACTGACTTACTATCAAGATTTCTTACGGGAAAAACATGTCACTGTCAAAATAACAAAAGATTAAAAAGATACTACTTGATGGGCCACCCTTTAGAGGGCAGTGGAGCAAAAGTAACATAGAGCGCAATAGCAGTTCCTTGATTATTTTATGAATTAGTATTAAGTTCATTAATAAACAACGTAAACGCACGGTGTGGTGAATGGTAAGTTTAACGTGTGTTGTGTCTAACTATACTTCTACAGTTTTATTAAATTTTAGCCAATAAAATAAGCTAAAGTTAATTTAATCAACACAGATAAGTTTAAATAAAGATACTAGTACCATTAAAATTAAGATAAAAATAGACTCTGGCAAGGAGATAAAATTTTACTCTAGTTGCAAATATAGACAATATATAATCCCAACCAACAAAAAACTTGTTGATAAATAACTAAGTGCAGCGTCTAAATCAGTAGGGTTGCTAATAAAATTTAAAAAAATTAAAATCATGAGCCTGACAGTAATACAACAACAAAAATACGGCCAGACTATTGATCAAATTGACAAATCTATATGCATACTTTAGACACATCATAAAGTTAGATAAATTAATGCAAACCAAATTTACCAAAAAAAATACGACAAAGCTGTGCAGCTTTTGGCAAACTTAGCTTAAAAATACAGAAATCTCTTAGAGCTTCAAACACAAAGTACATAACATGTATATACTACTCACTACTACATACGGATTGAAAACCATAGTATAAATTAGTTAAAGCAAACTAAACTGACAAAAAATATAGCAAAAAGCGCAGGCAAGCTGCAAGTGAACTATAAACAATAAAATCAAAAACAATCTAGTATATTAGATGTTATTAAAAAAATGGCAGAACTAAATTAAAATTGGATAAGATATTTTGGCTTAAACATAAAATAAAACAACACGCACAAAATAACGCTCTACTACGTTACAAGTTACTAAAAAAAATCAAAAAATTTAAAGAAAGCCTACGTTCAGTAGACAATCATAAGCTTGAGAAAAAAAAAAGATAAAAACAAATCTAAAAATTAACTCTCTAAGGTAAAAACTTTTAAAAATTTAAATGTTATAAGCACTGTTAAAACTAATAAAGTATAATAAATATCAACAGTTACTAATAAAACCTAATTGAAATTGTAATTTTACAATTATTAAACATAAAAGTTCTAAAAAATGTTAGTCCAATAAAAACTGGTGGGTAGACAAAAAAATCATAGCAAGTAAATGTATAAAATGCTAAATACAACACCATGCACAAGTTGGTAATGTGCTTTTGATTATTAAAAAAATGCGGACCAAATCAAAAATAAATTTATATGTAAAACACGTTTTTATCCATATTTAAGAAAAAACTTTTTTTTTAAGAAAAAAAATCACTTAAAGTTTTGAAACATTTTCAAAATTTAAAAAAAAATTGTCTGTATAAACTTATTCTTTAGACAATTTTGAAGAAAAAAATACGTTATAACTTTTCCAAAAAATGCAATCCTGAGAAGTTACAAACGATCAAAAGATGTAAATTTAAAATTTAAGCCTTTTTTGCAATTTTTAGTAATTCTGTGGATACATTGTAAGATATCTCGGAACGTAGCACATGGCACTTCCTGAAACTTTCAAGGTATCTTTTGCACATATAAAAGCACGTTTTTATTCATATTAAAAAATACTATCAGTCATGCTTTAAAATAAACTGTCTCTTAAAGTTTTGCAAAATTTTCTAAATTCAAAGAACAAAAATTTAGCTATAAAAACTTATTTTTTGGATAATTAAAAAAAAAAACATTTTATAATCCTAAAAATGCAATCCTGAGAAGTTACATACGATCAAAAAATGTAAAAAAACTCAAAAACCTCAATTTTTTCAAATTTTGATTGCTTATTACTGAAAAATAGCTTACTGAAAAAATTTGAAAAAATTCACATAAGCAGGATTCATGTAGAGGAAGGCATTTTCAGTGGTTTGAAAAAAAACAAATTTTCATTCCGTACACTTGACTCAGGTTTGGCGCTAGGTAAGCAAGGTAAGCAAGGTAAGCGCCGCTTTGGAGCGTAATACGTCGTGACCCGCGATTTACATTCGCTTTATATTATTGTAAAAAAATTATAATTATTTTCTGTAAATAATCAATTTGCTTGTTAACAATTTACTTTGTTACACTAAATTTGGCCTATAGGTCCCAGTTTCTATGTGCAAAAATTCGGAAAATGTTTTCCAAGTGTAAGAAAGCCTTGGTGGCTCATTTTTTGAGGTTGATAAATTGGCGTTGAAACGGTGATAAAACGATGATAAAACGTTCATTTGAAGTGAGAGTGGGGCGTTTGTTGGTGTGCAAGTAGTTTTAATTTCTCTTATTAACCAGTCTAGTGGTCGTTGTTGTTATTTTGTCATCCAAGCTGTGTTGCAGACTTGATTCGTAGCTTCACAAATTAATCTTAATTTTGAATTGGATTTTCAGTTAGTATTTCTTCTAAGGAGCTGCTTCCGTGTTTGTGACTAGTGGTCTGAATGTCATTCAGTTTTTGCCATCTGCACTAAGTCATACGCCTGGATCCGTATGTGTGCGCTAGGGGGTAGTTGCGGCGTTTCCGTGAAATAACTTTGCAGGTACACTTCAATTTTACTGGGCTGCAAGGCAGATGTTGCTTAGTCTTGTTGGCATGCTGGCAGGTAAAAGGGCTACTCGGTAGTTTGCCTGCTGATGCAACCAATATGTGCATTGGTGATACTTTTCTGAACATAGATATTATATGGTTTTTGCTCTGGTTTGGTTAATGTTTTGGCTATTGGTCTGCCTCGACTTACCCTTTTTTTTGTGGTCATTGAAAAAAATAATTTAAAGGCTGTCTAATTCACCCTCTGAAGGAGAGTGCCTAGAAATTTACGACCGCCAGGCTTATTTATCTTCCGATAAAAAATTGTATTTTAAAAAATGGTTGGCTAGGACGCCTTATAGGTTGCAAGGTGAGATTTTGGAGTAAACCACTTTAGAAAATAATGACGTTATAATTTTTTTATAGAAACTTGTCTGGTTCAGCAAGTCTGACTAGATCCGAGTTAGGGTACCACAAAGTTTTCAAAAAACTTTTTAGTCAACGTTGTGATCTGTTGGCGCAGCTGGGAGATACTGAAATCATTACAATCTTCTTTGTTTTGAATTTTGAACATATCATTGAGCTCCAACAAACCACCGTAAAATAAGGTTTAGAAGATTCAGAGACAATTGAGGTGCGAGTTTGCAGCTGTTCTCTTTATTAAAGATCTCAAAAATGATTTTGGTCTGGTCTGATGATGGTAGTGACAAAGAATTAAAATTAGCAGGTTTTTTTTTACCAATCTTGCTTTGTCTAGGATAGATTGTACATGTAATTAGTACGTAAATCACTTATCAAAGTAATACCCAGATACTTGACAGCATCAGACTACGGAATAAAAACTTTGTTCAGAAGTTTAACACAAGAGTATTGCAGTTTAGATATAATGCTATCACCTTTATAAGACGCAGAGAAATTTTAGTAAATGCAGTGCTGTGATAATGTGGTCAATAACTCGGTATTTTTGGTGAACTACAGAGTAGTCCCATCAAAACCAATATTAGTGAGCGGGGAGAAAACTGTTAACTCCGTGTAGTCTAAGATTTTGTCCAAGAGCAAATCAAGTTTTCAATTTTAAGATCATTTGTCTGATTCAAAAAGGTCAACTGCTATGTGACGATGTGTCGTTGTCAGTGTCTTCTAAGAAGTCATTGGCTTCTCGGTGGTTATTGAGAAGTAACATTGAAGTTCTAGGCTATTAGCAAATGACTGCACAGACTGGTACAACTTAGGTCTAATACATGACAAAACTGAGTAACGGGCGTTTAGAATAAAGCAGGTTATCTCTTTATCCTTTTCTTTTGCTGATGCGAGTGAATTTACAATTTTAATATATTTTTTTTACTATTGTATTTATAGTAACATATATTTGTACTTTAACATTTTAAAAGATAGCGGCTCCATATTAACTTATACATGGCCGTATACATGGAGTTTATAAATGAATGGGATTATGTAATCACTTTAAATGTGCCGCTTTTGTTAAATTGTTCACTAAACTATTTGTTTTGACAGATCAACTTTGACAGCTGTCAAGCAAACATATGAAAAAATATGTAGTATAGTGGACGATTTTAAAAAGGCGGCATATTTAAAGTGATTACATAATCCCATTCATTTATAAACTCCCTGTATATTTTTAAAAAAATTCAAAGAGTAAACACTTTTTGCATTATTTTGCATAGTATGCAGAGAATAAATTTTGTAAATAAATATTTTTTGGTTTATTAATGCAAAAGTTGACATGACTAATTTTAAGCAAGTAAGATTAATTCAATTCAATACAAAATCAATTGATAAACTCAAAACTTTAGCTGCAATTCAAACAGTAATATGTTTTATAGTTATATTTAAATAATTTTTACGCTATGTATTGTCAAGGTTAGCATAGCAACTAACTTATTAGTTGAACATCAGATTATTTGATTTTTTTAAATTTTACAATCACAGATGTGTGCCGCATAAGTTATGTTGTATAATCGATTAAGGTAATTAGAAAGATAGAACCTACTATTGATTCTTTAGCTACTCTTAACTGTATATCCGCTTGTTTAGATTGATCTTTATTGGGTTTCTTACGCCAATACTGTGCAAATTATTTATAAAAGTTAAATGCATCGTAAAATCAAATAAAAGTAATAAAAGCTATTTTTATAAATTAAAAAAAAAATGTTGCGTTTCCGTAGAACCGTTTGTTCCAAAACTATGTTAGAAATATAAAATATTTTTAAGAAATTCAGATAACTGTCAAGATTTGTAGTCTTTTTTTTACATAAAAATATTACAGAACCACGTTTTAACTAAAACGACATATTAATTATGTTTGCTAATATTTTGAAATTATTCATTTGAAATGAAACATAATTTACAGCATCGATTACCAAAAAATCTTATTATCATGTTTGTTAATCTTCCGTTGACGTTAGGCTACTGTTTATTATGAGCCATATTTTTTTCTATTGTATTTATGTTTTGTTTGCATACTTTTTTAAATTGATGTTTATTTTTTATTTGTGTTTTATATCTAATAAAAGTTTTAAAAGATTGTATTCAATTAATTAAAAATAAGTCCATAACTTGTTTTTTTTTACTGTTTTACAAGAAAGCATAATTTATATTAAAATGTATCAACAAGTAATTAAACTGAGTTGCAAAATGATCAATTTGAGTTGCTTTTTATACAAAAAGATTTAGATCTTATAATTCATTCACAGCAAAGCAATAAAGCAGTTTAAAACTTAAAGCGTTTGGTTTAGACTACAATGTTGATAATAGTGTTGATAAAATGCAAAAAGTAGAAACAACTTATTTAGTTAGTCAAAACAAAGAATATTACTATGATATATAGGAAGAATATAGAATTTAAAATGTTGTTGAGTTATTGCAATACTTATCAAAACCAGATCTATAAAAAAATAAATTTGAATTTATTAAATAACAAACGTTTGTTGCATCATAAGTAAGTTATATTTACTTAAAATATTAAAAATAACAAATTCTAGTGTAAAATCCAATTTATACATAGTTTAAATAATGCTTGGGCTTACTTTCGAATGCGAAAATTGCTTTTAATATTTACCATGCGTTGCAGTCAATCATAAGCTTTAAATGTAATCATGACTCAATATCTTAAAAAGTAAAAATTTAAAATAATTATTTAATTTCTACTACTATATTTCTTTAAATTTAGATATTAAAATATGTTGGCCATAGCTGAATTAGATTATAATCGCATGTAAGTTGCTTTATTATCGTATAAATCTGGTATTAAATCATTAAACACATGTAAAAATATAGCTTGAAAGTATATACCTTATGGTCAAATAAAAGATTTAAATTTGTTATGTAAATTAAACTTTTTTAGTGTTCATTAACGTTATAAAAGTTTTTACAATGAAACATTAGAAACACATTACAGTGCATTTTCTTAAAAAAAAATGTTAATTTGTATTGTAAAAACAATTATATATGTTATGTAAATTTAAAAATATTGCTTTTTAAAAGTTTTAATAAAAATGTTATTTTATTATATTTTATCTATACTCTATATAAATATATACTTATACTCTACTAAAAAAATCAACCGGACTAATAAATAAAATTTGTATCAAGCATTACATAAGGTCAATGTTTAAGTTTTGTCTATACTGTTATAGTATTATTTATTTAAATTTAAAGTTAATTTTATGCAGTTATAACAAATTAAATAATTGAATATAACACATTCACAATTAAAAAAATAATAAAATTTAACTATATTATTGATTGTTTTTAATCAAGGAAATCTTATTAATAGATAAAAAAAATGTTTTGTGTTGTAAAGTATTTTTTAACTAATTACGACAAAACGTTATTAAGAAAAGTTTTTTGCAATAAAAAATTATCGAACAGCGTACAATTTTACTTAATTTGTCTTAACTTTTTCTAAATTATAAGAATATGATTTTCACCGCATTAAAAACAGATCAATATTGTTATCAATCGTTTATAGCTTCTTGATTAGTAAACTATGATCAGCACAATCAAATAAATTGCTAAGATCTAAGAAAATAGTTGATTTTTAATTTTAATTTCAAATAAATAAATAATTATTTATTTATAAAATCATACTTTTTTGTATCACCGTCCGATGATGGCCTTGTAAAGGTTGAGACTAGTTACGGTTTTTTAATTATATTTGTACATAGTAAATGTGTTTTATTCATTTAAATAATTAATTTGTTATACTAAGTCAACAACTGCATTGAGTTGTTACTTTTTTCAGTATTGCTGAATTATTAGAACAATCTTGACCTATTCAATAATAAAAAAGTATAACTCATGTTTTAAAATATAAAAAAAGAAAAATACAGTTTATAGAAAATATATAATAATAAAAATAAATTTAAAAACAGTGCTTGAGTTCGTTTTTTGTCACATAATAACTATGTCTGACTGCAATACCTAGATCAGACATTCCAAAATTTATAATTATTTTATCATACGGCATAAGAACGGTGATTTTAAATAATGCATACAAATTTAGATTTGTTAAGTTCAACTTAGTGTAAGTGTATTTTGCACCCATAATATTCTTTTTTTTTTTTAATAAAATAAAAAATTATTTTCAGTGGAATACACTTTCTGACGGCAAATATGATAATGAAAAAACCTAGACACGATTCCATGAACGTTCCGTATGTTATATTAGATATAAGTCTCCTTTCTACTTGCCAATGTTCATATTATTTTTTGTTTAATTTAGTTTGCACGTTTATACTTTTATTTTTTATATCACTATTTTGTATTGGTAAATTTATAGCTATATCGTTTTCTGTATTTCTTTTACGTTTGTTTTATTTTTTACGCTTGTTTTTGAAGCTCGAATATTTTTGGTCATTGACTTTTTAAATTGTATTGTTATTATCATTGTAATTTAATTTATTATTTTGTCATTCAAATACTTTTTGATTTCTCTTTTTAAGAAATTCAATTTTACCTTTAAGGTGAGACATAGTGTGATAGCTTCTTAACTTCTTTAGCTATTATTTCTTGAATTATCACATTTTAAAAAAGTTATATGTAGGTCTTAATTCAGATATACTTATGGTTATTTAGTTTTACTTCTGTATTTGGTTGAGTTTAATAACTAAATTTCACAGTGCTTGTAGCAGAGTAATTTACAAATACGTCCGCCTCCTATGAGAGACATCGCGATGATGCAAAGTACATATGTAGAACAATTTTCATAAGATTTGATTTAAAATTCTACTCTCAATAAATTCAATAATACGTGTAATTTTAACAACAAATTACTGGAGTTAGATATAAAAAAAACTATGGTTATGTTTTCTGCAATTCACAAATATTGTTTTGAAATATTAAAATATAATGGTGAATGCGCCGGGCGTGTTAACTAAAAATGACAAAAAGATATATCGGTCATAAATTAGAATCAGAAGCACAATGTTATTAATAAAATCTATTAACATAAATTAAATTTTTGTTAAATTAGATTGTAAGCAACTTTAAATATATTTATTCAAATTAACTAAACTTCACTGACGACTCGACTGCATGCTATTCTAATTTAATAATCTATTTTCTCATTCCATGTTTTAATCAAGTTTCACTTTCTATTTTAATAATATGTTAAATTTATAAATTATTCCAATTTAATAATATTATTTTAAAATAAAGATATTACATAATGATACTAACCAAACTGCGTTCTATCGTAAAAGTAAATTAAAACCTAGTTCAGATTTCAATATAGATTTTCACAATGAAACTGGGAATTAAAATTAATCATAGTTAAGATAACTATTTGTTCTATTTTAAATCAAGATAATATTATCATAACAGTTCCAGAATGCAGAATTAGTTATTGACATTCAACATTAATATTTTATTAAATTAATAAATGTATGTTGTAAACATTACTGTTGAGATTGTAGTACTTGCTAAGTGGAACATTTCACTTCTAATGTCAATACAGTTGGATATTATCAATTCACAATCAATTAACATTGAGCAAACAGTTAG
The DNA here is from genome assembly GCA_963932245.1 of Tachinus rufipes. NCBI lineage: Eukaryota > Metazoa > Arthropoda > Insecta > Coleoptera > Staphylinidae > Tachinus > Tachinus rufipes. The sequence continues at coordinate 112,239,086 of OZ010741.1, read as the reverse complement.
TTGTTATCACAGTACTGTAACATATTGGCATTATATCCATGTATACATACTAAGCTTACTCAATGAATAGTATTGTTACAATATTATGCATTTTATATTAAAATAATATATGTAGCAAATATAATCTATTTGTGCATTTCCAATAGAAATTCAATCAAATTAAATAATTTTAATTTCTGATACAGGACACAGTCCAACTACTCAAAACCAAATCAATACAGTTGACAAGGCTTTAAAATATGGGGTCGTAATTTATGGATTGCCCCAAAAAATACGAAGGGTGATTTCACTAGAAAATCTCAAAACTGACGAATTATTCAGTGTTAGTAAAATGTCACATGTATTACAAAAATTTCATTGCGGATCATTCTCTGAGCATGTGTAAAACTCGTGGATATAAAAAATAAGCATTCAAAAGTTTTATTGAAAAAGAAAAAAAAAATTACTTTAATAATAAGTATATAAATTGGATCGAATAATGATAAGAATTTGAAGAATCAGATTATGCTGATGATTTCAATTAAATTAATTTGTTGGTAGTCGTAAACGATGCACATTTATACCAATGTTTTAACAAAACAATGCATAATTAATAATAATAAAACAAAGTAATTGTTGTTAATTGTCATAGATAAGGTAAATAATAGTTGTAAAATTGTTTGTCCTAATTTGAGTAATTAGATTGTGTATATATGTAGGTGAAGATAATGGAAAAGGGCAATTAATTACCTTGCGCTGGAGCATAGATGTTGAGATAAAGGCAGTTCTCACTCTGGTTCTTAAGATACGGTAGTAATCTTTTGAGGTACTCAAGCCTTCCCCTAGGCATCCTCTTTAAAGCGGCAGTTTCGTTAAATATGTCTGGCAATCTTTGCGGACAAACAGGGCTGAATTTGTCGGCAATTTTCACACCTGACCATAATGCTCCCGTAACTGGGGGCATGAACCTTAAACTACCAACAGGAGGACTCGCATACGGTATACCGCGAAACACTTCAACAGGCTCCAAATGTTTTGAATCCAGGGTCACAATGATTCCACTCACATCTCCGTATTTTGTCCGCACAGTTCGCGAGGTCAGCGGTGCACGTTCAGGGATTGGCTCACCCCTGACATACATCATAAACATAAACACAAATATGTATTCAAATGAATAGAGTCGAGAAATCATTGTTGCTTGCAAAAACACTATGTCGTTTACAGGTAAATTAATCTACATTTTAAACTGGCGCAATTTTGATTTGAACCGGCCGATTCACTAATCATCACAAATCCAAATTGTTACCACAAAAAATTAAATTTATAATATACACCAATTAATTACAAGAAACTATGCATTATAATCATCTCTATTCTTATTTCAGTTTATTTATTAATTTTTATATATTTTTTAAATAATATTAATTGTAATTTATAAACACTTTAACACAATTATTTAAACGTGTAAATTAGCTCATTATAAAATAAGCTCATTAATTTTTAATTAATAAGTATCCGTTTAATTTAAATCGAAACCCGTTTGTACCGTAATTATACAGGACTCCCGGTAACGTCACGCGCCGATTCCTGCAGCCTGACTGGCGTCCGAGGCGTCACGACGCCTTCTGCGCACTAGCGCCCTCTCTGCGCACCGGCGGCCACTCAACGTACTAAACTTCGATTTGTTAATTTGCAAAGAACAGCAACGCGACTTTTTGATGTGTATCGTCGATTATAAAATTATTTCAAAACTTTTTTTTAGGAATAACTTCAAGATTAAATATGAGGAATCAACTTTGTCTTAAAATTAATCAACTTTATTGTAATTTAAATGCAGTTATGCTCGGAAAAGTTTTTCTTCCTCGACTACGCCCCCCGTCTGATGTCTGTGCCCATTAATAACCAAACGTGAAAAATCGCAGTTCGATATTATTAGAGAGACATTACTTTGAAAAATTGCAGTACAGTTTCATTTTTAAAGTGCCGGAATGAAATAATGTTGCAAAAAATGCTGAAGGGATAAGTAACAGAAGAATGAGAAACTCTATAGCGGCTATTAAAATTTTTAGATAAAAATGTTTCATTAAGAATAGAATACATTTTTATTAAAAATTTTATAATTCATATCTATAAACTATTTAATTAAACCCAAACTTATTATTTATGTTATTTACTTTGTTAATGTACATCACAAATTCCTTGTTTAAGAATGAAATATAATTTTATATCATAAATACATAATCAACTATGCGGTTAATGTTGTTCTAATAGAATAATTCATATGAGGAAATATTATTGTTTGCTTGGTAAATATACAAATAAATATTAAGTTGAACAAAGTCAATGACTTATATGCTATTGCTTTGTACATTTGTTGCATCTATGTTAAAAGGGAAATATGTTGTGTACTTGCGAGTGGATTTCCTTGTTTCCGTACATTTAATATTTACATGCTGACACCTATACATGTTTACAAATATTAATATGTTTTATCGCGTACGCATATTCATACACTTCAACATTATAAAAATTTTAATTTTTTTTTTAACCTAATTTAATTTTAATTATTTAAAATTATTCCATATATCCATGACCAAACAGTTATAATTTTTTTTGTTATATATATTATTTGTCATGACCTACAAAAACTAATTATAATTAGGCTTACTATTTGTCGTATATGTATTAATGCGTGACATGTCGTGTATTGTGGTACATTGTCCTGCAACACTATGACATGTTTTACAAAACTTTTTCATTTTATAATTTAAACCTAAATACTGCTAAAAAATATAAGTAACAGTTATGTTTATATGTAAATGCAAAATATGTACAAATAATTTTGCTTGTATTTATTAAATTTAAGTTGCTGGTTTCACAAAAAGTTATATACATTTTTTTTAATTCATATAGAAATTTAATAATAAGTTCATTTTTTTTTTCATTTTTAGCAAACACTTAAAAATGTCTTGATAAGTTAAAAACTTGAAATGTTTTGGTAAATTCATTTTGATTTTATTGTTAAAAAAGTAATTAAAACAATGATAAAAATATTCGAGTTTGTAATCAACTTTAATAACGTTATTTAACTTTCTTCTTGCTCACTTTTCGTCTACCATACAATAACTTTAGATTAATAATAAATAAAAATAATACAGTTACTAAAATAAAAATTGACCGCTATGTGTGACTAATTATTTTGAGAGTACTGCTGTAAGCTTACAAAAATTAAGAAACCAATATTAGACAACGTTTATTGTATTGTTTGCTTATGTTTACGTTTATATCCTAGCAACCCTTATAATTAAATCTTTGCTATTCATGATAGCACCTACATCCTTCATTCATGTGTTTGCTGGTCTTTTTTTTTCCCTACTGGTTTTACTTTCCAAATCTTTTGCTTTATAGATGACATTCTTAATTTTGTCCTTATATTTTAATTCATTTAAGCACCCTTCGTTTTCTAAAATGTTTTATTTTAGCTGGCTAAACTCTGCTGTTGTTTGATTAAATCTGTTTTTGTCTAAAATTGCTTCAAGGTATTTGTATTGCAACACTTGTGTTCTAATTAACAATCTTTCGTTGATATTAAAACTATCTTCTTGTCTTTGGCAATCCTTAGCAGTTTTGATTACTCATAATACTCATGTTTATTTTGAAAGCAAAAAAACTAAGTTTTATTTCTAGTATGCTTATGGTATCCATCCTACAAAATACTCATACATAATATTGAACTTATTCAAACTAAATTGTTTAGGCTAATGTCTTATAAATTAAGAATTTTGTCGGAATACTTTGACCAAAATTTGATTACCTTGCAGTTTAATTTTCCTTCATTGCAACTTTGGCAAAGAAAAACAGATCTTTCGTTTGTGCGTGGGCTTGTAATGTCGGAGATTGATTGTAAAAATCTACTAAAAACGTTACAATATTATGTTTTCTCAAATGATAGGCGTACTAAACAAGTGCTAATGTTTAGGGAGCCTACGCATTCTACTAATTATGGGTTTAACCATCAACTTAGTAGAATGTGTAGATATGCTAATAACGCGGCGTCAGAAATTGATTTTAATTTTTTTTGTTCTAAAAATAACTGTAAAACTCAAATGTACCAATTGTAGATAAGATTTGTTATTCTATGTTATAACCTTACCAAACAAGCCAAACGCCAGAGAATGCAGTGACTACAGAACCATTAGCTTAATGAGCCATACACTGAAAGCATTCCTAAAAATTATTCATAACAGAATATACAACAAACTAGAGGAAGATATAAGTAATACCCAGTTTGGCTTCAGGAAAAGCTTTGGTACAAAGGAGGCATTGTTCAGTTTCAACGTACTGGCACAAAGATGTCTAGACATGAACTAGGATATGCACGTATGTTTCATAGATTTTAAAAAGGGTTTTGACAAAGTCCGCTATGAAACCCTGATAAACTTACTTAAACAAAGAAACATTGACTCAAGAGACATACAGATTATAGAATTGCTATATTGGCACCAAACAGCTGTTGTTCAAGTAGACAAGGATGTTACAGAAAAAATACAAATACGAAAGAGAGTGAGGCAAGGGTGTACACTGTCCCCTATGCTATTCAACCTGTACTCTGAGGCAATATTTAAAAAGGCACTAAATGAAGAACAGGCAGGAGTAAGAGTAAATGGCCAGCCAATTAATAACATTCGATACGCGGACGATACTGTAGTTATAGCAGAAAATTTAAAAGAATCTACAGAGAGTAGTCCAGAACATTATGGATGTCAGTCTACGGTATGGTCTTAGAATGAAAAAGACAAAATACATGATAATACAAAATCACCAACACCAATACAAGAGTTATACATCGACAACATATTAATTGAAAAAACATATAAATATAAATATCTCAGAACTTGGATAACGAATAACATCGATCAGACAGTCGAAATCAAAACCCGGATAGAAGTGGCTAGAAATGCATTCCTTCGAATGCGGGCTTATCTATGTGATTGACAAATAAAAATAGAGCTAAGAACCAGAATGGTATAATGTTACGTTTTCTCTATTTTACTCTACGGAATGGAAGCATGGACGTTGAAACAAGCAGATATGAAGAAAGTGACAGCTTTTGAAATGTGGAGCTATAGACTTATGCTGAAGATATTCTGGACAGATAAAGTGCCAAACAGCAAGGTATTAGAACGTATAAATAAACCACTGAAGATCACAATCACAATTCAAGAAAGATAGCTAAAATCTCTGGGTCACATAATAAGAGGAGAAAAATACGAACTGCTCCAACTAATCATGCAAGGAAAGATAGCTGTTAGAAGAAATATTGGCAGACGCAGAATCTTATAGCTGCAAAATCTGAGGGAATGGTGCAATATAAAATAAGGATGATAATTGCAAACCTCCTGAAAGGAGTTGCCACTTGAAGAAGAAGAATCTATGTTATGTTTTTGCTTATTGTAGATTTTAAATTTTTTTTATTGTGTAATTATGTTTAATATTAGTATTATTTTTGTATATGTACTTGTTTGTCATCATTTTTTTATATAGTTGCGTAATGTAGATGTATATGGTTTCTTATGCCGTTAATAGAGAATTATTATTATTATTATTTTTTCTACATCTGCAATGTATGCTGCAAACAAACTAGGGCTAAGTGGGATCCTAGTTTCACACCTCGTCAGTCAAAATTTGTTATTTATTTCGCCATTCATACAGACCCTGCTAACTGTTTCTACGTATACTTCTTCCATTCTTTTTACTAAATGCTCATTTATTCCTCGTTTTCTCAAATACATCCAAAATTTTTTTCTGCTATTGTCAAATAGTTCTTTTTTCTTTTCTAAACCCGGGTCTGTTCGTCTGGCAATATTCCATTCATCTCTAGTTCTTCACTCAGTTTTTCTTCTCTTGTATGCTGTACTTAATAACGTTATACCTCTATAATTTTCTGCAAGCTCTTTATTTTTTTTTTTGTGTATTGGACATACAAAATTTACTCTCTCTACTGACTAGAAAACCCTTTTCCCTTTCATACTTTATTTATTATCTCACTCAGTCTCTCAATCAAATTTTTTGTACCATACATCCATGCTTAATTTTGTATTCCCTCCACACTTGATGCTATTTGCTTTTTTAGTCTGTTTATTTGCTTCTATATCATTTCTTTCATTATTTTATCTTGTTTCAGTTGTTGTGTTCTTATTAGTTGTTAATTGGTTTATCCGTTTTTTTTTGTTTGATCCTTCATACAATTTTAAAAAGTGCATCCTCCTGTTTATCATTGAAGTTTGTTTGTTTTTTCTATTTTTTTTCTTTTACTTTTTTTGTTTATGTATTTCCATGCTTCTTCCTAAAAACGTATTTCTTTTATCTCTAATTCCTTTTTGTTAATAGTTTCTTCTTTCCAATTTTTCTTATTAACAAAGTTTAGTTTAGTTCTTTGTTGTTTGTTTTTCTTATTCTTGTCTTTATGTTTTTAATCCTTCCCATTCCTTCTTTTTTGAAAGTGTTTTATTTCAGCTGGATGTACTTTGCTGTTGTTTGATTGAATCCGTTTTTGTTTACAATTGTTTCAAGGTATTAGTACTAATGTTTATTTTTAAAGTAAAAAAAATCAGCTTTATTTTTTTCTAGTATGCTTAAACTGTAGTATATGGTCGCAGTCGCATTCCAAAATAAAATGGTTTTAGAACATTGGTTACCCGCGAGTCTACAACACTTGCTTATTGCTTCAAGAAGTTGCTAAAAGCAGCAACAACACTACGGCAAACTGAACCAACTCGCATACCTAACTAAGTAAAAAAGACCAGATATGGCTAATGCCATAAACCCTGTAGCGTCTGTTCCAGATTTATCGGCTACAAACCTGTTCCTAGAATGGGCTTCTGAATAAAAACCTTAAGAACAAAACTCATCAACTCGCTTGGTAAGCGCGGCGTTTTAAATAGCCAAATCATTCAACATAATAAATATGTCAAATTCAAATAATATACCCCAAGTAAATAGATTACGTTTAAAATCTCACACTAACTTGCCAATCTGCTTCAGAAATTTTGGGGGAGGCAAAAATCTAACCAGAACATCTATAGACAGAACCAAAAACACCATTACCTATTTATATTGCGTTTTACTTTTGTTGCCACTTTTTTTCGTCTATTTTTTTCATCTTCATGGTAGACACAATTATTTCTTCTATCATCTGCCACTTTTCCGGGCTGCTCAGTATGGTTTCAATGATATTTATACTCTGTAAATTTATTGGTAGCTTCGATTTGGCAGACTCCGTTATTGTTGACGACATAACGCAAAAAAATATTGTGTGCTTTGGAGTGTCCACTTCCGCGCAATATGCACATACATCGCTTTCTAGTTTTTTTAATTTTTGTTAAGTAAGTGACAAAGCATTTGTTAAAAAGTAATTGACGTCCCCGTGCTTCCGTGTAACCCGCGGCGTTACTCTCTTGATTAGGTGACGACTCCAGCCTGCTGTGTTTCCAGGAAGTTTCCATTCTTTTTCCCAATTTTCCATAGTCTTCTGTCTAGCATTAATAATAATATCATTTATTTAACATCTTTACATTACAGCAGATAATTAAAAAACGGAAATCCCGAAACCTGCTTACATTCGTCCTAATCATAGATCTCAAAAAAGTTACAATACGGTGCCCTTGATAAAGCTTTTATAACATTGACAAAGATTGAACTCAATAAGGAGTATATAAGAGCAATTTAGAACGTATATAAGAACCCAGAGAGCGTAGTGAAACTTGGCAAAAAGATATCAAAACCTTTCAAAATAACAAAGAGTCTTAAACAGGGATGCTGCTTATCACCCACACTGTTTAAGATATATATATATACAAGAAGTCCTAGAAACCTGGATAAAAAAATGTGCAAGAATGAGGATACAAATAAGAGATAAAAGTTTAACAACTTTCTTCTTTGCAGATGACCAAGTCATTATTGCAAACAGCGAAGAAGACTTGGATTACATGTTAAGGAAGCTAGGAGAAGATTACGGAAAGTGTGAAATGATTATGAACCAGACAAAAACTGAATATATAAGCGTAGGACAAAAGCCAGAAGACCCCACTTTAGAACGCATAAAGAAATGCTAAGAATACTAGGATGTATAATATCAGAAGAAGAAACATTGAATAAAGATATATCTGTCAACAAAGACAGAAATGCGTTCGATTATTTAACTCGTTACTGTGGTTCAATCAGTTTACAATAAATACGAAAATGACAATCTATAAAACAATAGTGGAACCAATAATGACATACGGAGCAGAGTACTGGCAGATGACCAAACATAACAAGAAAAGAGTAGAAACGGTAAAAATAGACTTCTTAAGGAGAGCGTGTAGAATATCTAGGATGAAAAGAATACGGAATGAAACAATTAGGAGGCACACAAACAGAGTTTACACAACCACAGAAAGAATTGAAACAAGACAACTGATATGGTATGGGCACGTAAGAAGAATAGAGGAGGACAGACAGCCTCAAAGAGCCCTAAATGTCCCGGCAAGCAGGAAAAAGAGAGGAAGACCGGCTCAAACCTAGATAAAAAGGATAAAAGACAACATGAAGGACAGAGCTGTAAATAAAGAAGAATAGAGAGATAGAAGAGAGTAGCGATCGAAATGCGGAATGCGGCAGAAGCTGTAGGACTCCTGCTTGATGATGTGATTTATTTCAGAAAGACGAAATATTACATAAAATACAATCATACATAATACCAAGTAACGTAAAACAAGTCAAAATACAAATACATACAAATTACGGTTTTCTACAAAATTCTACAAGTACATCAATTGAATACGGTTCACACCAAATAATAAACTTATAAACAGTTTAATTAAAATATTTAAAGTTTGTAAATTTTTAAAATTATACTTTAATAATTCATATATGTACAGACCCACTACTGTTAATATATTATTTCTTTTAAATATACATCTACAAGAAGTTTTGTATGGAATTGCAAATTTTTGTTGAATAGCTTATTTAAATGTAAACTACCTTTCCATATAGTGATACCAAATTTAAGTAATGACTGAAATAATGAATAGTATACCATTTTCATAGTATCTAATCTACCATTTTTACCAAAACTCTTAGTCCATATATTATAGATTGTAATTTTGTCATTGTTTGTTTTATATGACTATACCAGGCTAAATTTTAATCCACAATGTTACCAAGACATTTACTTCATTTATTTAGATTAATTTCAGTGTCATTTAAAGTCAAACAATTTGAAATATATTTGAATTTGTTGTTTTACAAATTGAGCTACAAAACATTGAAACAAACTCATTAGCGCAGAAAATATCAGAAAGCAACCAAATTGATACTAAAAAAATATGCACAATTAAGCCAATAAATTTTTAGAAAACACTTAAACAGAGAATTAATCGAGTATAACCAACTAAACAAAAAATCCGCAAAAAAGTCCAAAAAGAAAGAACATACAACATCAAATTAATCCAAAAGAACATACGAGTATAACATAATATATACATGTATATACATGACCATACTACAATCCAAGCTGTCGCTAGGAAAAAGCAAAATCTGTAAAAAAATAATACACAAGGAGTAATAGTTATCAATAAAAATTACATAAAATGTCAAAATTAAAACTTTTATTTAGACATATATCGTTCAGTAGCTCTAAAACCAAGAAACCAACAACAGCAACAAAATGTAGGAAATGTGGGATCTGTGTCTCAAAAAAAAAACAAAATAATTGCTTAGTGAAAATCGAATAACGAGCAAAATGAAAATAAAGCACGCAATCAGAAAACTCCTTAATAAGTGCGCTCATCCAAAAAAAGTTTCAGGCGTATGGCAAAACGCAGAAGTTTCTCTGCTCTTTAAAAAAACTAAGCCAAGCGAGTAAATCCGATATAAAACACTACTGGCCACTAAATCACACCTCTACAAACTTTTAACAAAAATCATCACAAACCGTCTATCTAAGAAACTAGATCTTTACAAACGATTTATTTAAAAGACTACTTTGGGACACAAAACATATAAACATTGACCAGATATACCTAAATTATTAGTGGTTTACAGATAATATTGTCTTAATAGGCAGCAACCCTAACAAATTAAAACGCATAATAAACCAGCTGCCCAAAACATCCAAACTAATAAGATTAAAAATGAATCTAGACAAAATACAGATTACGAGCAATGAGAAACTTCATATAATGGTAAATAACACGTCTTTGACACCGTGAAAAAATATATCTTTTTTTGTCAGACAATTAAATCAGGCAAAAAAAAACAAACCAAGGCATATGGAAAGTTAGGTCTTATCCATAAAACTAGAAACAAACCAATAAATCTCAAAAACAAGTCTATGCAAGATCTGTATCTTACCTGTTACCACATATACTATAGACTGCAACTTTAAGTATAAACAATGAAAAACGTGAGAGATATCATAGAGCGTATAGGTAAACTTAAGTGAAGATGAAAGGAACATGTAGCAAAACAAGAGCAGAATGAAAGGACAACAAGAACGGTTGAATGGCGTTCACAACTAACAAAGAGAAGCGTAGTAAGACTCCAAAGTTGGCTGGATAATATAAATCAAAATGGGGGAAATTGGTATTATTTTTTTGTTAGTCTTGAATGCTTTCAATTTTTTATTTCTTGTTTTTACATTATATTGGTTCTTTTCGTATTTACTCTGTATTGCTTTTTATAATTTATCTCTTTGTTTTTATTTTTTTAAGAGTTTTTTATATATTTTTTTTACTTATTCAGTCAAATGCTTTTTCTACATCTATAAAGCACTTTTTTTTATTAATAATAAACGTTGCAGTTTACTGTAACTTCTCTTGTAGAAAATATGTGCTTTTAAGTACTCTTCAGTCCACTTTTAGAATTTTACTGCAGCAGTTAAAATATATTTCTATAACATATTTGGGTAATATATATAAAAAAAAAAAAAAAACTCAGTAAATTTATTTTATTCAGCGCTAAGGACCGTACAGATACAATTTTAACAACGGAAGTGTATGAGTTAAGTTATCCTATATGTAATTCACAATATATAAAGCAAACGAAAAAAAAAATAAAAATATGTCAAGACAACACCTCCAAAAGCAACAAATTTTACCTTTCAAAAAAAGCAAGTCTGCAACCCGAATAAATGCAGTTTTTACTGCAAAATTTTGATTGAGCTTAATTGCCAGTTATGTCGGGTTCTGGCAGCAAAAACCACAGACCCCCCGATCAATAGCCAAATCCTGAAAACACTCTACGTGCAGCTCTAGAATCAGGATGGCTTCCTTAGAAATACAAATTCAAAAATCAACTTGCTTGAAAAAATCTTACGCAAATGATAGAAAAAGAGGCACTACGCATCGACGCCCAAAAGAACAAGATGATGAAAACCTAGAAAGCCCTGAGCAATATCCTTGCCGATCTGCGCAATGAGTTTATGCAAAAAATTAAAAAAATCAAAGTTACCATCAACACAAAGGCACTAAGATTTTAGACGCACCAGCCCAGTCCTTCGGCAAGAAACCTGCCGCCGCAATAGCAGACTGGAAAAAAAAGAAAAAACCTAGTCGGATTGCAATGTCAATTCCCACTATAAAACCCCGCCACACAGAAAGGAGTCACTTTGGTAGAAGAAAAAAAGAAGACACAAAAGTCAAGGAAAAATACGGGTGCGTCTTTTTTGAGTTCTTGTGCCCATACGCTTTTATCCAACACACTTCAGATGCTTTCAACGCCAAGGCTAAAGAGTTTAAGACCCGGCCAGCGCGTTTGACTGAATGCAAAAAGTTGAAAGATCATGTCTTTTAATAAAATCTGTGAGCTTTGCTGTACTGTAGAGTACAAACAAAAGACCGCGTACATTGCACAGTACTACCGTTGCTAGTCTTTCATCCTTTTTTAGTATGACTAACTATTAACTGCAAAAAAAACGTTTACATAAAATCACAATAACAATTATACATTTTATATATGTATCGAAAGTATACTTTCTTTGATTTAAGTTGGCCGTGCTTCTGACTTTTAATTGACAGAAGTCACGACGTAATTATAATAAAAAGATATATTGTAATTAATTTAAGTAGTGCATAGAGAAGCGGTAATAGAAAACTTTAATTGTCGTTTCTTTGTTCACAGGTAAGATTGTAAATAATTGTTAAATAATAAATAAAACTCAAACTTTGTTCACAGAGAAACATATTTTGGTTTATTTTATGCCGTATAATTTATTGTCTTATAAAACGACAATTTTTGTTTATAATGACAAGAAAATTGCAGTTTGCATTCCAATATGTGGTATCGCCGAGGGACAAGAAGACAAGTATTGTTGCCATAACTTCAATTACAACAGAGGAAAAGAAGGAATATGTGTTGCCACAGGAAATGGGATTTATAAGCGAACATGAAGAACTGATGAACACAGACGTTTATAAAAGAGTTAAAAAAAGTCTTACTCAAAGAGGTCAAAACAGAACAGTGTGGATCACACTAACAAAGGAAATGGAACAGAAATATTTTGATGAAGATGGTAATATAATGTTTAATAACTTATATTTAGAACAAATAATAAAAACAGACGTAGTAGAATCAACTCAGAAGAAAGAAAGTCAACTTAATTTAAAACACATAACAGAAAAGTTTATGATTGAAAAATTTACATGTAAAAATTCAAATGCAAAACAATGGCTAGAAACATTTGAAAAAGAATGTAAAAGGTTTGAAATCAATAAAGATAATATAAAGATTGAGATATTAAGGCTAGTCTTGGATAAGTCATGTTCAGATTGGCACTCAGCAACTCTCACAATATTGACAATGGAAGCTCGATGGTCTGAATGGAAAGAGAGATTTCTGGAGTCATTTGCAGACAATGGATGGAGTACAGGAATGTACGCTATATATTATAGGTATAAAGAAGGTTCATTGATTGAATATGCTATAAGAAAAGAGAAGCTACTACTAGATATGGACAATGATATTAGTTCAAAGACTCTAGTGTTGCTTATAGCAGCAGGATTACCTGAGTTGGTTAGAAATAAGATAGATAAAGAAAATTGTAAAAAGTCAACTGAATTATTGCATGACATCAGAAAATGTGAAAATTTAGTAAATAAAAATAGTTTTACGAAAAAGAAAGATGATAAATATGATAACAAGAAAAGATTTGAAGGAAAACAGCCATGTAAAAATTGTGAAAACTTAAATAAAGGTGTTAGATATCATCCTGAAAACTCATGTTGGTTCAAAAATAAAGAAAGAAAAGAAGGTGGAGTAATAGAGAGTAACTCAGTCATAGAAGTAAATCTAAATACAGAATCAAAAAACGAATAATCACACCATTGATTAAACTAAAAATATTATTAGAAGATAAGTTAGAGGTAAACGGAACATATGATTCAGGTTCCCAAGTCTCCCTAATAAATCCAAAATTAGTTAGAATAAAGAGGAAGGCAAAAGATGTAAATAAAATATTTTTTAAAACAGTCAATGGTGTGACACAAACAAAAGGTTTAATAACTATGAAAGTAAAAATCTTTGACATAGAGGAATACATTGATGTATTCATTACAGAGAGAGACGATGTTGAAGATTTCCTCGTAGGATTAGATATGATAAAGAAATTCAGATTAATTCAAAATGAGAATCTACAAATATTACAAAAAAAATTGGATAATAAAATTGAACAATATTCAGTTAATTTTAATGAACACATAGAGAAAGATGACTTTCAGATAAGACTAGAACATCTAGATAATACAAAAAAAAATAAAATAGAAAAAATTATTGAAAAATATAAAAGTGTATTTGCAAAAGACAAATACGATATTGGCACGGTAAAAGATTATGAGGCAAGAATCGAATTAATAGTAGACAAATATTGTAGTAAAAGACCATACAGGTGTACAATAGAAGATAAAAAAGAAATAGAAACACAAGTGGCAATGCTATTAGAAAAGAATTTGATTGAAGAATCCTACAGTCCATTTGCCGCACCTGTAACACTGGCGTATAAAAGAGACGAAGGAAGGAAAAATCGCCTGTGTATTGATTTTAGAGATCTAAACAAGAATATTGTACCACAAGCTCAACCATTTCCACTTATAGATGACCTAATAATTAAAACTAGAAACTGCAAATATTTTACAACACTGGATATAAACTCTGCCTTTTGGTCAATTCCACTCCGAATCGAGGACAAAAAAAAGACTGGTTTCGTAACGCAAGAAGGACAATATCAATGGACGTGTTTACCATTTGGTCTAAAAACGGCACCAGCAATATTCCAAAGGATTTTGAGTAGCATATTAAGAAAAAATAAATTGAGAGATTTTACAGAAAATTATATTGACGATATATTAATTTATTCACAAACTTTTGAAGAACATATCAGACATATAGAACAGGTATTAGCAGCAATTATAAGAGAAGGATTTAGATTAAAATTCAAAAAATGCTCATTTGCAGCAAACTCTGTAAAATACCTGGGCCATATCATAGAAAATAACACAGTAAGACCAATAAAAGACAATCTAATTTCAATTCAAAATTTTCCAACTCCCAAAACTCAAAAAAATATTAGACAATTTTTAGGAAAGATTAATTTTTACCATGAATAGATACCAAATAGCTCAATAACGTTGGATCCATTACATAAATTATTAAGAAAAGAAACAAAATTTATATGGTCAGAAGAATGTGAAAAGGCTTTTACAGAAATGAAGAAATTATTATGTTCTCAACCGGTATTAGAAATATTTGATAAGGATTTGCCAATAAAAATTTACACAGATGCATCGCTAGAAGGAATTGGGGCAATACTAAAGCAATTACAAATAGATGGACGAGAAAAACCTGTAGCATATTTCTCAAAAAAATTGAATGAGGTACAAAAAAGAAAGAAAGCAATATATCTGGAGTGCTTGGCAATCAAAGAAGCAGTAAAATATTGGCAACATTGGTTGATTGGAAGATGGTTTGAGGTATACTCAGATCACAAACCGCTTAAAAATTTGAACATAAAAGCAAGAACAGACGAAGAATTAGAAGAGTTAACCTATTATTTGTCACAATATAACTTCCAAATAAAATATGTACCTGGTAAAGATAACGCTGAAGCGGACTGCTTAAGCCGAAATCCAGTACTAGAACCGTCTGAAAACACTGAAGAGGTTCTAACAATAGTAAACCTGACACAAACAGATGAAATAAGAACGGATCAAGAAAAAAACGAAATAATTCGAAAGATGAAATCAAAACTAATAAGAAATAACGGAATATTTTATAAGAAAGTTAGAAATAAGGAGAAAATAATCTTATCAGAAGAATTTAGCATCAAATTAATAAAAGACATACATAGGGAATGGTGCCATACAGGCATTAGACAAACTATATACAGAATATGTCCCTACTATACATCAAAGAATTTAATAGAAAACATTAAGAAAATATGTAAAGATTGTGACATATGCATAAAAAATAAAACAAGAGGCCAAAGCAAATTTGGATTAATGTCTCACTTAGGACCAGCCACTGAACCATATGAAATAATGTCTATAGATACCATTGGAGGATTTGGAGGACAAAGATCAACAAAAAAATACCTTCACTTACTCGTCGACCACTACACGAGATACGCATTTGTTTCAACCTCAAAGACACAAAACGCCACAGATTTTATAAAGTTAGCTCAAAACGTGTTAGAAACGGAAAAAATTGGAATGATACTAACGGATCAATATCCGGGAATAAACTCAAAAGAATTTAAAGAATTCCTAGAAAAAAAGAACGTTAAACTGACATTTACAGCAGTTAATGCACCATTTTCAAATGGCTTAAACGAGAGACTAAACCAGACTCTAGTCAATAAAATAAGATGTAAAATAAATGAAAAAGAAAACAAAAGAGCTTGGACAACGGTTGCTAGAGAATGTGTAGATAGATATAATAAGATAGAACACTCAGTCACTGGTTTTGCACCAGAGTATTTATTAAATGGCACGGACACAAGTGTCATACCAGAAGAATTAAAAAGGAAAAAAAACAAAGATGATTGGTCTAATGATAAAAAATTAGCGTTAGAGAGATCAATAAAATCACATAATTACAATAAAAAACTTTATGATAAAAATAGAAAACATCATGAGTACAGTGCAGGAGACATGGTATATATCGAAAATGGCAACAGACTAAATAGAAAAAAGCTAGACCATCTTAGAATAGGACCATTCGAAATAATAGAAAAAATATCAAACACTCTATACAAAGTCAAGACTAACAAGAAAAAGTCAGAAACAAGTTTATTCCATATATCAAAACTAATACCAACAGAAGAAGATGATATAGATGATTTATAGAGAAAATATGTCCAAGAAATCTTACCATGAGAGGGGGGGGGGGGGGAGATGTAACGAAAGTATACTTTCTTTGATTTAAGTTGGCCGTGCTTCTGACTTTTAATTGACAGAAGTCACGACGTAATTATAATAAAAAGATATATTGTAATTAATTTAAGTAGTGCATAGAGAAGCGGTAATAGAAAACTTTAATTGTCGTTTCTTTGTTCACAGGTAAGATTGTAAATAATTGTTAAATAATAAATAAAACTCAAACTTTGTTCACAGAGAAACATATTTTGGTTTATTTTATGCCGTATAATTTATTGTCTTATATATATAAAAAGCTGTGAGAGGTAGTAACGCAATGCTCCCTATTATAGAAGCCGTTATTTTTAAGTGGCCAAGATTTTTTAATACCATTGATTCTGCATTCTGTTTAAGATATTTATGATGATTATTATATACATGGTGTTAGACAAAAAACGTACGGCTGAATAACTATGTTATTTTTTAACCGTTTTATACGACTCAAAAACTATTTTAAATGGTTTTTTGAGTATTATAAAGGCAGGTACACACATATTCGTTTTTATTTATAGTATAGTTGCTATAGCAACCAACTTTATTTTTAAATAGCAACACACATTTTTTATTTTATTTTTTGAATCTTTATAATATTTTTAATACAACCATGTAAAATAGTAATATACTTTTATAAAAAAATTTTTGATAAATTTAAAAAACGTATTATTTATTTTTGATTTAAAATGATCGTAATTGAATAGTTGGCGTTGAAAATAAATATTTTTTATTTTTTGGAGTGTTTTTACGTTGTTATACATAATATAGTAACAAAAAATTGACGTATTTAAAATTAAAAAAAAAAAAAAATTTAATTTAAAAAACTTAATTTTTTAAGTTATTATATTATGCATAATAGTAACATAAAAACACTCAAAAAAATTAACATTCATTATTTTCAATGCCAACTATTCAATTGCGATCATTTTAAATAAAAAACAAATATTATGTTTTTTAAACTTATCAAAAATTTTTGTTATAAAAGTATATTATTATTTTACATGTATGTATTGAGAATATTAAAGATTCTAAAAAAAAAAACAAAAAATGTATGTTGCTATTTAAAAAATTAATTTGGTTACCGTAGCAACTATATTTAAAATAAAAACAATAATATGTGTACCTGCCTTTATAATACTTAAAAAAATATTTAAAATGGTTTTTGAATCATATAAATCGGTTATAAAATAACGAAGTTATTCAGCCGTACGTTTTTTGTCCAACACCCTGTATATATAGTTTTTATAATTTTATTCTAACAAAAAAATTGCGTCTTCATAACTACAAAACCCAACTTACTTAACAACGCAAGCTTACAAATCATATACAAAGATTTGAAGAAGATTGAATTAGTTTAATAAACAAAAACAAAAGAATGGTAAGTTTTCCAATAATGTAGATATCACTTTTTTTTCAAAGACGCTGTTTAATAGCGGGTATCGAAAATAATTGTTTTTTGTTCCTTAGTGTATTTCAAAAACATGTGGTTCAAATAGAACAATGCGACTTGCCTCATATCACATGGAACAATAGCATTATTTAGAATTAGCAGCCCAAATAATGCAATATTATTTTTTTAAATTAGTTAACAAGTTTTTAAATTCAAAAGTTTATGTCAACCAACCCATAACCTAAACCTTAATGAAAAACATATGACAAATCCAATAGACTACTTTTACTTTAAATATAACTATGAGGTTAAGGAGTAGATATAATGTTGAAAATTAGCTAATTTGCACCAATCATAATAAAATATTCCTATGCTACTCCTCAACAAAATAGTTTGTGTGTTGTAGTAATATAAACTTTTATAATTAAAATTATTATTTATAAATATTAAACTTAAATGATGTCAAGTAACAACCGCTAAATACCTACATAACAATAAATAAATATTATTAAAATTAAAAATCAGAAATGGTGCGTATACATTTAATTGTGTGACTTATTTATTTATATTTTTGATGTTTGGTATTTGGACGACGAATTTCACTGCACGGTAGATTAGATTCAAAACAATTTAAGGGCCTACTAGTATCAACACAAGCTCCGCAATCTTCATCATTTTGTAACTTTTTCACATCACAACTTAAACCAAAAACTTCTTGTCGGGTACAGTTCCGTAAATTATCAGCTGCGTTTTTGAAATCATTAAAACATTTTTGTGTGGCCGCATTTAAATCTTTTTGTTGAATAAGTTGATTTTTAAGACAGCAACATTCTTGGGTTAAACTTATATTACGCGATCTTAAATTTTCATTGAGTTGTCTTTGAGTCTCGCATTTACGTGCAAGCTCGTCATATTTATCGCGAGTACTTTGAACTTTATCTAATAATGCTTCTAGTGCATTAACTTTATTTGCATGTTCTTGTTTGAGTTTATCTAATTCACGAACACAGGTTTTTTGTAATTTCTTATAGTTCTCAGATTCTTTTTTTGATTGATCTGATTCAGTTTTTAATTTCTGTATGATATCAGAATTCATGCGTTTAATATCGTTTTGTAAATTGTTTAGTTGTTTTTCGGCAGAGGCTTTCCTTTTTAATAAGTTTTCAATACTGTAATCTTTTTGATTAATTTTTAGTTCTGTCGCATTTTTATTGCATGATTCGGTGGTTTGTTTAGACAGTTGTAGTTTTAATACTAATTGTTGAAGCTTATTTTTTAGTGCTTCATTTTCTAATAATAAAGATTGATTAGGTTGAGATATGCTATCAGATGACCTGGAAGTTTTCATACTACATCCAGTAATACAAGCTAACTCGTTTAATCTTTGAGTTGTACAGTCTAACTTACATTCAAGTTCGTGCGTTCTATTTTGCAAAAACATTTTGTCATTATCTAGATATTTGCATTGACAGTCAACTACGTTGCTTGTGTTGCAACTTAATAAGACGCTACCCTCTTCTGGACACGTACATTGAGTACCACATGCGCAATAACTTAGATTTTCGTTGACAATGAAGCTATTCTCGAGTTTATTGATTCGGTTTTTTAATACTTTAATTTCATCAGTTTTTTGACTCATTTCTTTGCGCATTCTTGAAAGATCAACTGAATCTCTTGCCTAAAATAAAAATATGAACAAATTATTAAAAAAATGTGTATATTATGATTTTTACCCCAAAATATTTTTTATTTTGGTTTTCTTTATGTTGTGTTTTATTCTCGTCATTAGCGTTTACCTCATTAGATAAAATGTCAAACATTATACTTAGAATTTGCTAGATGTTATCTTATGTGCGGCCACTTTTAACAATTACAAAATTTACTTTATTGCATTATCTCGGCTTTCGTTTTTGCTTGAAATCATTTTGAATACTGTTTTGACAGATGTTAGATATGAATAAGGTTATATTATAACTTCATTTAAAGTGTAGATTTCTGTAAATATTAATGCATGCATTTTCAATACTAAAGCCATGTTGCACTATAAACAATTACAATATTGGTAAATATAACCTTGAATAGTATTAATTAGTGATTTGATGCGTTGTATACTTTGTCACCAGAAGTTGTTCGATTATTTTAATTTTTGTGCAGTATAAATACAAGAAGAAAAGATAATAAAAAATTGTAAAAATATAGATTGAGCATAAAAAAAGTACAGCAGGCTCCTCAGGCGCCGTCGGACAACAAATCAAACCGTTCAGCTTCCTCAGAAAAAGAAAAGAAATCAGGTGAAACTATTTTGTAAAATATTAGTGACAGTGATGGAAAAGCAGAACCTTTCTCTCAGTTCATCCTAGTCACTAAAAAAAAAAACAACTTAGACAAAGATAACCCCTTTTTAATTAATAGAAGTTTATACAGAGTGATACCACCAAATCTATCAAAATAGTCAGAAATAGTTTTCTTGTGGAAACTGTCTCAGTTGATCAATCAACTAAATTTCTGAAACATAGAAGAGTTGTAGATATAAACAAAAAAATCTCTGCACATAAAACGTTATAGGCCCCCCGGTTAACATAGGTGAAATGCCCCCTATCACGAATATCCAAACTACCTCAAAAATTACTTTTCTGGCATCAAAAAATTATGTTTGGTTTTGACAGCTATAAACGTTTTGCAGAGTCACAAAAGCAGAAAAAAAAGATTTTTAATAATGGCGCTCCAAATTCCAAAAAAAATTTTGATTCAATGGGTGCGGAGAAAAAAAATACTAATTTGTGTCCCCTATGAAAAAGAAAGGAGGGGGGAAAGTATCAAAATTTTAAAATTCTACCAAACATGTTTTTTTGATGCTAGAAAAGTTATTTTTGATGTAATTTGTATATTTGTGATGGGGGACGTTTCACCTAAGTTCACCGGGGATACCCTTTATGCAAAAGCATTCTCTATTGCAAAAACTAACATAACGTTTGAAAAAATTATTGAAAATATGAGTAGTCAAGAAGTAATTGAAATGCACTTAACACGCGAGATACAATAAAACCCTTAAGAGAGAATAGTTGCGCTATTATAAGAGTTTACAAAATCAAACTCCTGATTATTATTGACTAAAGTTTCCACACATTATAGGAGAAATCCAATCTGTGTCCTCAAATTTAAAAAGTGATGCGACAAGTCGTTTCTCCGCAATTAAATTTTAAAAAGTGGAGTTTTTATTTAGCGTTTCATTAATTTTTTACTCGTTAAATATAAATGCAAATGTTCACTAGAGAATGAAGGCATAGAATATTGTATGTATTTCAACCTATAAAATAAGTAATAATTAAAATTTTATCGTTTTAATATTAAGTTGATTGGCGTTTTGTCCCATAAAAACAAATGATAATTTAAAAACGGCGCTGTAATTGTGTTTTTTTATAACATTATATACTATATTTTATTCGATAAAATTATAAGAATTGGAATGTATAGTAAATATTATCATGTAAATCAAAAGAACACCTGGATTTATAATAGTATGGAAATCATAAAAGCTGTAGTTGCTGCAGAGCGGACATTAATTTAGTATAATATAATTTTTTTGTAAAATTTATGGGTTAAGTGAAAGAGCAGCAAATAAGCTGAACTTTGCTCTTTCATATACATGTAAAATGTAGTGAATAAAGACTAGTTATTATTATTAGTTATTATTATATTATTACTAGCGGCAACACATCAGGACGCGGCAACTAAACCTGACAACTTTCTAGCGTTAACGATATACTGATTATTAACCATTAACAGTTTTAAACTCACGTAAAAACGACTTTCTATCGCCTAGGAGTCAGGCCACATATTTCGGCGCCAAAGCGTTGTTTTAAATGTCAAAAGTTTAGTCACACAGCTGCACGTTGCTCTAAGGAGCACAATAATATAGCAAAACAAGATTGTGCTATTAAAGATATAAAAGCATAAAACAAATGAACATCCGGCATATCTCATACACTAAAGCTGCAATGCACAGTTTCTAACTCAGTAGACGTAAATAAGTTTACAAACAAGTTTACAATCTTTAGAACTTTTTGAGAGATAGAGACAAATTGTTAGTTTTCCATAAATAATATTTTGACCACTCAGACTAGCAAGGTTTCCAAGCCAGCCTAGTCTCCCCAAAACTAAATGATAAAGATGTGTAGTAATTGTATTGTTCATGCAGCAATAGTATTTATTCAGCGGTCAGCTGGCAAGTCTCTCTTTTGTTTTGGTAAAACTACAAAATTTAAGTAGCAGTAGAAAAAAAAAATTGAAAAATTTCTTAAACTTTTCTTCTTTGAAGTTCTTTTATAATAGTTTAAAACTGCTATCATCGGTTCAGATACCTCCTTTGCACCGGTACCAAACAACGTGCTTTGTCAAGTTATTCCTCCAAATAACAAAGCAAGACTAAAAATCTACAACCTAATATAGGAAAACGGCGTCTAGCCGGAACGTTGCTGAAGCCGGATAAACATTCAAATATCGCCAACTGCTACAGACCAATATTGCTTTCCTGTTGTATCAATTAAATTAAAAAACATCATCAACAACCGTTTAGTCTGGATGCTAAAAAGATATTGTTTTTTTACTGATGGAAAAATACCTGTATCGTTCAACCTAAAAAAGGCTTATAATATAATTTAGCAATATTTAGTTTTAGAAAAGCTTCACGGATAGTAATAGAAATTATGTTCTAACTTTTTTTAAATGCTTTATGCAATATTGCAAATTTAAAATAAAGATTGCGGTGCAAACAATATTGCAATTTTAGAGTTTACACTTGTCAACAAATGCCAGTAAGTCATAATTTAGTAATCTATATGACGATAAATAACACACCCGCCTAACACGTCGTCAACTTCAGATCACCATAAACAGGGAAGCAAAGGCAGTTTTTATTTCTTTACAACAAAAACTTTGTGCAAGCATTTTTGTTGTCTCAGAAAACTTCACCGCGCTTATCGTGAAAAAACCCAAAACTACGTGCGTCAAAGCAATCTATTTTTTAGAGATTGTACACATTTGCATTTCTTACATCAACTTAAGTGCAAAGAGAAAAATATTTTTGCGTCTGTACAATACCCTGGTTTTGCCCAAGAGTGAGTATGGCTACGTGGTGTACTCATTTTTTGTAAAGTTTTGATTGAAAGCCCACAAAACAACTTCGGGCAAGACCTGCACCAATTTTCTGCTGCATGTACCCTTACGCTTTGTGTATGGTATTAATTGCCGACAACAAATCGCAGTAACACAAATACAGACTTAGGCATACCGTCACTAACTGTTGAGCGTTCAAGCGCAACAACTTTAAAAAAAATTTATTGTTAAATATCTTACAGTATTCAAAGTCAGATCTGGTGAGTTTTTCCCGTAAATAGTTTTTGGAATAAAAACTTGTTTTAATCTGACTTCGCACAGCAAACAAAAAAACTTGCCTCAATATCTTAAGGTGCAAATATTATTATATGTTACCAAAAACCTCGATTTTTTGCGTTGTACAAAGACGATTTACAAACGGATTGGAAAATGCTTTCATTGGCACTACAACCCAATCATAATCTTTGCCCAAAGAACCCTACGTGTACACAATATATGCAATACATAAAACTTTGCTATTCTATAAATCTTATCTTGCTGCTCCTTTCTTTCTTAAAAATTGTTGTTGTCATTCAATCCGCTGCCACAGCTAGTACAAGCTTTGGTATTCCGGTTGTACAAAAAACATAAAAACTATCTTTGTCTTCACAGTGGCAACAAGATAGCCGAGCTACTTGTCAAGCGGCAGATACGAATGCTACCGATAATATTTTTGTAAAACCCAATAAATAAAAAAATTTAAAGTTAACCCTAGATTTTAGCAGGAGAAAATAAATTACCATACGGTTGAGCATACAACATACTAACTTGAACTTTTTGGATTTTCAGACTAGCAACAAAGAGTCTACATGTTAAACAACTCTATAACAATAAAACACATTTTTTAGATATGCAAAGTTTACTTTTGCACCGTAATTGGCTCAAGCTCCCTGACATTGTAACATTCATTCTGTCAACAAAAGAAGAGTCAAATTTTTACGTGACGTCTAGACTCCTCAAAACCAAGTTAGGTGTTGTCTTTTAGCTATGTTAAATAATTTATTTGTTCCTATTAATTAATCGGTGTTGTTAAGTAGCTTAAAGCACCATAGTTTTTTACAACTTTGGTGCAAATTGCAATTTGATAAGTTTACTTTTAGGATCTGGCATCAAATTAAGAACAATATATAATTTACACGTTTCAGACCAAAAAATAGTCTAAACTTAAGTCTTGCAACAAAAAAGTAGTAGTGGCTCTTGCACTTGGGAAATCATTTCAGGGGTCACCAACCTGCTTCAAACTCCCTCATAAAAATCTACAAAAACACACAAATTAAACTACGCTCTAGCACATCACCGTGCGATGCCAATTACAAATAACGCCTCACAGAAAACATGGTGTCTACATTTATTCTAAAATTAAGTCTAATTATCTAAAAAACAGAGACAAAAAAAATTTGACAAAAAAATTTAAATAATCAAAAAAAAACAAAACAAAATAAGAACATTGCAGAAAGCTCTAAAAAGAAGAACGAATATATTAACTAGCCCCGCAGACTAAATGCAAGATATAAATAAAAATTATAAAATAAAGAAGAAGACAATTTGCGATTGAACATTAATGTGCATAAAAACATCCGACAAAAATTAGCCAACTAATTGACAGCAACGAACAGTTAGACACGCTCAATATTTTCAAAAATTGGAAGCATTTTTGCACTACCGGCAGAGACAACCAACTTTAATAAATGTAATGAATGTAATTGCAAATGCATTAAAGCAGATGACTGGCACTTAAAAAAAGTCAGATCCGACATTTAATAATTTGACTAAGATCTTAATTGAAATTAGACGACTGATAAACGTAATCATATGAACATGCTATCGCAATGTCAATTTCTTGGGATTTTTTGATAATATGAAACTGAACAATAACACTATTAAGAATAGGTACTTGATAAATGTTGTTTTTGTTATCTAGCCGCGACAATTGTAACCCAATTTGTTATAAGTTAACATTGTACTGTGGCATATAGGCTAAAAATCTTATTAACTGCTTTTGTCTAAAAAAAAACATGCTGCTACTAGTATCAGGCAATTGAGCCGGCATTATTAAATTATAAATTAATGCTTCACATAAATTACAAAACATCTTATAAATTTGTGTAGGTTCGATTAGTTCAGATTAATTTTTTTCTAATATTGAAAGAAGGTAATGAGTCGGTATGGAACTGTTGTATAGATATAGTGGTTGAATGTGTGACAATCCACGGTGTGAGCCTCTAGTTAGCAAAGATATGGTAAAGCAAATAGTGTAAAAACCCAAATTTTACTTAAAATAAAATGATTTTAAGTATGTAAACAATTAAAACCAATACTGTTAATAATATAAACTGTTATACCGTGCATTCATATGATAAACGGAAAGTAATAGTATTTGTTATTAAATTTGAATTAAAATACCTTTCATTTATTATATATCCCATGTGCTTTCAGTTATAAGTCTCCAGTAAATCTAATGGATGGACCATGCCGGTGCATACACTTGTTCTTTGCACACATAATACACAAAATGTGTACTTAATTTTGATAAAATGTACCCACATAACATACAAACAATTAAAACTACAAGATTTACGAGAAATGAATATTAAAACACTATTAATTTTTGCTAAGTATTCGCAACTTCGTATAGATAAATTTTTACGTCGCACTTAATTCCGACGTAACGAACACTACCGATGTGACACGACAATCGCGAGTTGTTGCACGTTGAACTGAACATTGATATAAAATAAAAATAGATAAAACAAATTGTTTTTATAATTTTGCATTAGAATATTAAATTAATTTATTTTAGTCTAATAGGTGCTTTGAATTTAATACAAAAGTATCATCAGTATTCAATTTTATTACACAAAAATAATTGTGTATTAAACAGTTTTATATGAGCCAGTGGCGTAGCTAGCTCAACGTTTTTTTGCAATAAACAGTTTTTACACTTCCACAAAATTTTGTTATTATTAAATGTTATCTTAATTCCTTTCTACAACATAAGGCAAATAGTTACCGATGTGAGTTTAACGTAGTAGCTGATTAGTAGAGATACATTAAAAACATTATTTTTCATCAATGACTTGATTTTGAGTTTTCCCAGACTTAGAATCAAGTCATTTCCTAATTGTGGCGTGATTAGCTATGACTAGTTGTAGACGTGAATTTAACGTAGCAGCTGACAACATAAAGATACATAAAAAAATATTATATTCCATCAACCAGGGGAATTTACAATAATGTCTTTGCTTAATTGTGGCTTGATTAGCACTTTATTGGATTGACAGTCGTCACTAATTTGAATGTCAATTTGGTCGTTTCGGTTCTTTCAATTTTGCAGCTGAATCCGCATGAAAAATTGTATAAATTGAGATTGATAAAATTTTCAAAATTTTTGTTTTTTAGTCAATGAGTGTTTTTATCGGCCTAGTAACTTTAAGCTAATCTTGCTGTCAATTCCTTAAACATGTTTGCTTTGCTGTGGCCTAATCAAAAAAGCGTTAATGGTAAAAACTATTTTTAATTTACAAAAAATGTTTATCTTAAAGTCTAGTCTACCAAAAAACGCAGATTTTTTTTATGTTGCTTGGTCTATCGGTTATTTAAGTTGCTTAGAATACTAAAGTCAACAACATAATTTTGGCTTGGACATGCAAATTGGATTAAATTACGGGCCTAATTAAAATTAAAATCTACTTTTATGGTGTACTTCTAGAAATACTTTCTGTTGCTTATCAACAGTTACTCTTAAGAGGTTTTTTTTCTGTTTAATGATATCATAAAGTTAAGATACAAAATTAAAAAGTTAGAAACCATACGCATTAAATTAGTTATTTTACAAATCTTTATAATTGATTGCTATTTTTTTTTTTATAATCAAACAATTTGAATTTTCAGTTAAATTCAGATTGTTTACGTCACCGAACATTAAACGAAGCAAGTTTCAATCAAAGTTAAACAACAAAATCAACGTGATCTTCATCTTGCGTTTGAATTTTGTTAAAGCGGACTTTTTTTTTTATTTACTCTCTGGTTTGTTTGATCGTAAATTATGTATTTAAGTTACGAATGCTACCGATAATATTTTTGTAAAACCCAATAAATAAAAAAATTTAAAGTTAACCCTAGATTTTAGCAGGAGAAAATAAATTACCATACGGTTGAGCATACAACATACTAACTTGAACTTTTTGGATTTTCAGACTAGCAACAAAGAGTCTACATGTTAAACAACTCTATAACAATAAAACACATTTTTTAGATATGCAAAGTTTACTTTTGCACCGTAATTGGCTCAAGCTCCCTGACATTGTAACATTCATTCTGTCAACAAAAGAAGAGTCAAATTTTTACGTGACGTCTAGACTCCTCAAAACCAAGTTAGGTGTTGTCTTTTAGCTATGTTAAATAATTTATTTGTTCCTATTAATTAATCGGTGTTGTTAAGTAGCTTAAAGCACCATAGTTTTTTACAACTTTGGTGCAAATTGCAATTTGATAAGTTTACTTTTAGGATCTGGCATCAAATTAAGAACAATATATAATTTACACGTTTCAGACCAAAAAATAGTCTAAACTTAAGTCTTGCAACAAAAAAGTAGTAGTGGCTCTTGCACTTGGGAAATCATTTCAGGGGTCACCAACCTGCTTCAAACTCCCTCATAAAAATCTACAAAAACACACAAATTAAACTACGCTCTAGCACATCACCGTGCGATGCCAATTACAAATAACGCCTCACAGAAAACATGGTGTCTACATTTATTCTAAAATTAAGTCTAATTATCTAAAAAACAGAGACAAAAAAAATTTGACAAAAAAATTTAAATAATCAAAAAAAAACAAAACAAAATAAGAACATTGCAGAAAGCTCTAAAAAGAAGAACGAATATATTAACTAGCCCCGCAGACTAAATGCAAGATATAAATAAAAATTATAAAATAAAGAAGAAGACAATTTGCGATTGAACATTAATGTGCATAAAAACATCCGACAAAAATTAGCCAACTAATTGACAGCAACGAACAGTTAGACACGCTCAATATTTTCAAAAATTGGAAGCATTTTTGCACTACCGGCAGAGACAACCAACTTTAATAAATGTAATGAATGTAATTGCAAATGCATTAAAGCAGATGACTGGCACTTAAAAAAAGTCAGATCCGACATTTAATAATTTGACTAAGATCTTAATTGAAATTAGACGACTGATAAACGTAATCATATGAACATGCTATCGCAATGTCAATTTCTTGGGATTTTTTGATAATATGAAACTGAACAATAACACTATTAAGAATAGGTACTTGATAAATGTTGTTTTTGTTATCTAGCCGCGACAATTGTAACCCAATTTGTTATAAGTTAACATTGTACTGTGGCATATAGGCTAAAAATCTTATTAACTGCTTTTGTCTAAAAAAAAACATGCTGCTACTAGTATCAGGCAATTGAGCCGGCATTATTAAATTATAAATTAATGCTTCACATAAATTACAAAACATCTTATAAATTTGTGTAGGTTCGATTAGTTCAGATTAATTTTTTTCTAATATTGAAAGAAGGTAATGAGTCGGTATGGAACTGTTGTATAGATATAGTGGTTGAATGTGTGACAATCCACGGTGTGAGCCTCTAGTTAGCAAAGATATGGTAAAGCAAATAGTGTAAAAACCCAAATTTTACTTAAAATAAAATGATTTTAAGTATGTAAACAATTAAAACCAATACTGTTAATAATATAAACTGTTATACCGTGCATTCATATGATAAACGGAAAGTAATAGTATTTGTTATTAAATTTGAATTAAAATACCTTTCATTTATTATATATCCCATGTGCTTTCAGTTATAAGTCTCCAGTAAATCTAATGGATGGACCATGCCGGTGCATACACTTGTTCTTTGCACACATAATACACAAAATGTGTACTTAATTTTGATAAAATGTACCCACATAACATACAAACAATTAAAACTACAAGATTTACGAGAAATGAATATTAAAACACTATTAATTTTTGCTAAGTATTCGCAACTTCGTATAGATAAATTTTTACGTCGCACTTAATTCCGACGTAACGAACACTACCGATGTGACACGACAATCGCGAGTTGTTGCACGTTGAACTGAACATTGATATAAAATAAAAATAGATAAAACAAATTGTTTTTATAATTTTGCATTAGAATATTAAATTAATTTATTTTAGTCTAATAGGTGCTTTGAATTTAATACAAAAGTATCATCAGTATTCAATTTTATTACACAAAAATAATTGTGTATTAAACAGTTTTATATGAGCCAGTGGCGTAGCTAGCTCAACGTTTTTTTGCAATAAACAGTTTTTACACTTCCACAAAATTTTGTTATTATTAAATGTTATCTTAATTCCTTTCTACAACATAAGGCAAATAGTTACCGATGTGAGTTTAACGTAGTAGCTGATTAGTAGAGATACATTAAAAACATTATTTTTCATCAATGACTTGATTTTGAGTTTTCCCAGACTTAGAATCAAGTCATTTCCTAATTGTGGCGTGATTAGCTATGACTAGTTGTAGACGTGAATTTAACGTAGCAGCTGACAACATAAAGATACATAAAAAAATATTATATTCCATCAACCAGGGGAATTTACAATAATGTCTTTGCTTAATTGTGGCTTGATTAGCACTTTATTGGATTGACAGTCGTCACTAATTTGAATGTCAATTTGGTCGTTTCGGTTCTTTCAATTTTGCAGCTGAATCCGCATGAAAAATTGTATAAATTGAGATTGATAAAATTTTCAAAATTTTTGTTTTTTAGTCAATGAGTGTTTTTATCGGCCTAGTAACTTTAAGCTAATCTTGCTGTCAATTCCTTAAACATGTTTGCTTTGCTGTGGCCTAATCAAAAAAGCGTTAATGGTAAAAACTATTTTTAATTTACAAAAAATGTTTATCTTAAAGTCTAGTCTACCAAAAAACGCAGATTTTTTTTATGTTGCTTGGTCTATCGGTTATTTAAGTTGCTTAGAATACTAAAGTCAACAACATAATTTTGGCTTGGACATGCAAATTGGATTAAATTACGGGCCTAATTAAAATTAAAATCTACTTTTATGGTGTACTTCTAGAAATACTTTCTGTTGCTTATCAACAGTTACTCTTAAGAGGTTTTTTTTCTGTTTAATGATATCATAAAGTTAAGATACAAAATTAAAAAGTTAGAAACCATACGCATTAAATTAGTTATTTTACAAATCTTTATAATTGATTGCTATTTTTTTTTTTATAATCAAACAATTTGAATTTTCAGTTAAATTCAGATTGTTTACGTCACCGAACATTAAACGAAGCAAGTTTCAATCAAAGTTAAACAACAAAATCAACGTGATCTTCATCTTGCGTTTGAATTTTGTTAAAGCGGACTTTTTTTTTTATTTACTCTCTGGTTTGTTTGATCGTAAATTATGTATTTAAGTTATTAATAACTAATTGGTAGTATGTCTTGTAGATTCTAAGATAATCAGCCGTAGGGTTATCATGAAATCTACCCAATACAATAATCTTTTACAAATCTTCAATTAAGTCTACATACAAAGTATTATTTTCTATATTACGATGAAGCTGTCTTTCAACCATTCCTTAATTAAATTTTTTTATTAGTTTTTTAACTATTTTTTTGCACATTCTATTGTACAATTTATTCTAAGGTAATGCAGTATCAGTGCATCTTATCGTGGAGATAATCAAATTACAAATGATAATTTACAAGGCAAGTCAATGATGGCACGTGACAAGCAATTGGGTACTATATGCTCTTTTCTTTTTCTATGAATCAAATTAAATGCAGCATTTGTAGTACTCATTTGTATGGTCTGTTATGACTGTATTTTTATTTTATATTTTAAACAGTACCTGAGTTTTTTACTTCCAACAAGACAAACAAACACTCTTTATCTATAACGCAATAATTTAGTGCACAAATAGTCAAGGAATATGACAATTAACAAATTACATTTTTTTTACCATTATACGTTTGTATCAACACTGCTTTAAAACCAAGATTCTAAAAACAAAAAATAAATTTTTAGTATTATGATGTCTTATGCCTTTGACAAATTTTAAAGTTGGCATCTCCACTATTGCCTACAGTTTAACTGGGTCTACGTTGAAGTCAATACGTTAACAAAGTTTGCTCTTACAGAAATTAGATTTGCTTCAAAATTTAATAGACAAGAAAACATCTTCTCTTATATACGCAAAATGAGGGATAGTGATGATTATATCATCCAGGTAAGTAAACAAACAAAGATTTGAGTTTTGCATCATAAATGGTACCAACCAGTAATTGAAATGTTTCAGTGGCTTTATTTAAGCCAAATGGCATTTGACCACGTCTGGGTGTCGCAATTGCGGTGTATTGTTGTGCATCTTTATTTGCTAGTACGCGTTTTTTATATTCCGACTACTAAAACCTAAAATTGCCTAATTTTGTTAATGTGGAGTTATGACTTAAAGGCGGTTTTTAACAAAAACGAAATATTTTGTCCTGCTTAGGAGTCATTAAAATTAGAAAGCTTCAGCTATTGCTGCTGCGCATTATAGCCTCCAGTTCTAACATATTATTAATCTTTGCGGTTATTAAATGCTGCATAAACGAGCTAATAAGGTAATCACGCATTTAATAAGTGTACTTTTTGTAAATATTCACATCTTTAGTTTTATTACTGATCTATAATTATAGTTAACTTTATCACAGTTGAATTATTAGATTTCTAAAAGGAATTAAACTCTACGGCATACAACAAACTAAAATTTTATTATTAGACCCAAAAATCTAATTACCAAACCATAAATTAAATATGGCGCTCATGCAAACAGATTTTAACTCGGATTTTAATTATTTTTGTGTTTTTTTAATTAATAATTAATTTGACTTTTTTTGCCACTACTACTCATTGGGACAAGGTTCATTACCTGCAATTTGTCCCATTGCTTCACTCCCAAATATTTACAATTTATTTTGGAGTCCAGTAGTCCAAGCAAGAAAATGTCTTATATAGTAACTATTTATCGGTGGAAGTCAATTTATGGCCGTCTATTGACTCCAACTTTGATTTTCCTAACAGTCTAAGTTTCAGAAAAACGGGGTTTTAGTTCATTTAATTTAGGTTTAAACCATATGGCTTTCTACTCTGCAGCAAAACTATTTGATATTTTTAATCATCTTTTTGCAAATAGTTCACACATTTGCTTTATTTTGCTTAGGGTTTTTTAATTTTTGTATATGTTTTGTACTACTTTTGGTACATTTTCTAAAACAAATACCAATCTTTATTCTAATACTAACTGAACTGTTGTACTTGTATTTTGGATCACAGTTTCTACTATATTATTTGAAATACTGTTTTCTACCTTTATCATCTCTATTGTCATGTCTACTACAACCATATTTATAGCTATAATTTATCCTTTATCCAAAATAAAATTTTGTCCATTTTTTGGTGCTGTCAACATACCTATTAGAATGCCTATAGTTGTCACTTACTATACAATTTAAAAAAATAAGAAAAATCAGGTTTTAGCGTATTTTGAACTAATATTTGAAGGTTCTACAAAATAATTCACGCAACTACGCAACTTTTACTCTATTTTCTTGCATAAAAATAGTATTTTCTTTTTAGTCAATAAATTCAAACTATTTAAGATCATTGGGTGCAGGTTTTGCTGGATTACTTTTATACGCATCTTGCTAGAAACAAGGCAGGTCATTTAGTCAAACAAGTTATTAATATAGGCACAACAATACCAATTATCTTGTCAGGCTTTTGATTACGCTTTTTAATTTGTTGCTATACTATTTTACTATAATAAAAGATAAGATTTCTGCTCACATGCACACAACTCTTTCCATTTGTTTTATTTAAAACTTTTTTTACCAAAACCACATTACCGTTTTGCTACTTAGCAATTCTATAACACCATAAAATACACTGGCAAGCAAAAAATAAAGATCACTTTAAAATTATGAGTTATTTTTGATTTTTGGAATTTTTTGTTTTAACTTTATGTTTTTTATTTTTACTTTATGTTTGCAAATTGTAAACCTAAGTAAGTGTTTAATAATTTATTTCCTCACAAATGTTATCTATCTGTCAGTTATTATCACCGTGTTTCAGACTTTTATATATATATATATTTAGCATCCATTTCGCACTAATTAAAAACCTAAATTTTGTTGTAATCTTTTTAATTAGTGTTGATTTTTTTTGCAAAATTTGTCATTCACATGATGTACTGTACTTAACAGGTCATAATGCTTTCAAGCTTCATTGTTGTAGTAAAAATTATAGCGTCTATTAAAAATGAGCGAGAAACACGTGAAACTGCAACGATTGTTGGTAAAAACTTTTGTGCTGTTTAAAAGGTGTATCAAAGTTACTTGAATACCGGCTTGATATGATCAAAATACATTTTAGAGGTTTTTGAAGATTATGTTATGCTCTTCAACTGACAACTATGAGCGAGCGCAGCATTTTTACGCAAGATAATGCTAGACCTCACGAAACCAGAGTTGTCAGAGATTATCTAGATAATATAGAAATTTTGCGGATTGATATACCAGTTTTTAGCCCGGACATGAACTCTATAGAACGTGTCTGGGATGAGTAAGGACGACGTATCCGAAAGCATACACTTAATACTCGTTATTAGTAATAACTTTTTTTTATATTTTTTGTTCAATATTAGTTCTCGGAACAAAAATTCAAACTTTGTCTAAATTGTAAAGTAGTGATATTTTCAAAATTTGCAATAAAAACAATATATATATGCTTTACAAGTCAACATTGAATTTTCAATTTAATGTGCAAAATACAGTACAAATGTTTACAGTTTGCTAACATAAGGTTAAAACAAAAAAATTTAAAATTAAGTCATAATTTTAAAGTGACCTCAATGTTTTGCTTGCTAGTATAATTTGTGTTAACTGGCACCTCTAGCATGACCTAACTTTACTTGCTAAATAAATCTGCTAAGCTTTCTATTGAGACAATCGTCAAAAAAAATTATTACCAAACGTTTCTAAGCACGTGTATTTGCTTGACGTTTTAAGGTTTTAAGATGTTTTTGTAGATGATTGTAGGCAGCTCGTAAGACCTAGTCGGATTAGATGTTAACTCCCCAAGATGCTTTGTGATAATGCAAGCTCTACAGCACCTTTACCTTTTTAAGAGCTCGGATTTCTCAATCCGGCCTTGCAAGTTTTCGAAGCAAAACATAGGATTTTTGCATTAACAAAATTTTTTTCCCATGTTCCTGCTTTGACTGAACCTTTTAAATAATGAATTAATACTTTTTTTCTTGTAGAGTCACTTTGTTAGGCTTTGTTACTTAGAAAGCTAGCCCGGCTCAGTTGCAGTGGAGACGGAAGTGGTAAAAAAGTACTAACATTTTTAGGGCAATTAAAATTAAGCGGCGGCTATGCACAATTTAATATCACCAAATAATAAAAAGACTCACCACGTATTGCAAAAAGCATGTAAAAGCAAATATTTTGTTTCTGGTCACTTGTTGGTTGAAATAGTACTTTCAAGAAAAAATAATAAAACTAACTTTAGTTGTGACAAAAATTATTGATGATAGGAAAAGATAAAAGTTTAAACAATTTTTTTGAAACACGTTTAATACAAGAATTGGTAATAACAATTAAATTGCACAACAAAAATTAACTTGGTTCAAATAATTATAACTAAACTTGAAACTTGACCCTCACACATAACTCTCGTATTCAAAAATACCGCAATTACAAAAATGATATCTAATAAAACAATTATAGACAATAATTTAACTATATATGTTCTAGACTTAAATCTAGAATTAACAGTTGGTTGGCTTTTAAACTTATTAGGAGTTTTAAAAAATACAAAATAATTTACTTACTTAGATAAGAATTACCACAAGGTACAACAATCATAGATCACTAAAACCTAAATTTGCAATTAATACAAACTTTTACAAACTAATTATCCTCTCATGCAATCTATACACAATTTACCTATAGCAATTTTTAAAAACTAGTCCGATTATGTTAACGTTTTTGAGTTCAACTTCAGCAGCAAAGCTATCAATTATATGAAGCTGCAGCATAATAAAGAATGTTTATTTTTTTGCGCAAATCATTTTTTAGATTAAGTCATAAGTAAAAATAAATAACAGATAAGAAACTAAGAACTAAACAAAACAATAATAAAATAATAATTATGGAACCGCCAATCGGGGTAATATGAGAGTAATAATTAAGCTATCATAAATAATTTAAAAAACCAAATTGTTTACGCGCCAGCACTGTCACTATTCATTAATCATTATTTTAGGTTATGTTTACAAAAGTAAAAAAAAAATAGAAACGGCATCAAGTGGAGCTATATATAATGATTGGGATGGGAATTAAAGGCTGAGCAAGAATATGTTTAATTAATTGCAGTGAACGCAATTATTTGTGGTAGTGAAATAATATATAATAAAATTAACACTTTTTTTTTTAGCTTGCAACACCTGTGAAAATAGAAATTAATTGTATATTGCCCTGATCTGATAATAGGATAATATATAAAATTAACTAAGATAACAAAGAAATTATAAAATATGTAACAGATAAAAAATAAATTAAATCGAAATATGCATTTTTTTAATAATTTCTATTGTAGTTTGCCCGAAAACAAAACATAACATATTATAAGCTATTTTTAATTAAATAAATCCAAAAATGTGTACAGGTTTATTTATATTAAATTTGTTTCCTGTATTTTGTCAACAAAAAATTAAATTTTACAATTTTATTTAATCAATTTTTGTTTATGAAATTTTAAAACTCAATCAAATGATCAATCCGAATGGCTCACCAAAACATATTTTATTATTTAGAAATATCACAATTATTTAATACCGTATCATGTAATTCATTACAAGTATAATCTAATTTTCAATCATGTACCCTACGGCCTACTGTATATACAACACATTCCATTTTGATGTGAAAAATTTACACTTTTTTTTCAATTTCAACATTATGACACTATAGGGACTTACACGTTCTAGTATTTTAGCAAATAAGACCTATTTAATTCATAACAATTAAAAATGCTAATGCAAGAGTTAATTTCGCGGATTACATGGCTATAAAATGGCGCGCATGTTTTTGTACCGGCGCACGTAAATTTCAATGCATCAGCAAAGTTTGTCTTCTATGTTATAAAAGCAAAAGAGGAAATCGCTACGTAAAATGTTTATCGCATATTTAGCAATTCACTAATTGCGCCGCTGTGCAGGTTCAGCCACATTAGCTGGCAGTAAATTAAAAAGTTGTGGCTGGAAATCCAAGGCGTTATTCGTAGTTCCTTAATGGTATCGTGAATAATTATGAATCAAGTTGTTTGTAACTAATTAAATTTATAAATTGCATTTCTGTTTTAACTATTAAATTGCGGTATGCATTTTTAAATAAAAATTAGCAACTCGACATTATATTTTATTCATATTACATATTAATAAAAAAATTCTAAATGTACAATATTAATTATTATGCTTTATATGAAGCGATGAACATTTTCAGGATATATATTATTATATTATACAATTGTAAATAATTTAACATAAATTGTGCAAATTATATTATAATTTCGTATCTATAATATTAATCATGTTTTATGTAACGTACCTTTGAATTACACAAATGTCAACAATATCACCCGATTGTTTACAATTAACAATGTTTCAGCCTTTAATATAATTAATAATTAATATAATATAAGTCCATATATGTAATATGAATATTTGATATAAAAATTAAATATTGCAATAATAGTTGTTGTTGGCGCCGCCAAATTGTATTATTATTTAATACGTTTTATTATATCTAATTATTTTATATTTATGGTTATTGTGACATCCGTTTGTAATTATTTGTTTTATTTGTACAGATGTATTTATTTTGAAGCCTTTATACCTGCTTAACCCTTAAATTCCCAGAAATATGAATTTTATTACTCGTTGTTAAAAACTATTCATTGCACCCTTTTTTTCCCCCTGTACACTTTTACTCATTAATAAATTTTTATATATATTGTATTTTATGTAAAATAAAGTTAGTTATTATTGAACTTGCAATCGAGCAGCAATAAATACATAGAGTAAGAAGACAGCGTTTATTATAAAAACCTACCCAATCTACTGAGACCGCGTAAGGACGTAAATTCAATTATTTCCACGTGGCTAAAACAGTTGTTGAATCGATATCATCAAAAATATCTGACTAAAAAAAGGTACAGCTCAGTTCAATTTCTTCAGTATGCTCAATACAAAATCTTGCATATTAAGTATTTATAACCCGGTCTTGCGGATTACAGTTTGTAAAAAACAACAAATTTAAGAAGTTTTTTACAGTAAAAAAATCTCTTAAATACATATATGTACAATGCGCATTAGCTTTTCATAAACAATTTTTGATAATAAAATATAAAAAATTATAGTAACCAGTAATACACTACTATTTATAAAAATAAATAACATCACACTGAATGACCCTTACTAAAAGTATTATAATGCGTGCTGTTTATGCATCTACCACGTTTGATGTCTCTATTGTTACACTCCAGCACATACATATAGTTACTTGTTTTTTTAAAATTATTTATTAGTTCTTAAAATTATCAATTCACCAATATTAAACAAAGTAAGTAATTCTGTCTTAGTGGGCAGCCTCTCAATGCTTTGCTTTGCCAAAAAGAATTTGTTTGAGCTAAAGACAAAATAAAAGTCTTGGGCCCAGTGCGACTTCAAACTTGTAGTTTATATAGATATACTCCGGTGGACTTGTGGACAAAGTTATTACAAAGTTGTTCTAACTTTAACTGGGTTAGCTTGCGCATGTCTGACTTATACTAAATTAGAGGTAAATTGAGTGCTGTGATTGGTTAGTAACTGTTTTGAACAACCAAATTTGTGGAAAATTTACAATTTATATATATAAAATTTCAAGTTTGATAATACAATCAAGCACATCGCACAGATTAGTAAGGTTTTTGACATATGTTGATAAAATCCTGTCTAAATTAAGAGCAACCAAAATACCTTGAAATAAGTGCTATTTAAGTCGGGTAATAGGGAATAAGAAAATTACACACGCGGACTAACACTATTGCATGGTAACAATTGCTTCGGTAATAAAACTTAATTTTTTTTTTTTTTTTTCTTTTAAAACTGTAGTCCGCTTTTGGACAATTCTTTGGTCTTCAGTGACTTACTTTCCGGTAGCCTGGTAATAAAAACATTTTTGAAATCTTTTTCTCAAAGTAAAACCCAACACAATAAACATTTATAAGACTGTCTAAACTGTCCAAGTAGTCAAAAAATAAAAATACGGTTGACATTAACTCAAAATAGAAGAAAAATTTATTGCCGTCTGCAATGGCAATTCTATAGAGCAAACTAAACTTTTGCGGCGCTGGCATCAAAAATAAATAACGGATTACAAGTATAGACAAGTTGCTGAGCCAGCAGAGATTTGGCTCAGCCATTAAAAAAAAATTTTTGGAAGCAGAAACAAAACTACTGCAGATTACGGTAGGCAAAATCACATGGAAAAATTACTTACTAGATCATATTTTGCAGTTAAATCAGCAATTCAAGATGACCAGTAAAACTACAAAAAGTCTACCAAAACTTCAAAAGAAAGAATTATTTGATAAATTTCTTCCACAAAGAGACAGTGTAAACAGCTTCCCGGGGTCAACTGCACTGGAAGAAAACATTAGAAACTTGCAAATCCACACAAATAAAAAAAACACAAAAAGAAAACTTTCAAATATATTAAAATTTAATAAAGATAAAAAAAAAACAACTAGGTCTACGTAAAAGAAGCAATAAAGAAGTGCAAAATATTTGAGAATTAAAAGAAAAACCAAAAAAGAAAATGGAAAAAAGTCAAGCAAAGAAGGAAGAGCAAATAATGATATAAATACTCTTTTTACATGTCAAGCCTAATTATCATAAACCATTTGACAGTTTATTTAAGAAGGCTCACGACACATGCGCACAAAGCAGATACCACTTTTTAAAAACAAGCAAAAGACTAAGTAAAAACAGTGGCCAACACGACATGTGGATGCTCATTAAACATGCTGTTCACACTCAAGCAGGTAACCAATAATCAAAGTAAAATTTGTAATTGAAAACTGTTTATGTAAATTATATTTGTGCAATTTTCTAGGTTGTTGAGGGCACACTTATAACGACACAATGCAAAAGACATAATGTCAAATGCAAATTGCTAAGAACATTGTTGCTAAAATCTAATTACTGCCAAGAGCAGATCGCTGCTAAGATCAATTCAAGCAAATTGATGCAGAGAGATGTAAATAAACTTTAACCTTCCGTCACTGACGAGCGGACTCTCACTCTGCACGGATTTTAATTTTTAAATATTGTTAAACTTTGAAGTAATTGGCCATTTTAGGTATTTCTCGACTTAGTTACAATACACAATATTTGAGAGATAATAAAATAATCTTTAAGATTAGTGTTTTCTTGATTTATATTTGATGTAATTTTATATTCTAAGAACACCGGAAATTCCAGACAGTTTTAACATCCTAATTACGTTTTGTTTGCTTTTATGTATTTTACCCATAATACTAATTTTTATATTTTTCTCAAAATCGCGGAAAAAACAGGCGTGCGGAATCTCAGTCCTCTGCCAGTGACAATGTAGCTAGGATCAAGTACCATTGACGGAAAGTTAAGTTTCTGAATCTAAAATTGACTAATAATTTATCACTATTCATTTTTTATGCAGCATTAAACCAAGAAGCGGAATTGTAGAAATGCCAAAAGGCCATCAACCATGCTAACAAGCCACAACAAATACAAAGAAGACATTAAACAAAAATAATAAGAGGTTTACGGCGACAAAAAGAAAAACCAACAACTAAAAGATATGCAGATGAAATTATACTCAACATGGAGGATGACAGCAATAATAATACAACGTACGCCGCACTAATAAAGAAGTTAAAAACTAAGATCAATACTTTAAGTTTGGACATCATAATCAATAAGGTGATTGGAATTAAAAAAGAGAAGGCAAACTGTTTAAAATAATTTTAAAAAATCAAAAACAACATAAGGTATTAAAGCAAAACAAAGATGAAACATGTTCATAATAATCAGCAACAGATGAAATAACAAAGACCTTAGCAAACTCGTCAAAATACTTATATTTTATGTGCACGTCCCTCATTGACTAAAATTTTTTGATTAAAAAAATAAAATAAAAATTAATTAGAACAAGTCAATACAAAAATAAGTCTACAGAATCGTTACTCTCACATCATCAATCATCTAAAATTTGAGTGTATAGAAAAGATATAAAGCAAATGTATAAACTGCAACAAAGACGGATATAAAGCCAGAGAGTGCAAAAATAAACCTTAACATATAAATTGCAAAAAAAAACACAGAAACAACTTCATGATACGCAAGAAGTATAACAAAAAAAAAAACAAAAACAACCAAAAACAAAAAAAAAACAAAGAAAAAGGAAAAGGAAAACGGGGGTACGAAACTAATATATTGAAAATTATTGAAATCAATTAGTAAGAAAAAAAAAACTGTTAAAAATTAAAAGTAATGGACAACAAAAAGAACGCAGAAATCAGATTCTACAATATAAATAAATATAAGACAATGCAGAAAATGAGAAGGCTATATAAGCTTGGAAATTAATAATATATTTAGCTGCTCGTTCTCCATAAGCAGCTTTGTTAAAAAGTGCCAACTACACCTGGACTCAGTAAAAAAATAACGAGAGTGAAACCCAAAGAGACTTTAATTGCGGGCGATATAAAGTTTTTCAAGTAGGAAACCGGGAAGAAAAACAGAAAGAAAAAATGCCTTACAATATGGGTAAGTAACAAACATTAGTAATTGATGTCACTCTTTTCACCAAAAAAAGTGAAAAACTAAAAAATATTAGTTGAAAAAAGTAACAAGCACAAACACAAAAACAAGACGGAAAACGGAATAAAACTTCAACAAAATAAATTTAAAAAAAAATGAATAAGCACTTGCAGAAAAATAAAGTAACAAACATAAAACAGATTACACAGAATCAATGATCAACAAAATCAGAAAAGCATGCAATGATAAAAAAAAACCAATAAGGCCAAGATAGAAAAAAATTGTAAACTTAAAACATAGCTGACATAAGGAAAAAGTGCTTAAAAACTAAAATAATTGCACAAAGACACAAAAATAAAAACTAATAAAAAGAAATCCCAAATATAATTAAAAAAAATTACTAAGAAACTAAAAAAAAAATTAAATTATGATAGAAAAAGCAAAGAAA
Source organism: Tachinus rufipes (assembly GCA_963932245.1). Classification (NCBI taxonomy): domain Eukaryota; kingdom Metazoa; phylum Arthropoda; class Insecta; order Coleoptera; family Staphylinidae; genus Tachinus; species Tachinus rufipes. The sequence goes on along the minus strand of OZ010741.1, from coordinate 112,197,732 downwards.
CAAAAACAAAGTAAACAAAGACAATAGAAATAAAAACTATGGCGGTGTCAGAAAAAAAAAACAAACCAAAACCGCTAAACATATCAAAAATTACCAAAACTTTTGCCACAAAAATACTTTTTTGGAAACTATACGTTGGAAAAACTAGAAACTGCCACAAGAAAAATAGAAAAACAAAAAAACTTCTGACCCAGGCGGTATTCCAAGCATGAATATCAAAATCACAGAAAATAATAGAAATAATGAGTAAAACTCTAAAAAAATGAGAATATTAAGAAAAATTGGTCCTGATCAGAAAACACACTAAAGACAAAACTGACCTAAGCAGATATAAATAAGCCAAGCTGCCTATTAGATACGAAATGTAAATTGTTAAAACCACTAATTGCAAGCAGACTGAAAAGGAAACTGGAAAAAAGGAACATGTCAGAACACCAATTTGGCTTCAGAAAAAAAAAACACTATGCATCTACTGCACAGTACTAAGAATAACAAGCCGACAAATTAATAAATACCAAAAACAATGAGTCTTGGGCTGAAAAAAAGAAATTTTGTCCAGTAAAAGTGGCACTATAACAGATTACTTTATTAAAAAGTATATCAAAGACAAAAACCAAAACGTAAAAATTACAACGAAAGTCCACAAAAGTCAGTCTTGGGTTTACATCTGTAGAACATACTTAATGATGACATTCTACATATCATATCTACATTTTTCGGACAGCGTTACACTGACGGGTTGTGCAGATGACCTGCCTGTAGTTATAGTTGAATAAACAAAGACCGGTAAACAAATAACAAAGTGCTTCTAATAAAACGCAAAAAACCTATTTTTTTTAAAACATGTGAAGGTAATAAGAGAAGTAACCACATAGTTCGACAAAATACTCCTGAATATAAACAAAGCAAAAAAAAAATTACTGCAGTTGCGGATTCTATTATACTATACGCAGCTCTGGTGTAGAAAGACGGTTTTGAGCTTGATAGGAACAAGCAAAAACTAAACTCAATCTAACAAAAAATTGCATTAAAAGTTACGAAGAAACATGCCACAATACCCAGCAAAACAAGTACAAGACAGAATAATACTCAACAAATTCTTTATGGTAAAGAAAAAAACAGCTAAAACCACTAAAAGCACATAAAAGTCTATAAAAAGAAAAACCATTGACAAATAGCAGAATAGTGTAAAAAATGCCGCACAAACGTATGACGCGTAAAAAACAAATTTTTTTTTTTTTGGAAATTTCCTTTTGTTTTAAAAGTAAAATTCGCGTGAAAATAGCGTAAAATTGAGAATTTTTTCGGACTTTGACATGGTTTTTCAAAAAATCAAATTTTTTTTTTGGACTTTGACATGATTTTTCAAAAAATTAGATTTTTTCGAAAGTGTCAGATTGCATGCGAAACGCGTAAAAAACAATTTTTTTTTTTTTTTTGGAAATTTCCTTTTGTTTCAGAAGTAAAATTCGCGTAAAAATAGCGTAAAATTGAGAATTTTTTCGGACTTTGACATGGTTTTTCAAAAAATCAATTTTTTTCGAAAGTGTCAGATTGCATGCGAAACGCGTAAAAAACAAATTTTTTTTTTTTTGGAAATTTCCCTCTGTTTCAGAAAAAAATTCGCGTGAAAATAGCGTAAAATTGAGAATTTTTTCGGAGTTTGAGATGATTTTACAAAAAATCAATTTTTTTCGAAAGTGTCAGATTGCATGCGAAACGCGTAAAAAACAAATTTTTTTTTTTTGGAAATATCCCTCTGTTTCAGAAAAAAAATTCGCGTGAAAATAGCGTAAAATTGAGAATTTTTTCGGACTTTGAGATGATTTTACAAAAAATCAATTTTTTTCGAAAGTGTCAGATTGCATGCGAAACGCGTAAAAAACAATTTTTTTTTTTTTTTTTTTGAAAATTTTCCTTTGTTTTGTAATATTCAATGCGTCACGAAGAAATAAACCATCATTTTATACAGGCACTAACCGAGCACGGGTGCTTCAACGTGTACTTAAAGTTTGTTACTTGCATATTATCAAAGATAATAATAAAAGATGAAAGTTTCTAAAAACAAATTAACAAATACATAACATTTATAAGTATATTAACAACAAAAAACTAAAAGACAAGCAAGAAAAAAAACAAATTAGTATAAATAACACATAAAAAAAAGGAGAAACAGTTACACTAAAGAAAGAATGCCTTACGGCAAATGTCAACATGTTGTGGAAAAACAAGAAGTGGTTTTAATAAGTTTTACATGTTTTACAATGAGTGCATTTCCATCTCTCAATAAAAAAGTAACAGATAGATTAGCAATTTTACACATACAATTGCAGTTATAGTGTACAGCCGGGGAAACGTGGTTGGGGTCAAAGTAAACTCGGAACACTCCAAAACCAAACATATAAATTTACGGTCAAACGTACATTGCCCAATTCGGCGTTAGACACACGCATTAACATTTGCGCGTGCGCACATATAAACCTAAATTAAATATACGCTACATACATACATTACACTTTCCTTCTTATTTACAATTAATTATTCGGTTCAAACCCGAATCGCACAGGTTTTTTTTTTCTTGTGGTCGAACAGGAGAATTAACAGCATTATTGGTCAATTCTGATACAGCCAATAAATTAAGTAAATTGTTATTGACTTGTTTATCTGATTCAATTAGTTTTGCAGAACCTTCATTTTCTATATCAGATTTGTTTTTAATTTCTAAAACATCAAAATTTTTTAATTTTAACATTTGATTTACATGTCTTTGCTACATCATTTCATTTACATTAACTTCATATATATTTTTAGATATAATTTTACAAATTTTCCCTTCAATCCACCTTTCTTAAATCTATAGTCCCTAACCAATACGTTTTCATTAACATCAAAACTAATGTTTCGGTTCCCTTTGTAATTATCTGAGTTGCAAATTTGAACTTTCTGTAAATTGTTTTTGATTAGTTCTATTGATTTTGTTTGTCTTGATTTGTTATTTGGCTTAATTGCGTCAAGTACCGTTCGTAATGGTCTACCAAACATGATTCTATCTGGTGTTTCTCCTGTAGAACAATGTTCTGTATTTCAATAATTAATCAAAAATTGTTGCAAAGAAACTTCAAAATTAACATAATTGTTTGATGCGCATTCTTTTATCAAAAAACTTTTAACAGTTTTTACGCTGTTCTCCGCTGCTCCGTTTGACGCAGGGTGAAATGGAGGTGAATTAAGAAATTTAATATAATCCATTTAAAAAAAAATAATAAATTCTGTTGATTTAAATTGAGGTCCGTTGTCAGATACAAGTACTTTGGGTACTCCAAATCTTGCGAATATAGTTCGCAATATAATTATTGTTTTATTAGTTGTAATAGTTGACATTGGAAAAACCTCAAGTCATTTAGATAAAGAATCTGTCAATACTAGAAATTAACTGTTTTTATAAGGTCCTAAAAAGTCAATATGATCTTTCCCATATTTCTTCTGGTATTGGCCACGATCTCAATTGAGATTTAATTGGTGAATCTCTGTATATTTTACAAACTTCACAAGAATTGCAAAGTTTTTCGATATCCGCGTTAGGTGATAGCCACCACACGTATGAACGTGCAAGTGACTTAGTTTTGACAATTCCTAGATGAGAGTTATGCATTTCCTTTAAGATCAGTTCTCTCATTGTCTTTGGAATAATTACTCTGTATCCCCAAACTATAATATTGTTTTCGATATTTAATTCGTCTTTTCTTTTAACATATGGGATTAATTCATCAATTTTTTTCATGTTAGGCCAACCATTCATTATATAACTCTGTACTTTACAAATAATTTCATCATTTTTATATTCTTTAATTATTGATTCCACGTTTAATGTTTATTCTGTTGAATTAATATATTTTATACTGACTGAATCATCCGGTTCACTTTCAACAATATCATTTAATGGAAGCCTAGATAAAAAGTCAGCTTTATTTTGTGATGATTTTATATAAGTTATATTAAAATCGAATCCTAGTAAAAATAAAGCATATCATTGCAACCGGTTTGCTGCCATTAGTGGTATACCTTTCTTTAATCCAAAGATTGAAACAAGCGGCTTATGATCTGTAATTAAATTAAACTTTCTTGCATATAGATATTGATAGAAACGTTTTACGCCAAATACTATTGCAAGCGCTTCTTTATCAATTTGTGAGTAATTATGCTCCGCTTTTGATAATGTTCTCAAAGCGAATGCAATTGGTCTACCTTCTCCATTTGGATAGGTGTGCAATAAAACCGCACCCAACCCGTATTGCGAAGCATCAACAGTTAAATTTAGTTCCCACTTTGGATTATAGTGAACCAGTAGTATCAGATTACAAAATTAACTTTATTTTAGAAAATGCTTTATTGCATTTTGAATCCTAATTCTATTCAGTATTTTGCTTAATTAAATCATACAGCAGATAAAGTATATCTGGCATATTTGCAACAAATCTGTTATAATAATTTATTGTTCCTAAAAATGATTTTAATTGAGATGTGTTTGTTGGAACTGGCATATCTTTAATAGACTTTAAAATATTTTCCGATTTGTGCAGACCTTCTTTATCAATTTCATGACCCAAGTATGATATGAAATCTTTAAAGAATTCACACTTATTTTGTTTAATTGTTAATTCCGATTTTTCTAATATTTTTAAAACGTTATTAACTCTAGTTAAGTTTTTGCTTTAGTCTTTTTCCGTTATTAGAATATCGTCAAGGAATATGCATACCCCATCTAACTGTCCTAACAATTCTTCCATAATGCTCTGAAATTGCGCCATCTTCACAGTATCTTTTTTACAATTTATTTTTAGTTTTCTTTCTATCATTATGATATAGCATAAGACTGGTTTTATATGTGGCCCAATTTTCATTTTTTGTTTTATTGAACAGTTTTCTTTCTTTTGTTTGCCGTTGCTCCGTTATGCTCCCAGTAACTTGGTTTTATTGAACAATTTTCAAGTATTTTTATTGCCCTGTTAAGCTTCCTGTTTTACCAAGTGACCTTGATCAAGATGTGCTTGAAAGTGCTTGAGCAGCTATCCTCAAAAGCGTTTTAATAGAATTGACAATTATATCTGTCATTATCTCCAACTTGTGTGATTCTTAAACAGATTTAGCTAACTAGTATTTTGTTAGATAGTATTCTGTATTTTCAGATAATAAAAGCTTGTTTGACATTTATTTTATAATTTGCTAGTTTGATCAATAACTTAATAATAATGAGATTATATTTTGATATAAATTTAGACATCGTAGTTAGTTGACATTGCAACTAAAGATTAGCGGCGTATTGTCTTTACATTTACATTGAACTTGCTGTTTTGTTTGTTGTATGTTTTTTTTGGTGGTCTTTGTTGCTACAGGTTTGTCTCCATCTTTTTTTTAAATGTAGAAAGTGGAGAGTTAATAAAGAGATGCCTAGGTGCAATTTGCTCTTTCACTTTACATTTTTCTTTCAAAAACTCTTGTATATAAACAAGACGTGTTGTGTTAAGTTATGAATTGACTATTTGCCAAATTTTGGTGTTGATGTTTTGCACCGCAAACCTACTTAAAAAAGTTGCTGGTTACAACTATGGTCTCTGCTCTCATGTCATTACACTTCTTTACTTTCTAACAGATTGTTTTCTGTAACAGTACTAAAAAATTACTTAGTGATTGGCTTGTGCGTACATGCAGTTTTAAGGAATCAACTCTTAACAGAGCATTTCTAAAAACAAAGTGATGCTTACACTTTTCTAGTATATCAATCATGCTGAATATAGTAATCTTAGTAATTTCCGCTTCAATAATTTTGAGATTGCAATTTTGGTATATTTTTAGGATTATTGTAATACCGCTTTTGTGTCTTTGTTGTATTACCTGATGCTCTACTTGGCTCAGTTGCCTAAGCCCCCTAAGCATCTGAAAGATTACGCCTGGCTTGGGTTTTTTGATCAGTCTCCAATTGTTTTTTGCTGGTGCTGGTTATATTAGTTACGTCTACAGATATTGGTTTGCTTTCTCCAGAATCCGTAGACTGAACTACTTTTTGAGTAGTGGAGTATTTCTCGCTATAGGAATTTTCTTGGAGTGTCTTATATATGTTTTTTGACTTATCCATGTTTAGTTAAAAATTTGTGTTTTAATTTTTTTGCTTTTTGTCAGGCCTGTGTTTTCTGCTCAGCTCCAGCCTAGTGGCAGTTTTTGTTTTACGTCGAATATTTTATTTTCCTCACGGGACGCACCCATACAGAAACTGACTTTATTTATAATACAAAACATGCTAAAAATTTTAACTATTATTTATTAATAGTTATTATTTTCCAACATTTATAATCCGCAATTATTAAAAATCAATATGCAATGCAATATGCACAGAAACACAATAGGGCTCATCAGAACCACAGTTGTGATGAATCAAGTTTGTTTCTTTTATATATTTATTATATATTACTTCTTAAAATTTAAGAAAAAGGTTTTTAAAATTTGAAAATAAATTAAATTATATTAAAAAATGTCTATAATTTATCTAAACTTTTATATATTATTTTTAATTGTTTCTAGCTATACTATCTATAACATATATATCACAGTTGTTATAACAAAAAATAACTCACTATTTGTCGATATATAACTCTAACAGACACATTTTTTATCATCGAAATAACTGTCATCGTTTTATTATATGAAAAACCTATCGTTCATAGTTCTATTGATTGAATTTATTAAACAATAACAACTATATTGTCCAAGCAATTAAAGTCAAATGTTATAATTTTGATTTGTAGCAACTGATTTATGGTAATTCTAAAGCTTATTAGTATTAAAAACAAGATCTGGTATTTAAATTGCAACTTTCTGACAATAACGAACATCAATAAATTTACGGTAACATCATTATCTAAACGTGCACTTCATTTTTTTATTATAAGAAATTTCATTATGAAGAGGAATCGATAAGTCGCGACGTCTACAAATTGTCCATTTTTTCCGCACACCAGCCGAGTCGTGGAGGAAAATCCCGACGTTGAAAAACCAAGCCAAGTTTCCATTTTGCAGCACAAGCAATATGCTTGTTTTACATAAATATTAATTGCTGCCATCAATTACTGTCACTAAACAAGAGCATCACATTTGTACATTTTTTTATATGTACCCGTGACACGTTGGGAATCATTAAACCGATCCATCTCAATTTAGCTGATAATTTCGATGGGATAGTCTAATGGGAATAAATTAGCAAGCCATAACCAGTTAATGAATTAGTATTTCCTAAATATTATTTTTACTGAGAAAAAGTTAATTTTAAATTATTTCAATTGCACAGATAGAATACAAATGATGGAATTAACAACGAATCCCTTGTAGAAAACCCAATCAGAAACTTTTTTGCGCACAGCACTCAACTAATGGATGTTATATTAATTATTAACAATTTTCATGTATTTCGCTGATTTTTTTCATTTATTTCCAAAAAAACATGCCAGTGATTTAAAATTAAATTCATTATCAGGGGCATTTGATTGATGATTAATTAACAAAACCAGTTCCGGCATGCTCTCTTTTTTATTGAAATAATGGGCTTGATACGACGCCCTGACAAAAATCGGTCAAGGGTGATTACACTTCCATTTACATAAACGCGTTATCCAAATTTAATAACGAGGGGGAATTTCTGTCAGTTCCAATTTTAATTTCCATTGTAAAAATATGTTAATTTAAAAAAAAAATATCTTTTATTTTGAGATTTTGTTAGATTGGTTTAATATTTAAAAACTGGCATTAATTTAATATAAGTTTTGTTTAATATTATTTTTTAGATCTCTTTTGGGAATTGTTAAATATAGCAGATATTACAATTTTGTTTACATTATTTTGTTTTACTTTTACTCATTAATGAAGTTTCTAATAAAGCAAAAATATTTTCAAATTGTTAGAGTTTTTTTTGCCGCAATTACACATTGATATGTAACATACAATGTATTTTGCAGTTGCTATGACGATCCCTTGTTTTCAGTGAGCTTAGTTCATACGGATATCCGTTAGGGCTCCCTAAGACCTTTCCAGATAAAAAAGGATAAAACGCGGTGGGAAAATACGCTGAAATATGGAGCTCGTTTTTTCCTTCATATACAAAAGAATGTTATTTTTATAAATATATCTTGACTTGAGGTTATTAATATTTAATATTATATTATAATACTGTTTTTTTTTTGTTTTTACATATTTTTTGTAATTATCTGCGCATTAATGCTGCATAAGAAAATGAGAAGTATAAAATATGATCGAATATCTCCGGATTTGGAATTTATTGGGTTGGACTTAGTATTGTTATATAAATCCATATTAATGATTTATTATATTTTTTCAATACATTTTATTGAAATTGTTGCTTTAATTTATGTTTTTGATTGAACTAATTATTTAGTATTTTCAATTGTACCAAGACAATAATATAAGTATACACAATTTTTGTTGCAATTTATGAACGTAGTAATAATAAACTTAATGCCTCTAAAAAATTTACACATTAATTTTGCCAATTTTTTTTATAATTTTATATTTCAACGAATCTCAAATATGCGTGTCACTTACGTTCAAATATTTACATTATTTAGCAAATATGCTTGTATGTTTGGGGTGTGTCTATTAAAATTGCCCAACGGCGCTTAATACGATGCTGGAGGGATTTAGGTGGAATCTGTCAAAGCTTTAACATCAAAAAATTTTAGGTCAGTTAAATAACTCTGGTGAAATATTGTGCCGTTGATGGTATCATTTATTTATTCACAATCGCTTATAGCAAATAATGTATTTAATAGAAAAAAGACGCAAATAATCTTTGGTCAATATTTTTTTTCTGATTATATTAGTCTGATTAAATGTCTAGCAATAAAACTTTGTATGTTTTTAAATATTTTAAGTGAGTTACGATGTTTGTCATTGTTTTCGCTATTCTATAAGTTGTTTCAATTGCGTTACAAGTTATACAAAAGGTACAATTAATTTGAATAGATTTAAAATTTTTGTTAGTTGTATAAGTACAAACAAATGGCTTATTTTGAGTTGTATAATTGTTAATTTTCTTGATAAATTTGTTAAAGAAAGGCTTTGATTGTTGTGATTGTTGTATTTGTTTGTAAGCTCGATCAGTCTCTGTCTTTTATATATATTTGTTTTGTATGATTTGTTTTATTTGTTCTTATTAATGACTTTTTCTATCGCATGTGTTTAAATGTTAATTTTGAGTAAAAAAGTTTTTTTTTCCACCTTATTTGAACGTAAGCAAAAATATGTCAAATTAATAGTTTTCGAAAGTTAAAATTTATTTTTTATGATTTTCTTATAAAATTGCATCAATTTTGTGCCAAAAACATTACACGTAAAGAGTCTGTACAAGCTTTCCTGAATAAGCAATCTGGGACAAAAACTTTTTCATCAACAGAATGCAAAAGTAGTTCTGTGCCCCAAACAAGGTCGTTTGTGTGGAACATTTAATTTCAATACAAATTGTTTTTCTGGGCAGATGTTATTGATGATAAATATTTCAAAAACAACATAAGAAACCTATTGTCAAAGTAAAAAAAAATATTAATACTGTATTGGCAGCTACAAACAGAAAAAATTAAGATGATGAGGCAGAAGTTGAGCTTTGTCTGTCTACCGTTAGTGATATTGTTGCTGTTAAATGAGTGTACCACCTAGATTACTACCAACGATTGTTTACCTACTTATTTTCAGACAAAGACAGAAAACGTGGACGGCCTCAGTCACATTAGATTTTAGAGATTATGGAAGAGATATACAGCTTTATTGAAATTAGTAGCAAACGCCAACTTTTCTCTAACAATTACGTTCCGCAGTATCTGGGTAAGTTTTGTCAAATAATACAATTAAAAATAAACTTTCAGACAAATATGGAGACCGTATTACAATAACTGATAGAAAGGGGCGAAGGTGAACAACAACTGAAAAGACCAGCCCAAAGGTAAACCTTTCCTGCACGTGGTGCCCACTGCTAGAAAACTAACGAGGCGCTGACGACCGAAATACGGCGGAATAACCGTTCCACTTGAAATGAAGGAAATAAAATTTCCAAACTCACCAACACGCTTGGCAAGCGTGGTTTTTTAATGCCAGCTCCTTTCATAGATATGATATGTCGAATTTTAAAACATGCATACCCTAGGCAAGTAGAGGCGAAAACCCGGAATCTCGCACTGATACGTCAGTCGGCCCTTTGGATTCTGGGGAGGGCAAACATTTGATGAATGGTAAGAAGAGAAGAAGCAAACTTGAAGAAACTCTGTACGTAGGGACGTACAATATCCGCACCATGAGGCTCAATGAACATCTCACCGGCCTAGAACACAAACTGCAGAACATCAAGTGGGACGTCCTAGGGATCAGTGAAACAAGGTTGAGCGGAGAGGCAGTCACCATCCTCAAATCCGGAGATTTGTTGTTCCAAAATAACTCCGATACAAACTTGCACATCGGAAGCGTTGCTCTACTGATCCACAAAAAGAAGAAGCACCTGGTTACAAAGACAGGAACCGTGTCAAACAGAGTAATTTATACAATGCTAAGGATCAACGCCATGTTTAGTATCCAAATAATCCAAGCATATGCACCCACCTCCACCTCATCAGACAAAGAAATTGAAAAGTTCTACGAAGACCTAACAACTGCAAAGAGCGCGGAAAAGACCAAAATCTGTGTGATAATCGGCGACTTCAACGCGAAGGTTAGAGCAAGGGTACCGACGGATCCTTCCTTCATCGGAAAATTCGGGTTGGGATCTAGGAACCAAAGAGGACAAACTATGATAGATTTCCTCAACAAGGAGAGGCTATACTGTATGAACACCTTCTACAAAAAGCAACTGAAAAGGAAATGGACTTGGAGGAGCCCCGATAACAGGGTCAAAAACGAGATAGACTATGTTCTCACATCTAACCCCCAAATGTGCTCGGATGTGTCAGTACTAAACCGCTTTGACACAGGCAGCGACCACAGATTGGTCAGAGCCAGGATCCACATCAATACTCGACACCAAAGAAAAGTTCTAGTGGAAAAAAAAATACGACCAACCACAGGCAAACTAAGAGAGAAAGAGGTGGAATTCAATAGACAAATTGACAAGAAGTTACACCCAACTTAAGATATGAGAAACATGGAACTAAACACACTCTCGACGAAGATCACCTCCAGTATTAAAAGCGCCGTGCGGAAAGTCTGTTCCCTCCAAAGAAAGAAACATCCGAAATTCAGTTTAGAAACAGAACAACTGATTGACGAACGAAGAAACACCGACAAAAACTCAACACGATATGGAGACCTAAATAAGATCGTGAAAAAAGCCATCAGAAGAGACCAGAGAGCGTATAACACAAGGATGGTTGAGGACGCTATACAGAACAACGCAAACATGAGAGTACTTCGTTCCGAAAGATCGAGAGGCAAGATGATTATCCACAAGATGAAAAATTAGCAAGGAGTCATTGTGAGTGAAAGAGGAAAGTAGCAGAAATTTTTGAGAAATTCTATCAACGACTCAACAGCTCATCAATGGCAGACCCAAAGCAAGGACAAATCAAACAACCAATTCTAAATATAGGATCGGAAGAACTAGAACCCATCGATAGAGAAGAACTAGAGACGGCGCTTAAACACCTAAAGAACTGCAAAGCCTCGGGCAAAGACCAGATCACCAGTGAAATGCTGAAGGCCGGAGGAAATACACTGAAGGAAGCACTCCTGATCCTGCTAAATAAATGCCTAGAAGAAGAGAAAATACCGGACTCTTGGAAAAACGCAAAAGTCATCCTGCTATTCAAAAAAGGCGACTGCACAAATCTGGAAAACTTCAGGCCTATTAGTCTATTATCCATCCTCTACAAACTACTAACTAAAATCATAACAAGCCGCCTTGGCCATAAATTTGACTTTTACCAGCCAGTCAAACAGGCGGGATTCAGAAAGGGTTACAGAACGACAGATCATATCCAAACGGTACGCACACTAGTAGAAAAATGCACGGAATACAATATACCACTCCACATGGCATTCGTAGACTACCAGAAGGCATTTGATTCAATTGAAACCTGGGCGGTGCTGGAGGCGATGGATAACGCCCGCATAGATTACAGATATTCTAACATCATACGATATATCTACAAACACGCCACCATGCACGTCAAAATTGAAGAAGAATGGGTAACTGCAAAAGTCCAAGTAAAGCGAGGTGTCAGACAGGGGAACACAATTTCACCTAAATTGTTTACCCTAGCAATGGAAGACGCATTCAAAATACTAACATGGGATCAGAAGGGCATAAGGATAGACGGAAGATACCTCAACCACCTCTGCTTTGCAGACGATATTGTCCTCTGTAGCAGTGACCCGGCTGAACTTGCGACAATGCTTCAAGAACTCAGAGTAGCCTTTGAAGCCGTTGGTCTTAAAATGAACCTCCAGAAGACCAAAATCATGAGTACATATAACATGAGAGTCACCATCAATAACCAAAATCTGGAGCTAGTCGAAGAATATGTATATCTGGGACATAACATCAAAATCGGGAAAAGTAACCAAACCGCAGAAATTACTAGACGAATCGGCCTCAGCTGGGCAGCGTTCGGTAAACTCAGCTATACTTCGCCAACCAAAAATCCCAATGAACCTGAAGAGGAAAGTTTACGATACCTGCATCTTGCCGGTGGCAACATACGGGCTCGAAACAGCCACTTTTACAATAAACAGTGCCAACCGTCTTAGAGTCTGCCAAAGGGCAATGGAGCGAGCAATGCTGGGAGTCAGTCTGAGGGACAGGATCCGGAATGAGGATATTAGACGAAGAACGGGGGTATGCGACGTCGTGGAACGGGTAGCACGGCTCAAGTGGCAGTGGGCGGGGCACGTAGCCAGAAACAACATCAAATGGACGAAAACCCTAATGCAATGGAGGCCAAGGGAAACAAAAAGAAGCATCGGGCGCCCGTAGGCAAGGTGGAGGGACGGTATTCAGCGACATGCGGGCAAAAACTGGATGAAGACCGCACAAGACAGACCGACATGGAAGTCGTTGGAAGAGACCTATGCCCAGGAATGGACAAATACAGGCTAAAGAAGAAGAAGAAGAAGATAGAAAAGCAGATAAAGTGAAGAACGATTTAGAATTATAATAGCAGCAACATAAATGATAAAGCAAGAAATTTAAAAAAATTTGTTTGATACATCTATCTTTTAAATTTTTTTTTTACATTTTGATTATAAAAAGCAGACGTTGTAAATAGAAAAAAAAATGTATTTCAATTGCTTACAGTATTATCTCGGCAATGTAACCAAACTCATTTATATTCTCTATATTGCTTTATTTGTGTACTCTTAGTTTGCTAGCAAAAAATTGGTAAACGGTAAACTTTTTACACAACATCTGGAAATGTCTGCAATTAATTACATTCAACCTGAGACTAATAATTCAATCCTGCAATTTGATTTTGACAATGCGGACTTAAATAGTAAAACAAGCACAGCTGGAAGTGAAGTTAAAAAACCCATACACAAACAGATAGGAAATTTAAAATAATCCTCTTGGAAACATACCCAAAAACACAAAGTGGATTTAATAATGTAATTGTGGAAGATCTAACTAAAATTGTCAAGAAAAGTGATCAGCTAACTCCATATAATTCTCTTTGGCTGGCAGTAAAGTGGCTCAACATTAAATGTATTTCTGAATAATAAAGTTTTATGCACTTCATTACAAAATGACTTGTTAGTAAAAATCCAAAATAATTCTTATTCTATTTATCAACTCTCCTGCATCAGATGACAATACTATCTACACTGCGTTGCAGTATGCTAGAAGCTGATGTAAAAATGCTAACCAGAAACACACGATTGTGACATTTGATTGGCCGTTCTACATAATAACTAAAGAAATAGTTGCAGCAGCTGAACCTGACTCTCTGCTGTCTGAATATATAGCCAGTATAAGCAGTTTCTACCATTTGATGTTCTACATTGGGTGTTTTGAATATCTGATAAATGAAACTGGACTACAGAAACATATGTGCACTATTTATGCCGCCATCTGTTAAAAAAATGCTGCAAAAAAAAGCTTTTTCAAGAGTCGTGCGTGAATTATTGTTAATTCACAAATCATTAGCTAACATAATATTGTTGCAAATTAACATAAATTAAGTAGATTTTAAAATTATTATTAATCAGTTTACAGCAAGTATTTTGAAAAAGCTTCCGTCATTGTATGATCTGAAGCAAAACTGTCATTTAGTAAGTCTGACAAAAAGTTATATTTTCAACTAATCAAGTTGAAGATAAATAGACCAACAACAGTCCTTTGAGTCCAGTTATTCAATATGGTTACCCTGCTGACAAATTACATACATGTGGACATTTCTATTATGCCATCAATCAAGTCACTTTTACGTGTAAGACATAATGAAGCTACACTCTGTTATGAACCCATCAGAATTCCATAAATTTGTAAACCTTGGTTTTTTTTTTCAGTGCAAAAAATTGATAAATTTGGTCGGATATGATCATAAAAATTAGCTTTATGCGTGGTGATCACCCTTTACCAATGTTTCAAAAAATATCTATTATAGATAGATAGATAGATATTTATTAATCCACTAGATCTTTACAGATATGGGACAAGTCAATAACAGACATAATAATACATTTAAAATAAAACACTAATTAAAAATTAAAAAATACATACTTTAATGAGTATTAAACTCAAAATACTCTTGCACTGAATAAAAACACTCTTTATGCAATAAACAATTTACGTTTTTAATAAACTTCTTGAATGGCATTTTTTTAATACTGTCAAGCAAATGGTTATATGCCATAATACCAATGTAATTTGGACTTTTTTTATATAATGACAATCTATGTTTAGGTATTTCAATCTGGTCTCTATCACGTGTTTCATATCTATGATTATCGCCGCATTTTTAAATTGAATTAAATTTTTTTTAACGTATAGAACAGCTTGTAGGATTAGTATACAAGGCATTGCTAAAATATGGTAATATTTGAATATTGTTTCACAAGACGTTCTCCTACTAACACCAGCCATGTATATGATTGCTCTTTTCTGCAGAATAAAAACTCTATACCACTCAGTTGCTGTACCCCAGCATATAATTGCATAATATAACACGGAATGTACATGTGCATAATAAATCATTTTTAAAACACTATCACTTACTCTCTTATGCATACTTTTTAAAATGTAGCACATTTTGCTGATTTTTATGCATACTGAATCAATATGAGCATTCCAATTTAACACTGAATCAATGTGAACTCCTAAAAATTTTGTGGTCTCTGTTGAGATAATTGGTTTGCTTTCATACCTGATATTCAGACTGACATGTTTTGCTACTCTACGATTTGTTGAAAATTTCAGATGTACTGATTTGTTTTGATTTAATAATAGGTCGTTTTGATTATACCAAATTTTTTTTTTTTCAATTCTTTGTTTGTACAATTTACTTAATTTTACGTTTGTTTGTGTTGCTTTTGCTACTTAAGTATGAAGTGTCGTCAGCAAACAATATCAATTTTTCATTAGGTACAATATTTTGCAGATCATTAACGTAAATTATAAAAAGCAGTGGACCGAGAACAGAACCCTGCGGCACACCAACCGATACTGGCAAAAAAATTGACTATACACCACTCACTTATACACTGTTAAGTAACTTTTCAACCAGTTAAGAGGTAGCCCTCTAATGCCATAAGACTCGAGTTTTGTAAGCAATGTAGTGTGGCAAACAAAATCAAATGCCTTACTCATATCTAAAAACAGTCCAACTGTCTCTTTCCCTGAATCTATACGATCGTATAATGATGTTAAAAACTCTACTATTGCATCAGTACTACTCAAGCCTTTTCTAAAACCAAATTGAGCGTTTGAGATTAATTTATTTTTTATTAAAAAATTTGTTATTTGAGTGGGCCATAACTTTTTCAAACACTTTTGAAATATACGGTAAAAGAAAAATTGGTCTATAATTTTCTACTGATGCAATATTGCCTTTTTTATATAGTGGTTTAATCTTAGATAATTTTAGTTGATTTGGAAATATTCCAGATAACAAGGAATGATTTTTTATTTGACTTAGAGGTATACATATGTTGTCAATACACTGTTTCAGTAAAAAACTACTAAAATTATCTAAGCCTAAGGATTTCGAGTTTTTTAAACTTGCAACAATATTATACACGTCATGTGAGAGTACTGGCTCAATAAAAATAGATTTATTATAATATATTTCAACAAAGTGTAATTTTGTTGGTAGTATTTTGATTTTTTACATTATTACTTATTGCAATTGAATTAAAATACTCATTAAAAAAATTGCTTATAGTTTGAGGATCATCTATAATTTCTGATTTGGTTTTCAAAGAAATATCTTTTTGTGGTTTTATTTTTTTTGATCCATTATTTTTAATAATGTCCCAACAAGTTTTTCTTTTATTTTTTGCATTAAGTATACTGATTTATATTGCTTGTACTGTACTTTGGAATGTTCTTCACCATTGATAGAAAGCAGATAAAGTTGTTTTAGTTGCTTTGATGAGACTCTAATACCTTTTGTTATCCAAGAGTTTTTCTTCTGAATATTGCATAATTTCTTTTTTAATGGAAATGATATATTAAAATAGTAGTCCAGTGTATTCATTAAACAATTAAATTGATCGTTTAAATCAACTTCAACAGTGATGTCATTATACGTTTCTTTTTTAAGAAAAGAATTAAAATTATCTATATTTTTTTTACTTCTGTATAAGTAATTTCAGGAGTGTTGTTACTCAGTTCAATGTTTATAATTTGTGCTGTGTGATCAGATATTGCTGTGTGGAGAACCCGACTTGTAGATTTTCTATCTAAATGTATGCATATGTTATCAATACATGTACTACTGGTATTGGTTATTCTTGTTGGTTCATGTATTGTTAAAAATATTTGAAAAGAGTTTAACATATCTTGAAATTTGATTTTGTTTTTTGAATTGGTTAGAAAATCTACATTAAAGTCGCCACACAGAACCATCTGTCGGTTTTTCTTCATTAATCTATCTAATACACTTAATAAGCTATTAAGAAAATAATCAAAATTTCCTTCTGGGCTCCGATATACACATAAAACATAAATATACTCAGAACGACAAATAAAATGTTTTGTTACACAACATTCAAAATCTTTGTGTGCACACTGTTCAATTTTTTTTTCTTTGGTATTTGTATGTTCTCTGGTTAATATCATTACAACACCATGAATGACATTTTGTCTACAATAAAAGCTACTTATTTTGTAACCTGCAATATTCACTGCACAAAGTTGTTCGTTTTTTAAATATGTTTCACTCACGCACAACACATTACAATTTATGTCATTTAAAAATATCTCAATTTCTTCAAGCTTATTCAAAATTGACTGCAGATTGTGATGAACAATACTAAAAACTCCATTTGTTTCATTTGATTGCTACTGTGTATAAGAAATTTTTTTAGTTTGTATTTCCATTTGTCTGATATATGAAGAACACATTCTATCAAACGCAGTGTGTTCGTAACCTATGTTTATTTTTAATGTTTTTTTTGCAAATTTGCAGTTTATACATACTAATTTTTAAGATGTGAATTCTTTTGTTTCATAATTTTCACTGCATTTAAAACAAGTCATGTCGTTAGTGCAATTTTTGGCCATGTGTCCATATCTGGCACATTTAAAACATCTTAGTAAGCTTATGTGGTTAAATATATAGCATCTTCTCCAACCTATATTATTTTTTTCTAATTTAATTAATATACTAAATGTTTTAGGGCTTATTTCTAAAATGATATTACCACTGTGCTTACTTTTAAGTGACATAACTTTTTTGACTATCTTAATATCTGCTTCTTTTTTATTTAATGTTATATTCTGCTCTATTATTGCATTAATTACAGTATCATCAGCAGTGTTATTCATATCTTTTTCAACTCCCACAAATTTATAAGCAAAGTGATGAGTACTTGAAAAACATGAGCTTGTTCTTTATCTTTTATCTTTATTTGAGGAAATTGGAAAGCAAAAAACAAAAAAATCATCCTTATTCAAAACTTCAATTTAGACATTGTTTTGGATAGAGGATTAATGTTACACAAAGTGGTGTATCCCAAAAATTTTTCAATCCCAACAATTTGGCAATGTTATGTTGTCTATGTTCTTAAGCATTATGTCGGCAAGGGCTGTACCGTTGTGTTTGATGGTTATTCATCAGGCATCATCCATTACAAAAAAAGCTGAACAGAAGCGAAGGTACAAGCAAGAGAGGTCAGTTGACATAAACTTTCATCACAAAACACAAATCACAGTCAAACAGGATAAATTTTTTTTTAATAAACACAATAAATCCAGATTCATTTTATTCCTCTTAACTGCTCATTACAACCCTGGAATTAAAACAGAACAAGCAATCCGGCTAGCAACAGACGCCGTCAAAATTTCGGGCATGGCGGTGAGAACCAAGACTACTGGACGCAGGACGGTGGGAACCAAGCCTCCTGTGGAAACATTGCAACTGGCCAAAAAAAGTAAATGATCAGCTAATTTGAGACGATTAGCATAATCAAAACAAGATAGCCGGGCAACGGTATAAGCCAATCAGACGGGGCTGCAATGTACTACTCTGGGTGTGCACTACCAACAAGAAGTAGAAATAATCATAAGCAAAAAAAATAAAAAGTTTGTGAAAAACTTCTAACCATATTTTAAGAGGTGCATGATGGTACAACTAAATACTAAACCTGCTAACATCAACATAATTTAGACATATGCGCCCACAGCCAATAAACCGAAGGAGAAAATCGAACAGTTATATAATCAGATCAAACATATAACAAAGTCTCTTAAGAAACAAGACATTACCTTTATAATGGGCAACTTTATCGCAAAAATAAGAAAAGGATGATTTAAGGACATAGTCAGAGATTTTGGATTAGGCCAGAGAAATGATCGTGATTACAGACTGCTGCAATGTTGCCAAGAAGAAAACATGATGATTAGTATCACCTGGTTCCAACACCCAGCAAGACGCCTATACAAGTGGAGATCGCCACAAGACACGGAAGATCACCGAGTCAAAAACCAGATCGATTACGTTATAAAGAACAAACAATTTCGCAACACAATAAAAAAACGTAAGGACATACCCGGGGCAGACATCGGCTCCATAATCTGGTAGTTGCAACCGTTCGACTCTCTCTGAAAACTCCACCTGCAAGAATAACATCAAAAAAGACTACACCAAACTTAATAATCCAGATATCTCAAAAACCTATGCTGAGAAGCAAAATATCAAAATGAAGGATACATTACCAAACAACATCATATTGGTAGAAAAAACATAGCAACAAGTGGTAGACACAATGAAGATTAATGCAGAATAAACTTTAGGCTGGTGTTAACGACAAAGAAAAGTAAAATGGATGAGCGATAACTTCTTACTGTTAATGGAAGAACAAAGAAAACATTAGTACCATCCTAGTTGAATACACAAATTAAAAAAAACAAATAGCAAGAGAAGCATGGCTTGGAGAAAAATGTTGATAACTAGAAAAATGTCACGCTAAACACAACTCCTTCAACATTCACTTAAGGAAATGACATACATATAAGGAAAACCATTATGGAAAACTAATAGATGATAACAACAAACTAATGGTAAAGCAGAAAGATCAAATATACACGTGGTGAAATAGAAAGGAATATACAGAAAAGCTGTTTACGGATGACATACCAACCATCTCAGTTGAGGCGGACACTATAATAAAAAAGCCAACCATTCGAGAGTTGTCGTTATCCCAATAACTCTGTGAAGAATTACAATGTGTGTGGCTGTATCAGAGTTTTAAATTGTTAATTGTAGTGTGCTCAGTAAAAACTTGTTTGTGTGTGTGCACTTTGTGTAATATTTATACAATTTTAATATGTTTTAAGGTATTTAAAACCTTTACTAGTTTATATTAGTTAAAAATTTTCCATTGTGTGACGTACTACATTATATTAAGTTTATTTTATTATTTTATTACTTGATTCTAACAGTCTTTATATATTGCTCAGCAGTACTAGTCCAGTAAACAGTAGACCTGGCTTTCACTCAGAAGGTCGGGAGTTCAAATCCTCCAAACCAAATTTTTTTTTTTTTTTAATGTTTTTTATTTATATTTTTTCAATGTTATTTATTAATTAGTTTTATATTAACATTTTTGTGTTATTAATAACCTGCTACCACTAACACACCTTTCCGTGGTCTACCTATGTATTTGTTAAACTGTTAGTCACCAATAATGACCGGTTAGTGTGAAGCGTGTGTCCTGAGTTGTTATATGTATATGTTATAAGTAATTAATTAATCTTTTTATATTTGAATATTTTTTTTTTTTTTTAATTTTTGTTGTTAAAATTAAAATATAATGCCTCCTATAACTCGACAAAAATTAAAGTCAACAATTTTAAATGACGATATTTTAAACTGTACTATCAATTATGGTGATATAAGTGACACAGATTCTGAAATTGATTATAACGGTTTAGCATCTGAATTAGAAATAACGTTTGCTAATACAAATGAAGAGAACAATAAATTAAATATAGAAATTATTAAATTGAATAATGAAATATTAATTCTACGAAATGAAATTGAACAAAAAGATAACACAATTGTAAAGTTAACAAATACAGTTAAAACCATGGAAGCAGGTATTTTAAAAAAATCTTCTAATGAATTAAATACAACTACCATAAATATTAAAACCCTGACAAGTCAAACAAAATGCACAAAACAAATAAATAAAAAAAATATGGTAAAAAAAACATCGGCTGCTGAACAGATGCCAACAAAAACTAAGAAATGCTTAATTTTGTCGGATGAATTTGGAAGAGGACTACATTCAATTATGAAAAAAATATTACCTCAAGAATATTGCTGTGAAGTTATTTTTAAACCAAACGCACAATTTGAAGCTGTGGTAGAAGATATTAAAACATTAACGAAAACGTATTGCAAAAGTGATTTTATAGTTATTTGTGCGGGATTTTCAAATGCGATTGCAGGAAAACACGTATCGGAAGAAGCAATAAATAATGTAATAGAAGCTACTAAGCATACCAATATAATTTTTTTAACAACAATGTATACTAATAAGCGCATAATTCTTAATAACTTCATTTATAACGTTAATTTAAAACTTCATTATTGACGTAAATAATAGTAGGTTTAAAAATTGCATATCTCATAAACATAGAAAAGAATTGATAATGGAAAGAGTAGTGCAAATTATTAAATATAAAGCAACTGCCGATCAGACAAGTAATTGTCTAAATAATATTTCTAGAGACAGTAATCTGATTTATATAAAAACAGTGGAAAATATAAGTTCAGATAACTGTGCTTTTTTAGTGACACAAACTTCGAATCTGAAACTAACATAAATAAACAGTATAACCACATGACAAAAAATGTAATCATGTGTTTAAATTCTCAAAGTTTTCTCCCTCATAAATGCGAAATTTCTAAATTGTTAGATGATAAAAAACCACTAATAATGTGTCTATCAGAAACTAGAGTGACTCCAGATATTTTTGATGTAGAGTTAAGTATAAATAATTATATATGTATTAGGTGCGATTCGGAAAGTAGACACACTGGCGGTGTACTAGTGTATATTAAAAATAGTGTATTTTTTGAAATTATAGACATAACGTCAGATAAAAATAATTTTTGGTCACTAACTTGTAAGGTAAATTTATTTAATAAGAAATATATTATTATAACAGTATATCACTCACCAAATGGAAATCATATAGAATTTTTACAGTATTTGCACAATATTTGTGATAATGAATACGAAAGTGAACTTATAATTCTAGGCGACTTTAACATAAATTGGTCCAATAATTCTAATACGTATACAACAAAACTCAAAAATATTGTTATCAATACATGTATGTTGCAACTAATTAACACACCAACACGAATAACAAGCGAAACTTCGACAATTATAGACTTAATAATTACAGATAGTCAAGATATACTCGGTAGTGTTTATGAAACAACAAAAATAACCGATCATGAAGTATTAAGTATTGATTTTGTTCATAAAGTAAATATTAATAAATCAAGCTCACCTCTATACATTATCAAGCGTGAATTATCTGAACACAATTTAGATGTCATTATTCTTAATCTTAAGGAAATTGACTGGTATCCTAATGCAACCTGCGTTAATATATTGTATGATAGATTTGAAAGTATTATTACAGCAGAATTAGACCTGATTTGTCCCAAAAAGAAAACCCGCATTAAAAATCAAAACTGCCCTTGGCTTAATAAAACAGTTATCGCCGCACGTAAAGACAGAGATTATTCTTATAAACTATTTAAAATATCAGGATTACATGAAGATTGGGATCAGTATAAACAAAAAAGAAACAAAGTAGTAGCGGTAATTAGAAAAGAAAAGCAATTATATTATGAACAAAAAATTGACAAAAATAAGAATAACCCTAAAAATATGTGGAAAACATTAAAAACACTAATAAATACAAAGCCATCTGTATCAAAAGTAATCTTTAATACAAATATTTATAATTCAGTAAATAATTCAGATAATTTTAATAAATATTTTAGTGACAGCGTTAATCACATAGTAAATAATATCACAAGTGACATTAAATATAGTATAAATTCATTACCATATATTTCAACATCAATGCAAAGTTTTAAAGATGTAACATATTCCGAACTTAAAATGATTGTAAATAATTTAAGTATTAAAGCTGGAGTGAATGACATAAATGCCTTTCTTATTAAAAAATTATTCAACGTAATTGGTACTCCTCTTTTAAATTTAATAAACACATCATTAAATACCGGATGTGTTCCCGATACTTTAAAAGTTAGTACGATAATTCCAATTCCAATTCCTAAAGTGAATAGTACAATCAAACCAGAAGAGTATAGAGGTGTAAATATGTTACCCGAAATTGAAAAAATACTTGAAATAGCTGTATATAGCCAAGTTTCTGAGTATTTTGAAAAAAATAACTTATTTTATAAAAGGCAATCTGGGTTTAGAAAACACCATTCGTGTGAAACGGCCTTGCAACTAATTATTACTGAATGGAAAACAATATTAGATAGCAACCAATATATTGCAGCTTTATTTATCGATTTTAAAAGAGCGTTTGAAACGGTCAGTAGAGAAATTTTATTAAAAAAACTTTATTATTACGGAATAAGAGGTATAGTTTTAAAATGGTTTGAGTGCTATCTTAATAATAGGTCTCAAGTAGTAAAATATGACAATAAAATTTCACAGCCAATTGATAGTGTTCACGGTGTTCCACAGGGTAGTGTCTTAGGACCTCTTCTTTTTATAATTTATATTAATGACATTGGATCTGTTATTACAAAAACACATCTGAAACTGTTTGCCGATGATACCCTTATATATGCTTCAAGTCAACATATTGAAGAATTAATAAGAACATTAAATATAGAAATGGACTCATTATTACCATGGCTTAGTAGCAATAAATTATCACTAAATGTTACAAAAACAAAAGCAATGATAATTAATACAAAAAGCAAAATGAAACGAATCGATAAAAATAGTTTAAAAATTAAAATTAACAATCAAGTATTAGAATGGGTTACGGAAATTAAATATCTAGGAGTTGAAATTGACGAAAATCTGAGTTTTAATAAACATTTTGAAACTTTGGTTGCTAAAACTAGTAAAAAGATAGGTTTTATTAGAAGACTATCTAATTCACTATCTATGTACAGCAGAATAAACGTTTATAATACTGTAGTTAGGCCGCATTTCCAATATTGTTGCACAATATTGTATATGCTAAATGAACAGCAAAAAAACAGATTACAAATTTTACAAAATAAAGCTATGAGGTCAATCTTAAAATGTAATAGATACACACCGATTAAAGTAATGCTGTCAACCCTAAAGTGGATATCAATAAATGATCATATAAACCTACAAACATGTATATTTATTTTTAAAATAAAAAATGGACTTTTTCCAGATTACTTTAACTTGTCATTGAATAGTGAATTTCATAATTACCCGACTCGGACAAATAACTTCTTTAGGCCTAATTTTGTATTTAAAGTCGCAAATCAAAAATCCATATTTGTAGATGGACTTAAGATGTTTAACAAGATTCCCGAAAACATAAAAAATTCTAAATCTGTAGGAATTTTTAAGCGAAAGTATTTGCAATTTTTGACTGTTGAAACTACTGCTAATTTAGAAGAAATGTAATGTTATTTTTTTTATAATGTTAGATTTAGATAGTTCTGTATTTATTTTTTTTTTACTTCTTTGACTAATATTAGTATATGTAATTACTTTTGTGTATTTTAATATGAATGTGTATGTGTAGCAATTATGCTAAATAAATACCTATTATTATTATTATTCTCAAAGAAGAACTACAGAAAGCAATGCAAGACAAAAAAAGTAGAAAAGCCGCTGGACTAGACGAGCTAAAGGCCGAACTCTTTAAGGCAATAAATGATAAAACTTTAACACATTTACTACAACTATACTACAAATATACAATACAGGCTGCATACCTAAGGACTGGCTAAAATCTACCTTTATTACTCTTCCACAAAACCCAAACGCTAAAAAATGTAGCGAATACCGTCTCATTAGCCTTATAAGCCATTGTACACACCCGTATATGAAAAAAGATTGACCATTAAATTGGAGACACCCAGTTAGGTTTCAAGAACGGATTCGTTACGACAGAGGCACTGTACTCTATGCTTGCTTTATAGACTACAAAAAAGCATTTGACAATGTTAAACATGAAATACTAGTTGAAATGGTTAAAAAAACCAACTTAGATGATAAAAACATCTGCATCTTTACAAATCTATACTGGAACCAAGCAGCACAAGTTAAGATAAAGGAAAACCAAACAGAAAAGTTTCAATTATTAAGAAACCTCTGACAAAGATGCATTCTGTTACCGCTTCTGTTTAATCTGTATGCCGAGAACATATTTCGGACGGCACTAGACGAATGCACAAAAAACATAAAAGTAAACGAAAGACCAGTAAATAACATTAAATATGCAGAAAATTTTGAGATACTAGCCAACACTATCAAAGATTTGCACTGCCTTATGCCTTATAGACCAAGTTCAACAAACTAGCTCTAAGTATGGATTCAAAGTAAACATTGCAAAAACCAAATTAATGATTATTAGCAAAGACAACTCCGCAAGTAACGATGCACTAACCATTAACGGTGAATCAATTAAACGGGTGAGAAGATTCAAATACTTAGACAGCTAGCTCAACAAACAGTGAGACCCGATTCATGACATCAAAACACAAATTAAAACAGCCATTAGTATGCAACAGAAATCTTTTACTTAAAATCAGGTAAGAAACCGTCAATAGTTATGTTTTCTCGGTACTATTGTATGGAGTTGAAGGATGGATACTGAAGGTATCATCTATAAATAAAATCGAAACTTTCAAAATGTAACTATATTAGAGGATGCTAAAAATTCCATAAACAGATAAAGTAAGCAACTACAAAGTACTTAAGCAAATAAACAAAGATACAGAACTACTCACGATGATGAAACGTAGAAAAGCGGGATATTTTGGACACAAATCCGAAATGTCAAATACTAATTCCTGCAATTAATTATGGAAAGGAAAATAGAAGGTAAACGGAAAATTGGAAAAAAGAGGTTTTCCTGGCTGTTAAACTTGCTGGTTCGGAATCAAGGCGGCTTCTATCCTAATACAACTCGCACAAAACCGGGATGAGTTTAGACATATGGTCGCCAATCTCTTGTGTGGAGAAGAAGAAGCATCTAGTGACGCTGATACAGTGACCATCCGCACAGGAGTCTCAAAATCTTTAACTAGTAACAGAATAGCAATAGTTAGCAAAAATATTGATCTTATTATCTTCCTCATCGCTTTAACCCTATCCGAAAGACAGATATTATTTGTTAAACTAAGCCAAGGCAAAGTAGAAAGGAAAGTATATTTAAGCCAGCAATTGCAAATTATAAAAATAAAAGACTGCATACTTCTTGTGCATGCAATTAGCGGATATGATACGACTTTTGCTGCATATTGAAAAGGAAAGCATGTCTGTTTCAAATTGTCCAAGAAGCAAGCTACACTGCTAAGTATTACCAATGTATCAACTGCTCCATCTTATGGGGCTGTGGCTAAGCTGAAAATAAAATATTTTTGGCATTGTACAATGCACCCCACAAGAAAACCTCCTTAACATGCATTGTAACAATGTTTTCACCAAATTGGATTTAAATACTATACTAGACCTTTCTGCGCTGCCGCTCACAGAAGGAGCAGCAATGCACCATGCTTTTTGTGTTTACCACCAAATCCATTTTGCATAGAGAATAAACATTCTCTAGAACAATAGGGTTAGAAGTTTGAGAGCGGCCGGCTGATCACAGTAACTACAAAAAACGTAGCAGCACTTAATTTTTTGCAAATGGTTAACTAAATGTGGAAACAGATGTGGCTGCCAAAAACAATGAATAATTTGCTCAAACATTTGCCACAACAGCTATGGAGAATGCTTGAATGACATTACATTGATGATCTTGATGATCTGGATTTTTTCATACCTGAAGAAACATAACAGTCGCTGAAAAAGCTTGTAAAAAGTATCAAAATGCTGAATTTACTAGACCTATAACCACAAATCGGATGAAATTGCACTTTCTTATTCTTCACTAATTACGTGCAGCTTAGCAGTGGTAATCAATAATATTTATACATTGTTTTACTGCTTCCTTACTTTTTGTTATATAAATATATAGAGTTCATATTTGTGTGACAATTCTTTTACACAATTAGTTCATATTAATAAAATAATAAAACAATTTACTACGTTTTTTATCACAAATTTAGTCTTACAAATATATTACTAGTTTTGGCTTTACTAAAGCTTTCTACGGATAACAGCCAAAACTTGTAACGTTTGGTAACTACTATTGTATTAAATTACAAATTTGTAGATATCTTTGTAGTTATCTACGGGATTGAGATACCACGTAATTTTAAATCTGCACCATGCACGAGCCGTTAGTCAAAGTTAACGCTTTATTCATAATATTCAATCAAGGTTTTGGCAAAATAATATTTTGATTTTCTGAGCCTGAGTAAAAAAAATATTTTTAAACATAAATGTTGTAAATGTTTTTAGTATGTTTTGTTATTGTAAATTTGTGGAAATATATTACAAGTACTTTCTGGCTTATAACAACTTTGTTAGGAACATTTTTTGTCAAGTGTGATAAACGCGTTCTATTATTTTTGTATTTTTTAAATTTTTAGTTAAATGAACGATGATTGTGTGAATTTAATTCCTGTACAAGTTAAATCTTGTAAGTTTGTTAACTAAGACCTTTTTGCAAATTTTTCAAGTTTAATTCTTGAGCACAATGATAAATTGACACATTTGGATTATTAACACTACGCTGCACACTATCAATTGCTTCTTCTGTGAGCGTTGTTCGACGTCGTACTGGATATTTATTATTGTTTAGATTAAACGTATTGCAAAAATGATGCACAGTTTCTCGAATCATTCGCTCTGATAGACGATTATGAGCACCATACAATGCACGTAATGCCCGATGAGTTTCTCGAACTGAACTAGGATTTTCAAAATAATATAAATAATTTGCAAAAGTTGCTCCGTCGTGAGTTTATTCATGATAAAATGCCAATCTAAATTAACATCAAAACAATCAAAAACTGTCAAATCAGCTGTCACAGGTAATGTGGCTAATTTAAAATTCACTGCCTCTAAATAAAACACCCTTTACTACCTAATGGCAAAAGTCATTAGACACCAGCGACACTGCAGTATAGGTTGTGGTTTCTATTATAATAGTCATATTGTTTTTTTTTTTATAATTGTTAATATATTGTCATAAAAACGGTCATCACAGTTAGTTGGAAAATGATCTGTGGGATTAGGTTAGCCTCAATAAAGGTTGTGTGTTGGTAAGTGTTTAACAGAAGCACGTGTGGTTTCTAATAATTATTGATACTATTGGAAACCTGCACTTATTAACGTTGCATTAATTATAAATAATCAAACGAAAGACTGGTTTGCCATCTAGTTGCAATTTTTAATACTAAAATGTCCGCATTAATCGGTATCATTTTTGCATTTATGCAATTGGCAGTCATTTCGCGGCTATAACGATTTTGAATCGCCAATAAATTATGAAATGAATTAATAATTTATTCAAAATCAGTCAATCGAATCACAGCGGCCAAGGGTCAAGCATAGACAATTGTTTCGGTTCTACAAACCTCGTCAGTATGCCTTGTACGACCACGGCATCGCATGATAGCGAAGACAATTTTGAATAAATGATACCGATTAATGCGGACATTTTAGTATTAAAAATTGCAACTAGATGGCAAACCAGTCTTTCGTTTGATTATTTATAATATCAATTGTGTTCATAAGCACAGAAATATTTATTCAAAATTGTCTTCGCTATCATGCGATGCCGTGGTCGTACAAGGCATACTGACGAGGTTTGTAGAACCGAAACAATTGTCTATGCTTGACCCTTGGCCGCTGTGATTCGATTGACTGATTTTGAATAAATTATTAATTCATTTCATAATTTATTGGCGATTCAAAATCGTTATAGCCGCGAAATGACTGCCAATTGCATAAATGCAAAAATGATACCGATTAATGCGGACATTTTAGTATTAAAAATTGCAACTAGATGGCAAACCAGTCTTTCGTTTGATTATTTATAATATCAATTGTGTTCATAAGCACAGAAATATTTATTCAAAATTGTCTTCGCTATCATGCGATGCCGTGGTCGTACAAGGCATACTGACGAGGTTTGTAGAACCGAAACAATTGTCTATGCTTGACCCTTGGCCGCTGTGATTCGATTGACTGATTTTGAATAAATTATTAATTCATTTCATAATTTATTGGCGATTCAAA
Organism: Tachinus rufipes; assembly: GCA_963932245.1. Classification (NCBI taxonomy): domain Eukaryota; kingdom Metazoa; phylum Arthropoda; class Insecta; order Coleoptera; family Staphylinidae; genus Tachinus; species Tachinus rufipes. Next base: position 112,168,614 of record OZ010741.1, on the reverse strand, counting down.
ATCGTTATAGCCGCGAAATGACTGCCAATTGCATAAATGCAAAAATGATACCGATTAATGCGGACATTTTAGTATTAAAAATTGCAACTAGATGGCAAACCAGTCTTTCGTTTGATTATTTATAATATCAATTGTGTTCATAAGCACAGAAATATTTATTCAAAATTGTCTTCGCTATCATGCGATGCCGTGGTCGTACAAGGCATACTGACGAGGTTTGTAGAACCGAAACAATTGTCTATGCTTGACCCTTGGCCGCTGTGATTCGATTGACTGATTTTGAATAAATTATTAATTCATTTCGTTGCATTAATTGTTTTTTATTGGCACATTGTTTCAGTTTAGTACTAACGCTTGTAGTTTTTTTTTGTATTTGACTACTTTTTTATATGTTGTGTAGTTTGTGGACAGTACAAACATTTTACAACTTGTGTTTTGCGTTGGTCTCTCCTCAGAATACAGCTGAATAATTATTGGTTGATGATGATCTGTTTGTTAGTACCAAACTAACATTAGGTAAAGCAGCCATATCTCTGCTAAGTAGAGCATTAGATAAACTATGATTTTTGTATTTTTAGGTAACCATATCTTATATTGTTTTTGCTTTTTAAGCGCACAGTGATATTTTATCTAAATAAGATAAGATAAGATTTTTTTTTTTTTTTAATTCAAAAACTATTTTTTAATATTTAGATTATAATCAGTTTTTACTTTTCTGCTTTTAGATTTAGTAATAATTTGTAATTTCTGTTTTTTAATTTTTGTTTTATTATTAAGTAACTACTGATTAGTCCAGAATCCATATGCAATTGCTGTTTTGTTGAATAAACGATACCAAAGTTGTAAGCATCAAATTTATTTTTTTATTGAATTATAAGTCTGTTTAAGTCAGTATACAGATTTGCTTGTATTTAGCTTATTTTGTTTATCACTGATGCAACTTCATTTGTTGTGCGCTTTTAATTTATTGTTATTTTAGATTTATACAATTTCACTTACTTGTATACTCCCTCATTTTCTACAACACTTCTTGGCCAACGAGCTATGATTTTGTTGTTTCTTATAGTTTTACTTAACTTATTCATCAACGGAGCTATTTTACTTGTGAAGAACTTCTTAGAAAACCTAGGTTATTAGATTTATATTTTTCTACTGATCAAGAGAATACAACAACTATTGTTGAAGCTGCACTACAACATTTTAAACATTCTTATTACTACTATTACATTCTTATTTTGATATTAAAAAGTCTTTTACTATTAACGCTAAAATGAGTTTATCATAATTTTAAAATGAACATTAAAACATGTGTTACTTGTTTTCCATAAACTTATCAGTATTATACAAAAGGTAATTGTTAAAATATAATTCAAACTCAAAAATATTTTTTTTAGTTTTTTTGTTGTTTTTTAACTTAATTGCATTTTTTGTTTAAAAATCGCAACTTTACTAAAAAAAAAATAATTTACTTGTGTAATCAATCAGAAATTTTCCGTAGAATCCAAATCTTATAAGTCTATACCCTGTCTATAAGTATATTTTGATGTTAATAATATTTTTTGTCTTAATTTGGTAGAATTTTTTTACATTCAATATGGATCAGTTTTTCAGTTTTACATTATTTTTTAATTATATATATTTTTATTATAATTTCTTTCTGTATTCAACTTTTCAGTCACTAGAAATTTACTATATCGATGCAATTTAAATTCAAAAATGTACTTTAAGTAAAAATAGTTCGATTTCATATTTTTCAATAGCAATATTTTCTATTTAGATACGTAAGGAAATCAAATATTTATCTATGCTTCAGTCGATTTATACTCAATACACAATATTTTATCATTTTGCAAAAAGTAATAAATTATATTTAAATTATTGCTTCTATTATATTTTTTAATACCGACTTACTGAAATAAATATTACAAATTACTCCAATATAATTTACATGAAAATAATTGGGGCTTATATAATTTGTCATAATATTTTTTTATGTAGTGCGAGTCATGCACCGCAATGAAATATTTTTAAAATGCATGTTTATGCAGATACTGTCAGTTATTCGGATCATTAAAATGAAATATGCATCTACTTATTTTACCAGGCTAAAAATATGTTGTTCGTGTACGTTGAGTAACATAATCTACGGGCGTTTAAATACTCCACAGTTGCACTATTTCTCCCAAATTACATTAAAATTGCAGGCTATGTGTTAAACTAATATTTGTACTTTCCTGTGATTAATACATATATGGTTACATTATAAAGCATATACATTGATTAATTGTGTTTTTACTATACTGTCATAGTTTAATAAAAAAACATACAAATATCACGTTTTAAAAAGCAATTAATTAAAATTAAACGAGTTTGAAATAGATTTATCAATATTATTTGCTTTTAGTAAGAAACAAGCTTTTATTATAGTTTTAAATAGATTTAAAGTAATATTGTTTGTCAACTTAACATTATTACATAATTTATATTTGATAATATATTAAGAACATTATTCTCTATATATTATTTTTATTTTGGGGGCTGTTTGTTGGGTAATTTTTCTAAAGACTTGACAATGAGTTAAATTTATCCTCACGGGAGCCTAGGAACTAAACTCCCCCTAATATAAATGCAATATAAAAGTTCGACGCTTTTTGAGCGTAAGGACCTTACCAACTAACTTTTTAAAATTGTTGCCGCTCGCTTGAGATAAGCAAAGCAACAGCTGATTTCTATCGATAAAATTGTAGAAATGAGGGACGAGAGAAGTCGACTCCGAGTTGACCGACTGAGCCTTATGAGCATGCGGGGTTGAAGACCTTTTGGCGTTGGAGCTAAAAGCCCTTTTAGCGCTGAAAGCACCTGGCAAAGCGTGACCATCAGTATCTTGTTAGAAGAGCTTAAGTCAACCTGATTCTTGGCCGGCCTTTTGAGAAATTAAACCTGATGCTTTGGGTCTTGATGGAGTTTTGGTGATCGGTGATGTTATTGCGGCTTTCTTAAGCAAGGCTCGGATTAAAGTTTTTTTCAGACGGTCAAAAATTTGCTTAATAGTAGATGCTTTGCTGATATCTTTACTCTGATGCAGCGCTAGCTTAAAATCCTGCAAGTCCACCTTGATTACTCCCGTGACGTCCAAAGCAATGTCCTACTTCATGTAATGAACGTCATCCACTACGCAATCCACCCAGTAATCTTCGGCGTCCATGTGCCTCTGGTGGCAGTTGTCAATCTTGCCGATCGTTGCAAATTACTTTTTAAGCTGGTTTTTCAGCTTCAAGGTTTTTGCATAAAAAATCCACAGCTGGTCGATGCTGCCATGACCGGGAATTGCTTGATTGCACAAGTTGCAGTAAAAACTGCAGTTACTGAAGGAGCTTTTTTCTCTTGCGTTTGCACTCGTCGACTGCTTGTTCGCTACAGTAAATTTTTGAATTTTTATATTATAAACCTATTTAGCAAACACATATATAACGTTCTGCATTAAAAAATTAAATAACTCAATTTGAATGACCAAAAAGTAACCTTATACAAATTATCGTACATATTTAAAGTACTAGGTTAGGTTAGGTTAGGTTTAAGTAGCAGCTAACGCTCACATAGGCCTCAGATGGGCCCGTTGTGTTACCACAGTACTTAAAAGTACAACCCTCCTCAAAGGATTTTGTCAAACCATTTTTTTTGAGCCGTGAATGAACCTCATGAGTGTCTGCGCATTTAAAGTACTAAGAACGCATTATTTTTTATATTTAGATCAAAACAGTTGTTTAAATAGTTGTATAAACAAACATTTTTTTTTTAATTTATAGCTTATAATTATAAACAACCCCATATCTTAATTGATTTGCAATGTTGTAGTACAAATGTATTACTTTTGCTTTACGATTAACTTAAGAATGCAGTTGAGTTCACTGACAAAAATTAGCTCTTATACAAAAGACGTTAATTTGTGTGCGTGTGTTGGCAAAGAAGGTTAAAATACAGTAAGTGAGTAAGAAGTTATACAAATATGTGAGCAAAGTGGTGTAATACTTTAAAGTTGTAATAGCAATCAAGATTATCGCGGCACTAAAAATGTAATAATCAAATTGGTTTATATGCCAACGAGCAGGTCACAGCAAAGTAGAAAACGTCATAGAAGAAGAAGACCAAAGTTGTTGCAATATAGTGGTAGAAAACTGAAGTGTCAGTGTGGGCAAAAGTAATTTAAGAAAAGTGAAAAAAACAAATGATTATTTGAGTATTAGAATTCTGCAAAAAACACTTGGTTTACAAATCGAAAGAGAAAACAGTATACTTGGTAGACACCTGAAGACAAATATAGAAAGAAAAAAAAATCAGGAATAGAGTAAAAAAAACATAAGGGTTACTAAGGGTAGATAAGCTTTGTGATAGCAAAAGTTGAATATCAAGTTAAAAAAAGAAAAAGCAAAACAAAAATAGAAAAAAATATCTTAAGAGTCTACAACCCTTATTTTCGCCTATACTAAAATACGTGTAAACACAATATTTTCGTACATCTCCTGTGACTAAAATATTCATCCGATTGTTACAAAAAAAAAGGATGACGTGTGGGAAAGTACAATAAAGGATTGCGGTGTTTTAAAATTTCAATAAAAAAATTATATATTAATGATTTTATTCGTTAAAAAATGGTAATATTTAAAGTGTTATATCTTTCAGGGTAATTTGTTTTTTGCAAATTTAACACAGCGGAATCATAGATTTATTATTTGTTAATAAATATAGACAATTTGAAATTTGTAGTTTATTTTTTAACAACGTGAGAAGTGGTCTACTGAAGATCTACATATCAGTATTTTTCTAATTAAATCTCTCCTATTATGCTGCCCTCTGCTGATATTTGGAAAACTAAAGTTTCGCTCCGCCTTCGCAACCAACCATAGCACTCACAGGTATAATGACCTTTTTACAGCAACACATTTTAGAATACATCTCAGGTACCTATAATATTTTAGGATATATTTTATGCAAGGTAATTAAAATAAAGTAAGTTACTGAACCAATTTTAAAATATATTGTTTGTCAATAAATATCAATATAGGTATATCGAAAAATAAAATAAAATATATAATAAATTGTAATAAATACAAAACAGATTAATAAACAAACAAACAAACAAAAACAAATAAATAAATAAATAAATAAATAAATAAATAAATAAATAAATAAATAAATAAATAAATAAATAAATAAATAAATAAATAAATAAATAAATAAATAAATAAATAAATAAATAAATTAATTAATAAATAAATAAATAAATAAATAAATAAATAAATAAATAAATAAATAAAACACAAATAATAACGCTATAGTACAACTCTAAGTGGCATATTCCTTTCGTTACGTGGATCAATAATTTCTGGAAGAAGACAATTGTTGTAAAAATTAATTAATTTGCTTTCCATTTCTCATTTCCAAAAGTTGTGATCGCGCTTAATTTTTTCATATTTTAAACCAAGCGGCGTCCATATAGCAAAATAACAAAATTGTTTTTGACATATATGAAGTTGCCCTTGAATTTGGTAAAACCACTTATGTTTTTTATTTATTTGAGTACCATCTGGTGACCAAAAAGTTACTTTTCTTGAATTGATAGCATCGTCTGGGCTAATTGGAGGTTCATCAGGGCTGACATCTCTCGCAGAATATATACATTTAATTTCTACAATTGTATCGTTTCCAATTAATCCATCCGGCGTTGCTCCAAGAAATGGGTGTTCTACGTCGATAAAAATACCATTAGGAAGAATTGCAACATTTAATTTAGTTGCTAATTCTGAAAGTGCGGTTGATTCATTTTCAATCCCATATTTTATACTGGGTATAAACGATAATTTTTTTGGATATAATAAACTTTTAACCATGTTTGCCGAGTTGGTGGTTGCCTTTTTTCTACATACTTTTCCAAAATTAGAAGCGGTTAACATACGCCTGCGTAATGTTAACCACTTCTCGCAATTACGTTGTAGACTTGTTTCTATTTGTATTTCCATTCGCTGTAAAACATTATTTTCTAAAGTTTTTATGAAATTATCTCTAGCTTCAATGTAGTCCCTTTCCTCCATGTCGGGTCTTTGACATGTTGGTCCATAATCTTTATCTTCTGCGGGCCCATACTTTCGTTTTTGTCGATTTTGTCTTTTATCTTTATTGGAAATATTCCGGTACTTTAAATTTCTCTTGACATTTATATTTTCCATTTTATCAATTTGTGGATTTGAATGTCCATACAATTGGCGAGATGTTGTTGATAATATTTTAGAATTTGTATTGTATGAAATAAGTGATCCCAAACATCGTATTTGGTTTGATCCGCTTCTTGTATAGTTAATTCTTTTCCCACCTATAAACTTTGCTATTATTGCATTAAATTGCTCCACAGCATTATTATCAACATTATGAATTAAACTTTTTGAATTATTGGCCACAAACTGGATGCACTCCATTAGCTTCGTATATAACTCTGTGGTTTTAATATCATTTATTATATGTTCTTCTTTATTATCGTCCTTCTCACAAAAGTAAGACGCACATTCATTATGACAACCAAATACGTGGTTGATTGAGTTCATAATGTCTTTTTTCAAATTTAAAATTTTAGTAATATGTGAACTATCTTCGTCTTTTCGATGCAATATTGCTTTGAATATGCCTCTTCGTATTTTTAAAATGCTGCCTTTCACTTTTTTCCTTATAATTAATGGTGCTAATTTAACATTCTTACAGTGATCTGCTAATTTATTGCAAAAATTTCTCAATAAATGATTTCTGCATTCAATTTTTTCAACAATTGTTTTATTATATGGATTATTTTCCTTAATTTTTTTATAAACACTATCACCATCTGCAATCATTTTTTTATACACTAATCCATACATTTTGACACTACTTTTAAAACCTTCTAATGATATTTGTGACTCCATTGATGTTGATGACCCTTCCCAGTTTTTAAAACATTTATGTTGTTTTGCTGTTATCGCATCACTTTCAGCACGTTTACATACTATACAGTATTTATTTTTAACACCTAAATATAAAACCTTTTTTGTTCTATAGCCAATTATTGCAGCTGTCCCTGAATTAGAGTTATAATTTCGTCTATAACTTCTTTTAGCCCAACTTCCATCACAAATCACCATAATAAATGGAAGTCCTTCCGGGGTTACGTCTCCTACTTCTACAGCAAGTTTTTTTTCTTCTTCTGCTGCATCATTCATTGATTTAATTGAACTCACTTCCCAAGCTTTGTGAATTGTATTTGTTTCGCGCAGAAACGTTTTCGCTGCCATACAAGGTAAATTTACCGCCGCGGACACTTGTTTCATGTGCGAATAACCATAACCATAACTCTAATTTTAGATACCTCTCTCACCCGATGCCCCGCAGGTAAAATAAATGTCCCCGGATAATAGACTCTTAAGAATAAGAATCAACAAAAAAAATTTTGGTATTAGAAAACAAAAAAAGAAAATAGCTATAAATTACACAAGAAATATAATTCTATAAAAAAAATAGAAATGTTAATTCAAATGGATATAATTAATTAAACAAACGTTAATTCAGTAGTAATAGATAGAGCCAAATATTATTGGAAAAAAAAATGTATTTAAACAGACAGTGCTTCTAAGATGATGTTTTAAAGACTTTGACTTGGGTTGAGTGTCCGCCTGTTGACGCTTTGACCCAAGACAGGTCCACGTTGTTGGACTAAGGTACAAAACAACCTTAAGTAGTTTTAACTAATTTACCACTTGTAGCGGTTTTGATCCCGCTGCATTTAGGTTTTAGGTTTGATATGCCTGCTACCAAGTTTTAACGACAGCAAAAAATGATTTAGAGAATTGCGGGCCGCAAAAGTTCTGTATCTGTTTTGAGCATCAAAGTAAAAAAGTTTTTTTGTTACTCTGATCTTTGAAATTTATTTTATCATTTTTTATGAAAAACACAATTTACGTAAAAGGATACTTGCCTTCCCATTTAACACAAAAGTTAGGGTGTGCGCTACATTGTCTAACCATTAGCATTAGAAACACTTTACCAAATTTAGGATAAAAGCGCGCATTGCACAAGAAACGTATGCAGCTTTGACTTTTTTGTGTAGTCTGTCAGAGTGGTCATAGTCAAATATAAGAATCATAAATGTTGTGTTTATAACCTTGTTTATCCAAGTTAGACATTTGCAGTCTAAAACACACTAAAAAGCAAATATTTTTTTACATACTTCTACTTCTGTACACAATAGCTGCATTAAAAAAAATGCTGTTTTGTTAATGTCTTACAAATTTTACTTTGTATTACATATTTTGTTTAAATAAGCAAAGTACCATCTTTCAATTGTATACAACATTTTTGTTAACTGCTTTTGAAATAAAAAGGAGTAAACTTTTGTAAAACTTTTGCCATCATCCAAGTATTTGACGTCTTAAACTAATTTTACCACTTTTGTCTGTAAGCAAACAATTTTTTTTGTTGACAGTTAAAACATTTCAACAAAGCCACAAATGAGACGCTACACTACAAACTGATGCAGATGTCAGAGCTTACCAAGCAATCTAGGTTGTACGTAAGTGTAAGGGCTTAGTAATTAATTGATTTGTTTACTTACAGTTTATTTATTAACAAATTATAATTGATATAAACAAAACATCAGCTATTTTAGCTGAGTTAGTTAGTTACTAAAGTTTACGACGTTGCCGGAGTGTGCATTTTCTACTCAAACTTGAGAAAGCGTAATTTGAATCCTTAATGAGTAGGTACGGTAGCCTTCGTTGTAATTTATTGTTTTTTATCTGTACTTTTGTTTGTTTATTTCTTTATTTATGTTTTTTTATGTTTCTTGTTAGACTTATGTAAATACCCTGAGATAAATATTTATTTGAGACTGACATGCACAGAAAAAATCTTAAAAATACTAAATACTCGATTAATTTTACATAAATTGTTTATTTATTGAAGTTAAAATGTTTGTTACAAAATGCCATTTTATAAGTGCAGAAAAAAATATTACTTAAATTACATTTTTTTTTCTAATAGAAATTCGTTTGTTTGTTCAAAGTTGCTCAAAACTTTTTTCAACAGATCCCAATTAGTTTTCTGCAATTTATGCAAATAGCATCTTTCAATTCTTTTAATATTTGGAGCTAAATTTTATAGACACGGGACTTCAGAAACCCCTCAAGAAAAATCACAAGCCATTGAGTCCAGAAAACAAGGTTTTGGATTTGTTTCTAAAAAATCTACTAATAAATTTTTATTTAGGCTTTTGTTGTGTGTAAGCCCTTGCTTTATCATGCTAAAACTATACATTTCTAATATTTATTCACTGTCTCTGTAGTTCTGACAAGTTGGTAATAATTTTACTGTAACAATCTAGGCCAATTACGCCAAATTTAGCAACAGCACACCAGACACTTACTCAAAGGCTAAATTGGTACCGTTGATACAATTGTTGTAGGTATCCATAGACCAATATTAACAGTTTTGCTTATTTTTATATTAAAATGTCGACGAAAGAGAATTTGTGTTTAAATTAGACAGATTACCCACTTTTAAACTACGTACACAAACATACAATGTTGCATATTCCAATGTTAAATTAAGACTTTTGACTTATCAGTGTAATAAATCACACATTTCAAATTGCGCAATAGACTTGCAATATGTTAAGTACATTTTGCACTCTAGATCTTTGTACAAAAATGCTTAAACCACAAAAAACAACCTACATATCCTTAATAGACTACTAAAAAGCATTTGATAGGGTCAGCCATAAATAATTGATAAGTGTTTGATAACTTGATACTAGAGAAACATGCGCAATATCCAAAATCTTTACTGTATCTTTAAAAACGTTCTAAAAGACGCAGAAATGACCAATGGATACATAACATACGGTTTGCCAATGATTCTGACTTTTGTATCTTCTTCAAAAATGAAACAAACCTACAACATATGCTAGACCAAGTACATAAAAAAGCACACATACTAAAAATAAAAATTATTAAAATTAGAAGAACTAAACAACATCTAAGAATAATAGACATAAAACTACACAATATCAAAATTAAACAAGTAAAAACAATTGAATACCTAAAAAAAATCTTAATCAATAAGTAGGTTTTTAAACAATTTCTTGTTTGAAAACCTACTTTTTGTGACAAAAAGTTAAATTTAAAAACACAATGCCACACGTTTTATTGTTATATCTGGTCGGTGCTAAGCTATAAAAGTTGAAAATTATAAACAAAATATAAGCATTTGAAATGTGATTGTATATGTGCATACTAAAAATACGAAACGAGACAGTACTTCAGAAAATAACAAAAATAAAGAATGACTGTTAACAATCAAGAATATAAAAACTATTTATCTCGGACAAATACTACGTAATTAAAAATGCAGCATTCTACGACTAATAATAAATGGGCAAATTGAAAGTAAACGGTCAATAAGCAGGAGAATTCTATCATGATTACGTAACAACCACAACTAGACCAATTTAATTTATTTTTATTTTATTTACCATGCCAATACAATACAGTTTGCACAAGTCAGGTACATGGTATAATAACAAAAATATACTAAATTAATATGTAAATATCAGTCTAAATTCTCTTTACAATAAAAATATTAATACACTACTACTGTAAAAGAAATAAAAAAGATTATACTTTTAAAAATTATTTAATAAACAATAAATTATTAGTCTATGTTTACCCAAAAGTAAAAAATATATAAAAAAAAAACTATACAATACATTTTAAAAAAGGTCTACAACATCATTAATTTAAAAATCTTTAAAACAATAAAAAGGTTTATTAATTAAATATTTTTTAATTTTTTCTTTAAAATATTTTGTATCAAGAGTTTTGATACTTTGAGGTAAAGCGTTAAAAAATTTAATTGAAAAAAATTTAGTACTGTTCTGACACATTTTTAATCTAACTTGAGATGGGAGTATATCATGTTTTGATCTTGTACCATAGTTATAAAAAAAAAAAAATTATATATAGATCTTTGGGTTGCTTTACCAACATAAGACATTTAAGTACATATATAGATGGCAAGGTTAGAATTTTAAGCTGCTGAAAACAGTGATTACAACTTTCGGTATAACCAACTTCAGCTATAACTCAAATTGCCCTTCTCTGCAGTGCAAATATCCTATTTCTAATTGCTGAATGACTCCAAACAACCAGTTCATAAAATAATTGTGAATAAAAAAGTGCATAATATGCAGCCAAAAGTACACTGTTAGAAACACACAGTAACAAATTTTTAAGTAAAAATATATTTTTATCAAATTTTCCGGCTAACTTATCACTATGTGTTTGCCATGGTAGCACTAAATCAATATACACTCCTAAAAGTTTAGCAAATAGTGCAGTGCTTACATTTGGATGTTCTCTTCAAGTAAAAAGCAGCTTTACCGTTTTTTCCTAGTTTAAGCATAGTCTGTTGTCACTATACCAACCAAACGCTTTAAGTTGTGTATATTCTTCCCATTCCAACAAATCCGCCAGTGAGTTGTTTTTATTTGACAGTGTGGTATCATCAGCAACTAATACTACCTTTGTGTTGTCTATTACAATTGGAAAATCATTAACGAATATTAAAATTTGCAGTGGGCCAAGAATATAACCCTGCGGAACACCATACTCCATTGAAAGTTAACCGGAAATTACTTGCTTTTTATTACTAAGATATAATAATATTAATCTACATGTCATGTGTTTGGTAAAAAATTGTAGCAATACAATTTTCAGAAAAGTTTTGTATGTGTCACACAGTCAAACGCTTTTGTAAGATCCAGAAAAATTGATAAAGCATACTTTTTCTTTTAAATGCACCAAGTTTATTTTTAACCTTTTTATTAGTTGCAGCTGTTGTTGATTTTCCTAGTAAAAAGTTTATTTTTTTCAAAATATTTTGTTATCTGACTATTTAATAAAGATTCTACTACTATCTTTCAAATTATAGGTAATAAAGAAATGAGCCTGTAGTTGTTTAAGAGCAGGGAATTTTTACACTAGTTTGTAATTCGCAATTTTCTTAAAAAGTATTATTCATAACAAATTCAAAAAAACAAAATTTATATGTAGAAATATACAAAAAAACGCATGAATATATTATTTCTTTAAAAGAATTATTAAAAATTTAATTATTGTTTCTAAATGAAAAAACTTCTTCTTATGCTCTAGAAAACAGTTTTGAGTATCAATTCCAAAATTCAAATTAATATGTTGATAATGATTGAAGTTATTTGCCAAATTAAATATTAATAATAATAAAATGCGCGCGTCAAAATTTAGTTCAACGCGTTCCTCGCATGTAGCTCTCCGACAAATTTCAGCAAATCCTATAGAAGACGACTACGTGTGAATATATTGGGGGCTTGTTTTCTTGTTTGCATGAGCGTTAAATTTATGTTTGTGTAATCTTTTGTTATTAATAACTTTCCACATAGCACCAGGATTATTGCTTGATTTTTTTATGAATTTAGTATTTGAATTTATTTGTGCATATTTCTCAAGTCATCTCCATTTTTATTGTGTATGCACGCATAATTCATAAAATCTAATAATTTTTTGATATGTTTTAGATCATGGTTGTACCACTTTCTTGAAGATAGGGCTTTTTTTGTTTTAATTAACATTTGAGGAAATATAATTTTAAAATTTTGAAGTAAAAACTCATATTAGTGTCATTAAAAAAATTCCAATTAACATTATTAAAAACTTTATTTAGATAGATAGATAGATAGATGTTTATTAATCCAATATGCAACTACATAAGTCGATAGGACATGTCATTAAAATAAGGTTTAATACAAGAATTACAAATAAACATTATCAAACATTTTAAAAATATAAACAGTATAAGCACAAGGTATATAAAATTTAAAAATATAATAAATAAATATAAAAACACACGCATACACTTATTTATGATTACAAAACTCTTCAATTGTATAAAAACACTGTTCAATTAAGAAGTTTTTTAAGTTATTTTTAATTTATTTTTTTTTACCAGCTTTTGCGATTAGTCTAACTACTTTGACTGAGTATTTATTTGGGTTTGCAGTAGATAATAGTACATTAAGTGATAATCTGCAACTACAGAATCTACCCTATCAACTGTTATATTAAAATTACTAAACACATTATCAATACAGTTGTCAAATCTTGTTGGAAAATTAACAAACTTTGAAAAACAAAATATATTAAACATATTACATAGTGCATGAGATTTTGGTTCAATAATATTAAAATGTGCACTAAAGTCACTTCAAAAAATTATTTATTATTAAATTGTCTAATACATTATTTAAAATATTAATAAACATAAATATTTGTTCTCCGAAACACAAAGAATTGCTTCTATTTCTTCAAATTTATTTCTAACTGACTGTGCGTTTATGTATAAAATGTAAAACATTTTTCATTTTTAGACATTTGTTTCTTTATTGAGACAATTTACGTTGTATCTAGCAAAATTCTGGGTTTGTCCGACACGTAAACCTTTTTCCTAAAAATCTGTTGCATTTAGTGTACTTAAAAGATTTATATTAACACCTACTTTTACTTTGAAGCTGGAATAAGCCGGATTTGGGTAAATAGAATCTATTTTTTCACATACAAAATTATTTTTTCTTGTATTTTTTGTTTAAATTTTTAGTAAGTTGTTCTTTTGTTGTATCTAGAGAATATCTAGCCACATAAAACGTGTTGTGCGTTATTTTTTTCTTCTGTAAATTTTTGATTAACTTTGTTATTTACTTCAGTTAATTTGTTAATTGTTTTGGTTTTGTTTCCGTTATTTGGAGTATGTTTTAAGCTCACAATTAAAGCATTGGAACTACTTTGTCGTTTGCACGGTCCGGAGGTTGCAGTAAAGCTGTTCAACAGTCGTGCCCCGCTTTTTTTAGCCTCTGCTTCGATCGGCGGCGTTTGATTGCTGTTTACATTATTTTTGTTTTAGTTCACTTTGTAAATGTTCAATCTTCTTATTCATTAATGAATATTTATCTTACATTTCACTTACTAGTAATTTGAATAGCTTATTTTTACGTTTTAAACTATCATTTTTATGAACGCAATTTAAATAGTCTTTGCAATCCAAAGTGAAATTTTTAAACAATGTTGTTGTCGAGCCATGTTCATCTTCATCTAATGTATGTACCGTATCTACTGAACCAAGTGAGCTGATGATCATTGTACAATCAGCAATAAAATCTGCATTTGAAAATTTATTACCATCTTTATATAATGAGGTAAATAAGAAATAATTATTTTAAATGAAAATAATAAATCGTTAACGGAGGAAGTTAAGAGGCTGAGTTCAATTATATTAACTCTCACTCATGCTTCCAAAGATAATATTGCTGTTAATTGCAAACATAATGAAGTTAAAATAAACAAAGAACGTAAAATTAAATCTTCTGAAATAAAGAAAACTGTAAAGAAAAATGAATATGCTGCAGTAACTGCTGCCAACACAAACATCCAAGTAATACCTGCGCGCGCTGCTAGTGAACCTGGCCAAGGAGTTAAGCGCATCTACACCGAGAACACATACAAACCCGGTAATGAACGACGCAGCAATGAATCCGGAACGATAAATGCTTTAGAGTAATAACAATATTAATATTTATAAATATTTTCAACCCCAACTGGAAAATGTTTCAATACAAGCGGCTCCTAAATACTATCATTGCCATGTTTACAATCTGGCACTAAATGACTCAAAGGAAAATATGGCTGAATTTATTACAAACAAAAACATTGTAAACTTTAAATGTGAATCTCTGACAGCTCGCCGGCCTTCGGATTACAGTTCTTTCCGAGTGTCAGTGCCTCTCGAATTTGCTGATAACATACAAAATATATGGCCCACTGGCGTAAAAACAAAGCGTTTTTTATTCCTGCGGAACAAAAACAATCAACATATCCTTAGTTACTGAGCATGGGTCAAAATGACCCGAGCAAAATTTTATATCGCCGCTATTCTTTGTAGGTAATTCCCCGAGATACAAGAATTTTTGTATTCACTAATTAGTCAACCTGTTAAGTTAATATGTGTTTGGCGGTGCATTGACGCATATGTGCGCTTAAAAAAAAAATAAATCATTTGGATCAGATTGACCCATGATCAGTAAATAAGTTATAATTTTATTTGAAGTTTATTTTTAGATAATGGCTTGTTTGTCCAATATAATACGTTATGGTGATAGTGACTTTGAAAAAACAGTAATAAAACGGTTTCAAGAAACAGATAGTGATTTTGATAACGACAGAGACGAAAACTATCAGCTTCAAAGTGAACATGGCACCGATTCTGAACAATCAAGAAAAAATAAAAATATTGACACTAATAGTGAACAAATTAAACCTAATTCGGAAAATAGAAATAATTGTTGTACTCTAAATTATTTTTATGGCAAAAATAGGCACAAACAGACAACTAAACCGGCAACCAGAGCTGAAAAAACTGCCCATATTTGTTAAAAATGTATATGAATGTTTACCTAGTGCAGATTTTTTTACATTACCATTTTTTTGCAATTTTTTTTTTAATTAGTTAAGCATACATTTTTCTACAATATCTAAATATTAGAAATGGTCTGTTTTGTTTTAAATTAAAAAAAAAAAATTTTGTTTATGCTTCTTACACTACATTTTGATTTAAATTTTATGTTGTATTGCAATAATAAAAAAATATTTTGATCAAAAAGTATTTGGTATTGAAGGTCAAATGTTTTAATAAAGCTTTTACTTAAAATTCAAAAATTAAAAAAAAGAACACTATTAATTAAAGTTTTGTAACAATTGGGTCAATACAACCCATGTTCAGTTAATATGTTCGAATTTGTATGCTCAGTAGCTAAGGGTTAAATAAAAATGTAAACAATAACAAATATAAAGATCACATTCTGTTTATAAACATGCAATCTATTAGATCTAAAATAAATATTTTTCAAACATTTTTGATAGACAGTTTAATGAAACATAATGTTATCTGTGTTTCTGAACACTGGATGAAGGAACCAGAAACATCATCGTTGGTAATCAATAATATGACGGTGGCTGCAAACTTCAGTAAAAGCAGATATTCACGTGGTGGTGTGTTAATACTTATTAATAATAATACTAATCATATACCGTTAGATTTTAAAGATCGTTGTAAAGAAATTGATTGAGAGTTTACGGGCATAAAACTAATTCATTCTAAATGTATAATTATTGCTGTGTATAGATCTCCTAAATGCGATTACAATATATTTATTGAGAAATTAATAGAGCTATTGAATAAAATATTGTCTACTAATAACTGTACCGTATTAGGCGGCGACTTTATTGTACATTTTCATACGGATGATAATAAGGGTATATATCTTTTAGATTTTTTAAAAACATAAGGTTTTAATAACACTATTAACATGCCAACTCGTGGAAAAAATTGCATTGATAATGTTTTTACAAATAATCTAAACTTTTTAAGAAATGTTTCTCTTGTTGGGACTAATATGGCTGATCATACTGGCGTTCAATATGAAACAAAAGAATGTGATAACCATCTGGCGAGCACCGTCATTAAAAAGAATCGTCCAATAACGGAACATGGAATTTTTAATTTATTTAATTATTTAGAAAATGTAAATTTTAATACCTTGAATTATAATTGTGATACAAACACATTATTTAACTCATTCTTAGATATTATCATATACAATTTTAACTTATCATTTCCTGAGAAAATCATCAAAGTCAAAAAATTAATATTAAATGATATTAGCTGGTATACAAATGATTTAAAAAATATGCGTTTCACTATCCAATTTATACGGGAAACTTACTTAAAACATTCTAGTTTAAATAACAAAATAATATATGATAATTACAAATTAAAATATGATAAATCTGTAAAAGAAGCTAAGATTGCTGTAAATGATAATTTAATTTTTAAATCTAAAAACAAAAGCCCATCTACGTACAAAATTATCAATAGTAAAAAAAGCAAAATTAGTTGTGATGTTACTGACCAATTTGACACAGAATCATTTAGCCTGTTTTTTGTTAATGTTGTTGATAAAATTGTTGAGTCATTACCAACATCTAACGTAAATCTTCTTGAATTTATCAACTTCACAAATAAAACCATATTTTTTTGATTTTCATAAAATTTCATCAAACGATGTTCGTGATTGTATAATGAGTTTGCGCAACAGTTATAGCAGAGATGTTTATGGTATGAGAGTAGACGTTGTCAAAAGAATTGCTAATATTCTAGTTAGTCCATTGACTAAACTCTTTAATAAATGTATTTTAAATTCAATTTTTTCCGATCATTATTCCTATACATAAAAAAGGAAACATTGACGACGTTAACAACTATTGTCCAATATCTCTCTTACCAGTATTTTCTAATATACTAGAAAAACTACTTTACCAACAAATTGTGCAGTATTTTAATGGAAATCAGCTTTTTTCGAACACGCAGTTTGGATTTAGAAAAAGACAAAATACTGTATTAGCAGTTGACAAACTAATAAATTTAATACTAGATGGTTTTAAAAATATGGAATTTACTATTGCTTCCTTCTTAGACCTGTCAAAAAGCATTTGACTGTGTTCCGCATGATTTCCTATTAAGCAAACTTAGGTTATACAATTTTTCTAATACTAGCTATAATATAATGCAATCTTACTTGTTTAATCGTTACCAATATGTTCTATTTAATGGTAATATTTTTAGTAAACAAATTGTTAAACAAGGTGTTCCACAAGGTTCTGTACTTGGTCCTTTGTTGTTTCTAATTTTTATTAATGACTTGCCTCAATATATTGGAGAATCCAACATTATATTATTTGCAGATGACACTACTCTTATACAAAAAGATCAAATGTTTGAAACGGCAATGAACCATTGTACAGATCTACAGAACAAAGCAACAATATGGTTTAACGCAAATAAATTATGTCTTAATTCTGCTAAGATGGCTACTATATGTTTTTCATTAAAAAAATGCCTGTTAACTCACCACAGTTTAACAACTCTGTGAAATTTCTTGGGCTTACTCTTGATAGTTTTCTTTTGTGGTGCGATAATGAACAATATCTAGCTAATAATCTAAGCAGAAACATATATTGTTTACGTCTGCTCTCAAATTGTGCTTCGTTAAATACGCTGCGTACTGCTAACTTTGGTATTTGTCATTCTCTTTTAAGCTATGGCATTCTATTATGGGGTCACAGTACATCGCGTCACCGAATATTTGGATTACAACGTCGTGCTATCCGTATTATAGCTAATATTGGATATATGGATGATACATTCAATTACTTTAAAGAGATGAATATTTTAACTGTGCCCTCTTTGTTTGTACTTGAATGTTTAAAACATGTGAAACTTCATTTAATGAGTTATACTGGTCACGAAGACATACACAACTATAACACAAGAAATAAAAAAAAATCTTGTTAACAATTACCCTAGACTCAGAAGGTCACAAAATGGACCAAATTATTTGGGAAAAAAAAAATTTAATACTCTTCCAACGGCTGTGAAAGATCTTTTGTTTAAAACATATATCAACGTTGTCAAACAATATTTGTTAAAACAAGCTTTTTTTACGTTTGAGGATTATTTAAGTAACAAATTTACCGATTTATTATGTTAATGCAAAATTTGCTTAAGTTTTAAGAATAATGTGTTTGTACTTGTTTTCAACTGTAATATGTTTCTTTTTAGTACTTTTTAAATTGTACTGCAATGTTTATTTTTAATATGTTTTAAATATTTTGTCCATCGTATTTTAACGTGTAATTTTATTGACTTGTGTAACATTTTTTTGATAGCACTAATAAACATTATTATTATTATTATTACTTAAGATTATGCAGGGTCATTATAAAAGTTTGGGATTAGGTAACTATCTAATATACATTTGTGCCACTATGGTAAAATAGTAAATTCAATTTTGGTGTGTGTAAATACAATTGAAATTGAACTGTCAAAACAAAGTATCCCAAACATTTATAAAGACCCTGTAGCTTTAAGTTTTTATTTGATAAATAAATTAAATCAACAAAAATGTATATATTTTTCTTTGATCAGAAAGACTTCGGTTAATAAGCTATTGTCTTTTTTAATTTAACCATTGTCACATTGTAACACGTATAATTATTTATCTGTATATAAATATGAAATAAATATATTTACTACTACTACTGTATTTTTTATTATTAAAGATATTATTAGCACTACAATAAAAAAACGCATTAAAAAAAATGTTATCTGCCGCCATTGTTTTGCCAATATGATCAATCATCGTTGTGTTGCTAACGACTTTTTTTCTTAAATAAAATAGACAAATCAAAAAATTTAAAATTCAATTAAAAACTATTATTTTTAAATACTAATTTAGCCGTCGAGTTTGTTCTTGGAATTTCTAGGACGTAAATGGCCGGTACTTCAGAAACGCTGATCTGAATGATACTTAATTAATAATACTAGTGTAGCATCATTATTTACCGCCATTGCCTTACTCTATCAATAACAAACAGAAATACTATGGCGGCCTGCCATTATTAATTGAGCAAGACAAGGAAAACTTGAATTAATTTCCAATTTTCACGATCGAGACTCCTGTTCATCGTTAAAATATTAATTTTATCACTCAAGCTGTATTATGGCAATTGTATACTTTTACATTGTTTGTAATATAATTAATTTTTTCTTTGTTTCTGGTAATCTGCAAACAAATGTTTTAAACATTGTTAAATTGAAATATCAGAATTTAATAACCATATGACAATGGAATTAAAGTTGGTGGTTTCATTCATATTTCCTAAATATTTTAATTTTATAGGTA
This sequence comes from Tachinus rufipes, assembly GCA_963932245.1. Taxonomy (NCBI): domain Eukaryota; kingdom Metazoa; phylum Arthropoda; class Insecta; order Coleoptera; family Staphylinidae; genus Tachinus; species Tachinus rufipes. The sequence goes on along the minus strand of OZ010741.1, from coordinate 112,148,717 downwards.
GTTTTCTATTTATTTATATTGCCATAATACCAAAAATAATTAGGTGCTTGAATCTCTAAATTGGGAAGCAATTGAATAAAATGGAACAGATTCCGGTTTCCCAACTGAATAAAATTCTTTCTAAAAGTAGCCTGAATTATTAACATGCTAATAAAGTTAAGACTACTTCTGTAGTAGTTACCTTACAATTATCACGCAATATACTTATCCAAATTACTTCCTTCAAATAACTTAAATATTATGTCCAACAACGCAATTACTACATAATAAAACTATTTAAATTAACGTTACAAAATTAAACATAACTTATGAATGAAACCGATAACAAAGAGTTCTTTTCTTTTATTTAAATTTTATTACATAAAATAAATGGGAAAAATCCTAAAATATGAATTTTACAAGTAGCAGGAAAAAATGAAATTTATTTGACGCGCTGTAGTCGGATTACGATAAAAATGCCCGGAGATGATCCTTTATCAATCTTCCGTACCTTTTCTATCTCACTTTTTACAACTAAATTTTACAAAAAGGAGAATAATAAAAGTAGGCCATTCATATTGGAATTACAGTCAAAGCATTAGAAAATATAAGAGAATTAGTAATTTTATATTTAATTTTTAAAATATAAATAGCAATTTTATTGATGTTGGATAATAAAACGCAATATACCGTTAATATTCTTGATGAGATAATAAATCAACTGCAAGTAAAACAGAATAAATAAAATGATTAATGTTATTGTCACATGTCTGCGTCATAATACGCTTTATTGTGTGAAATCTTAATTAACTTTAAATTTGTTCTAGCATTTGCTTTGGTACTGACTGCTTTCAAACTTTTTTATGATATTTAAAATATAATATTTAAATAAATGTTGTTGAGATTGTGATTCTTATTATAAATATTAATTATGGCATTTTTGGTTGTAGTTATTATCAAATTATCACTGAGAAGTTAAAAATTAACTGATTATAAATATATTGTTAAACCACAAGCATAAATTGAATAGCATTAATTAATTAATTATTACTTAAAATTAAAAGTTAAACTAAGTTACAATCTTTTTTCTAAATAGCTTATGGCAATTCCATTTCAAACGGACCAGAGCTAGGGGGGGTGCGTTGAGAAACTTGCATATGTATTTTTTTTTAGTTTCTATAACTTATTAGTAGTCCTTTGATCGGTATACGAGGGTATAAAACCCATAAAAAAAAATTCTACGATTTTTTTAAGTATTTTTGACGTTTTTTGACTTAATCGCATTTTTTGTTTAAAAACCGCAATTTTAACTAAAAAAAATAAATTTACTAATGAAATCAATCAAAAATTTTCCGTAGAATCCAAATCTGGCGCCATTTTAAGTTTATACTTTGTCTATAAGCCGCAAAAATCATAAAACCATGTTTTTGTTCTCAGTGGGCTGTGCAAAAAGGAGCATTTTTTAAATTTTTTTTAACCGCTAAAGTTGACGTGTTTTGATGTAAATTAATTAGAAAATATAAATTTGTTCTGTGTATTTGGGTTTTAAGCGTCTAAAACTCAAAAAAACTGCAGAAATAAGCCTATTTTTCAACATAAACTTTTACAAATGCACATTTAACAATTTTCAGAGAAACTATACACCAAATATTATTAAAAAATTTAGTTTTTCAAACAATTTTACATAGAAAATAGGCAGTGTCGTGCTTATCTAGCAAAGAAAAATCAATCTAGAAAAAAAAATTTGTTCAAAATTTACTTAAAAATTTTATTTTTTTTAAAGATTATTTGGATTATATTTTTTTAAGTTGATTTCAGAAGTTTAACAAAGACATTTTTTGTCGCTTCAACCAATTTTTGGCCATTTTACACTTTGTTTGATAGTTTTTGCGCCTGCGGCACAAATTTAGACTCGATCTATCAGCGCAAAAATTTAAAATTTTTATTATTTTTGGCATTCAAACATAAATCTGCCTGTCGCTTGTTAAAATTTGTTAAAAAAAAGTTTTAAACCACACCCTAGTGTGTTTATAATATTTTTTGTAAAAAAAAAAAAAAATAATTTTTAACGCATTTTTTGCATGAAAGTTTTGTAAACATTTTTTTCTAGATGGACTTTTCTATAGACGATGAGTACAACACTGACAATTTTCTATGTAAAATTGTCCCCAGAATTCAAATTTTTAATAATATTTGGTGTATTGTTCTTCTGAGCGCGGTTAAACGTGTATTTGTAAGAGTTTATGTTGAAGAGTAAGCCTACTTTGCAAATTTTCTGAGTTTTAGACGCTTAAAACCTAAATACACAGAACAAATTTATATTTTTCAATTAATTTACATCAAAATACGTCAACTATGGCGGTTAAAAAATTTTTAAAAAATGCTCCTTTTTGCACAGCCCACTAAGAACAAAAACATGGTTTAATGGCTTTTGCGGCTTATAGACAGGGTATAAACTTGAAACGGCGCCAGATTTGAATTCTACGGAAAATTTCTGATTGATTTCATTAGTAAATTTATTTTTTTGAGTTAAAATTGCGGTTTTGAAACAAAAAATGTGATTAAGTTAAAAAACGTCAAAAAAACTTAAAAAAATCGTAGAATTTTTTTTTATAGGTTTCATACTCTCATATATCGATCAAAAGACTACTAATAAGTTATAGAAACTAAAAAAAAATACATAAGCAAGTTTCTCAACGCACCCCCCCCTAGCTCTGGTCCGTTTGAAATGGAATTGCCCCTAAGTAATTAACAATATCTTTTTAATTACAATTATTTTTTACTCATTGTGTATAAACAATTTAAATGTCATGTTTAGAATTAAGATTTGACTATGTGCAATATTGCTAAACAAATATTGTTAATTAATCTGCAAGACTAGTCTGCGGTGGCGTGTGCAGATTAGACAAGCAAGGTTACATTAACCAAAAATGCAATTTTTTTTTAATTTAATACAAAAATTAAACTAGATAACAAACGCACCGTTTTTTAAATAAGGTAAATTAGTACCTATAAAAGCAGTAAAAATACATTAATGGACAGACAGACAAAGCGTGTCATCTGTAGATAAGTAGAAAAATGATGCGTTTATGACCCCAATTGGCTATAAAACCAATTTTTTTTTTGTTACCAACAAACACAACGGTTTTGCGTTGTAGCGACTTGGTCTGCAGACTGACTATCAGAAGTATTTACCTTATTATTTGACAGTGTGCAGAAACAAACTCGACTACATTTACACTGAATCCTGAAAATGTTGTAGCTATGCCGCAAGCCAGACAATCCCAAACTTTACGGAACAGTCTGGTGTTTTACCAAAAATTCAATGCACCTGCGGAACGTCTAAAAGTATCTTAAACAAAAAACAAACCGGCTTTGGCTCTACCACCGCATTCCAAAGCCACGTGACACCCATTGCACATGGGATACTTTCCAGCAGGTGTTACACAAAACCAAATATAAAAAACTTTGAAAAAAGACATGCGTTGCCTACATATACTTCTTTTGTGGCAGCAACAATGCGCTATAAGTGAAAATTGTAAAAGGGCGTTTATATATTTAAACCGAAGATTGCGAAATACCTGAATCAACCGGCAATTGTAAAATGTAGAAGATTGACGCAGTTTACGGTTTTTGTCGATATTTAAAATTAAAGGAAAAGGTCAAACTTTAAAAAAAAAAAAATTGCAAAAATGGCCAAGACGGCCATTTCAGTGATGTGTTATTTTATGAATAATATACACGTTTTTTATTTTATCAAAAAAACTTTTTGTTTTCTTTTTTATAACACTAAAAAAACAAATGAAAGGCATTTGTTTTTGAGTATAGGACTAAAAATCTTTATTTTTTAATCTTCTTAGATATTCATAATGACAAATCTACTAAACAGTGCCATTTAAATGATCAAAATAATGGCCAATCACTGTATTTTTCTTATCTGCAATCCATTGATGCAAACTTTTGATCTTACATCTTATATCTTAATCAATCTGTTCTCAGTATTTAATCATAACACCAATAAGCAAAACGTGAACTTACAATTAAACTTTGCATAAACAATTACTAAAGTATAAAATTTGAGTTGGTACATTATATTTTTTATTCAGCTGAATTATAGTTTACTATTTTTACTTTAAAAACTGTATATTTCATTAAGATACCAAAGCTGCTACTTGAGAGAATCCTACATACTACTGCACGCTCCGTTACAATTTGCTCTGATGTGGCAGTAATTTTACTCACATGTTTAATTGCTAAACTAAATGATTTAAACAAAAAAGTTTGTAGGTTGGCCTGTGTTTCTTTATACCCTAGATCCTTTTTTTAACTGAAAATGTTCTTTTTTTAACAAAGGCTATTCTTTATTAAAACAGCTTGTAACAAGCTACTCCAGCCCGGTGCTCTAGGAAATGTGGAAATCATACCTTTTTGTATTTTCCTCTTGCTTAAAGGTTTGCTTTTATTTTAAAAAACAAAACCACTCTACTATATACTAAAAAACAATACTGCTAACAGACACACGGTGGGGCTTATGATTTCCCTTAGTACTCATATCAACATACGTTACGTTTAATAAGTAACCATCCAGGTAACTTGCGATGCTTGTACTTTACATCTTGCAAACAAAACAAATCTTTTTTTGCATAAAATATTTTAATCAGGTAGAATCTAGACCTATTTTAAACGAACGAGGCTGTGGGGTTAGATCTTTTGTCCCGTGGTGAGTGCTTATGACAAACACCTCCTGCAACACAGTAATTATGTTAATAACTTTTCCCAGCAACTTCTAGTAAGTGGTTGTTTTGTGCTCTTACAGGATTAACTCTACGTTAATTGTGAGGTTGTGGTGATAGCTTTGGTGATGCAACCAGCCGACACCAAATGAAGTATGTTCTGTCTACTTACATGCATTTAAACTGGTGTTGCCATTTGTTGTGCTACAGAGATGTCCTAGGGTTGTTTGGGTCTTCTTAGCTTAAAAAATCTTATTTTTTCAACGTTTTTTTTTTTAATGAATAAATAAAAGTTAATAATTTATTAAACAAATATTGTGCAACTATTATGTCACTAATGTATTTTCTCCTAAGGTCCTATCTTACATTGGAGGTTAGAAATCATCATGGCAAATTTTGCTATTTACATTACGTTGCTTGATGTTAAACTAAAGCATATCATAGCGTTCTTTTCTTTGTATATAACTAAACTATTAAAGTTTATGTTTTGGTGTTTTGCTAATTATATTTAAGTTCCTATTTTTTATAGCACCTAAATATTTGTGACACGGTCTACTCTAAAATATTTTTAACATTTTCCAATAGCACCATCTGTCAAATGCTACTAGTTTGTTCGTGTCTGCCTGTTTTAATGTCCAAGCCTTTGTTTTGTACAACGTAGAAAATATGTGAAGCAACCGTAGCACATTGGTCTAGTGCAAAGAGTGTTGTGCAGGCAGCCCGGGTTTCATTTCTGGCAGCGGCAATATCTAATTTGTCGAATATATTTCGATTCGGTCGTCTCCTTCGCAAGGCAATGGCAAACCAGCAAAGTATTTGCCTAGTAAACCCTTCAAGTGGTGTAGTTCGGATTCCAAGTTAAACTGTAAGTCCCGTATTTTTGTGTGGAACTATTATGGCGCACCACAAACATACGAGAGGGGTGCCAAACACTCGTAGCGAGTATGGCACTATGAGAATATGTAGCAGCGTAGAATTTGCAACTTTAATTTTAATTTAATGTCATAGCTTATTCAAAGCACTTTTAGCAATTAAAAAAAAAATACGTTTTAACTTGTTTTGTGTTCTGTGACCATTGTTCTAACATACAAAAGAACCTTCGAAATTTTTGTTAGCTATGGAATTTTCTGTAATGATTATAAATTTGGATTTAGTTAAATTGAAGCGTTCTTTAATATTGTTATCGTTTACATAACTCAAATTGTTGACAACTTTGCTGTTTATAACAATGTTTTCTAAGACGTTTTTTGTGGATTCTTAATAAATAACCACACTATAAATGTTAAACAGTAAAAGTGATAAAACGCAGTTTTGAGAAACTCTACGGAAAATTGTTACTAATTCTAATATTTTAACTATTGATGTTTTTCTTCTTCAAAATTTGGATCAATTTTAATTTTTTTTTTAGAAAATAATTCATTAATGTTTATGCTCTGTAATTTGCGCTAATCTTAGTTTTTTTATTCTTTAAGATAAGGTAATAAATGTAAATAATAGCTACTGCTGTGGTATTTGTCCTACGCTGTAGATTTAATTAAATATTTTAACCAAGATATCTTCTATAAAATCTTGTTTAGTTCAGTAACTTTACGACTATTGATTTGCTTCTAGCCAATTATTTTTAAATCTTTTGGTAATATACCATTTTTTCAGTTGTTCAATATACTTGTTTGTTTTGTACCCATCATTTTTTTAATCATTTAGTGTCATTGTTCTTTTCACATCATTCTAAAGAGTAAGCCATGCTTTAATTGAATTTTGAATTACATGTTTTTATCGACGCTGTAAATTTTTGCGACACAATTTTATAAGAAAAGTGTGGTTAGATACCTCCGTAAACAGAAGATGCATCGTTTTTCTTTGGAGCAACGTTTTGAAATACTAACGTTACGTTGTTTGAAAAATGGAAAATGCGCGTATCAAGCATGTTCATTCACAGCGTTTTGTCAAAATTGTCGATTGTGTGGCTCAAGTGTACGCAAGCACTCAGGATCATAAACTCGGCGCAAAAGTCAGCAACACGATACTCTGCAAACCACTTTGAGGAAAATTCTTCACAAAGACCTTGGAATGTTTGCGTACAAAGTGCAACTCGTTCAAAAAATTAAAACAACCGACGTTGGTGCCCGCTTTTGCTTTGCTCAGTGGGTTTTAAACAAATTGAATGTTGACTTTTATTTTACAAGAAAAATCATCTTTTTAAACGATGTTTATTTTTTTCTTAAAGATTATGTAAACAAACAAAACTGCTATACTTAGGAAACAAAAAATCCACCTGCCGTAGTTGCGGAACCAATGCATCCATCACTATTACCGGAGATTGTTACAGAAGCATGATCACAAATATCTTGTGGCCCAAATTAGAAAAACTTAATTTACAGCAGTTTTGGTTTTAACAAGATCAGACAACATCCCATACTGCACATGACACAATTAATTTTTTGCGCAAGTTTTTTTTGTAGGCGCATTGGAGAAAAAGCCATATGCTAACAATTCGCAGACAATTGACCACTTAAAACTGAACATTTGCAAAGCTATCGCCAAAGTATCGCTGGAAACAATGACGCAAATACTCATGGGCAACTGTTCACTATCTTGCAGTTTGTTTGAACCAGTTATTTTAGTCTGTTTGGTTTTGATTTTAATGTCACAGTTTATTGTTTTATAAACAGTCTTATTGTTGCTTATAAATAATCTGTTATTCTTCAAACATCCTAAGTTTTTTTATGTCATTTAACTATGTTTTGGTGTTCTTATTGAGTTTAAGGTCTTCTAACCTGTACCACCCCCGCAAGAGTCACGTTGCTACCTTACGGTAGTTGCAGCTATGCTAGTCGGGTGGGTCGGGATTCTTCAAAGTCTTGGTCGGCGGGCTCCAATTGTTTTTATTATGTCCCGGTTATTGCCAGATAGACGGGCACACCCTAGGGTAAAACAATAAAATTTGTAGGATGGGTTAAGAGAATTAAAAAAGTAATACCCGAAACACAAGATTTATTACGACCACTGACTTAAAAACATTAAAACAAACAAGGTATTGGCTTTAAAATATAAAGTAAGAGTAACAGAAACTATCTATGTTCAAAATATAAAGTAACATAACACTACTACTCTACTCATTGGCCGTTATATGTTTTCCCCATAAACACACAAATACTAAAGAAATTTACCAAAACCTATAAATTAGTTCCGGGAGATCCCGAACATAATTTATAACATACTGAATAACTCCATAAGCAAAATTGCTAAGTCCCATAAATTAGTTCTGGGATTTCTCCCGAACATAATTTATAATATAACAAACCAAATAGGGGAGTCGTTCGGTACACCTACCACGATTCGGACCCCCTTATTGAACTTGGAAGGTAAGGTCGGTTCAGTTCCACGATCAGACTTCCTCGAATGAACTTCTGCATCCGCTTATTAAGCAAAAGCAAATAAAGTGGGGAACATAAACCGTGCCTGATTGGCCCTTGGAAACACGTGGCTCACCCCACCAAAATAGCAGAATAGCCGCGAGCAGGTGTTCCAACTCACTAACAAAAACAGTGTTTACAACTGTAGGAAATAATAAAACTAAAATAGAAAACGGGATAATACTAAACTATTGCACACGCAATAATATTAATAATTGATTCATGCAACTACTGCACCGGAATTATTCGAAATAAAAGCAATCAGTTAATAGAATAAGAAATAACACGTGGTGCACTCTTGGTTGCCTATGTTAACTATCCACAAGCAAGCAATACTCGCAAACAAAACAACTTCACGGCACAGCTGTTGACCATGAAAAACTTGTGGAATGTTGTTGTGATTGTGCGTGCATAATAGTGAATCAATTAAATAATAATACAACATACTGCAAAGTGAAACAACGGTGATTAATGTGAGTAGTGTGCATCAACCACGGACGTGGCTGAATAAAGCGGGTAAGTAAACACATTAATTAATACGGGCTTGCCGGACTCCTAACCCAACTCCAAAACAAAACATAGAACGGCAAAGAGTAGTTTAAGCGCTATTTAATCCTTAAAAATTAAAATAAATAATTCTGCCATAAAGTAAATAATCCAACATCATTAATATAAATAAATAAGCAGAATCTAAATTCAAAATAAACAATAATAATAGTAAATAAAATGTACATCGCGAATGATCGCACTAACTCACAAATCGTCCCGCGGTAATGTCTTAGGGTTCCTGAAGAACTTAAGTGTCTCCGTGTCTGAGACACGCATACGGTAACGTCGCACTCGGGGTTTGGTGCCTCTCCGGTTGCGCTTCTTGGGACGAGCAGCTGGCGTTGGAGTTGGTGCCGGAGGTGGACGCGGACGAGTGACAAGCACGGCCCCCCTTTCTGCCAACCACGGATGCTCTAGTGCCGATGGGAGCGTATACATAGATTGTAGAAGCATCAACGGAGGTGCACTAGGACCTGGAATTGCTTCTAACCTGGTGATGGCGTCTGGCACGGCTTCTGAGGGACCTGGAGCAGCTTGGCTGACCACGCCACCCCTTGGGATGGGCGGCAGAGGACTGATCCAGTCAGAAGACGCCTTCGGAGAGCTGTTCGGTACTGTAGAGGCCAGCGATGGGGTTGGAGAAGGCCAGGTTTTTGGTGGCGTATACAAACCAAATAACATTGCCTTTCGGAGTCTCCATTGGGCTTGTAGCTCCGCTTCACGGCTTGGTGATGGTGGTAAGGATATCGGGGAGGCGTTGAGTTCAAGAACTTCCATGATGCAAATCTATACAGACTCAAAGGTAAGATATTTGCACACAACATTACCATACCCCAGGTTCCTTACACACACAAAACAGCACGGAAAAACATCACAAAGGTAGACACTAACGACTAGTAATTAACAACCGCTAACACACTTACTTACTTGAGAGACCAAATTGTCTCTTATTAAATAAACTTGTAGGGTTAAGTATAAAAGGAAAGCAGCATCCTTCATGGCGAATCCTGAGGCAAATTAAGACTGGATAACGAAATAGTATTCACACACCTGTGAATTACATCAACTCCGGAGAGACTTGCATGGGATTAGATGCACTTGGACAGTCCCAACCAATCAACAATAAGTATCAGCCTAAAAAGGTAAGTATAAAACTGTTGTGGTTAATAAGTAAAAGTAGTCTTATTAAAAATCCCTAAAACAATAACGAAACTTTAATAACCAAATTAATATCTCAATAATAACCCTATAAAATCTAACAACTAAAACTTAAGTAACAGTAGAGAGGCCTTAAAACTCAATTACTACCGTTACAGGAGCATCGCCGCTTGGGGCATGCTACAAACCAGCACATTTTGGGTTTTTTAAATAGATTTTTAATTCTTTTCTATATCTATGGTGTCTACAGTGTAAATTTTTTGGATGTTGTTGCTTTGTATTTAAGTAAATGTTCACGTCTTTTAATTTCGTCAATTTTTAATGGTTTTTTTTTGGGTACTAATTTTTTTATATTTGTTTTTAGTACTGCAACAACGGTTTTACAGATTTGATAGAATTTTAAATCTAACCAATTTTGTTTTTTTTTTATTTTATTGTCCAACTTTGTTGTTAAAGTCTTCTAAAATAAGCTATAAGAATTTGTTGTTGTAAATGTACCTGACCTTGGCAATTAAACATTACTTATTTCTAGAATGTTTATTTTTAGTTTATCTTTAGCACTGTATTGTCAAATATTGCTGGTAAAAACAAGTTTCTAACATTTCTTGTTGTAATTTTTAGAAGCAGTCTATAAGTTTTTCTTCTATTTAAAAAAATCAAAACCGTTTCTTCTAGATTTTGTTGCACACAAGTCTTGGAGAAAGATGCAATTTAAATTTAAGCAGAAATTAGTAACTAATAAGTGTTTTTGATGGCTTCATGTTCAATATTCATTTTTCGCGTTATGCGTGCCATATTTTGCAAATTCCACTAAGTCCAGTGATGTTTCAACTCCAACCAACTCACCTCACCTAGTTGATTAAAAATCTTTATGAAGACATTACTGCTGTGGTCAAGGTTGACAACTGTCTGCCGTCACAATGCAATATTGGTAAGAGGGTGAAACAGGGTTGCATTTTGTTGCCTTCGATTTTTAATCTGTACAGCAAACACATTATGCGCTCTGTACTAGATGAGTGGGAAAGAGGCGTAACAATTGGTGGAGAAAAAATATGAAACTTCAAATTCGCAGATGACTTGCTGCTATTTGCCCGTAACAAAAAACAACTGGTGGAATTAATCGAAAAGCTAGAAAATATTAGCATGGTGTACGGTTTAGAAATAAACTTACACAAAACCAAAACTATAATTATTGTAGATCGCGCGAATAACAACTAGCCGAACAAGAATTGAATTGGCAAGTATGAGGTAGTAGACCACTTTATTTACCTAAGCGCCATCAACTATAAAGGTTGTTGCAAAACGGAAACACTTTGTCAAATCCAATTGGGAAAAACAAAAATATCTCAACATAACAAAACATACCAAAACTAAACTGGTGCAATCGCTTGCGTTCTTTGTGTTTAAATACAAAACGGAAACGTAGACAACCCGCAGAACAGCGCCAAGTGGATGCATTTAAGATGTGGTACTGGAGAAGAATGCTAAAAATACTATGGACGGCCTTGCGGACAAACATAACAGTGCTTAACAAGATCAAGCCCAAGCAACGACCTTTTAGCATGATCTATAGTCTAATTCTGAAATTCTTTAGGACATATTACAAAAGAAAATAATATAGAAAAGCTGATCGTGCAGGGTAAACCAGATGGCAGGCAAAGAAAAGGAAGATCTCCGACCTAATGGACTGACACTATCCAAAATCTCTTCCATACCCACATTGAGACTGCAGTTTGCAAAACAGCAAATTGGAGTAGATGGCGCAACACCGTAAGAAAAGTAATAGATGCTCAGGATGATAAATAGGACAAGAATGAGAAATAAATTATGCCACCACACGTCTGTCAAGACGTTGGACCAAGAAGAAAAAATGCATTTTTTTCAAAAGATACTAATACAAATGCAAAACGCTAATTGTAATAATTTATTTAATTATTTTTATAGTTTAAACATTCTCAAAGATTGTCATTTGTGATTTTCAAATTTACAGCATGTTAATGGCTATCTCGATAAACTAAAGATAAACAAAAAAAAAATGGCCGTAGAATTTTATATTTGTTTGTCGTTTATGAGTAATTTGCCGACTTTCTATAGCCAGTTTAAATAAATTATTTAATGATTTTTAGAGACGGAGAACTTTAAACAAAACACAGAAAAATGTTTTTAATATCCATGAAATTGGCTTTATTTGACATATAATTTTATGGCATTAATGTTTGAATATCATTTCGCGTATGTGACCGCCGCGGCTAAAGCGTACATGGTAAGTCCAATTTTCACACACTGTTTACAGTAATTCAGGATGTATTTTGACAATAATGAGTTCAATGTTGGCTTCCAAGTGCTCAATTGTTTCTGGTTTATTGGTGTAAATATAAGACTTTACGAGAAAATAATCTAATGGCATCTAATCGTACAAACGAGGTGGCCTGTTAACATGTCTATTTTGTAAAATTATTCTTTTGTGAAATGTTTTTTTAGGAAATTAATTGTACTGCGCACTGTGTGGTATGTGGCGCCGTTCTGTTAAAACCACATGCCTGTTGTCCAAATGAAGCACAAAAAAATTCAAGGCAATCAAGTTTCTGTACCGCTCGCCGTTGACTGTAACGTTCCGACCATCACCATTTTTGAAGACATATGGACTCTACTGCCCCATAAAGCGCACCAAACGGTAATTTGTTCTGAATGTAATAGTGTTTTGACAATGACTTGTGGATTATTATCGCTCCAAATGCGACTATTTTCTTTGTTGACATAACCATTTAACCAAAAGTGTGTTTTATCACTGAACAAAATTTTCAAATAAAATTGTGGATGAATAGCAATGTTTTCCTTTGCCCATGTACCAAATGTACGGCGCAAATTATGATTTTGTGGCTTCAATTCCTGTAAGTTAAATCTTGCAAGCTTGCAAATCAAGATCTTTTTGCAGGGTGACCAGATTTTTGTCAGTAAAATAAAATATAAACAATAAAAAATCCAATTTATTTTTAAATCTCACATATGTACATACATACATATAATAATAGACAAGGTTGAGTAAATCCAATCCAATTTATTTTTTAATCTCACATACATTCATACATATAATAATATACAAGGTTGAGTAAACGTATGGGAACAATTAATTATAGGCTGCATTTTTAGTTTATGTAAAAAATTACCTGAACAAAAGTTGTTGCAGAAATTTTAATCTATATAGTGATGTATGTATTTTGATTTTTAATACAAGCTTTATTTTACAAGATATAACGTCATCATCAGTTTTTTTTTTTAATGGAACACCCTGAATTTTTTTTATTTTTAAAAACAATTACAATGATATAAGGTCTTATAGGTCTACGACTTTTTTTTCCGGTTTTTGAAATCTTCATTAAAATAATCAAACAAAATTGCCCAGTTTATATAAATAAGTTTAATAAAAATTGGTAATTATAGATCTCATTAAAATAGAGTATATTTTTGTATATTTTTCAATTAAAAAGAGTAAAAAGTATATGAGCTTCAAAAAGAGTATACTGTCCAAAAAAAAGTATGTCCGGTCAGCCTGCTTTTTGCTAACATTTTCATAAAGTGAATGGATACAAATTTAATTGTTGAGCACGATGGCAAATTGACACATTTGGATTATTAATAACACTACACTGCACACTAGCAATTACTTCTTGTGAGCGCACTGTACGACGTCGTACTGGATGCATAATAAGCATCTTTTTTTAGATTTAACGTAATGGAAAAACGATGCACAGTTTCTCGATTTAATTGCTCTGATGGACAATTATGAGCACCATGCAATGCACGTAATGCCCGATAAGTTTCTCGAACTGAACCGTGTTTTTCAAAATAAATTTGAACAATTTACAAACGTTTAGAGTTTATTCATAATAAATTGCCAAACCAAACTAACTTCTAAACAACCAAGAACTGTCAAATCAGCTGTCACAGATAGTGTTGCCAACGTAAAGTTTGCCGCCTCTGAAAAAAACAGCGTTTACTTTCAAAATTTATATAAAATTATTTGCATCCTTAACCACATATTAAAAAAAAAATATTTGCAGTTATGTCAGATGACAAAACTATAAGATAAAATTAACGCATTGAAGTAATATAATTGATCAATGCCTTTAAATTGAACTAAAATAAAAACAATTTAAAACATCCAGTTAAACATTTGTTAACACATATATTTTTTATACTTTTTTTGAATTAATTTTGAATCAAAACATTTTATTTTTATATATTTATTAAAAAATATACAAGTTTGTCAAAACTTTGTTTTCGATAAGATATACATCGTTTGATAAAGTAAAATAAGTGTAAACATGTATTAGTTAATTAGACCGAAAAGAAATGATTTATTGTTTGAATAACAAATTTAGAGTAGGTTTTTTAATATGTTACTTTCAAGATTTTAGTCAATTTTGTCTAATTACATTTTAAATAAATTGTTTTTATCTTATTTTTAAATCTGTGTTAGTTATTATTGATGAGTTATTAACAATCTGCCTTCTAAAATAAACATATTTATACAAATAATACGATGTTATATTATTGATATAAAAATATTTTTTGCCGATTTCCTTCAAAACATATATTTCATAAATATCGTCCACTGAGAAAATCGTATATTATAAAAAATCCATATAACTTTCTGCTCAATAATGCTGAACAAAATTATTACTTTCTTCGGCAATATAAAATAAGTTTTACGTTTTATTTTCTCTTCTTTTGCCAGCAATTTATTGTACGTACGCACACTGTCGGAGTCCGCGGACTCGCCCAGGTCTCGATCTTTTAGTATTATGATATAAAAATAAAACCATTACGCCGACATTATTGCTTTTATAAAAATAAATGAAAGAACGTAATTAAGATCATTAATCTTATATAATATGGCCCGTTTAAGGATCGCAAGGTGTCATAAATATGCTGCCATAGACAGAGGAATACGCCCGGAAAGCAAGAAAATGTTATTAAAAAAATATCTAATTTATTTCACTATTTTTAAAATACTATTTTATCAGACGATTATAATATTTAAAAATGATTTTAGAACGGAAAATTGATAAAGAGTTTTTTTATCCAATAAGGTTATTGAGACGGTAGACGTAGGTCTGACATTTTCCATCAAAAAGTCCGAGAAATATATTAGGTACAACTTGCTATCAAATATTCGGATATGATTTACATTTTAGAAGATTAGGATAAAACCTTTAGGATATATCTTTTCGCAAGAAATAACTTTGTGTAAGTTCGGAAGTTCTGTTTGGCTTTAAACGTTATTCGCGGTATATGAATATGAATTATATTGGGTTAGAAAATATAAAAGACCGTAAAGTTTGCAGTCAGAATTAAGAACTGGGTGCAGTTGAAAAATCCATTCAGCGGGCTGCGGAATGAACACAGTTACGAGTCCCCCGCAAAGATAAACTTTTTATGGTTACGAAATAATCTTTAATAATATAAATTTAAGCGGAAATTTTCTTCTAGATTTTTTTACTAAATCGCATGCCTCAGACAGTTTTACAAATCCGGGAAAATAAGTAAATTAATTTAATATTTGACTTGTTCCATGAATTTTATTGTTTGAAAAGTTTCCATCATCTACGCCAAGATTCAATATTCCGATATTGAATTTACATTATGATGTGGTATATAGTACAAGTTTTAACGGCATAGTTCATAAATCAACTTCCAGAGCTAGACCGCGAAAAAGAATGGGTCGTAATTAGATTTTGAATAACAATACAACGTCGGCCATGTTCTACTTGTATTATCACAAGCGATACTTTTAAAACTAAATTTATATAATAAAATGTAATTATTTTATGAATTTTAATTATTATTTTACTTGTTTAGACTATATTTTACAATATTTTAATTTAAGACATTGTGGTTTTTGTTACTCAAATAAATGTAACTTAAAAAAATAATTAATTAGTTCAACAAAAATAGTATAAAAATTTCACACATTAGCACTACTTGGTAACCTAACAAACAAGCCGCGTTGTGTAAAAGCGCAGCACGTGCGTACAAGTTCAAGCATTTTAAATATATAATAATTAGTACTGGCTGCCTCTTTACCTAATCCCAGCGTAACTAATTTTATTTAATACAATCACACCAAAAATGTCAGGTTATGCAGCTTCTATTTACATTATTTATCTAAACTAATTTAACATAATCGGATCTAACCTTTTATAACATAACCTTACACAGCCTTACTACAAAATTGTTATTGTAAAAAATGTTAATTCTAACGTTTCAATTAATTAATATAAAACAGAACAAAGTATACCATTTAAAAACTACTACATAATATAAATATGTAAAGAAATATTTAATCTACTGTCACTTACTGTCACGTCTAGTCTAATTAGTAACATTTTAACAGAACATAATATCTCGTTATTTTCATATAAAAACTACGATTGAACTCAGTTTTTTTTTTATGTTATTGATTTCTAGCTTTATTTGTCGTTTGGCATTTTTGTTAGTTATCATATACTTAATTTGGCGAATTGTGGCCTTCTAAATGTTTTGAATTCACATGATTAGTCTCTGCTATTAAAATTATTATTAAAACCAAACTGGGTGTCTCCAATTTTTTGGTCAAAAAGATTGACCAAGAAATTGGTGACACCCAGTTTGGTTTTAGGAACGTATTCGGTACGAGAGAAGCAGAATAGTGCTTAATTATGCAAGTTTTAACCCAAAAATGTATAGATCAACGCCGCACAGTCTATACTTGCTTTATAGACTACAAAAAAGCATTTGACAATGTTAAACATAAAAAAACTAGTTGAAATGCTTAAAAGAACCAACATCGACAATAAAGACATCCGCATTATAACAAATTTAAACTGGAACCAAACAGCACAGGTTAAGGTCGGGCAAGATCAAACGGAGGAGTTCTAAATATTAAGAGGAGTTTGACAATTGACAAGAATACATTCTGTCACCGCTCCTGTTTAACCTATATGCCAAGAACATATTCCAGACGGCACTAGACGAATGCACAAAAGGCATAATAGTAAACAAAAAACCAGTAAATAACATCAGATATGCAGATGATTCTGAGATACTTGCCAATACTAGCGAAAATCTGCAATGTCTTATAGAACAAGTTCAACAAGCAAGTTCCGAGTATGTACTCGAAATAAACATTGCAATAACCAAATTAATAATTATTAGCAAAGACAACTCCGCAAATAACAATGCACTAACCATTAACGGTAAACTGATTGAACGGGTGCAAAAATTCAAATACTTAGGCAGCTGGCTCAACGAACAGAGGGATCCAATCCATGACATCAAAACACAAACTGAAATAGCCAGATCCACTTTTCAAAAACTCCGACCATTAGTATGCAACAGGGATCTTTTACTTAAAATTAGGTGGAGAACCGTCAAATATTTGTTTTATCGGTATTATTGTAAGGAGTCAAGGGGTAAACACTGAAGGTAGCATCTATGAATAAAATCAAAGCCTTCAAAATGCTAAAAACTTTATTGACAGACAAAGTAACAAACAACAAAGTATTGAAGCAATGAATTAAGATACAGAACAACTCACAACGGTGAAACGTAGAAAGGCAGAATACTTTGGACACATATTCCGAAATGACAAATAACAATTTGTGCAATTAATCATGGAAGGGAAACTAGAAGGTAAACGGGGAATTATTAGGAAGAAATTTTCCTGGCTGCTAAACTTGCAACAATGGTTTGGACTCAGGAAGGCTTCTACACTAATACAATTCGCACAAAACCGGGACGAGTTTAGACATATAGTCGCCAACCTCCTGTGAAAAGAAAACACTGGAAGAAAAAGATTAAAATTATTTTATTTGTTACACTTGCGTGACTTAGTAGCTTGATATTTACATTGATTTATTTGTTTTACCAGTTGATTATTTTCAATGCATTTTTTAAGACTAGGACAGCTTAGGTGACATAATGTCCTCTTGGGGTAATTTTTACTTTGTCAGATGTTTTATGTAGTTCTACTTGTAAAGTGCCATTTTAGTAAATGTTGTTAATTAAGTTAGCATATCAGTGATAAAATCTAGCATTTTTAAAAATTACCTAGTTACAGATTTATAACATGTTCTACTGATTTTGTTATAAACACTTTCATTGTTTTTATGTGTTCAGTTGTGCTAAAACCTTGTCAAAACCCCGCTTCTTCTCTTAGCTGATAAAATTCTATTTTTGGGGTTAACCAACAAGTTATTATCTCTGTGTAAAAGCCGTTTTTACAACTTTGGTTGCAACAATAATATTGTCTAAGTTAATTATGTTAACGCTTGTTTAAATCTAATCGGCATCCATCAGTCTTTGCTGAGTCTAGGATGTAATATTTAAACCAAAGAGTTTGACCAGAAACTTAAAAAAAAAAATTCTGAAAGGCATAACAAATCTGCCAAAAAGCACTTTTTAAGTCTATAGAAAATATGTAGCTGGGATATCTGAACTTGTTCATTATATTATCTACTATAAGTAACGGGTACGCATTTTTCGTGGAAAAAGAATTGAGTTGTCTTTTATCAAATTAAAATTTGAACTTGCTGGACAATTTTTTAACAATTAACACATGCTTGCTTAAACATATGACAACGACTAGACAACGCCCATAAGTCTATGCGTATATGGCCATAAAAAATGGCGTCTTTGTTTGACTAGTTTTTGCGTAACCAACATCAATGTTATAAACTATTTAGTTTGTTAGTTAAAACTTGTTTATTTAGTTTAGATACCATGGTTGCAAATTTGCAGCTCTTAATGTTTTTCTCTTAAAGCTGCTAGCAACCTTGTACAAAGATTAATCTCAAAAACCTAATTCAAAAAATGTTTTTTTTTTATGTTTTGTACATTTAATATATTATTATGATTGTTATACAAAATCAGTATAATCTCTATCTAGAGCAAATTAATACTAAATGTCCGCATTAATTGCTATCATTTAGCATTAAATCCGCTAGACAGAGCTACAATTGTTTGTTAACAATGTTTATTTTTAAAAATTATACGGAAATAAAATCTTTTTATTATGATTATGCCCAATAACAGTAGTTCATTCAATAATAGAATTACTAAAATTATTACGATTGTAAAAACGTTGTCAATTTTCAACGGTATATACACAAAATCATTTGTTTTAACAAGATTTCTGTTTGCTAAACGCATAATTTTTTTATTATCAAGGTGCACCAATAAAACTATTTTTTTGATTATGTTAATTCTTTCTAGACCAAAGCAAAAAAAAAATTGTTCTATTTCGTTTTTATTGAGAATGTTGTAGATATCTCCCACAAACTGGTTTGTTTTTACAATTCACTTTATTTATACAATTTTGTCATATTTTACCGACATAACCACCCAGACTATTTAAAGTATCTGAATAACAATGGTTATTAATGCGTTGTCGAGTAGACTACTCTATTTTTTGTTAACCGAAATGAATGTTAAAATCTAAGAACGGTTTTGTGGTTGGGAATATTTAGAACAATTTAATCTCATTAAATCGATTTATAAAACTATCTTGACTTAGGTTTTCAGTAAGCATATAGAACACGTGCCTTCTACTTGGGACTGATAAAAAATTGTTGTTTTCAGTTGTCTGTCTTAACTTTAAAATTAAAATATTTTTTAGCAGAGCCGTTTGGTAAATAATTTTTTAATTAAAGTAAGTCTATTTATCTATATTTCTTCTTTTCCTCTTTTTTTTATTATTGTGCCTATATGTGTTCTAGCACACTCAAATTTTTCTTTGCTTTGCAAAAACCATATCTTGGCCATTGTTTTTTTTTTGCTATCCATTTGTCGCACAAGAATAAAGTGTGTTCCGCGTTGTCTATTTTATTGCAATACCTGCACGCATTAGTTTCATCCTTGCCAATTCTCTTGGTGTAGACTTTGTAGGACTTATGTCTTGTCTAGGTTTAAATTAGAAAGTAGTTTATTGTTCTGAATTTACAATTCAATCATGTTCCAATATTTGGTATGGGCGTGTCGTCCTATCTATTTTGCCATTGGTTTATAGTTTCAATTTTTTCTTCCATTTTGGTTTTTGATGTTATAATACTTTCTCTCTCAAACAATTTTTTTCTTTCTTCCGCCAGCAGGTCAATGGGTATTGTTCCAGTTACCACCTGTAGTGCAGTTGTTGAGACAACGTTGTAAGCGCTTGTTACCTTCAATAGCGTTTATTTTTTGCCCTGATTAGCTGGTTTGTGTAAGTTCTCACTTCTTTGTAGTAGTTCAGCAACTGTTTACTACCACTCAATGGTCCGCCTAAGTTGAGCATATTTCTTGCCAGGATTGCTATTTTTAGTTCTGCTTTTTCACCGTCTTTTTTATATGATCGGAAAAATGTTAATGCATCGTCGATCATTATTCCACTATAGTCAAAGGTGATCTCGCTTTTTAGACATTTCTTACGAAGACCTTTTACAATTACTGCTTCTGTTTTTTATGAAGATGTTCCAAATAGTGTTTGGTAAGTCATACATCCACCATTTCAATTGCGTTGTATGTTTTATTTACTAGTTTGCACTTGTCTTTTGCTACGATTGTGCGAAGTTTATTGCGTTGGCTTCATTCTGTCATTGTCTTCTTAAAACCCTGTCATATACCACGTTCCAAAGTAGTGGCTCTAAAACCGACCCTTGAGATGCGTCAGTTGTGATTTTAATAATTAGGTGTATTTTCACTTGTAGCTTTCTTTTGCTGAGGTAGTTTAGTATGACGTTTTGCAGGTATTGTGAGATTTTTCTTCTAGATTGTTCCTTCATAATTTTTGACCAGGACAAGATTTTGAAAGCGTTTTTTATGTCAAGAGTGACTAGTGCGTTTAATTTTTCTTTGCTTTCTTCCAGTATGTTTACCACTTTTTTTACTGCATTCAGAATGGATCTGCTTTTGACAAAACCGTATTGTTGCTTTGTTTGATTTTTTTTTTCATGTCTGCTCCCTATCATCAGTTTGTAGACCTTACTAATGATATTCAGTAAACAGATTGGACAAAATCTTGGGTTTTCCGTCGAGATGTTTTTTTGGGTATAAGTATAAATTTTTATGTTTTCCACTTGGCAGATAAAGTTCTGTCTTTTCAGCAGTTGGTTAAGCATGTCTAGCAACTAGTCTTTTGCTACCTTTGCATTTTTAAGGCTTCTGGTTAGATAATGTTTAGCCCAAGAGATTTTCTTGATTTTAGTGCCTTGAGGGCTTGCAACAGTTCTTTGTTTTTTATTTTTTTTAGAATTTTGACTGTTTTTGTTGGTTCTCTCTGGTACGTTCTTTGAGAGAAGAGTTCTTCCGCTACTTTCAGCTTTTTTTTGCATGTTTGTTTGCAAAACCCCATCCATTTTTGTTTAATTCCTTGCATAGCTTTTTATACTGCTTCCTTTTTTCGGCCTTTATTTTTTTCCAAGTTTTTTTTTGCAAATTTTGTATTCAGACTTGATTACAGCAATCTTGTGCTTGCTGTATCTTAATTTCTTCCTCATTCTTGTAAACTTCCTGCTGAGTTTAAGGCATTTTTCTCTTTGGTTGGCTATTGAATTGTTCCATCCGTATGATACGCTTTTATGCTTGCTCCCGCCTGTACGTGAGCTTCCGCCAAGTGCTTTTTTATTGTGGTCGTGTATGTCTTGAGCGTCACTACCTTGACTTTATTTCTCTCTACCCTCTTTTTGTGCGGTAAAACTTTCTTTGATTTCTATTTGCCTTTTCCGCATCGGGGACTTTCCAGTTCACGACGTGTTTTTCAATGTTGTGCGTTGTACACGATACATTAATAAAACATCGAGTTATCCCTTACAAATGTTGGTCGATCGCCTTTGTTTTGCACTATCATGTCTAACGTTGCAAGATACTCTATAAATTTTGTGTCTCTTTTGTCCGTCACCAAAAATCTCTACTGATGTGCTTTTGCATTTATGTCACCTAGTATGACGCATTCTTTTTGAGCTGTGCGGCATTTCTGCATTATCTCATCTAACTCAATTTTGTAGTCTTCAAACGTTATATTTAGATGCTTCCCTTTTTGTCTGCTATCAGGCCCGGTTTCTTTGCTAGTCTCTAGTTTGGTTTGCTAACTACAATCATGTCAATCTCTATTTTTGACAAAGTGGCGTAAGAGACGTTGTGTGCCAGGACAATTCTACTTAGATTTGTTTGTATGATGGTAAGGTCTTCTTTCTTGTACATTTTGCACATTTTATTTTTACTGGCATTTTAGTTTGTTTGGACTACGTTTTAGGTCGTTAGTACCTTACCCTTCAACAATCTCCTGTAATGTAAGCGTTTTATCTGATCCGACTGAGTATATATTTGAAGTATCTATTTTGCACAATTTCTTACATAATCCATATTAGTTTGTCTTATTACAGATATTATTAAATGCTTTTTTCCACACTTTACTGTCTCGTCTTTTAGCTGCGTGCATAACCTGTACTTGGTTTTCATATTGTCGACTCCGCTGTCATTTATCTTCATCGGCAGAACGTAGGTGCTGTTTGTACACCGGGTTTGCTAGTTGGTTCCCTTATCAGCCTTTGTTTTGACCTTCTTTTACAAGTAAAACTATCTGGGGAAAGCTGCAAGTTTTTTCTATAGCGGTTGGTTGGCTTGTAAGCTTCGTGTCTATGAACACATTTGCTTCTGTATCTTTTTTAGACATTTTTTTAGTTTTTATTTTTGTTGCATTAATGCATTTTACTGACCATTTCTCATCGATTATTTTGCTCAAATTGTTAAATTTTTTATTGGTGTCTAGTACATACTTGATTTCTTTGATTGCATTGCATTGTATTTTTTTGTGTTCCTCCTAGATATCTCTTGTATCTGCTTGTGCTCCTAATGATTTAGTTTCTATGACTTTGCCGTTTTGTGGCACAGCTTGCTAGATCTGCTTTTGAAGATGATAATCTCTAGTCGTGGTTCCCTTTCTGTGTCTTATTAATTATTTACGGTTATACAGTTTTCTAACCATTTTCTCATATCCTCTTGCTGGATCTGCTTGACATGATAAGTCAATCTAGAGCTTATTTTAGTCAGTGTTTTCTATGGTTTGTAGGCGTTCACCACTAGAGTTTCTAATGCCAAAATTTGCTCTAATATACTATCTAGTTGTTTCTTGAAGGCATTTTCTTCCAGATTTATCTTGTCTCTTTGACCGTCTGAAGTTACGTTATCTATTTTACGTTTGTTAAGTTGTACAATTTTCTGTCCTAATTTTTCTCGTTGTTTGGAATTGTAGGTTGTTCTCCTAAATCAGATAGAAACATTGTTTTCTGTCTTAAAGAAGACCTACTGACATTTAGTCGTCTTAAAAGAGTCTTCTACTTCTGAAATAAGGTCTGTGTTTGGTTTGTTTTCAATATTTATTTGCCTGGTCGTTTTTGGTTGTATTCGGTCTTGGCTTATTGTTCTCCGTGTGTTTCACATTGTAGTTGTTTAGATTGCTTCTTCTAGAATCAATGGGCAACCAGTCTTTTTAGACAAGGTAGTATTTTTGTCTAAACTGTACTTTTCCAAATTTTAATTTTTGGCCAATGGCAGCCGTGATTTCATTTTTTTGACTACCTGGTAAGTCGCGCACCCTTATAGTTGTTTAAAGTGTTGAGGTCTACTATAAAAAAAAGATTTAAAAGTTGTTATCAAGCCTTTGGTACCTAATAGCGTTGGTAACCAGAAAGTGAGTCAAGAGAGACTAAAAAGTCGTCCAAGAGCGGACAACAGTTTAAATAAAAAAGAAAAGGAAACATGGTAGTCTTATTAATTCCCTATCCGCCACCTGGGACGCGCTTGGTAAGGGTTTCACCGATCTCCGCAGGTGCAAAATATACTCTCTGTATACTATGCTCCCATGTGAGTTTGTATATAATTTAGAACCAAGGTAATCAAAGTAAAGATACATTTAATTATTTTTTTTTTTAATAAAGTTTAAAAAAAGTTTATAATTACATTAATTACCACAACAAAATTGTGATACGCCTATGGTGATGGTTAGGGACAGCCAGATAAAATATTTATCAAATATTAAAAATTATAATTAATTCAAAAACAGCATTTAATTGATAAATTAAATTTACTTATTAAATTATACATTTTCATATTTTTTTTATATATTACGCAACAATTTATTAAATATAGTTTTAATCTTTATTTAATGCAATCAAATAATAACATAGTAAATATTATAAATGACCTATAGAAACAATATCAATTATATTAATTTTAATTAATTAATTAACCCCCAACTGTAAAGTAACTAATAACTTTGTATAAACTAGTACTAAATTATATAAATAGGCTAGACATGGCAAATGACCTGAGAGGTTCAGATCATTAAAGTGAAGTATTGCTATAATTTACAATGAAGAACAGACCATGTCATGAACGTTGGCATCGAACAATCGAAAGGTTATTCATTACAAATAATTTTAACAATTTGCTAGTAAACTTGCCTCAGGTTATACCATATAGTCTAAAACAAACTTCTTGTTTATACAAATTATGTACTATAGATGAGAGGTTATTATTAAATAAACAAAAGCATCGTGAAACTAAAACTAATTAAAACCATATAGTTGTGCATTTGTCAGTCATAATAATGTAAAGTTAGTTTTTTAACAATGATTATTATTTAATTTAAATTTTTTTAGTAATGTATCAAGATAAATAGCAGCTCAATAAAATCATGCTTACGATATAAGATAAAATTTGTAGAATATTACCAATATTTATGTATCATAATAAATAATAAACAAACTATTTATTAGTTCATTTTCCGTCATAATATTAATTTATTTGATTTCGTAATTATAATTATAAGAATAAAAGTATTTTTTTATTAAAACATATCTAGTAATGCCTTACTTAAAAAAATATATAATTTTATTATAATTATATAAGTTGGTGGAAGAATAATATTAGCCTCTTAAATTATATTGGTAGATTAAAAATATTTTATGTAATTTAAATTGCAGCATCTTTAACCCGAACTTTTAAAGATTAAACTTAAACAGAGTAATATTTTAAGTAGGAAATTATATAGCTGTTTACTTCGTGAGTTCACATAAAAGCTGCATAAAACTTATGTTGATATTAGTCTATTAAAAAAGCCCCTGAACTTTTATATCCGCATACTTTGTTGAAATTTCAATCCGACTTGATGGACCCCACAAATTTGTCTGATGGCATCTTATTAAAGGATATTTTGCGATAAGATCATGATTGAACAGGCATGGAAAGGTCTGACCACACTTTAAGACCGTCTTCAAAGCACACGTCACTATCATGCAGAAAATCTTAATGATTTACTGCACAATTTACACGTCCCGTTAATCTGTAATAATGATTGACGTCAATCAACCCTAATTTATATCCGTTCTGTTAGACTAAGCGGTATTATAATGATTTCATCTATTCCATTTCTAGGTAATTTGATTAAATAAATTGCAGAAGATACAATCGACTGGAAATTGCATTGAATCTGAAGCAATTTAGTTCATCTGGAACTTATCGTAATAAATACTATCGGACACATATTTTTATCGTAACAGTTTTGACGTGGATGATTTTGAATTTAATTTGAGGGCCCGGTTAATTGAACGGGAAAACATCCGTTCCGATTTCGAGAGCAAACATCGGCACGGATGAAAAATGGCTTTTTGTAAGTCCATTATCCGTCGATTACGTTTAATAAATGACAGCTCTTTCCGATATTGAGTTACAGTCTGTCGCGGATGATTGTCACGTCAATGCAGCGACAAGGGATAATAGGATGGACACAACTAACACAGACAACTTAACTTTATTAGAAACAAACAGTAAACAATATTAAGTTGTACGATTCAGTTCACTCCCTTTGATTTATTTGTCCCGTGTGAACATTGCTATGACCTAAATACGTTATATTGTAATAACTTACTCAACATTAGTTAATTCATTTAGTTTATATAAAACACATTATTTGATATAAATTCTGCTGTTCTAATTTTCTATTTACAAATCTAGAATTTATATAGTGTCTCAATTAGTTTTGCTTACACTCGCTATTCAGTGATCTACTTATCAATAATTAGTAACCAGTATAAACTAACTGATCTTAATTAGCTTTGATTATAATTATTATATTTCACTTAAATTTTATAATTTTTTACTAGTTTTGATATGTTTTATGTACAAACCAGCAGTTAAATGTATTGAAATTTATTATGCAAACTATCACGTTTAAATTTTATTTTTATTTCTATAATTGAAGCGTCGGCTCAAATATCGTTGTAACTTACATTGTTTCAACTTTTCAGGAAGCACAAAAATCGATAAACTTAATTATTGGCCGTTTAAATTGAGAAAAACGTTGTAAAAGTTGGCAGTTATAACATTATTTGATGCTATATGCATTTATTTTACGCGGTATTTTCATAGTTTACCCTGCAGAGCGTTTTACATTTAAAAAAACATAGGATCCATGTACTGATCTCGCTATAAAAAGTCTCAATTTTGTTGTCGTCTTTATCTGAAGTAGGTGCGTATACTTGTATGAGATTTATATTGACTGGAGTTGCTGTTAGTTGTACAAGCATCACTTTGTCGAATACGGGTATGAAGTTGTATACACATTTTGCGACATTCTTTGTGATAATCATTCCTACTCCATATTAAGGTTGTTTGGTATTATTACCTGAGTGGAATATTGTGTGTCTTTCTATTACGCATTTACCGGCTCCCCTCTATTTCATTTCACTAATGCCCATTAAACCTATATTCATACGTTCCATTTCTTGGATTGCGTTGTTGATTTTTCCTGCTTGGAACATACTTCTTACGTTTCAAATGCCCATCTTGATGGTTGAGCCATTTGTCTTTAGCCTCCTCTGTTTCTTTGCGAATTGCTTTATTGTGTTTTTCCGTTGCACTATCTTTGGTTCCTTCAATATCTTTCCCCCCGGAGATTTGATTGGGGGAATTACTCCGGAATTGTTATTTATATTGAACATTTGAAGCCAAATTGATTGTAATAGGGATGTCCAGTGGACATTTAATACAGTGGTTTCCCGTTGCCTTTTGTTTTCGTATGCCGTTGACCATCGTCATGGTTCTTCCGCTTTTGTGGTTAATTTCTTAGCCCCAGGACAAAGAGTGCTCTACCACCTGCTGGCTCATCCACCCGCAGCTGTTGCTGTGCAGGAGGGATCTGCTTATACCGGCAGATACTCGGTTGATAAAGCCTTGTTTGTTATCTAGCAGAGTGTACCACGTGCAGGTGAGTTTGATATTTGAGTTTCTGATGATCAAACAAATGTTGTCATGGTCTTAACAGGTTATGGCTTTTCCTAGTAAACTAGTACAGTTACAAAGTTTTTCCACTTAGCTCTTCTGGAAAATAATCTTATTATTTTTACTTATATATTTTTCTCCCTTGCATCTAGCCAGCTTTGCTTTATTGTATTGCCACTAAAAAACATATTTATATTTATCGTCGACATGACCAAACAATACGCCGGGCCAAAATCTTGTGCGTTGCCACTTACAACGTTCGTCCACGGAAAACGGCAAAATGACAATTTAGTTTGTTTTATTGATCAAAAATTTTAAAATTAAGAAAGTTTTTATCTTAGGCAGTTGTATTATGTGATATAGAACATTATCCCACAAAAAACTCGGTTTATAAAATATGCAAGTTACAACGTTTTTTGAGCCGACGCTTCAATTATAAAACCTTAAAAGTTAAGCAAAACTTATTTGTGTTTATGAAATACATTTTTTACAAAAGTATACGCTTGTTATCTAGATGTACTTATTCAAGAACTACAACTTCTTTTTAAAGAGTTAGCCAACAAAAAACTAATACATTTAAAGTTAAAATAAATACTCTCTAGTAACATAATCATTATAACTATGATAAAAAATATTCCGGAGTAATAAGTTTCTAAATCAAATCTCTGTTTTGCAATGGTTGAAATATATCATCAAGATTTGCTTTACTTGATTACTAGCTGCTTAGTTGGCGGCTAATACGCTAAAACCAACTTTGTTAGTTCCAGGCCAGAAACATTAATTGCGACTAAAGTATATTTTATTGCAA
Source organism: Tachinus rufipes (assembly GCA_963932245.1). Classification (NCBI taxonomy): domain Eukaryota; kingdom Metazoa; phylum Arthropoda; class Insecta; order Coleoptera; family Staphylinidae; genus Tachinus; species Tachinus rufipes. The sequence continues at coordinate 112,120,779 of OZ010741.1, read as the reverse complement.
CAGTTAGGGGCTTAAGGACTTCAAACTTGCAAGCTGAATTTTTAATGAAAATTGCAGTTTTACTTTTCTGTAGAAGTGTTTGAAATGTGTATACATTTCTAGAAGCTAAGATAATTTAAAAAAAAAGGTCTCTAATTTCTCTTTTTTTTTGTTAAGTTGTTAATGCCATTCTATAAGCAGATACAAAACAAAATGTTATCATTAGGCGTGTCAACTATTTTGCGATTAATGAACTAAATAAATCAAAATATAATGTTTCAAGTTTTTTTTGTGGCTATCACCAAACTTGCCACACTTTCGGGCTTTTGCTGATAACTTACCAGCAACTTTTCTATCTAAAGATGGTAGTTGAGTAAAATAATCTGCTGCATAAGCAACATTTTTTTTTAAGATACAAGATTTGTACTTGGACTTACTTTTACTGGCTGGTTGTTAATGAGCTGCCGTACTAGTTTGATCTTATGCTTAATAGTGAGGTTAAGAAAATAATAAAAAACACACAAATCAGTGGTAGCTAAAACTTTTTCAAAATAATTTTTCTTATTCATTGCAAAAGAGACATTGAATACACTTTAGAAGAGACAACCAATGCAGTTGCTGCTTAATTTAGTGTCCGCCGGTTTATGACAAATATTTAGATTTGGGTCATGTAGAAAAAGTTCACAAAAAATTAAGTAAGTTACAGCACACTAACACTGTTTTAATTTTTAAATTTGTTTGGCCATCCAAGTTGACAAATATTTTTGCACATCTTAAACCTAAATGGGTTTCAGGTCTAGATTGCATTTTGAAAGCATTTTCTCTCAAAATTTTAATGTTCTTTACAAACATTACAAATGCAATGCTAAGGACGTCTTTGGGGAAAAAAGTTCTTAGGTCATTTCTATTCAAAAAATTTAAAAAAATTAACCTTTTTTACAGAATTATCGCCCAATCAATCTTCTGTCTTAGGGTCTAAGTAAGATGACTAAAACTGTCATCACACGGCAGGTGAATGCCAAATCATCAACATGGCTTTCGGCAACCCATCAACTGACCTGGGTGGTTGATCAAATTAAAACTGGTTTTAATTTAAAACATGCTACTAACGTCATAATCTTTGTAGTTGAAAAGGCCTTTGATAAAGTTTGAGATCTGTAAAACTTGATTATGGTACTAAAAGATACAAATCAATTAAGAAAAGCAAAGTAATTTTATTGTTCAAAAAAGTTTTTTTGTTAACTGCTTATTTAAGCGTTTATTTAAATAACTTTCAAATTCATAGACGGGTACTGTGAAATACCTAAAAATAAAATTAGACAAAGAATTTACTTTTAGATTGCACATAATAGTCTATTGGGTAAAATGACAAGCAATTAATAATATATAATAATTGCTACAAAAAAACAGCAACATAAGTACTATCAACAAGTTGAGACTATTCAAAACAATTATTTGCTCAATACTGACATACGCATGTTCATCAGAAGTATGGATGCTTCTTTCTATCTAAAAAAACCTCATTTTAAAGTAAAATTCTAAGATTTTTTTTTAAAGCATCTTAGTACGTTTGTAATACTCAACTGAGAACTGATGTAGGACTCGACTTGATCAATGAGTACATGTTGTTTAAGCTAAAAACTTGTTTAATAACTAACTCAGATCCTGAGTTATTTAATTTTACAGTACAAAACAAACAGACTTCAAAATATAAACGACCAATCAAAAAGCTTACTGTATATTATATATATATAATACTCATCAACCGCCATCACAATAATTAATACTTACAAGACTGGCGCAGGATGCGCACTTCTAATAATTTATCAAAAAAGTTACTTATAAAGCACAGTTAGATAGGAAGGTTGAACATAAAATTGTGTAAAATTTCTACTAGAAGGAAGAATTAGTTGGTAGCCGCTTCTATACTTTTGGAAAATAAATTTGACACATTAAGTTTTTTGAAAATTGAACCAGCTGAACTGCTTGAGTTCAACTGGTACCATAAAAAAACAGAACTAAAATCAACAAAACCGTCATTCGACAAAATTGTTTGTCTACAACATTTTGTGCCAATCATCATCAGTTAAACTCTCTAAGATTGTTTGTAAAACTGCAACTTTCAAACACCTTATGCTTGCTCACCTCGCCAGTGCTTCAGGACGGCTATTAGTAGATGCTCTGGCATTACCACGTTTCTCTAAAAAACAAAATACAAATTTGTAGCGTTAGTCAAAACTACCTTCGATGATCCAAAGACCACTACTACTTTATTGCTTTTTGATATAGACTAACAGCCCCTTGTTCTTGCAAAGGCAATCCGGTAACAAATAGCGCTCAACGTGAGGCAATTGAAAACATATTGCTGGTATGCACTTGCAACACAAACCCCGAGATGAGAAGACACAGAAGAATAACTAGGCAACCAAGACGCCGCAAAGAAGTAGAAACGCAACTTTTGGAAGAATTTCTTGCTAACGATGAGAGTCTACTGCTACTTACTGCAAGGTTATCTCTTATAACCTTGATGATACCATTACTATTACCACCACAAACATCCACATGTCTAAATCAACTTTGACTAAAAATCAACTGTGACCCCACTTAGCCAACAACCGGTTGTTACCCCAGTCACCTAGATACCGCTAGTCACCAAACATCTAGCACTTGCGTGCGCAGATATGACAATCTACTTCCGTCATAACTTCTGGCAGCTAAACCACTGGCTAGTAGCCGACAACATGGCTGACCCAAACAGCTCTACCACCTGCAAACAGAAGTTAACTTAGTAATGTACCTGATCACGGATCCCAACTACGTTTGCAGCACTGAGTTTAAGATTTAAACTTAATTTTCTGATATAAAAAACAATCAATGGACAAAACAGCAAACGTCACCACTCATAACTTGCAAGGAAACGCTGCAAACGTGATTGAAAAAGACGATCAACCTGATCAAGACACCCCGGAAAACTCAATAGATAAAGACACAATAATACATAATAAACAATAAACATTTTTTTAAATATACTATTTTTCTCCCGTACTATAACCAAATTGACGTCACTTGGGCTTTATCACCATGCCAAATTAAAACCAGAAGTCCATTCTCAGATGATAGCAAAAATTGTTACAACCATTCAGCAAAACAACACTGGACAATCAGGTTTTGCCATTTCTATTCTTCTTTCTGTAAAAATCCAATTTTTGCAATTTTAAGACAATTGAGCCTAAACCACCATTAAAAAAAAAACTGAGATTAACAGAACCGTTATTAGACAAGATTGTCTTTGTTTGACCCCTGCACCAATTTTACTATTTACAGCTGCAGCTTTCCGGGTTACGGTTTTCAACCTGGTGCCGTCGTAACTACCACCAGCAGTTATTCTCTAGGATTGTTTGAGAACTGCAATCTTCTGACACGTTGTTTTTGTTGTGTTTGTACACGCCGCTATGATTTTAGAACGGCCACCGTTAGATGCTCCGGCACCACCACTTTGCTCTACAAAAAAAAATACAAAGTTGTATCTAACTTTGTTCTATGTGGGTGCGTGTCTGTGTCTAAAACCTTTTGTGAGAGAACGTTATTTTTTCTTTTTTTTTTTAGTCTTTTAATTTGTCTATTGTTAGATATAGGCCTCTTTCATTTGCTTCCATAATTTCCTGTCGTTTGCCAGTCTCATCCATTGTTTTCCTGCTACGGTTTTAATACCGTTGACCCATCTCATGTGTGGTCTTCCCGTGATTCTTTCAGTTTTCTTTGGTCTACAAAAAGTTACTTTGTGTGATTACCTTTCTGGGCTTTGCTTTGCAACGTTACTCACCCATTTCCATTTGAGGCTTGCAATGCTTTCTATGATATTAGTTATTTTAGTTTTTTTATCAAAATTTTGCTATTACGCATATTTTCTCTGAGGGTGATACCTAACGTTCTATGGCTCTTTAAGTGGCTCTGAGTTGCTTTGCCAATTTTTATAATATTGCCATGGTTTCTAAACAGTAGGTCGCAACGGGGATGATGCAACTGTTGTATACTTTACGTTTTAAGTACAGTTGGATGTTTTTGTTTTTTAATATATAACTGAGATTCGTAAAGGCAGCCCAAGCTAGTTGGACTCTACGTTTTATTTTAGCAATTTAGTTTTATTTGCTTTTTGTAATTGAGTGGCCCATTAATATGTATTTTTTACATTTTCTATTTTGATGTTGTCTATGACAACTTCCTGTTGGCTGTTACTCGTGATTTTGGTTTTGTTTAGGTTTATTTTTAGCCCCACATTCCTAGATGCATTGTTTAGTTTTTCCATTATGTTTTTAAGTTTTTTGATGTTAGTACTTATTATGATTATATCATTGGCAAATCTTAAGTAGTTAAGGTATAAGCCGTCGATGTTCTGGCCAATTTTGTCCCACATCAGTTGTTAAAAAACATTTTCCCAAGTAAATAAATTGGGAGAGATTGTGTTTTCTTGACTTACATCTTTACCAAATAATATTTTATCCGTGTTTAGATCGTCGTCTATTTTAATGTGAAAGGTCGCATCTTTGTATATATCCTTCATTAGCGTAAAGTACCTTAGTCAATTCTTTCATCTTCCATGACTGTCAAGAAGTCTTAATACTATCGAACTCCTTCTGATAGTCTATGAAGGCTATTTGTATGAGGATATTATACTCTATATGTCTTTTTTATGATTGTTTGCAGATGGTCTGTTGTTCCAAACCTTTTTCGAAATCCTGCTTGTTCCACTGATTGGTAGGAGTCCATTTATTTTGTTAGTTTGTTGTTGATAATTCTACTCATTAATTAGTATAGGTGTGATAGAAGACTTATTGGGTGGTAGTTGTCAAACGTTATTTGATACTAGTAATTTGTTTAATAATGTTAAACCACCTCACAACAACTTTCGAAGCTCTGGAAGCCACTACAGGGAGTCACTCCATTGCTCCTGGATCTGAACCAGTTGCCTCTGCAACCCCTTTGCGGACGCGAGTCGGTAACACTAGAAGACAGAATCACTCTTCCTAATCAGTAAGCGCTATAGCAAAAGTTTTTGGTAGCGGTTAGCACATTTCTTGCGTTGATAAAAAGTTAAAAAAAAAAAACGTTTGTTGGACTGAGTAGTCCGTCTCAAAGTTTGCAGGTGTCTTTCTTTGGTGATGCGCTCAATGGATGTGTTTAAATTAACAAATTTGCAGTAAAAGTTAAAGATGACTTTAAGCAGTCACAAGTTTAGCCGTTTTAAAGCAGTTTTTAGATGTTAACCGAAATAAAGATTTTAATTTTGAATGATTATATTTTCTTGTAATAAAAAAAGTGCTTAAAGATGTTTACTAAGTATGATTTGTTTGATTGCATCAAAAGTTGTGTTGAAGACTTGAGATAATTGATAAAAGAGCAGAAGTAAACTTGTCGTAAGCGTGATTTAGCTCGGTTTTGTTCCAAATTTAACGGTTGCTTTAAAGTTGGATGTTGCTACATAAAATGCTTGTCCAATCTGTTGAGATCTTGTGGGTAGCAATTACAGATTTATACAGTTGATTTAAAAATGAAGTTGCTAGTTGCCACCGCAATACAAACTAAACAGTTTTCAAAATTTGTTAGCGCTATCTGGTAACAATATGTATGAAAATGTTATACTTTTTATCAAAAAAATATATATTATTTGCACTAATTGTGTCGCACAATAAAATTGTAAATATATTTGTGTTATTATTAAAAATATTGTCACAAACTTGTAATAAAAACAGACTAAATTATTTTAGTATTTTATAAATAAATTATCACGTAACCATCAAATAATAAACATTTTTTTCTAAAAATGTTAGAAAAGTGTTACTAACATATTATTAATAATGTTATGTACGGAAAAGGCACCCAAATGTGAGCAGTTATATAAATTGCTGCAGACATGCTTTCAGGATATTAAATGATTTGTTCTTGGTTTAAGATCTATTCTATCTACTTGAGGTTTTAATAACTATGGCTATTGCCGCATTTAATTAGTGCAGATTTTCTTGAATCTGCACTAGAATTTACAAATTTTTATTTTTTAATTCATTATTATTGTTGCAACTAAAACTCTAAAATAAGTTAATTTTAAATTTGTATTTAACTTTATAAAATGTTACAGTAGTACTGTGATAACTAGTCGGCTAAAATATAACAAAAAATCTAATAAATAACTCAATAATTATAATAGACCATTGATATAATCAAGACACACAATAACAAGTAAATTAATGCATCACCAAAAATTGTTATATTTTTTTTTAAATATATGCACAACTCTACATCCTACTTGACATAAGAACGTCAGAAATCCACGTTGCTTAAACAAATTATTTTGCTCTTGAACCGTGAAACAGCTCTTGCTGTTTGCCTGCGGGTTTGCTCTTTAATGTTTTTTACATACAAACTTAAGAGACATTTCTTAAAGATATTTATTTTATTATTTATTTACATTGTTTACATACATGTGTATTTAATTAATATACTGTTTTAAAAATTAATATTGTAACAAACAACATTTGATTTTTTTATTAAAAAGTACTGTTTTTAAATAACTTAGTAGCTCTACTAATATTTTTTTATCGTTTTTGGTTACACTGCATATGCGAGTATCTTGCTCCGGAAGACTACAAAATCACATAATATAATTTTCAATTTACGATCAAATATTTTACACAAACATAATTTATTTGATACGATTTATTATAATCTATTTATTTAATACCCTTTAATAAAAACTAATATAATATTATCTACTTCACTTCATTCCATTTTAGGCTATTCTTGAATTGAATTTAGAAAGGTTCAAAGTAAATAAATTGTTCAACCAGGCATGTCAGGTCTGGGTTTCGCTTCCCAACTTTTTTTTATTTTTGCCCTGCGGAAATATTTACTCTTTACAAAAACAATAAGAAAATTACAGTTCACATATTTTAACATGCATGAGAATGTAAATCCAATTTAAGCTACGCTAAATAGCTAGTGGATGCTTTAATTTTAACTTTATCAATTCGATTAATTCAAACTTGATGAAATAAATTAGTTGCAATTTAAATTGTTGCAATAACAAATTTCTAGTTGCAGTAAATATGATTTGATCGAGATTGTTGGGATATTTGATTAAAATTTATGTTCATGCCAGATTAACTATTTGTGGAGCATGCGAGTTCACTATAAGCCGTAAATTATGCTAAATCATGGACCGAATCTAAACCGTCAGATCTTTTATTGACATGAAGTGATAAAGACTATACCTGCACGGAATGTAGAGAAGGGCTGCAGGAATTTGGGATGCCGATTCTTGTTATCCGAGGCTCAAGAATCAATTTTCGGGTCAATGATAGGTTACGACCCTTTTCTAAATTTAGCGGGGCGCCTTCCCATCCACCACCTTGAAATTGCCATACGCATCTTAGCACTTCTATAAGAAAAACCATTTGTCAACTGAAATCATATTTAATGTTTTTAAATTTATCGATGCGATATATTTCATATTTGATCCTCTTACAATATAAACTACATTATTGTTTTGCCACTAGTGCGAGTAAACAATCTATATTTTTTAAATGATAATTTAATGTTATCAACTCAATTCAATTATCATTTAAAACTTTATTTCAATAAACATATTATTTGTTGACATATCAAAATTAATGCATATGTATTGTAAATAGAATGGAATGTAGTTTGGTTATACACTAATTTTATATTGTTTGTTTGTTATTGTTCTTTTTGTAATATGTTATTTATGAAGTTATTACTACTAAGGATACTTGTTGCTATTTTACCAATTCAATTACGCATGATTCTGTGTGTAATATTTTTATTTTGCACGACGTTTATTACAAATTATTTATCAAACTTGCATCTAAAATAGACATTGGAGGCTATTCTCTATGCACATTGCTAGAAGTAAGCAAGATATTCATTGCTTGCAGTTGCTAACAATATAAACTGCTATTTTAACAAAATATATATTTTTATATACCGGCTTGCTCAGACCACCCGTACCAGCCTTTTATTTCGACAACGCTTGGTCGAATGTGACTGGGACAAAGAAATTTATTACCAAAGTGAATACAAAGAATTCTCTGATAGATTTATTTTTTATCAAAATAATCCGGAAGTATCCGGAACCGGAAGTAACTTTAAAATTTTAAATAGCAACATAGGTCGAGTATGATATTAATTGATGGGTCTTTAAAAAAAAACAATTTTTATTAAAATGTTTTTTTCATATTTTGCATATTCACAAAAATAAACAAAAAAAAAACTAAATTGAAAATTAGTTATCCATTTAACACTCAATTTCCTCAAGTTGGCTTTGCTTTTTTGTCAAAATAATTAACGTTTGTGAATATTTGAAGTAAGATAAAATATTATTGTCAAAGTATTGAATGTGTCAACATAGTTTTTACAAACCTCGAAGGTTTTGATATGCTGATGATATTAGGTAAATGCGGCCAAAACTATTGTGTTGCTGAGCGAATTTATGCTGAGCGATACCCTCAATAAGCTAATCAGTCAGTCGGCGCCTTGCAGAACGAGTTAAGACAACTGGTAAGCTTCAGCCCAGCCACAACAAAGGTCGAAGTATCAGAAAACGTGTACAAGATAAAAGAGCACTAGATATTGCAACAATTGCTCTGGACCCAAACATCTCGACTAGAAGAATTGAAATCGATGCTGGAATAAGTCACTCCACTGCTTGGAGAGTTTTAAAAACAAACAAATTCCATCCTAACCATATCTCTCTACACCAGAAACTTGAAGAGCGGGATTTTCAAGATAAGTTGAATTTTTGTGAATGGCTGTCTCATAAAAATTATAATTTCCATCACAAAATTTTTGAACAGATAGGTCGACATTCAAAAACAACAAAATTGTTAATTTACATAATGCTCACTACTGGAGTAATGAAAACCCTCATTGGTTAAGAAAAGTTGATAATCAACAAATGTAGACCCTTAATGTTTGGTGTGGTATTTTAGGAAACCAAATAATTGGTCTGCATTTTTTCAATAGTTCATTTAACAGAGCTAACTCTGATTTTTTAGAAAATAATCTTATTGACCTTTTAGATGACGTTCTATATGCAACACGTTTAACAATGTATTTGCAACAAGATGGTTGTCCAGCTCATTACGCAAGAGTTTTTCGTCAAACCGTTGATCGCCTTTTCCCTTGTCGATGGGTTGAAAAGCTAGAACCAATTCCATGGCCACCTCGTTCTCCTGACATAACGCCTCTTGACTTCTTCTCGTGGGGACGTATCAAAGACCTAGTCTATAAAAAGCTTCCAACCACGAAGAATAATATGAAGAAGAGAATACGGAATGCTTGCCATTCACTTAGTAAAGATAAGATACTACGGACCGTCAACGAGGTTTGAAATCGGCTACAAAGATGCATTGATCAAGAAGGAAAGCAATTTGAACATACCATAAATAATTGAATAGTTGTTTTAATTATCATTTTGTTTACTTTCACAATCTTATTTGAATTGTTGAATAAAATACTTTCAAACAAATAATATTGTTGTTGTACAACATTTTTTCTCTACTTATTTTTTTTTTAAGATTATTTTTTTAAGCTCATTTAAGAAGTTTAACAAACACTTTTTTTGTCGCTTGGATCAATTTTGGTCCATTTTACTATTTTTTGATAGTTTTTTCAAAATTTGAAAATATTATTATTTTTGGCATTCAAACATAAAAGAGTTTATGTTGAAGAATAGGCCTACTTTGCAGATTTTTCGAGTTTTATACCGGTAAAACCCAAATACACAAAATTATATTTTCCAATTAATTTACATTAAAATACGTCAACTTTAGCGGTCAAAAAAAACTTTAAAAAATGCTCCTTTTTGCCCAGCCCACTGAAAACAAAAATATAGTTTCATGGTTTTTGCTGCTTATAGACAGGGTATAGACTTAAAAGGGCCCGAGATTTGGATTCTACGAAAAATTTCTGATTGATTTCTCTAGTTTTATTTTTTTTTAGTTAAATTTGCGATTTTTAAACAAAAAATGCGATTAAGTTAAAAAACGACAAGAAAATTAAAAAAATCGTAAAATTTTGTTAAGGGAGGAGAATTATTGCGCTATTATAAGGGTTCACAGCATCCAACTCAGCAAGAAAACGCCTGAATATAATTGAATAAAATTTTCACACATTGTAGAAGAAACTCCAATCTGTGTCCTCAAACTTGTAGAAATTAGATGCAATAAGTCGTTTCTTTGCAATTAATTTTTAAAAAATAACTTTTTTAATTAGTTTTTTGTTATTTTTTTACTCTTTAAATATAACTTCAAATCTTTATCTAAAAACATAAAGACATAGAATATTGTATGTAGTTCAACATATAAAAAAAGTAATGACTAAAATCTCATCGTTTGGATATTGAGTTGGTTGGCGTTTTGTCTTATAAGAACTAATTTTAACTTAAAAACGGCGCTGTACGTGTTAATATTTTTCTAGAAAGAAAAGTTTACTGATATTCTCGTAGATGTGATAGAATTTAATATTTTTCCATAACAATACTACTAGTGGCACCACAACAGGACGGGGCGACTAACTCGGCAATTCTCTAGCGTTAAGGCTTTCATACCCTTATAAACCAACCAAAAAACTACTAATAAGTTATAGAAACTGAAAAAAAAAATACTTAAGCAAATTTCACAAAACAGACCCCCCTGCTCTAGTCCGTTTGAAATGAAATTGTCCATCTCCTTATGACAGAAGTTGCAAGGGATTAGCGCGCTATCCACGTAAGATTGTCTTTGAACAAGATTACCCGCAAAACATGCATTACATTTTTTGTTTAGAATTCACAGTAACTGCAAGCTGGTTTTTTAAGTAAAGACTAATGCTTCTGATTTTTGGTAATGCATATCAAATAATTACACGTTTCAATTGAAGGAGCTTAATAGCACTAGTTGTGAATGTTTTTTTTATTATTTAGGTATTTATACAAGTAAATGTGTACTTTGTCACTAAAAAACTATTGTGCGTCATGAAACTAGTTTTCAAGCAACTCTTTACACTCATTTTGTTTAACTTAAAAAAAAACAATTAAAACTGGGCAACTGCATGCATGTTTGCCGAGCACCGATGAGATTGGTCTACCACGCTTTCTTTTAACAAAATATTTAATACTAATTTATTAGGTAAATATTTAAATGCTCTGAAAATTTTAGACTTAGTAAGTGCGGTTACGGATTTTTTATCAAAGTCCAAAACTATGCACCCATTGAACCACACCCTAAGGCCGGTGTCAAAAAACACAAGATCTGAAGTTAAAGCAAAAAGACAAAAGGTTAGTTTGGTTGCTAAAAAGCAAACAAATCTTTTTTTTTGCAAGGCAGATACTTTATGTGCTGAGCTAACAACTGTTAATCCAAAACAGAGTGAGTCAATGCCAAACCAAATGTCCTTCTAAAAGAGGCAAAATCCAAAATTTTTGAGCAAAGGATCATTTTTTTCTGAAACCATAAGCATTTAAAAAAATAATTTGTTTTTCTACGTCCTTTAACTGAACAACCCATGAGAAAAACAAAAAACACAAGAAAAAATTCCAACATCTTTGCTTTTTGGGAAAAACCACTATCTCTATTACTCTTACCCGATAAATGAATAATACTAAAAACCCACTTCTTATGTTGTACCGCTCTGCTTGCCATTTTTATGAAATGATGTGTATATCAAAGGTAATTAAAAACTTTTTTTTATACACAACGCCAGGTTGTTTCTGGTCTTTTACAATGAAGCAAAAATACCATCTTAACTCATTTGGCTAAAATCTATAGAACAGTGCTTATATAACATGGAAGAAAATAAAAGTCAAATTCATACCAAAACGATTACAACGTTAAAAATCTTATCGACCTGCACGTTTTTTTTTTCTTGATGACATTGAAGCAAGTGTGCAAAAAATCAATTTAGAAAAGATAATGGCACTTTTTTTGTATTTCTAAGACCCTACGTAACGTGTGCACACATTAATAAGAAAAGCAAAATGTGGTCAATGATTCAATTAGAACAGAGGTAGCCAACCCGCGGCTCTCGGGCTGCATGCGGCCCGCCTTGATCATTTTTTTGGCCTTCGAGGTTTATCAGACTTTTACAAAATATACACTCAGATGCAAAAAAACCGGGTCATTGAGTAATTTTTGCAAAAAAACACGGATAATTTTTTTTATAAAAATTCGTTTCACAATCAAAGAACATTAATAAGCAAAAACGACGATCTATTCCAACTGCAACCATGTATTTTGTGACGCACCTTGCAGAATGCGGTTTTGCGTTATTCTGCATTAGAATAAAGCCATCGCCGATAAATGAAGCAAATGAAACTGCGCAATTATCCAAAACCTTAATATACCGCTGTGCAGTCAGCGATTCTCTATCAATGACAATCAATTCGGTGCAAACATCCATTAATATACTTGCCCATACAATCAGGAAACTTCAACCATAGTTAAGCAAATGTATGCAGAATCTAGATTCGTCAGTAAACAGTACACTCCTTCATTGTGCCAAAGTCCAATTCAAATGTTTGCAAAAAAATTAAAGTCTGGCTACTCGGTGACGTGGGAGTAATTTTGGTCCAGCTGCTGGTCTTCAAGGTTTTAAGCCAACTTCTTATAACCTTCGACAAACTGTCCACACACTCACAGTTGCATCACAAACCTCACGGAGTTGTACAAACGATAAATCGGTCATCGATAGCAGTCGTTTTTTTGTTTCTTGCTGCCGGTCTCCCTAAACCGTTTAAGTGCTCTTTGGACGGTAGAAAAACTGACACAAAAGAATCTGGACAAATACCGCTGGCTTCTTCCATTTGCCACAAGAACAACAGCTTTTGCACAATTTTCAGTACTTAGAACCATTATTAAAACAACAATCTGTCTTGAGAATGACAGTTAATCAAAAACAAACAAGTAAACCCAGTAGCCATCTTGATCTTCTGTGCATAATGTTGAAGAAACAATAGGTAGTGAAGAACGCATATCTGATAAAAACATGATGTTTTTTTTCTTCATCTTGATGGTCTCTTTGATTGTAAAACTTTAAAAGTTTTATAATAAAATACCCGGTTTTTTGCAAAAAAAATACCCAATAACCCGCTTTTTGCATCTGAGTTTATTTAATTTATAATGTATATGAATATTTATTATTATATTCATATTATTTCATATATTTTTTAATATTTATTAATTAGTATATTATTTTATACAACATGTTTCGTTATTTTTAATAACATTTTCAAGTAAGTATATAATATAATAAAAAATTTTGATTGATTTATAAATAAATTAAATTATAGGTATCAAACTTCTAAAGACTTAAAAAAAAAACGGATATCAGGGAATGCGGGAGAAACAAAAATTTAATTTATTTATAAATCAATCAAAAATTTTTATTATGTTATATACTTACTTGAAAATGTTATTAAAAATAACGAAACATGTTGTATAAAATAATATACTAATTAATAAATAATAAAAAATATATGAAATAATATGAATATAATAATAAATATAAATGAATTTCATAGAGTTAATAAAAAAAGCATTGAATGTATATGAATATAATTTGATATGCGGCCCGCGGAGTTATAATGCATTTCCAAAGTGGCCCGTAAGATCATTTGGGTTGGCCACCCCTGAATTAGAATCTAAATGAATGGTTCACCAACAAGTAAAAGTTCTAAAACAAAAATCTTTTAACAAAAACTAAACTTAAAAAAAAAAATAGTTAAAATGTCTAAATTCTAATAAATAGTGAAGCGGCCCTAATTGCTATAAACAAGCTTAACACCACACTTAAGCTGTTACCGTGCTCTTACTTTAACAGTTTGTAAAAATAACATCAATCTCCAACTTTAACTGTCTCTAGAAAAGTGTAACCGAAAGGAAAAAAAGCATGAAGTGTCTCGAAGTAAGTCAACGCTTTAGGGGTAATAGCTGTCCCTAGAAAACCTGCCCTTCTCGGCGCCGCTCTGCTCTAAAAATTGCCATAAAAGGCCACATTAAGCTGAGGCTTAGACAAAGAAACTATCAAAAGATTTACAGCTAAAACCACTCCTGGTTCCGATAAGATAACAAATATAGTTTTAAAATTGTTCTTGCATAAAGCAATAATGGTACTCACTAATACTGCAAATGCAACTCTACAAATTAGACATTTTTCTACAGAATGGAAAAACTCACTAGTAATAAACATCATCAAACCTAGGAAAGACCAAAAATTTCTACAAAACCTCAGTCTACTATGCACTTTAAGTAAAGTCATAGAAAAGGTGAACCTGTACAGAATATAGTAACACATAAAAGCTAACAATTTTCTCTTAATAGAATAAACAATATTTTTGTACAAGTTTTAGCAAAAATATCACTTTTCTGAGCTTTTTTCTAGATTAAAGTTCATTGGACGTTTATTATAAATTATGATGTACTACTAGACATCAATTTTTAGAAAAACTTTGAAACAATTTTTAAACTAATGCGTTACATTAAAGTGATTGATTATATATGATCGAACAGCGCTCCAACCCTAGGACACTTAAATTTGTTCTAAGCTCAAATCATCGCTCGTTGTTTTGGTTTTTAAATTTATATATTGATTTGAAATTTTTTAGTGTCGCAAGAATAAGATTATTTATTTAAGATTTATTTGTGACAGAATTCTTTTTTATTGCGCGTTTTACAGCTATTTTATGTCCCAGAAGTCTTACAACTTGTTTGAAGGAAGTTGATGAGACCAACGGCTTATTAGGCTATGTTAGGTTAGGTAAGGTTAAGTTAGGTTTCTGGACTCCAGATTTTGGGGGCTGAGGTAGGTGAAACCTCTTCCAGGCCCGTCACAGGTGGCTTCTAGGGAATTGCACACGCAGACCAACACCATTGCACAGTAGTCTTGCCACGGCAATGAGACTAACTTTTTTCTTCTTCTCTTTCCTCTTTGAACTATCGTTCGCCTTAGAACAACTTTTGGGTCTTCTTTGACCCCTTTTCTAGTTACCAACGCTATTAGGTCTCAAAGGCTTGGTAACCAAAACAGTTTTCTAATATTTTTTACAGTGGAACCCAACACTCTAAACAACTATAAAGGTGAGCGACTGCTCAGAAGTCAGAAAATGGAACAACGGCTGCCAATTGCCTAAAAATAGAAAATAAAAATTAGAAACTAAATGGCTGTCCCATGGATTCTGGGTGGGGCACACTAAACTTTAATGATAACGACAATGACAATGAAAAAGTATTTAGCACACGGACTACGAATACAGATAGCACTCTGCTGAGTAAGCCTAGACTTGAATCAGCCAGAGAAGACAATATATCGCAGGCAGAACGCAAACTGCTGCAAGGCCACAGCAGACAAAAAAGTATTGGGAGGTCCCCTAATAAAACATCTTCGGACGCAAACAAAGCACAAAGAAGAACCAAAAACAACCGTTGCAGGTCCGGCAAATTTGCAGAAAGTACAAAAAAAGAAAAAAGACAAGGATGCTGGAGAAAAAAAAAAGACAAAGAAAGAACGACACCGTGCACAAACCTGAAAAAAAAAGCACAATAGTTTAGGAGCAATGCTATGGAATTCAAAGATAACCATAACAACCTTAGCTATAAGCGTGAAAAACTGTCAATAGCAAGTAGCGTCAAACACCAGGGTAGAGTTAAAAAAAGTAGTTGAAGAAGATTCTACCGGTTTCTACAACTAGTTGCCGCGTCACAAGCAAATTTGCAGTACAGCGGACGGAACAAGTAAAAGAAGACTCTCAGAAAAAAATCGAAAATATAAAAAAAATTAAAGAAGAAGAAGAAGCTAGATACAAAGAAAAAATAGAGAAAAATAAATCAGTTCTAAATGGAAATCAACCTTATAAAAAAAAAATGGAAAAGCTAAAAGCAGCCAACTTAGAGCTCTTACTAGCGATGGACAAAATAAAAACTCAAACCAAACAGAAATCAAAACAACAACCCACCAAAAAGAAAGCAAGGTATCCAACAAATGATACATTCAAAGAATACCTAAAAATATAAGGAGAAAAGTGAAACACCGACAACTATAAAAAAACCGGCATCAAGACAGGAAATCGTTTAAGCAATGCAGACTTGAACGTAGCGGTATGGACCGAAAATCACGAAGCGGAGAAAGAAGGAAAAGATATTGGAAAAATGCTTAAAAAAAAATACCCAGAATTATTACAAACAGAAAGGGACATCGGTATTATCGAGATGCTGACCTTCATCCGGAAAGGTCAAGAGAAAATAAGAAATGAAAAATGGATTGTAAAACTCGCCGCAAAACAACTGAAAAAGAATTGTTTAGCAACCTCAAAAACCTATCACGAAAACTCCCAAAAGAAAAACATAAAGCGTTAGCTATAAATTTTCCAGATGGAATAGGCCACGGCAATTATAAAAAGATGACTGAGTACGTTTTTTTTTAAATAAATCAACAATCACAATCTACGTGAATAAACAAACAGACAAACTAGACATAAACAACCAAGAAGAGAAAACAGAGAAACACTTAATAAAAAAAAAAAAACAAAATAATGTGCTTCTAATAGAAACCATTGCTATAGACGGCTTAAAGAAATCGTACGCAGAAATGGTGACCGAACTGAAACAAAAGGCAAACACAAAGGAGTTGGGCATTACTGTTAAACAACTCATTAAAACAAAAAAGGAGATGTAAGAATTGTGATAAGTACCCAAGAAGAATCCAAAAATGTAAAACAAAAAATTGAAGAAATAATAACACAAAAAATGAAAGTAAGCAAAAACTAGACATATAGCAAAAGTCCGTCTTTATCTTGACCAACCTGGATGAAACAAACACCAGAGAGGAAGTAGTGGAAGCTTTAAAAAAAAAAAAAACAAACATAAAAATAGAAGATGTTGAAAAAGTATGGTTAAAAAAAAAATGAAAAATATAACACAACTTTTAAAGTCCTAACATCAGATGTATAGTCCTTATCAAAAGAGGAAAATTAAGAGTAGGATGAACCACGATTTAGACATATCAAAACAGAATGCAAAAAAAGTGTAACCAAAAGGACAAAATGCATAAAGTGTCTCAAAGTAGGTCAAGGCAAAGAATTGCGAAAGAGGAAAGTTCTGTCCCGTATGCAAAAAAGACAACCATGCCATGAACTCAATAAAATGCAATGCATACAAAAGGGCCGTAAAAATAATCCGAAAAAAAAGACGCTTGGACAAGCACAGAAAAAAAAAGGAAAGAGAAAAATCGGAGGTAATTCAAAATCATAAATACAATATTTTAAATCTTCTAAATAATCACAGAAAGAAAAAGAGAATGTTATGACTCCATGGACAAACTGGCATTCACACGCAAAATTGATTTGTCCTTAATAAGTGAAACATACAAAAAAGTGATAAAAATCTACAATCACGAGCTAGAGATAGGTAAAAGCGCAAATAGAAACGGGTATGTGTACATACAAATTAGTAGAGTGTGGGTCTTTAGCTGCTACATCTCACCAAACTGCCTACTAGAAAAGTTCCAAAAGTTCCTTAAAGAACTAAGAAGAGATATAAAGAAAACTAATTGGAAAATAGTAGAAGCTGGAGACTTTAATGCCAAATCCCCAAAATAAACAGGTATTAAAGAAGATAAAAGGAGAAAAAAACTTGGTTAATGGTTTACCAAAAACCGGATGATACTATAAAATAAAGGGAAAAAGCCAACGTTTGTAAGACGCAAGCAATTCTCACACATAGACGTCAAATTTTCATCAGAAAAAAACAAAGATAGAGAACTGGGCGGTTTTGAACAATGAGTCGTTTAGCCTACATCAATATATTTATTTTGAAAGAGAACCTAAACTAAAAAACAACTAAAATAAAAATGAGTGCCAAAGAGAGTAGAATAATAACAAACTGAACATGAACAAATTCACACAACATCTTGACAAAAAATTTGAAAGAAAGGCAAGGACATTAACTTGTACTTACTTAATAAAAACCATAACTGAAACATGCGACCTAACCGCTCTAAAAATGACGGGAAAGACTGCATGAAAAAAAAAATATTGGTAGAAAAAAGACATTGCAAACCAGCGAAAAATTTGTCTTAAAATAAAAAAAAAAATTACTAACAAAGAACGAAAAACAATTACACAACAAGCATGAACATTATAAAATATAAATACAAACATAAAAGAAAGGCGTTGCTAAATTCAAAATGGGCAAAACATTAAAAACCAGAGGCTTCTGCATAATGGTCACTGTCGATATTAAAAACGCTTTCAACAGCGCTTCATGAAAAATTGATTATTTATCAACGATTGGAAAGCCAAAAAAATTGATATATTCAGAGGTTAAAATGAAACACATGTGTTTGATATGAGTATTCTGCATAGACTATTTCTGTTTCCTTTATTCAAATCGAGCATGCGCACAACATACACATATACATATGTATAGACAAGTACATAATAGATGGCGTTAGTAACATTTATTGTTGAGATATAAATTCCAACACCCCCACTATATCGAACAAAAAATAATTTTACATTTCAATTAAACCTAATTGCATTACAAATTCATAGTGCTTGGCTAAAGGCAAACTTTTAGTAAAGATGTCAGCTGGCATATCAGCTGTTGGAACATATTTAAACTCAACCAGTTTGTTTTCAGCAGCTTCTCGCACAAAATGATGTTTGATATCGATGTGTTTTGTGCGCTTATGATAAACGCTATTTCCAGCAAGCTTCTGCGCACTCTGACTGTCATTATATATATTAATACAATTTATATTCCCCGTTAATTCAAATATGAGATTTCGCAAATAAATGGCCTCTTTTGTAGCCTCTGTCAAAGACATATATTCAGCTTCGGCACTAGACAAAGCCACCGTCTTTTGCTTTTTACTCTCCCAACATATAACTGAATTTGCTAATCTAAAACAGTATCCGGTATAGGATTTTCTATCAACAACATTATTTGCCCAGTCAGCATCCGCAAAACCTTCCAAATCTTTTCCAGTTCTCTCAAATTTCAAACAATAATTTTTTGTTTTCTTTAAATATTGCAAAACACGTTTTGCACATTTCCAGTGCGAATCATTATGAGAGATATTAAATTGACTTAAGAAACTAATACAGTATGTGATATCTGGCCTAGTTAAGACCGCTAAATACATTAAACTGCCTATCAATTGCTGATAAGGTACATCCGTTTTCTTTTCACAGTCAATTTTAACATTTTGATTCAATTCAATAGGTGTTTGAGCAGTTTTACATTCGGTCATATTGAACCTAATCAGTAATTCATCTATATAACTCGATTGATCTAAGCTTATTACATTGTTTGTTCTGTCAACTTGAACATGCATACCTAAACATTCTCTAGTTTGACCTAAATTTTTAATTTTAAATTTCAATGTTAAGTATTCTATTAATTCTCTTGTTTCTTGACCATCATTAGAGAATATAAAAAAATCATCTACATATAAAGCGATAATAGTAATACTTTTAATGTCTCCTTTAGTGTACACACAAGGTTCTAATTTCGATTGTTTATAACCTAATTCTTTCAAATAATTGTCCACTTTAATGTTCCAAGCTCTGGACGATTGTTTGAGTCCGTAAATAGCTCTTTTAAGCTTAAGCACTTTATTCGATTCACTTACTAAGCCTTCCGGTATTGTCATATAAACGGTTTCCTCTAAAATTCCATTGAGGAATGCGGTTGGTACATCAAGATGTTTCATCTCTAAACCTAATTCTACAGAAAGTGCAAATAACAGTCTTAGAGTAGAATGTCGCATTACCGGTGAATAGGTCTCATCGAAGTCGATTCCTGGTATTTGAGTGAATCCTCTTGCAACCAGTCGCGCACGATATCGCATGTCACCACTTTCACTATGTTTCCTCTTGTAAACCCATTTGCAGGTCACTACTGTGCCATCATCTGGTGCATCGATGATCTCCCATGCATCATTTTCCTTAAATGATTCCAATTCTAATTCCATTGCACGTTTCCACTGCTCACTATCTGGACGAGATAATGCTTCTTCAACGGAAGTAGGATCTTTATTCATGTTGAAGTTTATACACGAATATGTGACGTATTCTTTGAATCTTTTTGGTTTTGGTACTCTGGAAGATTTTCTTATCTCCTTGGTCATCTCCTTTTCGTTTGGGATATATTCCGAATCGTCTGAATCATTTATGGTCTCCATTGACATTTCGCTAACATCTTCGGAATTGTCGTGTGTAATTTCTTCTTCCCCCACTGAATCTGGTTTCTCCGTATTCCTACTGTTGGAGGTTATTTCCAAAAATATATCATCAGTTCTTTGAGTTTCCATAACTATGGCATCTCTACTCAAAATGATATTATTATTTGCTGGATTATACAACCTGTAGCCTTTCGTTGTGTTACTATATCCCACAAATAACATCCTTCTTGACTTCTTATCCCATTTTACTCTTTTCTCTTTTGGAATGTGGACCATTGCTGGACTTCCAAACACCCTAAGATGGCTTACATATGGTTTCTTACCTAACCATATTTCTATAGGAGTTTTATTTTCCAATCCTGATGCTATGGATCTATTTCTCAAATAGACAGCAGTGCCGACTGCCTCTGCCCAAAATTTCTTCTCCATATTTGCATCGTATAAGAGACATCTAGCTTTTTCTACAACAGTGCGGTTCATACGCTCACTTACTCCGTTCTGTTGTGGAGTGTAACTATTAGTGGTCTGGTGAATAATACCATTATCTTTCAAGAACTTATTTATTTCACCACTGCAGAATTCCCCGCCATTATCTGTCCTAAATATTTTCATCTTTCTCTCTTTTTGATTTTCTACCATGGCTTTAAATTCTTTTAGACGATCATAAACTTCATCCTTGGTTTTTAGAAAGTATGCGAATACCATTCTGCTGAAATCGTCTTCGAAAATCAAAAAATATTTGGAACCACCTATAGATTTTATTTCCATAGGACCACACAAGTCTGCATGAACTATTTCGAGAAAATCAGATGCTCTATGACTTCCACGTGGAAAGGGTAACCTTGACTGTTTCCCTTCACAACAAATAGTACAGTTTGATTTATCAATTTTCTTTGTATCCTGACATTTCAGGCCTTCTACAGCACCATTTTTCATTTTTAATAAATCAAAATTATTAATGTGACCCAGTCTTCGATGCCACATATCGTTTGTAACTACTTCAGTTTGTGCAACAAAACTTTTTGGAGATTGAATTACATTTAGTCGATATACATTTTCTATTATATGTGCAATTCCTACTAATTCCCTATTTTTGTTAAAAATCTCACATTTGTTCTTACCAAAAATTACAGTGTTTCCATTTCTTATCAATTGACTTACTGATAGTAGATTTGTCGACAGCTCAGGTACATGCAGTACGTCCTTGATCGTTATGTCGTGTACTTCATTGTTACCAGTTGACGTTTGAATGTTTATATCACCTTCACATTGCACATGCATTTTTGAGTCATTTGCTGCCGTGATTTCCTGCACTTGTTTATCCTTGATATTTGTCATCCATTCTCGCCTTGCCGACATGTGAAAACTTGCTCCAGAGTCTACGTACCATTCATTACTTTTGAAATTCCCACTTATGAATACAGCACTAAACCCGTTGTTTTGAGTTTTCTTATCTGCTTTGTTTTCGGATGAACAGTTACTTTTATAATGTCCCATTAGTTTACACTTGTAACACTGAATGTGCATCAGATCCTTTTTGACAGTTGTATTAGCGCCATCTGTACGCGTTCTTATCTTGTGATTTTTCTTGCCAAAGAAAGCGTTTCCTGCATTGCCGTTCTCCCCTTCCATATCCAACAACTTGGTTTTAATGGCGTCCGTTGAGGTAGCGATGCCTGAATGCTCTATCGCCATTATCATCGGTGAGAATTTTTCTGGCAAACCTGCCAACAAAAGTGAACCAATCCATTCGTCATTTATGTCGAATCCCGTGCCACGTAATTTTTGCCCAATTTCAACAATTTGTGTAACATACACTTCCATTGAATCACAATTTTCTAGGCGTATTGAAATTAATGCTCTCAGTAAACTTATTCTTCTAGTAAAACCTGAATCATTGTACATTGATTCCAATTTGGTCCATAGTTCTCTGGCTGACTTCGCCTCTTTTATATGCACGTAGAGCGAAGCATCAATAGACAAAACGAGTCTTGCTTTTGCCTTTTTGTCAAGTTCTGCATCTATTGCCTTACCCTCCACTGGCTCCGCGATGCACTGATTTAACCCATCTAGTACAAGAAAGTTCTCGACTGCGTACGACCAGTCGTTATAATTCTCGCGTCCCTTTAACTTGGGTACACTCGCAATGTAATTCGAAGTCATACTTATGCACTCAATTAAAAAAAAACTTTTACTAAGCGGCACGCGTGTCTGGGCCCATAACCTGATATATTCAGAGGTTAAAATGAAACACATGTGTTTGATATGAGTATTCTGCATAGACTATTTCTGTTTCCTTTATACAAATCGAGCATGCGCACAACATACACATATACATATGTATAGACAAGTACATAATAGATGGCGTTAGTAACATTTATTGTTGAGATAAAAATTCCAACAAAAATCTACAGGCATCACGGACATTATAAAAAGCTTTCTATTAGAAAGAAGTATAGTAAGCGACGACGGAGAAGAGACAAATGTAACAGCAGAGGTTTTACAAGGATTGGTACTTGGCCCCCTCTTTTGTAATGTGTTGTACGACGGAATGCTAAGAATTGAAGTAGGGAAAAATGTCACCTTAATTGCCTATGCGAACAATCTGACAATCGTAGCTGTAGAGAAATTAGAAAAAAACCTGTTGTTAACAGTTAATAAAGTGCTTATAAAGATAACTACTTGGCTAACAAAAAACGGTCTCAAATTAGAACCAAAAAAAAAAAAAAACGGAAGCAGAAAAAGGTCAAAGACAATATTGAGTTTTTAATAGACGGAGAAGTAATAAAGCCTAAATTGGCAATAAAGTATCTAAGTGTAGAACTATATAAAAACCTAACGTTTGGACAATACATAGATAAAGTAACTGCAAAACAGGCGGAAATAGCTACCCAACTGGGTAAAATCTTACCCAGAATAGGCGGTGCTGGAGAATCCAAAAAAAAGATACTCACTTTGGCAGCTCAATCAACCATCATGTATGCTTTATTTATATGAAATAAAAAAACAAAACAAAAATTATTTACTGTTTAGAAAAAAGTAGCGTTAAAAATTACAAGGGTTTACAGCACAACATCTACAGATAGCAACTTTGTGCTAGTCAGAACAGTGCCGCTTACACTACTTGTGGAGGAAAGAATAAGAACAAGAAGAAAAACCACAACAGAAAAAAAGGAAAGAGAAGAAACCATAAGAGCATAGCAAATAAAATGGGATGAAAACGGGAAGAGTGTCTGGCTGCACCGACTGCTGCCAGATCTGAGTAGCTAGTACTTTAGAAAGCACGGTTACATCGATTTTCATTTGTCTCAAGCGTTAACTAGACATGGTTGTTTCAACCAGTACCTAAAAAGGTTCTACATTAGGAATGACGTCAAGTGCAATTACTGTGACAACTCAATAAACTCGGCAAAACACACGCTGTTTGAGTGCCAAGAATGAAAACAAATAAGAAAATATGGTAGAAAAAATGCTAAAAAGTAAAGAACAACAGGTAGCCATAAATTTCTTTATTAAAATATTAATTATTAAAACTAAAGAAAAAGATAAACTAATCCTGCAAAAAAGTAGTAAGTAGTAAAAAAGCAGTTCCATGACTGAAGAAATGTCTTTTAGGCGATTTCGGTCATGTTGCAGAGATCTGAGGAGGTTTTTTAACCGGTAGAAATAGTGCCGGTTTCTACCGTCTAGCATTGGCTGCCGGTGTCTTAGTTAAAAAAATTTCTCCTCTTAAAAAAAGGTTAGGTTAGGTTAGGTTACCCGCACGTTGCTAATAAAGTTTTACTTCAATATAAATACCAGGATCTTAGCAATGAGCAAAGGTTCAAGCTTAGAACAAATTTTAGTGTTCTAGGATTGGAGCGCTGTTCGATGTGCAAAGGTACGATGCTATAATTGGAGTGAGGGTTTTTGTTGTGCTATATATATATATATATTATTGTTTACGTACAAGTAGAATGTTTGAAATTGTGTTAAAAGCGTAAGGCAAATACATAGTACGAGCTCAGTCTTTTTTATATTGAGCTATTTACTATTTATGTCTATTGTAAGCTTGTGTCTTTTAATTGACATAGCTTTGTCAGGATTTCTGGTAACCTTAAAGTTGCACAACAACTGCAGAAGATTGAAAATTCTATCCTAGAAGAGGATTTATAATTAAGATATATTTAATAATTATGTGCAGATTCAATTGATAGAAAGGCACTCAGGAACAATGGGAGGCCGTAGCAGTAACGCGCTGATGCAAAAAACACAACTGGTCCAATTAAATTGAAAAAAAAAACTGATTCTTTTTTGCAGTAAAATAATGTTATTTTGCATAAACTAACTGTAAACAACGTTTGATTTTTTTGACAATCGGCAGTGGCAGTTCTAAAAAAAATTGTTTTTGTTGAAAAAATAAGTGAACGTAAATTTAAATAACTATTCTATACTTTAAGAGTAGCAGCTTGCAAAACGCTTACTTAATACAATTAGGTCTTTGTTTTTTTTTTATTATTTTATACTGATTTTTGACTATAAGGTTTATTTCAGCATTTTGCCAATAATGCTTTACTTGGTATTGTTTGATGCTGCTTGAACGTCAATGGGTTTTTATAAAGAAACATACTAAAAGCAATTATATTGTGCCTTGAAGCATTTTCAAGATAATTAGCTAATCCGTGCATACTCTTAAATACTTAAAACGTAATATTTTAGCAGATTGAATTGTTTGAGTTTTATCAGATCTTAAGTCATGAATTGCTTATAATTTTTTGTTATTATATTTTTTACTGTCTAAGAAATTTAATAACAAAATGCACAACAGTAATTTTTTGTGCTTATATATTTTTTTAAATTATTACTTTCAGCTTATTTTGATTTTGTTATTGTTTAAAATTATGTTTTTTAATACTTTTGGAGCTGTTTACTTAAAACATTAATAACATATAAACAAGTGATGCCTACTATATTTTATTTAATGCTATTTATACAACTTGTTTATCTATTTGATAAATAAATTATTCTTCTTAGCATCATTAGTTATAATGCATACATTCATCAAATATATTATTTACATTTCAATCGATTAATTCAACTGTAAATGTAATGAATTATATATAGAAAGAACAAATATTTGTTTTAATTCAACTCAGTATAGTTGAAACCAATTCAGTTTAAATAGATCCTTAAATAGTGAACACTTGATATAATTGTCTAGTTACACAACATCCTCCAGTTTTATATTATCGTAATTAACTCTAAAAATACAAAAAGGCTAATTTTATACAATCCTTCCTAATAATAGATCTATTTTCATCAGTTCTATTCAAATAGAAAATGTAACGGTGTTGGGTGTTGGTAGACACGTTATGCTGGATAATTTAGACCTGTACAAAGATGTCTGCAGCAGATGTTACATTTGTATGTTGCTGCTGCAGTCCTTTATTGCGAATAAAAGCCTACAGTATTTATTATAATGTTACATATGTAATAAAACTAATATGCAGAGAAATAGTTCACACATGAGCAATTCGTACGAATATAGCAGAGCTTGATTTTCATTTATTTGCAACTAAGAATAGATTTAGTCTAAGAGTGAATAATTAGTTTGTATTAATTATGTTGAAAGTTCAAACGAATTAGCTTACTTATTGGTGTCGCTACAATTTGCGAATCGATTAATATTTAGTCTATTATTAATTAAAAGTATTATTTTGCCATCATATATCAACTCTATTTGTTATAAAAGAAATCAATTGTGGATAGGAAATGCGAGGAAAGCAATCTGAGCGGACATTCAGGTGTCGGATAGACTAATGTAAGGACATCAATAAGCCTAACGTGGCTTATCCGGCTCGGACGAGGAATTGATTTTGGCCCTACGATAGTCCGGGACAACCTTAACTAAATCCAGGACAAGATAACAACCGAAAATCACTGCATTTGTAACGGTTTGTGAAATAAACAACGAAACAGTAGGGAATCGTACAAATTCAAAACAAATATTATGGGATATAAACACAAATATATCAAAAGTGAAATAAATTTCCTTGGGGAAAACATTGGTTGATCTTAATAAATCTGATTTGTCAATTTATTTATTCTTACAGTCATTCAATCATTATTAATTTAATAAAAAATATGTCAATCCGAGAATAATACACAATAATACAAAGCACGTTAATAAATAATGATGTTTCATATTTCAGAATTTATTCGAGGGTTCTGAGCATAATATCAAATTTATATCACATTAAATATACGCACAAATCAATCAAATTACATGTTTATGTTTTTGCAAATATTTTAATCAATAATAATAATTTTATATTATTGTGTGTTTTGATACATTAATAATACTTCAAGTAATATTTAAAATAGAAAGTGGAGTAATTTATCTTGTCTGCTCTCAGCTGGCATTAAAAAAAAACTGACTAAAACAGAATATGGAACATTTTAATCAAACGATTGAAAATATTTGGTGGTAGAATACGGTTCAGAATATGATACAGTCTGAATTCATTTGTAATTTTAGAAAGGCAAGAGAGAAGGTGAGAAAGACAAGTGGGTGTTCGTGTTTACAACAATAATAAAGTGCCTTCAAAATAATGTCAGGAGAGGTATTTATAGATCTAGTCTTGGAGCCTAATAAAAATATGTGATATTTAGTATAAATTTATAAATGATGTAATGCTAACATTTGTGAAATTAAATGTTGTTTATTGACTTAACTCTCTGTGACAAGAAAGTGTTACAGAGAGTAAAAAACTAGAGTGTAAAAGACAAAACCAGAGTGAAAACACACTCAGAGAAGATGAAATATTATTAAGAAAGGAAAAGCTAATTACAAAAAAGTAGTAAAAGCTGAGATAGAGAGCATATAAGTAAATTCCAAAACATGCAATTATCTCATAAAAAAATTGAGGTTGAAGATGTTAAATTGTACACAGTAGACACATTAAAAGCAGCACAAAGTAAAATAAAACTTAAAAAAACACCTGAACCAGACAAGATACCACATAAACTGATAAACAAAAAAGTAAATAAGATAGCAAAAATTAATTAGGAAAATATTTAACAAAGATATGGAAAGCCAAAGAAGGAAAATGAAACAACTGAATATAGACCACTATGCGTAACACACAGCTTTCGTAAGCTTCACAAGCACTTAGTAATGAGTAGTTTAAACGGCAAAATAAAAAGTAAACTATCCCAAAAACAGAACAGATAAAAAAAATATATCTACGGTAGATGCAAAAAAAAATTAGACATACCACAGAGCTCTATTCACATATTTTAACAAATGATGATGATGAAAAGGGTTAGTGAGGTGTAAATGATGTGCAAACAATACCACCATAGTTTTGTATATATTTGTTCTATGTATATGTAAAATGTTTTGGCCACGTGAATAAATGATATTATCATTATTATTATTATTATTATTAAAGATCTAGTGTCAAAAGTCAACATTAGATTCATCATGATCAACTAGCTCGTTTTGTCTACTGCTGAACACAAGCCATCTCCATAGCATTCCATCGTCTTCTGTCTTGAGTTTTGTAGATCGAGTTGTTTGCAATCTTTTTTAGGTCTGGTACGTTTATCGGCTCTTGGTCTCCACTCTAGTATTTTCTATGTCCATCTTTTGTCCTTCATTCAACCCATGTGGCCAACCCATATTCATTTGAGTTTAGATATACGCTCAATCACGTCTGTTTCTTTAATTTTTCACCGTAGGTCCATATTGGTGGTATGGTAATGTAGGGTTACTCCGATCATTGATCTTTTCATTTTTTGTTGAGTTATTTTAAGTTTTCTTGCCGTATTGAAGGTTAGAGTTAAGGTTTTTTCCCCATATGTAAGGACAGGCAGAATACATTAGTTAAGTACTTTCCTTTTCAGACATATCAAAATTTTGCTTTTAAAGATATGGTTGAGTTTCTGATATGCTGCCCAAGCAAAGTTGGTTCTTTTCTGCAATTTGTAGGTATTTTCAGATCATCTAATTTCATGACCAAGGTATATGTATTTGTAAACTAAATTTACGTTTCTGTTTTTAATGTTAAAGTGTTTGCTCGGTACCAAATTAGTATTTACTTTTGTTTTTGAAAAGTTTTCTCTAATTCAATATAAAGTTTTTCCAGCGTTTGCTTTAACTTTTCCAAGCAGTCGCTTATGATGACTTTGTCGTCTGCAAAACAAAATGTCTTTTGTTTCCCAATTGAGCTTGTTGAGGGCATACTGCAGGACCGTTATAAATAGTTTTGGGACATGGTATCCCCCTGTGACCAGTCGAGTTCAGTCCGCCGTTGAAAGAGGCACGAAAACTGCTCTAGTCGATTATAACTGCAATTATTAGTACACTTTAATTCGGATAAATAATTGAGTTAGTTACTCAATCAATTATCCACTCATTAGTTTACTAATTATATATTGTTACTAGCACTAAATCATTTGAGTTTTCAGCATGGACTCCGTCCTCTCTGACGGTGAGGTACTTTCCTTACTGCTCATTGAAGTCCAAAAGATGTTTGAACAAATTAAAGCACAAGACAACCGTATTAAGAATATGGAGGAACAACTCGTAAGGATGATTAAGGACAAGTCCAAAAAAATTGACATTGCCTTTAACAAAGACAAGACGGACAAATTCAACCTTGGTACTACCTTCCAATCCCTCCACTCCGACATTACTAGGGAAACAAAGAAACCGATCGCCGACTCCGCCAAGAACTCGTCCGTCAAGATGGTGACGCAGCCCGTCCTGCCAGCCATCCCAGCAGGAGCCCCAGCGACAACCCAAGAGGCCGGCCAAGAACCCGGCTGACTCCAGCCCACCTGGTGAGGAACATATGGAAACGGAAAACGACGTTGCTGCCCAATCTGACGCTCTGCCCCCAGAGGCGGAATTCCAGACCGGGGGAAAAACGAAAAGAAGATGAAGTCAAAGATGGCCAGGAAGGACCCGGGTAAGTTTTTCTCAAACTTTCTGCATTCTAAGCCAACAGCCAACTGTCAGGTGCCTTTAGCCTTTTGGCCTTCAATCCCCAAAGCCAATGAGTCCTCAACCCGGCCAGCTTCTAAGGCTTAGTCGGCCGCCTTGGCCCAGACTGTTAAACCCCTAAGCCCTTTAAGTCTACCTCCCATTACAATCAGGAAGAAATCTTTGTATCCTGGGCTGTTGGCAACTATCAAGTCTAATAATATTACCATCGATAAAGTTGTGAACGTGTTGGATAGCATTCGCATGCATCCACGCACTTTAAACAACTTTTGTGCTGTTATTGAGCACTGCACTGCCGCTATAGTGGTGCATTACACATTCTAAACAAGAGCTAAAAAGACCCTTAATTACGTCATTCGGAACATTTTCGATTGCATCACGACAAATGTGGTGCAAGCCCAGCTCATCGCTCGGGAGTTTGATCCTTCTTCCGTAACACGCATAGGAAGGAACGGAAAATCCTTTCCAATGCTTTACGTACAGCTGCCCCAGGGAGCCAAACATTGGACATTAATCTCTCTCAGTGAGAATTGCGGGCTTTGTTGTACGCTATCTTGATGCAACGCACCATATGTGTGTGTTAAGTGCTCCAAAGGCTATACCCAATACTAGCAAAAACGTGTCCTACGTTTAAGCGGCAAGTTCTACAAATAGCGCAAATATTATCGATTGTAATCAATTGCTGCTCCGCTTATCTCAGACAAGTGGTGACAATTTTAAAATGTTAATACAAACTTCTGCTCAGGTTTTAGCCAACTAATGGCTAACTTCTCAGACTTGGTCAAATAGTTTGTTCTCCGGAAATAGTGTGGAACAAGATTTCCACAATACTAAATAACGCCTATAAGGCTGGCACAATAGGTGCATTATGTAATATTAAAACCCGTAATTTATTTCTTAGTTGGGAAAGTACTTACGTCCCCAAAATTGTCAATTTTCCATATGGCAGTTACTTAGGGGGGTTTAGTCAGTAGGCGTCAGTGAAATTATATCTGACACTTGCCAAGTATTTAGGAAGATTCCCCTCCTAGCCCCAAAAAATAAATTAATTAATTAATTAAAAAAATATCCTCCTGTCTTACTCCTCTTCCACACTTAATGGGGTAGGTGTTTTCATGTAATTTTACAGATATTGTAGCGTGCTGGTAGATGTTAATAATAATAATAATACTTTATTGACGGTATAATCTTACCATTTACATTTACATTAAATATACATAAACAATGATGTTTTACAATACAAAAATAAAGAATACAAATATACCATTCATAAAAGCGCACATATTAGACCTTAGTCAGCATGACTTAGCTGACTTCTGAACGTAGATTTAGAGACACAAAATACATTAATATCAGTTGGTAAATTATTTGCAAATCTACACATTCTACCGAGTGGATTGTTGAAACCATAATTCGTAGAATGAGTAGACTCGCGAAATGAAGAAGAACGTCTGCTATGTCTATTATTAGGTACTACATGGAATGGAAGAGTACCAAGTAGCTCCGGACAATCAATCTCAGACATAATTAAATTACGCAAGAACGACAAATCAGCTTTTTTGCGGCAAATCTTCAATGGCGGTAGATTGTACAATAAAGCAATGTAGCAGTAATCATAATTTACAGATAATATGCCGGATTTATAAGACAATAAACGACAAAACTTTTTTTGAATTTGTTCAATACTACGGTTATGAATTTCATAAATAGGACTCCAAACTGACGGAGCATACTCTAAATGCGAACGCACCAAAGCACAATATAAAAGTTTAAGTGTACTGGCTGATAAATCCGCGGACATTCTATATACAAATCCTAACATTTTTATGGCACGATTGTACATAATGTTTATATGTTCAACAAATGTAAGTTTATGATCAAAAATAACGCCTAAATCTTTTATTTGTGTGACTTTGTTTAACATTTTAGTGTCAATTATATAGTTAAAAGAAATTTTACTTAAAGTTCTATGGAAATTTATTGAAAAACATTTATCAGCATTAAATGTTATAGATTAGTTCTGAGTATCTGTAATCAATGCAATACTTTCTCAATGCGTCCATGATGGCGGTAGACTCTACAGTATCGAAAGCTTTAAAGAAGTCCACAAATGCAAGAGGTAATAGTCTGTTGTACTCCACTAACTTTTTGATTAGGACTTTGATGCTTTGCAAATGGTCGTTTGTTCCAAACCCAGAGCAAAATCCAGCTTGTTTGTTTGGTTGGTAAAAATTTAATTTTTTCTTTAATCTTGATGTTATTATTTTTGTAAATAGTTTGTAGAGTTGGCTCAAAAGTGTTATGGGTCGGTAGTTTTGCAAATTGGCCTTATCTTTTTTTTTGTGAATTGTGCTATCGTGTAGACAGAGGTTAAGTAGTGTTTGTGTTTTCTTTACCAGAAACGTGTCTCCTGCTTGTATTGCTTTTTTATCTATATTGTATTTGCCCGGCATTTTGTTGTTTTTTGTTTTTGACAGGGCAAGTTCGATTTCTCCGATAATGATATCTAGAAGCTTCTCGGATCCTTGCTTGACAATATTTTCTTGTGGTGTTGTTATTTCCAAATCTTCTACTTAACGACTTCCTTTGCATGTTCTTTAGTTTTGTTTCTGCGCAACACTTTCATGCTTTTGTTCTGTTCCATTGTTTGTTGGATCTTATTGCTACAATATCTTCTGATGTCTACCTTGATGGTTTTGGAGATTTTTTTATTTACTTTTTTTAGTCCCTTTCTTGTTGTATTTAAGTTGCTTTTATGTATTTTGCTTTGTTTAGCCATTAAGTTTTTAGCATCTTGTCTAATCCTTTCTTTTTTCTTGGATTTAGGGTAGTTGTTATCATGGCTTTTTTGTATAACTTTCGTTAAATCTATAAATAACTCAATTATTTAGATTTTCTATGTTTGTTTTTGAATGATCGTTATTTTTTAGTGTTTTGGCAATGTCCGTTTTAAATTAACTAGGTCCAGTGGAGTTGCCCATGCTCGATTAGTCGTTGTCTTTGTAAGTTTGTACCTTTCTTTTCTCAGGTCTGTTCAGATTTTACTTCATACCATTCTAAGGTCACTTTACTTTTTGCAGTTGTTGA
This sequence comes from Tachinus rufipes, assembly GCA_963932245.1. Lineage (NCBI taxonomy): Eukaryota > Metazoa > Arthropoda > Insecta > Coleoptera > Staphylinidae > Tachinus > Tachinus rufipes. The sequence continues at coordinate 112,088,495 of OZ010741.1, read as the reverse complement.
GTACTGTTACGTTTTTGACTACTTGTTTATTATTAGAGATTATAAAATCTATTTTGTTGCGAGTTCTTCCATCTGGGCTTTCTCAAATCCATCTTCTATTAAGTTTTTTATTGAAGAAACTATTTATTTGGTAAAAATTGTTTTGTAAGAAAAAGTCCACCATCATTTCACCGCAAGCATTTCTTCCTTCTGATCCAAAGTTTCCTAAACATGTCTCCGATTGGTTTGTTTTAACACCGATTTTAGCGTTAAATTTGCCTCGTACTATAGTTAACTGAGTTTTCATGTCCCCCAGAGCCAGACTTATATCTTTGTAGAATATGTCTACTTCTTCGTCTGTGTGGGATGACGTTGGTACGTACACTTGTACTATCTTAATTGTGGTTATAGTGAAGCTACTCTTGTTGAGAATTTCTTGACTGATAGAATGTTGTTACTCAAGCGTCTGTGGATTAAAAAACCAACTCCTCCTTCTAATTTATTGAGTTCTCCTGCATAAAAAAAAGACGCCCGGATTTTTGTTTTAATAGATCCTCACCTTGTCTACTGACTTCACTGAGGCCGATAACGTCCCTTTTTATTTTTTTCACTTTTGTCTCTAGTTTGATCAGGCTGTCTTTGGACGTAAGTGTTCTGGTGTTATATGTTCCAATTTCTAATTTTTGTTGGTTATTTCTCTTTATAACTTTGCGTTTTTAAGTTATAATCTTATAATCTTATAAAAACAAATCTTTTTTCCCTATATTCCTCGAAGCAGACTTTTTTCAAGGTGTTGGATTTTAGTCTAGACGCCGCACCCATCTGGGGACTTTCATTTGTTTTAAAATTTGCCATGATAGGGTGTTAAAGTTGCAATCTTCTACGCTGACTAGACAGGTTGGAAAATGGCTAAAAATTGCATTTCTTTAATTCACAGACTTCTTATGGTTATCCCGCCAATATTCGGTCGCCAGAAGCTCGTTTGTTATCTAGCAGAGTGTACCGAGTGATCTAAGTAGACACTGCTCCTGCAGACATTTGGGACACTTTGTTGTTAAAGATGGCGGTGTCTCATCTTACACCCTAAAAGATTAGAATGCATAAAATCAAAAATAAAAGAAATTTTTTTTGAAACAACCAAAAATAAAACAGAAGCAGTAATTCTGTACAGTGGACAAAAGCTAAAACAAAATACTTTTTAAAACAAGTAGTATTATGCAATTTCAGTTGACCGGCCGTATATATGTCAATGCCGTAGATTTTTTTGAATATTTCCTGTAGATTTAATGTTTTTATTATCTAGGAACTTAACAATCTCTGCTAGTATCTCATCCTGTCTGCTTTGTTGTTTTTGGTGGATTTTATAGCTTAATTGATCTCTTCATTTATGATTTTAAATATGTAAGACAGTTTCTAGATGATCTATTATCTTTAAATAAAACTAGTAGTTTATGTTTTTAATGATTTTGTTATTAACTTGCCTTAGGTAAATGTCAGTATTTGTGCCGTAGTTTTCTTGTCGATTTAGTTGATTTTTGCTATTTTTATTTTGAACTTTAATTATAAGAGTAGTCTCTAGTATTTTGAACGTCATATAACTGTTGTTGTTTTTTTATGACAAAACTTGCGTGGTACAAATGATGATTTTTGCTGTTTTTATCAAGGTTTTCATTGGCTTTAATTTGTTCCCATATGTTTATTGCATTTTTGGCAACAAATTTTTCATGATGAGCAGGAACGGTTATTTATTAGGATGTAGTCAATTTGGTTTTGTACTACTATTCTTTCTGGACAGTCTGCTAAAGATTTCCAAGTATATAGTTTTCTCGGTAGTAAATCAAACCATGTATTTGTAATTTAAATATTCTCTTCTTGGCAGAATTTGATGTAAAAGTTTTTTTTAACTTTTAGTACCCAATTTATGGAGGCTTACAATGTCTTTATATTTAAGACTTGCTACTTTTGAGTTGAAGTCGCCCATTATTATGTTGACTTTGTGTTTCATTGTCAGTTTTAGCAATTGATGCATAAGTTTGTTGTTGGCGTGTCGATGATTTTCAACAGCGTTATTCTGTTGAAGTGTGGTACAAAAGCGCTAATGCACTTTGCGACAATGTCGTTCACAATGACATTATTAGAAAAACTATATTGTTAAATAAGTTGATCAAATTTGTAGAAGATACTTTTAGGTTTAATACAAGCACTTACAAGTATTATTGTTTTACATGCTAAATACAAAATTTGTCTTTTTTTAAGATTATACTGCACACAATATTGAAACGTTAGCGTTTAATTATTCTCAGTTTTTGGTTTTTGCAACATTAAATAAGATGGTTTTGATAGATCAATTTAGTTAACAAGCTATATAAAGGGTAGGCCATCTTTAAGATAAAATTTTAATTATACAGGACAAAGAACAAACGGCTTATATTTAGATTATTTTTATTTTATTTTAGAGAGTGTATATTTCGAGTAAGTATGAAGTATGTTTTCATTTAGATGGCCGCCGCGGCAGGCTTGGCCGTAGACCATTCTTAAGAACCAATTATCGAGTATCTGCGCCTGTGTTTTCAGTGGTATTTTGGCGATAGCTTTGAAAATGCTCTGCGTTAAGTGCTTAATTGTCTGGGGATTGTCTGCATACACATTTTCTTTCAATGCGCTCTACAAAAAAAAATCCATCGGTGTGAATTCGCAGCTGCAAGGTCTAGTTGAAACTAGATCTGCTCTAGATTAAGTTCCTCTAATTTGAGCCACAAAAAACAGTGATTATGCCTCTGTAACAATCTCCGGCAACAGTAACGTTGGCTCTATCATTGTGTTTGAAGAAACAAATGGCCCAATAACGCCACAACTCCAAAATTTGCACCAAACGGTAACTCGCAATGGATGCATTGGTTTTTCAACTATATGGTATGTGGATTTTTTATTCCCCAAATACGGCAGATTTGTTTGTTTACATTTACATGACTAAAATAAAAATGGGCCTCGTCCGAAATGATGATTTTATGGTTAAAATTAGAGATAACATTCAATTTGTTTAAAACCCACTGAGTAAAGCAAAAACGGGCACCAAAATTTGCTATTTTAATTTCTTAAAAGAGTTGCACTTTGAACGCAAACATACCAAATTTTTTGTGAAGAATCCGCTTTTTTTGTATTTCTTTTGAACGTACTCAATTTTTGCGCAGTTGCTGATAAATGAGACTCATTTTCAAAATAAATGTTTAATATTTGAAAACGTTGCTCAAAAATAAAACAATGCATCTTCTGTCTACTAAGGTATCTAACTACACTAACAACACCCACCCTTTACGTTGCATTCATTTTGTACTGCTACTTTGTTTTTTGGAAGATTTATTTTTTCTAGTTACTATTCAGTTTATATTAATGCCTAATAAAATGAACAGCTCAAATGCAGCGTTGATACTAAATTTCCAGAATATAAAAGTTTAATTGCGTATTTTTGATTTGAGCTTGCGACCTCTAGCAAGCAAGTCAAATGTTTTATAAATAAATAAATACATAATATACCTACATAATTAAATAAAATACATGTTATACCGCATAAACTTTAGTGTATTTATATATCTATTTACCAATACACAATTAAAAAAAGAGATTTTGCTATTTATTGTAATTAAACAATTTTTTTTTTGTTACATTGTATTAATTAAATAAATTATACTATAATTAATTGATCAAATTTTTAATCTAGTTTTATCTAATAAGAATTAATAGGGCAAATAGTTTTTAAGCAGATATTCTGAAGTTTCAAAATAACTAACATTCATAATACATTCCTCAGAATTTAATATAAAATAAATTTTAATTAATATCGTTACCTGAAAAAGTAATTTAGTGGTCGACGGTCCTCAGGGTTGACCCCATTATTATACGTCTATTTGCAGATTGTATTTATATTACATTCCATACGTTCCAGTGACAAATTGTTCAACATATTAATAAATAAAAAATATGAGCGAAATGCTTTGATGACAATTCACTATGTAATGCAGTCATTTATCTTAATAGACTATAATTTATATTTATTCTGTAGTAATTGTTAAAAAAACTATTTTCACTTCTCTCAGTAAATTATTTACTGCTGGCTTATTTTGATGTAATCTTAATTTAATAAGCCACCAATATATAAGTAAAATATGTTCTTATCTTATATTATAAAACGTAATATAATTGTAGATTTTATTACAATAATCTTTAAATTTAAAATTGCATAAATGCGAACTAATTGAGAGATCCCATAAGCAAATAAAAATATCATATTTACACATCATGGTTTTTGGAAAGTGAATAATTTAAGTTAGGCATTCAATACTATATCAATTTTTATTTGCAAACAAAACTTTGTAAAGCTGATTTTATTGGCCAAACTTCTGATATCTACTGTGTTTACAATTAACAAGCTCCGGTTGAGAGGAATTGTTTGAATGGATTGTTTTGTTTTATAATATGCGGAGTGCAGTTTAATTTATTTAAACGTATTTATCAATAAATAATAACATAAAGTAAATAATCAATTCATTTTGTGTTAGTTTAATGGCTTTTAAACTATACCATACAAGTAAAGGTAATTATATGTTAAAAAATAATCAATTATACTTAGTTTTTGGATTCTTGTTATATAAATAAGTATATGTTATAATTGTTGCATGTTTTTATTTGATAATATTATATAATATAAAATATATTTATTTTATTGTTTGAATTTGTTTTTTGTTTTTTTTTTTAATTTATTAAATTTAGTAAAATTTGTATGTAGTTTATGTAACAATATGTTTGGAAATTTAATTGATTTTCATAAATTGTAACTACAGTTTGCTGGAAGGTAAAGGTCCAGACTAACTTTACCACTATCAATTTTGTGCAACGATTTGAATAATAGACAATATAGTAATCAATTATATTACATATTGCATACTAACTCAACTATAACTACACTCAATATTGCAAATTGAAGTTCAACTATGGGAATAATCTCATTAAGAACTTGTGAAATTTAACTACCATACCTTACTCAACGTTAGTTGTATCTAGAACATCGATAATGATATAGTCTTTAAAAAATAAATACTGAATAAAATAAAATTAGTAAACCAAATTGTCAACAAATATTAATATTATAACAATACTTTAATTTAATAAAAATAACGATAAACTAATTGATGTATATTTATTCAATATTTCTAGTAATTATATGAAAATATTCATGAACATGAGCATGTGAAGCAGTAGCAGCAAATTTAATTATTTTATAATTGGATATAGTGACATTTAATATAATATGTTGTGAAAATACTGAAGTAGAATATGAACATAAAAAGATGCGCGCTGTCTTATGTGGACAAGTGATTTATAATTGGAAATTTACTATAATTGTGTGGAATGTTTTATATTATTATTATTTAATATTTTACTTTACTTACTGGTTACTGGTATTTTATATTTTGCTTTAATACTATTAATATTGTTTATGAAAATAATTTAAAATATTGTATTTTATATGTGTTTGATAGAATTTTGTAAATAAATATCTATCAATCTATTAAAATAAATTAGACAAAAAGATCTTGGTTGCTAGACTTTTTTTTTATTCTCACGTATCATTATACCGGTAAGTTGTATTTAATTAACGTTTGTAGTTAAATAAATTTTTGAAATGTTTTTTTTTTAATTTCAAGAAGAAAATTGTGTGCGGGGCAACTCTCCAAGATTGAATTAAAATGGAAAAAGTCGTAGTGTGTACGATATGATTTTGATCAAAAATATGCTCTCTATTGTGTAAAGCAATATTATATAACTAAAAAATATAAAAAAATATAAAAAAAAGAACATAAAGAATTTGTCTACACTTTTGAGTTCTACATAGTGGTTTCACATTGTACATTTGGAGATTCACTTGTAACTATTTATAAATAAATTTTTTTATTGAATTGTATTGGCAACACAAATATTTTTTTAGCTTAAAGTTTTGCATGTAAATAAGAAGCATTGTAGAGGCATGACATGGTGAAAACATTTGGAGTAGCGCCTAAAATAATAAAATAAAATTAGCGTTTTTATACTCTATTGACCTCACCAACCTGGTTCTAGTAGGCCGAAGGTCCTTCCGAGTATGGAATGATGAAAATGAGGCAAGATGATTATTGTTTGTAAATTTGTTTGTCGCTGAAACCATGAATGCCGAAGCGGTTAAAGCGGTGAACAAATTCACAAATAATATACGGCAGGGTAGGATTTGAACTCAGGACCCCCCAGAATGAGTGGCAAGCATCTAAGCAACTAACCCACGCTGCCGCTCTTAAAATAATATTTTAGCAGTTTTAACTAAATGTACAACAATTTAAATATTACTCTAATTATTTAACTGATTTGTATTCCAAGCAGATCTGAATAATATGAACTAATCAATATTTTACTAATACTTTTAAAACTGATTTAAACTAACCCGCCAGTAATCCAAAATAATCCAATCAAATCTGAAATGATTTAAAATGTTCCCAAAAAATAATAAATTAAAATAATCTGCCTAATAATCCAGATTACTTTCTTTTTTTCAATTTGCAAATACCATTCTTTCTTTTATTTTTTTATTTTTTGATTTACTAGCGCTTTTTCATTTTTTGTTCATTTTAACACTTTTTCATTCCGGATCTTGTCTGACTACTTAATACCTATTCATTTACTCCAGAGCCACATTTTGCATGTTTTTATTCTGCATAAGAACATTTTCCATACAAAACATTTTACAATCCTAGTTTGCAGGTTTATTTCTAACTTGATATTGAGTATTTTTTCTTGCTTTTCTAATTTTCTCTAATCTTAGTACTAAGGTACTTATACTTTTCTACTTTCTACAATGTAACTCTATTTACGTACTTTTCCATTTCTTATTTTTTCTACAATTCTAAAGGATTCTGAAAGTTGAAGAGTAAACCAAAGTATACTGCACGTAAACCTCATTAGGCTTGTCATCTATTTCACATCCTCTACACGTTAGATTTTTTTCAATATCAATTGTGTTTATGTGTTTTTTTTAGTTAGCAGTGTCTTGTCAAGATTCCTGTCATAATTTACGCGCCAGTTTGTCCGCCTCAATGTAACCTACTTTGTTGTCTTTTTACCCATGCTCGATGTTATTTCGAAAGGCTGCTAAAGTAAGAACACAATAACATTCAAAAATTTGTTTTAATGTAGTTCTAGGCTTGTTTATAGCAATTAGGACTGCTCTACTATTAGTCATCCTTGTAGATTCCAACTAAATCATTGACCACGTTCTGCTTCTTTTGTTCATGTGTGCGCACGTTGTAAAATCTTTGAAACACAAACAAGGGTAACATGTTATCTGTTTGCGCTTCTAACAGAATTGTTTTCTTAACAAACCCTTTCTAGGAGAGTACAGTGTTTGCCAGCTTTTCCTGCAGTGTGCCAAAATCCAGCTGCATTCAGACGCAAAGCTGCCATTGTTGCCATCTCCTCGACGTAATTATAAAGAGGCGGCAGACACAAAATTGCCTTTATAGCTGCAGTTGGTGCAATCCGCATGCCACTTGTTATACTTAGGCATGCCATTTGTTACAATTAATTCAGTTTGCTTGCAGACGTATTTTGTCTAGCTTTTGGCTACGATATGAGTGCACCATATGTAAGCATAAGTCTTATGACGGCTGTGTACAGCCATAGCACTATCTTAGGAGACAGCTCCCATGTTTTCCCCACAATTCGTCTGCATTGCCAATAAAACATATAAAATGTTTTGCACCTAATATTTAGATGTGGTGCCCATGTGAGCTTATTGTCAAATTTCCATTTTTTTTAATGAAAAGAACCAATTTGATTTTTAGAGGGTTGACCGCAAAAGCTTGGTCTTTGCACCAATTTTTGATCATTTTTAAAGCTTCTTGCATCAAGTTGCAGAGTATGTTTTTAAAAATATCGCTTAGTTGGATTGTTATGTAATTTGCGTAACCAATTTGATAAAAACCATGATCATTGAGTAGCCGTATAAGGCTGACGGCTACTATATTTCATACTAGTGGAGGTAATACACCTCCCTAAGGACAACCAAGAGCAATTTCTATTTTTTTAAAGGTGGTTTTTGGGTGTATTGGCTTAATGATAAAATCTGTTTTCCAAATTGATTATTTGCACAATTGTTCTAATGTCTTCTAGAAAAAAAGACGTGAGGCTGATAGGCCGATAAGATTTTGCAAAAATGTAATTGTTACGCTCTGGTTTTAATATAAATACAACTTTTACTGTCCTTAATGCTATAGGTATGCTTAAAAACTAGATGACTATTCAGTACTGTAATGTGCTAGAAGAATTTTTACAGAAATTTACTATGTTGTTGTAATCTTTGGTTGTAATCTTTTAAAATGCAAAAACTGATTAAATAAAAATTTATTTTTGGGTAGATGTATTCATTGATTTATAGACGTTGTATGTATATCTAGAGAGCTTGTACTAGCGTCTCATCTAAGAGATCAGATTGATAAGAAAAAAAAATTGTTGGTTGTTAGTACAATGTTGTTGCTGAATTCTATCTAAAATTTTTGAAAAGGGTTTTTTGGTCAGATCTGAGTTTTAAATGAGTGTGTAAGTACTTTTTTGCTTGGCCATAACTAAGGTTGGTTGCTGTTGCTACCAGTTGGTATTAAATTAGCGTTCCTTGCCATAGTGCAGCCACTGACGTAAGTAAATCATACATATTGATCTTTTAAGGTGATTTGAATGGCAATAACATAGCATTAATAGCTATACTGCACGGTTATCTTTATATTTTTAGTGATTCACACGTTTTTGGATTAGCCTGTCTAACTCTTCTAATTGATGATTGTATCTTGGACAAGTTAAATTTTGCCTTGTTTATAAATAGATTAATGCTTTGATTTTTTGTCTCAAATGTTAATGGTTATGCGGGGTAATAAGCCCACAATTTCTACGCTTGCTGTTTTTGTTGGTTTCTCATTTGAATGTAGCTTTTTAGTAGTGTTTGTTGTTGATTGCTCTAATTGGGGTTATTGCTTCTCCTTCAGACTTTCTATTTGTTTTTGATAAATTGTTGGTTGTGCTTGGAAATCAAAAGCTAGACCGAGAAAGTTTACGTCAGACCAAATTTGCTTTTATTTTATCAGCAGTTTCTATCAATTTTTAAAAGTTTTTCTTAGTGATACTGTCCAGCGACCAGATTCAAGGTTTCAAGTTGCAAAAGTCTTTGCTATAACTTGGTGGTGTAAGTAAATTCTGAAATGTAATGCACCTTTGGCTTTTTTGACTTCTCAAGGTGAGTGGTTATGTGGCTGTCGTGCTAACTATTTATACGGAATACGTATACTGACTGCTTGGAGTTAACGTAGCGGTTGTATCATGGGCCGTTTCTGGTACTTGTTAATTAAGATTTTTTATCCATGTTATCTTTTCTTGTTACCCTTATAAATATTTTTGTTAATGTTCTTTATTAGGAGTAGTATTGGAGCTAGTAAAAGCAAAATGCGTTTGTATGCTCTACGTTAGGCAACATTTTTTATTGTACTTGGTACCTGGAAAAAACTCGTTAGGGACAAAGCACTCCGGAGATGATGTAGTTGGTGCACTAACTTCGGTTAATATATTTTTGCTAGAATATGCAGCGAATTTTTAGATTGTTGAGTTTGTTTTAGGGTCGATGTGTTGATGAGTTTATAGGCTACACCTTGGATATGTTGTTCAAATCTAAAAAAATCCTAAAAGCATCTGAGATGGTGTAGTTACCTGCGTCAAAGTGTGCAATTACATTAGAAAGATTCGGATGTTGATTTAGTTTATTTTATATCTGACATTTTTTGTAGCAGTAGCCGGGACAATTATTGAAGATTTAAAGTAGTAAATTTGTGTTGCAAGTCATATTTCATACTTAATCGGAATAAACACTATCTGAAATAAATTAAAAATAATATAAAAATAAACCGTTTGTTCTTTATCCTATATGATTAAAATTTCAACTTAAAGGTGACCCACTCTTTATATGCCTTACTAGTCTAGTCACAAGTCTTGTGATGACAAGGTTACCTTGTGATGTACAAACTTAGACATAAATTGCTATTGTGTTGATATAGTAAATAAATATTTATGTAAAAAACAAATAAAACACATTTATTAGGTATTATATCACAAATATATTTGAATCGTGACTAACCTATTACAAGGCCATTATCTGACGGTGATACAAACAAGTACACCGTCAGATAATGGCCTTCTAAAAAATTGAAAAGTTTAAATATTATTGTAATAAACAAAATGTTTGATTTAAACGTAAAGAAAATAGAGCAAGTATTGATTTGAATAAACTCTTTAGAGTGCAAACAACAAATAGTTTTTTATTAAGTCTTCAAGTATGTATTTTAATTTGTTTTTGGCATATTGCTTAATGTGGCCAAAATACCGGTCGTTTGGTAGGAAGAATGATCATAAATTTATGGTTTATTATCTACGTAGCCTTGTGTAAAGAGTTCGATCATCAGGAACTCAAATGTCAACCTTACCTGCACGTGGTACACTCTGCTAGATAACAAACGAGGCTCTGGCGACCGAGTATCTGCCGGTATAATCAGACCACTCCTGCACAGCCAACAGCTGCGGGTGGATGATCCAGCGTTTGTAGAACATTCTTTGTCCTGGGGCTAATAAATTAGCCACAAAGACGGAAGAACTACAACAATGGTCAACAAATACAGAAAGCAACGGAAAACCACTGTATTAAAGGTCCACTGAACATCCCTAGTACAATCAATATGACATCAAATGTTCAATATAAATAACAATTTTGGAGTAATGCCCCCAATCGGATCTCCGGCGGGTAAGATATTGAAGAAAACAATGATAGTGCAACGGAAAAACACAGTAAAGCAATCCGCAAAGGAACAGAGGAGGCTAAAGACAAATAGCTCAACCATCAAAATGGGCACTTGGAACGTAAGAAGTATGTTTCTAGCAGGAAAATCAACAACGCAATCCAAAAAATGGACCGTATGAATATAGGTTTAATGGGCATGCTTATACAAATAACAGCAACTCCAATCAATATAAATCTCATACAAGTATACGCACTAACTTCAGATAAAGACGACAACAAAATTGAGACTTTTTACAGCGAGATCTTGGAAGTACTGAAGAGCACAAAAAAGCATAAATATGTTATAATTGTGGGCAACTTTACAAAATTGGGTCAGAAGTGCGGAATGTGTGGAAACATTTGGACTGAGTGAAAGAAATGACAGAAGGGACAGATTATGCGAGTTTAGTACTAATGAAGATTTTGTGATACTGAACACATTTTTCAAACTTCCAGCTCAAAGACCTAAAAATCTTTAGCCGACAACTCAGAAAAGATAATAAGAAATCAAATTGATTATATTCTAGTTAACAACAGATACAGAAACAGTTTTAATATGGTTAAAACCTATCCTGGGGCAGACATTAATTCAAATCATAATCTTGTTGTTACTACTGTCAAAGTTTGCTTAAGAAAAATCCAAAAAACAACCTGCAGAAAGAAGCTTGACATGACTAAGTTAAAAATCCAGTCGGTAAAAAAGCAACTACAAGGATGTCTAGACGAGAAAATGCAGATAATAACAAGAACTGATAATACTGGTGTTCAAGCGACATGGCAAACAATAAAAGAAGCAATAACCTATAGCAGCAGAAGACATCTAAAACAGGAAACAAAAATAGGACAAAAACCTTGGATGAACAAAGAAATCTTAAAGCTAATGGCCAGAGAAGGCAATTTAGAAACAACAAAATAAGGTATAAGGAAATACAGACAAAGTTACGGCGCAAAATCAGAGTCGCTAAAGACATCCAGCTAACTAATTAATGTGAAGAGATTGAAGCCTTACAGCTTAAGCATGACGCTTTCAACATGCATAGGAAGATAAAGGAGGCAGCTGGGTGCAGCAGAAGAAGAACTACGGGACGCTTAATGAACAACCAAGGGCAGCTAATAATTGAGATAAAAGATAAACTAAAAACCTGGCAAAAGTACATTACAGAACTATTCAGCAATGAATGACCGGAAATACCTAACACAACTAATGCAGAATCGGGCCCCACTATCACTAAAGAGGAGGTAATAAAAGCCATCCAGCAAACCAAAGACGGGAAAACAGTAGGCTCAGATAATACTCACTCAGAAGTGTTAAAAGTACTAAGTGAGAAAGGTATAGACATCATGACATCATTTCTAAGCCTCATATATGACAGTAATACCATACCACAGGATTGGCTGTACTCCACGTTTTTGACAATTCCAAAGACACAGAATGCAGAAACATGCAGCAATTATAGAACAATCAGCTTAATGAGTCAAATTTTGAAGTTTTTCTTAAAGATCATCCATAACACATTATATAGACGATGTGAAGATAATATTAGCCCAACGCAGTTTGGCTTTAGAAATGCACTCGGTACCAGAGAAGCCTTGTTTAGCGTCCAGGTCCTATATCAAAGATGTAGAGACGTAAACTGTAATGTGTTCACATGCTTTATTAATTATCAGAAAGCGTTTGATAAGGTTCAACACCCAAAACTTGACTGGACAAGAAAGTTATTAGAGTAATTAGTAACCTATACTGGAACCAGCTGGCGTCCGTAAAACAGTCCGACGAACAGGATACCGAATACATTAACCTACAACGTGGTGTACGCCAGGAGTGCATACTATCGCCAATGCTTTTTAATCTATACTCTGAGAAAATATTTAAGGAGGCGCTCCATGAGGTAAATACTGGCATTCGGTTAAACGATGAGTTTATCAATAATATCATCATCAGACATGCTGATGATACTGTAATGTGTGCGGATAGCATAGAGGGACTGCAAGAACATATGAACAATGTCTTGGACGCAAGTAAAAACTACGGATTGACCCAGAATCCCAACAAAACAAAGTATATGGTCATCAGCAAAGTGTCAATTCAAAACATCCAGCTCAAAGCAGAAGGTCAGGCAATACAACGGGTCTCAAAGTATATTTACGTAGGTACCACAGTTAACGATCAGTGGGGCTATTCTGTAGAAGAAAAATGCCGCATTAAAAAAACCAGGGGAGCTTACATAAAGATGAAAGATGTGTTTCATAATTATGACTTAAATATAAAAACAAAAATGAGACGTGTACCCGGTTCTCTTATATGGAATGAAAGCATGGACCACGTCTAAAGATACTTTCAAAAAACTATCAGCCTTCGAAATGTGGATATACCGGAAAATCCTAAAAATTTTGTGGAAGGACCATATCACCAACGCAAGGATCCTTGAACGTTTTGAAAAAGAACTGGAGGTAGTTAATACTATTAAAGCGCGCAAGTTGCAGTATTTCGGGCACATTATGAAAAATTAAGAAAGATATGGATTATTACAACTGATTCTGCAAGAAAAAGTGTCTGGAAGAAAAGGTCCTAGCAGAAGGCGTATATCCTGGCTCAAAAACCTAAGACAGTGGTTTGGGAGTACAACTACCAAACTCTTCCGCGCTGGATAGGCACCTGAAGAATAAAAAGAAGCCGTATCCGATAAGAACTTAAACTAAGGCATACATTACTTAAAATTATGGTTTTGCTCGCTACATGTATTGCTATAAGTAATGCTGAAATTTGCCTTTTTTGCATTTTTGAAGATATGCATACGTATGTATGATTATATTTTTGTAATTCTTGTAGTTTTATAATTTTGCTACATACATAAATTACAACCTTTTTTTATTTGTTTAGTTCATATATGCATAAATTGTAAACATACAAATTTCTTATGCAATAAGCAATTGAGCAAATTAATGTTAGAAATGGCAATGCTTTTGCCAAATCAAAAGTAAATCCATAACAAACCTTTTATTCAGGATTGACAAAAACTTATTGTTTCTCAAATTTGCTCTTGCTTGTTTAGTATTTTTTTAAAAGAAAGGTTTTCTGAGTGTTCAAAATTTTTTTTTCTTGTTTATCAATTTTGAACTTTAGTTTTGCAGTGTTTGCTTTAAACAAATCACATTTTACATCTGTATTTTTTAATGAAACGTGAAAGTAGAGAATGAAATCCCTTGAATATTTTGTTGTTGATTGTATTTGATACATTCTTTTCTGCAAAGATTATATATTATCCTTAAGCTCAAGTTTGAGTATAAGAAGTGTGATTAATACTCAAAAAATCTGTTTATGTGATCACGTACAATAATATCTAATACATTTTTTGTGATGTTTTTTTACTAGTGTATTCCAATTTTGCAAATCTTTACCTACAGATCAGACACACGCACTTTTTAAGGCTTTTTTAAAACATTTTCAAACATTTTGTAAACTACTGCCAATGTTTACATAAAATGAGTTTGTTGTACTTTTTCTATCTCTAATACCGTTTATTAGACAATAACGTTTAGTTTTAAAATATTTAACTAAAAAGCTTACATAAGTTTTCCTATCCAAGTCAGTTATTCTTGCATCAATGCATTTTTTGCAATTGCAATTTATGTTAGTAAAAGTATTTAAGTCCTATATTTCTATACCTTTTAGAAACTGCCTTAAAGTGTTTTTTGGTTTTTCTAAAATACCTTTATCTAACACGTTTTGATTTAATAACAACCTCAGTTTGATCAGCTATAAATTTCTCTAAAATTGTTGGCTTAGCAATTCTACTTTGATCAGATTTGGCTGCTTGATGTTTTAACAAAAATGTTTTTTTAATGAATTTTAAAACCTTACTCATTTGTTGTCTACTAAAGGTGATTCCAAATCTTTAGACTTGGTTGGCTTATACTTGCTATTACTAGCACTAAATAGCTCGTTTTTGAATTTACTAAAACAAATCTTATACAAAGATTAGCAACTCAACGTAAACAAATAGCACTTCACGCCAGAGCGGATTAAGTCACACTTGCACCAGTCTGCAAGCAATATTTCCAAATTTAATACAAAAATAGATTTCTGTATAAAGAATTTCATAAAACTATTTTTTCAAAAACACATTTTGTTCACTTACATGACTCTGTTTTTAATGGCTCAATTTACATTAACGTCATACAAAACAAATAAATCAAAGTTTGCCAATCACATACTTAAAAAAGGTCGTACATTCATGATATTAGAAAGTATATTAATATACACTAACTAAACAATAAGTTAAAAGTACATTAGTTAACAGGTTTGTGAATTATGTCAATTACAATAGTATGGTAAATAAATTTTGTAAAAAAGAAATTTAGTATACTACTAGAAAAACTAATAAATTTTTAGGATAAATATAATAATTTTTTTATATCCGTCTTCAGAGTAAATCTTACAAATATTTTTTTAAATATTATAGTATTAGTGGAAAGCAAAATTTAAACAAACCTTACTCTCCGCACTAGGATTATTCTAATAACTGGATATTTTTTTCAAATTGTATTCTAATGTTAAATTTGATTATCTAAATAATTAGTTTTACAACATTAATAGCAAAAATATTTTTATATTTATTGCAAATTATATTATTTGGGTTTATGTGACCCGAGGCTTCTATTCCTCTCTAAAAAAATTATTTAATAATTTATTATTTTTTTAAATTTTTAAAACTAAATTTTTTAAAAAAACCCACATAACAGCTGAGATATAAACATTTTTTGTTTGGGTCAAATAAGCCCGAAGAGCACAGCAGATAATAACTTTATTGCAACAACGTATTTTTTAAATTTAATTCTCAACATTTTTAAAACTAAATCAATCCAAATGTGTTTATTTATTATTTATTTTTAAGGAAAAGTTATTTGATTTTTAACCTAAAATGTCTCTAATTTTTAATTATTGTATCTGTAGTTTTTATATAAACTTTCAAATAATTTGTTAAACTAATACTAGATGTTGTAGTTTTTATTGAAAGCAAAATTATATTCAAAAAGTTTACGGCGACTTCTGTACACTTCTTAGACGCGACAGATATCTGCGTCCAATGTAGACGATGAATTGGTGAAATCCTCTTTTACTTGAAATCATCTAATTATCACAGAATGAACCAAAAGAATCTCAACATATCATAAAAATAAGGAAATAAAATAAACAGTTGTTGTATTACATTTAAATTTGAATAATATGAAGTTACATAATATTAATAGCTATTTAATATACTTTCATTCATTTCAAAATAGTAAACACTCAACAGTTTTATTTTTAAAATGAAATATTTAAATTTCAATTTAATTCACTTGGCATATTCACAGTTCCAAATGCGTAGATACACTAAAGGTCATTGGCTATACCCAACTACACCTGCATATTTAATTAACAAAAATATACGCATTATTTCGCAAAGGTAAATCAGTACGGAGAAGCCGGAGATACTCTCGTGGATTCACAGATACACACATATTTATACTCTTCTATTTAGCACCTATTTTTAAACATTAATCAAAGACACACGTTCTACATACTTACGCTCCCTGAACATGCCGAAAATAAGCCCGCTGTCATTTCTGCACTAGGTCCGACCGAGGTTAAAATGGTTCAAACTGAATTCTTTAATTTTAGTTTTAGTATTGAGCGCGTAGTTGTTGAAAGACCCCGTCGCTAATTTGTTTTCTAATGCACTGATTGTGAAATGTAATAAAGTCAGTGTTTACACAATAATTTCTGTGCGAGATTTATTAAAAATATTAGTGCTCTAGTAAATATACACATAAATTTCGTAGCATCCAATTATGTAAATTATATAATTAATGAAATTTTGAAAAGTGTTTAATTATTTCTGTGGAATTGTTTTATTGTTACATAAAAGTTTTAATTATTGTAAGTTAGCTAACTATAATTTATATTTAGAAATCTTGCATTTTAATTACTGCTATTCAGGTCACATAGCTTTTATATGTGTATCATATGGTTTAAATTATATTATATTTACGTTAATATTGCATGTAAAAAATATATAATAAGAGCTTTGCAGTTTTCTTTTATAAAGAATCTGATGGAGATCAAAATGAAAAAAATAATATTTCTTGTTTATTTATTAAAAGAACTTTTTGAAAATAAGCGAGCGTAATTGCTATTATATTTAGCATTTGCATTTTAATGATTGCTATTCAGAACAGAATGAATGTTGTATAATTTATGATATTTACAAGTTTTATAAACAAAATTAAATGGATTAATTTGTTTTTTCTTTTGAGTAGAATAGAATTTTATTTATTTTAATTTGTAAAAAATAACTGAAGTATTGATATATTCAGCTTTATAGTAATTTTTGTTGTATTTAAACTAGCTACTTTTTTGATTAATATCTACTAGAACCTACACCTGGTAAAAACATATGTTACTATAAAATTTCGAAATTATAATTTGATAAATTGCACATTTTATTAAATTCTGAAAACTTCTGTTTGCAAAACATTAAGAAATATTATTTAAATCTATGATAGAATTGATAGAACAATAACAAGTTTAAAAATTAGAATATTAATTTATATAAATATATATATAAATGAAGGAATGGAAGTTCTATTTCAGTACTAAAAGAGATTCCTGTTTAATTTCTGCAAAATAAATTATTTTATATTAAATACAATTTTATTTTTTACTTAATGATGTCTGTTTGAGCTTGTTGGAAAACAGCCATTTGCAAATTCTTCTGTTTGACATGAAAATAAATTCAGACAAAAAATAAAACTTATATAAATTTATCATTTGTTTGTGAATTAAATTTTTCACGGAAAAATGATAAATTTATATTAGTTCCATTTTTTAAAGAGAAGGATGTTAGGTTGGGTTTATGTTGAACTTTACTCTTGTTTTACTTATTTAAGTATAATGTAATTCTTTTACAAGCAAAAACTAGTCCTAGTATTACATTTAAAAGTTTTAATAAATATATTAATTTTATTTTTTAGTTATGAAAACAAAACCTTAATGATAGACACTTTAGTCATTCATAGAATATTCTTGTTCTGGCTGAATAAACATTGTATTTTCTCTAGTCAATACTTAGAAGTATGGCTGTCTGTTTTTACGCAACTCAATTACTTATTTGGTGACTCATAATTGTAATTATACTTTACTTTATTTAGGTTTTTTAGTTTTACAATTTTATATAGTTTATAATCAATAAAAATATACCCAATTTGGTTTTAAAACAATATATGTTTACAGTTTTACTTTCAAATATGATCATAT
Organism: Tachinus rufipes; assembly: GCA_963932245.1. NCBI lineage: Eukaryota > Metazoa > Arthropoda > Insecta > Coleoptera > Staphylinidae > Tachinus > Tachinus rufipes. The sequence continues at coordinate 112,070,325 of OZ010741.1, read as the reverse complement.
TTACTCATCATTTTACTTCCAAAATATTGATAAAAGTTAGGTAATATTGTCATATTTTTTGTCACTTTTATCTTTAATTATAATTTTATGTCAATTTATTTTTCACCAATACGTTCAAAGTAATCAAACTATTTAAAACGAAATACAATTATATGTATTTATTATGTTAAAATGTATACTTAAGTACTAATAAATATGTAAACTATTCACGTTAAAAAATGATAAAAAACTTTTGATCAATTTGAGTATAAAAATTAATAAAATGTGATTGCTATTTTTTTTAGATTAATTATTTCAACAATTCTATTGTGCAAATCAGTAGATTAGTTCTTCAATTAAATTAAAATCGTGGCGTTTGTCATTAATTAAGCAATTTTAAACGCAGCATAATAGTTAGTCTCAGGTTATAGAAAATGGCAATGAAAGGCAACATTGTTTCATTCAATTTTCAATTACAAGAAATTTACAGTTTGATGTAGAGCGATATACAATTCTTACATGGGAAGCAATTGTTTATGGAAGTAAATTTCTTCTAGTGTTTGTTTAAGGAAAGTTGAACACATATTGCTATAATATTAATGTCATATCAAAGAAGGTTGGAAGTCTTTATTTTTTAAAGTTACAATAGAATTTCTAGAACTATCTAATGATCATTTATTCTCATAACCTTTTTGTTCTTCAGACCTATCACCAATTAAACACTTGTGGGATACAATTGGTAAAATAGAAGACTGAACTATTTTCAACCACCGCTATTCACTTTTATTAATATTTGGATGCGTATTTAGAAAGCTCAAGACTTTATCCTTTATTTTTTAGTGTAAATAATTTACATATTATCTGAAATTTTTATGAAAATCTAACAGGTTTTTAATGTTCTTTTACTTTTGGCGGCCAGTATAATATTAACAATTGCCAAAAAAAAAATTCAAAAATATATTTGATTGCCTAGGTAGAGCAGCGGTTACTCGATTACTGTATTAAGCGTTTAGTCTCTTATTGCTAAACCTACTTCTTTCAGAGAAACAAACCCCGTTTAAAAAAAAAAAAAAAACTGTAGTTGGTCTAGTGCACTATATTTATTTTGCGTGCAAGTTAAAGAATCCAATAACTTATGTTGAAATCTCTAAATTTGCTGCGAATTCTTAATCTTATCGTTGGTAATTAGGTATGTAGCAAAAATAGATCAACGTTAATTAAATAAAATAAAAAAGTACAAAGACTTGACAAACATAATTCTGTTATATCTTAAAATTAATAATAAATATTTAAAAAATTTCATAAATGTTTTTTTGAGATGTTTTGGATTATTAAAACAAGAAATAATATTATATAGAAAGAACACTTGCATAAGACAACGAAGATGAGCGGGATGTTACGTCAGGTGGACATTTGACAATATTTGTCTAGAACGCGTTCGCCCGTTCCGTTGATTTTATTAAAATTAACAAAAAATAATACATTTATATGATAAAAGTTTATGACTATAATAAAATTTGCATGACTAGTATAATCATTTGCAAAACGCGCGTTGCTTCTAAAAATATCAGAGGTTGCACCCATAGTCGAACATGGGCCGGCTAAGACAAATAACTTTTTTCTTCTTTTCTTGCGGCGCTAATCATGCTTTTAAAATGCATGATTTTATAATTTTATAAATCTGATAAAAATTTAATACTAATTTAATCTATATATAGGCTGACAGACACACTTTTTTTAATAACATTTTTTTTGAAGATACATTTTTTTTAATTCAAAATAACTGTTTTTTAGTTAAAATTAATAATACCAATTGTTTGAACCAAAATATTTTTTAATTTAATTTATAAATTAGAAAACAAACATAGTAGCACTAATTTAGCTTTATAAGTTGACTTCCCGATCACCTTTGGCAAGTTTAGTTTTTTGCCCACTCTTTTTTGGTGCTTTGGGTATCCTACAAATTTAACGGAGATTGAAGCTTGCTAGACCATCTGTGCGGCTTTTAAAAGTGTAAAGTATAAATCCGGCATTTAAACATTAAATTAGAAACTTGCTTAACATTGTGATTTGCTACCAAATATACCATTTGGCATTAAAATTAAAAATGCAGACTTTAAAATTGTTAATCTAATTAACAATGTGTTTCATTTTGGGTATCAACCTACTAATTTGTTGTTCAAATTTTAAATTTGGCCTTTAAACATGAATATCTACCAAACAACTTGTTAAAATCTTCTGCCAAATCATTATTATATTAATCCGACTGTCAAACTATAAATCCAACCTTTAAAACTGATGCCCAAACCACGAATATCCAAATTATTTAAAAATATTTTTTTTTGTATAAATAAAAAACATGTTAGTAGGATTTTTAAGTTTCAATACCTCCTCCCTTCTTTTCCTTTTTTTGTACCTATTTAAAGAAAAATTCTAAAAAAAAATATGGAAGTAGGGATTTGAGTGGTCTTCACACACAATTTCTTTCAGTCCCTCAAACTCGGTTAAGAAAATTTTATTGAAATTTACTTTTGGTTATCTAAACCTTTAATTGCATAAAATTTTATTTTCTAACTTTATAAGTAATTGAATAATCTAGATCCATGATTTATTTGGAATTTTTGCAAGTGCGCCACTATTAAAAATCGATTTTTTCAGTTTTTTGCTATTTATACTGTTTTTTTCTGCTTTTGTGACTTTGCAAAGCATTTATAGCTTTTAAAATACCAAAATTTTGATTCTACGAAAACTTTACACCAAGTAGGTATTCTGGAAATAATATTTTCATCAATTTGCAATCATTTGACTACTCAAATCACAATTTATCGTATTTTTACCCAACAAAAACAACTGAAGTTTATTTTTCAAATGTTTTAATGTCAGATTTGTAATCCTGGCATCAAAATTAGTCAATAAACTAATTTTTACTGAAATTGGTAAAGGTCAAAAAACCATCCCTATCAAACTTTTTTCACAATTTTAAGACTTTTTGCACTAAAAAAATCAAAACTTAAAAACAGTTAGTAATAGAGACACCGGACAAACTTTATCATCTTCAGAAGAATGAAATCTATTAAATTAATTAGTTCAATTTTTTTTTTAAATTTATTTCTTCTTTTTAGAAAAAAACATGGAATTCACATTATTGGCTGTCATTTTTAAATAGTTCAATTTTTTCAATTTTTATTTTTTTATTGAATTGGGTTTATTAAAAACTTTCTAATGATGTATAATAAAGCAGCATATTCTATGCAATCGGAGGTTTAGATAACCTAAAATCAATTTCAACTCTTCTGGTTTACCCAACACTGTAAAAAATAACAAAGAAGCAGAAAACCCGATTTTGTATAGTGGCGCACTACTCGCAAAAATCTCAACAAATTTATAAATGTAGATTTATCAATTGTTCATTAAAAAAAACATAAAATTTGATGCAATCCAAGGTTTAGATAACCTAAAATCAAATTCAACCCTACTGAACCACCCAAAACCAAATGATAAATTTTTTTTCGGGTTAGTATGACTCGAAAAACTGCTTTATTATACATTGTTGGAAAACTTTTGATAAACCCTATTCAATAAAAACTAAAAATTAAAAAAGTTGAACCATTTAAAAATAATAGCCAATAATGTGAATTTCATGTTTTTTCTAAAAAGAAGAGCTAATATTTAAAAAAAATTAAACCGAATAATTTGATAGATTTTATCCATCTGATGATGCTGTTTGTCCAGTGTCTCTATTACTAACCGTCTTTAAGTTTTAATCTTTTAGTGCAAAAAATCTTAAACTTGTGAAAAAAGTTTGATAGGGGTGGTTTTTTGACCTTTACCAATTTTGATAAAAATTTATTAACTGATTAATATTTATGCCAAGAATACAAATCAGCCATCTAAAAATAAAAAAAAAATACTTTTGTGTCTTGTCTCATAAAAAATACGATAAATAGTGTTTTGAGCAGTCAAATCATTGCAAATTGATGAAAATATTATACCCAGGATACCTACTCAATGTAAAATTTTCCGTAGAATCCGAGTTTTGGTATTTTAAAAGCTATAAATGCTTTGCAGAGTCACAAAAACAAAACAAAAAAAACAGTAAAAAAGTGAAAGGAGAAAAAAAAAAACGAGCAACTGCTATTTTTTTACACTCTATGAAAAAGAAAGGGTATCAAAATTTAAAATTTTATTAAACATGGAAAGTAATTTTTGAAGTAATTTAGATATTCGTGATGGGGGACATTTCACCTTTGTTAATCTGGGGGACCTTTTGGTTTTAATAGTGTAAGCCCAGGATTGCGGTGTTAAAAAATATTAAAATCTAGTTATAAAACATTAAAATATTGTTAGAAAACATCAAATTTTGCCAATAAATTAATTTTTTTTTATGAAATCCCAAAAATAACAAAACCGGCAATAAAATTAATAAAATATTTAAAAAAAAATAAAATTTGGTATAAACTGTTGAAAACTGCAAAAACAAATTTATAAATTGTTAAAAAAAAGTATTTATTTATGCTTTTTACGGCTATTTTACATCGCCACAGTAAGTCTACGACTTGTTTAAAGTGGTTTGATGGGACCAACAGCTTAAAACGTGACTTCCGAACCACGCTGGTGGATAAAGAGCAAGTTATCATTTCAGTCATATTTCGGGGATCGAACCCCGGACTGCTCGCATGATATGCAAGTGCTCTACCATTGAGCTATGTCAACAAATTTACCATAAACTGTTAAAAACTGCAACATTCTAGTTATAAAAAGTTAAAAATTTTGTCATAAAATAATTTTTTTATAAAAAAAATCTAAATCCGGCTAAAAATGAGTAAAAAGTCAAATTTACATATAAAATTTGTTAATTTTATTGTCATTTTTGAGAGATGACAAAAATGATTTTGTGAGGTTATATTTTTGAAACAAAATTGACAATCTAGAACTTTGAAATGTGTGAATTTTAAAATCAAATTTTTTCTTTCTGTAAAAACATGACAGAAATCTCTTGCGTCAACTTTGAGATCTGGCATTTTTTAGTTTAAACATATTTTTAAATAGTGGCGGTAAATATCCGAGAGTTTAAACATTATTTTATTATATGTGTATCTTGTATCGTGTATTAGTTGACCTACAAACAAATGTTTTCACTTATATAACATAAAAATGTCTATCACTTATTTTGCCTGTTTCTACCGAAAACATTTGTTTCGGCCCTAAAATGCATCTTTTGATACAATATATACTATTAACGCCTTTACTTTCTATACCACACGGAAAAACAAGCTTCAAAAATCATTTTGATACGGAGCATTATAATATTGATATAGTGCAGATACGGGATATTAAAATTAGATCATTGTAATTATAGTAGACAAAACCGTACTTTTGTGAATGTCTTAGTCAACTTTTAAATAGTCTACGTAGCCAATGTTTTTGCGATATTATGTATCTGCGACATTGAGTCGACAGCAATCATTTTTTTGTACAGAAAAATGGATTGTCTTTTGTATTGAGAATGCTTACTTCAAAAACAGTTTTTAGAATATAATAGTTTTATTGTATTCTATTACCAACTATCTAAAAGTTTTGCAATTGTATATCAACCATCGCACGGGTTTTTGTAATATTACAGAACTGATCTTATTTGATCTAAAATTGGTCGTTTTTTTATGTTCTTTTAAGAATACGGTTTTGTTTTGAATTAAAATTTTAGGGACCTTACTGAAAAAAAAAGCTGTAAAACAATCAACTTATGGCTTCTTTTACGTAGCCATGTTTACACGGTCAGGGAAAGAATTTATTTTAGATTTGAATATAAGCTGTTTTTTTTAACTATAATTGTTGTTTATGGCTCACTACGTAACGTTTTTGTCTTTTGGACTCCGAACGGGTTTGAAAAAGATTAAAGAGGTTGCAAATCTATAAAGCTATAGATTCTATAATGTTTTTTTTTAGCAACACAATTTGTAATCAATTTTTATTATGCATACCACCTCTATAGTTTTCTACTACTACTTACAATTTTTTTTTTTTATTTTAAAAATTTGGCATTAGGCTTCAATTGCACAACTAATAAAATTGATGTACAAACACTAGATGTGTACTTTAGAGATTTGCTTTTTTTTATATTTTTATTTCTACTTTGACCATCAATTTCTATTTATTTGTTGTGAAAATTCAACTTAATCAGGCGTTGCTTCCTCACGTGCTGCTTTGTCTTACATGATGCTCAATGCATCTTTCTCTTTACTATTTACCGACAAACAAAGATTTTAACTAAATCTTGCAGACAAAGAAGCAGATATATCTTGTAATTAATTTGCTGCATTTTGAATTTGCTTAGAATAACATAAAGTAAGTATAAACGTGTATCTTAAAGCGCAAGAAAATGTGTACATTGACACAAAACTTAAGCTGCATTGTTAGATTTACGTTCTAAAAAAACCTCTCAGTACTCCTACTATAAAGCTGCATCTATCTAGCGCTATGACCCAAGATAGTTAGCACTATCACAGTAACTGTGAAAACATCTCTGACGACTTTTGCTTTAAGGTCGGTTTTTTTGTTCAAGCAAATTGCGCAAATTGAATTGTGCAAGCCAGTTTGCAGAAATAAATTGTTGCATAAAAACAATAATTGTTGGCTTGCAGCAGGGTAATTCCACGCTAGTTTGGACAAACGTCCTCACATTGACATCTTTGATTTTGCTCAAATTTTGTACACATGTTTGGGGTATAAAAATATGACGATTTCTAAAATTTTAGATTTCTAAGTGCAAAACAGTGAAAATGACGGCCATTTAGTTTTTTTTAAATATCTTGTATTCAGTTTTTGTGCTGTAAATAAGAAAAAAAAAATAGTAAAAAATCATATTCAAAAGAGTGTATCTTATAAGAAATTTTCCGTATAACACGATGGTTTTTCGAATTTTTTTGCGAAAAATGCGAAAATTAATATTTTATGAAAACTGTAATATTTTTGATTCCGCTACATCTGAAGACTTGAATTTTGAACATGATACTCCTGAAACATAGTACTTTCGACCCCAAAATAAAAAAAATTCTGGATTTGCTTGCCCTAGGGTGAAGTAATTTTGCTAATTTTTCTGCACCTAGAGATCTAAAATTTTAGGAATCGTCATTTTTTGGTACCCCAAATATGTGTACAAAATTTGATCAAAATTGAAGATATCGATGTGGTACCGATTGTCCGAACTATCGTGGAATTACCCGTAAGCTATTTTTTTATAATTTAACAAATGTAATGGTACACAAATTTGTGCAAATTAAAAAACACCAAAAATACACTTTGTGCAAATTGGCCTGGACAAATTAATTTGCGTAAATTTGTTTGCACAAAATATTTTACGCAAATTACTTGAAAGTAAATTTAACCTTTAGACCTTGTGGTATCTTAAAGAGTAACCACTGCCGCCAGTAGCTTTGTATTTGCCTTTGCAGAAATTCCCAGAATAAGTTTGACCTTAACTGCATAGATTAACATTATTATTGATAACCGTTTTATCAAAAATACTACCAGCAATAAACCACCGTTAACGACCTCTTCCAACAATATGTAGACCGTACAAAATAAATTGCGTAATATGAAGACTATATTGAAGTATAATATTCTAATTTACTTTGAAAAAAATTAAATACAGAATTTGTAGAAATTTAAGAAAAAATTTTGCAGTTCTGGGTGATAACATTCACAAATTTTCCAAAAAATTAAATATTTACTACTAGCTCTAACAGGTCAGTAGGTGCACATTTATGCGTGTGGTTATGTTTTTTAGCGTAGGTACTAGAGACTTGAGTGAAACAATAGTTTTATGCCAGGTGGCACTGGCATAGCAAAAGTCATCCTCATATAAAACGGATTAAAAAAAAAAAATCAATAAAAAAATCTTTTAACTCAACTCGAAGACATTCGGGGCTATTCTCTATGCATATTGCTACAATGTAAGCAAAATATATTGCTAGATAACAATATGAAATGTCATTTTAACAAATCATGCTAGTTAACAATATGAACTGTCCTTGTTAACAAATCTTGTTTGCTAACGATATAAACGATCATCACATCAAGAGGCGTGGCAAATCTCTAGATAAATTAATAATAATATACAGGATGTAGATTAATTGGCGGACAAACGCCAGGTAACTTTGTAGACCGTTCCAATAGAAAACAAAAATCTCAATTCCAAAATGCTGAGAAACACTTTGTTTGGCCTCACGAGGTCTTCAAAGTTTCAATTTTATCAATACAAATATAGTTTTAATTTCGTATTTTATGTACTAATTTGCTTTCTTTTTTAGTATAATAAAAGTTGCAAGGTTTATTTAAAATTAATAATAAAAAATATTTAAAAATATGCAAATTACTTTCCAAGATTAAATCAATTTTAAATAAAAAAAGGGCAACGTAGCAAAAGTTTTAATAAAATTTAAATTATAAAGTTTTAATATACTTTTTTTTATATTTATAATAAATATTAACATTTGATGTGTGTATTAAGTTGCCTACATTATAGGTTTTCATTTAAAAATAGAATTTTTGCTACGTTGCCAAGCGTAAAGTAACTTTGAGTATCTCGTGAGGCCAAACGAAGAATTTCTTAGCATTTTGGAGTTAAATTTTTTGTTTTCTATTGGCACGTTCTACAAAGTTTGTCCGCCAATTAATCTATAACCTGTATATAAAAATTTTATTTGTTAAAGTGACAGTTCATATTGTTAGTAATCATGATTTATTAAAATGACAGGTTATTTTGTTAGCTAGCAAGATTTGGTAAAATGACAGTTCATATTGTTAACTAGCAATATATCTTGCTTACATTCTAGAAATAGAGAATAGCCTGGTTTAATTGATCAACGTTTGCCAAGTTTTGCTCCATAACCTAATTCCTAATTAAAACAAAAGTTTTGTTAGAAATTTGTTTTGTGATAGTATCTGGGTTATCACCCGTCACATCAAGGCAGCTAATGTTTTTTCATGCATAAAATTATTCGCTTTTGTTTCTAATGCAAAAAAAAGGTTTTTGCAATCAAAAAAAGTTTGATTTTAGAATTTTATTTTTACGATTTTCTACGTAAAATCGTTTTAACATTTCTTAATTTTTTTAAAAACACACCAAAATTTTTTTATCGATATTTATAGCTCTACAAAATATTGTGGCTTTTATATGGCTTTCTTGCATAAACGCGCCAGAAATTTAAAATAAATGTTTAAGCAGGCCACAGGTGTTTTACTTACGCCTCTGTCCTCAATCGAGTTAATACATTAATTTGATTTGTCTTCTTAATTTTAAGTTTAAATAATTTGATGTAAGCTATACGCAGATAAATCCCATTCTACAATGTAAAGCTACTACATTATTTCTTGAAATTGAGTTTCTAAGTAAAATAACACACCAAATTGATTTAACTAATTCAAGATAAGATTTCATTTACATTTTGAATAGTGTACCAGTATTCATTTAGTTAACTGATTATATTAAGATCCAAAGAATTTATTGTATAAAATATGTAATAACATAATGGATTCATAAACGATAAACGGCACGAACTCACTTCATAAGGTTAGCGTTCACATAATTATATAAATAAGCACAGTTCAAAGCAACTATATATCGTTAAAATGAATTATAACATAATAGAAGAGAACATTAGTTAACCCATTAATAATATTTATGCAGAAATTATCATACTGCAATACAGTATGGAAAATATTGCACAAAAAGAAATGAAGCTGCACACACGTGCTTGCTACATGACTCATTTCATATTAAAGATATTTATAATTTTATAATAAAAACATTGTGGTCTGCTCCACAAACATATTTATTTTAAAACGTCGTGAGGCTAATTATATATATTTGTACAACAAGAATTTATATATTGTATGTATACAATATAATTTGTAAATATAATTTTAAATTTCATTAGTTTGGTTTGTAAATAATATAACGGTTATGCATCTTGTAAGCTCAGCATTGTTGAGTTTTGAATAATTTAATTAATTTAATGTGTTGGGATTTAGAAATAAAATAAGTTACACTGCACATTAATTTATATAATAGTAAAATATAGTAGAATGATATAATAAAACTAAACTAAAAAAACCAACATTTTCCGTAATAATAAATTATTCAAGAAAGAATTAATATTACCAAACTTATTAAAAGCTACGCATGTACTCAAAGCATAATGTTTAGATATTGACACTTCTAATAAATTTCCAATTTTAAATGGCAATAAAACATTATCGATTGTAATGTTGTCATAAACAAACATCTCAATATTAAACGACAAAAAATTATTAGAATTTTTAGTTTTTATGTTTTTAAACAATTTGACATTGACATCTGTTAAAATTTCAACACAGATTCCACGAAATGGACACCAGGAAATACCAAACACAATTCTTATATTGATTATGTTTGTAATTAAAATCTATTTAAATTTATCTTATTGCTTCATTTGTGTAGACTAAGTTTTTTTATATTAAATAACATTCTAGATTCACTCAGAGAGCTTATTAGTATTATGATTGCATAAATATAAAACTAAGTAGTAAATATAAACAAATATTATATTTTTAAAACTTTTTAATCAAACAAACTAGAAGATTAATTCTTTTAACTACACAAAACAGATTTTACTCATTTGTTATTTGTCAATAATAATACAATTAAACTGTTTGATAAACATTATTTTATAGAATTTACACTCTAAAACTAAACATGTACGCTATTTTATAAACAAATACTATCTGCTAAATATACAGATTTTAGAGATTATGCATTATGTACAATTTGAAAGTAAGCTGAATCGATTTAAATTTATGTGATTGTTGTTTAAAACATTGCTAATATACAAATAAATTTCAAAAAGTATGACCGCAAGCATAAATAATATAAATAATCTGAAGGGTATGTAATTAAAACATCAAAGAATGTATTAATTATAAATTTTTTTTCTTAAAATGCTTAGAATAAATTGCAATTTATTTTAAGTAACAAGGAATAATATTAAAATTATGTTTAGGAATTTATAAGATTCCATTTTTAAATTTCTAGAATGAATCGCATACCTGATTGAAACTATTTTTATCACACTAAGCCGCTTCCTTCATATACAGTTACTCGTCGTTTCAAAGAAAAATACTTTCACAGGAATAGTAGAAAAAAAAGAGGCAGAAATAGAATAAAATAAATTGTATGTCTAAAGACAAATTGAAGCCATGTTATAAAACAAACTTTTGGTTTCCGTATATAATTTATAAAAATATAGCAAAGGAAATTTAATTTGTTCACAATGTCAATAAACTTGAATTTGTTTTGTAAATACATTCAAAACAATAGGTATTATTTGAAGACTTATCAGCTTTTGCTAATGAATGAATGCTAACTGAGGAATAAAATATGAAATCGGCAATTGGATTAATCACAGTTTTATTGGATCAATTCCTACATTCAGAATGTAATTTATAGGTTCAAAGCGGGTGAGCAAATATAAAATAAAATGTATTAAAATATTACGCCTCTGCTCGTGTGAAGTTATAAATATGTAATCTAATCAATACCAACATTAAAGCCAAAATATTTTGCCTGGATATTTATGTTGGTATTTGCAAAGTTTTCAGTGATTTATGCACGTCAATATATATACATAAACTTTTCAAACATGAAGACCGTTTAAATTATTTACTGCGGAAGTTTGGCAAGTGATGCATTCACGACATAAACCAGGAAAATAACAATTTAAACAATATATTACTTATTATTATGATAAACTGATAAAAAATAAGTTTGATTCTACACTAATGGTAGCGGATTTGTTTACCGTAGCAATTTTATACTCTGTCCACCTTACCCAATCTAGTTTAAGTCTTTTTGAGTATGAAAGGTAAAGTAATGAGGCAAAATAATTAATGTTTATTAATTAGTTTGTTGCTAATAACATGATGCCACAAGACGGCAGAGTTTGAAAATCAATCTTGGGTCTATGAAAGTGTAGCTTGTGGTTACATCCTACTCTGTCGCTTTTTGTGGTAGAGATTTTTGTTAACAAATTTAAACAATTTTAGATTCTGTAACACAGCATATACAAGGCACACTGACAAGACGTGCATAACTCAACAATATATATGCTTGACTTGTGGCCGTTTTGATTGTTGAAATATATTATTTAAAGTTTATCATAACTGTATTTCTTGTCTATATTTTAAAAAAACTTTTTGTAATTTTGCTTGAAAAAATTGATTCATTATTAAAGAAATATATATTGTAAGTAGTGCTATAGATGAAACAGGATATTTTAAGTTTTTTAAGTTAACACACATCTGTAAATGCGTAGATTTATCTAAAAATATATCAGGACGTTTATGTTTTATGCATAAACTATATTACATACATATCATTTTGCCTGACTTTATTTTCACATTCCAAACGTGGGTGTCATAATTAATAACCCGTATATACTTTCTACATGTAATTTCTACGGTACTTTAAGTTAATTGGATGTTTACCAGCAATTATTACAACTAGTAGTTTTATTGTACTTTTTTAATAATAAATTTTCTATGGTTTCTAATTAAGTAGTCGTGTTGTTTTTTCTACACTTTAGCTTTTCCGCTTTTTTGGTTATTTCCGTTATCTTTGTTCTTCATCAGATATCTTCATTCTAATATGTTGTTGCAGACTAATATGTTTTCCTATAGTTTTCTGGGTAGTTCCAAGTCTATGTAGAGTAGTTTTTCTGAGGGTCATAGTTAAGTTCAAATGTTTACTGGTAGTACTGTTATTCTTTACTATAAGATTTTACTAAAGAATAACGAAAAAAATGTATATACACAAATTTAAAATAACTAATAATCTATTAAAAAAACTTAAGTCAGTTGTTTTACCATGGCTTTGATAATGTGTGGTGGTCCTATTAGGAAGGTTGCTGTGCTTCTTTTTAAGTTTATTATAGATTAGGTTTAATAAACGTTGATGTTTTTTTTTTTTTGTTAAATTAAACTGTGTTAAAATTTTTTTGTATGGTTGTTTGGTATTTATATCAAACGTACTCTATTGCTTGTTTATAAAAATGTTATTACTGACAAGAGTATTGCTTGAAGTACCGCTTGGCGGTTTTTTCATGTTTGTTATATGTTTGTTCTAGTGATATTGTAATTGTGTTTTTTTGTGCTTTTTTTTATATATTTGATTTTGGGTTTATTGTGATGTTTAGGCTTTAACTGTATAATAGATGGTTTTTTTTGTCGTGCCGGAGTACTTTTTATTTGTTCACTTATCTTGCTACTGTATTATAACATCAAATAACTTTTGTATACAATAGTATTTTAATAACTCTGTTCTCAGTTAATGTGTTATAAGTAGTCGGTACGTTGCTTGCTTCACTTTTGTCAACAGAACTAAGTGCAGTGTTGGTAACAAGAGCAGTATATTTGTTAATGTTGTAGGAATTGTTTTTATTGCTTCTCTTACTAGCAAACGTGCTAATTTTTGTATTTTATCTAGATTCGTTGCCGTATTCTAAAGTGTGGTTATTTATACGAGCGCTTGATACGTAATGATTGGTCTGATTACCATAGTATATAACCATTCGGTCATATTGGTGTTAGTCTTCATCTTTATCCAATTATTGATTTGTTTTGCAAAATGCATCCGGATGATCTTTCTAGTCACAATATCCAGATAAATATGAGAGGTTAGTTTAGTATCAAGCGTAAGTTTCAGGTAATTTATTTCTTTTGTTATTGAGAATGTGGCTTTATACATTTTAATTTTTTTTTATTTTATTGGTGTTTCGTTGTCTTGTAAAAGGAATAATTGTTATTTTATTTAGGATCACTGATAGCATCTTGTTCTTTTATCAAGGTAAAAACGTTAATGTCATTCAATATTTGCAGTAGGCCACTGATGATAAGACACCACAGTAAAGACAATAACACATCGTTTGGTCAAACAATCTTATTCTATAATGTAATTGGAGTTATATTACAGTTTGATTCTTGAGCATGGAGTTTATCCGATATTGTACAAGAAATGTTATTCTTGAGTTTTCTACTGCCGTGACTAGATACTAAATACTATTGTCAAAAGTTTCTTAAATATCTAATAAATTCCCAAATCAGTTTTTTTGCAGTGAATAGTTATTTTACCTTTTAACTTCTTCTAGGTTAGCAATCATTATAGCAATTCTAACGATTTTATGTTGGTATTCTTAGGCGTTGTTATGCATTTTTTGTCAAACAATTTTGATCAATAATCCACAACCTGCGGTTTGAATATGTAATTGAGGGCTTTTTTTTTTAGCTTGTGGCAACATAAAATGTAAAACATTTTTGAACTTTAGCTTGCGAGGTTGCAATTTAGTGTAAGTCATTCTTGCATTTTCTTTATAATACTATTTAGTACCAGGTTTGCTTTCATAAGTAGTAAGACAATGTCGTCATGACTAGCCTGAGTTTAGATTTCTGATTGTTCTGGCATATAAAATATATTGAAATACCAATGTATAGATGGCATTTTAGAAATAAAGTTGCTTATTGTGTTTTTCTGGGGCTAGTCTTTTTGGTTATTTGTTTTTTTTTTTACTTAGTTGAAGTTGATTGTGCAAGGTTTGGTATTAAAATTTTGAGAGCGTTGTGATTTACTTTTTTTGCAAAAAGTTGAGCAACTGTTTTTTTAGGGGTTTTAATAAAGGTCAAAACTCTTTTGCACTAAAACACTTATCTTGTTTGGCAAAAAAAAATTTTTTTGTTCTTGCTTTGTTCTTTTTATTTTGTAATATTTTTCAAACAAAAACGGCTTAATTGGGTTTTGTTGTTAATGCCTGTTGATGTCTGTTGATGTGTACGTTGTTTTATGGCAGCCAAGCACGTACTGCAAAACGTGGCCAGACTTGCAACTTAAGATAAAGTCGGTGTAGGTATTAACACTTTTGTAATAAACAACATGTTTTGCTGTTTTTGCAGTTGATTTTATTTGGTTGCTACTTTCTTAGTCAATGCCAATATGCTTTTCAATTAACTTTTTCTAAGTATTAAAAAAAAAACCTTGTACGTCTACGATTGAGTACATTTCAAATAAACACTTTTTTATTGACGGAAGGCCGACATATGTTATTGCGCGCCTTTTGCACTTGATAAACGAGTGTTAGTTGGTTGCTAAAAGATGAGTTGCAGTATGAAATGGCAAATTATGTTTTTTTTAGGTTTTTTTGGGCTAGGACTGAAATTTTCCTAAGACTTGGTAAAGTGTCGGAATCACCTTTACCGGCTAAGTCCCCCTCCCTAATATGAATGCCATATGGAAGTTTAAAGGTTGTTAAATTGTTGAACGTAAGAACTTTTTTAACTAACCAAAAAAAGGAACGGTAGTTCTTTATAACTGGCAGTGTGCGGCCTATCAAACCCGGCGCATGTAGCTACATGCCCGGACTCTTTGGAAAAAATAGACTTGGAGCTCATTCAAGTCGGCATTTATTTTGTACCTTTTGGATTTTTTTTCCTGAAATGGGGCGGGGGTGGCTTAGGGTGGACGTTTACTCTCAAGCGTGACTATTGGTTTCAGGCCGGGACTTGTTGCACGAGGGTCTTGGTGGAAAGCTTGGCGGACGGTAGTGGAATCACGGCCTTCTTGAGCAAAGCCTGAGTTAGAGCTTTCTCAGATAAAAACAAGGCAACAATTTGTTTAACAAGCAAATGTCTGGCAATCAGGAAAGCGTGTGTGCTGTGCTGTCGCAAGGTTAAATTAAAAAAATTTCGGAGCTAGATAAAAGTGTTTTGGAGGTCCGACTTGATTATTCCCACGACGTCCAAAGTAATGAGTAATGTCTTGCTTAGGATGACAAACGACATTCACTACGCAGTCTACCGGTAGCGGTTATCTATCTCGGTAATTTTTGTAAGTAACTTTTCGAGCTGGTCTTTCAGCGTTTAGGTGTTTGCATAAAAGAGCCCCAGCACTTGGCCATTGGACAGCTTGAGCGCGGGGCCTTAGTTGGTCAATGCCGTTATGACCGGGGGTTGCCTAGTTGCGGGTTGCAGTTACTGCTAAAGTTCTTTTTTCTGTGTCTTCACTCGTTAGCAGCTTGCACACAATTTAAGTTTTTGAATTTAGATTTACAGCCAGCAGTGTGACTAAATATACAAATCTCCTAAAGACACAGATGTGTGCTAGTGAAATAGTTGAATTTAAAACATCTAGTTTTAAGATGAGTATTGCTAACATTTTTGTTAAAAAAATTATTGACAACGACGGAGAAAGTCAAAGTAGCCAATTCATAGACTTACAAAAAAAACTTGGTAATTTGGTTTTCTATAATAGAACAGGCCTGTAGTTTTTTTAGTATCATAAAGACTAGTAACACTAGATTTGTGAAAACCTTGCCAGTTTTTAATTAGACTATAAAATTTAGTGTTAAATCAACAAGGTTTTTCTAAAGCTCAATTGATTTTTTTAAAGAAAGAATAGACTTTGAAATGGTGTAGGTTTGTTGACATTTGATTTATGACTGGACCGACTTCTGCATAATGAACATATTTGGCAATGACGTTTGAAAAAAAAAATGTTAAACTTAAAGTTTTGCCAATACCAAGAGTAGTATTTATTTGGCAGCCACGGAAAAACATATATTGCTGTTAATTTACCACGTTTTGGATAAAGTATAAATTGCACTTTTGATTGCCAGACATTACATTAGAACAAAAGAGCTAACTTTGTACCACTTAGCAGATTTTTTTATTGTTTTGAGCAGTCATTTATTAGGTTAGGTTTATCTTGAAAGATTCATACGCATGTATCTACAAGTCATCACCTATGACATTGTTGTGAAAGACTTTTGACGCACCGCAATTGTAATTCTTGAGCATTTTTTGTTACCAATTAACATATGCCGTTTATTAAGCAATCGTTAATTTGTGCAGGATTTAATACAGAACATTTATTTTACGGCTAAATATTTATGCAATATTGAATGTATACTATAGAATGATTTAATTTCATGTAGAATTAATATAGCAAAGCACACAAAACAAATTACAAAATATTACAATCGCACATAGAAACTAACCTAGTTTAAATGACCGCTTTGGCTTCTAAGACATAATTTAGTTTTTCATAACTTTGCGTTGAATTTCTTGTTTCAGCTTTGCAATGGAGTTCGATTTGTTTCTTTAATTTTGTTATTTAAATTGCACGATCATAGCGGCTAATAGATGTCGCTTTTCCTTAAAATGGCGTGGCTTAAATTTTAATAATAATATTGTTTTTGCTTCTGTGTGACTAGTGGCACCGTCTTGTTGAATCCAAAAATCTTTGTTATAATAATATCTTCTAACTGGTCCTATACAAATTCTGTAATCATGCTTTGATAGCTAACCGAAATGATTGTAACTGCATTTTGTGCATTGTCTTTAAAATTAATACCATACAGTAACATTTTGAAGATGCATCTTCAAATTATTCTTAAAAATCTCTTTTGGATTTCTAATCCTCAAACACGGTAGTTTTGCTTGTATGCGTCGCAACTTAGATTATAATGAATGTTATTACTAAAGAAGATCTTTTGCAAAAATTTTAATGTTGTTGCAGTTAATATCAGTGTTTTTGTTATTTGGATTTTGTAAGATTGTAAGTGTAAATTCTTAGTAAAAATTTGTTGCGTTATGAAGTATATAAGACTCAGTTGCTGCAATTGAAGATGAATTGATGTTTTTGGTTTTGCAGTTACATTTTGGCAAAATTATGCAAAGAGCGACCGCTACAAGTATGTTGAAGTTTTTGGCGTTAGCTACAGACCTGGTTTGCTTTGAACTTTTCGATCAAATTATAAATTCTGCGCTCAGAAGGTAATTTTGAACATCAAAATATTTACGTAGCACTAATTGCACCTTTTTTCAATCTCTTATTTTTAATAGGCTTGGACAATTTTAATGTGTTGTCTAACATTAACATATAACTTGATGATCTAAAAATGTATCTGTCATGTGAAAGTTCAACATAAATTACCATTTAGTTATACTAGTACTTAAAAATTCCTAAATTTTACAATAAGTCACATGACAATCTTATTTTATTAGTTTGCTTGTACTTTAACCGGTTTTGGACAAGCTACTTTAAATTTATTTTTTAGCAAATTAAAACCTTGATTAAGTAGTGCTGTTAAAATAATTTAAGTTAAAAGTTGTAGATTATTATTAGACAAAAATGTTAAAGTTAATTTAATTTGTTGGTTAAAAGAATTATTTAACTCAACAAAAATAAAACAAATTTTGTCTGTATAGCAGAACGTTCTAAATAAGAGTGACTTTCCAATGTCTACTATATGATGCAAACGTCATATTGTTCACTGCAAATGAGAAACCACCTAGCAAGAATTTTGTTTTTTAGAAGATTGATTTTTATTTTTAAAATACTGTTTTCTTCCGTATTATGTTGGAGCGTTTTTGTTTTTTGTTTACATAATTGACAAACAGGGGTGGTTAAACCCCCAAAACCCCCTTTCAGATGCGGCCTTGCCTTGACATAATGCAATGTTTTTTTTGTAAGCTTGCTCAAATTGTATATTTGGTCTGTATAATCTATATGCATAGCCGCACTAGAATCGAAATACACCGTTTACGTGCAAAGCTCCAACACAGCTGCAGGATCAAACAACCTAATCTCTAGCGATCAACAACCAATTTTATGCAGGGTGAATGTTTTTGTTTACTTTTTTTTACTATAGCGTGGTTTTAAATAGACTTTAGTCTTTTTTGCTTTAGCAAAGTGCTTGTTTTAATAAGACTTTCTTTCAAGTAATTATTTTAAATTCTGTGAATAAAGTTTTTATGTGTGATATTAGAAGATAGTTTTATGATTTTAACAAATACTTTTTTAAAAAATCAAAGTTATATAGAACATATTCTTTTATCTGTGCCAGGTAATACTAAAATTACTTTGGCTGTCAAAGATTTTTCCATTTTTTAGTTTATTTGCTTATAGTGTTATAGTGTTTATCAAATCATTTAATTTATAGTTCTTTAACCTAATAACTGAGTTTATTTTAATTTAATTAACTATCAAACATAGTTTTTTAGAAGCAATACTAACACTGCTAAAACAAGTAAAACACAATTTCATAATCATGTATTTACGTTTGCTCATATTTAAATTAAATTTCAATAGTTTCAAATTTCAAAACAAAGTTTGTTAAAGCATTTTTAATCATAATAGCTGCAAAAAAATACCAACGATTTCTAAGCATATTGTTTAACATAAACGCAAATTAGATGTTTAAATATTACTAATTCTCTGCTCATATGTACGACCTATATAGCATTAATTAAATATTCAAAAAGGTATTATAAATAATAATTTACATTAATTTTAATTGAAATAAACTGTTTAATTATGTATTAAATTAAGTTAGGAGATTTAACAGTAATTATTAATTACAGCAGAAGCAAGTTTCTCTGATAATAGAAATACATAAATTATTTGTGAATGAAGTGAACTTTATACGGTTAGTGGTGGATTAAGCATGGATTGTATTAAATTTAATTAAGATGTTGTGCATATTATTATCGATAGCGGCCATATTCCCGCTGGTTTCTAATGTTGCTACTCAGTCATATAACTTTCATAATTATGATTCGGGCCATAAACAATACACCAGGAATATTACAATAAAGCAAGGTGTACTTCGGGGGATTATTGTGGAACCAAAGGCCTTTCAGTTGCCACCGGTCGAGCAATATTTGGGGATCCCTTATGCTGGAGCACCAACTGGACAATTAAGGTAATATATTTTTTTAATTATGTTATAGTAATTATTGTTTCAAATACTCACTAGGGAAATATAATATGACATTATTTTACGAATATTGTGACTACAAAAGTTTCAACGTTACATTAACAGATAATGCAATGGAAGGTACATTTAGGTTAGGTATCACTTCTACTTTAACTTTTGAAAAGTAAACAAATAATGCGCTTTAAGCAAAATAACAGAATTTTGTTGAAATAATAATACCGCAATGTTTACTCTGTATACTTATGTGCTCACCTAGGTAAAATATTTCAAGCGCCCCTTTTATTTGTTTAGTTTAACTTTATATATTTAATGGAATTAGAACATTATGTCTTCAACGCATTTGCTGTATTTTAACAAATTCCCTTACTGCTAATTTATAAACATAATGATTTGATAATACAAATAGATATTTACAGTTTTTTGCTCTTTACGTTTGTAAGATATTAATATGTAAATAAACTGTGTTTACAACATCGAATTTCGAGTCTATTTACTGCAATTAAGTTCAATTAAATAATACATATGCACAACGTTGGTGAAGTTATCAACTTTGTAATTAATGTTGAACTCGAATGGCATTTCAACGATGTTACTCCTTTTTAATTTTGGAATTGTAAATATTCTTTGTTTTGCAATGTACGGAAGAATTTCATACATCCGCAATTGCCGTTTTTAAGAAATATTATGCATATTTTCTTACCCTTTTCTATATACTATAAAACAAATAAAAAATGAAATGCAATGTACTTTAAATAAACGTTATTACAAATAATTTTTAAAAGGCTACTTTTAGCTTCACTAGTACTTTCTTTGTAAGTACCAAGTAAATTGAATTATTGGTTATTGGTTTTTTATGTATAGCCTATTACTAGTTTAAATTTGATTACTTGCAAGCGTATTGCCTGTAATGCCGCTTGGCTTTTGAACATTATTGTTAGCGATTTGTTGAAATGTTGTAACAACTGAATTATGTTTTTAGCTTTCATTTAATGGCAGATACCTTTGCTTGAAAAATTAAGACATGTTTAAACAACAACAACAAAAAAACTTAAACCGCAGCTCACCACAATTCAAACAGCTAAATAATAACATAGAAACGAGGATTTGCAAGGACATACGATCTTTCAATACTGCGAAAATTAAAGAAGTCATAGAAGATAATGAAAATATGAAAGTACTAAAAGGACACATAACAAACGGAAAACTTCAAAATTTATAAAATACTAAACAACGAGGGTGCTAATATTAGAGACCAGGAGAGAATCAAGAAGGTAATAGAAGAGTTCTATACAAAATTGTACTCTTCCTTTGTAAAGAAACCATTAGCAAATAACACCAGAAAATTTACTAACGTAAACTCCGAAGAAATGCCAGATATCAATACTCATGAACTACGGATGACACTAAATCATATGAAAACAGAAAATTTCCGGGTACAAGTAGAATAACTAGCAAAATGGTGAAAATGGAAAAAGATACCTTAATAGAGACTGTGCAAATTTTACTAAATAAATGTTTGAAAGAAGAGAAGATACCAACGGAATAGCAAAATGCTCAAGTTACCTTAATTCACAAAAAAAGCAACAATACAAACTACCGCCCAATCAGCATACTTTCACACCTGTATAAATTGCTTACAAAAGTTATAACGAACCCCCTAACAAACAAATTTTTGAAAAGAATTTAGTACAGTAGTAAAAATAACTAAACCTTTGCAGATTACAAGTAGGCGTTTGACTCAATCGAGATATGGGCAGTATTAAATGCAATGACCAACGCCCGTATTGACTCTAGATACTCAAACCTAGTGAACTACATCTATAAAAATGCGACACTCCAAATAAAACTGGACGATGACACCATTACCAACAAGGTTCCTATTAGAAAAGAAGTAAGGCAGGGTGATACCATCTCACCAAAACTCTTTAGGCTGGCAATGGAAAATGTTTATAAAAGCTTGGACTGGGAGAAAAACAGTGTAAACGTCGATGGGAAACATCTGAACTATATGCGCTTTTTTGACGACATTGTTTTTATTAACTCGGACATCAGGAAGTTAAAAAGTTTGCTCAAACAACTAAATTTAGGATCTAAAGAAGTCGGGCTCAAGATGAACTTCAAGATAACCAAAATTATGAGTGATCTTAAAATTATTTCCATAGAAGAAAATGTAGTGGAAAACATAGCAGAATATGTGTATCTGAGTCATGTGATTGGACTTGGAAAAGAAAACCAGTGCGCCAAAGTAAAACGCAAAATTAGGATGAGTTGAGCAACATCCGAGAAGTCGCCGGCTATTTGTGGCAACGGAAAGCTAAAGATAGAAATTGTATTTTTATTGTTGTTGGTGCCGAGACATTATTTTGTTTTTATACTATTTTGTAAGCTATAACCTGTTAAATTTGATTGGTCTGTAAAATTTAGACAAGTATTTGTTATAAATACTACTATAACTACTTTCCAACTGCTTAATATGTGTGAAAGTTTTAAGTTAGTTTTACTTATTTTACATAGAGTTTTTTTCAGAGCAGCATATATTCAGCCAGTCAATTTGTCAAGTGCTAATAATTTATAATGGTTTGTTTGCCCAAATTTTTTTTATTTGTTTTTTTCTTAGGTTTTTCTATTCACCGATTCGTAATTTTATTTTTAGTTTGAAGGTATGTATGTCTTTACAACATTGTTCCAAGATTTTTGTTTTGTTTTATTATAGCACCGTTTAATGCTGCAAGGTTGATTCTAGTTAAAGCCTAGTTTCAGTTATTTTTACTATTATTAAACAACTTTTTTGTGCTTACCCTTGCTCTATATTTATAAAGTTGACAAAAGTGTCGGTTATTATATCCAGCTTGTAACTTGCTCTTGCTACCCAACTATTATTCTGATTTATAAATTTTAGTTAGTTTTTGTATTCTTGTAGAAGCGTTTCATAAAATTCAATATTTATTTGGATGTATGCATAGTCAGGTTTATTTAACACGTGCCGCTTTACACATACCAGTGCTAGGTTGATGATTGGCATTGCACCCAAAGATTAGCAATGTGTTGGTTATGATTTTAATCCATTTTTGTTTTTTTTTGTAGTGCTGATTATAGGAATAGTATTTTGATTTGATAAACTTTTTTTAATGGGTTTATACAGCTAGGTGCCGCATTCCCATTTCTACACGCCATTCTAATCTTTGCAGTGCATCTCCTTCTTACATCCCTCTCGCTCTCATCGCATCTTAAATAGTATCGTTTCATGATCTTCTGGGTCTTCCCCTTTTTTTTTTCTGGCGGTTGCCATTCCTATACTCTTCTATTATCCCTCATCCGAAGACCATGACCAAACTACTTCAGGCTTTTTATTTCCACTCTTTTCACTAGTGTTTGTTCAGCTTTCATTATCCGTCTAATTTTTACATTTTTCACTGTTTCTATTTTGTCCATTTCTACAGTATTTATTTGTCGCTTTTTTCAGCTTCTGGTGTCCATACTTCTGCTCCATATGACACCACTGTGCCTACCATTGCGCGTCTTATCCGTTTTTTTACTTCTTTTTTTACGTGTTTGTCCCACTAGATCGAGTTTAAACAGGCATTGTCCCTAAATTCTTCCTTTGTTATTCCATTTTTACTAACTGTGCATCCTAAATATTTGAAGTTTTCTACCTGCTTCACTTCAATTGTGTCGTCAATAATTATTTGGAAGTTTGCATCAGTTCCAGTCACCAGATATTCCGTTTACTTAAAGTTTATGCTTAGCTCCATTTGGTATATGTTGCATGCAGTCTTTTAAGCATAAATTCTAAATCATATGTGTCCTGTGCTATCACAACTTGATTGTCGGCAAAACTTAGTGTAAAGATGGAATTGTCTCCTATAGGTACACCCATAGACCCGCAGCTCTTTTTCCACTTTTTAAGACATGCCTCCAGATATATGTTAAAGAGGATTGGAGAAAAAAGACATCCTTGTTTTAAGCTTTTAGAGAGAACTATTCTTGCAGTGTCAGCTTCTACCTTGATTACTGATTTATTGTCTTTGTACAGTTTTTTATCAATTTAACCAATGAATCTTCTATCTCTATATCTTTAAGAGCTTTCCACATTTTACCTCTTGGTACCGAATCGTATGCCTTTTCTTGGTCTATAAAAGCGTAATGTGTGTCTTTACTAGTGCTATTTCTTTTGTTATAATTTGCTGTAGAGTAAAGAGATTATTGCTACATGATCTTCCAGCTGTGAATCCGGTTTGTTCTTCACTTATTCTCCCTTCAGTACTTTTTTTTAATTTACCTTCTATAATTTTCGCGTATAATTTGGAAAGGGAGCTATTTATGCTCAATCCTTGGCTGCTGAATGCACGCTATTTGTGATTATTTTGTACTCCATTTTTACATCTGACTCTTCACTTGTCATCATCATTTGATAATCTTCCACTTGATTTTTTATCTACTACGGCTACTTTGGTGCAGTTTTTTTTTTTAGTTTTTTAATTTTTTTTTTCAGCACTTTAACCATAAATAATTCTTGCTATCTACGTCATGATTGTTTTTGGATCTGGCGGTTCTTTCAGATGAATTATTTAAGTTTTTTTAGCAGATGTTTTTAAATGTTTTTTTTTACCTATTAAGGAAGATTTGATACATTCAGTTTTTTTTTTAATTGAAGGAATAATTGTAGTACTCATTTGGTATTACTATTAATGCTTATCCCGCAAAGATAAAACTAGAAAAAAGACATATTTTTGTAGTTTCTTTGTTTTAATTGTTAATTTTTTTTTTTTGTTGTTTTGCGGTGCTTTCGATTTTGCCGCAACTGCAGGCGTTTCTAAAAATGGTGTTGAGTGTTGTTGATCCACGTATGTATGTATGTATGGTCGCTTGTTTCTTCCAAGTTACTTTTTATTTTTTCAGATTTTGTCTGGTCATTTCCGAGAGGTTTGTTTAATTGAATGCTCTTTTAATATCTTGGGAGTTGCTTCATATTTGACCTGAGTAAAATTTTGCACTTTTGCTAATCATTTGGGGTATTATTGTTATTTTTTGACATTGTTTTTTTTGTTTAATTTATGCATATTGGCATACTTTCAGTAAAAAAATAATGTATACCTTTTTTTAGTTTAGAATTGGTGATCAAAAATTGGGTATAGGTCCAGAAAGATTAACAAAGTAAGGTCAAAAGTTTTAGAAATAATAAATGAAAAAAGTAATGGTAATTTTATTTCTTAAGCAAAGCTACCGTGCATTGATGTTAGTTTTTAAGTGCAATTCTTCTAGGGACGCGTCTGGAAGGGGTTTTTATTAATCTATACATACACTTTATGGTTTGCAAAAACATTAAAGATTGAGAGCTTCTATCGGCTTCTATAGTTATTTTTATAGAACTTTGATATAAAAATGCTTTTCAACCAAAAATTAAAAACTTGAAACTGCTTGAAAAATAAAACAGTCCGACAAGTTTTTTCTAGTAATATAGAAAATTTTAAAAGCTACCATATACAACCGTGATGCTAAAAAAGATTTTAGAAAAATTATGTTGCATTTTACTGAAGAAAAAACTCAACGCGTTTGAGACTTAGTTTCTTAACAAGACAGTGCTATGAAAACTTTGAAAGATTTAGGAATATTTAGAAATTTTTTGTTAAAATTTTAAAAAGTTTTAAAAACTACTATAGTTGATTTTAAATCCAAGTCAGATAAAAAGTATACCCTAGATTTAAAATGTAATTTACTTTTACTTTAATTTTTATAGAAAAGTCACGATAAATTAGGAAAAACACATTCCAAAAAGTTTAACTGCTTTGCAAATCTGGCACGTTTCTTTCTAGTTATTGTAACAGAGGTAAACCTAAAGAGCGTTGTACAGTTTAAATAGAAGAACAAATGTTAAATGCTGTTTATAAAGATCCTATTTCCAGCACTAGACAAATAGCTTGGGAACAGAATATTCCAAGTAAAACTACAGTTTAATTAGTACTTTCACAGATTTTTGCGGCTGTTTTATCTGACAATAGTGCAACTACTATAATTACTAAAGTTTAATTAAGTACACGTTTAGAAGCTTTTTTCTTGTAGGCTACAGCTAAAAAAATCTTTTTTATTCAGTTTATTACAACAAAACCAAACAATAATTTCAAATCTAACAAAATATAAGATTTGCAACATTTGTTTAACTGTAGATAAAAGCTTTTAATTGTATAAAAAACCTGGCAAAAGAAAACATGATTGCTTTCAAGAAACTTAAAGACAGAAAACGGGTTTTTCAAGAGTTGACAATTAGCATAACTCTTTTTTGCAATTGAGGTAAACAATATTGCGGTTTTGGTGGTTACACCTGTACACAAATGTCTATACGAGAGACACTGTCAAAGTTTGCGGAAAATGTTAAGCAAAACACAAATTACGTTATGTAAATTGCTTTATTGCTTCTTAAAATATTCTCCTTTAAAATCTATACACTTTTGCATTTGATAAAACTAATCTGCCACTCTAAGCAAGGTACCTCTAAAACAAATGATTTAAATGCTTCAACGGTCTCTTCAGGCAATGAAAAACGCTCGCCACGCCTTTTATTTTTAATATGTCAAAATAGGAAGAAGTCATTGGGTAATAAATCAGGCAAATATGGGCAATGAGTCATTCATTTTTATGTTGTTACTGGTCAAAAACTCTACAGTTTGTCGTGCTGTGTGAGCGCTTGCATTATCATGATGAACAATAATTAACTGTTATTCAATCTTCTAATGCTACAATTGCAACATGACCCGTTTTTCCAAAGAAACAAACAATCATTCTTTTCGTAACGCTTTGTGAACGCACCACTTTTGTGGATTTAGGTTTATTTTGGAACACCCATACAGTTGATTGCTGTTTAGTTTCAGGTTTATTTGAATATATCTAAGATTCGTCACCTGTTATGATGTTATATACCAAATCTAAACGACTCCCTTCAAATTTCTTTAGCATTTTTTGCACCACTCCACGTGTGCCTGTTTTTGTTCTTCTTTCAAATTATATAGGATCTAACGACTGCAAAGCTTGCTGACATGCAAATGATCGTGTAAAATCTTATGTATTTGTTTTGCTGCAATGCCTAAGGATGCTTCTATCTCACTGTAGGTTACATGCCAATCTGACAAAATTATTTCACGCACAGCATCAATACTTTTGCGACATCAGAGGTGCATGGACGACCTTTGCAAACCATTTGTAAACCATTGTTTTGGATGGTGCTTCATCTCCAAATAACAAACTAAGTTTTTTTACACATTGCTGCGTTGTTAAACCGTATCGAAAATCATAAAAAATCATCACTCAAAAGTCACTATTTGTAATTTCCTTTTTCACACAATTATTACTCTCGTTAAATTTTGTTAAAACAAAACCGAGCAGTTTGAAATCGAACTGTCAACTGAATTATAGGTGAAAAACGTCAAATTTTACAAATATCACAATCGGAGAACGCTGGCAATACTGGCAGTACTTAATTCCGCAAACTTCAGCAGTGCTTCTCGTACGTTGACGATTTGGTGATCTACATGAAATAATATGCCACGTCTCCAAATTACTTTAGACTAATTGATCAGTGGGTCTATTTTTGCCAACCGTTCGTCGCAACGCAAGCAAAAAAGGGTCACAATAACTGACTCATGTTTACCGTAAAAAAAAAAGCAGCAACGCAAATATAAACTCAGGTCCGGAGTCATTGGGCAGGTGTAAGAAGCTAGAGGAGAGTCTCACAATGTTAACTATTCAATGTTATTTAAAGTCTGCTTAGAATAGTTTCCACTTTTGCTGACGCCGGGGGTAAAAGTTGATTTTGATTTGACTTTCTAGAGCAGCAGTTCCCAACCTTTTATCATTAGCATACCCCGTGATATGTGATTTCTCTAGTTTAGTATCTCCTCATTTAAATTTTTTTGTGAGTAATCGCATTAAATTAAAATAAAAAACCTAATTTATTACGTTATTAATGAGAATATATTTGTTTTTTTATACATGTAAAAACATATTTATAATACAAATATAAAAACTTAGTTTATTGCAATACTTATTTTTGATATATTGATAGGAAGAAAAAAATCGTTCCACAAGCACTGAACTTGTAAATGGCAACAAAAACTAAACTGTTTTATCAAAAAGTAACTCAAATTCTTTGTTAATATCTGTCCAAAAATTATAATATCAAAATGTTTTGATTTAAATTGGCATTTCAAAATCGAATCAGTGGAAATTTTAATCAAATCTTCTTTTTTTTTATTGTCAATTTAACTACCTAAAAGTAGTCTTCTTCAAATGGATTTAGATCCAATTGGTTGTCAGGCTTTGAAAAGTATTTCTGGAAATTCAATTTTAATTTTCAATTATTTGTTGATTTAATTCCGGAAAAAAATGTAACTTGTTTTCAGTTAAAAAAACTGTGCAATGTTTCAAATACTTTGGGTTGATTATTATAAATACATGTCTTTCAAAAATCAATTTTTTTATCACAAATTTTATTTTATCAGACACACTAAATATTATAGTATTTGTTTCTGATTATGCACAGTTTAAAATATTTGAGGTTAAGGTATTTTAATAAAATTATATATACTTTATTGTGCTGATTTTACTTTTTTACTTCTATTTTTAAAAAATATCTGATAAATATGCAAAAGACTGAAGACATCACTGTCATAAAATTTGGTTGAGATCTAAAATTTAGTACTTCATGCTTATGCTTAAATAGTCTGGTAAGCACTTTACCACGAGAAAGCCATCTGACTTTTGTATAAAAAAACAATGTGGCATGATGATTCATCAAGCCGTCCTACAGAGTTTTTAAAATTCTTTGAGTGTGTAGGCCTCGATTTTATAAAATTATTTACTCCAATTTACAAGGAAAATTTTGTCTATGAATGCAGCAATGACTCAAATTTGAGCTGAAAAGCAGAATATTGCTTTTTTTGAGTATTTGATCTTCTCCAAGCATACAGCAGACAGCATCTTTTATACAAGGAAGAATTAAATTTTCAGCTATGGTATAATTTTTGCCACGTTTAGCAATACAGTAACTAATACGGTAACTAGGTTCAACGGCATTTTTGAGATTTTTGTTAGGTGCTTCGATATACAACTTCACACTCGATTTATTCTTATTTTGCTCCAAACATTTAAAAAAATATTTTTTTTGTTTTTATAATTGGGATGTTTTTAAATGTTGTAAGAGTTAGAAAGTTTTCATGTAACAATATAAATAATGGAAAAGATTCCGCTAAAGAAACTAGCTATCTGATTTTCTTCTAATCATAAATAAACTTTTTATAAACAAAAAAATACATTTTTAAACAACACGTGGGAATACTGTTGAAATAAAAATTAAAACAGTAACACACCACACGACAGTACAATAGCTACTGACCAACTGCGCACCAATAATACTATAACCTCATGAGAAGGCTAACGTCGGTGCAGTTGATCTGGAGGTTGCATAATTTTTCCTTGAATGGCATTGGCCATGTTGTCACGGGTGTTCTTTTTTCTTGCTTTTTATTATGAAAATAAGCAAAATATTCATATTTGTTGATAAAATTAAATTATTTTTTTGTCATTATAACTAAATTTTTCTGTACCTCTAAACAATCTATTGCGTACTTCCAAGGATACGCGTACTCCAGATTTACTCTTAGAGCAAACATGATGCTTTTCCCGGCGTTTTTGGGAGCATATTTCTTAAAACTGTTGCCAAATACCTAAATTATTTGCGTTTTTATACGGACGGTACGGTTCATTTATGGTCTTTCTATAAAGAGGCTTCTGAATACACCGCTGGATTATATGCATTAAATAAATTTCTGCTAAACTGTAAGACATTCTTTGTTTCAACTTGTTGAGTGCCATCTTGAGTGTTAATGAACTTAGTTTATCCACTGGTTCAGCTTGTACAAACTTTGGTATTTTATCTGGGTGAGTATGGACATAAAATATCAGTTAGGCGGTAAATTCAAATCCTACGGAAACCATTTCCGTACAGTTCAATGATTTTAAAAGACAAATCAAAATCATTGAAGATTGGCAACAACAGAGAAACTTAAAAGAAATTTAGCTTTCCGCTTTCCGGAAGTTGTAGGTAGATCTCATTAAGAGAGAGGAGGTTGCCCAACCAACCTAATATTAACTTAACCTTTTTATATCTTCTGACCGGCGACAAACAATCCGCATGCATTTGGCACGATCTTCTAAAAGGCTTCAATGTTATCAAATAATAGAGTTTATGGGAAAGTGCGAGATATTTTAAAAGAGTTTAACAACATTTTTGTGTTTTTCTTTTATAGTTTTGATCATAATTCATTTATTTGTTTTTACTGATCAGTTAGTATTGTTAAGTTGATTAATACACTTTGGTCCAATCTGTGATAACAGGTTTATTTAGTTTTTAGGGTTTGGCATCAAAGCATTTTACGTTGGTGTCATCTGTAAATTTAAGTAAGGTTTATGTTCAGGTGCTGACATCAAAATAATTTACAACTTTGTTGTTATTTGTGATAGTAGGTTAGTTTTAAGTAGTAAACACAGTGATTAGTTTTATTAGTTTTAACGACTGTGATATTAGGTTTAGTAGTATTTTAGTTTTTTGTTTTGTTTATTCTTATTTAAAGTTTTTTCAGGTCTGTAACTTGAGGTTATTATTGTTTTATAGTTAGCTAATAGCTTTAGTAGTCTAAAATAATAAATATAAAACATTTATAATTACTTAAAATAGTAATTATTTTAAAACTACAATAAACTAATTTTAAAGAGATAAGTACATTTTTATTAGAAAAATATATGTACTTTTAGGAACAGATTCTGATTTTAAATTTTATAATATTCCAATAAAGATATTACATTGCTAACTTTACCAAAAATATTATTTAATACTTACTTTATATTAAAATGAATATTAATTGCGTAAAAATTCAAGCAAAAAGTTATAATTAAACGTTTTGTAATTACAATTTCAAGTTCAAATTTATATGTAACATAACAATGCTAAAACCGCAAGTGATTCACGACTTGGAATTGCTTGTTGGAAGCTACTGTTATACACAAAATACATTATATCGTCTGGATGTTATTTTTAAATCAAATATTTATTTTTACCTCGACTATTCACCTATAAAAAATTTATGAATGTGAATGTTTAGGATATATAAAAATGATGATAAAATATAATAGTAAAAATATTCGAGTAATTGGTTTATCTATAAATAAAAAATACCAAAAAATTGATATTTTATAGGATTTCCCTTTATAGGGTTTTCTAAACAGGTTAGCTCCATTTAGTCATGAGTTTTTTTATAAAGAAAGATGAAACAGGTTATGTATAAACCGCTTAAAATGCCGGATTGGTTGTAGCCTATTTAAATTTATTATATAATATATTCTATACCTTCTTCTTCTTTAGGTGGCGTCTTCACTTCGGAATTAGGCAGTTGTTATAAATATGTGTAGAAATGTGCAATTAAACCAGTTTTGTATTTTGTAGCTAAGATATGTACTTACAAAAAATAATTCAATAATAATTAACTATGCTTTTTTAGTTCTGTAAATACACTACTAGAAAAAAACCTAAATTGACCAGCTTGAGATGAACTAAGTCCATATTTCCAAATGTAAAAAAAATAGAAAAAAAAATGAAAAAGTGTATGCGTTATTTCTGAACTTAATGGCGACATTGGATACTAATGATACCACTGTGTGATAAAACATGTCACAGTTTATTAAATAAATCATTAAAATTTAAATGTGTGCTTTAATTATTTATCTAATATAAAGTTTCAACATGTATTAGCTGCATCAATTCAGTATCATAAATTATTATAATCAAATATTTAAGAACATATTATCAATATAGTACGCAATAAAATAATAATTTATTAAAGTAAGCAATCTAGTTTATGAAATACGGTATATACCAAATGAGTTAATTTAATAAGAAAAAAGCTGAACAAATAACGAAACTGTTTATAAATTCCGTTTGACGCAATGTTTATTATTCTAAGAGCTAACGATCCTGCGTTGTTGATAATTTAATGATTCTGAAAAACATGCTTAACTAAACGAGTGTCTTAATAAATCATCACAATTAACTAGTTCACGTCGTTTAAGGTTTCAGAATTGATTTAACACCGCGGGGCTTTAAAGTGTGCGTGTATTGTAATTACACGAAATCTAATTTTCCAATATCAGACATAATTTATTTGTATTTAATTAACTTACATAAATGGTTTGGTAAATTACAAAATTTCTGGAAGTATGTGGGTAATATTGTTTTAATCCCAATAAATTTACTGAGCTCAATTTACTTTCATTTCAAAGTTTAATTTCTCTCTGTAAGTTCTTAATCAAAATCAATGACTGCTGGTATATTAAAGAGCAAGGAATATATCCAATTTATATCTTATTTGTTTGTCAATTATAAATTGTTATTATTTTATAATTAAAAATTATTATGAATTTAGTTGTTTAAAAATGTTTAATATTTTTATTTACTATCCTAAAAATTATTTACTCAATTTGATCTATTTTTAAACATATCGATTTGAATAATATTGGATCATGAATATTTTGTTTAAAATGAATAATGATGGGAATTTCAAGTGGGTACATACATTTGCATTCACAAAGATGTATTTTGCATTGTCTGAAATAGTGAGATGTTGCTTTTGAAATAAGAATAATGTGTGTGGTATATTTATATGCGGAATAAATATTACCATTGAACAATTTATCAAAATATGTTTGTTTTTACTAAAATGACACAATGAAACAATCACTTAATAATTGTGTATTTTAATTAAAATATTAATAACACTGTAGTTCTTTTATTTTAGATGCGGCAAACTTTAAAACATATTATACTGAACTGATAATAAAATTACAAATACTGACTTAAAAATTAAATTAAAAAAAAACACGAAAATTTTGTATTTGTTAAAACTGCTTCAGAAGTCCTTAAATGGGAAGTCTCCAAAAATTTTCACAGGTATTTAAAAAGACTTGAAAATCATATTAAACTATCTTTTAAAATAAAAATGTTGAAGATGACTATCACTGATGCAAGAACCGATTAAGTTTTTTTTTTTAATGACAAAAGGCATTGTAATACAAACTTAGTGATTTTGAGAGTTGCTAGATCAAGGATTCACAATGCTTGTGCGGTTTGTAGGATTGCTTTTGCTCGGCAAAACGTTGTTTGTCAGTGAAAATTCATAAACTTTTTTTTTAAATTATCGATTTTAAAGTAGAAAAACAAAACTGTGATAATATAAAATACCATAGGATCTGCTGGAAATTGATTTGTAGACTGAAAGACTGCGCAGTGCTTAATATGATTAACGTGTAGGTTTTTGTTAACTCATTGACTATATCTGGTTAAGTTAGTAAGTAAGTTAGTGTTATTGACAGTCCAAAAATTGTCATTAAAACGCCGCATATTTATTAGGTATTTGAACGACGTGATTTTGCTAAGGCAACCAAAAATAAAGGACTAGACTAGGTTTTTAAGTTTTTTTTCTTGTAGCGCTTTGCTACCTTCACAATCATGTTTTTAATCACTTAATATTACGCAGATTAAAATCCAGGCTGTTGTTTGTATAATAATGGATTACTGTGCAACCTGTGATTATATCACTTGCAGTACGGACACAGAACATCAGAAACTTTGTCTTTGATTGTTGTCACTATAGTTTGACAGAATTGTTGTGACTAATCCGTGTACCACCTGAAGAAGATAAATGTTGTGCAGGACGTCAGGCGTAGTAATAAAGCTTGTACTTGTTGTAAATTTTGTTAAAGTTTTGTTGTAAGTTTTCTAGCTGAAAAGTTGCTTTTGTCATAATCTGTTCTGTACCTTTTTTTGTTAGATGTTTCTTATAAGCTTTGTTTGAATGCATTGGATTTGTATTCGCCCAAATTTATTTGACAAGTATGATTAGTAGAAATTTGACAGAGATTTTTTAAAGAATGACTGTAAAAACTACGTTTTATTTGACGTTTGTTATAACTTTTAGTTGTTTTATAATAATTGCAGCAATTATAAATTTTTATTGCAGTTTTCGTAAAATAAAAATCTCACATTAGTAGTGTGAGATTTGTATTGACTAAAAACCTTTTTTTTTACTTTTTTTTTTGAGGCGGTTTATTTGGCGTTTTTGCACTGCAGGCCTGCTGGTTCTAATGTGCACCTCTAACGTCTTACTCTTTTAACAGCTCTATCTTTTTGATAAAGTTCAGCATTTTTTACAAAAATATTACTATTAGCTTCTATTTAGTTAGGTGATGTTTGCCAAAGAAGATTGTGCAATGTGTATTATAACCTTTGCATTCACTCAGCAAATGTAGCAAAATTCTTACAAGCTGCTGTATTTTGCTGTTTGTAGCAGATAATTTTATTTCTGGTTTTGTATGAGATTCTATAAACAGATTTGGGTTTAGTAAGTGTATTTTACTCTTTTTTTGGCAAGCTGATTTGTTACAAAGTTTTTTTTATATCCTGGTTTTTTGATATTCAAGCCAGACAAACTCTGCAAGCTGTGCCCATAACCAAATTGGATTTTATTATTGGCAACTGTAATTCCTGCAATGTTGCTTAACTATTTGACATAATAGATATTGGTCTCTACCAGTCTTGCTATGGTATTATCACATCAATTTTTTTTTTGTTAAATGACCTTTTATAAAGTCCGTTTTCATCATTAGAAACTTTTTCTTGTGTACCACATTTGTTTTACTAGGTCTGTGTGTCCCTAAATGTACAATGTGTTTATTTATCTGTAGTTTGCAATAGTGACAAAAACATTTGTTTGTTATCCAGATCATTTTAATAGGTTTATTGAAATGATTTGTTTAATTTGATCAGTAGAAATTAAACCGTTTGATACGTTAAATTAAATTTTAAAATTACGTTTGTTAGATAAAACTGTTTGACAGTTATCTTTAAATTGTTAAGATATAATTAATAAAAATGTGGTACATTGAATGTAAAACAAGCCCTCAGTGCTAATTAATATTTATAACAATAATATTGTAACTTGTATAACAGGTGCAAACCAAAAGATTTGTTTGCCAATTTTGTCTGACTTGGATCAATTAGTTCACTAAAATGATTCATTTAAATCAAATTGTTTGGCGTAGTGTTAAGCGTAAGTCTCTTATATATTATTGCTTTTGTTATCGTGAGCGTGGCTGCAAACATCTTTAGGTTTCTTAAGTCTGTGGTGTTTAGATGTCTTGCTAACGGAACAATTGCCATTTTATTTGGGTTTACTGATCGTTTTTTTTAATTCTATTTTTTACAGTATTAAGTGCACTTTATATGTTTGATACAGTTGTTGGCCAGTGGTCGAGCTTTTAGTGTCTTGTTTCGTATGTACTTGTCAATTATTTTTTTTAATAGTTTTTGTATAAAGGATGTTTAACTCATTGGTCAGTATTTAATTGCCCTACCTAAATACGTGTTTTAGCTCTGATATAAATACTACCTTGACCACTTTATAGTTGTTTAATTGTGCAAAAGTGCTAATCTTGCTCTAAGAATCTTGCATAGAGGTTGTCTCAAAACTGCGGACTTACTGTAGCGTGATGGGATAGCAACTTGAACTTGAAATCTTTCATTGCAAGTTGTTTTGATTGTTATTTTCTATGCCTTATTCTAGTTCTTTTTAATTGTTGTCCTTTAAATCTAGGAGTTTTTATTAACATTGAGTTGAAGAATTGTGTCTGTTGGAGCGCTTGCTTAGTGCTCTCTACCAACTTTGTGTATTTTTTGTTTTTGGTCAGCAGTGATAGTCTTAGCTTATTTTTATTCAACCTACTAATGAACAAAATAGAAGAATTGTCAGCGAAATTAATCAGCATAATATGCTACGCCGACGACGCAGTTATCATCGCAGAAAAAGGGGATAACTTGCAACGACAGTTTCATAAATTATATCTAACAGCAGCAAAACTAAATATGAACAAATTAGTAAAAAAATCAAAGTGCATGACTCTAACCAGAAAACCCATAAGGTGTAAGCTCGTAGTCCATGATCAACTTATTGAGCAGGTATCTAAGTTTAAGTACGTGGGCATGGACATATTGAACCAATACAACCCAGTAAATGATCTAAAAAGTCAGATCAACAAAGGAACCGCAATAGCAGGATGCTTACGACAGGTGGCATGGGCAAACAAATATATGCACACAGACAAGACAAGGACAAGATTTACAAGACCTGCGTTAGGCTAATCAAGACCTACGGTATTAAAGTTTAAGAAGAAACAACTAAAACAAAGAGTATGTTGCGGGTATCAGAAATGAAAACACTGAGAAACATACTTGGAAAGAAAAAAAAGTACCAAGTTAGGAACAAAGATATAAGAGATGAATGTAAGGTGCAGGACGTAGTAAGATATGAAAGGCAAATGAAACGACAATGGCACGATCATGTAACCCGGATGACAGAAGATCGACTACCGCGGATAGCACTCCAGAGCAGACCAGCGGGAAATAGACCCACAGGAAAACCACCTAAAAGATGGAAAGACAATTTGCAATCGACACCCTAAGAGATCCCAAGGCTTGAACAGATTGAAAGATCTAATTAAAGTAGAAGAAGGAGCAGAAAAGATTCAATGTTCCCAATGCAATTTTTGCTTAAAGTTTTTTGGAGGTGAAAGCATGTGATACCGTTTTATACGTCCTTACAGTATCATTTTTATGGCATTGTTATATACCGTGAGATTGGTTCTATATGTCATGGTTTTTATTGCCACTGTTGATCAGTTTTTTAGGGTTTGCCCTTGTTTTATTAAGTTTCTTGTTCTACTAAGTAATTTATTTAGAGTGTTTGGGAGTTTTCTTCAACTTTCTTGAAAATACTACGTGATTAGCGGTGTGCCATTCCCACTGCTCGTCAACTGCAATAACTATGCAGGTGGTGTAGGAAAGGTACCCAGAACTAAAAATTATATTTTTCCTGGTTTCCTTTTCTACTATTACTACCTGTTATTAGATCTCTAAAATAATAGAATTAAATTACATGTTACATTTGCAATAAAGCATATATTGGGCTTGCATGTAGATCGCAGCCATCTGTTCGGTATGCTTAACCCTTTTATCTTTTTCTTGTGAATCTATGGCTTTTAGATAAAATCAACATTAATGTTGTGTTTGACAATATACGCACTGAACATTGCAGAAGTAGTAATTGAAATAATTGGATTTGGTCAATGCCTAACATTAAATTTACTGTTACTGTATGGACAATGGATTTTAATCTATGGCTTCATTGGCGGTTTTTGATGCTTATGGTTTTTTTAAATCTTTTTTAGGAAAGGCCAGAGCCCGCTAGGTTATTGTGGAGAAACCTAAGTCCAGTTTGTTCCTAAAGTTAACCATCTTCTCAAAAACGCTTTTGGGTCTATTTGGAATTTTGTTTTTACTTGATTACTTGCTAGGTTTTGGTTTTGATAGTGTTTTACACTACTAACTTATTTAAGAATGTTTGAGTTTAAACTATGGATTTAGTACCCTACAACATATTATTGTTGGTCGCTGCACTAAAAAACTATTGTTTAGTTGGTTGGTTTGTACATGAAAATCTTTCTTTAAACAGTCCAGTCAAAGTTGCTTTTTACCTCTGAAAAATTCCAAAAGTTTTGAAACTTTTTACACTGATTTATAGGTACCTAGTGAATGATATACTTAAAGTCCTGGCAAATATGACACGAGCTCTAGCGACAATCACCAAAAACAGAGCAGTTTAATTTGTTTTTTTTTTTTTGTTATTATCTCGAGAACTGTAGGACGGAGGTAATAAAAACTGATAAAATTTTCACTAAAAATGATCATATACATTTTTTTAGTATTCCTAGCGGTTACAGAGTTATAGAGTAATAATTTTTGCGTTTTTTTTTTTTTTTTAGTTAGCACGGCACAATATGTAATTTATTAAAGATGCCTAAACAAGAAAAAAAAGTCATTTTTTACTATTATTTGTTAGATACTTGTAAATCAATTTTTGACGTTTTTTGCCTACACTTTTGGGTATGTTGGATCATTGTGGAGACAAACTTTACAACTTGGTAAAAAAAATTAACATTATTAGATAATAAATAAACAAATTTAAGAATACATAAAATAAAGAAATTCTGAAGAATATAAGAATCATCAACATAATCAATCCACTTTTGATTGTTTGTTTCTATATGGCCCAGCAATCTGTACGTTTACCTGAGCTGTGCCACTACTGCTTGAAACACAGTAAGAACAAGTATATATATAACAAAAAGTAAACAATGTATGAACATAATCAGTAAGGTTTTTTGCTAAGCTGCACGTAATCAGTGAAGAATAAGAATCTCACCAGATTTCTATTTACAAGCCTTTTTACCTACTGTTGTGTATCTTCCAGATGAATAAAAAAATTTAGATTATCGGGATCATCAAAGCCTTCTTCGGGGTGGAAGTAATGCTATTTAAGCAATCTTCATAGCAGTCTATTTTTACATTTAATTATACAGTTGCAAGAAATGAGATTGAGGACTGCCTCAGGTACTGCTGCGTCTTTTGTAGTTACTAGGATCAACCGGTTGGCTCAAACTTTCAACTCTACTGTTCTATAGGAAGTTCATTTCCTAACCAAACTTGAATTTGGTGGTATACACAAAAAACATGCAGCATTGTTGCTTTTTCTGTAGGCGACAGCGCAGAGAAGTCTGGTTTAGCATTCAAAATCGATTTGGTAAAAGCATGTTAAGGGAAGTTTGCTTGTGGCGTGCGTTACAACATGCTAAGAATGTTTTGTTTCTAGCTTTAACTTTATTACATTAATAATACTTTGCTGTGTAGTTTGTTTTTGAACAAATTGAAACAAACAAGTTTCCGTTTTTGATATGCAGCAAAGTCGTATCACATTCGCTGAATGCATGCACAAAAAATATGCAGTTTTTTGTTCTTATAGTTTGCAATTGCTGACTCGAATATACTTTTCTTTCTATATAAATATTAATAACTAGATTTATTGTGTTCATTAGAAAGAAAATTGTCCTGTTTGACTGGGATTTGAGTTTTGTGTTTAAAGTTATTGCAACTGAC
Organism: Tachinus rufipes; assembly: GCA_963932245.1. Taxonomy (NCBI): domain Eukaryota; kingdom Metazoa; phylum Arthropoda; class Insecta; order Coleoptera; family Staphylinidae; genus Tachinus; species Tachinus rufipes. The sequence continues at coordinate 112,031,457 of OZ010741.1, read as the reverse complement.
CTCTTTAGCTTGTACTTCAATTCTATTCTGCTGTTTACGTACTGGCTGGTGCCGCTGAATAGCCATCAAACACAACTGTACAGCTCTTGCTAGCATAATGCTTGAGAACATAGGCGGCATAACATTGGCAAATTGTTGAGATTAAAGATTTTTAGACCACACCACCTAGTGTAACAGTAATCTTCTATTAAAAACAATGTTAAAATTGAGATGATTAATTTCTTCTTGTAGTACAGGAAAAGTATCATATATTGTATTGTTTGTTTTCTGCATTCCAGTTCTCTCAAATAAAGATAAAGGGTAAGGAACAAGCTTGTGCTATAAGTTGTTGTTTAAGTCCTTATCACTCTGCTTGTTGATAACTATCTTTAGAAACATCGTTCAACTCTATAAACAAAGAAGGAAAAAGCGAGACTGCATCTCACGCATATTGTAAACGCTATGTGGAAAGAAGGGCAGGTAGTTGGGGGAGAAGGGGATGACCGTCAAAATAAACGAAAGGACCAAACATAAAAAACCGGCTCTTAGGCTCGTAACAATACAAACATATTTTTTTCTATTCTTTAGCGCCCTATAACTCTGTAACCGCTAGGAATACAAAAAAATGTATATAATCATTTTTATTGCAAATTTTATCAGCTTTATGTGAATAGTCAACCTTTACTTCCTACCTACAGTTCTTGAGATTTTAACAAAAATTCAAAAAAGTGCCTTGTTTTCGGTTACCGCTAAAGCTCGTGTCATATTTGTCAGGACTTTTAGTATATTCTTTATTAGGTATCTATATATCAGTGTACAAAAATTCAAAATTTTTGGATTTTTTTAGAATTGAGATCAATATTTGAGCATATTTTACTGGACTAAAAAGATCATTTCTGAAAACGGGGTGATGCCTGCTCTATTTTCAGTTTATCAATTCTATTTTAATAAAACAAATATTGAATAAATGTAGTTTGTTTAATAAATGTTATAGAATAGAAATAGCAAAGACTTATATTTGATACCTTTTTACAATCTAATAATTAATTATATTATTAATGTAAGCTAGTTGTAAGATAGATAATAATAGTGTTGATCTTAGGCATATATTATTATTTAAGTTAAGTTAGGTTACGTACCTACCTTTATAGATAAATATTTTTATATACCTTATTTAAAAGAAATTCAAGACATATTGCCATCAACAACATCATAGAAAATCTAACAAATATTTTCTGTTCAAAAATGTAAGATCAAAACTTTTAAGAGACGTTTTTGTAACCGGAATATTGACACATGGAATAAACTTTTAAATTCATTATTTTCCGAGATTTGTAATCAATAGTCACATATAGTTTCAAAGAGTGTGGTTTTGTTGAAATTTTATAGGGATTTTTATGTTGTTGCATCATATTAAGTAGTTTCTAAACATTTTAAAATTTAAAAAAAATGTGATCTTATCTTTTTTACATTTTTAGAAATAAGCATTTTTAAATGATAATTACTCACTTGTGATATACAAAATTTTATTTTACCATAAAAGTTTTACTAAAACAAATATTTGTTGTTTGTTTAACACGTTCACTGCGGCAGCAAAATGTATACTTTTTTATATAATATATTATAGAATACAAATAGCAAAAACTTGTTATCTAATAACAACAAAATTTATTATATTATTATTACAAATTGGTCTGAACAACAATTTTAATTATTCTATAGTTTTTTTTATAAGTACTAATGGCTATACTCATTTTATTTATTATTATTTTAGGTTTATGCCACCAGGTAGTGAACCAAAATGGGGGAAAGAATTAAAAACTATGGACAAATTCGGTGCTGTGTGCCCGCAAAACTTTCCCAACTTAAGCAATATGGATGCCAGCCGAAAAGAATACATACAAAAACTAATGAAACATCTACAACACGAATCCGAGGACTGTTTATTTCTTAATATTTACACACCATTACAAGGTATGTTTTTTTTATTATTTATATTTTTTGTTGACAAAATTCCAATGTATATGTACAATTGAATTCACAATTTTATCTTGCGTTTATATTGTCTGTGTCAATATTCTGTTGGATTATAACAAGATAGGAGATGATAATAAGAACAGACTCTTCTATTACGCTCTAGTACATTTATATGCTTCCATCGGAGATTGCTGGATTTATTGAAAATTATATTGTAAGAAATATATCATTGTCACTTTCTATAAATAACATATTTCATGCTTGATATTCTTTTACGGATATAAATCGATTTATTACAAAACAGTTTTATTTAATAAATAATCCTTTTATGTCAGTTTATGCACAAATATAATTGAGTCAACAATCTTATAATTGAAATATTTTTTATTGCTTTTTTTATAAATAACTTTCATCACATTTTACACAATTTATTATATATATGTCATAGATATTTATTCATAGTTTTATTAATTGTAGATAAATAACAGTGACAATGGCTGAAAGACTACGGTCGATAGCCGTTTGTACAAATTTTTTTTTTAATTTTATGAATTATACTTATTCAATAGCGTTGTAAATTACTTGTGCATACAACAGTGATAAAGTATAGCTTTAAAGATTTTTAAAATTTAAATGATTTTAAGAACAATAAGTATAAAATAGTATTTTTAGTTAATTTAAAAATTAAGCAAAAAATTATTTTATACTTTATTCAATTCTACGGTAGAGTGCGATAAAGAATCAGTAACGTAACTTCTGCAGTACGTACACCGTTGCATTATATTGCATAATAATAATATGTTTAGCTAAATATGTGTGAAGTGCGTGGAATTGAATAAGATATAAAGGGTGAGCCAAGTTTTAGTTGAATTTTGAATCACATGTTTCTACCGACGCTGTCAATTGTAGCGTTACAATTACATAAAAAAGTGTGGTTAGATACCTCCGTATACAGAAAATGCTTTGTTTTACTTTGGAGAAACGTTTTGAAATACTAAATTTTTTTTTTGAAAATGGGTTGGTACAAAGTGCAAGTGGCTTTAAACAAATTGAATGTTTACTCTAATTTTAACAAAAACATCTTTTTTTTAATTGAGGCTCATATCTATCTTAGAAGTTATGTAAACAAACAAAACTGCTGTACTTGGAGAACAGAAAATCCACATGCCATAAATGAGAAATCAATGCATTCATTGCGAGTTATTGTTTGGGGCGGATTTTGGAGTAGCGGCGTTATTGAGTCTTTAAAAACAATGATAGAGCAAACGTTACTGTTACCGAAGATCGTTACAGAAGCATGATCACTGATTTTTTGTGGCCCGAATTGGAGGAACTTGGTCTACAGCAGTTCTGGTTTTAACAAGATAGGGCAACATCCAATAATGTACATGCCACGATCAATATTCTGCCCACCAAATTCAACAACCGCGTTATTAGCCGTTTTGGTAATGTGTAACCTCGTAGCTGCATTTTGACCACTGGATTTTTTTTGTGGAGCGCATTGAATGTAAAGGTGTATGCTGACAATGAACAGACAATTGCCATCTAGATGAAATCATATTTCATACTTAATTTTTTTTATAAATTACACATATACTAACCATATCTAACCAGCAATTTTTAATATAGACACGGAACTGGGACGCGCTATGCTAAACATAAGTCTTAAAGATAGTTACCAACAAAAAGGTAAGAAACCAATCCAAAACTAACGGACGTAGATGAAATAATGACAATTAAAGTAAAGCTGGACAGGGTACAGACAAGAGAATACACAAATTAACTCACTGGCAACTACAAGCTACTAAGAAGTGTAAGGGCGACTGCAGACAACGCCAAATAAGTATATATACAAGGTCAATATAGACCCACATCACATGTACTTGTATTAGACAAACAATGACCTAGACCTCTAGTTAAAAATTTCAAAATCTGTTTGCTTAGATAAACATTGCAATACCTTTGCATATGGGTAATTCCATTACTTTTCGACCAATTTGAAAAAGTCGACCTCTTTGATTTTGCTCAAATTTTCAGGGATCAAAATATAGATGAAAAAAATGAGATTCCCAAAATTTTGGACCTTAGAATAATGCCTGTTTAAAATGACACACATTTAAAGGTCAGAAATTTTACAATAAAACGTCTTTTTTAGTTTATTTTTTATCTCAATTTTTGGGCTTCTGGAAAAAGATAAAAAGGTCCACGATGTCTCAAATTATTTCTTATTACACGTACTTTAAAACCCATATTTTTATGTTTAATATCGTGGCAGTCATTTTGATATATTAAGCTTCAAACATTATTTCAAAAAAACCCGTAAATTTAGCAGAATTGCAAAACTTTGCTTTCTTTAAACAGTTCTAACTTTGTCAAATCTTTACAAAATTTAATCCACAAAGTCTAGATTTCTTCGTGTTTAATTTCTTTTTAAAGTGATCACACAAGACTTATAGAATCAATACGTATACACCACTATTTTGATGCAAGAAGTTGCACATATTTTTGCAATCTTTAAAACTTGTAATTTTCAGGTCCCAAAAAAGCGTTGTCACCCTATGTCGATTTTAGTAAAAATTTCAGTAAATACTTTTTGGAGCACAAGAAAAAAAGTTATTTATATGAGAAATGGTATATCGGGCATTATCAAGAAATTTTTAATATTCAAAAATTGTCAAAATTGGCATACCGCACATTTTTGTATCTTAGTTTTTGGGCGTTTAGAAAAAGATAAAAAGGTCCACAATGACTCAAAATATTCCTTATTACATGTACTTTAAATTCCATATTTGTCTATTTAATGTTAGGGCAGTCATTTTGATACATCAAGCTTCAAACATTATTCCAAAAAAAACCGTAAATTAAGCAAAACTGCAAATTTATGCTTTGTTTAAACCGTTCTAACTTTGTTAAATTTTAAAGAAATTTGATTCACGAGGTCTATATTTCTTTGTGTTTAATCTTTCTTTAAAATGATTACATAAGACTTATAAAATCTAAACATATTCACCACTAATTTGATGCATGAAGTTGCACATGTTTCTGCGATCTTCAAAACTTGTAATTTTTAGGTCTCGAAAAACCGCTGTCACCTTATGTCGATTTTAGTCAAAATTTCAGTAAATACTCTTCAGACCACAAATAAAAGGTTATTTATATGAAAAATGGTATATTTGGCATTATCAAGAAATTTTTTATATTCAAAAATTGTCAAAATTCAGAAAATCTAAATCACTTTTTGTCTATCTTGCTTTGTTTTTGAGATAGTCAACAAATACAAAATATTTAAAAAACTTTTTATTTTGCAAAAAAAACACAAAACAACATTACTTTAACAAGCGTGCATTGATGCAAGCTTTTGATACTTGTTAAAACAGTTTTCTTTGGTCCGGTTAGTAAAATTTGATAAAAATGCTGTTCAACATAGAGAATACGCAAATATCATTTTTGTTTACGGACTCTGTAATGGTAATGCCCTAGCGATTGAGATTTCCTGACAGAAAACAACTTTTTTGACGCGTTTTTTAGTAAAAATGTTCACCCATATTATTATCAAAAGTAAAACACCTACCACCAGGCGACGCAGCACAACGACTTGCATTTTCTCAATGGCTTTTTGATAATACTCAATATACCATTTTTCATATAAATAACCTTTTTTCTTGTAGTCTGAAGAGTATTTACTGAAATTTTGACTAAAATCGACATAGGGTGACAGCGTTTTTTCGGGACCTGAAAATTACAAGTTTTGAAAATAGCGAAAACATGTGCAACTTCCTGCATCAAAATAGTGGTGAATATAAATTGATTCTATAAGTCTAGTGTAATTACTTTAAAGAAAGATTGAACACAAAAAAATTTAGACATTGTGGATAAATTTTCTTTAAGATTTGACAAAGTTAGAATGGTTTAAACAAAGCATAATTTAGCAATTTTTCAAAATTTACGTTTTTTTTTTTAATTAATGGTTAAAGCTTGATATATCAAAATGACTGCCCCAACATTAAATATACAAATATGGGTTTTAAAGTACATGCAATAAGGAATATTTTAAGCCAACGTAGACCTTCTTATCTTATTCCAGAGGCCCAAAAATTGAGATACAAAAATGTGCGGTTTGCCGATTTTGACAATTTTTGAATATTAAAAATTTCTTGATAATGCCCGATATACTATTTCTCATATAAATAACTTTTTTTCTTGTGTTCTAAAGAGTATTTACTAAAATTTTGACTAAAATCGGCATAGGGTGACAGAACTTTTTCGGGACCTGAAAATTACAAGTTTTGAAGATCGCAAAAACATGTGCAACTTCCTGCATCAAAATAATGGTGTATACGTATTGATTCTATAAGTATTGTGTGATCACTTTAAAAAGAGATTAAACACGAGGATATCTAGACCTTGCCAATCAAATTTTGTTAAGATTTGACAAAGTTAGAACGGTTTAAAGAAAGCAAAGTTTTGCGATTTTGCTAAATTTACGGTTTCTTTTGGAATAATGTTTAAAACTTAATATATCAAAATGACTGCCACGATATTAAATATAAAAATATTGGTTTTAAAGTACATGTAATAAGGAATAATTTAAGCTATCGTAGACCTTTCTATCATTTTCCAGAAGCCCAAAAATTGAGATACAATTTAAGCTAAAAATGACATTTTATTGTAAAATTTCTGACCTTCAAATGTGTGTCATTTTGAACAGGCAATATTCTAAGGTCCAAAATTTTGAAAATCTCATTTTTTTCATCTATATTTTGATCCCTGAAAATTTGAGCAAAATCAAAGAGGTCGACTTTTTCAAATTGGTCGAAAAGTAATGGAATTACCCATATACTAATTTACCGATTATAAAAAAATCAAACTGCTGCAACTAATTATTTAGGACAAAAATTATGAAAAAGTAGAATTGCCAGCATTTAAAACATATAGACATATACACATTACAAAAAAACTATTAATGTATACATCGGTCTGCCTTACTTGTTTATTGATGGACATAGGCCTCTTCTAGGCATTTCTACTGGTTTCAGTTTAGGGCAATAAATATAAATAACAACAGTTTTGTTACTTTTTACGTTGTTGCTCTATCCGGTGGGTGGTTTTTCTCTGATTTCTTTGTCGTATTTTTGTCTCTACTATAGTATTTGTTTTGTGTATCAGTTGTTTGTTGTGGGGGCTATGTACCCAGCCCATTTCTACTTGGATTTTGTGATGAGTTCAATAATGTTGGCAACTGTACTATAATGTTGTATTGGGTATTCTGTTTTCTTTGTCACTTTTAATATTGATTTTTTTATTGTTCTTTGCAACACCTAAGTTTGCTTACTAAGGACGCTTTGCTTAGGTCACTGTTGCTGCCCCATACATTACTGGAAGTACGCATTAGTCAAATACTTTTTTAAGGGATATAAGGAGTTTTTCTTTTAGATTGTTTTGTACTTTACCAAAAACTACCCAAACAAGTTTTATCTGTTGGGTTTGGTTTTTCTGCTAATTTAGTCATTTGAATAAATTTTCTAGTAACTTAGAAAAGTTTGGGGAATATCACATTGTCTTATTCCTCTCATTATTATGTATTTATTGGTGCCTGAAGTTTTACACTTTTTGTAACATTTTTGTATATAGTAGGTAGGAGTTTTGTAAATATTTGGTCTATTTGACATCATTTAAGTGGGTTAAAGATAAGTGGCCATTCTACGGTATCAAGCATTTTTATGAAGTCTATGAAGGTTAGGCCAAGCGGTTTAATGTATTCCATTCATTTTTCTAACAAGGTTTTTAACTAGCTTGCTCTAGAGGTTAGTAGATGTCTAGTTTGTTTTTTAGACGCATTGTTATTATTTTAGTAAAAAGGTTGTATAGGTAGGAGAGTAAGCTTATTGGTCTGTAGTGTAGTTTTGTTTAGCTTGCGTATTTTTGTACATTTTTTTTCTTCTTTGTTTACCCGTGTTTGTCCGTTCCCGGACTTAGGCCTTTCTAATACTTTTTCATTTGTCTTTGTCCTATGCCTTTAAGTGCCAATCTTTGCCGGCGGTTTGCTTGATGTCATCAATCCATACTATTTGGGGTCTTTTCCTGCCTCTTTTCATTTCTATAGGTCGCTATTGCGCAATTTTAGCTGTCCAGCGTTTGACTGTCCAGCTCATTGCCATTTCAGTTCTGCGATTTTTTGTATTAGATCTTTTACTCTTGTTGTTTTCTTGACTTCTTCGTTTGTGATTCTGTCTCTTAACGTTATGCCAAGCATGGTTCTTTACATAGCTCTCAGCATCACTCTCAACTTGTTTGGGGTTGTTTTTGTTTAGGCGGTTGCCTCCAACCCGTAGGTGGTTACAGGAAATACACATGTATCAAAAACCTTTCTCATAAGATTTATGGGTATAGTGTTGTTTCTTAGTATGTATCCTAGTTTTCCGAATGCTGAACATAACAGCTGTATTTGTTTTGATATTTATTTTAATTGGTTTTCTTTCCCTAGCACTGTTATGTGGCTCAGGTAGTTGTATTTGGTAACACTTTCAATTACAAAATTGTTTATGAGTACAAGTGGGTTTGCGGGGCTCATTATTTTTGTTTTGGTGTAGTTCATTTTTATCCATATTGTCTCCGATGCCTAGTTGAGTTCTTTAAACATTTCAGTAAGTTGGTGTTGGTTTTCTAATACCAGTATAATGTCGTCTGCAAATCGTAGGTGGCTCAGGTATGCTCCATCAATTTTGATTCCTTTGTTCTCCCATGCGAGTTTTTTGAAAACATCTTTTAGGGCACTTATGAACAACTTTGGGGAAATTGTGTCTCTTTGCCGTACTCCTCGTTACTTTTTGATAGTGTTGGTCAAATCTCCTTTATTAATTTTTACGTGGAGTAGGGCGTTTGTGTATACATGTTTGATGATTGCTGTTCAAGTGATGTTCTACAAGTTAGTTAGTCGGTGGGTTATTATCTTTGTGAAGAGTTTATTGGTCGTGTCTCTTTTCTTGAATATTAGTATAACTTCTGCCTCTAGCCACTTTTCAGGTAACCTGCTTTTATGTAGACATTTGTTGTAGAAGGTCGTGATTGAGTTTAGTAGAGTTGCAAGTCGGCACTTACTATTTTTTAGTTGTCTTTTCCTCTATTTCTTCTGTGGTAATGTCGGGTATTTATTCCAAACCCACGTTTGTTAAATGGGTTCTTGTGCCGTGACTCTAGAGAGTTTTGCATATATATTCTCCACTTCTTTATGTATGGCTTTCTTGTTGTGTAGTATTGTGCCATTTGTTGTTCATAGCTTGATTATGTGAGATTTCCCGTTAGATAGTTTTGATCGCAATACTTTCATGTTGCAATTCTGTTCGATGGTTTTCTGTGTAGTTTTAGATAAATGTATTATAATTATCATAATAATATTTTATGTCGAAATCGGTAATATAATTTTATTATATTGTGAACTTGACTTTTTTACTAATAAATTATAAAAAAAGTTAGTAAATTGAAAATTCAACATACATACAATTAATATAACTATAAATATAAATATACGCATTGCAATCAACAATAGAACCGCAACAAAATAATTTAATCCGATGATTTCAAATGTAAATTGGTAACCTGAAAAGAGTTCAGTTCATATAAATCCTATTTCTAGTTATTAAATTTGTTTACATTCAGGAAGATATTTAATTTTACTCGGAATATGATTGAAAGCAATACAAGTTTGTAATAACGTTGCGAATTACAAATCAATAATGCACAAACTCAATATAAATAGAAGTTGAACGCATCGTATTTAATGGCGATGTCTGCTGCAATCCGTTTAACTCAATATACTCCATAAATCTATTAATTCGTATTTAATGCAGTGAGAACGGTTGCACAAAAGCTGCACCCGTTCCTAAAAACAGATTATTATAGCTAATTTTAGCATACACGCGAAAGGTTGGCAGAGCAACAAAAAAAATGTTATTAAGTGACACAGCGATCCATTTATCATCTTCCAGGAAACGGAAAAAAAAGTGTGAGCCGTCGAGCTTTTATTTATTATTTCTGAGATCGATCGGTAACTAATAAATTAGGACGTCGCGCATCGATTTTCAAAAGGATTCGATACCTCTGTAAGGTGGTGGTTGGGACCAGGGATTAAATTTACAGCAGCAAGCAACGGATCTAAGATTCATATTAGTTCCGCCGTAATCGCGTTACGCCGTAATCTTCACCCTTCCATAACTCTTCGGGTGGACTAGTTGTCCGCCCTCTAAATTGCTATAATTGCGGCCTTACTTAGCCGTTCATTTCTTATTTGCCAGCCTGCGTCATTTTCCAACCCCCTCTGATTCTGCAGACAGTGAAATTTCTAGTGGATTCATCTTGTTTAAATTCAGTTAGAGAAAGTTAGATATCATATTCGGGGAAGATTTATTATTGTAACAGAGTTTATTTTATCATATAAAAAAATCCAATAAAGAGGAAGTTTATTTTGTAACACGAATGAGTATGCAATATGCAGCGGCGTAGTTATTTCAATTATTCAAGCAAAGTCAAATCCATTAATTATGCTTACATGCAGTTCATTTATTATTTATAAATGTACATGAGATCTAAACTAAATAATATATACTATATTTTAGTTACTAAATTTAACAGAATTTATTAAAGTAATTAGCAATTATATTAATGTGTCGCTTTGTTGAACAATGTCATTGGGTGAATTATGCAATTTCTAATTTCAATTCAGCTCTAATAATGGTTATTATGTAACTATTATTAGTTGATTGGACATTGATATTTGTAATTAGCAATAACCATAGCAAAGCTTATGGTACACTGGTTCTCCACCAACACGAAGATCATATGTGTCAAAGTAAATTAATTTATCATGGCTTAACACAATAAAGCGATGAAATATTGGATTGTAGTGGCTGATTGTAATTCTGTTAATATTGGTTGTCCCTTTGAGATTAGCTGTTGCTTATTAGATTTTATGATCATTTCAAATCAGATCATTATAAGAACAAATTTAGATAGAATTTAATCTATCTAATTTTACAATAAATAATAAAATAATTTTTAATTGGATTAATATAAAATGTTGCTATAGAAGGCATTTTATTTCTTAAACATAAGTAAAATTTAATTTTAAAAACTTTTAAATACATTTACAATGTTATTATTGAAATACAGAAATAAGTTTTTTTTTATCTGAAATGTACAATGTAATTATATTTTTTGCTTTGCATGTTATGTAATAATAATAATTAATATTATAAACTGTTTAATTTAATTTTTTTTAACTTGATTTTTTTATGCCATACTCACTCCTCTAAGGTTTAAATTGGTTTTTTATAACTAATCCAATATTTTTATATTACCATTAGTAGTATTTTATAATTTGTTCTTTATTTCATGTATGTGCTAGCCTACAAATAAAACATTTTTGTTGCGGGTCCACTTTCGTTTTTAGAACGGGAAAAAGGCTGCTAAACTAAGTGCGTGCTCACTGAGGGGTGTTGTATGTCCGCTTATTTGCCAAATATGAAAACATCCAATTTCCAAATCTTTATAAATAATGTGTTTTTTTGTTATTTCTCTATAAAATAATGTGTATTTTAGTTATTTCTCTATTAAATAATGTGTTTTTTTGTTATTTCTCTATTAAATAATGTGTTTTTTTGTTATTTCTCTATTAAATAATGTGTATTTTAGTTATATCTCTAATAAATAATGTGTATTTTAGTCGGCGATCCAACGTCTACTTCTAGACATAGGCTTCTCTGTATGTTTTTAACAACAGGCGGTTTTGTGTTTTTAGGAACTAGTTTTTTTAGCAATGGTCGCCTGTATGTGTTCTAACCACCTTTAACCTGCTTTTTCTTCTTGTTGTTTTCTTGGGTAAATTTGATTGACTATTTGTCACCATTTTGTAATGCAACATGTCTTACCCAACTCTATTTTAGACGGGAACAACGGATAATCTCAGTCACCTTTAATTTCTCAGTCAATAAGTCTTTTATCGACCGAGAAATTGAAGTTTATCTATTAGCAAAAGCCTGAACATTGAACGTTCCGTCGTCTTTTGTGTTGTTCCTAATAGGTTGATAGTATGTTTTGTAAGGCTCATTATTTCCAAACTATAGTATTATTATATATATATTATCGCAGCATATTTAAGGTTTTCTAATAAGAGGTTTCATTTTGATATTAAAAAAAAATGAGTATTTTTTAAGAGATATCAATAAATATTTATTTCATTGTAAAAGGGAAGGTATGCGATTAACATTTAAAAACGATCAGTCAAATGGCCGCCAAGGTTACGGTTGTAGTACCACGTTCTTTTCATGAAATTTTCCATGACCAATTTGCACATTTGCGGCTGTATGTTCTCGATAACTTTACGAATTCCATCTTTAAGGTCTTGAATCGATTGTGCAGCATTGGCATAGACTTTATCTTTTACGTGGCTCCAAAGAAAAAAGTCTAAAGGTGTTAAAACACAAAATCTCGGTGGCCAATTGTGATCACCTTTTCGAGAAATAACACGGTCAGGAAACTTTTCTTGCAAAATTGCGATTGTTTCGTTACTTGTGTGACACGTAGCGCCGTCTTGCTAAAAATAAACGTCGTCCACATCAATATTTTCCAATTTAGGTCATAAAAAATCATTAACCATAGCTCGGTAGCGCTATCCATTCACCGTAACAGTTGCACCAGCCTCATTAAAAAAAAAGTAGGGTTCAATCATACAGCCAGCCCAAAAACCGCACCAAACAGTAACACGTTAAGGATGCAAAAACTTTTCAACAATCATTCTTGGATTTTCTGAGCCCCAAATGTGACAATTCTAATTATTAACGTAGCCTCCGAGGTGAAAAAGTATTTGTATTTTTCAACCATTGTTTTATTTATATCTTATTCTTTTTTGATGAAGCGGTTTTACTTATTTTTATTTTTTAGTTTGGTTTAGTTTTAATGATGCTTGTGTTTGTTAGCAGTTTTATGCCGTAAGTTGCTATTGCCGCGTGGAAAATTTTTGGGTTGTCTAGTTAATTACAATAGCTCTCAAAGAAACCTCTGGCAAGCTGCCCTTAAGCGGTAATAATTTTTTTTGTTGTGGTTGGTGTCTTTCTTAGCCCACATTATTTGCATTAGTCAATATCTTTTAATTTGCGTGAGCATATAGCTAGAGAATCATCTGTGTTCTGTAAGAAATTTGGTTTTGGAATTTATAGTATCAACCAACAACTTTGTTTTCTTTTTGCTGTTTATGCTCCATTCGTTTTACTATCTTGCTATGGTATCTTCTCTAACTTTATTTTTTTGTTTGCTAATATTGGTTTTGTATTTTCTCTTGCGGGTATAGCGTGATTGTTCTAGCAACTACTAATAGTGCCCTTCTAGATGCCGTCATGAAAGAGAAAGCTTATCTCATCTTATTTTTTTTATTATTTCTTTTTTATTTGTTTTTTTTTATTTATTTTTCTAATCATTGCCACATTATTTTCATCAAAGTGACTTCTTCTGGCATGAACTCGGATAGAATACCGTTGTAGAATTTTGATACATTTTTGCGAAACCTTGCCCGCAATGTTTTCTTCTGTCCTTACTTTGCGTTTGTATCTTCTTCTTGTTGTGTGTTTTCATTACTAAAGGTTGGCGACCACTTTACCATATTGCTTCCTATCTCCGTCTATGTGAAACAGTTCTCCCACGCCCATACCAGTTTAGTTTCTAATGTTACGTAGCCATAAAATGGTTTTATTGCCTATCGATTTTTGCCTTCGATAAGCCCCTTCATTATTAGCCGTAGTATGCTGTATGTACCTGCCAAAAAAAAACTTGACATGACTAAGTTAAAAATCAAGTCGACGAAAGATCAAGTACGAGGATGTCTAGACGAGAAAATGCAGATAATAACAAGAACTCATCATACTGATGTTCAAGCGACATGGCAAACAATAAAAGAAGCAATAACCTATAGCAGCGAAAGACATCTAAAACAGGAAACAAGAATAGGACAAAAACCTAGGATGAACAAAGAGATCTTGAAGCTAATGGACCAGAGAAAGCAATTTAAGAACAACAAAATAAGGTATAAGGAAATACAGACAGAGTTACGGTGCAAAATCAGAGTCGCTAAAGACATCCAGCTAACTAATCAATGTGAAGAGATTGAAGCCTTACAGTTTAAGCATGACGCTTTTAACATGCATAGGATGATAAAGGAGGCAGCTGGGTGCAGCAGGAAAAGAACTACGGGACGTTTAATGAACAACCAAGGGCAGCTTATAATTGAGATAAAAGATAAACTAAAAACTTGGCAAGAGTACATTACAGATCTATTCAGCGAAGAAAGACCGGAAACACCTAACACAAATAATGCAGAATTGAGTCCCACTATCACTAAGGAGGAAGTACAAAAAGCCATCCAGCAAACCAAAGACGAGAAAGCAGTAAGCCCAGATAATACTCACTCAGAGGACTTAAAAGTACTAAGCGAGGAAGGTATAGACATCATGACATCATTTTTAAACCTCATATATGACAGTGGTACCATACCACAGGATTGGATCAACTCCACGTTTATGACAATTCCAAAGACACAAAATGCAAAAGCATGCAGCGATTATAGAACGATCAGCTTAACAAGTCATATTTTGAAGGTATTCCTTAAGATCATTCATAACAGAATATACAGACGATGTGAAGATAAAAATAACCCAACGCAACTTGGTTTTAGAAATGCACTCGGTACCAGAGAAGCCTTGTTTAGCGTCCAGGTCCTATTTCTAAGATGTAGAATTGTAAACTGTAATATGTACGCATGCTTTATTGATTATCAGAAAGCGTTTGATAAGGTTCAACACCCAAAACTTATCAAAAGTCTACAAAATATAGGACTGGACGAGAAAGATATTAGAGTGATTAGTAACCTATACTGGACACAGCTGGCGTTCGTAAAAGTTGACGAACAGGATACCAAGTACATTAACATACAACGTGGTGTACGCCAAGGATGCATACTATTACCAATGCTTTTCAATCTATACTCTGAGGAAATATTTAAGGAGGCGATCCATAAAGTAAATACTGGCATTTGGCTAAACGGTGAATATATTAATAATATCAGATATGCTGATGATACTGTGATGTGTGCGGATAGCATAGAGGGACTGCAAAAACCTATGAACAATGTCTTGGACGCAAGTAAAAACTACGGATTGACCCTTAATAAAAAAAAAACAAAGTATATGGTATTCAGCAAAGTGCCAATTCAAAACATCCAGCTCAAAGCAGAAGGTCAAGCAATACAACAGGTCTCAAAGTATACTTACCTAGGTACCACGATTAACGATCAGTGGGACCATTTGGTAAAAATAAAATGCCGCATTGAAAAAGCCAGGGGAACTTACATAAAGATAAAAAATGTGTTCTGTAGTCATGACTTAAATATAAAAACAAAAATGAGATTTGTCAGATGTTACGTGTACCCGGTTCTCTTATATGAAATGATAGCATGGACCATGTCCAAAAATACCTGCAAAAAACTATTAGCTTTCAATATGTGGATATACTAGAGAATCCTAAAAATTTTGTGGAAGGACCATATCACCAATACAAGGGTCCTTAAACGTTTTAGAAAAGAGCTGGAAGTAGTTAATACTATTAAGGCGGGCAAGTTGCAGTATTTCGGACACATTATGAGGAATAAAGAAAGATTTGGATTATTTCAACTGATTATGCAAGGAAAAGTGTTTGGAAGAAGAGGTCCTGACAGAAGGTGTATATCCTGGCTCAAGAACCTAAGACAGTGGTTCGGGAGTACAACTACGGAACTCTTCCGCGCTGCTGTAAACAAAGGTAAAAATAGCTATATTGATTGCCAACATTCGGTAATTGGATAGGCACCTGAAGAAGATGCTGTATTTTTGGTTACGTATTATGTGACCAAGATATGCAGTTTTTTTTTATTATTAGCAGTAACTTTCTTTCTTTATTCATTTTCTGTAGAACTGTTTCATTTCGTACTTTTTCCGTCTAACGTATTTTTAGTAGTTGCTGATATAACCACAACTCAAATGCTTCTATTTTATTCATAGTGTTTGTTTTTGGGGTCCATTTGCTTTGTACAGTAGTACAGCCCAGATGTAACATTGAGCCGTACGGCATCTTGTCTTTAAGTTTAATGTTCCGTCACATAGTAAAAGTTTCCATTTTATAAATGCGCTTCTAGCTTGTTCTATTCTGGCCTTTATCTCTTGTTGGAGGTCCCACTTTTCATTTAGGATTGTTTTTAGGTATTTAAAAGTTTTTACTTGTTTGATTTTGCTGTTGTTTAGTTTTATGTCCATGGTTCTGAGGTGTTGTGCAATTTTGCTTACTTTCATTACTTTAGTTTTTGATATATGTATTCATAGTTTGGCCGTGCTCTTTTTGTAAACTTGGTCCTGCAAGTGTTGTAGGTTGTAGGTTTTATTCATTTTTAAAAAGGATATAGAAATAATCTGCAAAACTTATATTGTTTATCTATCGACCATTTATCTTTACACCCAATTCTACGTCTTCTAAGGCGTTTTTGAAAATTTTCTTTGAGTAAACATTAAAAAGCATGGGGGACAAGATACAGCCTTGGCGGATTTTTTGCTTTATCTTTAGTTTTTTTTGTTTCTTCTTGTTTGAGTTTTAGTATAGCTTTTTGATTTCAATAAAGGTCTACGATTACTTCTTTGTGTCGTACTTTATCAAATGCTTTTTGGTAGTCAATAAAACATATGTATATCTCTTTTTGGTAATCTAAGCATTTTTGTACTAGGATTTAGAGTGCAAAAAGTGATTTGGTGTTCCCAGGCCGGTACAAAATCCAAATTGTGTATCGCTGTTCTTCATTTTGCACTTTTTGTGTATGCTATTTTTAATAATATTCAGAAATACTTTTAGAGTATGACTCATTAAGCTGATTTTATAAGATTTATCGTTAGCCTTTTTGAGTATTGAAATGAAGTTTCTGCTATTCCGTTAGTAATTTGCCGGAGAATTTGTTGCATAGGTTTACAAAGATATTGATGTTTTTTTCGTCTATTAGTTTTAATATTTCTGCATAGATTTCCTCTGGTCCGCTGGCTTTGCCTGTTTTCTCCGTTTTAATTGCATATTCCACTTCTGTTCGTAGAATTTTAGGGCTTCTTATTTCCGGTGTTTCTACTGGGTTATAATTGTTCTCGAAGAGTTTGGTTATGTGGTTTTCCCATGTTTTCAGTCTGTTATCTTTATCTAGTAATAATTTCTTGTTCTATCAGAGTTGGTATAAGTCTCTTTCTGTATATGCCGCTAGTTTTTTTTTAGTTTCTTATGGATGTTAAAGTTATCGTGTTTTTGTTCCAGTTCTTCAATTTTGCTACATCTTTCCGCTAACCAATTTTCATTTGCTGACTTTATGTTCTTTTGGATCTGTGCATGTATTTTCCAGAATTTTTCTTTCCTTTGTACAATCTTCTTTTGCTCATCAGTTCTGCGATTTTGGTCCATTTCTTTTTTTCTGTTTTCAAGTCATGTATTGTGGCTTCTTGTAATGCCTCTTTTGCGTTTGTATAGATTATCAAAATACAGAGTGTTAGGTAAACATATGACAAAAATTCAATTTGACGTGTCTTTAATAGTTAATGAATTCCACTATCATGAATCACTATACAAATACTGAGATGACTGAAATGCATTTTATGTATGGACTTGCTAATGGCAGTTCATACAAGCTAGACGATTGTACATTGAACGGTTTCCTGGCCGTAAAATCCTTGATCGACATTTTTTTAAAAACATTGATTGACGTCTTTGCAAAACAGGCACATTGAAGCGAAACGAAGGGTCATAAAGATCAATGACAGTAAGAACGGTACAACTAGAACAGAATGTGCTAGACATAATAGAGGAAGATCCAAGTAGTTGCGAAAAATTACCAATACATTGAATGTAAGTCATTACAGTTTGAATTTTTTTTAAGGGCAATTTGTTGTATCCATGACACATTCAGCGTGTTCAGGCACTACTACCTGCTAATTTTCCTTTACATATTGCGTTATGTCAATGGTTTTTGCAAACATTACTTCTAATCCCTCATAACCACGTATTACTTCTTTTGTAGCGGTACATTTAATTACAAAAGCATCTGCCACGTCTAACCGAGGTTGTTTAGATAAAGACAAGTATACTAACTTTTTATAATTTTTTTTAAGATATACATTATTCAAGCTTTTTAGAAAAGTTGTAAAAAGAGGTATATTATTTGTAAAAAAAGGTTTATTAGTCTCGTGTAAGACTGCGCATAGAAAAGTATATTGTTCAGAAATATTTTTTATTAAAAAAGATAACGTTTTACTGTTTCATATAATAAAACTACCTTCAAACAAAAATATATTTCTTTAATGTATAGGATTTACAAAAAAATTATTAATTGATTTTTAATTTTAAATGTAGAATTTTCCTATTTTTGACAGTTTTAAAGACCGGAATTTCAGTTCTATCAGCCGATAGCAGATTTAGTCATTTTAAAACAAAAATATAACTTAGTTTTGACGTTTGAAAAATTATTTGACTTTTGATGGATAAATTTTATAAACTATTACGTTGATAAATTAGAAACTTTTTTTATATAGCTAAGAAACAAAATTAATTTGATCCCTACACATTTGAATTTTTGATGTTAGGAAGTGTTGCTTTATAAATTCACAGTCAAGTGTCTATTATTTAAAAAAAATAGTTTTACATTTGGTTTACTCATAAATAGAAAATAATGGCTTAGTTTTAAATCAAATTAACACATTATAATGAAATTTAAATTAATAGTCCTATATAATATCAATATAATATTTTATGACTTCCTTTGTTTTACATTGGTGTAAACATGTAGTTAAGTATAGGTTATTTGAATGTTAAATTAAAATTGATTTTATGATCCATAAATCTTGAAATTTTTTTTTGTTTATGGTTTATGTTTATATTATTTGTGAATAGAACAATTATTAAGACATAATCGATGCAAAACTGACGTACATTTTTATCTTATTAATCACATCGATTTACTGAAATGAAAAATAATATTTAACTTGGCGGAATTATCGGCCGTGCTTTGTCGATTTTATTCATGATTTTTCAGGACTAATTTATAAAGTAAATATTAATTTGGCGAGAAAACTTAACTGTAATAAATTTGATCAATATTTATCAGTTTTGTTTATAATTACACTTAATTTTAGCCATCTTTAATATACATTACCAATCTCTGTATGCTTATCAAAATGTAATGCTTGCATTTAATATTTTATGTTTAGTCTAATAAAAATTTATGAGACCCTTAAATGTAATCACACTATTCTCCGCGCGCAAACAAGTGTTTTTTTCTTACATACCTAGTCTCTCAATATTTACATAGCCCCTTTAATTCCTAATTACGGCTCTGCGTTGCTAACCGCTTTAGTACTAGGATTGAGTTTGAATAATTTATTAATTACTTCATAAAGAAATTTGGGATTAGTTTTATTAAGGAAATCCTTTTGCATTATGTAATCAGCTTACTTTATAATAAACTTGAAATTAATTTAATTTTATAACCCTTGGTTATTTTTATTTTCCACAATTCTTGCCATGTTGTGTAGTAAAAAACGGTTTAATTTTTCAGTGGAGAGATAACAGTTAAACTTTATAACATTTGCACGCCTACAATTTTATTTAATATATGGTTATAAAATTTATGGTCAATTTAAAGGGCGATAAAACAAATATTAACCTAATAACTATAGTTTATATATTTAAATATAGTTACTCTCGAAGATAAATTCTATGTTGCCAACTGTGCTTACGACTTTTATCCATTATTCATATAGTTGAATTTTTCCAGAATCTGATATTGCTTTTATAGATTTAAATAGAAACGTTTACAATTTGGTGTGGTTTTATTAAAAATATATATTACAAACTATTTTTAAATTTTGACGTAATTGTACTACAGTTAAGACGTGAATTTAAAATATTTGCTTTTGCTTTTTAATAGTCTATAAAATTGCATTGAGTTATGTTTTCCTGTCAGCGTGTAATTAATTATAATTTTATTATTAATAAAATTAATATTTGTAAATTTTTGATATAATTAGTAACAATGGAATTAAGCATTAAATTAAAAAACTAAAAGTAATAAATCAAAAATAAATATCCAATACATATTAAATAAAAATTAATAATATAAAATCTAAAACAAAATATTGGATAAGCAAGTTATACATTATATTGTGATTTTAAATTACTATTACTTGTTACGTTGAAACCAAAATTATTGTATAAATACATTATTGGGTGGTTGGCCTCATTGACCACATCATACACTAAACCGGGCTAGTACTTAAATTACTTTAAATATTTGATCGGTCGTTTGGCAAACCATGTAGTAAAGTTTACAATTAATTTATTCAATTGAAAATCATAACATAGTTTCAACTTTGTTGAATATCAATTTAAGAGCAATATTATTATTTAATATTTAAATAACATAAGCAGTAAAATTCAGCTATGAATTGAATTGTAACATCTCTTAGGGATATATATCTATGAGTTTATTGCAAACATCCAATTAGGTTATTTATGAAGCTGTAATAACATTTCTGAAATAAAATTGAAATCATCAAATAAAACTTCTTAGGATTGATAGTAAACTATTTGCTACACTGTAGCATATATTATTATTATTCTTGAAATAAAGTTACTAGCTGTGGGAGAGAGTTGAAAAGAATCTTATTAGTTCTTGTGGTAGTTGCAAAAGTTGAAACATCTACAGTGACACTCTGACGGAAAAAAATGTTGGATCTTAAATTGATATAATCATAATGAGTATTCCAACAAGAGCGGAAAATTTAAATTATAATAAAACACACACACATCTGACATTTTCTCTAAGCTTTGCTGGAAAATTTGAGTTATTTGGACAAACTACGGTTTGACATAAATGCGACTGGGTTTCAGTGATAGTGCTTGGGTGGTTGTGGGCGTGTTGACTTAAAAAGCCTACAAAAATCACGATCTAGGAGGCTAGTTTTAGTTGCTCAAAAGGTATGTCTCCTGCGATCATACTATGGTCTCATGTGATGTGCAGCAAGTTAAAACTAAATGTTTTTGAGATTTTTACAACCCATTTGTTGCACAAAAAACTGTTATTATTTTTCAATTTTTCAATACTGTTTGCATGGTTGCTGTTTGTGCATTTCTAGCAGCATTTTTGAAGAAAAATAGTTGTTTTTAATATTGTCTTTTTTTTAAACACATTTGAGTTTTATTTACTTTAAATAAGGCAAATTTGTTGTCCTCGACTTGAAAATGAATTTTAATGCCGAAAATGATAACCAGCATTTACTTGTTCTTGTTTTATAAATTAATTGACAAATTTGCTGTGTATGGTATGTAAGTGTGACTTGTTAAGTAAGTAAGGTGGATTTTATAAGCACGAAGTGAGAATACGCTGCGTAATGTTTAATTCTTGAGGACAATGCTAAATAAATGATTTTGAATTTTCAGCAACACTTTGGCAAACAGCCGTGATGATTTTTGTTGACCAGCACAAACACGCCTCATTGGTCTGACATCAGTAATTGATTTAGTCTAGTGAAAATGCGATGCTTAGTCGTGAGTAGTTTGATGATATTTGTAATTAAATCAACACTTTAATTTTAGTTTTGGGTAAATTTGTAGATGAAACCTATTTAAGTTTCTTTAAATATTTTAAAAAACCTCACTTGCGTGCTGGGTATGTAGCCTGATTATGATTTGCATTTAATATTTGAAAATTTTTGTTAGAATTTATGAGTTACACAAAAATAACGTAAAAAGTAGACAGTAATATGGAATGAATAGTGATTACAAATACTGAGTTTTTCCGAAAGCGTCAAATTGCTACAATACATGTTATTGTAAAAGAAACCGTTTATCTATTAATAATATAAGTTACACAAAGCGGTCTGGCTTTTGCTTGTCTGCCAAGCAGATCCTGGCGGTTTTGAAGTTACAGTCGGAAAACTGTGGCATAAGAAACGTTATTATGTGCTTGGGTATGTAATTACACTTCCATAGCTTACTGCTAATTGGGTTTAAAAACACATTTCCACATAATTTGCCCCATCCGCAGATCTTGGTTTGCATAATCTATGGTTTTTGGATTAGAACTATTGTGTCTTGCATCAACTCTAGTTTGCGGCATATTTTTGTTACGGCTGCTCGACAGTGATGCAGGTTGCGTCATCGGTTAACTTTAGAGACAGTGGTTATCTTCATTCCGGTTTTGTTTGGATAGATTATTCACCTTTGTTTTTATTGCTTTCACTTGTAGCGGCATATTATTTTGTTATTTTGATGGCGAGTTTGCTAAACATATAGCTTAGCAGACTTTTCTTATCATTTAGTGTGCGTACATCTTCCTCACCTATTTCTAGAACAAAAAGTCGGTCTTTCGGTTTTTTAACTTGGCGTTGTGGAAAGTACCAATTGATGACTTTGAACTACTGGTTCTGCTTTTTCAAGCGACTTATAATCAGCTCTACAACATCCGGTTTTCTGAAAACTACAGATAAGTTTTGGTCAGCCTAGAAAGCTAACACAGGGGCACAACGCCTAGTTGTGATTCCAGCCACAGAGGTTGTAAACTGAAAATTACATTTTGATAAGGCTGGTAAACGTCACATAAAAGTGCAATGAGGCAACCTCTTCGTAGCTGGGTCTGTTTTTCATTTTTGTAAGGAGGATTTTAGGTTTAATTTCTGTGTCTTTTATCCTTTTCTTGGGTTGTCCAGGTAAGGGCTAAGACGTGGAAGCAATCCTTTTTTTTATGCTCTTGGTTTTGGTGAAAGTGTCTTTATGCCTGAAAGCTTTAGATCTTGCTTTTTTAGAAAGGGCCTTTAGCTTGACTTTGACGCGCTCTATTTTGGGTTAGCAGTTGCTGGCCCAGCACATGAGTTGTCTTTCTTGGGGGAAAAGGGGTTTTTTTAATCTTTTTGCTTTAGCCCCACATATCTTGTGTATTTTGACAATGGTAAAGAGGGGGTGGTTCAAAGACGGAACAGTTGGACGTCACTAAGGTATTTATAGACGCACTCACAGACACTGTGAGTGTCAAGATTTTAAGGTATCCAAAGATTTACTTAATAAGTTGTGTTTGGGATTTTTGTTCTCCGTAGTTGAGAGACTAAATATGTATTTTTCTGGCTCTCCATGGAGTCCGCAAATTTAAGAACAAAGAAATATAGCCCCGAAGGTGGGTTGTATGAAAACAAGTAAAGCAGTGAAGCAGCTATTGTCTTGAACCAAACTTTGTTACATCCCGCAGCTAGACTGTAATAGATATCACACTAGCAAAATACAACCTATTGCAGATTTTAAGTATTTGTGCAGATTTAAGTGAACTTATTACTGAAAAAAAAAACAAACCTATGAAAATAAGTTGGAAAATTCTTTAACACGAGCGTACAAGGATTTGTGTCCACTTAGGCTGGCTCCCAAATTTGACAACATTGTACCTTGGTAGTGCGAGGAACTCGGCCGGCTTAACGAAGCTGCACGAAGATACTTCAACAGAGCAAAAAATTCAAAAAACCAATCAAACTGGATGTTATACAAAAATACTCGAAAAAGTTATAAAAGACGCATACGAAATAATTTTATCTAAAAACTCTTAACAGCAGCTGTTTGACGCTACAATTCTAACCCCATTAGCTGCTTGCCATCTTGTTAAAAAGGTGCGCATAGCATAGGCAATTAAAAACTTCTTTTCATACAAAGCGCTAAGATTAGATGACGTCTTTCCTGCCCTTCTATAATGGGGCAAAGATATTATACTAACTCACCTAACAAAAATCTAAAGGCCATGCATTGCTTTTTGATACATACCTATAGCATGAAGGAAAGTATGTTACCGGTTTACGTCCACAAAAAGCTGCGGGGGCGGCTGGTCTAAGTCCGGAGGCGGCGCAGCTGCATCCGGAGTTTGTTATCTTGTGATGAGACTGCATTTTATACAAATTTAAGTTACTCTACAGACGTGTCTACACAGAACACCCATACACATAGTATGCTTATTGATATACTCAGTACCCACACTCACACAGAGTGCCGTTTACAAGTTTATGTTTGTCTGCATTGCAAACGATGGTGTAAATTCTAGGTGGATGCAGCATATTTTGCCTATAGGTCTTCCCTGGGTTTGATCTGATCTAACGTTGACTTGTTGGTTTTAAGATCTCGACTGACTGTGAACAAAAAAGTTTGATATTATTTCTTTCTGAGGCTGAGCTTTTGTTTCTATCTCGACGTTTGGTGGTGGTGTCTAAGTGATGTCAACATAGTTCTAAACAATATTGCACAAGGATGGGAGTAACCTGTTAGTTAAAATGTTCACAAGGGTTCAATTAAGTCTGGGTGGCGCGGTGTTTCAAAAAAGTTAAAAACACTCGAGACACTAGCTGTCCTAAGCCAGGCACAGTCCGGGTTTGGGAGGGGGTCTCAGTGGCTCACTGTCTTGCAGCGGCATCCGCTTTGCGGCACAGTACCGCGGACGCGCACCAGGTCTATTCGGGTGAACGGTTGTTGGCTGATTTCTTTCTCCACTTCCAAGGATGATTGCAAACCAATATTGCAATGGTTTACCATGGGATGATGCTGTTGTTGGATTTCCGCTCCGGTGGTTTTTGCTTGGCATAGTCTCCGTCATAAACGGTGTTGGTAATGTTGGGAATACCAGTGTAGACCACTTGTATCGTGCTGAGAGCTAGGCCGGGCTCAGCTGCAAGATTGGCGGTGTAGATTGTTGCAACGTCTTAAAGTTCAGGTTTGAGGCAAGACGGTTTGAATCCGGATTGCAACTTTCTCTTGCTGATAATTTGTGCAGGATGTGGACGTCGGCCGTGAAGCGGTTTCCGCTCGGGGCATTTTCTTCTTCTTCTTCTTATGTCGCGTTGCAGATGGTGGCAACTGCAATTATTTTTGAGCTGAAGCATTCTGCTTCTTTGTAGCACTTGGTTTAGATAACTTTGGCAACGTGGATTTCTGGTATGATTACATGAGGTTGCACTAGGTTGGCCTCGACCTTGTTTACAACTACGTGGAGGAGTTCAGATATGTCCGGTATAAATTAAAACTAAATTAAAACCACCTTAAAAAAAATAGAAACAGCTTTTGCAACACACAGTGTAAACTCTACAATTAGTGGACAAATAATACACATGTTGGAGAAAAAAGCAATTACTGTTGGAAATTTCACGATTAAGAAAGTTGTTGCTAAAGGTTGTCCTTAGAGAAATGTATTGTTTTCACTACTATAGAATATAGTAGTCTATAGCCTTATACGGCTACTTAATGATCATGGTTTCTATAAAAATGGTTAAGCAGATGACATAACAATCCTGATAAGCGGTAAATTCAAAAGCATACTCTAGAACTTAATGCAAGAAGCTTTAAGAATAATCAAAAATTGGTGCAAAGACCAGGCTCTTACGGGTAATCTTCTAAATACTAAAATAGTTCTCTTTACAAAACGAACGCTTGCAAGTTGTCGCCGTTAATGCAAAAGGACGATATGAGGAGAATTAACCCTACCGTGGCGTTGTGGGGCAAGAGCGGGACAAAGAAAGGAGCATCAGTAACTTTTCCGCAGTAAAGTTATGCGGTCAAATGATTCAAAGGCAATAGCCAATTTTTGATTGATTGATAAACTGGTGTTAAGTTAATTAATATACAACGTTGCACGGTGTGCTGGTTAGAGAACTAGCGTGCATTGCTTCAGTTATGTAAAAAAATTAAACTGTAAAATTGGGTGTAACAGTTGTTTCTTTATGCTCAAAAATTATATTATATATTTTTTTTAATTTATAATAATTTAATTGATTGTTTGTTAATTAACTTTGGTAATAAACTAAAATCAATTAACACTGTTTTTAATAATAATTGCATTTATCTGAGTGGGTCCACTTCTAACTAGTGCTGATAAAGTTTTTTTGCTGCTGTATTGACTTGTTGACTGCTATTTTTAATTTTACAAACAACTTTCTAGTCAATGTATTTATTATAGAACTGGTTAGATCAATGATTTGCTGATAGAGTATTGGAATGCCAAATTGTAATCATATTTCTTTTGATTTGATTTTTTTTAATGAAAACAATTTGTTTTTTTTTAAATAGTAACTAGTCCAAGTCAACTATATTTACGAACAAATATTTTGTAATAACCAAACTTTTCCTTGCATGACTGAAATTTTTAATAGGTTATAACTCATTGTGTCAAAGAAGACACAATGATTTATCAGTCTGTTAGCACTTTAGTTTTGTAATTTTATGTAATTTTAGATTTGCCTTGTATAACTTGACTATATTATTTATCTAAAAACAATGTGCGTGCGGACTACACAATAAAACAAACTACATGTAGAACTTGAAGTTATCTGCATAATAGCGCAATTTGATTTTTGCTAAATTCTACATTGATATATAATGCATCTAATTTGCCAATTAATATTAAATTGACTTAGCAGAACAACTAAGCTGCATATAAAAATTTTAGTTTACATATTTACCAGTTATTAGAAATGTAGCTTTTTTTTATTCAATTCAATTCAATTCAATTCAATAACCTCTTAATACCGTTAGGTGTCGAGTTATCGGACACACCGAGCCACAGAAAAGAAATGTATGGGATGCTTATATGAGGTAACGGACCCATATTGGAAAGAACGCTACGCTCGGCATCACTTTGGGTTTACCCATCCAAGTTGTGACCAGAGCGGCCGTTGCTTAACTTTCGTTAGCGCTGGTATTTTATACAAGATCTTATTTATTATAACACGTATCTGGAATGAACATTAGTGTCTGTGGTCTGTGTGCATATATTAGTGGTTTCTATTTTAGAATGTATGTTAATGTTTTTTAACAGAGTATCATATCAAAATCTGTTCGCAATTTTACAGTTTGACCAATAGTGTAGATTTTCAGCTTGGATTGATCCGAAAAAGCAAACTGATCTATTAGATTTGATACTTTGTACATACTGTATTTTGAACTAATATCAAAATTGCAACAGATTTGCTTTTTAAACCGCGTAAAAGTGTGTTAATAATGCTCAATTCAATAAGTAAAAAGAAAATCATTTTTTGGCAAATATTTTACATATTCTGCGATTAATTTGCTATTGTTATACTTGTGTCTATTTTTCTAAAAAAAATATTCTTGGCTTTCCTAATTTCGTAAAACCTGCAGCCTATAGAGTTTGCAGCACCATTGCTTTTGCAATTGATAAAGTCAAATAATTTTTTTTAATATTCATAATTTGATGTAATTTTTTTTACAAAATGCATGAAAAAGAAAGTTTTTACCGCTGGTGATGATTATAACTGAGGTGGCAGTAGTCTGCTGCCATTGCAGATTTTTGTTTTGTTAAATTAATTGCATGTTCGATAAGAACTTCTTTTGATTGAATATATTTATTTCACAAATGCATTCTATATTGTTGTAGTAACAACTATTGTTACTCGTCGGTAAAATTGCTATATAATTTTTATCTCTTGTTTGCTTTCTGCAAAAATCTAGTTAAACATTAGTTGTAATAGTAATTATTTATTGGTACTTTATTTAATTTGCTTTTTTTAATTTACAATATTATTGTATGTTGTTGAATAAATAGTTTTTTTAACTTGATTTGCCTATTTATCCAAACTAGTTTAAATATTCTCTATTTTAGTTATTTTTTATGTATATATAGTAATATTTAATTTTAATGTATTATTTCATATTTCAGGGACTTATTTTTGACTAAGTGGAATAACAAGTAAACACAACTTTATTACAAACATTGTGCGAATATGCTACTGTAGAAATTCATTCACTCATTCTCAGATTTGTTAAACGATCCACACAAAACAATTAAAACGTCCACTCCATTCCTTTTGCGGTCATAAAAAATACACTATAAAAATCTAGGCACATTTACACTAGAAACATAAACATTGTCCCATTAAATTTAATCTGTTGAAAAGCGTGGATCATACAGTATGTAAACTTTAACCATATTCACTGCGCTGTCGTTTTTCGCTCTGATTTGAAACCCACTTAAAATGTTTTCCGTTTACTTTTTTGTCGACAGCGTAGCAGGTAAATATATACGCATATAAAAATAGCGGCCACAAGAAACAAGAAGAGGTCTTTAGTCGCGCACATAAAAATTTATTTTTAGTTGAACTTCAAATACTCCGCTTCTCCTTGAAATGTCCAAAACCAGTGCAGCTTAATTCTACAATGCACAGACAGAAAACAACTATGTAGAAAACGGACCAATTTAAAAAAATCTTTAATTTAAACACATAGTATAAACTCGCTCCTAGTATACATAAAACGAGTTAATCACGTTTTAATATTTTTTCATTGTTTTTTATATATAGAGCTCTATTTAGAAAAAAAAGAAAATGTTCTTGGAATAAAAAGCACCGCCTGAGATAATTGAATTTTTCCTTTGATAAAGCCAAATGAATATAAATAATTGAATGTTACTGTGTCAGTAGCTGTTAAAATAATTCAGAACTACACAGTTCAAAGGAATTCTGGATCTATGTACCTTTTGTAAATAGCCAAAGATAAAAGCAATGAATAAATAGCATTTAAAATATGAGCACTGTGTACAATTAAAAATAACTCAATATACATGAGAGAAACGCTTGTTTATATTTTATTTTAGTTTCAGTTCGTATACGGAAAGTTGTGAAAATCTTTATAAGCTAAATGAGTTTTATTTTTATTTCGAGTAAGTGCATCTATTAGTGTTAAGCTCCCGAGTTTCAGTTTTTAAATGGGGAAGTTTGTGAAGATGTATGGTTGCCGCTCAATTAAACAAAACCTATTTGGAACTATCGATTTTAATTTGACAGGGTCATTTATTCGCGGAGGAAGACCAGCTACCAGCAATTAGCCCCCTTTTGTGGATGGGCACTGAACTTTTGCGTTTCCATTAATTTAGGAAGCGCACCGCCCATTTATTTTTATTAACTTAATATAGGTATGAGTTTCTCTAGTGAGATATATTGCGAGTGAGAAAGTTTCCTTAAATAATGCATCGTTTTAAAATATGATAAATATTGCTCTCATCTCAGCAAAGCGTGCCCCATATGAAGTGTCCATGAATCTTATACAACTGCACGCTTTGCAGTTAAATTTAACGAAGCGTGCATATAATATATTCGGCATAATTTACTTATAAAATATCATGAATAATTTCTGCGAATAATTTGGCAATCAGTTCCGAGTCGTATTATATAACTCTGCTTTAATAATGTTTTATGTATCTTTTTTATCTCCCTTATTTATGCATGTTTAAAATTGTGGCACATATTATATGTCATTTATGTAAAAATATTTAATTGTTAACACATGTATAAATAGATATCTATTTATATAAATATATCTAAAATTTATGGATAATTAAATATGAAATAAAGTTTTCTAGCTGACTGCTCAAATTTTTAAAGTTGATTATAGAAAGATCGTTTTTATAAAGATTTGCTGAGAGAACACGGCAACAACAGTAACAGTTAACCGGAATGTCTTGCAGTTGCTGCTAGGTATTCGTTATTACTGCACCCGTACCGACTGCTTTATTTTTTTTTCCGATTGTTTTACACCAAAACCACATACAATACGTTCATCAAAGTTGACTGCAATTTACCTAATTTCTAAGAATAGTATAAATTTGATCATAAATTTCTTAATCACAAAACATAACTCATGTGTTTTCAAGAAAACATTAGTATCAAAAAATGTGTGAACAGCATATTTTTATTTCATGTTTAATGCAAGCCACTGGAGCTGTTGAAACAAGTCATTAGAAATTAGATTGTTATGACGTCACTGACACGGGTCGATTAGTAGAATCAGCAAAATATTATCTTAAATTTGGTATAAATAATTTTTTTCTTGGTATTATTTAAAACTTAACATTGTAGCATACGCAATCGCAGCAATTCAATTTTATTGCAGCTTCAGCGGCTACTTGTGGTTACTAATATACACTGCGTCGTTAGATGCACAGTGCAATACGTTAGTGTGTTACTATTGTAAATTGTGATTCTTTATTATTTAATTACGTTGCGCTACAAATAACGTTTTTGTATATCTTTATTTTCGTTTGCTTTATCTTACATACTTTTCGGAGGATTATTCACATAGAAAAATTTTGATTCTAGTGTTTTGCATGCCGGGTCATTTTTGAATTATGACAAAAAATATATAATATAGCAATTTTTGTTTATAAACTTGCACAACCATTAAACTATGACTTAAAAATGTATAAAAAAAAAGATTAACTGATTGCTGTGTGTAAATTGATTTTGAAACAACTGGCGGCAATTCCAGTCTTAGTGTTTCTAGAAGATTGTTTCTTGTGAGAATAATAATAATAAATCTTTATTACGGAAATCTCCTTTTTACAATAATTACAAATTTTGCAAGTATTATACAACATATTGAAAACAATATGCATTTAAGTTTAAACTTACTCAACGTTTATGCATATATGTAAATAAAATATAAAAATATAATATATAACAAAATTGCAACAAATTAAAAAAAAATAAAAATATAACATATTTAAGTAAAAATCAATAACTAGTGCTAAAATAAAATAAACATTAAAAAAATTACAGTGTTAAGATTAAAAAGTATCACATATAGATAGATCTAATCTTCATAAATAGTTGCGAAATGAAGACAACGATTGGTTGAACATATTTAAAGAATAGGTTTTTGATATTGTATTATAATTACGCATAAATCTACAAATTGGTGAATGTTTACCATAATTGCTAGTATGAAAATCTAGTTGGAATGTTTTAGGTTGGAATGTTTTAGGGTGGTATTGTAAGATCAGGCACATAAAAGTTAAGTTTACTTATAAGATTAGCACTGTAAATAATACCATTTACTAACTTATGCAAAAAACATAAATCCGCAACCGTTCTTCTTTTAAATAAAGTTTTTAATTTTAAAGTATTAATAACATTACTTCTACTATATTGTGTCCTAGGTGATATGACATTATCCTTAAATATTTATTTTGCAGCTTTTCCAATTGGTTTACCTTGTTTAGGTAAAATGGTGACCAAACTGAAGATGCGTATTCTAATTGCGATCGTACCAGTGTGACATATAACGTTTGTTTTGTCCATATTGAAAAATCTTTGGTAAAGCGGTTTATAAAGCCTAATGTCCTCATTGCCTTTGAACATATGTTATTAATGTGACTAGAAAACGTTAGGTTGTTATCAAAAATTACACCTAGATCGTTAACTTCAGATTGAAGTTTTAATCTCTCTGAACTAAGATAGTAATTTCTCTCAGCAATTGCACGCCTACTAAATGAGATTGAAGCAATTTTTTTTTTTAATTTAGAGTAAGTTGGTTAAGCTCACACCATTCCACTAAACTATTAAGGTCAGCTTGAAAATTAATGTATTCTGACTGATTATTGACTACATTATACAGTTTTAAATCGTCCGCAAACAATAAAAACTTGCAAAATTTAAAGTTTTTGCCAATATCATTTATAAAAAGCAAACACAATATTGGTCCACAATGAGAACCTTGAGGCACCCCCGAAGTTACATCTATTGAAGAAGAAATAAAATCACTTATTTTGACAAATTGTTTTCTGTTGGATAAAAAACTCAATAATCATTTTAGAACTATTTCACTAAAACCAAACACCCTTAACTTATTGATAAGCGTATCGTGTCAAACATGGTCGAAAGCTTTTGAAAAGTCTGTATAAACCGAGTCAACTTGATATCCTTTTTCCATAGCTTCGAGGATAATCGTTTGATAGTCTAACAAATTTGTAAGAGTTGACTTTCCTTTGGAAAAACCATGTTGTTCGTTGATAATTATGTTTTTGCAGCTCCACTTATGCTGATTAGCTACAAGTTTATTAAAAATTTCAGGAATAGTTGATTGAATTGATATTGCTTTGTAGTTACAGATATCTTCTCTATTACCATTTTTAAATAAAGGTGTAATGTAACAATGTTTTCAAACTGATGGAAACACACCTTCATTTGCATACAAACAGAATAACATATGTATAGGTTTACACAAAGAATAAATACATTGTTTTAAAAAATATGGAGGAATCCCGTCAGGACCTGAACTGCATTTATCAGACAAACTGTTTAGTTCTTCAAAAACATCAGACACGCTTACATGAAAATTAAGAAAAGTGTATTTGTTCATAAACATCAAAGTTAGGTGCAGGAGTATTGTGTTGTTAATCAACTGTAGAAAAATAATCAGCAAACAAATTGACATGATTTTTACCATTTTTGCTAAATTCTTCTTTTAAAAACATATGTTTAGGATAACCCTCAACTTTTTTTGCTTGTTTAACATAAGACCAGAAGTTCTTTGGATTATTGTTTTAATCTTTTTCCGTTTTATTCACAAATCTAATATATAAATTGTTTAAATTTTTGCACTGCGATCGAAGCAATTTAAATGTTTTGTAATCGATACGACGGCCACTTGATTTATATTGAACGTGCGCTAATTTTTTTCTTTTTTTACTAATTTAATTAGCGTTGAATTATACCATTTAGGATAATATAACTGAATTACACGTTTAACTGGAATACATTGCTTAATTACGCTTTGGATAATAATATTAAAATTTTCAACAGCATTTTTGACGTCAGAACTGGACAGTAAATCATTCTAAAGAATATTTAATAAGTGTTCATTAATAGATATATAATCGGCTTGTCTAAAATCAAATATATAATTATCCATTTAAAGATCATCATCGCATACGTTAACAGAACCTACTAGCAAATATGCAATGTGGTGTAAACTTTCATTAGTTAATAAATTGCTGGCGCAGCTAATTTCAAGTTTCTTTAGATTCGAAAATATTAAATCTAAAAATATACCACAATTGTTGGAAATGTGGATACATTAAAACTCCATATAAACTGCCATAAATTGTGCATGATATGATTTATTTGATTCAGATAATACATTTAGTTGAGTTGCCTCCCATGCAGCATCCGGAATAATGTAGTCACCACAAAACATATATTCACAATTAGGATGTAACTCACAAATATTATCCAATGAAATACAATGTTGTTCTTATTTAGATATGTTTGCACTTAAAGCTATATATGGAGAACTGATAATAATATTGCCATTCACTTTAACAAAGAGTTCTTCAATACTTTCAGCCGAAACAAGTTTTATAGAATGAAAGTTTTTTCTAACTGCAATTAAAACTCTACCACCAGAACTTTTATTACAAGTAAGGCTAGACTGATCTTTCCCGAAAACATTAAAGTCATGAAATCTTAATTCACTATCAAACACATTTTTATCTAATTTAGTTTCAGTTAATACAATAACATCATATACACAACAATTAACATTTAACATAATATCTTTTAGCTTAGATTTAATGCCACCTACATTCTGGTAAAATAGTTTTAGTTTTTTGATTTGACAATTTTAGGTTGATTTTGTACATATTTAATTGTAAGGTTTGTAACATCATTTTTTTCTGTACATCTAATTCAGATCGAAGAGTATTCAGATGTTCCCTCTGACTAGTTGTTAATTTAGCTTTAAATCTAATGTTGCTTTGAATGTTCTTTGCGGTTTTAATTAGATTAATTGCTAGATCATTTGTAGGAAAAACAATCTTAATCGGCTGTGGTTTAGAAGATGGTTTACTAATCCTGTAACTTGTAGACATTAAAATACTTTAGCTTAAGGCGGTATTTAATTAAAACTTGTAAGACGCTGTTAAATAACGCCCGGAGGCTGCCAGATTAGTTGTCTTTATAAAGTTTTGCTAGTGCAACTAAACATGTGCAATTCTGCTTTTTCTTTTTAATTTCATACTTTTTGGCGTTTGTTGCAAATCTAGTAAATGCAAATTAACGTAGTAACGCTGTAACATTGTTCAAAGTGCAATTTTTACAGTCTTTTTTTTATTTTTCTAATTGCTGGTAAAATTTTCATTTATATTTCTTTGAGCTTGTCTCAATTTTAGTCAAAATGTAGCAGTTTTCTGTCGATATACGCGGTCAATTTCTCGTTTGTCTGTTATCTTTCCATTGAAAATAAGGCAAAGCAGATTGTAGTTTGCGACTCGCATTATATGGTCCAGGTATTCTTTTTTTTTTAATCTAAGCATAAGAACTTTTTTGGATATATTGATGCGTTTGATTGTTGTCTGCTTGAGTGTCCAGATTTTACAACCATATAGAAAAATCAACTATACGTAGCATTTGGTAAACTTTACACTTATACTTTTGTTTAGATAGTTTTATAAATGTTGTTCTAGCTACTTGCACTTAAGTTCTTCTTTTGGGCCTATTGATTAATTTATCCAACAGCCTTAATAATTAAAATTTACTTTTTTTTTGTCTTCAAGGATTTGTCGCCTATCTTACTATCATTAATTTGGTTTTCTTGTCGTTTATTCTAAGGTTCTATCTGTTGTTTTTTTTTTTAATTAAATTGATGAGCATTTGATTCTGCTACAATTGTCATGTCATCTGCTAATTTGATGTTGATAATACATTCTTTTCACTCCAAAAATATTTTTGGTGTAGATATTGAAGAAGACAAGGAAAAAGAAACATTCTTGTCTATCTCTTCTTTAGATAGTAATATTTTTAGATTTTTGTTGTTGACAATAACGGTTGCAGATTGGTTCTAATATAGGTTAGGTTTCACATCTTTGTCATCTAAGACGATATTTATAGTTTTAATAATCGTATTGTGCTGTACTTGATCAAAAGCTTTCTCATAAACAATAAAACATATGTATAACGGTTTTTTCACTTTTCACCGACGGGGTAGAAGAGTCTGCATACAAAATAATGCTTAGTTCTAGAGTGTGGCTAGTAAAACTTATTAATTGACAATCACTTTTTTATGTAGGGTTAGTATTTAGAAATAGGTATAAAAGTAGATTTTAACCATTTTTTTGGAATTTGTTTTGTGTCATAAATTTGTGTAATGATTGTGGTGTTATCATTGTCTAGAAGTTTAAGCCATTTTTCCGTTTTTAGACTGTTTTATAGTCTGTTTTATTCCAGATTTTATTTTGATTGGATTGGTTTTTTTGTTCTTAAATTTATCTTAATTATTCTCAAATAGTTTATCTATATACCATTTTAACTCATGTTTTATTTTTTTCTGTTCTTCATAGTATAAACATTTGTTGCTGCTGAGTGTTTGTGCATTCTTTAACCTTTTTGTGGACGTTAAATTTGTCGTGATTTTGTTGGAATTTTTATTTTTTTTACAATTTATCCATTTTTTCTTTGCTTGTCGAGCTTGTCTATTTTAATATATATCTTTTTTGAGTTCCTTTCTATTAGAGATTGGAAACTATCATAAGAACACGTATTTTGTTGACAGTCGTCCTAAACAGCTTGGCAAACGTACACTCAAACCACTCTTTCATGTTGCAAAGCCACGATATCTTCCGTCTGCTAACAGTTTTTTTTCCTCTAATTTTACCTAGGATAATTAGTTTGAGGATGTTGTATTTTTTTTCTTTTAGAATGTGTTCCAGGTACTCAAGCTATCTTTTTTTAATGGTTTTATGGATCTCTTTGGTTTTATTCATTCGGTGCAGTACTGCTTCGTTGGTAATTTTGTCGGTCCATAAAATTTTATATATTCTGCTCTAACACAAATTTTGAATGCATCCAATTTTTTCAATGTTTTCCGCCTTTAATGTCCAGGCCTCCATTTCATACAGCAGGGTAGGAAAGATGAAGCACTTAAGCATTTGGTTTTGAATTTTTAATTTAATGCTGCGGTTTCAGAGAGTTTTTACTATTTTAGAAAAGCACAACGGGCGAGTTATTATTTTTGCAGTTGATTTCCTTAGTGTACTCTGTTACCCATGTTCTCAGGTACTTGTGGAAGGATACTCATTCTATAGTTTTGTTGTTAATGACTATAGGTGGTCTATTATGATTAATGATTGGGTACTTTGTAGTAACTATAGCTTTTGTCTTTTTTATGTTTATGTCCAGTCTATACCTTATACAGTGGGTGTTTGCTGATTTGATAGGCGTTGTAAGACTTCTATCATGTTAGTTATAATGTTAGTGTCATCTGCATATTGTATGTTATTAATCGTCTCACCATTTGTGACAATATTTCCCATCTCTTTTGACAATGCCTCTTTGAAGATACATTTACTATATACATTAAATAAAAGAAGCGACAGTATACATCCCTGTTTTACTCCACAGCATATTTTAACCTTGTCGCTTGGATCTTCTCCGATTTATTCTTTAGCTGTTTGGTTCCAGTAGAAGTTAGAAATTATTCTTATATCTCGACTATCGATGTTTTTCCTTTTTAGTATTTCTAGTAGTTTGGTATGTTGGACCTTGTCAAAAGTTTTTTTAAAATCAATGTAGCAAATGTACCTTTTGTGATTTATGTCTAGACATCTTTGTCGCAACACATTCAATCCAAAGATTGTTTTTCTGGTTCTCATACCTTTCCTAACTCCCATCTGCGTGTCGCTATTGTCTTCTTCTAATTTTTTGTATATTTGGCTGTGTATTACCTTTAGGAAGATCTTCAAGGTGATGCTCATTAGAGCAATAATCTTATAGTCTGAACATTCTTTGGCTCTATTCTTTTTCGGTAGTGTCACCAATGTTAAGGTTAGCCATTTTTTAGAAATAACACCCATCTTGTATATGTTCTTAAACAAGTTTAGTAGAACGTCAATAGAATCTTTGTTAATAAGTTTTATCAACTCAGCTGGTATTTTGTCAGGAGTAGTTGTTTTTCCGGATTTTGAATTTTTGATTGCGTATTCAAGTTTTTCCTTTAGAATTTTAAGGCCTGTATTTTCAGAGTCTGGTTGTATCTATGTTCGATTATCGTTGCTAATTTTTTTGTTGGTTCTATGATCAGATTGCCGTTTTTCTTAGTAGTATATTAGGTTGGCGGGTTTTGGTCTTTCCACACAGTTTTTTAATCTTTTTGTGCATATTGAATAAATCATATTTGTTTTTTTTTATATGGTCAATATTATTACTTTTTTTTTAACATTCTTATGTAAAAAAAAAGAATAAAGTTTATTATTATTATTATTATCAAATTCTTTGATTTTTCGACGTTTGTCTGTCAACCATTTTTCTTTGGCTTTTCTTATTTTGTTTGTGATGTTGTTGTTTATCCGTTTATAGTTGTTGTTTATCTTTTTAGGTACGCATATCATTGCCTTTGTATTGTCGGCGTAAACTCATCATGTTCAATATCTCCTGTGTAGGTTTTAGTTCTTTAATCACTATTTTTTTTAGTGTTTTGCCACTGTTTATCCACGGTGCTGCTCTGAGTGTTTAGAGTGTTTTGGTTGATTTTTCTATTTTTTAGTTTATGTTATCTTGTTGTTTATATTTCTTTTAACTTTTTTCATATAGCGCTAATTTTCAGCTTTTTAGGTTCTAGTATGGATTTTTTCTGAATCATGATGGTGTTTCTGAATCATCTGCGGATCATTATGTAGTCGATCTAATTTTAAACAATGCCCGATATTTCGTCTGATAGTGCTTTCTATGTGTAATGTCGGCGTAAAAGAAGTTGGTAAAAGGTGTTAGTTGATATTTTTTTTTTTTTTTTGCAAAGTTCAACCAGTTTATTTTCACGGTCGTTGGGGTTTCCTAATCCGTATTTGCCGAAAGTTTCAGCTACCTTTCCTTCTCCTATTTTTGCGTTTAGGTTGCCTATTACAATAAGAACTTTGTGTTTTGCAATCGGTTTGATAACTTTATCCAAGTCTTGGTAGAACGATTCTACTTTGTCTTTATTTTTATCTGCCGTTGGTGCATATACTTGTACTATGTTCATTGGAACTTTGTTTGAATGCATCCTCAACAAGATGATACGGTCTGAGTATGGTACAAAACTGGTTACGGATTGTTGCGTTCTATGGGAGGTGTTGTTATTCCCCGCGCAGTACATTGTGCCGTTTCTGGTACTATGTTTGCCAGAACCCATTCATTGCACATTGCTTAGTCCGAGTGTATTTATGTCAAGCCTTTCCATTTCTAAGACGACGTTATCTATCTTTTCAGGTGCGTATAGGCTTCTTACATTCCATGTTGCAGATCTGCTTGTTACTTTGCTGTTTACTTTATTTAATCCTATCCTTCCTGGAGGTACGATCGGAGAAGTAGTTTTTTTCCGGAGTATTGTAAATTGAACATTGTCATTATTTTTGTGTGATGTTTTTTACTAAGAATATCCATAGCGGATCTTTAATTTAGTGGTTTTCTCTGGCCGTCTGAACTCTTATGCCGTTGACCGTTGTGTGATTTATTTGCCTTTGGATCTTATTCTAGAACCTTGGACAAAAGAGTGCCCAACTCCCTTTCTCTTTAGGAGGACTATTTTTAGTTCTTTCGCTTTTGTGACTTTTTTGTCATTTTCTGCCTTCAGGATCGTTGACTGGTTTTCACATGTACCTCAGGCAGGAACCCTAACAGGGTGCTATCTCCCGAGCCAGCTTAACCCTGTTTTTTTTTTACGAGGTTGTTACTTCTCCCTCTCCTCCTTTTTATCTTGGCTTGGAACAGGCATTGGCGGAGTTTTTTATATATAACTCAATATTGTTTTTGTTTTTTATGTTTTGCGTTTTTTTACCAGGTTTGTTATTTTGTATGTTATCTATGTCTACTTTTTACTTTGCGTGTTACCTCTTAGACTTTTTCTTGTTTTTGTCATTGCATAGTATGTTGTAGTCTGAAACTGCGTCGTTCCTGGATACGTTTCTACACTTTTGAAAGAGTTCTTAAGCCGGCTATTAATCTGGATGAAGTCTATTTGGTTTTGGACTAAGTTTTTCTGGTGATTGGCCAGTTACTTCTAAGTGAAAAGTTGTTTTTTAGAAATTTGTACCTTGTGTTACTGATAGTTAATGTTTCTTCTCCAAGAGTTATGTCGGTGCTTATATTGGAATTCAGGTTTCTCATTATTATATTTACTTTGTGTTTTGGTCATAAAAGTGTTTGCTTTTGTTTGCCGTTGGTGCGCACACTTGGAAAAGGTTCACTTTTACTAGGTTTTTTGTTAGTTTTAGTTACATGAAACAATTGGAAATTTTATTGAATGCCTGGATAAATGTGTTTATTATTTTTTTATGATTTTGGCAACTCTGTTTCTATAGGTATTATCTAGAGTCGTGTAGTAGTAGGCAGTATATATGTTATTTGTTGTGTGTTCAGATTTACCCAATCGAGCTTTATTTGCTCTTAGGATCTGTATGCTAAGGCGGGTAGGTTTTAATTGCATATTATGTAGTTTACCTGCTTGGTACATAGTGCATTGTTGGTCATTTTTGCTGATTTTTTAAAGTTTATTTTCAGATAATTTTTAGCACTCCTGACTCATTTAACATTTTTTGGGAAATGATTTTGAAGTAGATTTCCACTTGCTTTTTGCTGCTTAGTACTACAACTTGAAACTGTTTTAGTTGTGTTTATAGTAATCCAGATAACGTCCGGTTTAGAATCATTTACTTTGCGCAACAGCATGGTACTGATGGTTGATTTCTTTAAATGCTAAGTTTGGTCCGCTTAAAGTATTTTATTTCTTTAATACTCTCCATAAAATAGCGAGCATTTCCTTATCTGCTCTTTTAGAATTAGATATACTGCTTACAAATTATTTTAAATTATCATTTGCTAATAGTGTAGAAGTTTTTTGGCCATTTTCTAGAATTTTTGTAACAACTTTTTCCATGCATGTTACGATGAAGGCATAACCGGAATCAGCAGTTTTTACCCGTTGTTCGTTTTTTGGCATTTAGTAAAATATATAATTATATTCCTAAATATAAAGAAATTTTATGTTTTTGGTTACGTTTGCTTTATTTGTTGTATATTTTGTTGGGTGTAAAGCAGTTCCATTAATTTTGTTGGGATCGCTGATGTTTGGTAGAAGTTTCATCCTAAAGTTGGTCACTTCTTTGTTGTATTTGGCATTTTGTGTTGCATTTGACTTTGGCCTTAACAGACACTTGGTGGCTTTTGAATTGTATTTTGAAAGTTATTGATTAATGTTTTATTATTATCTATTAAACTGAATAACTGGCCAGTTTTGTAATAGAAAATTAGAGTGTTTTATTATTTTAAACAAAACAGTTTGATTTAACAGTTTTAAATCACCAACTAATCATGATATAATTCATTTGCTTTATATGCTTTATACGTTCTTGCCGATGACTTTTTGCATACTGCTTGTGTTGCAGAACTGGAATATTTTCCGGGTTTTAAGTCAATGATCTATTGTTGTACTTTTTATGTTACTAATTGATAAAAATAAGAAATAAATATTATACATCAAAGTTTTTGCAAATTAGCAGAGAATTGTAATTTGCCATCTTTCATTGTCTATGTCTTCTGATAGTTTTTTTGCATAGGAATTGCTGTTTATTGTATCTGAAAATAACTAGGTCTTTTTACGCTAATCGTGCTGTTTAACTAGATGTTCAAATTGCAAGGCATCACATTAGGACAAGTTTTTTGCGTTTTTTATTGAAGAAAAAAATTGTGGCAGTTTAATTTTTAAAGAAATTTTTTATTCTCTGCAGATATCAACTTTTTGCTCAATATGCATCTTCAATTACGACTTTGTCTTTCTTTAATATCTACTAGTTTATCTTACGCTGATTGCACAACTAATTTACTCTTACAATCACTAACTAAATCAGAACTATCTTTATGATAATAATTAAAGAAGCAATTTTTGGCGTTTTCTAATACTCTGGCATATTCACTTTTATTATTTAAACTTTGGTAAATTTCTTTTCTTTAAGCCTATTATTGCTATAGACCACTATGATTTTTTTCAATTTTTATTATACTATTTTGTAGTAAAAATTAATATAATTAAGAATATAAAGTATTGTATCAACTTACATTGAGTTAATAGAAAAAATATAAATAAATTTAATAACAATAACAATTGCATTCATTTGGGAACAACGATTATACTACAAGAGCATTTGAATCGTGCAAATCCTCCTCTAAAATTAATTACTTCCACAAGTAATATTTTATAATTATAATGTTATCATTTATATAATATGTTTACGACTGTGTTCAATCGGGTCGTTAGGTGAACTATTTGGCAAGTAGGTGGGTATTAAGTGTCGCCATCTTTGGAATAATACTGCAACAATTAAGCGATAATAAATTTTGTGAAGCTTAGAAATTTCATACAAGCAATATGGTCGCTACATATGTCTCATTAATGCTCGTAAAATTTACACTAATTCCTCCCATAAAATTTTACTGCTATTTTAGTGGCTTGAATTAATTTCAACATATTGATCGTGTTGATTAGTTTCTAGAGAAATTTACACGGTGTAAAGTTAATAATTATTAAAAATAATACGGATTTTTTTAATTGGCAAAAAACATTATTATTTAACGCGTATTGTAATGTATTTATAATAATACAAAAAATTTTGATATTGAAGTTAACACTAAATAACAATTAATAATGGTGAAATATGTCAAGTAAATTAACTCTTCATAAATTTGATTTAAATAAATGAAATTGAAAAAATAAATAATCAAGACCTTTTTTATTTCATTTATCATTGAGACCTGTTAATATACTATTAAAATTCATAGTTCAATCAACAAGATACATAATATAAAGATTTAAGGAAATATTAATAAAAATAATAACACTAGAGCACTTGCGTCCGGTAAAGATTGCGCATTTAGAGTTTCTTCACGCGCCTTAAACCCGTATGACACTGTCCATAATTATGTCTTGAATTATATATATAATTTTGAAGAAAAAACGACGTACATGGTAATAAGACAAAAAAATACAAAAGATATTGACATAAAAATTGAAATAAATAACATACCAATTACCAGAACAAAACAGACAAAATACTTGGGAATAATATTAACAGAGAAACTAACATGGGATACACAAATAAACAAAATATTAAAAGAAAGTGCAGCAACAATAGGAGTTGTCTATAGAGCTAGGAAATGCATACTAAAAGAAACTGCAATAAGTATATACTATTCATTATATTTATCAAAAATTAACTATTTAATAAATATATGGGGTGAGACAACAAAAACAAATATACAAAAAATACAAAGACAACAAAACAAAATACTTAAAATAATACATAAACTACCAAAGCTAACACCAACAGAAGAAGTATACAAAATAATCAACGAAACAAACATTAACAAAAAAATATAAATAGAAAAATGCAAACTAATATATAAAATTAAAAATAAAGAAATTAAAACAAATCTACAAATAATATTAAACAAAGAAATTCACGGACATAACACGAGAAGAAGAAGTAATATACATGTACACACAACAAGGACAGAAAAGGCGAAAAAAACAATACTAAGCAATGGACTAATCACATACAATGAACTACCTGAAAATATTCAAAAAAACGAAAACTT
Source organism: Tachinus rufipes (assembly GCA_963932245.1). NCBI lineage: Eukaryota > Metazoa > Arthropoda > Insecta > Coleoptera > Staphylinidae > Tachinus > Tachinus rufipes. The sequence continues at coordinate 111,988,978 of OZ010741.1, read as the reverse complement.
ATAAAGAATTTAAAACAAAAATAAAAGAACACTACATAATAACAAGACCAAAACAAACAAATAAATAAACAAACATGATAATACACACAAAATAAGATAAATGGAAAGAGAAAATAAAAATGGTGCCCCGAATACGAAGCTTTGCGGCCTGCCATAATGTGGAAACGGTGTAAAGCGGCAAGTGGGGAGAAAAAAAAAATATAATGTTGTAAATATGTAAATATATTATAATAAATTTAGTTAATAAAAAAAAAAAAAAAGATCAGACCATTCACGAGTGTAAAACGCACAAACTATCAATGTTACAATTATATCTTGAAAAATTAGAACATGTTCTATTTTCCCATCTATAATAGACGCGAAAGTGATGTGCGCATATCATTTTGTATTTTCTTATATTTTTTCAATTTTACCACTGCAGCTCCACATATAGCAATTTCTACTACTTTTTTAATTTGTTCTGCTTTCATTTTTCATTATTTTCATTAATTGTATAACTAACTGTAGTAATAATCAATTCAAAACAAATGACATAACCTGCAAAGTATAGTAAACATTGAAACTTAATTTAACAGAACATAGATAAGGCGCAATCGTGGATTTATAATTATATAAAGAATTATATATAGTGTCATACAGGATATAATTTTTATATATGGAATTATTGCAGAAATTCTAATAAAAATTATATATATATAATTCAAGACATAATTATAGACAGTGTCAAACAGGTTTTATTTATATTTTATGCTTAAATAAAACTCTTAAAAATAAAACAAATTTTACTTTATTAAAAAATCAATTACAAATACACGCTTTCCATCAACAATAGTTATTATTTTATCCCGCAACATGCTAAATATACAATAACTAAGTAATCAAAAGGCAAAAAGTCGGCTATAATGCTAAAATAGCTTTATTCCACTTTTATTATTTGACACATTGGATATTAAAAAAAAGTGAAATGCAGCAAGCCCGACTTTTCCGGAATTAGTAATTATGTTTCTAAATTTAATCAACATTATTACCAGTACGTTAAAATACAATGTTACAATTTGTAACATTATTTATGTTATATTTACTAGTTTAAACCAGATTTTGAGGATGTTTATGTAATAAATTAAACAGTAGAAATTAGTTAGTTATTCGCAGTATGCAATCAAATAGTGCAGCGTGCAAATCACACAGTTCACGCATTACATTTATTATATTGTCCATTGAATGTGTTTAAAAAATTGGCACAAAATTATTAAGCAAACCTCATAGCATAGATATTTAAATGTAACAGATACATTCACCGTAAACAATACAATACAATAACTGGTAATAAATATTAAATTAAAAAATAATATTATTAAATCAATATTGATCCGAGTCACATAAAAAAAATACAATAATACATTTATAATCAAAACGTTTGAAATAAGCACAAGTAAATAATTCCCTGATTGGCAATTCCACCTACGGTGCACAGTTACAATTGCTGAAGGTTGCGCCATACAAGTAATTTGTGTGAAGGAAAAGCTAGACATGTAGTCGATGTAATAAATGAGACCAAAGTGGTTGTCCTACAAATTTTACAGAAAAAGCAAACATGATTTTGTTTAACCTACATTTTGTTTCATATCTCATTACTCGAATAGAATAAAACGCTTATGCTGCATTTTATTTGTAAGTATTCAGTATAGATACAGAATCGATTGTATTAAAATTATGTATAGAAGTTTATTAATAAGTGGGTATATAGAAAATAATTACTGCAGAATATTGTACAACCAATAAAAAATTATTTTATAAAAATGATGTCTGGATGATATAGAGATTCTTTCAGTTTTTCCAAATATTGCTTTTTAAGTTCCGTCAGGATCTGGGATAAATAATGACTAACTAAACTTTTGAGATCATGAAAATATTTATTTTGTTTTAAGCTGTGCAATAAGGAGATCAATATTTAGCTCACATAATAAGAAGAGAGATGTATAAATTGCTTAAATTGATCATACTAGGGAAGATAGTAGGCAGACGTAACATTGGTAGACGCAAAATTTTATGGTTGTGCAATCCGAGGGAATGGTGCAACATAACATCTAATTAACTTTTTTTTTCTATTTTAAACTGTCTTCTCCAAAGTATAAATACGATAATGATTGCAAACCTTTGGAAAGAAGTTGCAACTTAAAGAAGAAAATGAATGAGGAGATAAGCTGTTACCTCAAAATATTTATTAAACCTCAAATATAGCATTGAATTTATATTTATAATATTTATTTTAAATTGAAACATAATCTGTTATCATGTCATAATTGATAACTGACACACTAATAAACAATTCAAGATTGATATCTTCATATAAGCGTAAACTATATGATAATTTGAAGTTTTTATAAAAATATATTTTAGAGTTGCTTTGTGGTATACCGCAAATTGTTAGCATTATTTGATTTTTTATGATCAAAATTTGTTTTGCAGATAATTTATTATAATTTTTTAGAAATTTCTGTTCATCTTCCATTGCTTGGCAGGTATAGTTGTTTTGACCTTCTTTGTTTCTTTCCTCTTTGTTACTTTTTTCCATATTCGTTTGCTTCCATTTAGCTTCTTGCTCCTCCTTCCTTTGTCTTCTGTGGCTTTTAATTTTTGTGTTTTCTTTCATTTTGGTTTATTTGAATCTTAAATCTTCAAACTCCTTTATCTTTTTTTACAGTACTGTTGTTGCATAGTTTTTTAGTGCTCTTTATTTGTGTTTGTCACTTAGGCATATTTTAATGATTGTAGATTTGTCTACTTTGTTTTCCAAGATCTTTTCTAGAGTTTTCCTATCTTTCTCCCACGTTTCGCACTCTACTGGCGTATGTTCTGCGTCGTCATGCGTATCTTTTAGACAAAATATACATTTTTCCTTTTTCTCCATCTTATTTATTTGTTGTAAGTACTTTCCAAACGCTCTATGTCCGGTAAGTAGTTGTGTTATATAATAACACGTCTCTGGTTTTTCTCTACCCATTCTTTTATTTCTGGTATTAGTTCCTTTGTTCATTCTTTCTTTTTTTCTTCTTTCCACTGTTTTTGCCATTTTTCTATCATATTCTCTCTTGCTTGTCTCTTTGCTTCTTGCTTACTAGTTCTATCATTTACCATTTTCTTTATACCTAATTTTCCTTCTACCATCAAATCTGCGGGTAATGTCGCCGCAATTACTTCAAGTGCCTCCTGCGACACCGTCCTGTAGGTCTTGCAGATTCTTAACGAACTTTCTCTCATAGCTCCTCTTACTTCTTTTCTGTTTTTTTGTCTTCAAAGCTTCTTCCCATGTTTCTGCGGCATACAATAGTTTACTTCTAGCCGCAGTTGCTTCTTGCCCTTTCTCCTGGTCTTCCCTTGTTCGGCATAAGCCTACTAAGCATTCCTTTCATTTTTTTTTGTTCTTTTTACCGTTTCCTTAATCTGTTCATTCCATTTTTTTTGCTTTAAGTGTTACTCTAAGGTATTTAATTTTTTTTGTTATGGTTATTATTTGTTTACCTACCTATATTTTTTCATTTCCCCTGCTTGTCCTCGTCTTCTTTTTTTTTTATTTTAAGCACACTGCTTTCTTTCCTCCTAATTTATTCATTACTATTTTGTATGGTTTGCCCTTGGTCTATGGATTCTTACATTTATTTCCAGCATCTTACCGCCTTGATCGCTTCCTTTAAAGCCTTTTTGTAATTTTTTAGTTTTTCTGCAGTTTCATTGGAATCTTTTCCCCTTTTTTTTGTCTTTTGACTTTTCTTGCTGTTTGTATTGCTTTTTTCCTGCTTTCCTTGACTTCTTTGCACCACTAGTATGGTCCTCTTCTTCCTACTTCTCTGTATCTGGAAATGATTTTTCCGCTGCCTTCTTCAATTTTTCCGAGTACCTTTTGCATCTTTCCTCTTGTTTTTAGTCACTTTCTCTGCTTCCATAGCTCTATTTATCCTTTCTCTATCCATCCTTCTTATGATCCATTTTCCTTCTATTTTGTCTTCCTTTTCCTTTTTTCGTTTGAGCTGTATTGTTATCATTAGTTGCTGGTTTGTTTTTTTAATTATTTGTTTTTTTCTGTAGTTTAAAATACTTCTTTTTTTTAGTTTTTTGTTTTTGTTTGGTGCAAGTTTGTTTGCTTGTTGTTGTTTTTATGTATATGTTTTTGTGGTCGATGCGGTTTACCTCATATCGCAGCAGATTAATTGAACACATACTGACGTTGATGTTTATCACAACAAGTTAAAAATTGTGACTCATCTGTAAATAGTACTAGTCTCTATTGTTGAATTTGCAATGCGACATGTTTACAAGCAAAATGTAGTACATATTAAAACAGGTTTTTGCACAGGTCTTTATTGGTTTTTCTCAGTCTATTCTTAACTGTCTGGTTAGATATCTCTAAGGTATGAGTCAGCCAAATAAGGTTCATAACAACCTTATTTGGCTGTGAATGTGCGGAAACCCAAGGGGAATACAATTTATAACCGGTCCTAAATTCCTTGGATTTTGTACAATGCGTCTTTTATATCTTTTTTCTATTCGGTTTTTATGTATCGATTCTACACACGATAGATGACAGAACGGTAGACGTTAAAATTTCTTGCAACTTGACAAATACTGGTGCCATTCTTGATATAAACAACAACACGAATGATTTCTACCTCAAGTAGATGTCTCATTTTGATATTTTGGTGTCAAACTTAACAATTTATTATAAACTATCAACTTTGTTTTTTGTAATTTTTTTGAATTGTTATTGTTACCTTAAAATTAATATATAAAATTTGTTATGTTTTTGCAAATTTAATTTGACAAAATGTAAATCTTTGAATTAATCCTTAAATATGTGTTTTTCCAATTATTTTGAGCATCAGTGTGTTTTAATGCTTATTTCCTTTTTAGACATTTTTATTTTCTAATTTAGTCATGCTATCTACATTGACTTATGTAACGTTGACTTTGAACGATGTTTTCGTATGTAGACTTTTCTGTAAACTATATTGTTATTGTGTTAATGTTGTGTAGATTATACTTTGCTGTACATACATATTTTTGAAATCTTTTTCAAATTGTATTTTATCGTGTTCCTTACAACTGAGATGTTTACTATTATTGTGGTGGCACAAATATTTTTTTTTTTGTTACTTTTTGTTAATTATTTTTTGTATTTTTCTTAATGCAGCGCACAATCCGGTTTGTTATTTTTAGATTTGCATTTTATATTGAAGTTTACTACGTGTATGTACTGTTCCATTATATATGATATTTATTTAATATTCAAGACGGCTTTGTTTATATAATTAAAGTATTTACTGCAGGTAGTGGTTTTGCTTTTTTTATGTTTTTTCATTTGCTGTTTATTGTTTTGGTTGGACACACTTTAAGTGCAACTAAGTTGTTGTTTACATTTTGTTTCACTTGTTTGTTAATTGTTGTTTCTGTTAGTAAATTTATGTCTGAACACTTAGGTACCTACTTTCAAATAGTTGTTTTTTGAGTTTTAGTTTAACCTTTGCTAGTAATACATTATGATACAAGTTAATGTCAGTTTGTAAAAATGTTTTTTTGTGGAAATGAAAGTATATTTTGGCAGCGCAAATTTACTAATTACATTGGCGTCTGCTTTTTGTCCTATTTTTGCGTTGAAGTTGCTAATTAGATTGGTAACTTCTTTGTTATTATTATTATTATATGCCTTCTTAAGACGTTCATAGAAAATCTGAGGTTGTTGGTGCGTGTGCAGCTATTACATTCAAATTATATGGCACTGCTATGATCTTTAGCATTGACACTCTGTTTGAACTAAGTAAATACCCTAGCACCGTTCTTACTATTTGCTTATGTACTATCCTCGTCTGCATAATAGATATTATAGTTTCCTACTTTATACTGCCCGTATCTGGCCATTTGATTTCAGTGTACAATGTTGTGAGTATCTTCTGTTTAGTACATTTTCTGAACGTTTCAGGTTTCCATTCTTAGTTGTGTGTAGTGCTTTATATAAGTAGGTTGTTTTCCTGCTTCTGTCTTTTAATCTTTCAAAATTGTTTTTCCCGGAAATTCAATTGGAGGGTTTAGTACTAGAAAATTTCATTGTAAGATTAGTTATTTTATGATTGATTTATGAGGCATATTAAATATTTACTGTAGCTGTTTTCCGCTGTTAACTATAGTTTCTTGCCGTTGAGCAGTTTTTGGTGTTTTCGCTTTTAATAGCAATTTCTTACTATCTAGTTCTTTTACTTGTAGCTATTGGCTAGCAAATGTAAACTTTTTATTTTGACAATTGTTTGGTTCCTACCTACGCTCGCTACCCTAAAGTGTTGCCGGCTCCCCACATAAACCAGCGCGCGATTTTTTTTATTAGGACCTTTTGGCAATTTCTATTTTTTTCCCAGTATTAAAGTATAACAACGATAAGCAGTACTGTAAAGTTCCAACACAATAAAACCTAAAACAAAATCTTAGATCTAATGACAAAGAAACTAAATAAATAAAATAAATTAAGATACAAGAAACTAAAGCAAACAATCAAAAGAAAATAATTAAAACAAAGTTAGATTACTTACATAAACAATGCATTAAAACAGAAAACTTAAACTTAAAGCTTGATACACTAAACATGCACAAGAAAATCAAAGGAGTATCGGGCATATTCAAAAGTAATACGAAAACGCTACTTGCAGACAATTAAAACTTAGTAATTTGGGATCTTACGACTTGATTGAAAGTATTTCCCATACATAGAAAAACTTTTTGAAGCCACAAGAAGAAAAGATATCACTTAACAAGTAATGATTACAGCTATAAAGCGGCTAAAGAAAGGCAAGTCTTCTAGTCCAGACAACACCTACATAAAAGTAACAAAACTTATAGGCAAAGCACATTTAAACCCTACAGTAGAACTGTTTAAATCAAATATATAATGATAGATCAATCCTTGAGAAATGACTAACTTTCACGTTTTACTATTTTTTAAGATTTTTTAGTAATTAATATTTTTTATATATTTTTTTGACAATAATACATAAAAGAATAAAAATTGAAAAACAATTAAAAACTGGCTTGAGAAGCGGGTTTGGTACAAGAGAGACTGCAGACTTTTATTTTTAGTTCTTTTAGAACGGATTTATAGGTGCAATGTTCTGTCTAGGAAACTCTTAGAACACGATGGTATACTTACATTTTGAAAGCTTCAATCCGGTATACGTTGCAATGGGCAAAATTAATGTTTCGTCTAGTTTAAGCTTTGTGTTCTTTGTGATGTTGGTGTCTCCCTATAGTTTTGTGAGTTTGGTGATGGCGGATTGTGCGATCGCTATTTTTCTCCGATTTTTGATCGTGTTATCATCACTTTGGTCTTGTCAGTGTTTAGTAGCTAGTTTTTATTTGTTCTACGCTTGAGGTAATTATCAATGTGTTGTCGGCGTACTTTAAATTGCTTATTTTTTTTCCGCCCAGTATAGGCAAAAGAATACAGCTTTGTCAAACTTCCAAATTAGTTTTAAATTTGGTAGTGTATATGTTGTTTACTTTTACTCTCGCTGTGTTGACAGTGTAGAGATTGCCAATTCAGTTAACCAGATGTCCTGGTACACCCATTTTAATGAGTATGCTTTAAAGCGAGTTCCATTTGACGGTGTCAAACGCTTTTAAGTAGTCTACGAATCGGAGGAGCATGAGAACGTTATATTTTCTGGCTTTTTCAATTTGACCTTTTTCTTGAGACAAAACTTGCTTGTTCTTCTGCGATGTTTGGCATGAGAAGTAGTTTTATTTTTTTGTGAATAATAGTTAACAATACTTTACTGGCATGGGATATTAGGGACATAAACTTATAAGCAATCAAAACAGAAAATCTAACTTTGTCCCAAATAAACATCCAAAAAAGTTAGGCAGAAGTACATTTTGTTACATTTCAGGAAAGCATTTGAAGAACAAGACAAAGAACTAAGCATAAAAAAATAAACATTTGCTATGCCAATGATTCTTCATTAATAGCAAAGAGGACGTTGAACTGCATGTATTATTCAATAAAATAGTCTCAATATACAGAAAACCAAAAGTTATAAGCTGCCAATGGAATTAGATGGGCAATAGTAATTGTAAACGTCTAATAATGAAAATATGGTTGCACAAAAAAGAAATGGTCTTGAAGTTTTTTTAAAGGCATATTATTTGAGTTCTTGTATTAATTTATTATGAATATGTGGTTATCTTGTATGTATTCAAAAAAATCTTTTTCCTTTTTTTGCACTTTCTGTAACTCTCTTTTGGGAACTATATTAGCAAACCATTATGCCATAACTGTATTTAAGCAACAACAAAAACTTTTTTAGTAATTTTTTTTTTTTAAACAATGTTTCAAAATTATACAGTCAATTTTTTGCATTGAAATAAATTTACTAAAAAAATTAACAATAAATAATAAATTGAATTTATAATTTTTAACATTTTATGTTATAAAAATTTAAAATATTAGTAAAAAAAAAATTAAAATATTAGTAAATAGAATATTTTTCAAATATTTTAAGAAAATATAAAATTTTAAAAGTGTGAAGGCCAAGGTAACGTTACCTTTACTGAAAAGACATCTTTTGTTAATTACTTTTTTTGGGGTTTGAGATGCAATAGTTTATTTTTGTGATACAATGTGAAGGATATTTGAAAATGAAGGATAATTGCTGCATTATGCTTTATACATGGATAAATGGAATGAGATAATGTTAACATTATTAGTTGTAGCTTAAGGAAAAAAAACTTTTATTTTATTTAATCTAAATTATAAAATATTATCAACTGTATTATTTAATTAACACATAAATATATTTTTTAAGAAATTAGTTTATTTTTATAGTTAATTTTATACTGCTATCAAATTTTGAATTATATATAAAAAAAGTATTTTTTTAAACTATAGACTTTTTAAAGAAAAATCAATTCAAATCAATCTTCCCAGTAGAAGCGTTGGCAATTAATAAAGCTATAAATTTTGCAATTGGATACTCTATTATTCCTAAAATAGACCTACTATATATTTCAGAACAAAACTAATTTTCTATACCTATCAATACTCCGATTTCCAATCATACAAACGCTTTAATGTCTTTTCTTGTGTATTTATATTTAATAGCATATTAACGGCTATATTTCCATAATAAAAACGTCATCTGAACAATTTTTTTGTTTAATAACTATATAATTAGAATTAGGTTGTTAAATGTTTTGGTTCAAAGTTAATGAAATAAGTTGTGGAATTCAGTAAGCCTTAAGATTTAAATCTTTAAGAGTTGTAGGGACGGTTACGTTTCTTCTTACTACGTTCTCCATTTTAAGAATCAATTAGTAATTAAATTAACAAATTTATACAAACCATTTACAGTATAATATTAGTTTTAACAATTATAATAAATTTAAAATTAAAAAAAAATTCTCTCAATAATATATTTTATACAATTATTAAATATTAATTAAACTGAAAAAGAATACATACATTTACCACTCCTATTAAATATATCCACGCAATGAATAATGTTTATTATTATTATTTGTAATGTAACAATGTGTAATAAAATATTTTATTTTGTTACAGGTATGTAGTAATTTACTCTATCAATTACCGTAAGTATATTTATGTTTGAATATTTCCACAAGCCATTATTGTAATTTATTGAAGAGATTATACAAGGACCCTAGTTTGACAAGAAAAGCGGTTCTATAATTCTGATCTGCTGAGCACACATTAATTGATTTGATTTATATTAAATGTAAAGCCATAACAAATATTAACTGAAATTATCGAGGTTGCTCCAATTTATAGTACGTAAACAAATAAATCCTATTTAAACTAAAGCTCTTCTACTACACCCAATTCTAAAATCTCTCTTAATGTAATGAGAGTGATTCTCGTGTGTACGGTCCTGCATGAGGATAAGAAAGGACAGGCCCTTTAAGCAGTTTAATCATCTTGCAATTATGGCCCTCGCTGCCACTTGGACCCAGATACAAACCTAATTATTAACCCTAACGGGGGTGTCAGGCTTGTTCGAGCTCCATGTGCTTAAAGATTCACACTGAATTTAACTGCAAAATTACTGCCTGCAATAAGATGGGGACACCGTCTTAAAACTGAATATTAGTCCTCCAGGGCTTAACGATGGCAATTGACGGATTTTATAGATTTACCCAAACGACCAACTGACATGGGACAAAATAAATTTATCTAAATTTGCCAGAAATGAAGTTAAATTACATCGTTCATGTAAATTACCTTTAACTTATATAGTCTATTTAATTATACTTAAATATAATAAAATGATATGTTGACATTCATTTATTTTAATATATTATATATAATATATGAATAGATGGTTTAACTAAAAATAGAAACATAATTAGACTTGTCATTTGATTTGAGATAAATTACACATCTAAGAGGCTAGTGCTGTCTTGTCACATATGTTGAACTGTAGCAAACATATCAGTTATGCTCTTGTCAAATAATACATATAGAAACATATGCTTTTGTTACGGTTTAATTATAATTAATATTCAATTTTAAATTAAATATTTTAGTTAACACAAGTATCAAAATTAATTAAGTTTTTGTTTAATGAGATTAAATAAATTTTTATTTCAAACTGATTTTGACATTTATTTCTTGAACTTATTTGCATTTACACTCATATTTACTTGCATCAAAAATTGAAAGTTTGCTTTATTTGAATTAATAAATTAGAGCATGAATCAAACTTAGTGATTATGTATATGAACATGGTATTAATGTGTCTAGAGGGTGGTTTTGGAATTAATTGGATTGTGACAGCTATCTACTATAGTTTATAGCACACGTCTAATATTAATCACTTCAATTTTAAAACCTCAACCCCTTTTTTGCTGAGACAGATGCACAGATATATACCTGTATTTAAATATATATGTAGTTATAATGTAGTTTTATAAATTCCTATTTTTAATTTTTGTTTCATAAAAAAATATTAATAGAAACACAGAGACATGCTAACAGGTGTTAATTCTTTATGCTGAATAAAGAAAACATTCAAATTATATTAGGCGTGCTATACTTAATTTTATTCTATTTGATTTATTAGAAAGCAACAAAAATAATTATAGCCTATTAAAGGGAGTATAACTTATACAACTTATTTTAATTATTTATTTTATTACTAATGAGTTAAAATTAGTAATCCCACACAAATGTCTTTTTTAATAATACAGGGGCGTAAAATAATTGACTTTAATTAAGGGCTTATTATTTTTTAATGTAATTACATAAGTGTGGGCGAATCTAACTGACATTCAGTATATGATAATAACCTTTTATTAAAAAAAGTTGTTTGACTTTAAATTACGTATTTATTATAAGTTCTAACACGTCTTTTACTATACATTAATATCTGATTGTTTTGTTCGTAATTTTATCCTCTAGATTTCTGTTAAGTTTTGCCCGTTCCATTGCTTCCTGGAAGGTTCTTAGTTTGTTTTCATTTGTCATGTCCATGCCATAGTCTCCAGCGCAAAATGCTATTTGTAAATTAGTTTAAGAAATTGTGGAGTTGAAGATGATCATCAGTTTTTAGATTTTTTCTTTGGTTTTCTTCTATTGTTTTTTTTTTTTTTTGTTTATTCTTTTATGGGATCCTAAGGTGTAGTTGGAATAAAAATTAAAACTTTGTGCACTTTTTTGCCACTTAAGATAAGATAAGAAAAAGCTTTATTTCAGTAGACATGGTACATACAATCATACACCCGTTTGAAACAGGTCATAGTGAAAATATCTCATATATTTACATGATTGTAAAATTCGCTTATATCATATGGTTCGATTGCACATATAAATGTAAAAACTGCCCAAACAAAAAGTTTTTTGTCAAAAAAGAGCAAGTCTTTAATTTCTTGTAGAAGTTTTTCAAAGAACTTGAGGCAGCTATATTTCCAGTTTTTTTTGGTTAATGTTAACCTATGCTTTGAAAATTGGTAATAGCAGTCTTTCCTGGTGTTATAAGAGTGGCTTATTTTATATTTATCAAATATACTAGGACTGTTGGCTAGATAGTTTAAACATTTATAAATATAAACTCCATATATTGTCAAAAGATTATTATTTCTAAAAACATTTTGACATGAATCTAAACATTTCATTTTAAAAACCATTCTAATTGCTTTTTTTTGAACATGAAACAGATCAATTAAATTAGATCCTTTCCAGATAAGAATAGCATATTGCAGATGGGAGTATACATTTGCATAGTATACAGAACGTAAAAATTGACAATTTGATAAGGTTCTTAATGCAAATCAGATTTTGCTAATTTTAACACAGAGATTCTTGATATGTTCATTCCATTTTAAATGTTCTTCAATATACACACCTAGAAACTTAGTGTTCTTAATGATATTGAATTCAGTTTCATCTAATGTAAACTTATCTGGACACAAAATATTAGATCTATCAATTAGGTTGTTATCACTGAACCAAGTCATTGTATTCTTAATAATTGTATTGGCAATCTGCAATACTTCATCCATATCTTTACCGTGAATGTTAATGTTAGAATCATCAGCATAATTCACAATTTTAGCTTTATCTATATGTGGTTTAAGACACTCAATAATATCATTTATATATATAATAAAAATTAAAAGCCCCAGTGTGCTTCCTTGAGGTACCCTAACATTAAGTGTTCCGATATCAGATAGGTATATTTTATTCACTGTATTTAGAACTACTTTTTGCTCTCAATTTTGTAAAAATGAGGCAAGTAATTTATTTGCATTACCTCTGACACCGGCATATTCAAGTTTTTGTAGACATATGTTATGGTTTAAGCAGTCAAACGCTTTAGATAGATCAAGAAATAAACCACATGTTATTTCCCGATTTTCCATAGCCGTTATGACATCTTGTACATAGCTTAATATTGCCGAGTCAGTGGACTTTTTAGGCGTAAAACCGTGTTGAAAATTGTTAAAAAAATTATGTTTATGACAGAAAATTAAAAAAACGTGCTGCCAAGAGATTTTCAAGCAGTTTTGAAAACACTGAAAGCAAACTGATTGGCCTGTAATTATTAAAATCGTTAACATCATTTTTTTTAATTGGCTTTACCATTGCTGCTTTAAGCATTGTAGAATAAATTTATTCTTTCAAACAGTTATTATAAAGGAAGCACAATGGTTCCGAAAGCGATTCTATACAGTGCTTTAATAGTTTTGTCAAAATGTCTTCAAAACCAGATGTATATTTATTTTTAAATGATTTTACCGTATTTATCTAATTGGATACAAGAAGATTGATTTATCTATATGTCTGCATCCACTCAAAATATGTTTATTGTTTTGGGCAGTTATCAGTCCAGTTAGCAAGTTATCAGTTACGGTAGTAAAATGTTTATTAAAACTGTTAGCTAACAGTACATAGTTTTTACAGACTGGCAGAGTATTGGTGTTATTACATTTGTTAAGCAACGTGTTAACAACGTTCCACATACTTTTGGACTTATTATCCGAACTGATTATTACATTTTCATAAAACAAACTTTTAGTAGAATGTAATAGCGTAACATACTTTTTCTTTAAATGCATATATTCTTCTTTATAGAATGAAAAAAAAAGTTCAAAAAGTTCTGGAGTAAACCATTTTTTTTTTAATTGTTGTTTTTATAAATCTTTTTATATGGAATACAAGCATCTAAATCTAAATGACCAAGTATTTAAAAATCTACCAAAACTATCATCTACATCAAGTTCTTTGAAGTGCAAGTCCCAGTTCTCATTAGTTAAAACTTGATTAAAATTATGTATATTTATACTATAATAAATTCTTTTATGACCTGTTACAACGTTTGTGCTCGTTTCAACTATATTTTTTAAGTGCATAGAAATAGCTTTGTGATCAAAAATTGTTGAATCAATTACATTACAGTTAAAATTATTATTTAAATTTGTAAGAAAATTATCTATGCAGGTTTAGCTGCTGGCTGATATACGAGTAAAGTCCTTAATATAATGCTTAATATTGTAGGTATTATGTAACAGAATAAAATCGTTACAGCATTTTGAATTTGACAGAAAATCTATGTTAAACTCACCGGCAATAATATATTTTTTTTTGTTTTTTATGAAGAATATAAAGTACAACGTTAATTTTTTTCAAAAAAAAAAAATTAAATTGTTGTCTGGTGATTGATATACTGATAATATTACAGTATTTACTTTGTTTATACAACATTCATTACTTGCGCATTCAAAAAAAAAATGCGATAAGTTGCTTATATCATTTCTATTTTTAAAATGAAATCCTTTTCTAATGAAAATTGCTGATCCACCACGGGTTGCTGTAGTTCTGCACCAAGTTGATCCTGGGGTTAAATTCTTGTAGGTTGATATAGGCTGATTCATCATCGTTCTCCATCCAATATTCAGTGAAACATAATATATTTGGCTTGTGCACATCACAAAACAATACAAATTCAGGAATTTTGTTTCGAATGCTTTGTTCGTTTTGTTGAATAATAATAATTTTGTTGTTTAAGTATGTGCGCGCTACGTATTTAGTGTTTTGAGAGGAGTTTTCTGAAAAAAAATGAATCCAGCATATTTCAATTCCATCTTCCCACGAATCTGCAGATATAAATGTATTCAATAATGTTAGATGACATCGTACTTAAAATGAATTAAACGTTGGTTTAGGGTGTGTTGATTTTACGTGCTCACAAACAAAGTCCGTTCGATTATAACTCGACTCTAGTTTTTCCTTTAATTTATTTACCGTCATATCTAATGGATGTTGTGATATGTGAAACCATGCGCGCTTCTCAGGTTTAATCGCAGTAAATTGTAAATCGGTAGTTGGTTTTGCTCCTATTATTTTAGTTTGTTTACTTTTCTTTTGATGTCTTTGGAATTTCCAGCCATTGTCGTTTTTATCGGTATCAATCGCGGTATTATTTACAATTTTTTCTTTTGATAGAATTGGTTCAATGTCCTTTTCAGGTAATATTTTCGGTGTATCTGCTTGTATTTTATTATTATTAACTTTAGATTTTGCTATTTCCCTATAGGTGGCAGAAGTTTCAGTTTTGCTATTGTTATCTAAATTAATAGCACTAATTTGACTTAACTTATCAGATTTTAATAGACTTAAGTCAGATTTCATATTTATAATAACTTTACGTAGCTCAGTCAGCTGCTGTTCAATAGTATTTGAGGTGCATGTTTGATTTTCATTATGTATCAATACAGTTTGTTTTTTTTTTATAAGTCGATTCAATACATTCATTACATACCCATTTTAAGTTTTTGTTTGTTTGAAGTATAGTTGCATCAGATTTTTTAATGGCACATGATATATGCACGTTAGTATCACAACCAAAACATAAAATAACATCCTGATCACTTGTAATTCATAGTTTAAACTCTAAACATATAGCACTACCTCTTTCACTCGGCGGCATCGCTAACTGATGTGTTTTATTTTTATTATTTAAAAACTGACACCTTAGAATTTTGTAGAATTTTTGTCTATGCTCTTGCTACAATAAGAATAACATTTTTTAAGTTAGTACTCTAATATCGTTGCACTACGAATTTTTGGTTCAATTCAGCATTATTAGTTGTTATTAGTTCCAATTTTCAATAAAGTTTAAATACTTTTGTTAAAAGATTGTCTTGAGTTATGTTTTAGTTAGGTCGTGTTCGCCAAAAAAGTACTACGTTGCGTTTTGTAAACCTTGCAGTTGCTTAGCAGATGTAGGCTGTCCACCATTGTGGACAACCTAGCGGTAATGTTTAGTTATCTAAGAATACCGTAAGCAACTGGTTACAGCCTTTATGTATTTTGGCTCAAATGCCTTATATATACTTTTTAGGTTTAAATGTATACTAGATGGTTTTTTCTTATTCTTATTTATTTGAGTTTTACAGTTTTTACATTGCCTCAGAAATCTTAGCCTTGTTTAAAAGAGTTGATAGGACCAACCGTTTTTTAAGTGACTTATGAATTACCCCAGTGGATAAAGAGCAAGTTATTATTTTAAACATATTTTGCTACGCTAACGCTCTATAATTGAGCTACCTCATTGTATCTCTAACTGTTTCCGGTATTTTTATTTGTTTATTTATCTTATAACTGTATTATTACATCAAAGGACTTTTACATGCAATAATTTTTTATAAAGCTTTTTAGTATCTCTTCTTCATGTAATTTTTTTTTTAATTTCCGGTTTGTAAACCTTAAGATTTACAATGTCTTTATTTATTTCTAATTACAATACTTGTTTTGTTTTTATCATTACAACTAACTGTGATGCTAGCACAACAGCGTTTCTATGTCTGATGTAGGAATTTTTATCTTTTTTTACGTTATCAACTAATTTGGTTGCAGTACTGTTTAGGATGGTTTTTTATTTCAGACAAATACTCCGTATATGATAAAGGGTCTGATCACTACAGTATATAGCCATCTGGTAATATCGGGTGTTAGACAACAACTTTAATATAATTTTAGTTGCTTGGCTTTAAACAACATTTCCAGAATTGGAATTTAATGGGACGGTTCTAATGTAGGATGTTTAATTCCGTTTGTCACTGCAATATGTATGTAAGTCTCGGTTGAATTAATTAAATTCTTTGGTTTTCAGGTCAAATTTTGAGTTTGCCATTGCCAAACGGACTACAATTAGTTGGACTAATGATGTACTAAGGAGAACAAAAAACGTCAATCTAGCAGTTATTTGCTACGAATTTAGTTTTTTTAGTTTTTTATGTTGATGTCCAACTAGATTGGCTTAAAAATATATGAATATACCATTTAGATATTTTCCTATTTGCGCATTTTTTTTCAAGTTTTTTTTTCAAAAATTATATAATTTGTAATATTATATACACTTTAAAGTTTAAAGTATACATTCACAATTTACATTTTGATGTATCAGGCTTGTAGGTTTTGTTCAATGACGTAACCATGGTTTTTGTTTTTGAGCTATGATCTAATAATGTTTGGCTTGATATTTTTTGGATAGTTGGGCAACAATTGGTGCTTTAGAAACGGTATAATGATAATATGGATAGACAACGGGGGTAACATTTTTTTAGCATCAGCTGTTTTTTTACTGGAAAATACATAGCAAAGATTTTTCATAAAGCTTTGAGCAGGGTTATAATCAAATAGTCAATCAAATGTAGGTTTAAAAGCTGATATTCCATAAATCTAAACTAAAAGTAAAGGTTTAACTTAAAAATTGTTTTTTTGTAGTAACATTGTCTATCTGGTGAATTAAATTGTTTAACCACGTCAAGACATTCTTTCATGTTTTTTGGGGTAAAAGTTTACCTTTTAAAAATGTCATATATATTCTGAATTTCTATACTATTGTAAAGTTTTGTGTGAATTATATTGATATATTAGAGAAGCATTTTATGGAGTAGAATACAATGTGATGTCAAAATTTTTTTTTTTTGTTATACATCTGACTTAGACCGGAAAAAAATGAATATTTTGAGGTTGGAATTTGAGCACAAAATGCAAAATATTTATTGTTATCAATTTTATTTTAAAAATATTGAGTCATTAAGTTTATTAAACTTTAATTTGTTTTGAAACAAAAGATTTATTTACTATTACTATTTTTGTGTATTTTGTCAAGAATTCAGTTTGGCAATCACAGTTGTCGAAAAAAGTTCCGAATAGATGTCAATCATCTTGCCGTGTATTTTTAGATGTATTTCAAAGACTGCAGTCAACGATACAAAACTGAAAATTAAAAAAAAGTAATAGATGCAACAGTGCTTAATAAGCAGTTATTAATACCAAAAAAATTGCAACTTATCTTCAAGTGTTGCATCTTTACTATTATAGGCATGTTTTATCATTTGCAACTAGTAATAGCTCAAAGACGGGCAAACTAAACTAACTTTATTCAATCTATTTTGTAGTCTGACAAAGTTACTTTCATTACAGACGGTATCAATAACTAACATAATGAACATGTATAATTAGTACAAAATTTGCACGCATTTAAAAGACATTGTTTTTAACACACATTTATGATTGACACGTAGTGTGGGACTTTTAACAGTAATAACTAATATAAATTTTGCCGCATTGTTTAAATGCTGCCTTTTATTTGTAATTTTTTTATAATCACGAAATTATTGAAAGATGTTCAACTTGCGCGATCATAAGGGTTGTTGCAAAAAGGCTAAACACCAGATCAATAAAAGACAAATGGGTAAGCGCGGTCCAGTTCAGTGGCCAGCTATGTTACAAGATTTAAATCCATTTACTTTTATTTTTGAGACCACATAAAACAACTAGTAACATAAATTATTAGTTAAACTGATTAAATATAGTTTTTATGTGACCTACTTTGAGTTTTTTTTTTCAAATACCTTAAATTAATATTCTTTTTTTAAGTTTGAACTTTAATATCTCTACTTGAAAAGCCAATTTAAAAAAAAATCCAATCCCAATCAAATATGTATTTTTGTCACCTGGTGTAAACTACCCTGTATAATACAGCTCCGAATACAGAGGCTTGTACATCATTAATTTAAATTTTTTAAATCCTGGTTTATTAAGTTGGTACCTTAGAACGTCTCTCCGTTTTTATTAGAGGCCCAATGTACTTTACAGCAAATTTAGCACATAATCCTGTTGTCATTTATTTTGAATTTTAATTCCTGTGGCTTTAATGTTTTTCAGTAGCCACTAGTTTGTTGTTGTTGGCAAAAAGTAATGCATACAGTTTAAGTTTACTTTCAGATCTGGAGCAACTAAAAACCTAACGTCTTGTTGTTTTTAGGTGGTTCTGGTTGAAGTGGTTATTTGTGTATCTTCAAACCCATAATTTTTTTTTAAATGCAAACAACGTTTTTTGAAATTGTAGTAATTGATCTGCAGGATTAGTTAATTTTGTATTGGCAGGTGTAGAATTTGATAATTTTTGGGGTTGGTCTAGTTGTTTCTTTAATTATTGAATTTGCTTTGTAGTTTTTGATATGATCCATAAATTGTTTTTGATATTGTCAATTTTATTGGTCTTATTAGACTAAGAAAACATAATATCAGTAGATTTGCCTTTATAAAGGGTACGCCATCTTTAAGTTGACATTTTAATCATATAGGATAAAGAACAAACGGCTTATTTTTATATTTTTTTTTTTTTTTCAAAAGTTATATAGTTTCATTTTGCAGTAAGCTATTCTTGAGGACCATTTATCTATATATTTTGGCGATAATTTAAGTAGTTGATTGTCTGTGAGTTGTGATCATACAGTTTTTTCTTCAAGTCGCCCTACAAAAATAAATCCAGCGGTATCAAAACGCAGCTGCAAAGTGACCAGTTCACATCACCAAAACGGCTAATAACGCGATTGTTGAATTTGGTGCGCAGAAAATTGATCGTAACATGTACAGTATGGGATGTTGCCTCATCTGTTTGAAACCAGATCTGCTGTAGATCAAGTTCCTTCAATACGGGCCACAAAAAGTCAGTGATCTAAAATTTGTAACGACCTCCGGTAACAGTAACGCAGGCTCTATCATTGTTTTTCAAGAAAAATGGCCCAATAACTCCACCACTCCAAAATCTGCACCAAACGGTAACTTGCAATGAATGCATTGATTTTTTAACTATAGCATGTGGATTTTTTGTTCCCTAAATACGGCAGTTTTGTTTGTTTACATAAGCTCCTAGATAGGAATAAGTCTTGTCCGAAAAGATGATTTTTTGGTTAAAATTATAGCCAACATTCAATTTGTTTAAAACCTACTGAGCAAAGCAAAAACACCACCAAGATCGGTTATTTTAATTTCTTAAACAAGTTGCACTTTGTACGCAAACATACCAAGGTATTTGTGAAGTATCCTCCTTAAAGTGGTTGCTGACTTCTGCTCCAAGTTGGTGTTCTTGGGTGCACGCGTACACTTCAAGCCACAGAAACAACAATTTTTGCAAAACGCTTTGGAGGAGCATGCTTGATGCGCGCATTGTCTACTAGCATTCCAATTTTACGCACTTTTTTTACAATCTTTTGTATTCTTTCGATCGATGGATCTTTATTTCATTTAACGTACGCAATTTTTGATGCATCTTTTATCTACGGAGGTATCTTACCACTTTTTTCTTATGTAATTGTTAAGCAAAAATTGACAGTGTTAGTTCAAAACACAAGTAAAACATGGCCCACCCTTTAGTTGTTTTAGTGAAAAACATTTTATTGCTGCTGCGTAGTGGTTGGTAAGTTTGGCCTATTTGCACTTGCAAAGGACGCCACTAATTCATTATTTTTTTGATGTAGTTGACAGTTGTTTTAGTTTTAAAATAATCTGATTTTTTTTTTACTGTAAAAAATTGCATTATGTCCCATACTATTTGTTGATGTTTTTGGTTAGCTTCTGCTGTAACTGCCGGGGCGGTATTGTATATATTATAAAGATAATGTTCACATACTTAGTTTTAATAAATATAATTTTACTTGTTTGATTTTGAAAGCGCTTTGTTGTAAATTATAAAGTAATTACACTAATTACAAAACAACACAGAAATATTAAATAAAGTATAATATTTACTATTGTATGAAAGGTAAATTGCAGTTTATGAGTTGAATGAAATAAGTTTAGAATTATTAATTATTTGTTATATAACTACAAAATACTGTAAATCAACATTATTTTTTATATACACTCAAACATTATGCATTAAAAATTTTTCTATTAATATGAAATTTGTTATTAAATGTTTAGTATAACTTTTTATTAATTAAACAAATATGTTTCCGCAATAACAATAAAAAAATATTTTAATCATTTTTTTTTTTAATTCATAACTGACATTTCATGCCTTCGCATTTATTAAATTAATTGGATACTTGAAACTGACGGGCAAAGTGTGAAATATTGATTGGTTATTATTGAAAAACTTAGGGAAAAAAGTTGTGCTTTCCATTAATTTGATGAAGTAAAGTTTATACAACACAAAACACTTATTAATTAAATTTGCATTTTTTTATTTTATTTTATTTTTTTAATCGGATTGACAAAGTAATTGGCCTAACATAGAATATTAACAGTTAAAATCGACAATAAACTATTATTTTATTTACCTAATCTATGAATGAACAAACCAAAAAAATAGAACATTTAAAAAAAAAATTAAAATGAAAGATGAAAATACTGTGCTTGTAATCACTGATAATATACCCAGAAACTAGTAGAAAATGATTAATGTTGCGGAGTACAATGCTAGCAAAATGGTTTATAAAATGAAAAATACAAATTATTCTTAATTATGGCTTATATGGTAAGTGATTGGAGCTGATCATAATTGCTGTATTTAAAAATGTGTTTAAAAGAATAACAAAAACAAAAGATATGACAGCATTTTTAATCTTATAGTATTCATTTTATATGTTAAAAATAAGCACCTTTACACAGATTTTTAATAATATTTAAATTGAGTTTAAAACTCAATGGCAAACGACAATGAAATGTTTTATTAAGAATTTTGAAATTAAAAAACAGAATTAGTAATTATTGAAAAAGGGGCAAAACTAAAAATGTTTACTGCTATAAAATAAAACTTTCAGCTGTAAGGTGGTAACACAATTGTAAAACTTAGGCACTTGAAAAAAACGTGTCAAGGCAATAAATACATTAACATTTTTTTACTAAAAGCTTGATAAACAAAATACTTAAGCAAAAAATTGAACGTCGGTTGCTAGCGCTCATTACTACGTGTAATAGAACACACACTTTTTTCCGGTCATTGAGAACTTGTAAATTAAAACAATATTTTGCTCACGCAATGAAAAAAAAGCGTGCCTAAATGATTCTACACTTACGACGTATGTGAATGAACATACACTTGTCAATCAACCACTGAAACAAAAAAAAAATAAGTTTTTTAGAGTGCGTTTTAATAGATATTATACAATATTTTAAATAATTTAACAAGTTTAAAAAAAAATGTAAACAAATTGTTGGTATGCTAACATAAAAATCTAAACAAAAAGAGTTTTTTTTTTGCCATTGTCTAGATAGTTTTTTTTTTTAGTTTTTTACCCAAAAATTGATATTAGATTTTTATTTTGTGTTATTACTGCAACATTTTTAGTTTTTTACAAAAACTAACAATTGCACAGTGGGAAAGTTACCGAAATGACCCTAGACACAATTAATGAAAAAAAGTTGGCCAATCAGGCTCATAATAATAAATTGGTGAGCGAGGGTCCAAACAAATTTTAGTGTTCTATGCTCGAAGCGCTGTTCGATGATCGGAGCTGTTCAATGATCGGAGTTAGAATAGCCGTTGTGTCCGCACACTAACTGTGCTAAAGTATTTTAGGCCACTTTAAGACTCGATAAACAGGTCGTTTAGCTTGATTGTTATTTTCTTATGGTTTTTTTTTTACCAACACGTAGCTTTTCTTATGCTTGAACAGTTTGTTTAGATCTTTTTTGTTTTCACCGCATTTTATTTAGGCTAGATTATTGGGTTAGTATATTGAAGATTCTTTCAAGTAGGTCAAATTTTAATAAATTGTTTTAGTCTATCTTCTACAACGTTATACTCAAAACGGATCCTTGTAGCACACCCAAGTTATGTTTGTACACAGGCAAGTAAAAAATAGAAATCACTTTAAAATTATGACTTAGTTTTGGAATTTTTTGTTTTAACCTTATGTTAGCAAATTGTAAACAATTTTACTGTATTTTGCACACTGAATTAAAAATTTATTGTTAAACCGTAAAGCATATTTATTGTTTTTATGCGTAGTTTGAAAGTATCACAAATTTACAGTTCAGACAAAGTTTGAATTTTTGTTTCTACGACTAATATGGAACAAAAAATATAAAAAAAAAATTATTACTAATACGAATATTACCTCTTTTTGCATTAATGACTGCTTGAAGTCGACGAAAAACAGTTTGAATTAAGGATCACATTTTGGTCGATAAAATTCCTGCAATAGCAACTATTTTAGCTCCTGAGCAGATCTTGGAGTGTATGTTTTCAAATACGTCGTCCCAAGTCATCCCAGCTTTATTCAATGGGATTCATGTCCCGGCTGAAAACTGGCCAATCAAACCGCAAAATTCTTGCCCAAACTATAACCGACCCACCGCCAAATGAAAGCCGCTCATCAATACAATCTGAGACGTATCTTTGTACGCGTCTTTTTTATATTTTCCAAAGTCCATCTAATCCATTGAGGCAAAAACGCAACTCATCTGAATACAATATCCTGCTTTATTATTCCATGCCCGGTGATTTTGGGCAAAAGCAAATCTTGCAACACAATGTCGGCGTTGTAAAGGTCGACCTGTAGCCATATTTCTACAAGACAATTCAGCAGCCCGAAGCCTTTTCTTAACGGTCCATTTACTAACATTTACATCTCTAACTTCATGGAGTTGATTTTGTAGTAAATTTGCAGAAAGAAGGAAAAGAACTTCTTGTGGACACCAAAAAACGGTCATCTCTGTTCGTGGTAACTTTTTTTGCCCGGGTTTTAATCTTCTGGTTATCAAGCCAGTATCCAAGTGACTCCTTGCCTATCTTAAATCTTAATTCTTGCTGTCACAACATTAGGGCCTAATAGCATTATAACCTGTTAAGTACACCGTGTAAATAACAAGTTTTGCAGAGATAAATGCAATTTCATAAAAATCTGTAACACGATGAAAATAACTGACAGATATATAACATTTGTCAGGAAATAAATTATTTAACGCCTTCTTTGGATTACAATTTGCAAACATAAAGTTAAAACAAAAAAATCCAAAAAATTAAGACCTCTATTTTTTGCTCATCAAACCCTATTTTGTTAATCATTTTCTTGTTTTTTAGATAGTTGCTGATTAATCTGGTCAGGTGTAATGTTATTTTAGTTTTTGAGTTATCTCCAATCAGTTTATGGTATTCTTGACATTTAGCGTTATCATAACTACAAATTTGTTAGAATTTTGATTTTTTTGTTTGCAATGTTTTGAACTGCCTGTGTTGCATTATTTGCAAGTGAGAGCCCTTTTCCTAAAAACCCACTCTTTTTTTTTAAGTTTTTTATAAGTCTTGCTTGTTTCTTAATTTTTTTTATTTTACACGCTGCTAGCTAGTTGGTTTGTGTTCTAAAATCTTAGACTATTTGTATTTGCTTATAGTCAGTGATTTTAATAGGAGAGCGTACCCTACATTTTTTTGTTATTATTTTACCACCAGTGCTACAAATATCAGAATTTATCTTGTTACAAAATAGGTTTTATAAATCTATTGAATTAGTTTTAGCATTTCCTATTCTGTTTTTGGATATTTATTATATAAATTTTGTGTCTAAACTTTGCCATTTCTTGGTTCTCCAAATAGGTCCTTGCTTGACTGTTGTAGGCATATTTTTTTGTTGAAACATTACATGGCTTGTTCTAATATACCATTTGCTTGCAAGACTGTTTTTCAATATTTTTAAGCAGTTTTAATTTATGGTAAAATTTTAAGTCCGTGATTACCAAACTTGCACGTCATACTTTTGTTTTATTGTCAAACCACTCTATGATGCAATTAAAATAAGCAAGTTTTTGTGTTAGTCGGGCAATAGTTGATAGATTTTGTGGCTTGTAGATTTTGACTAGAAATTGTAGAAGTTATCCTACACAAGTGATTTGTTGGTCAGTTATAGACACAGGTATTGCATAAGTAGTATTGATATGGTCTTTAGCATATCGACTTGTTGATATATTGCTGCAAACAAGAAGTCAATGTCGTACTTGTCAAAGCCGCAAATATTTTTCGAGCAATTAATTGATTGTTAGCCTATCTGCGGTGTCTGTGCAGCATGTTTGTTTTGCAAAGCATTCTTTTTTTTTGTCCCTCATTAAATTTTCTTTGTTAACATTTTGTTTTTAGTTAAGTTTGAGAAGCAGTCAATCTAAACTCTAAAATAAAGCTAATCAACTTTGGATTCAAAGGGTTCTGTCAGAGAGTTTTTAGTATATAATTTGTATATTGTTATTTACAATTTTTTCTTTGTTTCTGTGTTTTTAAACATAAACAGATTTTTTGTTTTCAGTTCAACGTGAAGGTACTTACGGCACAGAGGTCATTTTTAATCCAGATTTGGTTTGAGGTAGTGGTAGACTTGCTATTATGTTTGAAGCAGTTAATAAGACTAAATCAAGTTTATTTTAATTTTTTTAATTTGCTGGTCTATTACTTGGAGATCTTTACATGTTATAAAATAGAGGGTCTGATTGAGTTGAACTTTTATTTTTTTATTTATTTTGCTCTTTACATCGCCCCAGAAATCTTACAACATGTTTGAAGGAAGTTGATGGAACCAATAGCTTATTAGGATTAATTTTGCTTTAAAAATATAATTTTACGATATCAATAAATAAATTTTAAAAAAAGTTTTCTTTTGCACTTATACGCTAAACACAAATAAACTTTTATTTGGGTTTGAGGGCCACATAAACCAACTCTAATTTTTTGTACTTAACCCACAAGTTTTTGTGTTGTTAGCGGATATTTGAGGTCTTTGAAAAAACTTTCTGTTGTAAAGTCTGCGTTGTCATGACTATATTTATACTAAATTTTATGCAACTAATATATTTTTTGGTTTCTACTACTAAAAACTTTTGAGGTTTTTGACGGAATTTTCAGTTGTAAGGTCTACGTTGTCTTAAGTTAAATGTTTTGATACATACAGACACACACAGATCACACAAACCAGCTGGTGAAAACGTTTACTTTTGCCCAATATTTTCTTTCTTTGTGTTAATGGAAGTCTATCTTTGCCTAACTTGCCTATTACGCTGGACTGTCTCTATGAGTCTACGCAATCTGGTTCGTATTCTGTTGTAGTCTAGTCAAGTAGGGCGGATTATTTGCGGATTTTTTTATATGTTATTCAATTGATTATACACTCACACATATACAAGGTAAAGCAAATGGCTTCAAATGTCATTGTGTTTTGACAATTATGTTGTAGACAGATATAGAATTAAATGACAGCAAGCAATGAAGCAATACACACCCGAAGAACGTGGAATTATTGTTACAGCCTATTTGACCAATTTTTGGTCTGTTGTTTGATAAGCGTTTGGCTAAGCGCCACAAATGTACAATAAGTTGGATTTGTGTTGCTCGTTTGATTAAGAATATTGCTTTTTATCTTTAAGGTATCCCCACAGAAAAAATTGCGGAAAATCAAACCCGGAGATTTAAGGCGCCATAGAACTTCCCCTTGCAACAAAATTAGGCCGTGGCTTCATCTAGCTGAAACTAGAAGGTTTCTTCATCATAATTTTTCATTTTGGGCAGTAAAAAATCTCCAACATTTTGCAATAACGACCAGAATTTACTGTTGCAGTTAAGCCTTTTTCTCTAAAAAATAAAGCCCAATAATGCCTATAGAGGACACAGCGCACCACACTGTCACTTTAGTGCTGTGAAGTGGCGTTTGGTGAATTTCTTGAAGATTTTCAGTTGCTTAGTAATTATTGTTTGTTTACTGTGCTAGAAAGGTGAAAATGCAAGCATCTACACGTCTCACGCAGTCTTATGGGCTCAACTCCTGCGTTTTTTGAAATCTCGTGTTTACCTCAACAAACCACACACCATGCAAGCTTTGAAAACCAACAATAAAGAAATCTCCAACTTGGAGCCAGATGTGTTGCAAGCAACGATTCAAAATGCCGTAAATCGAGCACAAATTTTCATTAACTCAGGATGTGGTTATTTGACCGATATCATTTTTTACACTTTTAAATAGCGCTAAAGTGACAGTGTGGTGAGCTGTGTCCTCTATAGGCATTATTGGCCTTAAATTTTTTTTTTTATTGTAGCGCTGAAGAAAAATTTTGAATATTTTTGAAACGTCCGTATTCATAAGTATGTATTATATAACAAATAAAAGAGAAGATTTTTGTCTTAGCTGCAGTTTTTTATTTTATGGTTGATACTCATACATCATACAGAAAAAATAAAACCGTTTTTATAAATTTATATTTTGCGTTTACAATAATCTTAAATTAAATATTTCAATATTTAAACATTTTTATTTTAATATTTTAAAAATGCAAATTAGAAAAAAAAATGTATATATAACTCGATTTATAAAACTATTTTTATTGTATTTGTTCTTCTTTTAGTTTATTTCAAAAGGTACAGTTATCAAAGTCTAATAACTTTTTTTATAAAGTGACTTCATATCATTTCACTTTGAATTATACATAATATATGCAATATAGTTTACTTGAAAAGATTTTATTAATATTTCCTTTTGATATTGAATGCAACGTGCAAACTGTTAAACTTCATGCCGGCGGCAATAAATAAGTTCTATATTTAGTTGAGTATATTCTGTAAATTTTATTTTATTTTATTTTAAATATAATATAACCATTAGAATGTAATTTTAAAAAAGTGTTAAAGCCGGCATTTACACATTGTCCTAGAAACTCTATTATCGAAATATCTCGCGTACACACATAAACAAAGGCGTAAAATACTTTCCTACTTTCTGAAGCCGAACATTTCTAATACACCGTACCTCTTGTTGTCAGTACGCTGTTAAGGGGTTTTACGGACGCATTCCTTCCGACGCCCGAAACTATTCAATCTAAAGTCCTGAAATTGAAATGCAAAGGGAACAACGGAACGGGCCATTAGATAACAGAAAACGTTATCAGGACTATACAGTTAACAAAACCAATGTGGTTGTGCGTTTATTAGGTGAACTGAATATCCCGTGGGATAGTCTATAAATTCGGACATCATACGCACTCGTTGGGATTACCCTTAACTGTGTATATCCACTTAACACGTCGGTACAAATCTAAAGCATTGTTAGTTGAGGTATAAATTAGAAATGAATAAATTATTAATAATTATAATCACATCAAAAATTAATTATTTTTTCCCTGAAGCTACTACAATACAAAAACAAGGCAATGGGAACGAAATAAAGTCATAATTGCAAAGCCGTCTAACCGCAGTAATAACAAGCTACTGAAATTTTCATCATATAATAATAATAAGGACAAGTCTGTAAAATAATAACAGACACACGGTCTAGCATAATATTCATGAAGAGGGATGTTGGCGGACTAATAAGGACGGTATAGGGAACCCCATGGAGATCGTGACCGGCCCCTCGAATGACCCCCTTATGAGATAACATCTGTGCGGTTATGAACCCATCCTGCAGACTATGAACTGGACATCGCAAATGTTGGAAGGTCTTTTTTTCAGTTACTATATTTAATATTTAACTCTATGGTCGCGGCTTACTTTAAATGGGGTGGAAGCATGTTAATTTATTATTTATATGGCGCGGTCGGGTAATGACTGCACTTTCTATGCTCTTAACTTCCTATTTTAAATGACGATGGAGAACCGGCTGATGATTTTTCACAGCTTTTATGTACTTACTAACTAACTACTTTGTTTATACAATGAGGGTAATGTTACGTGTATAAATGAAATAAAAAGCACAACAATTTTACAATTTTGTAATTAATACTGTGTAAAAGCATATTTAATACAAATTCTGATTTAAAGCGTGTTAAAAGGTAGATAGGCGTTTCCATAAGGTACGATTTAACTCCATATGAACTCCGGATGAGCAGAGGTTGATAACAAATTAAAATATCTTGATGGAATTGTTAAATAACGGTTTGAATATTTTTTTAAGATAATTTTACAATTATTTACAATGAATGCAACGAAAACAATACAAATCTTTTATACAATTTTTTTTAATATAAGTTTTAACTACTGTTTTCATTGTTACTACAAACTAATTGATCTATTTTTGCAAGAAACACATGACACATCAGAAAATATTAATTAAATTAAGTCAAATACGTTGGATGTGCAAAAGTATTTTAGTAGAAGAACAGCATGGGTTTCGTGAGGGTCGATCTACACTTACCAATCTACTTTCTTACGAAAATTACATTTTAAACGCATTTGAATGCAAAACTCAAGTTGACTCTATTTACACTGACTTTTCAAAGGCCTTTGATCGTGTGAGCCACAATATTTTGATTGCTAAGCTTCGTGCTTTGGGTTTTCATAATGCGGTGGTTGCTTGGTTATCTTGCTTTTTGAAAAACCGAACGCAGTGTGTAAAAATAAATAACTTTCTTTCACAACCTATTTTAGTTCCATCAGGTGTTCCTCAGGGATCTCACTGCGGACCAATTTTATTTTTATTTTTTATCAATGATCTTTCTGACTGTATAAGTTCATCATCATTCCTATTATTTGCAGATGATTTAAAAATTTATAGAAGTATATTATCAATCGATGATTGTAATCTTTTACAACAAGATTTAGACTCTGTTAATGATTGGTGTCTTATTAATAACCTTTTGTTTAATGTAAATAAATGTTTTGCAATCAGTTTTAATAGAACGCTAAGCAAAATTTCGTACGATTATATTATCGATAACAAGGTGCTACAACGAGTGACACAAATTAAAGACTTAGGTGTAATTTTCGATTTTAAACTTACGTTTGTTGAGCATATCAGCTACATGTGTAATCGTGCTATAAAAATGCTGGGGTTTGTATACAGCAGGGGTGGCCAACTTCTTTATATATATGATCGACTATTTTTCTTGAAAATGTGTCGCGATCTACCTACTAAAGTCTTGATATATATAACACATTAAACATGCGGCTGGTGTACTAATGAGTGATGACGGGGAAGGAGGTATTAAACTAACATAATATATATTTAATAATATTTATTAATTGAAAAGTAATCATTTTATTTTCAAGTTTTATTATTAATGAGAAGTCTGTGTCTGCATGTCTCCAGCCAAGCGTTCAAAATTTGGTGTGTATCCAGATAAAGATAATGCTAATGTATCTTGAGTATGGGAATCCGTAAGTAAGGAACGATGTTTAGTTTTTGTTAACTTTAAATATGAAAAGGCCGATTCACATAAGTATGTGGATCCAAAACAAGAATAGATGTATTCGCTACATTTGGTGATATTGGGATACTTTTCTTGATTGACGTGTTTCCAAAAATCTTCCTCAAGTTCTTTGGCTTATAAAATTAAATCAGTTTGTAGAGTTATAGATTCATTTTCTAATTAGCTAATAGTTTATTAGGTGCCTTATTAGGAGTTGGATATTACGGCCCTAAATGAAATTTAATTGCTAGGTACAGCCAGACACGAATAGAGTGGCCTCTATAATAGGCAACTTAGTATACAGAAAAATTATGTTGAATGTGGTTAAACTTTTGCCTCTGCCCGTTTTAGCATCTTTCAATCCCAGCACAACGTTGCCCATGGAATGTTTAAAATTTAAACGCAAATGAAAAATGAAAAATGAAAATATGCACTACATATCTTGAATGACATCAGCCTTTGGATACTTGCTAGCTTCTTTATGGCTCTTTTATTTTTTGTTGCCGTGTGCCACTCTAGTCCAGCGTAGAGAATTTGCAAATAAATCCCGTACGCTACTGTTCTGTCTTTTAATGTTACACAATAGGTTAGTTGAAACCTTTACTTACGGTTTTTTAAACTTGTTTGATGTTTTTATATGTGCACTACAAACATGAGTTTAGTGTCGAGCCATATCCCTAGGTGTTTGATGGCAGCGCTGAGTTTGACTTTCTTTTTGGTAGTGAGTAGTACTTTTTAGTACATTAGTCCTTTTGGTTGCTTAATTCTCAGTAGATCGTCGTAAACTATGTTTTACAAAGTCAAATTATGGACTGTTTACTGAGCTGTTCACTTTGATAGTTTTTGATTTATCTTCTGCTTCCAGGATTTTTTTTTTGCATTAAGTGGGCGTTACTATAATTACTATGGTTTTGCTGTTAAAGCATTTTTAGTGTCAAATGTTGTTGATAAAAACATTGTAACAACAGGATTTACCAAAAAAAAAAAAACAAAAAGTATTGCCATGCGTAAGTCATTCTTAAAGGTCACTTGCGTAGACCAACACCTCACTACGTCAAATTAAAAAAAAAAGGTCAAATGTTGTAGCAGAAGGTTGGCTGCAGCATAATGTTACTTATACCTATTGTTTTCCAAGCTTAATATTAATATATAATAATAATACTTTATTCACGGTATATGCAAAACCATTTACATCTACATCATTATGTACATAAATAACGATGAATTACAAGCAATATTACAATTACACAAAAATATATAAAAGAATATTGAATAATAAAAGCATGGAAAAAGTATACATAAATAAAAACAAAATATAAAATTATTCATCATCACATTTTAATTGACACTTAAAACTACATTTTGAAACACAAAATAAATCAATATTATTAGAGAAACTATTTGCAATTCTACACATTCTACCAATTGGATTATTAAATCCATAATTGGTAGAATGTATTGATTCTCTAAATAATGGAGACTGCCTGGTTCGGCGATTATTGTTGGGGACTTAAAATAGAAAAGTTGGTAGTAGCTCTTGGCAATCAATCTCAGACATCATTAGTCCACGTAAATATGATAAATAGGCTCTTTTTCGCCTAATTTTCAGCGGCGAAAGATTATATTGCAATGCAATGAGGTTAAAATTTGTTTTGAATACGTTCTATATTGCATATATGAACGCAGTAGAATGGACACCAAACTGACGGAGCGTACTCTAAATGAGAACGTACTAAAATGCAATAAAGTAATTTAAGTGTGCTAGGATATAGGACAGTAGACATTCTGTAAACAAATCCTAACATTTTCATAGCACGGTTGCACATGTAGTTTATATGCTCAACAAAAGTTAGTTTTGAATCAAAAATTGCGCCCAAATCTTTTATTTGTGTAACATGTTCCAAAACATTATTATCTATAGTATAGTCATTACTTAAAGTTCTGTTGAAGCTTATCAAAAAACATTTATTTGCGTTAAACAACAAGTTATTAATAAGACACCATGTATGAACAGAATCTAAATCATATTGCAAACTAATGCAGTCCTCGATAGATGATATTCTTTTTTAAATTTTAAGATTGTCAGCAATTAAAAGATAAGACGAAAAATTAAGAAAATAAACAAGATCATTAATGAAGAGTAAAAACAGAATTGGTCCACAATGAGATCCTTGAGAAACCCCAGAAGGAACAACAATTGGTTGTGATAAGAAGTTATTAATTTTCACACACTGTGTACGATTTTCCAAAAAGCTTGACTAGCACGCAACAACAGATTCAAGAAAACCCAAAGCCCGAAGCTTAGCAATCAAAATACTATGATTAACGCGATCAAAAGCCTTTGAAACATTTGTGTAAATAGAATCTACTTGAACTCTTGATCGAAAGGCATTCAAAAAATCATTTTTGTAACATAGAAGATTTGTTAGAGTAAAACGACTCATGCAAAACCCATGTTGCTGTTCCACTAAAATGCTTTTGCACATCTATTGTATTTGACCAGGTACAATTTGATCAAACAACTTAGGAATAGCAGACTGGATGCATATACCTCTTTAATTAAAAATATTCTCTTTAGCTCCAGATTTATGTAAAAGCATAATGTAGCTTTGTTTCCAAACTAAAGGAAACTTGGCTTTATTAAGAGAAACCTCAAAAAGTAAATGCAATGGCGTAGAAATTGAATAAATACATTGTTTTAACAGCATAGATGGAACACCGTCCAACAAATGCAACACAGAGTAAAATAAATTAACGCAATTATCAACATCATAATTATAAAAAAGGGCGGACCAATCAACATTCAACAAAAAATTATTATTGATTGCGTTAAAATCGGCATATTTAAAATCATTAAAAACATAATTACACTTAAAATATCACGGTTAGTATCACATTTTACATCAATCACATAAGCAATATGATGTTGGCTAAGTTTTAACAAAACATCCACAGCTTTAATCACAGAAATATCACAGATGTTAGAAAAACATAAATCTAAGAACACACCACCATCATTAGGTATAGAAATACATTGAGCGCAGCTTAGAAATCCATAACAGTTGGAAACAAAATGAGCAGAATAACTATCATTACAAATAACACTTATTAATAATAAAACACAAATAGTGTATGTTAATGGAGTTCAAACACGTATCAGCCTCAACCATTCAATATTTAAATAACACTTATGCGTAACTCATCATTTACCCATACCGCTGCGGGTAGATTAAAATTGCCTAGTAAAATTAGTTTACTGTCTGGATATTTGTCAGCGATAGATTCAACAGAATAACAATAATCTAAATATTTATCACATGTCGAGTTAGGTGGTAAGTAAACTGCACTGATAATATATAATACAAACTTAAACTTAACAATTACAAACAAATGTTCAACACTGAAAAATGTAGGTTGTAATAAATTACAATTAAAACAAGTTTTAGTAGCAATTTAGACACTTCCTCCGTCAAGCTTAGGGCTTGTTAATGAAGAGCAATCACATCTAAACAAACTGTAACCAATTAATTGTAGCTCCGCTTCGCTGATGTCCTGATTTAGCTAAGTTTCGGTCAGTACAATAATATCGTAGTTAGATACAGCTACAGCCAGCATAAGTTCTTTGAATATAGTTTTTATACCCCCAACATTTTGGTAATAGATGGAGATACCGCTGGTGTTTTTAATGACGGGTTTAGATTGTTGGCTGGATCCAGATTTCGAAAATTCACCAAAGATGAAGCAGGAACATTATTAACTTGCCCATAATTTATAAATTTTTTGACCGCAATATTTGCAGGCCAAAAATGTTTACTAAGAATAGATCGAGCATGATTAGCTGGAACAGAAACTTTAAAGCTGTTGTAGTTTCCAGATTTTACTTTTAACTCAAGAACATCAACTGATATCGTGGAAAACTTAGATTTAATATGATTTACTATATCAGTTTTTTTAGTTCTACGTCTAAGATTAGAGACATGTACGTAGTAAGCACATAAGCCTGCAGTTTGTTATTGGTTGGGCCACAACCAAAGATAGTTTGAGTTTTTGGCTGAGTTTTTTTATTAGTTGTCCTTTTAACAACAGAGCTTGCCAAAAAAGAAAAAACTGCTTGAAGGTTGAATCAATTGGAGCAATTAGTTGTTGCGAGCTGCGAGCTTCGTATTGAAGAATAGTTTTATCTTTTTCGGTGATCTTCTCTTTAAGATAAGTAATTTTATCTAAGAGTAATTTATTGCTCGACCTAAACTCATCACATAAAACTTGGTAAAGAGTAATATTTTCTTTATAAAGTTTAGGATGTTCGGAATCATCCAATTCAAATAAATTACCGCAATTACATTTCTTGTAACGAGCTTTTATGAAACCAAACTGTTATTTTGCTAAGCGTCCAATGTGTTTCAGTTCTTGTTTCAATCTTATTAGGATTGATTCTTAGTTCAGTTTTCCTTCAACGTACAAGAGGCATATGGCCTTGTATACTGCCGAGTAATCTATTGGTTTGTTACCCTTTTTGAGCAACACGAGTTTTGTCTGTTATTACAAAAAGTACCTCGGCATGCTAGCTTATTATACATATCTAGTATGTATTCAGGTTTGTTATGTACAATTTCTTTTAATTATTTTGTAAATTCATTTATTTATCGTCGGTCTTTCTTGCTGAGTCCCCGGTTATTTACCGACGCAAAAAGTTAAAACTATTACTTCTCCAAATTTTTCTGTAAATTCAAGAATTTTAACCTAAATTTTTGGGTTTGTTAAAGTGAACACAACACCAAAGCAGTACACAAAACCTACTAAAGTTCTCTTCTTATCTGAAAAAGGACGTACCCATCACAATAATGTTTTTCTTAACAAAAAAAATTGACCTACTAGATAGAGGACTCAAACCCGAGACCTTTGGTGTAGCAGTAGAGTACGCTAACCATAACCACTACACCACTAGGGCGGTCACAACTTCTCATCATAAGCCTGACTATTATCTTACTGGATGAAGAGACAAAAGAGATTAAATCACAACATCTATTATAAATCTGATCTTTTTTGCATTTTTGCATTATTCCGCTTAAATATTTGCATTGTCTTTAGGTAGTTTTTTAGTTTTTCTATATCTTCATTTTTTTTTTGTATTGTTCCTCTCTCTTTCATAAATATATTGTGCAGCTCCATTAGGTGTATGTATGTTGTGTAACTCTACGAATTGCCTTGCTAGTAGTTGAGCTTTGTATTTCAATAAATTTTTTTTGATGTTGTTTTATGCTTACGTTCTTTATTTGTCCTGTTTTGTTAATTATTTTTATCAATTTTTTGTGAAGTTTCCAAATTCTTTTTCTGTGTACTATACATACAATTTTCCATTTCATTTAACAATGAAGGTTTTGTTATTTATCTTCCAATATCTCGCAGAGTCTTCTCTTCATTTTGTCGTTTTGTATAACAGATGGGCTTCTTCTTATTCTGTGTTTAGGCTGTGCTTTTCTTTGTAAACCAATGCTTGATTTTTTTTAAGTTTGTTGGGGCTTTGATTATGGTTCTTTTCCTTAATCCTTTGTGGCAGCTTGCTTTGTGTTATTCTTTGATATTTCCCATGTTTCTTGAAATGAGTCATTTTCTGCAATATGGTTGTGTTTTATATTTAAAACCAGCCTTTGTTAGTATAACATTTTGTACTTTCATTTTTTAATGGCTCTTTGTTTTGCTTATATTGGATTTGTCTTGTACTCTGGTCATTTCAGTACAAACTTACCTAAGATCAAATTGTGGTTAAAGTCAGTATTTGAGAATGTTACTCATCTGATGTCCAATTTTTGCTCTGATTTTATGTTTTTGTTGGTGATAATTAAATCTATTATGATTGATTTGCCTCTTGCATTTGAAAAAAAAAATGCACCATAAGATAATTAGCTGTGTTCAAAAATTGTGTTATAGATTTTTAATTTATTATGTGTGTTAAAATCTATTATTGGTTCTTTAAATTTGTTTTTGATGCCTGAGATCATGTTATTTCCTACATAAGCATTTAAATCATTTATTATTATAAAATTATTTTTACTTGATACTGTGTATTTTTTCTTTAAATAAAAATGTTGCATCTTTTTTGGACATTAAGTGTCTGGAGCATATATCGAAATTTTATGCAGATTGTACTGTTGGTCAAATTTTAATGTTACTTGAAATATTTTATTGTTCCGACACTTAATGTATGTGATTTGCTGAGCTAGTTGGTTGATTATTATTAGTACTCCAGTGCCAGCTGCTGTTTGTTGGTTTTTGTTTTTACTTGCAAATATCAATTTTTTTTTAAATTTCTTGGTCTTTGCGGTTGAGTGATTTTACGTTCTAGCATTTTTATCTGAGTTTGGTCTTCTATTTTTGTTTTCTTGTTTGTTGGGTTAAATTTCCATTCTTTGCATATGTTATTAACGCGTATCCGTCCGATTCCAATGCTTGCCGTTTGGTTTTGTGGGTCTTTACTTTTTTTTACATAAGGCAGGTGGCTGGCCAGACCTTAAAACCCTCTTCTTTTACCCGAGCTTGGGACGGGCAAAGTACATCACCAAACTACTCGATCCACTTGGCTTGATAATTTTTATCAAACAATATTACAGTAGATAGTGGATTCAATAAAAGATTGTTATTTTTTGATAATTTATAAAACATAAATAAATTCTAACTCCATGAAACTATTACATCATATTTATTAGTTATGCAACTTGCATTTTTAAACTCTATTAAAATATTTTTCAATTAATTACATAAAAATAAATACTAGTATAGTTTTGTAAATGACAATTTTATTTGCAGTTAAAAATGACAATTTAATTTGACCGTATTAATTATAAATCAGATTTCAAGCGATAGTAAAAACTTATATAGTCAATTAAATTTCGTTTTTATTGAAAAATTTCTGTACAAACTTCAATCGCTTTTTCTTAAAAAAAACACTAGACTTAAATTTACTTGATCGATTTTCCAAAGTAATTTTCTTTTGCCTCTAGTTACAAAGAGATTCGTGAGGTGTTTAAAATTGCATGACGCTCCCGATAAATCAGACTGGGATGATCCAAGTTGTAATTTGACGGTGCATACGCACGTTATCCACGTAGATGGATCGACGGTTTTTCCGAAAGAATCCATTAATAATCAGTCCCGGTGATGGTATGCATAGTTTCTAATGTTTGCCACGTAGCGCTGATGTGGACCGATAGTGTCTCGTCTGTTTTATGAGGTAGCGCCTCAATTTACGGCGGCGGCGAATACGTGAGCTAGGTGAGGCCGTTTAGTGGCGCCTCTTTGTCACTGTCGAGATTTAACAGGCTCCTCTATTAGTGTTTTGAGAGGCGCTCTTCAGTTCTAATAGCTCTATCTGCCCTTTGCCGGCATTTTTTTTTTATTTCTCTATACACATTTTTTTTTCTGTCATAACTGCCAGTACTGATTGAAATCATATTTACATTGAGCACATTCGGATGATGAAATCCATTCCACATGATCAAATTGCTCCTCTAATTGTATTTAATATTTTAAATAGTGATTATATTCCAATTTGTGTACGATTGAGCACAATATGTGAAACGCTTATGTTTAAAGCTAACTGAATTAGTTGTTTCATTATATATTCAAATCCACATGCGGCAATTAAAATTATTTTATTATACTACGCAAAATTACTTTACAATAGTTAAATAGATATGGAATAGTTTATTACAATAAAACTGATTCAACTTTGCAAATCATGCAATTGGAATACTGAGTCGATTGAACATTCTACCAGTTCAGACTTCTAAGGAGCAAATTCATAATTAGTAGCTTCAAGCTGAGTGCCTAATATTCATAACTATACCTTATCAGCACAGAGAATATCAATAGTAGATATTCTTGTAATCATTTGCATAAGATAACAATTGTTATAACGTGTTAAGAATATAATGGTCAACTGAAACTTTTTTGTTAATAATAAATTTTTATATACGCACCCCGAATAAATAAAAAGTTATGTAATGACATTAGCGACAAGAAAAACGAAACATAAGAATGCAGTTCCGCAGCTAACATCGTTTCCTGTTCGGAATTGACTGAGCTGATTAGTATGGACGATGGCCACCATCGACCTGTACACTTCGTGGGTCAAATTCACTTTGAGAGCTCACTTCATCCCCCACTGCGCTAGTGGCTCTTCACACTACATCCTTCCTTTTATATTTATCGCCGTCTCTCCCTTGCCCACTTACGTTACATTCACAGACGTATCCTTGATTAAATTCACCAAATTGGACACTATTAAATATGTTTACTGCCGGCTAGCTAAGTTATTAGCATACACATACTCGACATAAATACGTTTTAGATAAGTGGATGCAGCGTCCCGACTAAATTAATATTATGTAACGATCCCCGGCGCATGCACCATTTATATTATGCACAAAAAGCTTTGCAATTTAACTTTACAAGCCAGCACATATATTTATATTTCCTAACATAATAATTTATTTTAAAGCCGTATCTATTCACATTCAGTTACATTACTGGCATTTCAACCGCACTATATCAAGCTTCTTACAATATCATTTTCTTGCAGCGTATATACATGTAACCTCAGTATATAGGACATTAACATGTAAAACGATGGTCCGATAGACAAAAGAAAAAAGGCATACATATAAAATAAACGTGATCACTGAAAACGGTGCATCATCGACTGGCTTCATATTTGGAATTGAAAGCAAATAACCTGCTCCCGTATTCATAGCGCATGCAGGTAACTTTGTGAAAATGGAGCATAGAAATATGGGATGGACGTGCCAGATTTTAGTTTATAGTCGACACTTGAATCTTTATTTTATAATAAATATCTTCTTGGCGCAACGCACCCAAAATGATTTCTCAATTTTTTGTGTTGTTGTTTTAGTATTTGTTCCCGTTACTTCAAATAATTGGGGTATTCTAAATATAATAATAAATCAGAATAACTCTGGTTATTATTTATATACAGGTCGTAATTAATTTATATTATATAAATAAAAGATATGCTATTAAATAAACACAAATAATAATACAGTCAATTATTAAATTAGTATTGAAATATATTGCAATTAAATTATAAACATTTAAAGGTTTACGCCATGCAGTAAAAGTATCTGAAATATTTTTGTGACTGAACTGCTTAATCAAATCTGTATTTAGTCTATAGCCTAAGATTTGTGCTTGATATTTAATTTATTATTATTATTTCTGGTAATAGAAGTAACTGATATTTTTATAAATAATTTATAATTAGGGTAATTGTCTGCTTTTAAAGCAAATATATGTAAGTTAATAATAATAAGATAAGTCAAGCTATGCCAATAGTTATAACTAGTTAAAAACTAAGGCTGTAGTTTTTTCTGTTACCCAATGTTTGACATAATAAATTAAATGCAGAACTAGTTTGTGTCAGTATTAAAATCGTTGTTTGAATGAGACGATAAAATAATTTTTATTAGAATAAGATTGAGTATTTGAACCTTTTTCAGTAATATTTATATTTTTTAAGTTAGAAACAATCAAACTTTTAAGATGTATATGCAAAAAAGTGATCATAGCATGATTACAGTACACGGTTGATCTCATCATTTATCACACATAACTTTTGTGTACGTATCTTTCAAGCCTACTCTATAAAAAGTTATATGTCTATTATTAAGAAATTCAATTAATTAGTCAGATGTTTGGGATTTACTGAATTCTTTTCTTTTTAGAAAACAGCATATTTGTTGTACTAAAGCATTTCAAGTATTTTGTTTGTTTTTTTTTTAGTATATTAACATTACAATTTTTTTACTGAATAATAATGTAATTAAAAAAATTGTTATAACAAGACTTAAGCATTAGTCTCACTCTGCGATAATACGGTTTATTAGGTTTTAAGATAAATCAAACAAAAACTTTACCAACTGGACTATCATATTTATTAAAAATTAGTCAAAGATTAGTATAGAAATTTTTTTCGATTTATACCTCAAATCTCAAAGCGTTTTTTTTGTTGTAATTTACATATAAAAAAAAATCATAAATTATTTTTTGTTTTATGTTTTGTATCTTTTGAAAAGGTTGGTTATTATTATGGCAATTGTAATGTTTGATGTTACAACTCTGAATAATTATATTAAACTTCTGTTGAACTACTTAGTTCTTTTTCCCTGTATAATTTATTTTATATTGGTTTGTATTTCTTTCCTATTATCACGTAGTCTTGTAGTTTTTTTGATTTTAATTAAGTTATATTATTTAAGTTATTTTTATAATTCTTATATAAGCCCACATCTTGAACAGTTCCAGCTAATCTATGTCATGCTTCTTAAGCATCTAAGCTTTCATTCTATAGAATTATACTGAAATCACGTAACATTTAAGCATTTTATTTTTAAGATGTTTTAAAAGTTAGTTTTGCTGTACAGCAATGTCTTTGTTGGTCTTAGCTGAACTATGTTATAGAGCAAAACTCAATAGAGCACCTTTGAAAGATTCACTATCTTTAAATTTGTGTTTTAACTGGTTTTTTTAAATGCAGTTGGTGTAATACTATTTACTTTGTTGTGTAGTAGCATGCTCTGGGGCATAACTTACAGATTATTAATTTTCTGATTTTTAATAATTGTTTTTACCACAAACTTTGCCATTTCTATCACCTGTTGTTTTGTGTATGCACTCATAGTAGAATTATTCCTCATCAGGTTTAGTATCTATTTTTAAATTGAATTGCCACTATGTATGTGTTATGTTTTTAATTTTAATTTATGCAGTTTTGTGTGAAATTTAGTGCTTATAATTTTAAAGATTTTGTTTTTCCTGCTGGTAATTATATTAGCAACCAATTAACTTTACAATTTTAACAATTTTACTGTTTTTATTACGTTTGTTCCAACATACAATTTGAATAGTTTGCAAACCGTTCAAACTGTGCACACAAACAAATAATTGTCATCTTTAAACAATCTTTTACACAGAGTAATTTATTTGTGTGCATAGTTTGAACGGTTTGCAAACTCTCCAAATTGTATGTTGGAACAGACCTATTATTATTATTATTGTATACGTATTTTAACCTAGAATTATAGTATCCCGCTTATTGTTTTGTTGCGCTTCCCGTGGCCATATTATTAACTATTCATACCAGTGGCGTAACTTCTGTTTTTTAACGTGTGATTTTATTATTAATTTTTATACCAGTGATCGACCGCACCGGTGTGAATTGTGTCCTTGTTTCAACCTAATCCTGTTTTTATTTATTCACTGTTCTAGTCATTATTGTAACTGCTTCTGTTACTATGACCGGCCTAAACTGTAAATGCAAAACTGTTGCACAATTTGGTATAACTTGTAGCAATTGTGGCATTATCTTTCATAACAGTTGCGCTATACGCTATAAGAAATGGAATTGCGGTACTCTATTTGAATTGGATGATTCCGAACTTCCAAAACTTTATAAAAAAATATTACTTTTTACCAAATTTTATGTGATAAATTGCGGTCAAGCAATAAATGACTCTTAAATAAAATTGCCTATCTTGAAGAAAAGATCGCAAAAAAAAAACTATTCTTTAATACGAAGCTCGCAGTGATCAACTAACTGCTCCTACTACTGCGCCGCTCACTAATGAAACGGTGCAATTTATTCAGCCTGCAGTTTTTCCTTCTTTGGCAAGTTCCTTTGATAAAGAAAAAACTAATAAAAAAACTCAGCCAAAAAGTTAAACTATTTTTGGTTGTGGCCCAACTAATGACAAACTGCAAGCTTATGTGCCTACTTCCTACGTACATGTTTCTAAATTTAGACGTGGAACTAAAAAACTGATATAGCAAATCATATTAAATCAAAGTTTCCCACGATATCAGTGGATGTTGTTGAGTTACAAGTAAAATTTGGAAGCTACAGCAGCTTTAAAGTTTCTGTTTCAGCTAATCATGCTCGATCCATTCTTTGTAAAGATTTTTGGCCTGCAAATATAGCGGTCAAGAAATTTATTAATTATGGGCAAGTTAATAATGTTCTTGATTTATCTTTGGTGGGTTTTCGAAATCCGGATCCAGCCAACAATCTAAATCCAGTCACGAGGAAAACCAGCGGTATCTCCATCTATTACCAGAACGTCGTGGGTATAAAAACTAAGTTTAATGAACTTATGCTGGCTGTAGCTGTATCTAACTACGACATTACTGTACTGACCAAAACCTGGCTTAATCAGGACATTAGCGATGCGAAGCTACAATTAATTGGTTACAGTTTGTTTAGATGTGATCGCTCTTCATTAACAACCCCTAAGCTTGACGGAGGAGGTTCATAATTGCTACTAAAATTTGGTTTAATTGTATTTTATTACCTACATTTTTAAGTGTTAAACATTTGTTTGTAATTGTTAAGTTTAAGTTTGTATCATTTATTATCAGTGCAGTCTACTTACCACTTAACTCGGCATGTGATAAATATTTAGATCATTGTTATTCCGTAAAATCTATCGCTGACAAATATCCAGACAGTAAACTAAATTCACTAAGCGATTATAATCTGACCGCAGCGGCATGGCATGATGAGTTAGACATAAGTGTTATTTGTAATGATAGTTATTTTGCTCATTTTGTTACCAACTGTTATGGATTTCTAAACTGCACTCAATGTATTTCTATATCTAATGATGGTGGTGTGTTCTTAGATTTAGGTTTTTCCAATATCTGTGATATTTCTGTAATTAATGCTGTAGATGTTTTGTTAAAACTTAGCCAACATCATAAAGCTTATGTGATTGATATAAAATGTGATACTAGCCGTGATATTTTAATGTGTAATTATGTTTTTAATGATTTGAAATTTGCCGACTTAAACACAATCAATATTTGTTTGCTAAATGTTGATTGGTCCGCCCTTTTTTTTATAATTGTGATGTTGATAATTGCGTTAATTTATTTAACTTTGTGTTGCATTTTGCTATTGACTGTTTTGTCCCCGAAAAACTATAGCGTGAAAACAATTTTTTAGTTTGGTTTATTAAAAAATTGATTTCACTTACTAGACTTAAAAAAACTGTTCATAAACGTTATAAATCTTTAAGACTTTTGTCCGTAAAAGTCGTAGTACTTGTCTGTACAAGCAATATATTACTCAAACAGAAATCAACATTTAAAGTAACCCTAAACACTTTTGGAAATTTGTTAGTTATACTAGAAAAACTAATGATTTTACAGCTACAATGTATTATAAACAAAAAACTTGCAGTAATGGAGATGACTATGTTCATAGTTTTGCAGATTTTTTTTCCTCTGTTTACGATACACAAACTCATCCAACTTCATTGTTTGACTTTAAGAAAACCGTATTACATCGAGCATTTTCAATAAATCTGTTGGATATATTTAAAGGGATTTAGAACCTTAAATGTAACTTTAGCACTGGATCGGACGGTGTTCCATCTATGCTGTTAAAACAATGTATTTATTCAATTTTTGCACCATTGCATTTACTTTTTGAGGCTTTTCTTAATGAAGCCAAGTTTCCTCTAGTTTAGAAACAAAGCCACATTATGCTTTTACATAAATCTGGAGCTAAGGAGGATATTACTAATTATAGAGGTGTATGCATCCAGTCTGCTATTCCTAAGTTGTTTGATCAAATTGTAACTGGTCAAATACAATAGATGTGCAAAAGCATTTTAGTGGAACAGCAACATGGGTTTCGTGAGCGTCGTTCTACTCTTGCAAATCTTCTTTGTTACGAAAATGATCTTTTGAATGCCTTTCAATCAAGAGTTCAAGTAGATTCAATTTACACAGATTTTTCAAAGTCTTTTGATCGCGGTAATCATAGAATTTTGATTGATAAGCTTTGGGCTTTGGGTTTTCATGATTCTGTCTTTGAGTAGTTGTCGAGCTTTTTGGAAAATTGTACTCAATGTGAAAATTAATAACTTTTTATTACAACCTATTGTTGTTCCATCTCAAGGATCTTATTGTGGACCAATTCTGTTTTTACTCTTTATTAATGATCTTGTATATTTTATTAATTTTTTGTCTTTTATTTGCTGACAAACTTAAAATTTATAGAAGAATATCATCTATCTTATGTCTTATTAATAACTTGTTGTTTAACGCAAATAAATGTTTTTCAATAAGCTACAACAGATCTTTAAGTAAAGTATTGTATGAGTATACTATCGATAATAATGTTTTGGAACATGTTACTCAAATAAATAATTTGGGCGTAATTTTTGATTCAAAACTTTTGTTGAGCATATAAACTATATGTGCTATAAAAATGTTAGAGTTTGTATACAGAATGTCAGCTGAACTAGTTTTCTAAGCACACTCAAACTATTTTATTGCGCTTTGGTACGATCTCATTTAGACTACGCTCCGTCAGTTTGGTGTTCATTCTACAGCATTCATATATGCAATATAGAAGGTATATATATTTATCTGTTTATTATTGTACAAATTAGGCATTTTATTCGAAAATTACAATTTTAACCTTATTGCATTGCAATATAATCTTCCGCCGCTGAAGATTTGGCGCAAAAAGCCGATTATCATTTTTACGTGGACTAAAGATTGATTGCCAAAAGCTACTAGCAACTCTTCCATTTTAAGTCCCTAATAATAATCGCTTTTATTATTCAATATTTGTTTATATATTTTATGTGTAATTATAATATTGCTTGTAATTCATCATGATTTATGTACAGAATGATGTAGATGTTAATGGTTGTTTCTTATACCGTGAATAAAGTATTATTAATAAGTAGGATTTTCTACACACACTTATCACACAGTTTTTCTATTTTCTCTCTATTATTACAAAACTGACAATTACT
The DNA here is from genome assembly GCA_963932245.1 of Tachinus rufipes. Taxonomy (NCBI): domain Eukaryota; kingdom Metazoa; phylum Arthropoda; class Insecta; order Coleoptera; family Staphylinidae; genus Tachinus; species Tachinus rufipes. The sequence goes on along the minus strand of OZ010741.1, from coordinate 111,944,185 downwards.
GTTTGCTTGCAGTCGTATTGACAAGATCTTTGTTTATTGCAAAAAGAATTTACAGTTTTGACGAATGCTTCTATCGTATAAAGAAACATTACCAATTGAGTTGATGTTTACGATCTATTTATTGCTTTACTCCATAATGCGAATACCTTTAGTATTTTATCAAAAGCTGGTATCGGCTGTAGTGGGACATTTTTGGTATGGAAGAGGAAATCTTCTAAAGACGTTGCGCCAATTTTTTTTCCCAATTTGTTGTTCTCCACAGCATTGTTTCTATGATGTTGTCTAGTTGGAATTCCTTTCCCAAGTGTCTGTAGAAAATTTTTCTGTTAGCTTTTTTTTGCATCTTAAGATATTGTGCTCTGGCTTGTCCTGTTCCTTGAAACACATGTTTTTGTTACTTGGCGCTAGGTTTATAAGCATAAAGTGCGATCTAAAACATCTTTGTTCATTTAGAAATTGGGTCACATAGTAACTCACTTGCTTATGTTTCTTTAACAGTTAAGGTGTAAATTTTAATACTGTTTCTGATTCATTTTTATATATTTTTTTTGTTCTGTTATACAATTATTTTAAATTAATTTACCATAAAACATAATCAAGTCCACTACCCTACACATTGCCCTTTTGCTGTTCGCTATGGCTGCTCATAGATTTGACGTAAGCTTAATAGGCGCGATTGTGTTTTCCACAATATTGTGCCTCAAATTGAAATTATAGCAGGTACTCTAAGTTCATTTGTTATCACTTGTTACGGCCTAAACATGGGGAGCATGCATTCACATTTAAAAACTCAATTATTGAAAAATTAATTTATTTTATTTACAATTTTATTTTATTTTGATATTTTATTTAGTTACTCCTGGGGGGGGGTACGGGATCATTCTTCTGAAAAGAAAAATAATTGATTAGTTAAATTAATATTATTTGAATTCAATTGTTACTCATCTTCATTAAGCATTTACATTAGGCAGCCTTGTTTATAGGGGTAAGTGCGTCGGGTTGTCAAACTTGGGCGAACGACTGGTTGCCTGAAACATTGTTTATGTTTAATATGTGTTTGTAAATATATGATGTGTCGATATGAAATTGGAATACAAGGAGGTTGTTGCAAACACACATGTACTAATAATATCTAATTATCGGTTGGATACCCTGTAGGGAAATCCTTATTGAAGAGAGATAATTGTTATTGAATATAATTTCTTATTAAAACTTGTAAAATTAACTTACGTTTGCATTGGTTGATTTCTTCAAATTAGCTGGTTTATTTTCCCTGTTCCTTCACTCTTTATTATTTTCCTTGTCCATTTTTAAGTGTTCCAACTTGAAATCCAGGTAATTTGTTTGTCCCAAACGTTTATTCTCTCCTAACCTGAAATATCAAACATTTAATTAATTAATTGTTTAGTGACGCATTGTATGAATATGAAATTCTGGTTTCTTTTATGAAAACATATTTTAGTACTTACCGCGTTGCTTCTACTAATTATCGTTGCTACCGATGTTTAATTACACTACAACTTGACACTTCTAGTAGTTCCAATAAACGCAATCGAACTCTCACATGAACTTCGCTCGAGGTAGTTCTAGTTGACAATTGTGTTGGAACTACTGGCGATGTTCAGTTACTTTAAGTGTTTAAATTCAAATTTGAATCATTTCCACGTTGTAGTAAATATGAAATTAATTATTTGTTTGCGTGTTTTGTGTTTCCTTTTAATTGCTTTACTTGTGCCGTTTGTATTTCCCTTAACTCCTTTTCTCCTTTTTTTAATTTTCTTGGTTGGTAAAGGAGTACATGCGCACTGGAAATAATTGTCTCAGGAGATCCTGCAGAGCCTGGACCCGGTCCTTTTTACCTTTGACCAGCATAGAAGCTGTTTCATAACGCAAGTTGCGGAATTTGTAATTGCTAACTTACGTTACCACGTGTAAATCACGGATTTATTAAGTAGCATTTCATCGGTAAAATACAATTGTTTTCTTGTGCGTTTGTGCTCTGCCAGGTCTTAACATAGGCCCTTCTTATATGTTGATTAAAGCCAACGCCCTTTTATGTATTTGTTGCTAATTGCAATTGCACTAAAATTTATGTGCCAACGCATGAACGTGATTCAATATTCTCAATATTGCTAAACCTAATTTGAACGCTGAAGTTAGAACTAATTGGAGAGTTGACCCACGTGTTCCCAGATAGAAGAAGCCTCCTTCCGATAATTATTAATTACTACGTTATTATTTTTTGTATAATTATTGTTATAGATTTGAAGACTCTAATTAATGTTTAAAGATATTTTGTTATAATTCATTTTATGAACCGGCCTGTGAGCTACCTTGAGTTTAGGGTGTATGTGAGTGTGAGTGAGGAACTGATAATTTATATTGATTTTATTTTATGTGGGATTGATTTGGGGATACTTTGATTTTATTGCATCATTATATGTGTGCTCTGGTACTAAGTTTATTTAGTGTATCCTTCCCCAAATTTCCCACCCTCTTTCAGCGTGTTTATTGCTTCCACGGATGCTAAGAGAAAGAAATCAACCAGGAATAAGTCCAAAGCAATTGGAGCCCATCGGAATACCCAGTTAGTAGAACATCGGCTACTGGTGAGTGATTATATTTTTATATCTCGGTTATCTCTCTCTCTCTCGTGTAGTACATGCCTAAATATTGTTTATATGTGATTTTGCAACACCGACGTTCCACGTGTGTAGTGAACCACCCCCTTCTCCTCTGAGCGTAGTCAGGGTAGTCCTTTCAGTTGTTGAAGGGCTTAGGGCGTAGCACACTGATCTATTTTGTTTTTTATGTTTCAATTGAAAGCTTTTTTAACTATGCATTTTGTTAATTACAAATTTCACATTTTGCTAGGTCGTCTCCATATTCAACAAGGAGTATTTTTTTAGAAAGTTGATTTTGAGGACGTTATTATAATAAATGTTTGGACGTTGTTTTAACTTTCTGAATGGCATCTAGGGTTGAACACATTGTTTTAAAACTAAAACAGTTGGTCAATCAGCTTTAATAGAACACTAAGCAAAACACTGTACAACTATGCTACCAATATCAAAATGTTTGAACAAGTTTTTCAAATTAAAGACTTGGGTATAATTTTTGATGTGAAACTTACGTTTGTTGAGCATATTAGCTATATGTGTAATCGTGCTATAAAAATGCTGAAATTTATACATATAGGATGCCAGCTGATCTATCTCCAAGTTTGCTTAAACTTCTTTACTGTGCCTTGGTGCGCTTTCATTTAAAGTACGCTCTTTCAGTATTGAGCCTTTTTTATAAAAGTCTGTTGTCTTTTAGATCAGGTATAATTTCGGTGAATTTAATCGCAATCATATTGCTTCATTATACAATTTACCATCACTAAAACTTTGGCGCAAGAGATCAGATCTTTCATTTTTGCGTGGACTAGTGATGTCCGAAGTTGATTGTCCTAAATTACTTGGATTCCTTCTATTCTAATATCCTGTTAGTAAACGACGTACTAGACAGGCGTTTAGAGAATTTACACATTCTACTAATTATGAATTTCACAAAACCGATTGGTTGAACTTGTAGATTTGTAAATTGTTTACCAAAAAATTTTAATATGTTTTGTTTTAAATCTATGTTTAAGTCTCAATTAAATTATAATGATTGAATGTTGTGCATTTTCTATTATATTATGTTTTTTTATATATTTTGTTGTCATTTTTTTTTATACTGTTTCTTTTTACTACTTTTTATATTATTAATTACTCTAAACATGTCTTATGTCATCATTAATATTGTATTTTGATGTAGATGTAAATGATTTTACTCATCCCGTTAATAAATAATTATTATTATTGAATAGTTTATTACATTTCTTGAGTTTTTCAGTTAGCCTGTCTACTTAATTTTTTTGTGGCACGTGTTTTTCTGCCACTCTATATGTTCACTATCTAAGGGCGTTATGGAGCTGCAAAGTCCAAGCTTGCCGGTGACTTATTTATAACGTTTTTTTTTACAAGTTATCAATCTCCTTACATGTAGGTAGTTTACTTAGATACGTTGATTACTTATTTAAGGTCTGATTTGTGCAATTTGTGGGTTTATTGTGATTGCTTAAATTTTCTTTGTTGATGACCTTCCATTCATCGACTGTATTCACTGAAGCACAAAATGAGTCTATACACTAAGTTTTTTTGTGTTTTTTATAATTTTGCTTATTGCTTCTATTTGCGACATATAATGGAACTTCACTCAGCTATTTGCAAAGTATATTTCCGCGTTTGTTCTTTTTGGCAGATCCCCATTAAAACAATTTAGCGCAAAAGTAACCACATGTCATGGTTCGCGTATTATTCGTTACGCCTAATTCATATAAGTACTTTTTCAAACTGTACCATGGTATTTGGTTACACGTAACAAGAGTGTATTCTTGTTAGATTTGTTACACAAAAATTGTATCTATACTTGTAGTTATTACTTTTTGGGACGTAAAACGCAGTCTATTACTTTCTTACACCTGTTTAAATTGGTTTGTAGGAGGTTTAACGTTATTTTTGATTGAGTTTATCAGCTTTTTCTTTGCCCCGTACTTTTACAATTGCTGTATATGCAGAACAGCGCAATGTTTTTGTTTTGTATCCTTTCTCTTTACAGAGCACTTTAAGAGAATTTGACATTTTTTAAGTTAAGCCCAACCTTGCCGCATTTTAAGCAGGCATTGCCATTGGCACTACTTTCTCTTGCCACATGGCCAAACCTTGCTAGCTGTATTGAAAGTGGGTTTCCTGCTGCTTCTTAGGTTATTGCTGTTAACTTTGGATCACCCATGATAACATCTAGAAAAAGTTTACTATATTCTTTCATTATTACAGCCTCCAACAATGCCATTTTTTTTTGTTAAAAACACAATTGTCTAAGTGGTATTAAATCATTACATTTTCTACTTTGCATTTTCTAACCTTTTTGCTTAAAACACATATTAAACTTTAACCCGCTCCATTAAAAACATATCAACTTTCTGTGCTACTACTTGATTCAACAATCTCAAAAAATAGAATATTGAGCTTTACCTTTTATCATTGGTACAAAACCTTCGTCTGTTGTGTAGTAAGTTTTGTAGCATAGTATGTGCGGTCAGTGTTATTTTTTTTTAGTTTTATGCAATGTGATGCTTCATTTTTTAGTTTTGTCATTTCCGCAACAGCACTTCACATATTTGTAAAAATTGTTCTGTTTGTCAAACTCCAACTTAACCAAGACAACTCCCCTTCAAAATGTTGTCTTCAAGACAATTTGTAAAATTATTTTTAGCACAAACTGGATTTTTTATACAACCTAACACATCTTACGTATACATGTTTTTTATAATATCTTTTTGAATAAAAACAGCAATTTGGTCGGTTCACTTCTCAACAATTAGAAAATTTATAGATATCAAGTTTCAAATTTGCTAAGCATTGCGTTCTGAACTACTATAATAGACTTTCTATTATACAAAGCAAACTAGAACTTTTTTTAATCACAACATCAATATTTTGCATATTGCAACGACCGCAACAGCATAATTAGTAGTGGCAAGGGTATATTGGCCAATTTCACATTTATTTTTTAGAATTGCATTGCTTTCTTTTACAACAACTTAGCTAATTACAATTATATCAAACATTAGGGTCAATACAAACATATTTTATACATCATTACTCTAACCAAACAGTTTACGTTAGCAGACTCGACATGTTTTTTACGGCTAATGTTTTCATTATACTGGCAACGCAAAACAAAGGCAATGAATGGAATAGCAAACAAAAATTGTTTATTAGTTTTTAATTATTCTGCTTAATCAAATCCATTTCTTACAATGAAATAAGACATGCTCCTGATGTTTTGATATTGTAATGAGTGATAAACAAATATCCAGTTTGTTGAAAATTAAGTAAATTATACAGTTGTTGAATTATTTAGGTCTTCCGGTAACTTTACCTAATCATGTATATTAATTTCTAGATATTTACATTTAGTAATATTTTAATAAATAATATACTTGGAAAAAAATTTATTATTATTAATGAACTTAGTTTACTTAATTTGCTAAAAAAAAATTATAAGCTATAAGTTTTGTGTCATAATAGTTGTATACTTATATAATTAGACGTCACGTTTTGTTCAAGTGTTGTTTACGAGTATCCATTGATAGAATTCCAAATGATATCATTGTCGTTATAAGTTTGTATGTGTGTGAGTGTATGGACTAATTCCCATTGTTCTCTTTGAAGAATCGCCCTCGGATGTTGTATTCTGGGAACACACGCAACAACTCAAGGAAACAAATGTGTATAACTTTTTTGTCAGTTCGTGTTCCGGACGAAAAAGTGAAAAAAAAAGATCGGATGAGCGGAGGAGGTCGACGATAAAAAATGAGTGGTCAGCGGTGAAGTTTAGGGTCCGATGTGACCTGCAAGCACACGCTGGTCACTTGGGAACCGCGTTGCAGAATTTCTACTGTCCCAGATTTACACGTACACTTAGTGTGATTGCCTCGAAACTCGCACTGTACACATGTAATCTTTAATTATTGTAAATCGTTGGCCTCGTGGGACATAATGGGCCTTGTATGACAATAGATAACGCAGGTTATTGTAATTATTATGAATTCAACCCTAATTTCATAAAGTAAAATTTATCACGATCAAATAGCATACGCACAATATAATTTTACGATTAATAAAACATACCTTAACAATAAAAGCAGTGGATATTAATTAAATCTACATTTGAGAAATGGGATATATTTAACAAACGAAACTCATTGTTATTTATTTGTCAATGTCGAAATGTTAAAAGTATTGGGTTGCTGGGCATTGTAAGAACATATTGTTTTAAACAACATAGGGGTTGAAACAAATATAAACAATGATAAGTAGAAGATGGTTTAATAAAATTGTTAAAAGTCAATTTAAAAACAGAGAGTAAAAAAATAAACTATTTTGCAATATTTTTTTTATAATACAAAATAATAAATAGGTATATAATATTATTTAGTGTAGTTAGAAATATTAATAATATACCTCATAATAATAATAATTTATTATCACGTATGCTGCAATTAAAAAAAGTAATCCAATAGTATTATAGTTTTGAAAATTATTGTGTCATAAAGTATATGAGAAACCAAAATCTTTAATTGTTAATTGATATTTGAAATTAAATTAACTTTTTTTTGTCAAAATATTTGTTTAAACTTTATTTATTACACTCTAAATTAAGTAGATAATATAATTAATATAGTCATATTATAAATTGACAGAATATAAAAGAATACTATTTATTCGGTATAAATTCCGTGTTTTGTTAGTGTTTAGGGACAGAAATAGTAAATTTTCCAGTGTTTTCTCTAATACCATGGCCGTAGGTATGATATTAGGGTGTGCTATTAGTTGCTTATCTCTTTTCTCTCTTACTCTCTATGTTATTTTTTTATGGTTTTTGGTTTTTTCATGTTTCTTCTTTTTACAATTTTCTTTTTCTCTTCCATCATAAAGTTTAGCGGTATCACACTTTAAAGTACTTGTTTGCTGACTGTCCAGTTTGTGACTTACGCTCTTAGCGAGAGTTTTTTAGCTTGCGTTCCATTTTTTTTTTAGTTTTTTTGGAATTTTAAGCTTTCTGCTCAGACTGGTAAGACGTATAGGATAGCTGATTCTGTCGTAATTGTTAATACTTTTTTCTTAGCCTTACCGGCACCACCTAACCTAGACATATTTTTTTTATTGGGTAGCAATTTTCTCTATTACATACTTTCTTAATGTGAATACAGAAGAAAGATTTTTATCAAGATTTATTCCTCTGGGAGTACTTGTAATTGTTGAATTTTTTAGTATTATTTTAGTCTGGATATTTTTGTGGTGCTAATTTTAAGCCATTCTTGTTTGCGACCCTTATTAGGTTTTTTTATTTTCCTTAACCACTATTATTAGAGATTATTACTATTATTAGAGTATGCTAATTCTGTGACCTTGCTTTATTCTTAATATGCCGCAATAATTGATGTTTTATAAATATGGTCCTAGCACCGATTTCCGTGGGACTCTTACGGTCTTCTTCTTCACGTGCCATCTCCTACTCGGAGGTTAGCTATCATCGTGGCTATTCTGATCTTTGAAACAGCAGCTCGGAAAAGATCTTTAGAGGTGAAACCAAACCAGTCTCTTAGGTTCCTCATTCAGGACATTCTGCGTCTTCCCACACTTCTTTTGTCTGCTATTTTCCCCTGCATAATTAGCTGCAGTACATTATATTTATCCCCTTGCATGGTATGTCCCAAATATTTCAGCTTTCTGATCTTTATCATGTGAAGGATTTCTAGGTCTTTTTCCATTCTTGTGAGGACCTCGGCATTCGGGGTTTTGTCCGTCTATGAGATCTTCAGGATTCTCTGATACGTCCACATATCCAAAAGTTTGGAGTTTGTCGCTGAGGTGTTGGTTCAGTGTCCATGCTTCCATACCATACAGTATAATTGGAAATATGTAGCATTACTATTCAAACACGAAGCGCTAGCGTTAGATTGCAATCACAGAAGAGATCTCTCATTTTGAGGAAGGCAGTTCTAGCTATCTCTATTCTGGATTTGATTTCTACTGTCTGTTCGTTTGTGTTTGTTATCCACGTACCTAGATATTTGTACTTGGTTACCTTTTGAATATAGGTGTTATCAATAAGAAAATTTGCGTTACATGTATTTTGTTTTCTTGAGGTTCATATTTAATCCATATTTTGAGCTGACAGATTTTGTGCGTTTAACCATTGCAGGTCTACAATGTTGTCTGCTACTATCACCGTGTCATCAGCGTATCTAATGTTGTTAAGTAGTCGCCCATTAACAACAAGCCCACATAGTTCTTCAAATAAAGCTTCTTTGAATATAGCTTTTGAGTATAGATTGAATAACATCGGTGACAGTATACAGCGTTGCCTCAATCTCCGTTTGATGTTTATGCTTTCTTTGGTTCCAGTACAGGTTTTCAATTATTCGTATGTCCTCGCAGTTAATATGTTTGCTTTTTAGGAGTGTTACAAGTAGTTTATATCGTTTATTGAACGCCTTGACATTCATATCCATACATCTTTGTAGTAGTACGTCAATGCCAAATAATGCTTCTCGTGTTCCTAAGCCATTCCTGAATCCGAATTGAGTGTCGCTAATATTTTGCTCAAGTTTGGTGTAAAGTCTTTTATGTATTATTTTTAAGAATGCTTTCAAGATATGGCTTATAAGACTTATTGTTCTGTAATCACTGCATTCTCGGGCATTTAACTTCTTCGGAGTCGTAATAAATGTAGATTCATGCTATTCTTTTGGTATTACACCTGTTCTATATATGGTATTGTATAGGTCAACGATTATTTCAATTTCTTTATTTTCTATTTGTGTTAATAGTTCTATGAGCACTTCATCTGGGCTTACAGCTTTCCCTTTTTTTACGCTCCTTATTGCTTGCTCTACTTTGTGTTTTGTTATTTCCGGGCTAGGGCTATGCAGATGTTGTTGCGTTTTACTTTGAGGGCATCTCGTGTCGTTGAATAGCTCTTCAATGTATTCTTTCCATCGTATGAGTTTTTGGTCTTGGTTTGTTATTATTTTGCCGGATTTCGTTTTTGTAATCGGTTTTACTAGTTTTCTATTAGTTCCTGTTAGTTTTCTAAACTTCTTATGTAGATTGAAACTGTCATATTGACTTTGCAGCTTTTAGATATCTTTGCACTTCTCAGGCATCCAGTTTTCTTTTGCTTCGCGAATTTTTCTTTTGATGGTTTTGTGAACCTCTTTATATTTTATTTGGTTGCCATTATTTTTCCGTCTTTCATTCATAAGGTCTGAAATTTCTTTTGTCATCCATTGTTGTTTTAGTATAACTTTAACAGGTGTTAACATATCTCTGTTTCCTTCCAGTAGCGCTCTTTTGATGCTTCCCCATTTCTCATTGGGATTATCTGTATTTGATGTGCCTAATTTCTGGATAGTTGCTTTTGTTTTTTGTTTGATTTGCTCTCTTATCTCAGCATCCTTTAGTTTTTCTATTGCAATTCTTACAGGTTTTCTTTTTGACTCTAGTTTTTTAAACCTCACTTTTACATTAGCTACGACTGGATTGGGGTCTGATGAAGCATCGGCTCCTGGGTAGGTTTTGACTAAGGTGATGCTATTCCTACATCGTATTCTAATTAGGATATAGTTTATTTGATTTCTAACTATTTTTTCTTTAGTATGAGCTGAAGACATCCACGTATATAGACGTCTTGGTGGTGGTTTATAGTGCGTGTTTGTCACTACTAAATTTTCACTTTGACAGAATTCTATTAACCTATCTTCTCTATCGTTTCTCATGCCTAGTCCGTAGTCTCCGACAAGGTCTTCTACACGCCCTTCTCCTATTTTTGAATTGTGACGTCGTGCTTATTAGTGGACTTCAAATCGGTATCCACTTGTAGATAGAATTCCTCCATTTCATTATCTGGTTTATTACTAGTGGGTGCATACACTTGGATGAGATTTAACTTGCCAGTTGGGGATTGTATTTGCAACAACATTACTCGGTCTGAATATGGTACGAAGCTTGTTACGGACTTTTGTACGTTTTTATCGACTATAATTGCGGTGCCGTATTTATTTTTGCTGTCTGTGCTTCTTGAATAGTACATTATTCCATTATTGGTTGAGTGTATTCCCGAACCTGGCCATCGTAGGTCACTAATTCCTAATATATTTATACGCATTTTATGCATTTCATTTACTGTGCTATCAAGTTTCCCTGCTTGTAACATGCTTCTTATGTTCCAAGTTCTTATTTTCATGTTTGGTGTTAATTTCGTAACTTTGTTCAATACTGTTCCCCCCGGAGATCCGATTGGGGAACATTTGGCTCCGGAATATTTTGTTTTGAACAATGCTATACTGATGATTTACTAGAGATACCCTTACAAGTTTTTAAAGCGATAGTTTCCCGTTTCGTTCCGCATCTTCATGCCGTTGACCCTTTTGTCGGTTCAGCCGCCTTTGGTAGTGATTTCTCCTCCCGGGGCATGGAGTTGCCCCACTCCTGCCAGCTCGGTAGTTATTGTTGCCGCCTAGCCCTGCGATAAACGCATGGATGGCGGTGATCCGCGTGCAGGGGACGGTGTTAGCTCCTGAAGATGGTTATTTGTAAGGTTTTGTTGTTGGTTGGTATTACCTCCGTCCCAGCTGCAGCTTCCGCCACAACCACCAAGGTGACGCCGACATCATCAGCAGTTCGACCCCTGGAGATTCCGGGGCGAACCACAACATCAACTCTCTGTGCTTGCACACCCAGCCAGAGATTCACGACGGCCACTAATCCTTGCCTTGTGCGGGTTCACGTCGATCCACAACAAACAAACCACCAGCTCTGTGTGAGCGACGTGGTGCACGCTGTGTGCGTGCGTGTGTGCGCGTGTAGAAGAGCTTGTGTGGCAAACGCGTAGCGAGGGCCTGTGTGGCGTGTGTGAGCCTGTGTGGCAAGCGTCTGTGTGACGCGTGTGTAGGGGGCTCCGGGCCCACCCACAATATAAACAAAGAGTACAAACACCACAACATATCAAGAAAATGATTATTGCACTCACCTTTTTGCCAACTGTCATTCAATCTGTCATATTCAAAAACGGAAGACATTCAACAAATGTAATCTAATTTCTTGATAACAAACAGTTAGTGTTTGATTTGACATCTGTCATTCAATCTGTCACATTAAAAAACAGCAAAAATGCTACAACTGTGGAAATATTCAATTTTCTCAATAACAAACACTTGGGCGGGTAGGCGGTAACAAAGTTTATAAATATTGGGCCAAGTGGTTTGGTATTGTGTACCCGCCCACCCGCTCAAATGATAGTTATTAAGAAATTGATTATTGTGCCAACCTCTCACATTACAATGGCAACTGTCGTCTATTCCGTCATATTAAAAACTGCAAAAATGTAGCAAGCGTGAAAGAAATTCAATTTCTTGATCGCAAACAATAGGGCGGGTGGGCGGGATGCATTTTTCTAAACCACCGGACCAATATTCTCAAACTGTGTTCCCGCCCGCCCACCCAAGATTTTGTTATTAAAAAATTGGTTATTGCACTCACTTTTGACGTATTAGTGTCAACTGTCATTCAATCTGTGACATTAAAAAAATAGCAGAAATTCTACAAGTGTAAGATTAATCCAATTTCTTGATAATAAACACTTGAACGAGTAGGCGGGAAAAAGTTCATAAATTTTGGGCTGTTTGTTTGATATAGTGTTTACGCCCACCCGCCCAAGTGTTAGTTATCAAGAAATTGATTATTGTGCCCACCTCTGACAACTGTTATCTATTCCGTCATATTAAAAACAGCAGAAATGCTATAACAAACACATGGGCGAGTGAGCGGAAACAAAGTTTATAAATATTGGGCCGGTAGTTTAGTATAGAGTCCCCGCCCACCCGCCAAAGTGTTAGTTATCAAGAAATTGATTATTGTGCCCACCTCATAACATAACAGTAGCAACTGTCATCTATTCTGTCATATTAAAAACAGCAGAAATGCTACAAGAGTGAAAATATTCAAATTTCTTGATAACCAAACATTTGGGCGGGCGGGCGGGAACACAGATTTTAAACAATGGGCCGGTAGGTTGAATCAGTGGCAACTGTCATATATTTCGTCATATTATAAACAGAAGATACGCAACAATTGTGAGAAAAATCCAATTTCGTGATAGGAAACACTTGGGCGGGTGGCCAGGGTACAGTTTTGTAAACCACCGGCGCAATATTTACAAACCTTCACAACTCCCAGAGAAGGATGCCGGTAACAAATGGCGCCCAACGTGGGGCATTGAATGGCATAGTACCTTTACGGCCTCAACAACAACGACCTGAGGAGAGACCAAAGAAGAAGGCGCGACGGCGAAGACGCCGCAAGCGCGAAGAGGACGACGACGAAGAACAGTCGCTCGAGGAATACTTCAAGGACTTTGAGCGATACGACCTTGACTTCCTAACCGTCAAGCCCGTCGCCCGCATCGGGGTAATAACCTGCGAGGTCCAACAAAATAGTCACACCATTGACCCCAACCCCCAACGATTACGGGATATGACTAACTTTACCCGGATCTTGTCAAAGTCAATCGACACAGACCTAGAACTAGGACTATCTGGTGCACTGGACCAAGAGCAAATCCGGTGGATGATCAGCGCTATGGTCGCACAGTTGGACACTATCAACTCCGGCAACTGCTACATAGAACAAAACGTTGCTCGGGATTCCACCATTCGCTTGCAAAACGCAATCAAGTGGCTAACGTGGAAACAGCAGATCCAACTCGCCACCATCTGTGAGACTACCGAAGAGTGGGTAAACGTCCTGGAGATTAAACCGGACACACCCGAACTCTACCATGTAGTCACAGAAGAGGTGCCTTACAAGTGGGTGCAACCCGAAATAACGACATTGGAGACCCCCGCAGCCGAGATTGTCAGCAGCCCCGAGTACTACGAAGAAGCAACCTGCTTCGGCTCGGCAACAGCTGCAGTCGCTAACATCAGTGACACACCCGACGGAAGCCGGGGGTCGTGCGGGTCCTCCAGGCCCGTACTCCATCTACCTGTCGGTCGCACTAATGTTCGGGTTGGTGTAACGCACTGGGAGTCTTGTGGATTTGACACTTCCGGTTTTACTGTTGCGGTCCACCCGGTAACGCGGGTACTGGACGCGCATTGTCTCCACCAAGGTTTGCTGCTTTTGGTTTTTCCGGGCGGTCTGGTGGTGGAGTTGGCCGAATATCATCAATGTGGATCTTCACTGGCGAGCGTTGTGAATTGTTTTCGATCCAGTGGCAGTGTCCTCCGGCGGCGAAAATCAACCGCTTTGGTTCCATCTATTTGGCCGCTAGCCCTCGCTCTCTTCCGCGCACCATGACTTGGTCATAATGTTGATAGTCGATGGCGGCGTTATGTTTCTTCGGGTATCGTCTTTGTCGGTAAGTGGCTTGCCGTTGCCGCGCTCCCTGCAACCTCTAGTCACGCGCCACTGCGTCGTTTTGGACTTCCGGCCGAGATGTGTCCCACGCTCCGGATGCAGCGATGTTCACTCCCAGTAGGGCTTTACTCGGGGTGAGGTTGGTGGCCGCGTTGGTTCGTCGGCTAAGTTAAAAAGTGGCCAGAGGCAGTAGCCGGTCTAGCGTCGCAGCCGGCACCTTCGCTGCCAGGTGTTCGTGACAGTGCGTCAGGCAGGTGGTTTTCGGCGCCGGGGGTGTGTGTAGGGGGATCTGCCAATATCCCGTGGTCAAATCTAGCTTGGAAAATACTGCTGCTGGCCCAAAGTCCTTCAGCGTCTCCTGTATTTTTGTAAGCGGGGCTGCCTCGTCCCGGCTATCGTCGTTAAGGTCCGGCCAAGCATCCCAGGTAATTAACCCTTCGCCGTGGGGAGTCCAGTTGGCGGACGTTTTTTTTATCTTTGCTTGCATCTTTGTTTGGGGCATATGTTCCAATTATAGTCAGCCGGTAAGATAAGTAGTTGATGTTAACAGTAACTATGCGTTCATTGATCGACTGCCAGTTAGTTATACACTTCTTAATACTTTTCTTTAGGAATATGGATATTACTCTCTTTGCGTGTTTGGCTTTAGGCACTTCACCATAAATGTTAATATATTCATCCATATATTTAGTTCCTTGTCCCTTCCTTCCTGTTTCTGTGAGAACCGCTATATCTATTTTCATTCTCTCTCTAAATAAACTTATTATGTCTTCAGTTTCCCTTTAATTTCTTGCACGTTCCAGGTTTCAATATTTATAGTCCATTTTCGTTGCTGTTGTCTTTGTTGGGTTTTCCTGTCATATTTGTTCCGAAGCTCAGTTGTACAGTTTTTAGCAGATGATTGATTTTATGAATACTATGTTGCTAGCCTTACGCATATAATTTCTAGCCATTGTTATAAATGTTGTAATGATTTAGTTGTTATTATAATGTTTTTGGAATTGCTTAAATTGTACAAATTGTTGAAAAGTATATTTGATCCAAAAACCCAACAATATTTGCAAAAAAGAGACTTAAACATGAAGAAATTGAAAAAAATATAAAAAGGAGAAAATGTCATCAGAAGAACGATTTCAAAAACCTAAGAAATCAGATTTAAAATTAGCTTTAGAAACCACGCCTATTAAAATCACAAATACATTTTACAAACAAAAAAACACACATAAATATAACAAAAAAAAAAACATTTATCCTATCAACTCATGCAAACTATGCTTAAACGTTAAAGAACAATTCATGTGTTAGCTTTCCTTAAACTACAAACAAATAATATTTTTTATCTTTTATATAAAATAAAAATAATTAAATTAAATTTAAAACAAATTAAAATTTATTTTTGAGATAAATAAGGCATTATATTTTATAATAAAAATTAATGACACTGTTTTTGTACAATATTTTTGTATACTTATCATCAACATCTTATGCAAAAACATGCTTTATTTTTAGATAACAGTAGATGCTACCTAAAAATTCCATTACATTATTCCAAATTATATTACAATTTCCAGATGTGTTTTCAAACAATAAAAATCTAAAAACATGTCTATCGTTTCTTTTATAGTGACGAGTAAATATAAATACAATACAATACAATGAATAGAGAAATTTTGTCCGAGTATAGAGAATATATATGTGTGTTTATATTTTACGTCTGTAACTTTCTCATTTTAAAATACTTTTATAATTTTATAGAATTTAAGAAAAAAGTTATACGTTTTATAATAAAACAAAATATTAACACAATAAGCAAAAAGTTTCAAGTTTTAAACCAACAAATTGATTACATTGTGATGATTGCCTGTTAGGGGCTCACGCTTAATTGCGCAATAATTACATTGTGCGTTTGGGCAACCCAAAATATTGCTAATCTTTTTATAATTGTACCGTAAAATTGTAAGAATATTAATCAGATAAGGTCAATCACTTTGATATTTTTATATGCTTTGTTTTTTATGTAATAAGTACATTTACTAATTAAGACATATGCACGAAGTCACTTAATAAATTGTAATATAAAATTATAAAATTATTCAATGCTACATTAAATTTGTATTATTTAAAAAAATTTTTTGTAAACACAATTAAATCTGTTGATAACTTTTGTAATTGATTGCAATATATTTGAATGTGTTTGTTACAAGTTGACAACCACTTGAAGTAGTTAAATTGCTCAACTTGTTTTTTCTATTAAAACTATTCGCGAAACTTTGAAATCTAATAATAAAGTTTTAATATTTCCTCATTAGTTTGTTGAAAATGTACATTTCCATTTAAGCGAAAGCCAACACAGACATTTTACTTCAATAAAATTGTGTTTATTTAAAAATTGCTGGTAATATTTCTAACTGATAAAGTTTTAAAAGTTTCCTCTAAACGAGTCTTGTTATTTTATTCTGAAAAATATTGTAAGGGTTTTATAGCACACAATATGAATTAATCTAAGTTGAGATTTTATGAATAAAGAAATTCATAATGTACTTCCGGTGCTTAAAATAGTGTGCAAAATGCACATGTTTGTAGTACGTCACTTCCGTTAAACTAACAAAGAACGTGTGCTTTAATGAATCTAATTTATTTGAATGCAAATATGTGGGAGTGAATAGTTAAAAATATCTACAAATTTACAGAAATATCTTTACGTTATTATTATTGTAGAAATTGCCTTGACCTTACCGTCTGAGAAAGTGTGATTGGATCTCTAGTGGGGCAATATATAAAATTCTCTTGTGCAATCATATCTAGAGCTTGATGTATTAAATTTTATGATTTTTATAAAATATAACACTGCGGTAGATTTGCCCCAGTTTATATGTTTAGTGAATGGGCAGTGGCGATGAGTATTAATAACTAATAAGGCCTCTCGTTAATATAGGAGATGGCAATCCCTTGTAATTCCTTCCCAGCTTTATGTCGTACTAATTGTTAAATTTAATAGATCGAGCAGCAAATCGCCATCCTAATCTCGTTTATACATTAGGAGGTTGCGGTAAATACAAACTACACAAGTTTACTAAAACAACTGAATGTTAAGAGCACTTGACCTGTGTAAACTATCCAATATTAGACCCACATGCATATAGATTTTGCACGCACAAACAGGATAAATTAATTATAAAATTTACGCCATATAAATTTCATAAAATTAATAACGGATAATAAATTTTGCAAATAATCCACACAAATAAGTTTACTGCAGCAATTCCAACTCGAGCTTCAATTCACTTATGCAATAATCGTTACAACCGGCTTACCTTCGTCTCTTGATGGTGCCAATTACATTTTCTCCCATATTTCTCCGTAAATATAACGAATTTTCACTTTACCGAGTATGCTACACTCTCAGCAAAAATATGATAGCTTTATAAATAGATACAAAATAATATAATTTTTGATATTGCGTTAATGTCATATTTATATAGCAAAATTTTGACAGCTGTTTAAAACTAAAAATACAATTCAATCATAGTTTGCTAAATTTAAACTCTAATTAAAAAGTATAATAAATTCTAAAATTAATGCAAACATGTCTATCTAATTTTAAACTCGCATATTCAAGTATTAAGTTTCTAATTATATAAAATGTAACATTTGATAAAGTAATTTGCAGATTAGTTACAAGACAAATATTTCAATACTATTAATCTATGTATACTTCTACTACTTGTATAAGCTAATACGTTTCGTCAATTAATGTGTGGTTGTCTTTACTTACTCTCAAATAAGATTTATTGATATAGCTATGACTTCATAGTAAAGACAGTCCAACATATTATTTTAATTTGGTTCGTCATAATAAAATCATTGTTTACTCACCAACTACTACCCTACTACATTTTAGGTATTTCAGGATATGTACATTAGTGAGCTTACCATCCCACCGGTCAGAGGGACAATTTACATAAAATCAAATTAACTATTATACATTTCATGCTCTGTGAACACTAGTGCATGTTATTGAATTGATGCAGCAGATACATGACTGTATATTAGATTGATTATTAAAACAGTTGGTTTTGTGTTTTAAATCAACTCCGAAGGCAATTAGTAAATCTATTGTTACATTAAAAAGAGAGACAGAGAATATGAAACTCGGAAAACATACAAATATTTTTTTCAATAAGCAAAAATTCTAATAGTGCGTACACTCTTGCAACAAACTGCCGCAACACAACACCGTCGCTAACATACTTCCGCAACAAAGTCGATTTTATGACGTCGGATCAATGGGTATTGATTACGTGTTGCGGAGTGATGTTATGAGATGTTGCGCGACGTTGTTGTATTGCGGCACATTGTTGCAAGTGTGTACGCAGTATAAAATTACATAAACAAAGAGAACTAGACAAAGAAAGGAAATTACAACAAGGTAATAAAAAGAACGAAGCAGAAAGTAGTAAAGAAACTAAGGAAGAGATGGAAAAACTTAAAAAATTTGATGAAAGAAATAGTAAAATAAAAAAAAGCAAATACTGCATAAAAAAAAAGAGTTAACAAGAACGGGAGTTGGAATAATACTTGCAGAAAACAGACTAAACCTTGTTATAGATTATAAATGTATTTTAGAAAGATTAATGACTATAGAATTAGAACAAAAACAAAAATGAAACATGATTCTGGTGGGTGTGTACTCTCCAAACAAAGATGTCAACAAGGCAATTAATGATAAATTCTGGAAAAAGTTTTTTTTCGGAAAATACAAAAGGGCAAGTTTTGATAATAAAAGATTTTAACGGAAGAGTAAAATTTAAAAAAAAAAATACAAAGAAATAATGGGAAAACATGAAAATATGATAAATGATAATGAACAGAGATTACGGGAATTCTGTTTAAATATCTACATCTTCTTCTTCTTCTTCTTAGCCTGTATACGTCCACTCCTGAACATAGGCCTCTTCCATTTCTTTCCACTTCGTCCTATCCTGTGCTGTCTGCATCCAGTTTCTTCCTGCGTGGCGTCGTATGTCATCGCTCCACCTTGCTTGTGGGCGGCCAACGCTTCTCTTTGTTTGTCTGGGTCTCCACTGGAGCAGTGTTTTGGTCCATTTCACGTCATTTCTCGCAACGTGTCCCGCCCATTGCCACTTTTGTCTCGCCACGCGGTCTGCTATATCTGCGACTCCTGTCCTTCTCCTTATCTCCTCATTCCGGATTTTATCTCGGAGACTGATTTTTAGCATTGCTCTTTCTATAGCTCTTTGGCATGTTTAGAGTCTGTTTCTGCTGTTTTTATTGAGCGTCGTAGTTTCCAGTCCGTACGTTGTTACTGGTAATATGCATGCATCATAGACTTGTCGCTTCAGGTTGATCGGGATTTCCGGTTCTCGGAGTATGTGGCTGAGTTTTCCGAAGGCTGCCCATGTTAAGCCTATCCTTCTAGTAATCTCGGCTGTCTGATTTTCTTTACCGAGTTTAATATTATGTCCCAAATACACATAGTTTTCAACTAACTCGAGGGTGTGGTTGTCTATGGTTGCAAATATGTTTGTAGGGCTCATAATTTTTGTTTTTTGTGGATTCATTTTCAAACCTACTGCTTGGGAGGCATCTTTAAGTTCTTGTATCATCGATTTGAGTTCTTCCGGGTTGCTGCTGAAGAGTATAATGTCATCGGCGAAACGTAGGTGGTTTAGTCGTTTCCCGTCGATGTTGATGCCTTTTTTCTCCCAAGATAGCCTTTTAAATGTATTCTCTAGCGCCAGAGGAAAAAGTTTGGGTGAGATGGTATCCCCTTGTCTGACGCCTCTTTTTACATGGATTTTGCCCGTAACCCATTCTTCGTCTTTTAACATTTAGAGTGGCATGCTCGTAGATAGACTTAATGAGGTTGGAATATCTTGAATCTATACGTGCTTGGTCCATTGCCTCGAGCACGGTCCAAATTTCGACGGAATCGAAGGCTTTTTGGTAGTCTACGAACGCTAAATGTAATGGGATGTTATATCTACATGGTAATTACTAATTCCAGATACCAACACAAAGACATCCACAGGTACAGTAGAGTAAGAACGCAAAATCTATAACTAATATCTTAGTGGAAGTGGCAAATAACAAAAGGAATTCGGATCACTTCTTCTTCTTCTAGTGCTCCTCCTATCGGAGATTTGCTATCATCATGGCAATGCAAACTTTGTTGACGGCAGCTCTGAACAGTTGGATGTTGGTACAGACAAACCATTCTCTTAAGTTTTTGAGCCAAGACGTTTGTCGCCTGCCGATGTTTCTTTTCCCGTTTATCTTCCCTTGTATTATCAGTTGCAGAAGTTCGTACTTGGGGCCTCGCATTATATGTCCTAAGTATTGTAGTTTTCTTGTTTTAATGGTGTGAATGATTTTGCATTCCTTTTGCATTTTGATTAGGACTTCGATGTTGGTAACCCTATCAGTCCACGAGATCCTCTACATTCTTCGGTAACACCACATTTCGAAAGCTTTTAGTTTGTCCGTGTGCCATTTTTTCAGCGTCCATGCTTCCACCCCATAAAACAACGTGGAGAAAACGTAGCATCGCAGCATTCTTATTTTAAGCTCTATGTTAATATCTCGGCTTATGAATAACTTCCTCATTTTTGTAAAGGAAGATCTTGCTACCTCAATTCTCGATCAAATTTCTCTTGTTATGTCTTCCGTTTGTTCCATCCATGCCCCTAGGTATTTATAGGTTTGTACATTTTCTATTATGGTGTTTCCAATTCTTAGATTTAACTGGTTTTGGTTTTGTAAAGATTTTGTGACTAGCATTATTTTGGTTTTATTGTAGTTAATTTTCAGTCCATATTTGTTGCAACGATCATTTAATCTATTGACTAGTTGTTGCATGTCTGTTATATTGCTGGCTAATAGGACTGTGTCGTCAGCATATCTTATATTATTGATCGCTTCTCCATTTATAATAATTCCCGTCATTTCCTCTTCCATGGTTTCCGTAAAAATAGCTTCACTGTACAAATTAAATAACATTGGTGATAAAATACATCCTTGCCTAACTCCTCTGCGAATGTCTATTTCCTCCGTTAGTTGATTTTCTACCTTTATGTTTGCATTTTGACCCCAGTTTAAGTTGTTAATTATTCTTACGTCTCTCAAGTCGATGGTTTTACTAATTAATATCTGTTGTATTTTGTCGTGTCTTACTTTGTCAAATGCTTTTTCAAAGTCAATGTAACATGCCAGAACATCTTGGTTCATATCCAAGCAACGTTGGAATAGAACGTTGATCCCGAAAAGCGCTTCTCTTGTTCCGAGTCCCGCACGAAATCCAAACTGTGTGTTGCTTATGTCTTCCTCGAGTTTCTTATAGATTCTCTTATGAATTATTTTGAGAAACAATTTCAGAGTGTTGCTCATGAGCGCGATTGTTCTGTATTTTGAGCATTCTTTTGCGTTTGTTTTCTTGGGAATAAGTATAAAGGTCGACATTAACCATTGTTTAGGGATTTCTCCTTTATCGTAGATAATGTTGAAAAGGTCTAAGAGAATATCTATTGCTTCTTCATCAAAAAGTTTGATAAGTTCTATCCGTATCTCATCGGGACCTACAGATTTTCCAGACTTTATGGAGTTTAGGGCATGTTCTAGTTCTGTTCTAAGTATTTTTAGGTTTGTGTTGTCTACTTCTATGGTAGGCTTGGGAGATCTTACGTCATCAAACAGTTCCATCACATATTCCTTCCATCTCTTTAATTTAACCTTTATATCAACTATTATATGTCCATTTGTATCTTTGAGTACATTACCAGTATTATTATATTTCTTGCATCTAGTCATTTCTTTTATCTTCTTATGCATGTGGAACCAGTCAAATCTCTTTTCCATTGCCTCTATTTCTGTACATTGTTTGGTCAGGTATTGTTCCCTAGCTCTTTTAATATCTTTTTGTATTAGTTTGTGTATTCTCTTATATTATTCAACGTTGTTTTTATTTTTCCTTCGTTTCTCCATGCTTTCCAAGATGTTTGTCGTTATCCATGGCTTTTTCTTTTTGCCACTCCTATTTACTAGCTGATCTTTAGTTATTGTTTCCAATGCTGTTTGGATACATCTCCACTTATCCTGTATGCTGTTTTCGCTTGTTGTATTGGTGGTTCTCATATACTCGTTTACCATCCCTTTAACCCTATGATGAATTTTCGGGTCCTTGAGGAGTTTTGTGTCTATATAGTTGTTTTGATATTTTGTTATTTTTTCACCTTTATGTTGATTTTAGCTACTATCGGATTATGGTCGGAATTAATGTCAGCACTCGGATATGTTTTTGTAGACTTGATTGCGTTCTTATAACGGTTGTTTATGAGGATGTAGTCTATCTGGTTTCTTACAATTTTTTTGGGTTTATCCGCTGGAGATGACCACGTGTACAGTCTTCTCATTGGTAGTTTGAAGAGTGTGTTTGCTATCGTAAGGTTTTTATTTTGGTAGAATTCTTTCAAACGGTCACCTCTATCATTTCTTTCTCCCAGACCGAAACCGCCAGTATATCCTACAACTTTTTCATTGCCAACATTTGCATTAAAATCACCCATTATGATCATTATATCAGAACTTTTGATGTTTCTAGTGATCTTTTTTAATTGCGTTTAATATTCTTCTATTTCCTCATCTTCCTTATCTGCCGTTGGAGCATATGTTTGTATGATGTACATACTTCCAGTGGTTGTTTCTAGTTGGAGCATCATGACTGTCTGAGTATGGAGTGAAACTGACCACTGATCCTTCTATTTTCTTGTCCACGATCATTCCGACCCTATATAAGTGTTTAGAGTCGTTGTTTCCCGAATAGTAAAATGTGCCATTGTTTGTTTTGCATGTTCCACTTCCCGACCATCTACTATCGCTAATCCCTAGGATGTTTACTTCTAGTCTTGTCATTTCCATTACTATGTTATCCATTTTTCCTGGTGCGAGTAAACTTTGTGCATTCCATGTTCCTATTTTCATGTTGTTTGGTGATATTGTCATATGTTTGTTCTTAACTGTTCTCCCCGGAAATCCGAGTGGAGAACTTTTTACTCCGGTATAATAATTAATATTATTAGTTCTGAACATTTCCATGATGATTGTACTAAAGATACCCTTGTGGGTCTTTAATGCAGTAGTTTCCCATTGCTTTGTGCATCTAGATGCCGTTGATCATTCTTGATTCGTCCGCCTTTAGGATTGATTTCTCTTTCCTAGGACAAGTAGGTGCCCTTACTCCTACTCGCTCT
This sequence comes from Tachinus rufipes, assembly GCA_963932245.1. NCBI lineage: Eukaryota > Metazoa > Arthropoda > Insecta > Coleoptera > Staphylinidae > Tachinus > Tachinus rufipes. Next base: position 111,920,904 of record OZ010741.1, on the reverse strand, counting down.
TCCACCCGAAGCTGTTGGCTTGTAGGAGGGATCTACTTATTCCGGTAGACGTTTGGTCGACATTGCCTCTTTAGTTTTCTAGCAGGGTGTCGGATCACTACATGCTATCAAAAGAAAAAAGAAATTAGGCAAATTCTATAAATATTACAAAAATTTTAAAAAAAGCAACTAAACAAATATAAAATGGAGAAGACTAAATAACATACAAACAATTATTCACAGCTAAAAACAAAATTAAAGTAAAAAAAGCTGCTGGACATGACGGTATAACACCGAAAGAAATAAATTACAAGGAAAGAAAAGTCAAAAATGCTACCAGAAATATGACAAGTGGCTTGCAGACACAAACTGCTACCAGAAGACTGGGAAGTGGCAGTTATTATTCCTATGTACAAAAAAGCATACAATGTAAACATTTACAAACAAATCCTAAAAGTAAAAATTTAGGCTTAGTTACAGCATTCAAGACCACGTATTTACTTTAAGACAAATAGTTGAAAAATCTTTGGATTATATTAATAAAGTGCATTTTTGTTTCATAGATCTAAAATAAACAATGTATAGCATCCTAAGAGAATAAATATGAAAGAACATGGAAAATAAATGCGTAAATGAAAGAGGCAATAAAAGCAAAGACATAAGAAAAAATACATGGAAAGAACCTGGAGAATTTAGAGCAAAGCACGGAGTTAAACAAGGAGGCAGTTTATTATTGTTTATTGCACTGATGGATGAGATAATAAAAAAAAAACAACAGAAAATGTAACAGGAGTTACTGTAGGGCACATAAATATAAAACTAATAGTCTAGATAATGTAGTGATATACGCGAGTTTCAAAAAAAAATTAAATAAGAATATAATAATCTAATTAAAATAATGTTAAGAGTTAATATAGACAAAACAAAGATAACGGAGTTAACTAATAAAAAAAAGTAATAAATACTAAACTAAAAAAAAACTGTAACAAGTGGTCTTGGTTCAAACATAAAAAGTAAAGGAAAATTTGATAGACGGTAATATTAAAATAAGTGCAACTTCTAAATAAAAATTCCGTTTATAAGTAAAAGAAAAGTATTAAAAACGTTATGTACACCAATATAATTATATGTAAGTAAAATATGGGTGATAAATAGAAAAACTGACAAGAAGAGACAAAATTAAAAAAAGAATATTTAATAGCAAGACAATCATTAACAGTAGTACAAAACAAAATAGAAGAAGGACACATGAGATAGTTGGAAATGTAAGCAAAATTAATAGAAATAGACAAATAAAAAACATTGAGAAGTGAGACCCAGATCTAAAAGAAAGACCACAGCAGACATAGAATGAAGCAATTATGAAAACACTGAAAAACAAGAACCTATCTGGATACAAGCAAAAGAAACTGCAAAAGACAGGAAAAAATAAATAAAATTAAAAAAAAAAGGTGAAAGATAATATAGTTTAAAAAAAAATAAGATATTAAATTAGTGTATGTTTACACACAAGTAATTTATAAAATATAGAATGTTTATACAATTTAAAAAATAAATATGTTTTCTTCAACAGGCTTTTTATAAATTAATGCAGTTTAACTAAAGTTTTGGTCTGCATGCAAGTAAGTTTGACTGAGTTGGCAAAAATGCGGTTTTTTACCGGAAGTTTAGGATAGTTATTTTTTTGTCAAAACATTATATTTTTTTAATATCAATCAACAAGTCTATAAATTTGTTGTTTGCTAACTACTTTTTAAAGTAGTTTTTTAAATTTTAATTGCATTACAGTTTTTCTGAATACCTTTTATAATAAGTTTTAATTTTTACTATTCGGAGCATTTTATCATATCTTGGCGTAACTTTTTCAACCATATTGCTTGTAATTTTTTATCCATGGTTGATTTCTAGTCTTCCATGTTCTAAGATTTTTTTATGGGTATCTTTCTAGACCACATTATGCAGTTGCTGCTATGTAGGCAAAATAAATTGACAAAAATGCGGTTGTTTTACGCCAATTTAGAGTGACTTTCAGTTTGTTCTACATTAGCAAGCAAAAAATAGTCACTTTAAAATTATGACTTAATTTTATTTTTTTTTTGTTTTAACCTTATGTAACAAATTGTAAACAATTGTACTGTATTTTGCACACTAACTAAAAAATTCAATGTTGAATCGTAAATCATATTTATTGTTTTTATTGCGTATTTTAGAAATATCATAAATTTGCAGTTCAGACAAAATACAAATTTTTGTTCTTAGGACTAATATGGAACAAAAAATATGAAAAAAAAAACTTATCACTAATAACAAGTATTACTTCATCTTGCAATAATGATTGCTTGCAGTCGAAGAGAAACACTTTGAATTAAATTAAAGATCAAATTTTGGTCAATATTATTCTATTCCTTCAATAGCAACTGTCTTAGTTCTTGAAGCAGGTGTATGCTTTCGAATACGTCGTCCCAACTCATTTGAGACATGTTTTATGTGATTTATGTCCGGGCTAAGAGCTGGCCAATCAAATTGCAAAATTCCCACTTCATCCAGATAATCTCTACGTGAGGTCTTGCATTATCTTCCATGAAATTGCCGTGCTCGCCCATAGTTGTCATGAAGAGCATAACGGTTCATTTACTAACATTTACATTTCTAATTTTATGAAATTGATTTTGTAAATAAACTGCAGAAGCTGTTCTATTTTGCAAACCTGTGGACACCAAAAAACGGTTATCACTGTTCGGGGTGACTTTTTTTTTCCCGAATCCTAATCTTTTGGTTATCAGGCCATTATCCAAGTTTTAACATTTTTTGCCACAACAATAGGGTGTAAAGGCATTTTGACCTGTTAAGTACAGTATACCGTGTAATTGATAAGTTTTGGAGAGAAAAATCAACACTAAGTAAAAAAACCACAAAGAAATGTAAGTTTTCAATTTGAACAAAATGAATGCCGTTTTATAAAGTCTGTAATACGGTGACAATAACTGACAGATAGATAACATTTTAATAAACTCCACTTTGGTTTACAATTTGCAAACACAAAGTTAAACAAAAAAATCCAAAAATAAATCATAATTTTTAAGGGATCTCTATTTTTTGCTATGTTATTTAAATGTTAACTAACCAGTTTCAAAGTTTGTTATTTGCTGATTTATCTGTTCTACAGCAATAACTACAGCTTTTTTTCTGTCACCATTGCTAATTGATTTAATTTAATTTTAAATTTGGGTCGGTAGTGAGTTTTTGAATCTTTTAGTTTATTGATACTCACGGAGAAGGCTTCAAACGTATTTGCGTTGTTATGATTTATTTAATTGGTGTTTATGGCAATGAGGTTTATAATATCGGCTATGCAAAACTAAATATATATATTGATAAATAACTATACAAAATTAAGAATATTATAATACTTTGTAATGACTAACAGTTTTCTTATGCTTAAAAATACCAGTTCGTTTTTAGATTTATTTTACACTTACTCAAGCTGCAGCTAGTTGACAATGTAAGCGTATAATTGTTGTTGAAGTCAAACTTTACAAAGATACTAATACCGTGTTAATACTGTTACCGGTTGTTTGTATCAAAGAACACTTAAGCAGTCATAAGTGTATAAATTTGTAAAACCGTTTTTGGATATAAATCATGAAAATTATAGATTACTATTTTGGTGTTAATATTTTTAACCTTATGTGAAAAAAATCTGGTTGGAGAACGTTTACCAGGTATGGTTTATCTGATGCCACCAAAAATAGAATAGGAAATATGGTTTGGTGTTGGTGTTCTAATTGTGTTTTGAACTTAGATGTCAAAGTGTGAAGCGCTTGTTGGATCTTTTGAATATTTTGAAAATAGTATATACATCAGCAAAGATTATTATTATATATATTATCATAATAAACTTTGCCCACGGCACAACATTCATTATAAGCCTTTACCCCCGGAGATGAACAAATTTGAAGAAAGGGAACAGACTATAGACTAGACGACAAACTCAGAAACGACAAGATTTTTCTAATGGGTGATCTAGATTCTAGAATTAAAATTGATAAACGGCAAGACATTAACATCAATATGCGCTCAAAATTAACTTAAGACCAATAACACCTTCTTTTTACAAACATGGAAATAAAAACAAACAAAAAGTCAAAATGGAATTACGGACTACATAGTCACAATCAAATCAGTCAATCCCACTAAAATTCTTGAAGTGAAATCAACAAACCAAGAGACAGACTACAGCCTTTTTTTACAAAATTAAATACAAAATTATTTGGCAACAAATGTGGCTCTTTAATGAGAGGTCAAAAAAAAAGATTGATAACAATACAATAAACAATAAAGACTTCAACTTCAAGGAAACAAAGAAAAAAGAAAAACAAATATATTAAACAGTGCTAAAGAAACCATAGGAGTTAAAGTTAAACCCAACAGAAAATCAAACACAGAACAAAAGTTTACTGAAGACGTGAAAAAATTGAAAAAAGTATTTTTAGATCATTCTTATGTTTAAAAAAAAAAACAAAAAATATCTAAAAAACTTTCCGCACAAACAGGTTAACCATTAATAGAATATTCATACTACGTCTACTAGTAAAAAAATATTGAGTTTATCTCTGCTTTATACATTTTTTCAAAGCCTTTGATACAATACAACTAAAAAATATTTTAGAAGTTCTTTAGAAAAACAACATTGATAACAAAACTATTTAAGTAATGGGCAATTCCATTTCAACCGGGATTTTTTTTATGTTTCTATAACTTGTTAGTAGTTGGTTTATAAGGTTATGGAACTCTCAAAAAAAGTCTACGTTTTTTTTTTAGTTTTTTTGTCGTTTTTTAACTTCGACATTTTTTATTTAAAATCCGCAATTTTAACGTAAAATAAAATTTAACTAGTAAAATCGATCAAAATTTTTTTGTAGAATTTAATTTTGGTGCCATACGCTGTCAATAAGCCGCAAAATCTTTTGTTTCTAGTGGACTGAGTAAAAAAAAAATTTTTGAAAAAAAAATTTACCGCCAACTTATTTTAGACGTATTTAGATGTAAATTAGTTGGAAAATATAAATTTGTTTTGTGTATTTGGATTTTTAGGGTCTAAAACTTGAGAAAACTGCAAAAATATGGTAAAAATGCCTATTTTTTAACTTAAACTCTTACAAATACACGTTTAGCAGCGCTCAGAGAAACTATATACCAAATATTATTAAAAATTTGCATTTAACAAATTTAACTCATGTCTTTTTAACATTATCATGTACCAAATAATAAAAAACGTAAAAAACACCAACGTAAGCTACAACATTGAAAACAAGAAACTTGATATCTTAGGCTGCGCTTATAATGTAGTTGATATGTTTGAAAATAAAGACGACATACAACGCTTCCTGTATAAAGTAAAAAACCCGGAGTATCCAGCGACAATACCAACAAATTAGAAGTAAACACTTAGATCAACAAAGATAAAATTGCTAAGACTACAATCGGAGTGACATTAGTACAGTACAAAACATAGTCAAGGGGACAATAATTAAAAAGCAGAGAAAAAATAGAAAACAAAGGAAAAAGAAAAAAAAAACAAAGAAATTTGATCGTGGTTGGCTAAACGCATCGTGAAAAAGAACCAAGCAGGAAAATGGTTCATACACTGGTAATGTGACCAGGCTTTTACAATTGGTTTCAAAACTATTGAACTATTGCTGGGGAAATAGTTAAAGTATTTGTCACGCTTGGCTCAGATGTGAAGTAGGATTTATTGCTGATTATGTAAACTTTATTTATCGTTTGTGTCACTTGCAGGTTCAACTGTTCTTCTAGTTCATATTCTACTATGTATGTCTCAGTATGTTTGTTGTACAGTTTTGCCAATAGATTTGCTTTAATTCATGGGGTAGGTTGCAAAAGGATCAGTAATCATTAAGATGTCACGCATCACGCAAGTAGTTCTAAACGTCAAAACTAAACCTGCAGCAAATAATTTCTAATATGTAACATAAACACATAACCAATTAAAAAACTTAAAAAAAAAACAATTAAAACTTATTCACAATTTTTGGTCTTCTTAGTAACTAATTGGATTTTAAGTGATGGTCACTACTACTGTTATTATTATGAGAGACAGACAACACTGCAAAACACGGAGGTGTATAAAAAAAGTTTAATAATAAAGTTTATTACAATTTAATTTGAAATTTATTTTTTCTATGAATAAAAATTAAATTATACCAAATTATTAAAGGCACAGACCAATTTCTTGTAGAAGAGCTCATTAAGTCTTAGTTACGCCACTGACATTATTTACATGCTTTAGTTATATAATCCGTCTTATGACTCAAACAAACAATTGATTTATTTTATCTTCTTCATTCAATACAATTTATATTAAACTTTTATTTTAATTGGATAAAATTTATAAAATTAATTATTTTAAAGCAAAGTAATTAAATTCAGTTAAAATAGTTAACTTGGGTTTATAATTTGTGCAAAGTTGAAAACTTTGTGTTCATTTCAAGGCATGACTGCAGTTGATTCAATCGGTCTAATCAGTCGACGGACAGCGGTCACAATATCTGCCCAAACTTTATACGGTTTTACTCTCCAGATTAAATCTGCACGTACATACATATTAGCTGGACTAGCTTCTTTATTTCCAAACGGTGTATAATTCCGTATCAACTAATTAATTTACACCTGCCTAGCTTTTAAGTAATTGAATATTTTGAAATATTGTCGTCGCGTATTTTAACACTACTATGTTGTGTGCAATCACATTATATAACATTTCTGTGGAAATTGAGTGAATTTAATGTGCTGTTTATGAATGCCAACATTCCACTGTCCAATATTTTCAGAATTAATTTATATCTAAATATAGTTGCATGTATCCACTTACAAGCTAATGTTTTTAATTGTCATATTATTTGTCTCAGAATAATTGTTTCTAATTTACAGAAATTACAGAAGGTTTATTTTTAAGCAATGTTTATTAATAATTTTGTGTTAAACATCAATTTATTAATTTGTTTTTTGTTTGTTTCAGGTAAGAACTCATGACACTATCTTGAAATAGCAATACAATATGGTAAGTGAAATCTTTTTTTTATATGGCAACATTTTTAAATAATGATTATTTACTGGTTAGTCTATATATTAAAAACTTAAAAATTATATGGATTTTTTTATTTCAAATTAGAACAAAAATTCCACGAGTCTTTTTTTCAATTTTTTGATATGTTACAGACCAAATTTCCACATTGAGCTATACTATGCAAAACTTTAAAAAATGCCAAACTGGCTGCATTTGAAGTTATAGTAGTCGTCGTTTTCAATAGTATATCATGTGCTGACTTTGACTGTTTTTGTTTATTAAAAATTAATTAGTCATTACAACACAGTGTTTGGTATTGTTATAGTCATTTCATAGTAACGGATGTAATATTGATCTTTCTGGTGTAATATTGTACATTAACAACTCCACGATGCACACAAGCTAGAAACCAGTGAAATTCATACAAATAAAAAGACCGTGCAAGTTGTTGACGTTATTTGTCAATAGACCAAGAAAGTTTTGGGGTATGTATAAAAAAGTACATTGACATTATGGATATTGAGATACTTTAAAAAATGTCTGAGGTTATTTACATATAGACGGATAAAGTCTTAATAGTTTGTATATTAAAGTATATTGTCATTGATAAGCATTGAGATCATTAGAGTTCTTAACAGTTGTTTTATAATTTTTAGAATTAGATCAAGAAGGTATTATATAACAAAATACATTAACATTAATGTCATTGAGGTAAGACTGAGGTTATTTGCACATATAACAAAAAAAATTTAAGTATGACAGATTAGTATGACAAAGTGCATTTTCATTGAGGCTAATAAAGTAGTTTTTAATTGTCACAGATTAATCTTAGTGTTACTATGTACAAAATTCTTATGAATTTATTGGTATTGTGGTATACGAGCATATGTTGTGGTACGACAAGTATTTTGGCATCACGGTTTACAGGTTGTATGCCACAGAGAATTTATAATAAAATAATTAACTAAACTATGTTTAATAATTCTGTAAAAAAATTTCAAGTTGTAGTATAGTTGAAATATAAAGATTTTGTTATTGTTTATCAATTTGTCTGTGGTTTAAAAACTTTAAATTTTCACTTTATTCTATGTTATTCCGGAAGGGTTTGTTAAGTTTTGTATACTCTGGGAAGTCTCGGTTTGTTTTTCTTCTTTGTTTCATCATTTTCAAAGTGTCTCAAGAGTTTTTTCTGTGTTTTTCTAGACCTATTGGCGGACAGTGTTAATTTCCTATCTAGTTTGTTATGCTTAAACGTTGCATAAAATCACAAAACCGATTTGTTATCTACTCAAACAAATCATTAAAAACTAGGTTTTGTTCTACTTATTAAAAGAAAAATTTTGTTTCTGTCTATTAAAGGTTTGCAACACCTTAACTAATAGTAAATGTTTATAGTATACAGATGACTTAAACATATATTGCCATATTAGTTTGTTAGATGTTAGATGATTGTTTATCGCTTTAAAGTAATTTTAACAAGATAAATGGTGATGTAACAATAAATATTATTGATTATAGTTTTATATGTTTTTGTAAAGTGCAAGATCCTATATAATTTGTTTACACTATTAATATCTCATTGAAATTTGTGTTTAAAACTTACATTTGGTACTTACTGTGATAATGATTTGTGTAGTTGCCTTATACCGTTCGATGGAGAGATCAGTATTGGAATATGGGTGTATAATATAGTTGGCTTATCAACTTTTTTTCTGTATTCTTAAATCCAACGTCTTGACAGACCTGTATTGACATAGCTGTAATATTTCAATATATTTATTGTTTAATCAAACTCTTAAATGATTTGATTTGGCGGAGTTATTGCAGGGTTAGGCTTTTTGGCTAAGGAATTTGTTGATTCCGGTACCCGCACTATAATTTTGCGGAAGTCTGAGTACCGACTTTTGGTTTAAATGGCATTTTTGCGGTTGTTTGAAAATGTCTTTTGGTTGAACTTTATTAAGTATTTGTTGGCAGCAGCTTGAAATAAGCCTACAAATACCTACTTTTATTGTTTTTGCAGTGGAAAATAGTTTATCACAATAGAACTGCAGTAGCTGAATAAACCAACCAATGTGTATAACGGAGCCAAGGTACTAAAATAGTATTTTATTTTAGACAGAAATCCAAAATCATTTTTCACTGCGGAATATGCTATCTCGGTAAACTCTAGGCTGTTAAAGATGTTTGAATATATTGCCTATTCCTCTCGGATTTTGTAATTCGTTTAGATAGTTCATTGTTGATGGCAAAATTTTATTGTTTTTTTGATTGGGATTAAGTTTGATGGCTTGCTCTGCACGTCTTACAACTGGAGCAATTTCAATCCACTTCTATTTGAGAAAATAGTAAAAAGACAAAATTCTGTTGTAACTTATCTCTCGGCCGTGATTTTCGATTATGTGACTGATAGATGTTATTTTGAGGAGTTCTGGAAAACAATTGGTATCTCTTTATAACAGTTGCTTGTTCTTCAAAAATTGACGATTCTGGCGGAACATTTTACTAATCATGTTTAAGACTTCTCACATTACTCTTCCAATGTATTCAGTTAAGTCTTGAATAAGTCCGCCTACTATATTAGGAGATTGAATAGGCTAACTTATTTTGTAGTATCTTTTTTCTTAATTTACATTTCTTTGTGATGGCGCCATAAATAGCGTCTGCCATATATTTTTTTACAACTATTTTTAATGGCGCAGTAATACGAGCGGCTGCAACGCGGCATTGCTGCAATGCCGCGTAGTAATTATGTTTATCTCGAAACTGGCAAATATACGTAGAAAACTGTTTGAGGTATGTTCCATTGCTGCAGCGCGTGTATAAAGACTCTGCCTAACGATCAAAAACAACTTAAATCCTGCTGCAGTACTGCCGCGATGCAACCGCTGCGCGTTCGTATGTCTGCGTCATAAAAACAACAACTTTTATGGGCTATAAGGTTGGTGTCCTGGGTTATCTTTTTTGGTTTTTTATAATAAAAACCTAGTGATGATTTGCGTATTATCATTAGGCGGCTTTGCTCAGTTTGCCAAGCAAATTGGCGACTGATTTCAATTTTCGTGGTTAAACGTAAAACAAATACCGCATTTGAAGTTTCTACTACGATAAATTTCGCAACTTTAGATAAGTCTTCCATGATGGCCGGACCTTCATAAAGAACGTCTAGACTATTGATTTTACAGTTTGCTAAACACTTTAGGCTTCCAGGATACTTTCCCACCTAAATTATCAAAGGAGTACCGTTGGGAATAAGTGCAGACAGTTCCTGTTTGCAGCTTTAGATTAATGTCTTTCGCATCGTCAATAGCTTTGTAATCAAACATCTTGGTCGTTACAGCCGCACTAACCACAACATTGCCATATACCGTGGACCTACTATTATAACGCTTTTGCAAGACCCTTTGCGATCCAAGTATCCTTCAAGAGTGGTCATTATGTAGGTGTTGCCATTAAGGTTTAGGTTTGCTACAATTCCAGCAAGAATCGCACTAAGGTCAAGCCTTTGCGATTTATCCGCCGCTAAACAATTGACTCTGTTTACGTAATGCACATAGCGTAAACGCCCTTCTGCTATAATACTGTTATGCAAGTGCATACCGCAATGACGTATAATTTGTACGCAAACTGCCGACTTTACACCAACTGCAGTTAAAATCTTCTTATCTTGAAGCATTTATAGCGTAAAGTGTTTAATAAGAACTTTTTTGTGAGCTGGCTACTGGTGTCGCTGCTGTCGTAGGCAATTAGATTTGCATCTCCCAATCGGATGCAAAGAAGCTTGACATACATGTACCACATAGTTAACTGTAATTATAAAGGGTTTTCCAATAAGAAGTTTCATTTTGAATAGCAGGCTATTTGGGCAGCTGTCAATTTTGAAGCTATTAACTTTTGACATTTGACAAGTTAAAACTACGCCATTATTAAAAATGGAACGATACACGCTTCAACAACGCATTGAAATTATTAAAATTCACTACAAAAATTATGAAAAATTTTCAGTCACAGTTCGCAAAACTAGAACACTTTCTGGTCGTCGTAAAACACCTTCTCGGCCGGCAATAGTAAACTTGGTGGAAAAATTTAAGCTGTTGGGACAAATTTGTCATGTAAAGAATCGAAACATTGTGCAATCATCTTAAGTGATGAGGCTCATTTTTATCTCGGAAGCTACGTTAATGAGCAGAATTGTTGCATTTGAGGCTCAGAAAATCCAAGAATGATTGTTTAACAGTCTTTGCATCCTCAACGTGTCACTGTTTGGTACGGTTTTTGGGCTGGCGGTTTTATTAGACCTTACTTTTTTGAAAATGAGGCTGGTGCAACTGTTACGGTGAATGGATGGCGCTATCGAGCTATGATTAATGATTTTTTATAGCCGGAATTAGAAGATATTGACGTGGACGACGTTTATTTTCAGCAAGACGGCGCTACGTGCCACACAAACAACGAAACAATCGCAATTTTGCAAGAAAAGTTTCCTGACTGTGTTATTTCTTGAAGAAGAGATCTCAATTGGTCACCGAGATCTTGTGATTTAACACCCTTAGATCTTTTTCTTTGGGGCCACGTGAAAGATAAAGTCTATGCCAATGCTCCACAATTGATTCAAGTCCTTAAAGATGGAATTCGTGAAGTTATCGAGGACATACAGCTGCAAATGTGCAAATTGGTTATAGAAAATTTCATGAAAAGAATGTGGTACTGCAACCGTAACCGTGGCAGCCATTTGACTGATATCGTTTTTAAATGTTAATAGCATACTTTCCTCTTTACAAAAAAATAAACATTTATTGATTTCTCTTAAAAAATACCAGTTTTTTTTTAAATATCAAAATGAAACCTCTTATTGGAAAACTCTATATATATTATTAAACATATTTTAACAATCTTAAAAACTTAATGATACTCTGCAACTTAAAAGCATGCAACACAATATAATTATTATATATTATTTTTTTTATATTTAACGTTTGAGTTAGTATTGACTATTTTTATATTTGGCTAGCGTTAAGCCAAGGAAGATCTTTAACTTTGCCTATGATATTAGTCAACTTCAACTTAAAAAAAAAATATACTTTTCTCTCCAAACTACCGTCTTCTAGTACGAGGTCTGTTCTAACTTGATCGGTGGTTTTAGGTGCTATTGTTGACTTTTGTTTTTCCACTAATGTTTTGACCACAATCAATTATCATTATTAGCACACCGTTTAGTACTATTAACATTAGAGCTATCCGCAATATTTCTAGGATATAACCTTTTTAAGCAATTTAAATGTACTTTGACTTTTTTCTTTCTCAGTATTCCTTTTTATAACTGCATTAGCCCTGTCCAATTCCTTAAGACGATATGGTTCTACGCATTTCTCTGTAAGTTTATGATTTAAACTTGCCTTGCCTTACAGTTTTTTAGGTTCCTACCTAACCTAATCTAACCTAACCTAACCAACAATTGGTCATACATACACATATGCACTCTACCCTACCTATCTTTACCAAAAATTTAAAAAAACGGTGTCTCTCCTAGGTATGAATGAAGTAAGGTGCAAATTGCTAATACCGCATAAGGGATCTAAAAGATAAAATATAAAAAAATAATTTTAAAGGTTTTATGTGTTCGCTCTAATTGACCGGTAATTTGAGGCTTATAGTTACGCTGTGGTTTTTAAGTGAGTTATTTGTAAAAGAATTTTGAGAAAAACTTGTACCTAATTCGATTAATATTTGCAGTAGGGTACCGTGACGTAAAATCTTACGTTATTGTTTTAACGATCACTGGTTTAATTCGGAATAACGTATCTATGTTAGAATTTTTTTTCAGGTCTATACACTACTTCAAATTCAAATTCTAAAAGAGTTAAGTACCATCTCAACATTTTGTTATTTGGTTCTTTGACTTGCATAAGCCATTTTAAAGGTTGGTGGTCCGTATTTACTATAAATTTGGTTAATGTATGACCTATATTTCTTAATTCCAAAAAGAAGGGCTAAGCACTCTTGTTTTTAGGAAGAGTTCGGTTCTGCAATTTGGCGTCATTATTGTGGCTATGAACCGCACTTACAGCAAAACAAGACAGATCTGTTGAAATAAAAAACTCTTTTAAAGTCAGGGTTTTTAATATTAGATTAGCACATAACTTATTTTTTAATATATTAAATGAGATTCTGCTTCGTCATTCCAACTAAAGCAAAATTTAAAATACATTTTCTATAAAATCTTAATAAACCCAAAAGTGATTTAATTTCGGTTACAAAATTAGGTCTTGTGTAGTTTAGAATTATTGCAATTTTATCAAGATTGAGTTTTAACCCTTTGTTACTGATAATATGACCTAAATATATGCTTTTGTTAAAAAAAACATTTTTTGTATTCAGGGTTAAGTTGGCTTTTTTGCAATCTGGTAAATACTTGTTCTACTATAATTAAATGTACTTTAAGATCGTTGGGACTTAAGATTATAATATTGTCTAAAGACAAAACACACGTTGCCTACTAGTCCATCTAGTATTCTGTTTACTAACCTCTACCATGTGCTGGGGCTATTTACAAGACCGAAAAGCATTCTGTTACATTCATAGTGTACCCAAAAAATTAAAAACACTGTTTTCTTTTTTATCTTTTGAATGTATTTCTACTTGCCAATATCCCTTAGTCATTTCGAGTTCAAACTTCCGTCATGTTAAGAATTGAATAATAATCTTTGCTTGGTTATTGAATTGCAATAATCTATGCAAAATCTATATTTTGTATTGCCGTTTGATAATTTTTCTAGCAGGATTGCCGGACTAGACCATGGACTTGCCAAAGAAGGAATTATATCGTTTTCCAACATTTTCGATATGGTGGTTTGATAAATAGAAGATTAGCCCCTGTATCTATTCGGTGTTCTTTTAATGGGACTGCGCATAATTTTTTATCACTTTTATCAAAAACGTTATGATATTTTTGTATTTTCAAATATTTTGTATTCATAGTATTATGTTTATTTTATATACTTATATATGTGTATTATTATTAGCTACACGGAAACTGCTGTCTACATTTAACATGATCAGTCTTAAGAAAAGACGTTTTAATTTTGACGTGTCAAAAGTTTTTAAGTGCTTCTTGGAATTATTGTCCTTGCTTAGCTCAATTAGTATTTATGTCTCAGCTTAAGTTTTACTTAATGACTATTTACTTCATAAACCGGATAAACGTACAGATTATGCACAGCATTCTGTATCTACACGTATTTTGCGGCATGCCAACAAAATTAAAGTAGATTTTTTCAAGGATTCTCTTAATTAATACTCTGCGAAGTGCGCTTGTCACCCTTAGTTAATTTTATTAATATTTTGTAATTATTTAAGTTTTATTTTTATTTTTAGTATTAGTTGTTTTATGTTTAGTTTATATATTTTCTAAGTAGTATATACCTATTTTGTAATGGCTTTTTTTGACTAGCAAATAATCAACTAAATAAATCTGTTGCTTTTCGATTGACAGTTATAAAAAAAGTTGTTTTGTTATTGAATTATGTTTTCTTATTATTTAATCTGTTACTAGGCAGTGCAGCGCACTTAATCTCAATACTTTATTTGTGCTTGGCCTTTGGCCGCTGTGATTGATAGATTGAGTTTGAATAAATCATTCATTCATTTTATAAATGTTTTTTGTTATTATTATGACAACTCGCATAATAAGTATCTAAAATATGTTGGGATTTAATCTTTTGCTATGCAATTGACATTTTTGCAATTGGTGTATCAAAGCATTCACATATGTCGCCAAACGTAATTCATAATTACAGTTGAAGTTACAATAAAATAAACTGACAAATCTAAGAATCACAGCAGAAACTCACTAACATTTAAATACTTGAGATTACAAAATAACTTAGACAAAATTCACTTATAAACAGAAATTTATTACTACTATTAACAGTTTTATAAATAGTTTTGTTTTGTTTTGTAAAAATATCTTATTATCTTACTATAAAATAATTATTATACTTTCACCATTTAGTTACACGTTAAAACGTTTAAGTTTTGTTGGGAAAATAATTCAATATACATTCATGACTAACAAGATTATTAAAACTTAAAAAGTGTCTACAACTTGGAAACATAAATTTTGTTGTCAAAATTAAATAAATACAAATCAAAACACAACTAAATATCTGGAACATTTCATAAATTTTAATGAATATTTTGAGTAATAAGATTTTTATATTTAAATGTAACTTATCGATATATTTAAGGAATATTGTCCTATTTGATTACTTAACTTGTAATTCAATATTTTGCAAAACAACACACATACACTTAGCAATGAGCTTATGTGCAATTGCAGATACTCGTATTGCCTAATACACAACAAAGCAAGTGCTAATTAGTCACTAATGTATTACATTATTTGTAAGGAAACCTGTGTAAGGAGATGTATTGATAAATTTAATCATATATAATGTATGTACGTTAATAATATTATTGAAATATGTAATTATATTGAATTAATTCCTTTCTTAATTAGTGTGAACGTAAATTAAACGATAATATGTAAAGCAATGAATTCTAATTATATAATCACATTGTTCCCTAAAAAGGGGACGCGGAGCCCCAAATGAATTAATTTAATAGATCAATAGCATTTGAGTGGCTTATCACGTTTTCCTATTATCCAAAATCAGACAAATTGGCGTTTTACCTTTCCTAATCTAGCCATTCAATTTCCCGTTAATCCCTACGCTATCTGCGCTTCCGATTTTTTGTGGTTTTATAACAGCAATCAGCAACTAGTTCATAGTGGGGTGTTCCTTTTAATAAAGAGGCTCGCGTGAAGGGGTTTAAATTGGATCGGTCCGCTTCAGCGTTTAACTAAGTGGTCGAATATCCTCGTCTCGCGGTGTTCTAAAGACAAGCCGCTGATTGCGCTGAGCTAGCCCTGTTAGGTCACCCTAGCCAAGCAACCACCCACAGAGCAATTGCTGGAAATGCCCTGCAGTTATTACTTTTAGTAGCCTCTGCAATAGACAATTACATTATCGCTCATATTGGGACCACACGTTGCAAAGCAAACACAATTTTTATACCCTCTGGAATTGGTTTATTTTTATTTTATAGCAGAGTATTGTACTTTTTTTATCAATTAGTTTGTGGAATAGAAACAAGGTTTTTCTTATTATAGAATTGTAGATAGTTCTGTTGACAATTTAAAACATTAATCCGATTAAGAAAATGCTTCAATCTCCTTAAATTATATCACCGGCAACATGGTGGTACGTTTTAAGAAAATCGCACGGTAATCCAGGCGGCAAATACGCGATTTAAGAAATTCTGACGAAATGTCGGTAATGAATGACTACCCATTACTCACGGCGACACTTTCAAGACATCTCGTTTTAATACTCGTACAAATGACAGTTTACTTGATTTGCGGCGGACGAGAAAACGACTGCCGAACACCTTCCGCATCAATCGTCGAACTTTTTCTTTCTTATGCCCGATCGGTCATGAAAATATCGGAGATATTAATATTCAGCTCGCTTTTCCGTATCACTACATATTTTCATATTACAATGCACATTTATAAAATCCTAATATCTAGAGATTTTCTTATATGGGTCAGCAGTAAAATATTCTTGAAAACTTTGTTAGTTCCAACTTCTTGAACAATTAGTGCAAATTTTATTACTATATAAATCATCAACTTTTTTAAATAATTTATTTTATTTGTGTAACTCCTTAAATAAAGTTATACCTTTTATTAAGTTTAATAGAAACTTAAAAGAGTAAAAACAGTGACATAATATATCTATCCAGAAAACAATATAAATTACCCTTACTGGCGATACTCAAGCGTTAAATCTAAGCTGAGAACCTAAGAAAAAATATTAAAACAATTTTCGCGTACACCTAATGGTCTCTCCGCTGATATAAATGTCCACCGATAAATAATCCAAGAGCAATCACGTGAGTACCGCCACCGCTTGAGTTTCTCCGATCCACCCCTTCCCATATTTCAAATTTATATTTTATTGCCGGTACGCTTCTCGAATGCACTCAAAAATAACTCTGCATGTTGTTGTAATGATGAGAAATATGTTTTTAATACAGAGTGGGGGCGAGCTATTGACTGTCAAAAGTGACGAATGATTTTTAATATAATGAGATTATGGCCGCCACCGTTTGGCCTCCCGCGGCGCTGATGTCGCAGACGCTCTGCTTGACGCTATTTCCGGTTACATTATAACAGGAAGCACTGCAGCATCATATTAATCATAAACATTGCTTTTCATCACGCCCAAATACATCGTTAAATATAAATTATCGCGGTGTATAGCATAAAATATCAGACAGGTGCTTAATGTGAGGACAATGAAAATGTCGATTGCTAAATTGAAATGGATCAATTAGGAGCTTGTATTTTACAAGCGATATCATAAGATATCATACTATGATTAATGAGAGAATATTTTTAAATTTTATAATTTTTACATAGCAATTAACAAAACAACTAGGCAACGTTTAACATATTTGTTTGAGAAGTGTGAGTTATTGACTTTGCTCTTTTTACCTAGTAGACAAAACATTTTATTCTCTACGAGAAATGTTTCTTTTTGTTGTGAATTAGTCTGAGTGGTTTGCAATTTTTTTATTTTACAGCTACATAGGCACTCAATGTGTGGTTCTGATGGATTGTTAAGAAATGACCTAACGACCATGTCTGACTATGTAATAATTTATAACAATTCTAGTTTATTAAACACTTTATGAGTACTAACAATTGCTCTCTCTAAAATTGTTTGATGTTTTGCTGTATGTTTCTATTGACTAGTTTTTTATATAAAATACATTATGGACGCTTTATTAATTGGTCAAACTTAAAGTATTGAATTTTAATAATTGATATAATTATTATATTTATAAAATAGTATTAGTTTTAAAGTTTAATGTGTGTATCGTAAACGTTGTTTTACTTAAATGTAAATATTTAATATACAGGGTTAATCAAAATTACGGAAACATAATAATTCTCCAATCGTAAAAAAAATTAAAAAAAGTTTGAAACTAATTCAAAACACCATTACGATCCAAGCTCTCAAAAGGAAAAATAAAAATATGCAAAATGAAGAATGATCAAGAAATAGTAGTCACCAATAAAAGTGGAATTAAAAATGTAATCCAGAACTTTTGTGAACACCTTTACAGCTCAATAGCACCAGAGCCAGAACTAAGAAGTCGACAGGTGATTATAAACGCCGGTTTGGAGAAACTGCCGATATCATCAAAGCGGAACTAAGGATGGCACTTAAACAAATGAAAAATAGAAAATTCTCCGGAAAAGACAGAATAACAACAGAAATGATCAAACTAGGTAAAGACACCTTGGAAGAAGCTATTAAAATACTTTTAAAAAAATGTCTTTACAAAGAAAAAACTCCAGACACATGGCAAAACACTGAGGTTATCCTTTTTTTTTAAATTTTATTTTAAAAATTACAAATTGGTTATCTCAGAACTAGACTTTTACTTGCCAATCTAACAGACAACATAAAAACCAATAATTGCTCTTGCCCAAGCGCACCAAGAGTTGATTTTTTTTTTTGGTATATAGTTTTATTTTATTTAATAGTGTTTTGAGAATGGTTTGTGGATTGTTTGTTGACATAGTCATTTAACCAAAAGTGTGCTTCAACACTGAACAATTTTTAATAAAATTGTAGATCAATAGCAACATTTTCCTCTGCCCATTTATCAAAAATACGGCACAAACAATGATCGTGTAGCATCAATTCCTGTACAAGTTGAATCTTGTATACTCGTAAACCAAGATGTTTTTGCGAAACTTTCTATGCAAAGGATGGACACAAGTTTAATTGTTGAGTACGATGACTAATTGAAATATTTAGATCATTATTAATATTACGCTGCACACTATCAGTTGCTTTTTGTGTGCACACTGTACGACGTCGTACTGGATGTTTATTATCGTTAAGATTAAAGGTTATGTGAAAACGGTGCACAGTTTTTCTAATTAATCGCTCTGATGGGCAATTATGAACACCATACAATGCACGTAATGCCCTATGAGTTTCTCAAACGGAACCATGTTTTTTTAAAATAAATTTAAATAATTTGCAAACGTTGCTCCAAAGTGAGTTTATTAATAATAAATTGCCAAAACCAACTAACCTCAAAACAACCAAAAACTGTCAATTTAAAGTTTACCGCCTCTAAAAAAAACACCTAAAATAAACCTAGACGGAGTATACCTAAACCATCTACGATGACATTGTCCTGATAAAAAGCAATCTTAATAAACTTCAACTTCAAGAAGCATCCATACAAATAGGATTAAAGATGAATTTAATTAAGACCAAAATTATGAGTAACAACAACCTACACATAACTATTGATAATTATTTCTTTGACACGGAAAAAGAATATGTGTACTTTGGTCATTCCATCAAAGAGTGCATCTAAACTAGGCTGCAAACAAAAAGTTGAGTCATATTCTTAAAACTGATACAGTACCTATCAATCTTAAAAAAAAGATATTTGATGCTTGTGTCTTACCCGTAGCCACCTACGATCTGGAAACTGTAATTCTAGTCAAACAGAGCGCAGAACGCCTACGATATAAAAGGTCGGTCAAAAGTAAAATATATTGTCGAATGTGTGGCCAAGACAAAACCCTGACAAGTGAACACTACGCATTGAACAATGGCGACAAAGACAAACAAGTGTGGAAGACCTTAACTGCGTTGGCTTGACGACATCAAACAATCTACGGGCAAAAACTAGCACCAAATTGCCTAAAATAGAGACACGTGAAAAAGTATGGAAGAGACTTATACTCAGAAATCGTTAAATATAGGCTGAAGGCAAAAAAGAGTTCTCTGCTATTCGCACTTTTTGTTTAATTTCTTTGTGTAAAAGTGTAAATAACATTATGGAATGTACAACTCAAGTTGTGCTTGCTGAAAATGCACAAAAAAGGTTTTTTTCCTTTTTCTTTATGGTTGAAAAAAAAATTATGGTTTTGTTATTGTAATTTTATTAAAAAATTAATTATAAATTAGGTATACACCTGTTAGGCTACCACGTTTTCTAAATTACACGCATAATACAAAGACGTTTAAGTGTTTAACGTTAACTATACACAATATTATAAAATTACATGCACGTTTCTGTATCAACGCCAATAAACGAAAACATACGTTTTTATTTTCAAATACTGCTACGAAATCTGCCACGCATCACGAGAGCCTAAACAAGTTAAAATCAAATAATTTTGCCGTTTGAAAGTAGAGGTGACGACTTTAGAACAATACTGTCAAAAACTTGATGCAGTAAAACTTTCATAAGTGAATTTAGAGTTACTAAAACTTATTATTGCAAGAGTAAATCTTGTGTAAAAAATTATTTAAATAGCAAGACAAATTTAAAGAAAATCTGGCGTTTATACGAAACAGAATGTGATGATCCTAGTTTAAACGTAAAAGAACGTTACTTTAGGCATATTTTTGATACTTGTTATAATATTGGTTTTGGAACTTTACAAATTAATGTGTGTTCTTCTTTTTTACGTGCCATGTCCTCTAAAGACGTTGGCGATTATTATTGTAATTTTTATTTTAATGGCAGCGGCACGGAACAGGCTTGTTGAACTAATAATAATAATAATAATAATAATAGCGTCTTTATTTCTAATATAATTTATACAGAAAAAGGTGAAGTTCAGTTTTAGCCATGGTTATAGCACTGGTCTTCCACTTAACCTTTATAATTTTCACATTAATAATTTTGATCTAAATTGTATACAAACTTCTTTTTCTTTTATTCCTGTTTCTTTGCTTCATTTAATACATGGTTTAATCTTACATTTACTACTGTAATTGTTGTAGGCACTCCAATAACTATATAATTTAAACAGCAAAAAATTGTCAACTTGACACCATATTACTCTCTCAGGTTTTTCAGCCAGGACGTGCGTCTTCTTTCTGGACTTGGATTTTGTCTTGCATGATGTTCTGCAAGATACAGTACTTTTCACCGCTCATAACATGTCCAAAGTGTTTCAGCTTGCGTTTCTTGATGGTAAACATGACCTCTGGTTGCTTCTAGACACGGGCAAGCACATCGGTGTTTCGGACTGTCTACCCATGATATTTTAAGCAAGCGACGGTAGCACTACATTTTAAACGCTTAGAAAGACGTCGCACCGTAGTAAACAAATACGTAAGGGTATTGACAAGTCACAAGATGTAAGCACCTTCTTCATGTTGCTAAATGCTGCTCTAGCTTGTTTGATGCGGGACCTTATTTTCTGCATGCTATCCCACTTACTGGTCAATAAGCATCCCAGATATCTAAAGCTGGAAACTTGCTGAATTTGTTAGTTGCCTGTACTCAGGTTTGCTGGAAGCTCACCATCCTTGCTAATAACCATAGTCTTGCTGATATTTAACTTGAGCCTCCTTTTTTCGCTTTTAGTCACAACCCTATCCAGTAACGCCTGCAAGTCATCAGCACTTCCTACCAGTAGGACAGTATTGTCCGCATAACGCAAATTGTTTATTACTTCTCCCTTCACAACAGTTCCTTTCTGTGCCGAAGCATTGGACGTAGCAATGCTTCGGCAAAAATTTGCTCAGAGTATATGTTAATGAGCAGTAAAGAGAGGACATAGCTTTGCCTCACACCTCGCTAATTGGGAACATATTCGGTAGTCATGTCTTCAACTTTGAACTTTGGTTGTAATACAATTTTTTTTCATATTCTGATAAAGGTTGATAAGTTTTCCGTGGTCAATACAGTCAAACGCTTTCTGGTAACCGATAAAACACGTGTATACATCGGTGGATATGTCGCGGCATCTCTGTATTAGGACCTGTATGCCAAATAGGACCTCTCTGGTGTCAAACTCGTTCCAAAATCCAAATTGAGTATCAAAGAGGTGTTTCTTGCATTTACAATATAATTAAACATGTATTATTTTGAGAAAAAATTTTTACGTATGGTTCATTATGCTAATCATGCGGTAGTCTTCGCATGTTTTTGGCCACGTCTTCTTAGATAATGTGACAAAGACAGACTCCAGCTATTCACTTGGTATTTTTTCAAAAACATAGGTGGCGTTGAAGAGGCTGACTAATTTCTCTATAAATTGGCCGTTGAAAAGCTTGAGTACTTTCGAATAGACGTCGTCTGGTCCGGCGGACTTTCCAGTTTTAGCTGCCTGCCCTACCTGATTGCGTGAACTACCTCCGCGTGTATTATTTAGGGCGCCTCACAGAGGTTGTAGCAAATGTTCACCTGCTGACGGTCGCTAGCAAAAAATTCTTCGACATACTTCTTCCATTCTTCCAGTTTTTTGTTCAGGTCTAAGATAATGTCGCCATCCCTGTTTAGCAAAAGTGCCGCGTTCCAATTACGTTTTCAAATTTCAGCAGCATCTTTGGTTTTTTTGTGTAGATTGAAAGTGTTGTGTTTTCCATTATCACAGGTTCTCGATTTCGTCACATTTTTCAGAAAACCAGTTATACTTTGCCTCTTTTATTTTTCTTCTAATTCGTTTGTTAATGTCTAAATATTTGGGTTTATCATTTTTCAGATTCCGAGGTAATTCTATCAGATCTAAGATCTTGTTTGTCATCCATGTTTTTGTAAAGCCTTTTTTGACTGCTTGAGTTCTGTTCTGATACTCACGATAGGTGATTTCACTCCAATCCATGCTTCCCCAGTGTCCGGCATGTTCTCGAGGTTTAGTGACTGTATAGCTGCGTTGATTTTTAAACCAATTTTGTCTCGGATTTCAGGAGTATTGAGTAGCTTCATGTCCAACCGCGACACTTGATTTAGGTGTTCGTCTTTTGAGCTTAAGGTGTATGTAGCTACTAGGGGGTTGTGGTCGGAGTTAACGTTAGCTACTGGGTACGTTTCGACTGCATGTATGCTATTATTGAACCGATCTTTGATCATGATGTAGTCGATCTGATTTTTCACTAACCTGTTCACGTTATCAGCAATAGATTTTCATGTATACAATCTTCTTGTTGTAAGTTTTTAGAAGGTTTTGTTGATGTTGAAACTAATTTCCACGCAAAACTCTATAAAGCGGTCGCCGCGTTCATTTTGCGTCCCTAGTCCATACGTACCGGACAGATGTGTGTTCAACATGTATTAACTGACTAATAGAATAAAAAATAAACTTAATGTACAAAAAAAAAATCCATAAACTAAAAGCTAAAGCTATTTACACGTTATTGAAAGAACATCGTAAAAATGTAAGATTACTTAAAATTGCCTTTAACAACTGAAAATGTTTTTATTCACCATAGGAATAAATCGGACTATCATAAAGGTTTAAATGAAATTGCATCTGCCTTCTACCATAGCTGATGGGTGTGTAGGTCAAGACAAAAATTCTATAATGATGACCATGCTATCAATATGGTTACTAACAAAAGCTCTTAATAATTTAAAAAAATGAAATAATATTTCCTATTGTAGGTCATTAAATTTTACCTGATGACCGAGTGATCACCCTATAGCAAAGATGATATGACAATATTTTTTCAGATCATAGAACGACATTTTGTCTTGGTAGAGATGTTATTGTGTTTGACTGTTAAATTGTGTAACATTTAGTACAAGTTTATCTAATTATTTGAGTGTGTTCTTTACAGATTTTAAGAAAACAAATTGCAGACTGATGTTGTGTAAACCATTCTTTTTGCTGAAATAATTTTAATGGTGCGACTGTTAGTATTGGCTTTTTGTCAAGAACGCCTATATAGATGAGGTAGTGTAAATTTCTTAATTATTTAAGCATTTATTGTAGCAATATTTAAAACAGAGTTTTGCCAGTTTTTCTAAATTCAAACATGCTACTGCATACAGATCAATTTCTAACTTGTAGATATTTAGGTATTATCTCTTGCTTATTTTTTTTTTGCATTTTAAGACTAAATCATGTTATCTGCTTTCTTGCTTTACCCTGATGCTGATATCTAGATTTGCATCCACTTTATAGGTAGTCTGCCCAAACATAAAATGGTTTATCCAAACCATATCTTTTAAACAGCTGAAGATTTTCTTATCTATTTCTTGATTTTTGTATAATTCCTCAAAATATGTTATCTACTTTTCAGGCTTGTACTTTTTTGTTTATTACTTTGTTTTTTTTTTCTGCTCTCTGTACGGATTGTATTTCATTTCTATCAAACATTTTTTTAGTATTGTGTTTTTAACTTTTTGATTGCTTGGTTTACACAATTTTTAAATTTATTGTAACTGTTATAATTATCTGGTGGGTTTTAGTTTCTGTTTTCTAAGTAAGCGTTTTGTTTTTTGTTGGCCAACTTCTTTACTTTTTTGTAAACTAGGGTTTATTGTTTTTTCTACCAATAATGTTAGATAGTCTGTTTGTCTTTAATTTGCCTTAAGCCTGGTTTACATTGTTACGTTATACGATAAGGTTGTTTGTAATTTTGTTTTTAACAAGGTAAAGGCTAATAATTCTATTCATTTTCTGATAATTTCCTAGAGCTTGCTACATTTTTTTTTACTTGTGTAGTATATTGAACGACGTTACTGGTATATAAATTTAAAAAAAAAATAATAAAAACTTGAATGGAATAGGGTTTCTAAAAAAAAATGAAAATAAAACTCTGAAATTTATGGAAATTTCTGAAAGAGTCACTTTAATATTACTAGACCTAAATAAACAAATATCTTTAAAAATTATAAAAATATAAACAAAAACAAACCACACAAAGATTAAAAAAAAAAAAAAATTACAAAACAATTACAGAGATTCTAACAATATACAATACGATTTATACATTTATTATCAAAAACTTTAACGCGAATTTTGGGAAGAAGCTCGAAGACACAAAAATCTAAATTTTACTCATGAAACAACGATCAGCGGAGGTAAGGTACAGAATAAAGTTATTAAAAAAAAAGACAAAATAAATAGACCTGTATATCACCGGATAGTAAAATAAAAAACAAAAGTCACTATATACTGATTTATCAAAAGTACATAGTAGCAAACGTAACAGTAATAAACTCAATTCCTATAGGTAGCAACCACATAAAAGATAGAACAAAGCTGAAAATTCTATTATAAGTGGACAGAAAAAAATACTACAACAAACACCAAACAGTTATGACAAAACTTTAAAAAAAATATATATTACAGTACACAGAAAAACTAAAGAAAACCAATATCTAAAATGAAATAAGTATAGATGATCTAAATTTGGGAACTTATCAACTAATTAAAGCAATTTTAAAAATCTACAATAAACAAAATACAAAGAATTTTAACCTAAGCCAGACTGTACGACTTATGTAACAAAAACTATGCAGGATGCTAATCGAACACCAACAAAGCTGTGCAGAATTCCAAAACCTAATTAAAAGAATCAAGCGACAAATCATAAAAACATCAAAGATCATCAAAAAAGCGACATTCACAAAAGCTTAAATTGGAAGAATAGAAAAATATCGATTAACAAGAAATACTACTATCACTAATAATTTGCAGATGATGTTGTTTTGTGACTCCTAGCTGGTATGAACCACAAAGAAAGAGCCAATTGAAAAAAACTTCTCAGAAATTACCAAATATTTATTAATATATAATAAAATCTAAAATTGGTAAAATTCAGCTAACTTTCAGGCACGTACTTTTAGATGTCTTATATTAATAGGAGCTGTGTGCACTCCTCGGACAACAAAGGATTATCGAGCACGCATGTAAGTCATAAACACGTGAATAGTACATGTTCGCGTGACTGATAGAGAATAACGCATAAATTAGTTTGAGTTTAAAAAAGTTTCCGCTTCAAAATCTTTAAGATAAAATTAACAACAAGACAATACTATCAATATCAATAGAGAAAACCAAACCTCATAGATATACTATAAAAACGTATCAGCATATTTGATTCTTAGAGGATTTTCCAATATAATATTTTGATATTTAAAAAACGGGTATTTTTTAAGAGAAATCAATAAATGTTTAATTCATTGTAAAGAGCAAGGTATGCCATTAACATTTGAAAACGATATCAGTTAAATGGCCGCCACGATTACGGTTGCAGTACCACATTCTTTTTATGAAATTTTCCATGACCAATTCGCACATTGCAGCTGTATGTCCTCAATAACTTCACAAATTTTATCTTTAAGGTCTTGAATCAATTGTGAAGCATTAGCATAGGCCTTATCTTTCACGTGGCCCCAAAGAAAAAGTCTAAAGGTGTTAAATCACAAGATCTCGGTGGTTTGTAATCACCTCTTCGAGAAATAACACGGTGAGGAAACTTTTCTTGCAAAATTGCGATTGTTTTGTTGCTTGTGTGGCACGTAGCGCCGTTTTGCTGTAAATAATCGTCGTCCACATCAATATCTTTCAACTCCGGCCATAAAAAATCATTAATCATAGCTTGGTAGCGCCATTCATTCACCGTAACAGTTGCCCCAGCTTCTTTAAAAAAAATAGGGTCCAATCACACCGCCAGCCCAAAAACCGTACCAAACATTGACACGTTGAAAATGCAAAGACTTTTCAACAATCATTCTTAGATTTTCTGAGCCCCAAATGCGACAATTCTGCTTATTAACGTAGCCTCCGAGGTAAAAATGGGCTTCATCACTGAATATGATTTTTCGATAAAATTTCATTTTGATGCATTTGAAGAACCCAATCAGCAAAGATACAACGTTTATGGTAATCAACCGACTTGAGGTCTTGTGTTAACTGAACTTTAAAAGCCTTAAGACTTAAGTATTTATGCAAAATACGGTGTGATGTTGTTTGTGGAATGTCTAATTCCAAAGATCGACAAGGAATCGACAAACCTACTTTTTCTTTAACACTACGGGCTACATCAGCAATATTCTCATGTGTTGTTGAGCGATGCACACGGTTTCTTGTCCCAACAGGTCAAATTTTTTTATCAGGTATACTATTGCCTACCGAAAAGGTGTTTTACGACAACCAAAAAGTGCTTTACTTTTGCGAACTGTGACTGAAAATTTTTCATTTTTGTAGTAATTTTTAATAATTCCAATGCGTTTTTGAAGCGTGTATCGTTCTATTTTTAATAATGGCGTAGTTTTTACTTGTCAAATGTCAAAAGATAATAGTTTCAAAATTTACAGTTGCCCAAATAGCCTAGCTATTCAAAATAAAACTTTTTATTAGAAAACTTTTTATTACACCAGCCATCATCTTCGGCTCTCAAACATGGACTTTTGCGCAAGTAAACCTTAATAAAATAAGAAATAACATTGAGCCATGTAAAGACAAATCCTGAGAATAACTATTAAGGACCATAAAACGAATTGATCATTGACATTTGGAAAATAGTAGTTCAAATTCTTAATAATGTGAAAACAAAATGATTGCTGACCATTCTTTTTAAATTAAAGTTTATACATTTTGGTACTTTTTATTTTAGAATCTACCTTCTAAGTAGGTGTTTAAAAAAATTAAAATACTAGCGTTATAAAAGTTAACAGAACCAAACGCACCAAAAAATTTGGGGGATTTATATCTTAATAAAAAATAATTTAACAAACTACCACCACCAACCAAACATAAAATTATTTAAAAAAAACTTAAAACAATTTTTAATGTTTCAATGTTTTTATATTTTTGATGATCATGATAAGTATGATTCATAATTATAGTTTAAGGTTTTATTGTTTATATTATACACTAATTTAGTATTAAATATGTCTGTTATGTGATGACAAGTTCAATAATTTATTATTATTATGATTCTTTTTTCACAATCTCCATAATTGTGTTTTAGGTTTCTGATTTTTAAATTAAACGTCGGGCGGGTAATATCCTGAAACTTGTTGAATGTATTTTGAATTTGTAATTTATAATATGATTTTCTTTATGATTATTTAGAAGTAATAAGTGAGTAGCACAATCTAATTAATGACTTATACTTACCCAAAAAATAGTTTAATTTTTGAATATAAACAAAAGCCTTTTTTTTCAAATAAATTGTAGATATACATATTTAAATTAAAAAAACTACTTAGATATCAATTTTATTAAATATAAGATGCATCTTATTAATATTCAACGATTGATTTTTAACTTTTTTTTATAAATTCATAATCAAGGAACAAATGACTGAAACTAAAAGTTTCCCGATCCGAAAGCTCGACACTCTTTCATGCATAATTTAAAACATAATCACTCGCGATGTAGTTGACATTTGATATTAGCACCCCTTTAATCTATATTGCTGCTTATTAACTTCCTTTTCATGTCACAGAATGGCGCACTCCGATGCCGCTGCTGCACCGAGAGAATTTTTATTGGGATCCTTTACGAACTCTTTGATCACGATGTTTTCATCTCGATTAATATTCAATTAAAGTCCTTGCAGACTTCCTTTCAATTATAGATGCTGTACACTTTCGAATTAATTAATTTCATATACAGCGGTTGGATTTATGTTTAATTTCAATTACAAAACTAGTTATAAGTTTAAAAAAATAATATGATGGGTAGCAAGGATTATATACGGTCAACTTAATAATATATTATTAGTTTTTAAGGATTTTTATTTATAAATGTTTGCTGAAATAACAAAAAATAAGGTATATTAATAATTACTTATTAACATTCTATCAATTGATAAATCAAAATGTTTCAAGGTTTTGAATAATCTATTAGAAAATGCAACTTAAACTTAATGTTGACTAAGCGAGGTGACATAATTTTCTTCAGCAGAGTTCAATTAATTAGTAACAAAAAAAAAAGTTAGTAAAATGTAATTAAAAAAAAATACATTTCAAAGTAAAAAAATTAAAAATTCGACCATAAATACTAAGTAATGGTAATTGGAAAGTAAAAGTAAAAACCTAATAACAGGAACAAAAAAATAATATCAAACACAAGTAAAAGTTTTATAAAAATAACAGCAAAAATAAAAATAAGTTGTATCTACGAGCATCTACAAAAGTAAGAGAAGAACAAATCATCACGTGTATAAAAAAGTTAATAATAAAAACAAATAACATCACTTTTTTTAAACATTCCTAATTTATTTAAACTAATAATCAAGCGTAGTATTTTTTTGTATATCAAGACAAAAAGAAAGAGATTAAACTTGTATGGTTGGTGTATGCTAGAGCAATGCTTGGAATGGTTTCATTTATGCTGGCTATGTCAAACTAGTTCTCTACCAACAAGAATATCCCCTTGCGTAGAAAAAGATTGGGCATATGCATAATAAATTCTAGATTGTCTTGCAACTGACTCGGGAAAAATCACAGCTCTTGTTTTAATTGATTTTAGTAAAGCGTTTGACAGATTGAATCACCAGATCTTGAACGCTATATTTAATTTTGTTGGCTTTAGTATTGAAGCTACACAATTAATGTCAAGTTTTTTTAGTATAAGAGTCAAAAAGTAGTGGCGGACAAAAAGATTTCTCTGCCGTTGCAGTCTGACTGTGGTATAAGACAAGGTACTATACTGGAGCCTTTAATATACGCTATTTATACTGCGTCACTGCTTACTATTATTGACCATTCTTTGTGTCATATGTATGCTGACGATACGCAGATATACATGTCTTTTAATATTAATGATATTCAAACTGCTCAAAATAACTTGAACAAGGATTTAGATAACTTAGTAAAATATTCTACACAGTATTCACTGCAAATCAATGAAGCTGAAACAAAACTTATTCTTTGTGGTCCCACTAAGTTAAGAAGCGCTGCTGCAGCGGAATTTAACATATTAATAAATGGAACTATTATACCAATCAGTAACTGTGCAAAAAATTTAGGAGTCTATTTGGACACAAACTTACGATTTAAACAAAATACTAGTAGTTTAATAAAAAAGTCATACATTGCTCTTAAATCAATTTACATAAACCGCCACTTATTCGATCAAAAACAAAAATATTATTATGTGATGCTCTAGTATTGTCAAATTTTAATTATTGTGATACTATATATAATTATTGCATTGATAAGCAAGACTCAAACCGAATACAAAGAATGCAGAACTCCTGTCTTAGACTTATATATGGTATACGTAGACGCGGAAGAATATCTCATAAATTACGGGAATCTAAGTGGTTGAGTATGGAAAGCAGACGTAAACTTCACTCCGTTTGTTTCTATTATAAAATCATAAACACAAAATATCCACCCTATCTTTCTGAAAAAAATCGGTATAGAAGTGATATTCATAGCATCAATATCAGAAGTAAAGGCTTGTTATCTATACCTAAGCACAAATTAGAAATCTTCAAACGGTGCTTTTCCTATACGATTGTCAATTGCATGAATAGTATATGTTTTCGATATAATGGTTTTAGTGATTTTAAAATGAAATATAAAAATATGCTACTTCAAATCAATTAATGTGTGTTTTTGTATGTAATTGTGTCTATAGTTATATTAAATTTCAGTTAACGTTAAAATTGTTATATTTCTTTAAGTTTTAGTTTAATTAGACTAGTTACAGGGCTTAGAGGAAGACCAGTCTCAATATTTGGTGGTGACATCAAATACTGCAAATGATCTAAGCCCTTTTGACCATTGTAAAGTTTTGTAGTTCTTAGGTATATTGTAATGAATACATGTTCTTTTCTTTTATATTTTACTTGCAATGTATCAATAAATGATTTATTATTATTATTATTATTATTATTATTATCTATTTCGCATCTTCTACAAGTTGGGCTATTTTCAATTTCCAACATATGCATGTGTTCCATAAGTTGACAATGCCCTGTCAAGACCCTTGTTAATATTTGCAGAGAATTGTAGGTAATAGTCGGCTATCTTGGAGTTGGAGATATTCAATGCTTCCATTGCCTGTCTACAGCCTGGGGTGTTGTACCACCGTACTTTTAGTGCGTAGTACGTGTTTACTTTTAGTAGAGTAGTAAGGCTTTTGAGAGGTGCAGCGGTTTATGATTCAAGTCCTTTATCCTATTAGCTTTAGTATTTCTTACTTTATTGAAGTGTCCTTTCACCCAACATAGCTCAATGTTATTTTTACGTTTTAGTGAAGGTATAATGACATTTTATTATTAACTTCAAAGTAAATTTGTGCTTAAGTTTACCTAAGATTCTTGTTTTGCTGTTATTTGATGATCCTGGTAAAAATACTGAGGTATATATATTTTACGAGTAGATAACATCAATGTAGATTTGTTGAAGTTTGTCTTTATCTACGTATTGTTCTTATTGTTTGTGCATTTGTACATTGCAGTGTTTTTGAAACACTAAATAAGGTGACATTGTGTCCTTCTAATAAGGATGCTTTTCAGCAGTTTTTTTCTAGAAGGGAACAATGTCTGGCAGTCCTCCCAGTAGTGTGTTCAGTTGCTTTTAGGCAATGATGCTGCTATCACTACCTTTTCAACGTAAATATAAAGAAGTAGGTAACAAAACATTGCCTCTAAGGCTGCAGTAGATGGTTGTTTGCTTGCTGCCTGTTGTTTTTAAGCATGCAATTTGTTGAAAACGATTAAATTAATTTTGCGTATGTTTTTTGCTTAGTTTTGACCACCACACAAATGCTCCGTAGGTGAACATAAGGTTTATGATAGCTAGTATTATTTTTGAAAACTGTCTTCATGTTTTATCAACAACTCGTTTATATTGCCAGAACAACATGTATCGTCGTTTCTGTCCGCATTTTAGGGCCGAAATATATAGTTTTGGTAAGGGCAAGCAAAAAACTTTTTTGCATCTTGTATTTAAATGTATTCTTTATTTAAACGTGTTGATAGAAATCACACCCAGGTTTTGTTCTTTGGCTGACAGCTTTGATGAGAGTTTTGGTGGGTGAATTTGACCATTTTTCCTTTTATTTTATGCAAGTTGTCCAATTGGCTTTTTCAAGAGCCTGTTTTTTAGCTTTATGGTACTGAAGGTATTTCTTCTATTGTTAACGTATAAGTTTGATGTAGTCTTTAAGTGTTTTGCTCTGTTAAATTTTTTTTACATATGTTTTAAGTCGTTCAAGCTCTTTACACCACCGTGATATAGAGGAACTGACGGTCGATAAAAGTAAGCAAGAATTCTTTTATGCTTGTGTTAGAGAATGTTTTAAATTACTTAAGTAGATTTTTATTTTATTCACACTTACAGGTTAACTTTAAACTTTTTATTTATTTAAACTTTGCACTTTGCTTAGAGTTTTGGTAAAATCTACGTTTCAATTCGTTTATTTGTTCTAGTTAAAGTTTTATTCATCAATGATCTAAAATTGAGGCTGACGTAGACGCCTGCCAATCTTGGATTTTGTTAAAAATGTTTGCCAGTGTGCCAATGTTTATTGCAATATGGCTGCGTAACGTAACAAACGTCGGCTCGACGCCTTGGGTTTGTATTTGTAGGATAATACTGATAATAGAACCATGTAATAGCTTAGCTTTGTCATTTGTATCCTTGCTTCCCCAAACGATTTGGTGGGAGTTGGCATTACAACCGATCAGAACGTTTATATTGCCTCTTGTGCAATACTGTAACAAATCCTCTAGAACTATAGTAAAAGGTGGTACATCATATGGCAGGCACTCGGACGCTACAATTGTGTTTGTCTTTAGACTTGTAGCTGTTTTGACATCGGTGGTAAAAACTGTGACATAATAAAAATTGTTTTATATTACCATAAACCCTTGATTTTATTATCCAAGTATCTTAGATTTTAGGGCTATTTTGTCATGCATCACTTTTAGTTTGCAATATAGTGTTTTTACAGCTGCTTGACTGTAAAGCAGTTTAGATTATATTACATAAATCTAGCGCGTCAACACTTGTTTTCTTTACCTCGTTACATTAGTCTGTGGTTCTGAGTTGTGTAACTTTAACAGTGAGTCTGGGGAACATGTAGTTTACTGTGTGTACCTTTCCCGTTTTGAATTTCCACATTTTCCTTCTCTATTCCCAGAACAAGGAGTCGGCTTTTTGGCTTGTCTTTCTTGGCGGTGTGATAGACCAACCTTTGACATCAAGCCTCTGGTTCTGCTTTCTTGGCAACTTTTACCCGGCTCCGCAGCATCCGGTTGTTTTGGAAGCGTCAGGGGTTTTTTCTGCCTAGAGAGACAATTCACTGAAACAACGCCTAACTTGGATTCTAACTTATGTGATTGAAGGCCGTAGACCACTCTCTGTAACTATCCTAAGAAAGCGTCTAATCACATGATTGGATCATTGGCTTGTTCATTGGTAGTTTTACCTAGGGGTGAGCCAGGTTAATTACAACACATGGAGATGATTCGTAGCTTATTCTTGACTTTTTTGTAAAGTACATTTGGTTTTGTCTCTACACCTTTTGCTTTCTTTTTAGATTGTCTAAGAGAAAGCGCAATGTAGAAGGGCAAAACTTTTTCTTTTGCTCACTCTGGTATTCTTTTGACAGAGGGTTAACAAATGTTTTAAATTTAACACGTAAAGTTTTGGAGGTCTTGCCAAGTAACAGTTTTGTTTATTATTTATTGTATACCTGTGATAATTGAGCGTTGACTTATGGATCCACTGTCTACAACGTTTTTGCAAAATATTTTTTCTTGATTTCTCAGTAAATAATGCCGTTATCTCCCTTACTTATCCCCGAAATATGACTGAAATGATAACTTGCTCTTTATCCACCAGCGTGGTTCGGAAGTCACGTATTAAGCTGTTGGTCCCATCAAACCACTTTAAACAAGTCGTAGACTTACTGTGGCGATGTAAAATAGCCGTAAAAAGCATAAAATAAACTGTTGTTCTTTGGCGACTTATACATACTTTTACAATTTGCCTTTTTTTCTGCATATTATTTTACTAGGTTGGTTGGTATTTTTAACCCAATTTTGGGTATTTCTATAGCACCTGATAACATCTCCTAGATGTAACTTTGCTAAACTCAGCTTAACATATTAATATCTGTCATTTTAAGAGTTTTAACATCTAAAAGCAAAACAAAACAACAGACGTATAAATATTAAGTTTATTTTGTTCCTTAAAAATGAAAATATAAACCAATAATATTTATTTTTTGGCATAATTAGTGATTGTTCGCTGCTAGACTTAGGCCTCTCCAAACTACTTTTATTTTTTTCAGTTTCCTGTGTTGTGGCTCCATGTTGATCCTGTTATTTGTTTGACGTTATTAAACCATCTATTTTGCAGTTGCCCTCTACATGTCTTGGTAGTCTATGGTTGCCAATAAGTTTGTTACGGTATCCACTTAACTGTTGGTTAGTATTTTTCATCGTTTTGTTATCTTTTATTAGTAACTCTATCCCATAGACTTATGCCCAGCATAGCACGTTCCATTGCCTATTAGCAAACATTTGTCTAGGCTATAGGTTTTAGACTATCCGCAATAACGGGTAGTAAGAACATATTGTACACTTTATGATTAAAACAATGAGGAATATATTTGTTTTTGAGGATAGAGCTGAGTTTGCCAAACGCCGCCCAGCTTTGCCATTTTTTTTTTTTGACGTCAGCAGTTTTAGTTTGTTTTTCTTAGTTTGATGTTGGTGCCAAGGTATACGTATTTGTCTAAACTTGCTCTATTGGAAGTTCATTTGATGCTGTATTATTTCCAAACTTTATTTTTTTTTTTTTAGATTTATGTGCAAGCTTCCACTGATTTTGACATTATGTTTATGTGATTATGCTTACAAGTTCTTGTGAGTTTAAGATGCCGTTTGTAAATCAAAGGTAGTTTAAATACCGAGCGTCTATGTTAAAGTCTTTTATTTTCCATAACATTTGCTCGAGTTGATCCTTGCTTTGTTTGTTGCAGCAAAGATCGGGCAGCTTGTTAGAAAGACAATTTGTTATTTTTGTGAGAACTTGTACATATGTAGTAAGAGGCTTATTGGTCTGTAGTTTCTAATGTGCATTAATATGAATGCGGCATTTTCTAGTATGTTTCTCTTTTCCAGACACTTGTTTAGTGGTAGTTTTATTGCGTTTAATAGCGCTTCTGAGAAGATATAATCATTTCAGAGGATGATTGATCTTTAAATAATCAAACTATCAACTGTGGCTCCAGCTAGTGCAATTTAATATTAAACGTCTGCATTAATCGGTATCATTTAGCATTTATGCAACTGGCAGTCATTTTCCGGGTTTAAACAATTTTTATAATTTATTCAAACTCAATCTAACAATCACAGCAGCCTCGTCAGTATGTCTTGATAGCGAAAGACAAATTGGAATAAATGTTTTTGTGCTTTTAAACACAATTGATAATGTAAATAAGACGCATCAAGAACGGAAGGGATCGGACGCGTGCCATAGTAGTTAAAATATTTATTTTCTAAAAGGGTGAACAACAAAAATTATGAATAAGATATTAGGTTTAGATTGTCTGACACCTTATTCATTATTTTTTATTTAGACGATCCAAAACCAATCAACTTTATTCCTGTCTAATGCTTTGTATTGCATAATTTTTGACCGCCTTGTGCGTGCACTCTTTTATTTCAGTCGCGTCAAATTTTAATTTTTGTTTTATGCATCGGATCTTAGAGGAACAAGTCTTAGCTTCCATTATTTGTTGACGTCTATTAATCAAAATTATGTACAATCGTAAGTAAACTTTTAAAATAA
The DNA here is from genome assembly GCA_963932245.1 of Tachinus rufipes. NCBI lineage: Eukaryota > Metazoa > Arthropoda > Insecta > Coleoptera > Staphylinidae > Tachinus > Tachinus rufipes. The sequence goes on along the minus strand of OZ010741.1, from coordinate 111,885,218 downwards.
TTATTTTGTATTTATAAAAAAATAATACTTAAACGAAATAAAAACAAATAAACAATTATGATGAAAAGTTATAGCACAGTCTGCTTCTGAGATTTTGTTTATTAACTCTATGTCTATAAATTCAAATGTAAATGTAAAATATACATGAATTTGAATGTGTTGTATTCATTTTATACTTTAGTCTGCTGCATAAACCAATTTATTCAGGATAATATTGACCAAACTCAAACAGATGACAGTGGCCGACCTAGGACAAAAAACGTTTGTTGTATAAAAATCAATTTTAATAATAACTGCGGGCTAAACCAAATTTCAATTTTGTCAATCAACATGTCCATTGGAGAGAACCACACATACATACAGACTATGCTAATTTACTGTTAATTAAAAAAAACATTTTTTAAACTAATTATTTTAAAATATTTATCAAATAATTGCCTATTTATTCAATTTATTGTAAATTCTACTTCTTTTAAAGACTTTTTTGTGAGAAATAAATTTGATTGAGGTAAAATATATGTAAACAGTATGTAATAAATAAAATTAATCTACTTTTACAAAAATTTTAGTACAAAATCCATGTAATTTAATTTATTTCATTTTTATTATAAAACAGTACTATGCAAATATTTTAAAATTGCGTTTCAGATTAAAATGTTTGCGCTGGCTAAAAATATGCACATATAAAACACTCGCCTAGTTAAATCTAAATGGCTTATATTATGTGTATTGTTAGATACCTAAATAATCCTGTATGAAATGTAAATATTTTCTTTGTACATATCAACTATGTGATATTAAGGTAACAAATTTACATGAGAATGGAATAAATTGAGAGGCGGCAATAGAAAATAAAGAAGATGGATTACCTACGCCCTGCTGCCACCAACCCGCACTACAACAACAACGAGCGCAAAAAACAAATTTCTTCACCTCTCTTGTCTGATGCAAATTTAACTGCTGTATCTGCTTGATTAACAACTCGCATGTATTTGTAGGAAAAGCTCATTTATCCTGTTTCATAATAAAAATAAAAAACTTGGTCATTTATTTCCACTTATACATTTAAATACAGCCATAATGATAAATTTAATCACATAAATGAAATAGCTTCATAATAATATGGTACTTAACACGAACTATAGTTAAAATATTATTAATCATCTCGTCTCATATTATTTTTTGTTTGCTTATATTTTTTTTCTTTGAACGAGATACGCTCGAAAATTGTCCGCTAATCTTCTTTTTTAATCACATTAAAGTTTCTAATTAATACCAGAAGTTTGCTTCACGCAAAAAAATACATGGATTTATCGATTTGTATGTGTTACGAGTTCATGACTTTGCCGTCGACGCTAAAGGTGGCGCTTTAGTTAAGTGCTGGCCTCTTGTAGAATTGCCTCGAACTGCTAGGACATTTCTCATGCATATATTTATTATAATTTATTTTTTAAAAGCAGAGCGGAATTTATCTGTAGCAATTTCTTTTTATATAAATGTTTTATCATTCCTATACCAAAAAATTTATTACATTTTGATTGATATATGATATTTTAATCAACTATAAATATTTATATCAATTTTTTAAATAAACCATATAAAAACTTTTACTGTTAATTACATACTTACACAAGTTAAATTAATTTAAATCTCATGTGAGTTTAAATAATTTATACAGCAAATTCAATACAATTAATTGTTGTCCATAAATCAGTTACCGCAAAATTAATTATTTGTAATTTATGAATTATTAAATTGAACAAATAATTGAATATGATTATAAGCACTGTATATAGAATATAATGCAGAACATGATGATATTTAACCATTTTAATTATACTTCTATTAATGCAAATGTATTGTGGGTATTTACTTTAAATTATACAAGCTAAAATATTGTATTACTTTTGTTAGCAACTTCTAGAACGTTACAATATTATGATTTATATTTTATGTTTAGTCCTGCTAATGGGAATGCTTTTTGTAAAGTATGTAAGCGCACACTTGTAGACTTCCCTTTGTAAAACACTAATCTAAGAGGATATTGCTTTTTAAGAGTTTTTTAAATCTATAAATTATTAAGTATTTGACAAGAAAGTAGTTACCGCAATAAAAGAATAACTCAATCTTCTTCGAATGGTACTATTTCAAGTTTTTGTTTGTTTAAAATCTTAGCTGTTAGTTTTTTTTAATGTTTATGAATTTGGAGTTTACTGATAAGAGTCTACCTACTGTACTAAACGGATATTATTACTAATCTATTGATTGTGCAAAGGAAAACTGTGTATTAGTTATGTCATAAGAATAAAGAAATCATTTTTAAAATTGCACAAATCAAAAATGGTTATGGCATGTTAATGCAGGAATCAAAGGAAACTACTGCATTACAAACTTTAAGGTTACCTTAAGATACCTAAATTCTAAAATTCAAATTCAAATTTTAAAAGACCTAAAACACAAATTCAACAAAGAAAAAATCAATGATTATATGTTATATCCTCTTGTTCAATAATTTCTTAACAGAATAAGACAGAATTCTTTGCACATAACGAGTTAAGAATAAAAAACACTCTAAACCAAAGATCCACAATAGAGTATATTAAAACAAATATAGCAACAAATCCAAGCCATATTTTTGATATCCGCTGCCTCACCTTGACATCCATAATAACAAAAAAAACAATTTATTGAAAATCTTAATATTGCTTATGAAGGAGAGCATATCACTCTTATATAAACGAACGTAGTAGATAGAAGTTGGAATAAAATATAAACAAATATTAAAAATGCAGCAAGGATAGCACTAAAATTGCGTAAACTTAATGTATGTATGAAAATAAGAAACCTGGTCCAAAAATGTTAAAGCCTTTGCAAACAAGAAGAGATATGCCCACCTATAGTATCAAAGCAGTAAATCCATTAAAAAATACGCTACATTCACAAGCACAAGAAACCAAGTAACCTCATAAATTAGATCAATAAAGGAAGATTACCGACGGCATTTCACCAAAGATACGGAATTTGATATGTACAAAACACAAAGCACAATGGAAAATATGAAAGCTACTAAAAGCAAAAAAGAAACCAATTAACAAATATAAAGAGAATCAAGAAGAATTATACACATACTGAAACGGACTGCGTGACTCCTAGCGACAAAAAGACTAAGTTTTTAACAAACTCAAAGCTGCAGGACCTGATAACATTAACCTTACTAAGATTGGAAGAAGACACTTGCAATGGAAATATTATTACTATTGCAAAAGCGAACACAACAAGAGGTCATCTCTAAAATATAGAAAAAGAACACTACCATACCAAATCTAAAAAAAAACAAAACAAATCTTTCACTAACATAATAGCAGCCACTTAAAATAGCTTTTATGTGTAAAAGAGTATAAAAATTTCCACCTAAGTTGCCATTTACACCATAAAGCAGAACAACTAAAAAACCATAAACTTTAACTTACCAACGTTTATGCGCTTTGTGGACCTGACAAAAACATTTAATAGAAAGCTAGGAGATGCCATACAAAAATTAAAAGATGAGGGACTAGCAACCAAAAGTATTAATAATATAAAAAACTTAAAATCGGCAACACAACAATTATACAACACAATAGAATAACTACCTGTGATATACAAATCTTTACTAAAATCAGGCAAAACAACAGTCTGAACTACTATTTAACCTAGTCATAGATAAAATCATAAAAGAGACAACATCGGTATTAAACAAGTCATAAAATTTAAGTATTTTGGTGTAGAAATAAATAGCTATGCAATCAACTATAAAAAAACGAATGCACAAAGTTGTCTAAATCTCTAGATATATAAAGGTCTAATATGACAAAATAATATTATAGAAAATATCTACCACAACGCGACGCTCCAAGTTAGGAAAAGAAAGGTTTACAGTCAAAATTCCAGTTAAGAGAGGTGTTTGACAGGGAGACACAATATCCCAAAAATTATTTGCATTGGCGCTTGAAGACGTTTTTAAAACTTTATCGTGGCAAGAAAAGGAAATCAATATTGACAAAACGCGTCTAAACCACCTGCGGTTTGCAGACGACATTGTCTTTATAAGCAACAAGGCAGATGAGATCAAAACAATGATAGAAAAACTCCACCAAGCATCTAAAACCGTTGACCTAAATATGAACTTGGTCAAAACCAAAATAATAAGCAACGACCAAATCCAAGTTACTATCAATAACAATACTCTTGAAAATGCGTCAGAATATGTATATCTCGGACAGAAGATCACACTTGGAAAACAAAATCAGAGCGCGGAAATAACTAGAAGAGTATGACTGAACTGGGCTGCGGTTGGAAAGCTAGGATTAATTCTGAAAAACAGATATCCCTCAAACCCATAAGCGTAAAGTTTGCGAAACTTGTATCCTACCAGTAATTACATATGGCCTCAAAAGGCCACAGATGTTATACAACGCACTGCTCAACTCAAATGGCGTTAGGCAGGACACCAGCCAGATAGACCAACAAAATAATAAAATGGCAACCTAGAGAAAGTAAGAGATCTACAGGAAGACGTCAAAAATTGTGGAGAAACGACATTGTCCAAACCGCCGGAAAAACCTGGATAAGAACTGCACAAGACAATCAGACATGGAAGAAACTAGAAGAGGCCTACATCCAGGAGTGGATAGCACTAGGCTGAAGAAGAAGAAGAAGTTGGCAAAATAAATATCTAAAAAATCAAACAAAAGCACACGCATATAAAAAAACAAGCGTAAGACACAATCTAACATATGGTTTCTAAAACTGGAAACCACAAAAACCAAAAAAACCCTCAGAACATCAAAGATAAAAATACTAAAGAAGATAAATGGGATATTTTTATAGAATAAAGTAATATTATTAGGAGAATGAATGCAATACACAGGAAATTATAAAGTGGGCAACCCAAAGAAAAAGAATGTGTAACGTTTACATCGAGCGAATTGGAAGTGAAACATTTTCAAAAATAGCAAAAAACAAAAGACCAAAAAAAAGCAAACCACCTGGCAAAAACCTCCAAAGCAATGGTACATAAGCTAGTTGTCTCAGTCCTAAGAAAACCAAAATCAACAGATCATAAGCCTATATTAAAAAGAAAAAAAAAAGAGAAAAAGAATTTAGTTAGTTTCAGTAAAATCATCACAGTACAACAAACAAACACATTTTTCATTAAATTATTCCTGAGATAAAAGTTTTCTCAATCAAATCTCCAGAAAAAAGCAATGGCAAACATAATTATGAAAACATTAACAAGATTAAAATTAAAACATTAAATACTCTAAATTTGCATCAGGTAAAATAGACAACATTACAAAAAAAATTAGAAAATGGCCAAAAAGTGGCAACCATAAAACAAACAACGTACCGTTTTACTTCATCTTCTTCTTCTTTGTTGACTTTTGTATAGGCACATGTCCCTGTTTCTTTAAGTTCCTCCTTAGTCTCTCATCTCCTGTAATATGGATGTCCAGGAGTCTGCCCATCTCTTAGGTAGCCTTCCAGGTGGTCTTGAATTGTTGGGTTTTTGTGTCATGGCCCAGTTAACGATCCGTTGTGGGATCATGCGTTTCACATAATCTCGCCAATGCTTCCGACGGTCTCTTGTCCAGCGTACAACATCCTGTATTGTAGATCCTCTCTGATTGTGGAGCTCCTGATTTGGTCTCTTAGCGTGACTCCCTTTATCGCCCGTAGGGTGCGCATCTCTGTCGTTTTTAAGGCTTGTTTAGTTGCTGCTGTGTCGGTTTTTGTTTCGGCTGCGTATGTGAGAATTGGTTTTATTGCGGTTTTGTATATTTGGATTTTACCTTCTTTAGATATATGCTTATTTCTCCATATTATATTGTTTATTGTACCGGATATTTTTCGGGTCTTGTTGGTGGCTGCTCGGGTTTCCATCTTAAGGTTTCTGTCGCTTGATATTTCTATGCCGAGGTATGTGAAGCTCATCACTTGTTCCATTACCTTACTATCGAATTCTTGTTTGAATCTTGTTGGGTATCGGCTGGCTACCATGCACTTGGTTTTTTGGTGGGAAATGTCGAGGTTGTATTTCTTTGCTGTTTCCGAGAATGTTTTTAGTAATCATTGCAGATCGTTTTTGTTGTTTGCCATTAGCGTTGCATCATCTGCGTAGCATAGGATGTTATAAGATTGGTTCCCCATTCTGTATCCCGCTTTAAGGTTCTGTACTGCGGTTATTATGTTGTCTATTATGATGTTGACTAGGGTCGAGCTCATGCTGTCATCTTGTCTTACGCCATTGCATACGCGCACCCTCTCTGATGTCTTTGTTTTTGTTTTTATGATTGTGTAGTTGTTGGTGTTGATGTTTCTTATTAGGCTGGTTAACTTTCCCCCCGCTCCTCGTTTTTTGAGTTCTAAAATCACATCAACAATTCGGATTTTACGACTTAAAAAACTATAACCAAAAACAATTAAAATTATTTTGGACAAAACAGCAGTGTTAAGTCTACTTTTAATAGTTTTGGCAGATTTAGTTGTTTCTTGTTCTTTGTAAAAAAAAGTTGGAACATTAGCTGAAAAACCTGTTTTTGCATCAACTTTTAATTATATTAAATGTTTTTTGTAATAAACTGCAGAGTATTTCTTTAAATTTGCTACTTACTGTTGTCTAATAAAGCTGTTTATTACTTCGTTGCATAGTTGCAACAACTCTTAACCACCGTGTCTCCCATGTCCCACAGTAATTGTTACAGCCCTTTTTTTATTCATCTACTGATTGTAGGGTTAAAATTATGTTGAAAGTGCAAATTTTACTTTACTGCAGGTGGTTTTGTCAAATGCTCGTTTGATGTCTATAAATAGTTTATCCCGTATTCTGCACATTGATTTGGTGGACAAGGTGCATTTAGTTGATTTTTCTGGAGTACATGTTTGCTAGTTGAAGTGTATTGGCGTGGCAGTACAGGCCGTTTCCCAAATTAATCTTTTGCACAAACTTTCAGGTGTTTTGAGGTTTACTGCGTAATAGGGTTTTGCTTAGGTGAAGTTACTAGTCTTAATGCAATAAGAATGTAGCAGAAAGCAATACACAATTCATAGATTATTGCCAGGTAAATTAAGATGATGAACTTTATAGCTTTATTGTAGTAGGGTTAAAAACATTTTATCTAGTCCTGGTGCCTGATGTGGTAAGCAGTTTTTAATTGTTTAGGATATACGCATTTTGTTTACAAAGAAGAAAACAGTGAGCCAATCCGCTAATGGTTATATGGTTGCAGCATTAGACCACTCTTATATAAAATTAGATAAAACATGGAAGTTAAATTGAATTTTTTTAAATTATTTTTCATCTTGCCGCAGTTACAGTGTTTTTAGAGTTATACAAAAAAAAACCTTCAAATTATAATTATAAGACATCTGATTGTGTTTTTTTTTAAATATTTTTGGTTTGTTAAGGTATTTTTTGCTAAACTGAACAGCGCTGAAATAGATTTGATACTTGATATAAAACAAAATTTAACAAACCATACTGCATATAAAATTATCTGTGATGTTGGATTTGACTAAGGAGGTTACCAAAAATTACATTCAGCCAATATAACCCATTTTGGTCCATTTATCACAGGAAGACCAAATAGGTGAAAACCAAAAAATATAGATGATAGTGACATTAAATCTAAATTAATAGCATTTGCCAAGAGGCAAACAAAATCTCCAAACAACTGAAACCAATAAAAAACAATACTTTAATAAAAGCTAAGACACAACACGTAGCCACATGGTACTTATTATCACACAAGATCAGTAATCAATTGTGGTTCTTTGCCAAGTTAGGCTTGTAAAAACCGCGGGCTAAAATTAAGAAAAAAGAAAGTTTAAGTAGGACGAGAAAACCAAAACGACATTGCAGAAACAGACGTCAACAACAAAACCACTTTGATAAACGGCAATTTGTTAATAAAAGATTTTTTGGGCAAAATTGTTAGCTTAGACAAAAAAACCCATTTTAAAGGAACCAGAGTCTGGGACCAATGTAACTAAAAATCTTTTGTAACAAAGCTTTTGCAATGAATAGCACATAAAAGAAAGACGATCAACCACCTTACAGACAATTATTGCAATTGCGTAGTCGGCGTCAAGGATGATCCAAATAGTATGCCAATACTAAGGTGTTGCAGATCCATGTCTGTAATTTAAAGAAAAGAATTTTTTTAGGTTTTATTTTGTCTGTAAACATAGGAAAAAGAATGATATTTTAAGATAATTTTGTTTACTGTAATTTCATTATTACGGGGAATTGATTTGTAAAAGATAATTTTGGCAACAACCTAAAGATATTTTATTGCGTGGGCCTTAAGTGATGCCAAATGAGTGGCCCAAGTAAACGGTTGCTTGTGCATTCTAGCAAGGACGACATTTGCTTTGTCACAAAGTGGGCTCGTAGTGGTCTTTGTGTCTCCTTTAATTAATTGATAGTATCAGTAGATCTAAATCCGTAGTGGGTAGAAGCGGTACAGCCCTGTTACCGGGCTTGTTGTTGATGTAAGGAAGTCTTGACTCGAATAAAAAGTTAGAATAAGAATGGTTAATGTAACGCATACTGCTTACAAACTGCTCTTTGATGGTGGTAGCCGTGCTTTTTTATATTGTTACAAATTGGTATATGTTAAGATAAGTCCTAGGGTGTAGTACTTGTGGTACAAGGTAGCCCTCCGCAAATGCTAACCAAATTAGCTTTACTAAAATTTGCTTTGGATCTACAAACCAAAATATACGCTTTTTTGAACATACTACTTTACAGGTAATCCTACACTTGGTTTGTGGTTAATAATTTCCACTTTTGATAATTTTTTTTTAAATTCTAAAATGTGATGTTTATAAATTGCTTAAAATCGACGGTCTAATTTTAACACCCCGTAACTGACAAAATCCAAATTTTACAGGAGACGTTTGTTACATTGATTAATTTATATATATATTGTATTTTGTATTATAGATACGGGTTATTACAACTGCGAAAAAAACAAGGTTTTGTTTTTTTTAATTATATCTATTAAGTATCTGGTAGATGGGGAACTTAACTATATATTGCAACCAAAATGTCAATTTCACTTTTTTTAAGATATGGGGTATTGGAATTAGACCGTCGATATGTCATAACAACACAAAAATACCTTTGAATTTCAACGAGTGAAACCACAATTGCTGAAACTATCACATCTAGTTTAAGTAGTCTGTGAACACTGACATTAAATATTTGTGGCTTATACGTCTCAAGAATTACTGAGTTTTAAAGTTTATTCTAAGAGGCAATACAATTGAAAAATTCCTAGCAAGCTTTGTACTGCAAGTAGATATTTGGTAAGAAGGCAATGTGTTTTGTATTTTGTTTAAACAATGATCATAGAAATATCTATAGAAAATGTAAAAACCATTTGATTGTTTGTAACCGGAGTTCCAGTTCATTCATCACTGAGAATAGTGAGAATATAGGTAGTTTTTAATTTCATCCACACTATGAAGTTTGCTTAAAACTGGATGGGCATCTAATTTTTACAATAAGTTATCTTGAAATTATCGGTCATTTTAAGGTCATTTGAATTTGATCAGTTTGATCAGAAAGTTTTCTTCGGCTGCGCTACTTCTCGTGCAACATCAATAGTAGGTTTAATGAATAAATGTGAATAATAATTTTTTGTTTGGATTTTTTCAATATTTTTTATAAAAATGTAAATAGATGTCTTTAAAAATCATATACAATTACTGTTTTGGTTTTGCAAAACTTTGAAACAAAAAAGGGATTTTTTTGGATCAAATTAATTTCTAATGCTGTCTAGATATTCATACATGCTAGATCAATTTTAAGAAGGATTTTGATAAAGTAAAGCATAATGAAGTTATACCAACTACTTCTCAGAAAAAACAGTGAGACGAATGACATGGGAATAGTCAGTAACTTACGTTAGTGTCAAAAAGCTAACACAAAAATTAAAAATCAATGAGGAAAATAGAAATCCGCTGTGGGGTAAAGCATAAATTTAGTTTATCCTTACTTCTAATTTATTTTTATTTTTAACAAATTCTTGTAAGAAAAAGTCGCAAGAATAAAAAATGTTATTGATAACTTAAAGTACTATTATGACAGATAGAAATAAACGTTTAATAGAAAAACTAAATGATTGATAAAAATCGGTTTACAAATAAATTCTAATAAAAGTAAAGTTATGGTAATTACAAAATTTTACAAAATTAAAATTAGATTAACTTAACAATAGCAAACACTGTTATAGAATACACAAAAGTATTTATAAACCTAAATAGAACAATTGGGCAAACAAACATAGTAGATAAAATCAAGAATAGAGGTAACTTATAGCTCAATTTTTATAAAAATTTTAGATAGTATGTAAATTACTTACACTAATTAAAATTTAAACAACAAAAGGTTTTTTTTTAAATTTTAATCATGAATTGTTCTTCTTTGACTTTTTAAGTACTCTGCAAGTCGTCTAACCATGTTTCTTGAATACTTTACCAAATATTCGGATGCGAATATTAGGTAAAGTGAGTAGAAGTGACTGAAGATGGCCTAGTCTTCTACAAGTAATGGAAATAAATCAACATTAGTTTTAGAAATTCTAAGTAACCTTAGCTGTCTGTAGCATTTTAGGATAAGTATTCCTGCAATAAACACTAGAATTGATTGTATTGTTTTATTACATTTTGAATGTCCGTTTAGTTTATTCCTGTAATACAACAAACTGAACTTAAGTGTTGTCATATATGCCATAAATGTAAACGTACTTTTAGTGCATCTGCAGGATAGTTTAAATATACTATTAAATAAAAATTAGTTTTTATACTTGGTCATCTATTTGTACGCAAAGGAAAACTTGCATTTCAAAAGTAAAGGCGGTATTTAATAATTACCAAGATGAAGGTGTTTTTTTATTGCGGTTTTTACGGTTTTTAGTAATGCCACAGTAAGTCTACGACTTATTTAAAGAGGTAGGTTATACGTTTATCAGCTAATTAAGTGACTTTCAAACTACCCTGGTGGGTAAAAAAAAGTTATTATTTCAGTCCTATTTTAGGCTCTACATGTTGACATTATAATTGTTGCTAAAACTAAACTACTAACATAAAAGTTGTTGTCCAAGAGATTTATAAATAAATAATGTTTGAATAATTACACGTTTGTGTAAACCTGGTGTTAGGTAAACATGCGGTTTCTGTAAAACTCCTTTGTTTTAAAGATACAAGGTGAACAAAATATGCGACAATTACAACATTTTGTTATCAAAAAGGACATGTATAATTGCTGAATCTACAATAAATGTTCAAAATGACTTCCTCCAGCCTGGATATAAGCATTCAATTCTTGTCATTGAGTGCCGAACTCAAGTCGTCCTAATTCTCCACTGAAGTAGCAAAGATAGCCCCATAAGAAATAATCTAAAGGGTTAAGTCTGGGGATCGAGCAGGCCATGCGTTTAGCCTACCTTGACAAACCCGGCAATCTCCGTATGTTGCTGTTCAATAATTACGAGTAACCAAATTGAAATGTGATGGTGCACCAACGTGCATAAACAACATTGCAATTCTTGTTGCCAATCATCTAGAAACTGAGGTAACATGTGTTCCAAAAAGTTGCAATACACCTTGCCGGTAAGTCTTCCTGGTAGAAAAACTGGTCCAATTAGAGAGTCGCCCACAATTCCAACCCAAATATTCAAGGAGAACTATTGTTGAAAACAATCTTTACATACTTGATGCGGATTTTCATCTGCCCACACATGAATGTTATGAAAATTCCTTATTGCATTTCTTAAGAAACTTGCTTCATCAATGAAAAGTATATGTGTCAGGAATTGAGAAATTAGAGCTAATGTTTGCAGAAGCCAATGACATAACTCAATACGTAAATGAAAATTTAGCAGGTAGTTGTGCCTAATCACGCTGAATATCGTATAGAAACAACAAATTGCTCTTAAAAATTTTCCAAACTGTCCAATGACTTACACACATAGTATTGGCAATTTTTCCGTAGAACTACTTGGATTTTTCTCTATCATGTCTAGCACATTTTGTTGTACCAGTTGTACTGTCATTGACGGTGGTCAAGTAGACTGAGGTTCCGTCACCGACGTTTAATGTAATTGCCTTTGCAGAGCAGGTTGTAGATGCAACCAACCGCAAACAAAAGTCCGGCTCAATTAAAACAGGACTTTGTTTTGCTTCCCTTTCATCTGCCTAACATGTTGATGCAAAAACTGAGTAGTAGCTGTTGATAAACAAATGCTAATAACGGTTTGGTTGACTAAAATTAAAATGTAATTTGACGAAATGTACTTTTGGAAAGGGTAGAATCTTTAGGCCATCAATTTACGCCCAACCCCCCGTCCCCTCCCATCTAATTGTGCCAAATCACTTAGAGCTACAAAACTTTTCAAATAAACATTAGAAGCTGACAAAAGGTTTGAAATTGTAATGACCTTAATGGATCAACCCATAGCAATAGTCTGGGTCATCAAGAAATATCAAACCTACTTAAAAAACAAAACATTTTTCTAAGAATAAACAACTGGGCATTGGTATGGTCAAAAAATAAAAAAAAACTATTGACAAAAAATTTAAATTTACCCAATGGACATTGGTGTTAGAAGAATTTAATTACACAATTGCACAGTGGAACTAGTAACAAACACAATTACTCTGCTGCTTGATGCACTATCAAAAAACCATAAACATAAAGTCCATACCTGAAATGACTGTCAGTCATCTAAGCGTTTGTATAGTGATTCACGGTAAAGAAATTCATTAACTAAAGACACGTCAAACAGCCAAACGTCACTCAATCTAAACAATAGCCACCGACACATGTCATAATCTTGCTGTTTATTTTGTGGTATGACTTTGTTTGGCATAGTCATGTTCAAAACTCTATTGCCAGCTTTTTACGTGTAGTGTCTTACATTTGTGTGTTGGCTACACCTGCCAAGTGCTGGCCAGTGGTGGCTTTTTATTAAAAAGTTAACTAACGTTGCAACGCAATGACTCCGATTTAATAAGTGTTATTATTATTTTAGTTTTTTACGTATGATTCGTTACAGTAGTTTAAATTTAAGAATGCTTGAAGCATTTTCCTTTATTGGGTCAAGCTTTTTAGTACTCTACTTTGCTTAAATGTTGATTGTAACCGACAACGTGAAAATCTGTAAAACTTGGCTAAGTGGCCAAGTGTTTGTTTTCTTTATGATGCGTAGATCAGCTTGCCTAGCATTAAGATGTCATTTTTTCAATATTTGCTTTGATCTTAAACTCTTGTTAAATTGGGTATTTTTTCTGGTTTTAGGGTGTTGTTTGAACAACGTTTTAGTCTAGCGTCTCAATGCGGAAAGCAAACAGTTTATTTGTCCGCTCAACACTAGTTTGACAAACACGTCTGGATGCCCAGATGCTCAGATAGTACAATAGCTGTAAATAATAAAAATGTAAGCAATATATGTAATATAAACGAGCTACAGAGATTTAATAAAAAAATAAAAGCAGGGCAACAATTAGTATTACGCTATAAAGAAATCAGTTTAAAATAAACCACTAAACAGGGTTTTACAACATTCATAAGTATATATAGAATACATACAATATTTTACAACATTCATAAGTATATATAGAATACATACAATATTATGTTTTATGGATAATATTAAATTTGTAATAAAATTATAAAAAAACCTACTACATTTTTTCTCTTCCAACAAGCTATAAATGAATTTTATGATGCAATAAAATGATAAAAAATGTATAAAATTACCAATTATGTAATTTATAACAAATTCATTTACGTTTTTCAACAATTACATGTTAATTAAAATATTACAAAAGAATGTATTTATTTCTTAAATTAAATAACTTAAATCAATAGAAATAACTGAAAAGTAATTAATAATAATTCTAATGTAATACATTATATAACATCAATAGAAAATATATTTTCAATATACAATGCGTAAAATGTATATACGTGATGAAAATTTGAGACATTTAAGCACCGTTTTTGATTTAGGCAATTTTCTTTTATTCCCTTTTCAGCGACATTCATCATGAATGCGAGGGTAGAATATAACAAAACCGTATGACGAATTGGTATATAGCTTTATAGATTTTCAAAGTACATTACTTTTTTATTGTATGCGAACTACGTGATGAATTTTCATAATTCAATAAAACTGTTTTCAAAACATGTTTTACCATAAATGCTTTATATTAATGTTGTTTTGTACATAATTATAATCGCAAAATTAACAAAACCTATATTACCATGTAGTTGACCGTTGATTAATTTCCATTCCATTATAGATGTTATTGTTATTATATTCTAACCTATTATTCATCCGCCCTTTCTATTAATATAATTGTTAGTTTTTAGCCGTAAGTCAAGAAATATATTAAAAACTAATAATATAAACTTAAATCAAATATATAGAACTGATTAACTGGTACACAAAATTATAAACAACAATAATTAATGGTCCTTGAGATTATTACAATGTGTAACGTTAATAAAGTGAAACTCTATTTTGTAGTGTATTGCACAAACAATTTAATATGCGTAATATAGAATATTCAATATTAAGCCCAATTATACATTGTTATATATTGGAACGTACATGAACAATTTTAATTGTAATTGCTGATTCAAATATTATGGCGTTATTAATTGTTTGATTGGAATCACATAATCAGCATAGTTATTCAAATATATTTATACAGTTCTAAACAATTCAATTCTAATTCCAACTCAATCTATTCAACAATTACTGCAAATACCTTTACTACCTATTATCCTATTTATGCCGCTAGATATTAGTGTCTGTCCATAGCACATTTCATGGAAATAATAACATAATTAACAGTAGCAAGTTTACACTGATCGTTAGTAAATAAATGGCACAAATAAATTAATTATTTATTTTGTTGTATAGAATTTTATTTCAATTATATTAAAAAGTGCTATGAATTATTAATTATTTTAATACACTATAGATGTTATGTTTATTGTATTAAAATAAACGTGGAATACATCAAAGAACGTTCAAGAATCAAATAATAATAAACTTCAAAGGCTGGTACATAAATATGAAATTCTTGAAAAAATAAATACCAATATGCTAAAAGCATTCCATCCATCATATGTACTTTCATAGACTATAGGTGATTGCTGAAAATAGAGAGTGCATTCATTTTATACTCGTATTGTTTTGTTATAATATTTTATTGATTTGAATATTAACAAAATTTATATATTTTATATAACCACAATATAGCCTAATAAAATAGAGCTTTTATAAGTAGTAACGTTTTTTACTGGTTGTCGATGATGATTTTCATTTTAAAAAGGATTTGTTGATAATGCAAAATATTTATGTACAAAGAGACAACGCTAGTCTACAATACTTGCAGTTACTGGTACAATCATTCTTATGGACAAATTAAAAAAAAAATCTTTCAATAACAGGCTACAGTTTACAGAATTTCTAAACACAAAACTGACTGTTTTTGCAAAATTAGACGTAATGCAAAAAAAGGATATGGTAATGGACCTAGACATAGATGAAACGTTACAAGAGAACACTGTACAAAAATAGAACAAGCACATTGGCAGGAAAAACCAAATACAACTCAAATATCGAGAAATGCAAACAATAACAAAGTCAAATATGCTTGCAAACAGATTTAGTCAACGTTATAGTGTTGGAAAATCTTAGTGATAGAAAATTATAGGCAAAGACTGAAACAAATGGAAAACCAAGAAAATAGAGTATGCACCTAAATGCTACAAGTGACATAGGGTAGGGCATACAACAAACAATTGCAACAATAAAGAAACACCAGACACATCCTACAGGTAGGCCACAAAAGAAATTAAGTTCTAAATAAACACCTATCAAAATCACTAATTCTAAACAAATAGCCCAAAATTTGTTTCTAAAACACAAATTAACTAAATGGCCTAAAAAAGTAATCGACAAAAAATAAAAACCTGTATTACTGTTGGTCACCACAAACCATATAACTGAAAAAGGGACTATCCCTAACAAATGGAAATTGGGTAGAATAATACTATTAGAAAACCTAAGAAAAACAATTAGTTTGAGAGCATATAGACCCCTGTATTTGCTTAAAGCAATTTTTAACGTTGAAAAAAAGGTTAGTTGGCGCAAACTCAGTTTGGTTTCAGGGAAAGGCTTTTGATTGTAGATCTAATATAGGTGGTTGAAAACATTGCAAATAAAATGAACAAAATTTCTAACAAATTTGTGGTCATGGTAACGCTAGATGTCAAATATACTTTTATTTTTGTAAGTGGTGAGAGATAATTTAAGAACTCAAACGTAAAAAAATAGCACCATATCTGACCAGGCTTATCCGCAGATACCTAAAAGACAGGAAAGAAAAACTTTAAAAAAATAATAATCAAGCCTAGCGACCTTCTTATCGTATACAAAAGTTGCCTAAAATACCTTGGTATAGTAATAAAGCATAACACTGATATGGGAAAGCATATAAAAAAGTGGTTGCAAAAGCAAATAGAACAGCGGCGGCCTTGAGCAGACTAATGCCTAACATTGGCCAAAAGCAGAAAAAAGAAATTCCTTAGTAGCGTCGTAGGTTGGGTACCACCTGTCGCAATTTTTAACCAGCTATGAACGTAAAGTGTATCTACTACGTTCTAAAATAACAGAAACTGACAACTACAACTACACAAGAGCACACAATCTTAAAATGCCCCACCTAGATGAAAGAATGAGATAACGAATTTAACCACAATAGCTGTTGGCGCGCTATTAAACACCAAAAACAGAATTGCACACATGTTGAATAGTAAAGCAAAGTGGATGGCAATCAAAAAAGCAGTAATAAAGATTTTAACAAAGAAAAAAGTTAGCTACTTAACTTTGCAATTTAACAAGGAGTTTTTGCTCACTAAAAGCTTAACTCTACTTGGCGTTTAAGAGCCTATCCTGTAATTAGCCAAAGCATTTTATCTATTATCCATCAGGTCGTGTGTAGAAGTCTTTGTCCCGGAACTTGATACTAGTGTTTCTTTTTTTGTCTTAATCCATTGCATTTTTTTAATGTTTTTAGCGTTATTAGATTCCCTCTTTTCAACAGTTCTTTCACATTTAACAATTTCTTTCAAAATCAAGTCTTGTTTTACATTTTTTTTAATTAAAATTTTTAGTTATTGTTTTAGACAAAACGATTTCATTTCTATATTTTAACACACTTTTACTTTAACCACAGAATAGATAGACATACATAGGTCTTTAGTTTTAATTTTTTGTACATGCTTCCTTGTCAGATTTGTTAATAATAGATAAAATTATTTTATTTAACTTTAAACGGCTTTACCGTTTAGCATATTCTTTTCTTCTAGTTGCCTTTTTTTTTCTCTATTAACTTTCGGCTTATCTAAGGTTGTTGATTTTATTCACTTTTCTAAACCAGTCACGTTACTTGTGTTACCACTTCTGTTTCTTCTTGGGTTACATTTAATCATTTTCATCAATTTAATAACTGATTTGAACTCTTGCTTCTGCTTCAACTACTATTTTATCACTCTTTGGTTTTTTTTTTTAAATTCTCTTTGTTTTTGCTCATTGCATCTACAGTTGAATTGCCTAGAGTTTTTCCTAAGTTTTCTTGACCAGTTGGGTTTTGATCAGTTGTTCTAACAGTTTACCTTCAGGATCTATTAAGCAGATTGGTTTATATTGTTGTTTGTCTGTTTCATTTTTTTTCTTTCTCAATAAAAATGAGATTTGTCCGTTTCCAACTTTTTAAAAATGTGTCGCTAGTTAAGCATTGATCATTAGTTTCAAACTTTGTCAATCTTTGTAAAAAAGTTAGTCCAAACTTGTCTCTTGACTTCTTTTGTAACGTTAGTAAAGGCTTTTTCTTAGCTTTGTATCAATCGTAATTTGATTTGTTCAGAATCCGGCGTCTTTATGTTTCAATTTACTTTGGATATTCTCTATTTGACTATCAAGCAGATTTTCCTTTAAGTTGCATTTTTTTTGTTTTGCTAATAAACCCGTTTTCTGCCTTCTGTTTTTCTTTTTGCAATGGTGGTCTTGCAAATGGCTTGCGTTTTATTAAGTAGGTTAGTGACTTTGCTTTTAAACTTTTTGTTTTTACCTGCGTCCGTTTTCCATACTTTTTATTTATAATTTGACCTTCGGTGCTTTTGGATATTACCTCAAAATAAATGTTTTGATGGTAATCTCGTTGTTAAATCTTCAGTTTATGGTTTGGTCCAACATATTGGCAAACGTTATTGTAATGTCAACGACCAATTTGCTGGTCACGCACAAAGATTAAGCTGTCCTGACATTTTTGACGGTTAGATCCAGCTCTGCTGTCTATTTTAGGAGGAAACTTTTATTTTTGTTCTCTTTTGATGGATCTCAGTCCAAAGATATGCTGTTGGAAGTTGAATACTGTCTCCCAAGTTTTTTAATGATTTTTGAGAATTTTTAAAGGGTATGTTGGAAGAAACTTAGCAGGCGTAAATTACTTTGCTGTCTGTTACTTGGTAAAGTTAAATGCTTTTATTACTTGTGTTTAGTGTTGAAGATGACTAGTGGTGTTTTTCTTTGAGTTTATGCACCATGCTGTTGAAATATAAGATTCGCATGATTCCATTATTAGCGCTATGTCCGCTTTGTTTTCCTTTGCGTTTTGAAAAATCTATTGTTGCTTTGTTTTGTTTATTGGAGGTCGCTTTTTGGTGTTTTTTAACATTATTAGGCCCTACAGCCTTTTTTGTTCCTGTTTTACAGTTTCAGTTTTTAATGATCCTCTTGACTGCTGATTTTCCGGATTCGAGCCAATACTTTGTTCAAAAATTTGATAAGACTAACTGAGTTCCTTCTAAAATCTTTCACTTGGTCATTTTATCATGTAGTTTGCTTGCCAAAAGTGCACCATGTTTTGTTGTTCTTTTGGAGTTTTTGAGATTTTTTGAAAACGTAAACAGTAACCAATAATTCTCTGCAGCTTTCTGGTTGATGACCATTTCTCAAATAGCTTATTACATTGTGGCACCGCAACTAATGAAGTTTGGTAATTGTTTTTTGATTTTGTTCATCTTGTTTGTCGTGTATATGTTGTATGGGTTGTAACCAATCTACGCTAACTGTTACTAAAAAACTCGGACCATTTCACCACATAGAAGAAATTGACAGCTTTAAATTTTTGGATATAATATCGGCTGGATTACTAATTATAGAAACATAGCGCCAATCCTTTATTATAGTGCAAGATTGGATTTTGCTTATTTGATTTGCAACAAAGGGTTTATATGATCTACAACTGGATTGAATCCAATTTAGTTCTGTAGTAGAATCTGTCCAGTGCTGATGCTATCTTTTTAGAGTTCATGAGTTGTGCTAGGAGTACTGTTCTACAAAGTTCTAGTCTTGGTATTGTTTAAACCTTTAATGGAGCAATTTTAGATTTTCAGACGACCTAAATGCATTTCTTCTTGTAATAGTAATAATAATAATAATAATCTTTATTTAGTTTTGAAGATACATACATACATAAGATAACATAACATATATTTCAAAAACTACGTCAATAAAAAAGAAATTTAAAAATAATAATACTAGATTAAAATTCAATTTCAAAAAATTTATTAATATTATATAGCGGATTTATTAAAAGATGATTTTTTACTGCTATTTTAAACTTGTTAACAGTATCTGCTTTAATTTCTGTTGGAATTTTATTAAATAGATGAATTTGGAGTCTTCTGTTTTCGGTTAGTCTAAGTTTACCTGATGGTAATGACAGATCTTCTCGATTTCTTAAACATCTCATGTGTTCTTCACTTCTTTTTGTATATTTCTGTTCATGTTTTTTAATGTATAAAACTTGTGCAAATATAAATGCCGAGATGACGGTTAGGATTCCATGTTTTTTGAAAAGTGGCTTGCAGTGCACATCGTATCTCAAACCTTCAATAGCACGTACAGCTCGTTTTTGCAATAATAATAATTTGTTGATGTGTGTTTTTGCAGCATTTCCCCATACTTCAATAGCATATACCATAACTGAATGAAACTGAGTGAAATAAGCAATTTTAGCTGCATGGTGTCCTATTGTTTGTCGCAATGTTCTTATTAAATAAATGGATTTTGATAATTTGGTTTCTAAGTAGCCCAGATGATCACGCCAAGATACCATACTATCAAGTGTCAAGCCTAAAAATTTTGCATTTTTTTTTAGTTTCCAAACCACCGGAACATTGGAATTGTAGTGTCATTGTTTTAAACTCGTTAAGTGTAAGTTTATTTGCAACGCACCAGTTTTTCATATCTTTTTTTGATTTTAAATTTTTTTCTAATAAGTCCAGTTGTGTGTCGGATTCTTGGAAAAAGGTTGTATCATCGGCAAAGAGAATAGACGTAGTTTCTATAGAGGTTGGCAAATCATTTATATACAACAAAAAAAGTAATGGACCCAAAATTGATCCTTATGGTACACCATCGCTGATTGATTTTGTGTTGCTTTCAAGATTGTTAAAAGTTACTATTTGTCGCCTGTTTGATAAATAACTTTTTATTAAATTTAACGGTAGTCCTTTTATACCATAGAAAGAAAGTTTATCCAACAGTATGTCATGTTTCATACAGTCGAATGCTTTTGTTAAATAAAAAAAAAATACAGGCACACTTTTTCCTATTTTCCAAGGCAATAGATATATGTTCTACTAATATATGAATAGCGTCAGATGTATTTGAATTTTTTCGGAATCCAAATTGTTGCTTTGTTAAAATATTTTGTTTTTCTAGAAACTGTAATATTCTGACATATATAAGTTTTTCAAAAAATTTTGAGAAAGCTGGCAAGATAGATATTGGCCTATAGTTATTTGTTTCACTCTCATCGCCTGTTTTATATATAGGAACAACTCTGGCTAGTTTTAAAACATCAGGAAATTTTCCTTCTTTGATGCAGTTATTAAAAATATCTGATAATATTGTTGAAACAGATGGTATTATGGTTTTCATGATTGCTGTATCAAAATCGTAAATGTCTTTAGTTTGTTTTGTTTTGATTGATTTAGATATTCTTTCAATTTCAAATTTATCCGTTGGTTGAATAAAAAAGTTTAAATTTGTGTTGGAGTTGATATAATCTGTAGCAGTTTTACATGAATGTGGAAGTTCCTTATAAAGATTCTGAGCAATATTACAGAAATAACTATTAAATTCTTCGCTGCTTGGAGCGTTAGATGGTAAATGCTGCTTTTTAGTTTTTCCAGTTTCTTCTTTTACAATTTTCCAAAGAGTTTTAGTTTTATTTTCTGATTGAATAATTTTATTTAAATTTAGCTGTCGATGTTCTTCTTCTACTAATTTTAAATAATACTTTTTATAACTTAAATATGTTAAATATGTTGTATGTAGTGATCGCATGTAGACTACTGCACTATATGCTGTTTGTGATGCATTGTCTATGCAATTTTACTTTGTTAGATAATGCCACCAGTCTTGGAACTGTCAGCACATTGTGTGTATAAAGTTGAGATACATATTGAGTCCAACCTGTATATATCTTCATTGATACAGAAACATCCCAATCAAGCTTTAGCTCCCATAATTGTTGCATTATCAATGTTGCCTTTACTGTGATTGGTCTTAAAAGTCTTAGTGGATTAAAGATTCTTGATAATTCAAAGAGAATTATTTGCTTTGTCACTTTTAGCCTAGTGCAAAGATTAGTCTTTGAACTAGGCGCTTTAAGGTTTGCTTATCTGTTTAGTTGCTATTGATCGTTTGCAGCAATTGTGGAAGTTTGTCTGCATTTCCTCAAGAAAAGACAGTCGTTTTACATGATACCGTATAGTTCTTGGTACAGCTGTTTAAGTCCTGAATAGAGTCACAACCAGTTATGCAATCGTCTACATAAAAATCTTTGTTTTTTTGCAGCTGCTGCAAGTGGGTTATCGTTTTCATTGTCATTATAGTATTTAGTTTGTACACCTTCAATGAATCCGAACTGTTGTACCTCCATAATATTTTTTGATAATTGCGGTCAGGTTCCGTTACAAAAAATTGACGTTACATTTTTTCTATGTCTCCTGTTACAACGTATTTGTATCGTCTAAATCTGGTTAAAATTGAACACAGGTTGTTTTGCATTGAAGGTTCTATTTGCAGTATGTGATTTAATGAGATTTGGAATGACGTTTTTTCTGATGCATCAAAAACTACTTTTAACTTAATTGTACTACTGTCTTCTTTTAACACACAATGATGTGGTAAGTAATAAACTTTTTCAATGTTGTTTGGCACCTTATCCATGTGTCCTAGTTGTTCATATTCTTTTATAAACTTTAGGTATTCTTTATACAGATGTTGATTTTTTTGAAGTTTTTTTTCTAATAGATAAAATTGTTTTGTTGCATTTTGTAGTAAAGACCCTAACATTTCCTTATTAGGCTTAAAAGGTAAGCTATCAATGAATCAACCTTCCGGAGTTTGTTTGAAAGTCAGCATAAAGTAATGTTCACATGCTGTTTCCGATAATGTCATTGACTTCTTGGAACTCACTTACTCCATTTTCCAAAATCGTTGGAGCTTGTGATCCAGTGCTATTGTGGATATGTTGCAACTAGATTGTGTAGGCTGTATTAAAGTTGTACCGGTTATATTCCAACTTAGTCTTGTTTTTTGTAGAATAAGACCATTGTGTATGGATCTCAGTTGTCCAATTGATATCAATTCCCAAAATATTCTAGCATCTAAAAGCATATCTATCTCTTTAGGAATATTAAATGTTGAATCTGCCAGTCTTATGTTCCGTGGTATTTTTAACGTAGCTGTGTGTTCGTACATTGTAGGTTGATGTTGCGTGATAGATGGTATGACCATGCAATTGATACACAATTTCATAGCTTTTACTTCTTCTAATCTTTGTTTCGGTGTTAATCGTAAATATTTTTCACAGTTAAATATCTTATGAATTTGCAATTTTAGACATCCAGTACCTTTAGCTGCGATCAACGTGTAACTTCGTGATGCCTTAGGTTTATGTTGCGTTTTTTGTAAAGTACGAGATTCTAGTATTTGGCATCTCCCGTGTAAGATTTTGGTTAAATCTACTATCGTTGCAATTTGTACCGTCATTCGATATTTTTTTCACTTATCTTTAGTAATGGCGTCTAATAACGATTGAACATGTTTTGTAAATTTATTTACGTGATGAGGAATGAATGATGCAGAATCTTGTTTGACTTTACTCAAACTGAATAGTTTTCAAATGGCTTTTAATTATTAGCTTCTTATTCTCAAATCGGCTTTGAAGTATGTCCATTGCTACTTGATAATTTGCTGATGTAACTAACGAGCTGGTTGTCTTTTTAAAAATGACCGTAAGAACATGAATTTTTGCATCTCACGTAATGCTTCATTTACGTTTACCATAGATTTAAATCCATTGCTGAATCAAATCCATTCATCTAAATTTCCATTGAACTTTGGGAGATAGTCGTTGGTAATTTAATTAATTCTAGAGACTCTGATAGTGTTGATGCTGTAAGGAGTGTGCAAGCTGGCATTTTTTCTATAATTGTACGTTTGAATTTGCTATGTACCTTGAAATAGACAGTTTCAACAATTTCTCAATATTCTCGTACTCGTCCATCTTTGTGATATCTTTTAACTCATATTCTTCTATTTTGTATTGAACATCTTAGAATTCAGTCCAAGTGTTTTGCAATTTGGCAATCTACCTTCTATTTCTATGACGCCTGTGTCACTGGTGATGTTTTCCAGAAATTTTGACGTTAAATCTGCAAGTGCTGACATGTTGATGCTGGTTTGCAGATGTGGATTGTTCTATCCGGCTTGAAGAACCATTAATGTTGAATCAAACTTGATGGCTCCTATCGTTGACTCTGCTTTTCTTTGTTTCTGAGTTCTTCAGTGCGGTTCTTGCTTAACCACATCTAAATAAATTTCACTGTTATTTGATGAAATAAATACTGCTATATTTATATATTGATATTTTATTTTAACAGTTTTGATACAATGATAATAAATAACTTTTAATATAAATATGTTGCGCTACTAGACAGCTGACATATATATTATTCACAATTTGATTATTTTGTATCCCCGACTAAGTGTTTTAATCAATTTTGCCCCAGATGAATTGATCATCCCAACAGATCCTAAGTCACATACCACTGATATATGCTATACAATAAAAATCTGTCCAAACCAACCAAACAGACACCGATCTCTAGGAACAATGGCTAGCTTGAAAGAAGTAGAATCAAAACTCCGTAGCAAAAAAACTTGAATCTCTTAACTACCACCGCATCAAAAAGGAATTGTTTATGGTGCCACAATTAAAAAAAACTTTTAAATAAAACCATGATCTATACCTCTCTAAAATATCTAACCTTGTTACAAAGAAAAAAACAACTTTTTATTAACTGTAAAATTGCAATTTTATCATCTAATAAAAATATTATTTTTAAAATAATGTCAATCATGTAAGCACTAGCACATTTTCCTGAAGGCAAGATCTAAATGTCGTATGACAGCTCTCAACTTTTTAACAGTGTTCTAGTAGAGACATCTACCAGGATAGACTAATTTAAAATATAATGTTAAATAAATTTTTATATTCGTCTAGTAGTATTTATTTACTTATTTAAATTTTTTTGTTTGTTTTTGTCAATCTTAAAAATAAATTAATAATCTTATGATACTGATCTCAGTTCAGTTGCAAATTAATTAAATATTAAACTGTGATACGCGTAGCATAATGATACCAAATATCGTTTCATAATGAATGTATTATAAACAAAAAATAAAAACCTTGTTTAGTAAAATTTAGATTTTTTTTTCGATAAATAGTTAGCAATTTGTGAGTTTGCTCCTTATTTTAGATATTTGTCTATAAATCCATTCATATTGTAAAGTGAGTGAACAATTGCATAACGTTAAGTGTAACATGACTTGTATATTCACGTTGAATACTTTATATGACATGTGTAAAATTTAGTAATTGACATGTGCCAATCCTATATTCCTCTCGGCTTCTCACTATTCACATCAATTTGAATCAATAAAATATGAAAAACCTGAAAGTGCTGTCTGTCATTACTATAATTTCATACAAATATAGAAAGCAAATTCAGATAAAATTATTCATTCGTGTCCTTTCTTTGCGAATTAAATTCCATTCCGACTCACAGTTTATTGCCTCGCTTCATTTATCATGAGTTACATTATAATTTTTTCACATTTTTCGCTTTTATTTTATAAATTATAGTGGAAATGCCGCTCCCTTAGGCATTAAGCTTTTGTTATAAATGAATACTTCGATAAGAATGGCCGACCTATCTTAAAAGAAAGTCTCCCCTCTTCAAAAACATAATTCCTCACGTTGACGTTTCCTTCATTTTTTCTTTATTTCCGTGTCGGCAGCAAATTCAATACTAATTATTTAAATGGACAATAAGAAATTTAGAGGGTGAAAATATTAAGCAACAAGTTTAGCACGCACAAGTTCTGAATATGTTTTATTTAATTTAAATAATAAATAAATATATAATATGCATATTAAATAGTATATTTAGCTTATTATATTTTTTTGAATTTTAATTTTTTAACGCTATTTCTAATTTTACTTTGGCATCAAATAGTTTTATGTTTACCGTACCGTAGCGCAACTGTCTATACGAGTACTGTTGAGCAGGTAAAGTAATGGCAAATCTGCAAATTATCTGTCTAGTAAACACCTCTAGTTGTGTGGTTCAGACTTCACGTTAAACTGTATGTCTTGCATGTTTATGTAGAACTATTATTGCATACCACAAATACACTAGATAAGCGACAACTCTCGTAGCAAGTACGACATTATAAAAAATATTAATAATAAAATAAATAATTGGTGATCAAATTAAATGTAGATATGTTTTTGTTATAATATTAGTAATTAAGTTTAAGTTTTTAAGAATAACACAGTTTAGTAGTTGATTCTTAAAGTAAAATACTACAAAATCATCTCACGGTTATTGCTATTACACTTTGGTTAGGTTAGAAATAAGGTTAGAAATAAATAGTTGTTTATGATTGACTGTTATTTGAGTTTTGGCTGATTGCCAATTTTGTAATTGTTTGTCCAGTTAGTCTGGTATTAATCGTAAATTCCAAGTATTTTACTTTTTTTGTTATTGGGAACGTAGTTTAGTTTATCTTTAAGTTTTTTAGGTGTTGTAATGTTTTATAAAATAACAGATAGTCATATAGCTACAATCCAATTCTTGATCATAAAGGGTGAGCCATGTAACGTTTGGAATTTGAACTACCGTTTATTTTGTCTTTCAAAGGTGTAATGACATTTATGAGTTGACAGAAATTTAGTTTTATGTTTGTCATTTACTTGAATAAAGTTAGAAAATAATAATAATAAAGTCTTCAACTCAAACGATAAAAATTTTACGAAACAAATTTGATAGAAAAAAAATGCCTTCAACGCAGTTTGTGGACTAATTAGTAAAGCAAGTTTGTAAAACTATATCGTTAGTGAATAAAATTACAAGTTCACGTTCTTGTCCAGTGCGCACAGCCAAAAAATTAATGCTGTTGATGAGAGTGTGCGTGAACATGCATCAACATTAACTCGTAATCGTTCTCAGGAACTGAACATTTTTTTACAGTTCTCTGAGTAGAATTTTGCATAAAAACTTTGGTTTGAAGGCCTACAAAGTTCAATTAGTCCAAGAAATAAAGCTTCATGACCATTTGATGCAATTTTAGTTTGCCCAATGGGCTAAAGATTGTTTGGCCAAAGATGAGCATTATTATCGAAAAATCGTGTTTTTTTATGAAACTCATTTTCATCTCTGAGACTATGTCAATAAGCAAAATTGTAAAATTGTTGCATTTGGGGATCAGAGAATTTACACATGATTATTGAACAGCCTATGCATCCACAACGAGTAACCGTTTGGTGTGGTTTTTGATCTGGCGGCATTATTGGGCCATTTTTCTTTGAAAATAAGCAAGGAGCCGCCGTTAGCGTCAATAGCGAACGTTACTGTACCATGCTAAGCAAATTTTTGTTTCAAAAAATTGAAGAGTGTGAAATGGATGACATTTAGTTTTAACAGAACGGGGCCACTTGCTATACAGCCAACGTAACCATCGATCATTTGCGCAATGTTTTTGGAAATCGTATAATCAACCAAAATGCTGATGTCAATTGGCCACCAAGGAGCTGTGATTGGATATTTTTTTGTGGGGAAACCTTAAGAATAAGTGTTAGGCTTGCCATCCAAAGACAATTAACGCTTTAAAACACAAAGCTAAAGTTGCCATTTATGCAATTTTAGCCCAAACGATTAAAAATGTACTAACAAATTGGGTTAATCCGATGGGTTACTGTCAAAGCAGCCGTGGCAATCATTTAAATGATGTTGTGTTTCATTCTTAAATAAAAATATACAATCTTTATAATAAACTTATAATTTTGAAAATATATTCATCAAGTTTTTTATTTATAGCCGATTCAAATTCCAAAAGTTAGATGGCCTACCCTTAAAAAATTAACAAATATTGAAAAAAAAAATTTGTTTATTAGCTCTACATTTATTTGATAACAAAATTACTCAAAGACTAATTTTTTACAATGGATAATATTTTTAATCATGTTTATTGGTTAGTGTATAGCGAGTTTGTAAGACTTTCTAGACTGTTAAACATACTGCTGCTGGACAACGATCAAGCCTTTACTACCCCATTCGTATGTATCTTTTGACTAAAATACTAAAGCTAAATTTGAATACATAATAACTTTAAAGAACTTTACAGTCTTCAAAATATAAAACATGGACTAACCGCCATAAAACAAAACAAGTTGAATTAGAAAAAAAAAATTTAAATGTAATTTTTTATCTAAAAAAACCTGGGTTCTCATTAGAAGCAACAACTACTTTGTAATAAAAAAAAAGTAGATTCCGTAAAATTTCTCCGTGCTGTGCAATTTAATATTTTAGGAAAAATGCAATTACTGTAGAGACCTAAGTACTGCATTACACAAGAAATCTAAATACAGCTTTATAGGAAAGATCCAAAACCCGAATCTAGAATACTAGGTACTGTGCTTGAAACGGATACATACTCTTGGTCGAATAAACTCTTATTTTTTTTTTAATTTGGGAACTTCCTCAAAGCTTAAAAATAATAAAACCCCATAACAAACAAACAAAAAAAAACACCCAAAAAAAAAAATCTCATTAAAGACAAACAAAAATACTAACCTAAGGTGGTATACGCCCATAAATGCCTAACGGCAATTCAAATCAATAAATTGGAAAGAGAGTAGTTTCACTTAACCCTCACGGGTCTTAATTGTGCACTCTAGGGCGCACTGGAATAACATGGCAAAGAATGTTTTAAGATTTTTGCATAAACAGGAATCTAAAGAAATTATGATTTGGATTATATTCTATGCCACATTAACTGGTATCATTATTCGTTATTTGTTTTGTTTGTTGTGTCCAGACAAAAGTCATCAGCACTGTTATGTCCCTGTTAATGATTTTTAGCTGTAACAAAATTTGTTATTAACTTTTTTAAGTTTAAACATAACATAGCATAACAATTGCTATATGTTATGTTTTGTTTAAGTTTTTTTTCCAAGCCATGATAAATTTTTAAAAAATAAATGCCAATATTTTACGTCTAATTAGTGCTACAAGGTGATTATCTTTGATATTAACTTTTTTACTTGTTATTACCTTCATACCCAGAGCAGATTACAACTTTCTTTAGTGCTTTTTGTTTTATTTTAAGTTATGCTTTGTTTATGTCAATTTTTTTTTTGAGAAAATAGTTTTCAGCGGTAATTTGCTTTATTTTTCGTTCTAAAGGTATGGGAAACAAACCTTGTATGCCACACATTTTTCCAGACCGACTCAAACTGATCCATCTGTAAATACTTTGTGACAATATGGCTATTGGTTTTACAGCAATTTCCCGAAGTACTGTGCTGCCTAATCCTGGCAAGTGCCAAAAATGAAGTACCTCTGCTAACCCAGAAAGTTTTCATTTTAAGTGCTCTTGACATCTGTTTAATTTTGTTTATATCATTTGTATGCGTTGCTGAGTCTATCTCTCCAGGACATGAGTTGATTTTATTGCAGCAATTATGCTTCTAATTGCTGCATATTAAATTTTGTCAAGTTTGGCAATGTATTGTTTGCTAAAAAAATGATAGAATGAAAGAATTGTATTTTAACCTAGTTTTAATAAATGCTTTTTAAAGTACTGCCATAGGTGCTGGACCGCTTAAAGAAGCTGTCTTTGTAATGATTCTCAATATAATCAACTCTTCACTGCAAGCTTTCACCATACTATCTAATTTATTTTAGAGTCAATCCAAATACCTAAGTATCTGTATGAATTTACTACTTCTAATCTATTCTAGTTAAGGTAAAAGTTGATAAATATGAAGTTTTTTTTAATCATAGTTTTACTTTTTGATAGTGTTAAGCCTCTCTCTCACACAAACAAACACAGCGGCCTCTTAACAGCTTTTAAATGGACTCATGTCTATAGTAGATTCTTATGATTTGTGTACAGTACTAATTTGTTCGCATAAGAGACAGCTCCACTCTGGCAGTGATCCGCATGGTTTTGAAATAATGAGTACTTGATTAGTTTTACATGAATTGTTTGTTTATTAACATTTTAATGTTTGTTAAAAATGCCATTTTATTTAACTAAGTGCGGAAAATAACATCACTTAAATGACGACCTCCTTCTCAAATACAAATTTGTTTGAATGTTTAAAGTTGCTCATTACATCTTTCAACAGTTTCTAATTAATTCTCTGCAATTCGCGGCAAATAACATCCTTCAACTCTTTCAATATTCGAGGCTTATCTTCATAGACACGGGACTCCATAAAATAATCTTTAGCCGATTAAGTCAGAAAAACGACGTGGCTAGGCCCCAAAACGTAAAATGATTTGTTCCTAAAAATTTTCCAAAAAACTTTCATTAAGTTTCTTACTGTATGTGGGCCGTGACTCCATCCTGCTAAAACAATGTAATCTCAATATTTATTCTCTATCTCTGTACTTCTGGCATGAGAGTTGGTGATTACTTCAATGTAACAATCTAGGCTAATAACGTCAAATATAGCCATAGTATACCAGACCGTTATTTAAGGGCTATGCAGGACCGCCGATACAACTTTTCGGCAGGAATTTTGTTAATTTTTATAGTAATAAAATTTTGACAAAAAAGACGCTGTGTTTAATTACAAAATTTTCCACTTTTAACATAACTATTGTACACAAACATACCAATGCTCTAATGTTCCACTGCACCATATTGACTAAAATAGCGTAACCTTTGAAGTTGAATGATACTGTACCGGTTTTCCTCACTCTTCTACTTACTGTGTACTGCGCGTTTAAAAACTATGCGGTTCCCTTAAAACACCTTGTATATATATTTTTTAAAAACGAACTCAATGAACTCCCTAGGGAAACACAGCATAAGACGATCTTTTGATGTAGAAAATTTTATTTTTAAAATTTTGACTCTAAGCAGATTGTTTAGCATACCAATTGTGTGAAGATCTAGCTTTTTTTGCTCTGAGAATGTTTTCTAAAGTGTACATGACGGGTGGTCATGTACATCATACGCCGCTTTTAAATCTAAAAACGTTTTCTTTTAGTAGTATTACAGTATATAATCAAACACAACACTAACTTGGTTGTCCATAATAAAAACCCCCCTTAAATAGAAGTTTTCTGGTATTAAATTAGTTTTTTCCTCCTATTCTTCCTGTTCTTTAATACGAGTTTTCTATACCTACTAATTTAATAAGTCTCAAAAGTCTCAAAAGTCTAGAAATTTAATTCCCATTTTCCGAAGTTTTATTGAGTTATTACAGAAGAATCGGTTTTGCCATCTGTCCAAGTTTTGTTAAACCTTTCAATTTCTATCCATTTTTTTGCGGTTCTGGACTCACTGTTCAACAATTCACAAAATTTGCCTTTCTTTTTTCTTTTTTTGATAATGGTAAGTCTTACAATCTACCAGTCTGTAAAAAACCTTTAAAATCCTCTTCTTTCTTTATCTCGTTATGAGCAAAGATTCCGAGAAAAACTTTAGGGTTTGGTGCGGTTTATGGGCTAGCGGCGTCATCGGGCCGTACTTCTTCGAAAATGAGGTCGGCCAAGTAGTTACCGTAAATGGTGTTCGCCATTGCGAGATGATAACGGACTTCTTGTGGCCAGAAATTGAGAATATGGACCTGGACGATATGTAGTTCGAACAGGATGGTGCCACTTGCCACACAGCCAACAAAACAATGGCTCTTTTGCGCGAGAAATTCAATGGCCGTGTTTTTTCACGCCCGTCAATAAGCAAAGAACAATTCAAGAGCTAAAGGATGAGATAATTTGGCATATTAACGACATTGAACCTCAATTATATCTCAGAGTCATTGAAAATATCGACCATCGGATAGAATTATGCCACAGAAGTCGTGGCGAGCATTTAGCCGATATTTTGTTTCACACATAATTGTCATAGATCCTTCTATCATAATAAAAAGTATTAAGATATTTTTTTGTAAACTTTTTGTTTTATTTACAATTAACATTGTGCGTTTTGGTAGGACCACTCTTTAGTTTGTATATTAAACATCTGCATAAAAAAACCATTTCAAGAAGACAAAGATATTGAAAATAGCGTCAGCTGATTTAAATTAAATAAACAAAACATTTAATTATGTTTATGTTTAAGAAATGTTGCACTCTATTACAATCTATTATTTCAAAGACTAACAAGTTTTGTTATTTTGAAATAACATTATACAGGCTGTTTCCTAAAAAACGCCGGAAGCTATAATTTTCTTATTTTAAATTTTAGGCCCAACAAACTATATAATCTTAAATGGCAAGAAATAAGCTATATTTTGATGTTCTCAGTTTGTAAATATATTTTATCTGTTTCGAGTAACAATATCCATCATCGTTATTTTAAATGGAACACCCTGTATATTTTTACATACTTTGATTCAAGGTGAAATTCTGCATACAGCAGTGTATTTTATTTATTTATTTGTAGGACATATTAAAAAAAAAATTACACCCTGAATCAAAATATGTAAAAATATACAGGGTGTTCCATTTAAAATAACGATGATGGATAATGTTACTCGAAACAGGTAAAATATATTTACAAACTGAGATCGTCAAAAGATAGCTAATTTCTTGCACTTTAAAAATATATATAGTTTGTTGGGTCAAAAATTTAAAATAAGAAAATTATAGCTTCCGGCGTTTTTTAGGAAACAGCCAGTAAATGCAAAAGTATTATAAACTTTTTTAGTAAATATATTATTATTTAACTTTTAACAATTCTTATAAAGTAATTAAATTATTAAATGACTAAGAAGTTATGCAAACAAAATTGATTTCTTGGAAGTATAACATAAGAAGATATTTTACCTTATTTTTTGAAGTGTAAAATTATAAATTAAACCCATAATGAAAACAATTTCATAAGACAAATTTGGGGTGGTATGAAAGCTTGTTTGGATATTTAATTAAGTCTACATGAAAGAGGCGATAATATTAACTTTGAAATCGCTTTTCTTGATGTTTTTAAGTTTACTTTTCGGAAATTACCTGTGTAGGAACAAAACATGTGATTTATTATAATAAAATATTAAAACATATAAATCTGTTATTATGAATTGATTAATTACTGGTAATAAATAATACATGTACAGATAAAGGTATTAATACTAATAATTAATATAAGAAAGAGCTTCCATTCACTTAATGTTACGATCGTTATTACAAGTACGTGGAACGGAATAAGGATAATGGAATGAAACCATTATATTAGATCTGTTTTAATGAGAGCAATTTATCTCCAAGCTTCACATAATCAAACTGTAATATTTCAGATTTCCTCTATCTATTGATCGTGTAAATTGGATGTCTATACAAACCAATAAATAAGCAAAAAATAACACTTGACAAAAATACCATTTTCATATTGTCCCATAATTTAAGTCCTTCCTAGTAGTATAAGAATGCCGGTTCTGCGCCTTCCACATTCCACATTTGTTGTCTCTCTCTAACACATGGGACTTTGTATTGCGGAAACAGTGTGTGTGAGTGAGACGGTCGGTTTTGATCAATTGACGCTAGATGGCGGCAGCAATAGCTAAAACTGGCGCAGGCTAGCGCTGCCGCATGAAGTCGGCGGCAGAG
The DNA here is from genome assembly GCA_963932245.1 of Tachinus rufipes. Classification (NCBI taxonomy): domain Eukaryota; kingdom Metazoa; phylum Arthropoda; class Insecta; order Coleoptera; family Staphylinidae; genus Tachinus; species Tachinus rufipes. Next base: position 111,851,887 of record OZ010741.1, on the reverse strand, counting down.
GGAGCTGCTGGCGGCATGCAGCCTGCGGCCGGATACCTGCGACCGAAGGAGGGGTGCCTACATACCACCATAAGAGCCGCTTGTGTGAGAGTGAGAACCAGAAATCGGAAATGGAAGGATGGAAAATATGAGAGGGGGAAATTCCAATGTTTTGTCTCAAGTGTGCGAGTGCAACGCGCGATACCAGCAGCCACCTAGCGGGAGCAAGCGAACGAGCATATATACAGGGTGGTCGAAAGACTTTGTATATACAGGGTGTGTCAAAAATAAATCCAATATGGCGACCGGAAGTGACAATCTTGACCACAAAATCAAAAATGGCGACCGGATGTGCGACTTCCGGTGTTGCAAATAGGGCCTTCATTGTACTCAAATGAAAGTGCTCGACACGTACGTTACGAATCTAAAATAAAAAGTTCTACTTGACCTGCTCCCAAGCAAAAAAAGTGTAAAAATAATCTTTTTTGACATGTAAACAATTAAACACCGGTCTGGATCAACAGCCTACGGTCAACTATCTGCAACCGAAGGAAGGGGTACGAATAGCAAATATGTAGATTTAGTTGTCTAGGAGTAACCAAATCTTTAGTTTATTACTAGTAATAGAGTAGTATACATCATGTCTGTCGATTTGAATTTCGAAGAAATTCTCGAAGATTTTGAAAGTTTTTTACACCTGGAATCGCGTTTGATTAATGAAGTAAAATATGCTCTCAATAAAAATAAAACTGTTAATGTGTCGGTTGGGTTAAGCCCTAACAGAGGGTTTTATCACTGTGTAAAATTATCAATGCAACAGAAAAACATTTCGTTTACACAAGACGAATGGAATAATGTTATTCAATTTAAAGAAGAAATTGATGATTATCTAAGGTTAAAGAGAAAACCTCAACTCGGCGGACAAAAGCGAAAACGAGTTTGTGAAACTTGCAATCAAAAAATAAAGAACAACGATGTTAATGTAGTGAAAGGACCATCTAAAACTATAGAGGTAAGATAGTCGTGATTTTCTAATTTAATTAGTAATTAATTTAATTATAATTATTTATAGGTGTTCGAAAATTGTAAATTGTATTTTGAAGATGTGTGTAAAAGGCAAAAAGTTGTTGTTGTTGAAAAAAATGACATAAAAATTTCTTTAGATCGACATTGTTTTAATACATTATGTAAATTGATTGAATTGATAGATTTACGAATGAACAGATTAAGTCAATTACATTTTTTTGATTTTTTTCATCAATGTTTGTCGGAAGTTAATATGCTCATAACTTCGGATACTACCGATATAGAAAAAGAAAATTTAATCAAGCAAGTGGCATTGCAGAACGAATCGTCGTATTTCGAAAACAGAGAGAGTCTTTTTGAAGTGTTAGTGTTCAATTTTTCGGATGTGTTAAAGCATTTAGCTTCTTTTAATTAAAATGAAATCAGTTCCATTTGAGATTTCAAAAAGCAAACAGCAATGGTGGTGTCAAGAACGTCCTCCATTAAACGACTCCATTTAAGAAATCGTCAACAACTAAACTATCAATTGGATCGTCTACTGCAGCAAATTATAAATGTTAAAAAAATTATTTGTGATTATGAATTGCAAAAGCAACTGTGTGCAAAACTCGGCGGGATTCAGCTCCGATGAAATTAGCAAAGTCGAAATAAGATTATTTGAAAATATAAATAAAGCCATTGAATTGTATGATGAATACAAGTTAACTGGTGAATACGTAAAATATCTACCGGAAAAATATTTACGATCGCTATATGGACTAAATTTGGAAAGATTGTGGGACTTCCTGCCTGAAAAATGTAAGAGTGATTTATATTTCCAAATAAGACTTCCCTGTCATAAGCATTACAACCTTCCAACCGATGAGGACCACATAGACGGACCGCCTCCACCCATAAAAAACTGTTTTAGATGCATCGCAGAAAGGTGTATCTGCAAAAAGTGTCAAGATTACCGATCAACTAGAAAAAGTGTCAAGAGCACCAAAAATGAATAGCACCGCATTCATACTATTATCAACTTTGCTTAATGGAACTTTGTTCATCACGAAACCCAAAGATGCCAGACAATGCTTCATAACCGCCATCGATAGAGGAATCAATGATAGTTGGCCTTTGGAGTGGAAAATGATGCACCTCGACAATACCACTCATCCAAGAACGTTCAAAATCAACGCCAGCACAATTCCGGGAGTGTTAAATGTGATGAATGCAACTTTTATGTTCCTCGATAAAAATCGATACGTAATGAATGTATCAAATCATTTAATAATTTCGAATGTTGAAAGTAATAACGCAAATTTAATATTGAGTCTAGAAATAATTTTGACTGTTAAATGTGTAATTATAATTTCATATGTATTTTATAAATTATATAAAAGATATATTAACAAACATTAAATAAAAGAAAATCAAATATATGTTATAACTGCGTTTTATTTCATCACTTCATAACAACATGCATGATAACATATCACCAGTTTTCAACAGGAAATTATCACATAATCAGAAGTAACAGGATGTAACATCCGCTTTTAACAGAAAAATTGCATCGTAATACAAGAATCAACAAGAAAATTCTTATCACCATCATACCGACCTTCTGATTGACAATAAATATAAATCATTAAATCTTTATCAGCCCTGTGATTGGTTAAAATAAAATAAAAATCTAATTCTTAAATTAGTAATAACATGGTGATCATGATGCAAAAACTTCACAGTTGATTCAGTGTTTGCGCAGTTCAGTTCACAATAGTTTAGCCCCATTTGCAATAGAGTTCATAATGTCCAATCTCAAAAAGTGTTATTTTACACCATTAAAACGAAAGTACGATGTTAAAAAACCACATGTAAATCCAATCGAGACCCCAAAAAATTCTATAAAACCGTTCGTTGAGGATATGGAGAGTCGACCAAGAGATCTACAACCTGAATTATTATACGAGTACATCAACCCCAAAGGTACTTACGGTTTAACACGCAAAGATGCAGAAAAATTCTACAACGTGGGGTACGATTTAGATGATGTGTGCATGCAACAGATTAACCTAAAAAGTCTGGAGTCACAAGATATTATTGAACGTAAGTTTTAAATATATTTTTCTCAAGTGAAATTTATTTCTACATCTAATCATTCTTTTCAGATACCCTAAAGTTCGAAGATCCTGTGGAGGAAGGCATTTGCAGATACGATGATGACGTCAAGCGGGAGATGCAGCTGATTGGAGAGAGCTCTTATACAATCAATAACTCTAGAACAAAGTTTGTGTCCATTGGTCTAAGTCCAGCACTGGGATTTATACCAATTATCAAAATCCACTGTGGACATAATGGTACTTTTAGACGCAACGAAATTTTCTTTACCGCAGAAGAATGGAGTGAATTCTCCAAAATGAATATAACCGAAATTAAAGATGGGGGCGCATGGAAGTACTGCGATCACCGCATTTCATATACCTCATACAAACAACTGGATGTTATATTACTTGAGTGCCGGAATTTTAAAATATTAATTTCTTTAATGACATTCAACAACTTGATTAATTTTAAGAATCTTATAAACTTTAAATTAACATTATTAAAATCCTATGAATTTGATTTATATTATAATGTAATTATGGCTAAATGTTTAAAATTAGCTCACGAAGATAACGATTTGTATGGTAAAGTTATCCGCTTATTGAGTGAGAACGATACAAAAGGAGAGCTCGAGTATCTTATGATGGAAACACTGAACATGTTTTACGGTAAAATGTATTATGACTATGAATGTATGAATATAAACTCCTGTTGAATTAAATGTTTAAAAAAAAAATCAATCTTATTATTTACTCCTTCACATAAATAAAACAATGTGTGTGGGTTACAATATAAATTTATTATTATTATTATTATTATTATTATTATTAAAACTAAACTAGTATACGATTAAATTATTATAAAACATTATTTTTATCAATCCAACTATTATGAGTCTTATCAAGTCCCAGCCACTTCACGAAAACTTTAGTTCCTTTTTTCTTTATAATTTTTTCCACTAGATATGCATCATTATGCTTAACAAGTTGAATTTCCTCAGCGTAAAATCCTCCTTTGATTGGACTCCCCCTTGAATCTTCCAACAGGTACACAGTAGGATTTGTGATTTTAATTGAAATCACTTTAAATATTTCGGTGGACCAATTAGGTGTGTATCCCTTCGCAAAAACGGTTTTCTCCTTGCTGATTCGCACAAAGTCTCCAATTTTAAATTTTCGCGGTCCAGCAATCTTGATGTGTGAATAAACGGTTTTCAACAACATCGATTCTTTATCTTTAGTGACTTCATTTGGTTTCATACCGATGGTACTATGCTTACGATTGTTGTAATCTTTTGTGATATCAGGTAATACATCGATCCATTTATATTTGCCTCGTAAACTAAACTCTCTATATAATATTTCTTTAATAGTACGTATCACTCGCTCGGCCATTGCAGCCTTTTTAATAGTAAACGTAGAGTAATGATTAATCGAATGCTTTTTAAGCAAATTTTCAACATGCTTGTTGTAAAACTCTTTACCCAGATCGGTCTGCAAGTTTTTCGGGATCCTACCACCATTAAATATTTTGTCAAATGCACTCTTCACTGACGGTCCGCTTTTATCTTTTAGAGGTTCCGCCCACAAGTATTTGGAGAAGCAATCGATTACAATAAGAATGTGTTTATATCCCTTATTTTCGCGAGAATACAGTATAAAATCAGCCAAATCAGCCTGCCACAAATCATCTAAACCTTTCAAAATGGTTCGTCTTCTAGAGAAATTTATTCGCGCGGGCTTGTGGATTTCAGTAACAATATCTTGTTTTACTTTACTCATTCTTGTTCGAAGAAATCAATTTTTGATGCTCTCCGCTTGAGCTCCCAATAACAAATTCATTTTTAATAACAAACTCCCCCCATTTTATTTGAATGTCGCTTTGAATTAGTTCATTTGTCTATTCGCTCGCTAATATCGTGAATTCGATCATTAATGCTGTTAATTTGAACCTTTACACTGTTGTATGTTGTTGTTAAGTTATCACGTATGGCTTCAATACGATCATAAACATTCAGATTGAAGTTTGTATGTGCATTGCTGACCAAGTTTATATTCTGCTCAATTTTATGCAATTCACCCTTAAATGTCAGTAACTTTGATTCAATCATTTCAGGAATGTCTTTAATGCATAATTGAATTTTCTTATCAAGATCCTCATATTTGATATTAATATGATCAAAATCAGATTTATTTTCGGCGTTTAAATTTTCCAAGAGAGTATTGATAGCGTTCTTATCATCATCAGATTTCTTGAGAAGATTTGTAATTTTAGAGTCGAGGTAGTCGGAAATGTTGTGAACGTACAGCTTAGTCGTGACATCAGTATCATCGATAGGAGCATTAACATTTTTCAAACGCTTGTGAGAAATGTCGAAATTCCCATCAGCATCGCGCTTAAAACCGTTGCCTGGCGGGCCTCTTGCACCAGCAAATGATTTATTTTGCGACGAATGACGTCCGAACTTGTCTACACTCATAGTGATATTGAGATTAAAATAAAAATTTAATAGATTATATTTGCTTCTCTCAGCTCTTCTTCGATGGAGGCAATCTCGTTAGCGTGAGATGAATTTCCGGCTCTACGTGAAGCGTGTAGCAACCACAAACGTTCTATTAACTCGTTAGGATTATCCCAGTATGTGTATCGAAAAGGCTTATCTTCGACTTCTAATGTTGAATCGAATCCTTTACCTGCGTACGAATTGGCATCTGACACACTCCTGCTGCGATTTGGACGGTGTGTAGTAGTAGTAGTATTAGCAAAGGCTTCCATTATCTCTTCATCCACAGTTTTCTCGTTCACTCTCATTGCTCTCGCTTTTTTACGTTCATCTAACATAGGTTTAACTAACATTTTATATTTTGTTGTACCAATTCCTTGATGTTGCTCTGCAGGATTATGATTTTTAAATAAAGCATTAGTAGCCACTAAAACTTCAAAATAGTCTCTTTTGTCTTGTTCAGTATAATTTTGAGGAGTTTTCTTGAATAATAATTCATACAATCCATCAGTACCTATAAATTTTTTCCCTCTTACATAAAAATCTCCAATCCCATCAATCATTAGCTCTGTGTTTCCAACGATTATCTTGCTGGTATCAATGTCATAATTAACTCCCGTTACCGAAGAGCGATCATAAACAATTTTATCAGCATCTTTGACGTATCCAATAAGTAAAGGCACTAAAACATTAGGATACTGTTCGAGATATTCTCTCAAACCACGTTCAGTAATAGGGTCTGGGTTTTCATTATTTTCAACAACTGTATTATCAATTGTATTATCAACTGTATTATCAACTGTATCATCTGAAGACTCTAACCTACTTTCGTAAGTCTCTTCTTCGGGTTTATAATTTTCCTCCCTAAGTGTGGTTGCATTTGACATACCCTCGTAAGAGTTTCTTTCTAAACCACCTTGTGTTTTATCAAATTGTATCATACTGGGTTCATATTGACCAAAGCTGACCATTTCCTCTGGTTTCGTAGGTGTAGAAGTTCTACCATATTTTCTCTTAGGTCTAATCGGAGTCACTTGCTGTTGCGGTGGTTGCGTAGGAGATTGTTTAATTTGAGGCGTTATATGAAGTACATTTGCAGGACCCGGAGGCAATGTAGAACTCTTTATTAACTCCTTAATTGGTTCAATTAAAGGCTTGTAAGTTTTATTTAAGATTTCATTATCATCGGATTGCTTCAATTTGAGAGCCATTACTTTCTTGCGAATTGCATGCTTTACAGTTATGAGTTCCTTATCAACATTGTGTTTCTCCGTATTGAAAGGGTTCCGTAATAGAGAGCGCTTCTTATACCGCATCTCTAAAAATAGCGAGCGCTTTTGTAGCGCTATACCGCTCGCTATTCCGCTATACCGCTCGCTATTCCGCTATACCGCTCCCTATTCCGCTATACCGCTCGCTATTCCGCTATACCGCTCGCTATTCCGCTATACTGCGCGCTATATCAGGCGCTGTTCAATAGCTACCGCTTTTATACTGCTATATCAATTGCTATATAACTGCTTAATCTCTTTATACTGCTTCACTTCAATAGAGATAGAAATAATAACCACACCCCTCTAACGCATGCGCTATACTGATTGAGGTAATTATCAGTTTATTATTATATACTCGTCGAGTCCTTTGCGGTATCTGCCGGCATCAGAATCCTTGTCTATCACAATGAAACCATACTTTTCTTTCCAACATTCTGCACATAGAGTTTTAAACTTTTCGAAACTCATATCGCTGCTCACATGGTCTTGGTATACATGTTTCAAATTTAAATCATCTTGTTTGAAGAGCATTATAAAATTTCCATTATCGCGAATCAAATGCTTAGGGATACGTGTATATGTTTGACATAGGTAAAATGAATCAACATTTTTATGTCTACCCATACTGAAGAAATTTCTAATTTTATCTTGTTTGTCACATGCAACATCGTCAAATATGAAAATTGAATTATTATTTGCTTCACTCGGATCGAGGATTTCGCAGTTTTCAGAAAATGGAAAATATCTAACTTCTGACATCGAGCTTAAAACGTCACTTAACATTTGATATTTTGGTTGATACAACGACTTTGAGTAAATGTACAAGTTTTCAAATTTTAAACCGTTTTCATGGAAAAGCATTGAAAATAAAACGTTAGTTTTGCCACAATTCGATGGTCCGCATATTAAAGCTCTTACAGAATTTGGGATTAACGGGCCATGTTTTTCAGATTGTCCAGTCGTATCCCCCACAACTGAGTCTATATTTATAATTGGTAAAGTAACTTTCTGCTTAACGGTTTTCATTATACTAACTAAAACTCTAATTAATATGGCTATATATACACATCATTGATCTGATAAAATTATTAAGCAATGTACCACGGTAGAGGTATCATCAACAGCGCTATAGATAAGTTACCTGTTGAGCTCCACTTACCCGGATATAAATATTGCGGTCCCGGCACCAAGTTTAAGAAGCGTTTGATCAGAGGAGATATCGGTATAAACGAATTGGATAAAGCTTGTATGCAGCACGACATTGCCTATTCGAATTCATCCAAGTTAGAGGATCGACATAAGGCAGATAAAAGTTTGGAAAAATCTGCTTGGGGGAGAGTTAAGTCTAAGAACTCTTCGTTAAGCGAAAAAGCAAGCGCTCTAGCGGTAACTGGAATCATGAAAGCCAAAAGGAAATTAGGAATGGGCGTTAAAACTGTAGCTCTTCGCGCAGGTGTAGTAAATAAAGTACGAACGGCGTTAAAACCGTTAGCAAAAAAAATTAAAAGTGCAGACGTTATACGAGAAAGTGCTAAAATTGCTTTGATTGCTGCTAAGGATGCTGTTAAAAAAACGGGTGGACGTAATAAAGTCCGCAAACCAAGAGTTCTACCTATTCCAAAACAAGGTGGCTTTCTGCCACTCATACCCCTCTTTGCTGGATTAAGCGCCTTAGGTTCGATCGCAGGGGGTACTAGCGCTATCGTACGAGCAGTAAAATCAACTAAGGAGGCACAAAAGAAACTGCAAGAGTCCGAGCGTCACAACAAAACGATGGAAGCCATCGCTCTCGGAAAGAAAGGAAGCGGTTTATATTTAAAACCATATAAGAAAGGTTTGGGACTGTACCTGAAAAAATCAAAAAACTGTTAAGTTCGCTGCCCGATAGACCGCTCACAGATTTAGACTTGAAAAAATATACGAAACATATTAAAACATTTAGAGGAGTATTTATGCGAGATCAGTTACCGCATCACCCTCATTATAGAGAGTCGGGCATAATAAATCTGGATAGGACGGCAGGAGCCGGCACTCATTGGGTAGCGTACAAGAAGAACGGCAGACGCGTGCAATATTTTGACAGTTTTGGAAATTTAAGCCCGCCGCTAGAAGTTGTAAAATATTTCAAAGCATGCGAGATAAAATATAATCACAATCAATATCAGAAATTTAACTCTCACAACTGCGGACATTTATGTTTAGAGTTTTTATATAAATAAAGATGTTAAAATTAATTTTATGCTAGTCATGTCTCGAACGTTCACCCTGCAAGGTGATAGCAGCAAACTATCGGTCAACTATTATCCCCCGATCGAATTAGATCCGCAACACAAATATTGTTTAGGACTCATTGGTTTTCACACATATAATTCCATACCGAACATTGAGGAAGGAACCAACAATAAATTCATTTTCAACGATAATAAATTGATCACACTTTCTACAGGCGCATACGAAATTCGAGACATTGAATTGTATTTGCAACGCATGATAATAGGGGGGTTAAATTTGCCCGAGTCGGAAGCAGAAGAAATTTTGTCTTTGAAACCCAATCACAACACTCTTCAGTGCGAAATCAAGAGCAAGTACGACATTGATTTTACACCTGATAAAAACACCATCGGGCGTCTCTTGGGATTTTCCGGAAAAGAAATTTTAAAAGCCGGAATTATTCATAGGTCCGATTTACCCGTGCAAATAATTAAAGTGGAAAGTATAAGAATAGAGTGCAACATCGTTACTGGAGCATATTACGACGATCGTCTGTCGCACACGTTGTTCGAATTTAGTCCCGCAGTGGATCCCGGTTACGCAATTAATATTGAACCTCGAAATATTTTATATTTACCGGTAAACGTTCGCAATAGCATCGACAATATCAATCTCAGAATATTAGATCAAGCGGGGGATCCCATTAATTTTAGGAGAGAAAATATTTTAATAAGATTGGAATTAAAACCTCTGTAAGATGGGAATTGTTTTCGGTAATAAAAAGAAGAAGAACAATGCGTTCACCATCAGTTCCCCTTTGCCTACGAAAGAGGTGACACGTCTTAATTTATCCCGACTATTGGCTTTAAGTTACAGAGTGAAACATTATGGGAAAAATTAACATTTTTGATGAAGTGCAATTTGATGAGAGCATCGTTAAAGAACAGTATCATTCTTACCGACCAAGGACTACAAACTTTGATAATAACGATGAAATCAGAATCACAATTCAGAACCAAGATATTTTTACATGTCCAAGCGAAAGCAGTATATACTTGGTTGGAGAGGTCGAGGGACAGCCATCAGATGGAAAAAACATTTAGCATAACCAACAACGTTTTCTCATTCTTGTTCGAAGAAATCCGATATGAGTTAAACGGTGTCGAGATTGATAGAACGAGAGATTTGGGTATCTCGAGCACTATGAAGGGGTTTCTTTCCTACGGAGACGCCGAAGAAATTAAAGTTTTGGGAACTGCCGGGTGGGGCAAAACCGGTCAAATAAAAACATATTTTGTGAATAAAAAGTTTTTCGCTCTTATTCCGCTAAAGTGTTGGTTAGGATTTGCCGAAGACTATCAAAAAATAATGGGATTTGCTAAACACGAACTAATTCTACTACGTGCGTCTACTGATGTAAATTGTTTCATAAGCGATGATACTGATAAAAAAGCAATTAGCCAGATTAAATTTAAAATAAACAAAATCGAGTGGAGAGTACCACATATACAATTAAATGCTGAGATTAAATTACAAATGTTGGAACAAGTTAAAACCGATCCTAGAATCTTAATCCCATTTCGCAAATGGGAACTACACGAACTACCCTCTATGAATAAATCTAAAGATAGTGTTTGGTCCGTAAAAACCTCAAACAGTCTAGAGAAATCACGATATGTAATTATAGCTTTTCACGTCAACAAAAAGGGTGTGTCAAGTGAAGACGTTTCCACATTCGATCATTGTAACATTAGAAACATAAGAATCTATCTAAATTCTGAAACATATCCATACGAAAATTTAAATTTGGATTTTGACAATGGCGAATATTTAACCGCCTACGAGATGTACTGTCAGTTTCAAAGTAGTTACTATGATAATGCAAAAAATCAACCGTACTTTTCATTTACTGAATTTAAGAATCACACAATGTTTGTATTTGACGTTTCAAAACAAAATGAAAGCATCAAGTCCTCGACGGTAGACTTGCGCCTTGAAATGGAAGCTTCTCAGATTTTTAAAGACAATACTAGGTGTTATTGTCTCATTTTGAGCGATACCATAGTTGAATACACACCGCTATCAGGGTTGGTTCGAAAACTCGTGTGATGGGAAAAAGAGTGAGATTCAGTGAGCCCGAGTCAACGGTCATTTATTTGCCTGAAGAATGTGGTGACTATAGAAGCGGTGCTGAATGGATGATTGAAGCACAAAATAGACTACGATTTCAACGTAGAATTAAAAAGATTGCAATAACATTGGAAGCAGTAGTGAATCCTGAACGTAGAAAAATGCGTCAAATACCCATCAATTGAGCTCTTATTTTAGTCGAGTACAGACCGTTGATGTGTACACTTCATATAACATGATGATTATATTAGCCATCGATATGCAAGGATTTGTAATTGCAAATCAGTTTATACCGAAGGAAATAAGTATTGCGACAAATTACAAAAATATTCACACTTACTTGATGAAACCGACAATCGACTATTCGTTTTTAACATCTAAAGAAAAAATCCAAGCCAGATGGTTGGAAAATAACTACCACTCAATTCCATATTCCGGAGGAATTGTTGATATGGCCGAGATTGACAACATCTTTTACAGATTTACTCAGAATTTATCCGATGTGACGTGCGTGGTCAAGGGTGTTCAAAAAGAAGATTTTTTAAAAAGACATTTTCCGAATTTCACCATATTAAATTTAGAAGGTGAAATTAATTCACCGAAGTTTGAAAAATGTACTCATTTCTGTGCAAATCACACGGATGAGTTTAGTAATTGTTCATTTCAAAATGTAAAAAAAATTTGTACTTATTTAAATGATAATAATAATATTAAATATTATTAAATGTAACTTATTGTGTAATTGGTAATGTTAGATTGACATTTTTATTGATAAACGTGCAAATTTTTCTTGTAATTTTTTTTAAATAATAATAAATGTGTTATTTAGATGTTGTGTTTAATTTAACTACCTTTATAATAAACAATATACATTTTTAACAGAAAGTCAATTACATCTTGTTACTTCTGATTATGTTATAATTTCCTGTTGAAAATTGGTGATATGTTATCATGCATGTTGTTATGAAATGATGAAATAAAACACAGTTATAACATATATTTGATTTTTTTATTTAATGATTGGTAATATATCATTTATATAATTTATAAAATACATATGAAATTATAATTACACATTTAACAATTGTTTCTTTATTTTAAAACATCCAGAAGGTTTTGTTGTATTTTTATCGCTTAGGAGCGGGTCAAGTACAAGTTTTTATTTTAGATTCGTGACGTACGCGACGGGCGCTTTCATTTGAGTACCATGAAGGCCCTTTTTGCGACACCGGAAGTCGCACTTCCGGCCGCCATTTTTTATTTTGGGATAAAGATTACCACTTCCGGTCGCCATTTTGGATTTATTTTTGACCCACCCTGTATATACAAAGTCTTTCGACCACCCTGTATATATGCTCGTTCGCTTGCTGCCGCTAGGTGGCTGCTGCTGCTGCTGCTGCATTGCACTCGCACACTTGGAACCCTGCTGTCGGCAACCTGCTGCTGCTAATCAGTACCGTATGGTCAAAAAGGCTTAGGAGCAGGTCAAGTAAACATTTTTATTTCAGATTCGTAACCTACGCAATGAGACCTTTCATTTGAGTACCATAACGACCTTATTTGCAGCACCGGAAGTCGAACATCCGGTCGCCATTTTTGATTTTGTGGTCAAGATTGTCACTTCCGGTCGCCATATTGGATTTATTTTTGACACACCCTGTATATACAAAGTCTTTCGACCACCCTGTATATATGCTCGTTCGCTTGCTCCCGCTAGGTGGCTGCTGGTATCGCGCGTTGCACTCGCACACTTGAGACAAAACATTGGAATTTCCCCCTCTCATATTTTCCATCCTTCCATTTCCGATTTCTGGTTCTCACTCTCACACAAGCGGCTCTTATGGTGGTATGTAGGCACCCCTCCTTCGGTCGCAGGTATCCGGCCGCAGGCTGCATGCCGCCAGCAGCTCCCTCTGCCGCCGACTTCATGCGGCAGCGCTAGCCTGCGCCAGTTTTAGCTATTGCTGCCGCCATCTAGCGTCAATTGATCAAAACCGACCGTCTCACTCACACACACTGTTTCCGCAATACAAAGTCCCATGTGTTAGAGAGAGACAACAAATGTGGAATGTGGAAGGCGCAGAACCGGCATTCTTATACTACTCTTCCTGGCTCAAAGTTTTAATCAACAAACGAAATGAATTCGTTTAAATCTTGATGCGCTATACACATTTCCGTTTTTATCTAATTTGCAACTTTTTGATTTACGCACGACTCGCTATCTGCAGGAAGACGCCGGTCCCAGAAAGATCTTTTCCTTCCATTTCACTCAAGACATAATTACCGGACAATATTTTCAGAATGAAAAACATTGATTTTGTACAAAAAATACGGAGAATTGTTGTTTAAATCAAGATGATAAAACTTTTTTTCTTTGTGATTTTTTAATTCGATTTTAAATAAATTGTTTTTCATGTCTATTTTAATATCAATTTCTTTTGCAGATATGTCTCGAGGATATACAACCAAATACCCTGTGATGGTTTACATACATGGAGAATCATTCGAGTGGAACTCTGGTAACGTTTACGATGGTTCTATACTTGCTGCTTATGGGAAAATTATAGTAGTAACTTTAAATTTTCGTTTAGGCATTCTGGGTGAGTACTTTGCAAGACCATTACAGTTTTAATTGCATAAAGCACAAACTTTCATGGTCGAACATAAGAATTATTTATGGCTACAATATATTACCTACTTAGTTAGGATAAATTTCAGCATCGTATATCGCTAAACATTAAAACTTTCCTTAATTTATCACATTGTGTATAATTTAATACTCACTAACAGAAGATGCATTGATATTGAATGATATTAGTAAAAAAATGCAAAAGGGCGGTAATATATATTAGTATTAAAAAGTTATCTAAACATTTTATTTAAAAATATGAATTGTTTGTTTGCGGTTATAAAAATAGAATCATTTTTTAAGATGCATTTATAGCCCACGTAAAGTTAAGATATACTTTTAAAAAATGTTTTATATAAAATCGTATCCATTGAGAAGCTACAATCTGCCATACATCATCAAGGGAATGCTTTAAATATTTTTGGTCCGAGATAACCTCAATAAAAGTTGAAGATTTGTTTGCACCCATACATTTTTTAAAGCTCGTCCAGGTCTGGTTATACTTCATAAGCATCTCGTTGTAGTGCCCCGTGGGGCAAACAGGAGTAATATAGATTGTGTGCGTATTATGGGAGGACTGCCCGAAAAATCTGTCATTTTTACGACCGCTACGAATATTTCCCGATTTCATCTCCTTTTTTATATACGCAACTTTTGTTGGTTGAAAACATTATTACAAGATTCATTGTTATGAAATAATAAATGTTCCGTATAACATTTATGTTGTCGTAAAATTTTTCAATGAAGAAATTAATTATTTTATCTCTTAAAAGCATACTTTTAATATGTGGTATAATTTCTTAGGATCTTTTATATATTTGTTACACTAAGCCGTGTGAATATATTTTAGCGTTTCAGGAACATGCAACGTTTTGTATTTTTCTAAAATATTAAAAAATATTCTTATAACATATCAAGAATTTTTTTGGTAAATTTAATTTAATTTGCTATAGAATATTGACTATGCAAGTTAATAAATAATTCTTTAAAATACTTTTTTATTTTCCTTTAAAGCACATAATGCAGGAAAATTTCTTGTTTTTTGTGGTAATAGTTCTTGTAATGACTGAATTAATTGTTGCTACATACACAAGGATAGTTAGTATGGACGTATGGCTTTGATGCAATTTGTAAGTTTTTAATAAGACTAGAATTAAGATAAGGATTAATAATAAATTTCTTTTGCTCTTATTTCTTTGTAGTAATTTTCTTCTTTCTTCTAAATCTTTAAAAAAGAATTAATTTATTTTTTATAACATATAATTTTTTGTGTTACACCGCATTGTCCATCTGAAGTCTCAGTAAAGTCAAATACTTAAAGCTTGGACCGTGAGACAGCTCATAATGCCAACTTTATTGAAACAATCAATTCTCCTTAAGACTTTTGCTTTACCAGCTAGAAATTTGTTATAAGTTATCAACGCCTTAGAATGTTCATTTATGTTCTTTCTGTTGACACCTCTCTATTCTTGCCAAGATGTGAGCAAACTTAGTTTCCAATTTCCATAAACTTTATTGTTTTTGTTAATTTAGCCGAACAAAAAGTTTATGGATTTTTGGATGAGTGGAGAGTAAAACAAATTTCACTGCCTCAATGGATTTATAGCCTATCGTAACCCCTGTTATTCGCAGTTTCTTTCTAGATAGTCGTAGGAAATAGTCGGATATTTTAAAATATTTATTGCCTCCTTTGCTTGTAAACAGATTAAGGAATTGTATAACCATACTTTCAGTGCCGTGGTACGAGTTTGATTTTAGTGAAATGGTAATGTTTTTGAAAAGTTCACATATTTTGGTAGTTGACTTTGCGTGCCAGTTTATCAGCTTTAGTATTTTTTAATGTATTAGAATGTCCTTTTACCGAACAAAGCTTGATGTTATTTTAACGTGCTGTTAGAAAAATGGCAGAGTGACATTCTAATATTAGCTTAGATGTAATCTTGGACTTGTTTATAGCTAAAATTGCTGCTTTGCTCTCTGTTAGGATTTGCACATTTTAGCCAGATAATTTTTGGTTTACTATTTTTATTGTCCAGAGATGATTACGGCTAAGTCTGTTTAAAAAATAATTGTGTCTATTCCAAAAAGTAAAGATATCTTGCAATTGGATTTTAGAGCCAATGGTGTAGATTTGTAAAAGTTTATCTTTATCAACGTTTTTTTTTGTTGTTTTTGCATTTGTACATTGTAGGTTCTTAAAAATACAAAATAGTTTGACATTGTTTTTGTTTGCACCCCTAGCAGAAGTGTTTTTAATAGACTTTTTTAGAAGGGAAAAAAGTATGACAGTTCTCGTTGCAGTGTACCGAAGTTCAGTTGCAATCAGGTGCACTGCTGCCACTGTCGCTACCTCTCAACGTAGATGTCATTGGCTGGCATGCACACCATTGCCTATATAGCAGCAGTTGGTGTTTGCATGGCGTCAGCTGTACATGTCATTTGTTGCATATGATTTAGTTGGTTTGTAGATGTTTCCTGCTTAGTTCTTGGCTTTTACACTAATGTTCAGAAAGTAAGCATAAGTTTGATGACATCTGTGTGTAGCAAACAACTCATCTACATGGCCAGAACAACAAATATGTCTATTTGCAACTTATATTTAGATATGATTCCCATGAGCTACGTTGTCGGAAATCACACGCAGGTCTTTTATTTTAGTTAACAGCGTTAATAGAATGTTTAGGAGTTTTAGTAAGTTTATTTAACCAATTTTTCTTTTTCTTGCTCAATTTACAAACCCCTTTAAATTAAATTTGACACTTAGCAAAATTGTTATATTATCAACGTAACCCATTGTGTAGAAACCACGCTCATTTAGTTTAGTCTAATAATGCTGATTACTACTAAAGGGTGTTTTTTTAAGAGCTTGAGAACTTTAAATAATAATACAAGACAGAAATATTGTTAGAATAAATTTTTTATTATTATAATCTGGTAGATAATTTTATGGCATTTATTTTTTAAATATGATTTCCGGCATATGTCCGCCGCGGCTACGAGTTACATGGTCTATTTGATTGGTCCAATTTCTCACTATTATTTCCAATAAATCTGGCCGTATAGCGTCAATGGTGGCTTGAGTATTAGCTTACAAAGCTTCAAGAGTTGTTGGTTTGTCGGCATAAACCAATGACTTAACATAATCCCACAAAAAGTGATCGAGAGGCATTAAGTGCTCAAACAAGGGGGCCAGTTAACAGGATCACTTCTGGAAATAAAGTTGTCACCAAATTGATTTTGCAATAAATTGATGGTTAAGCGCGCTGTATGGCAAGTTGCACCGTCTTCTTAGAAAGAAATGTTGTCCATGTTTAGCTGATTAATTATTGGAAACAAAAAATTAGTCAGCATGGCTCGATAGC
The DNA here is from genome assembly GCA_963932245.1 of Tachinus rufipes. NCBI lineage: Eukaryota > Metazoa > Arthropoda > Insecta > Coleoptera > Staphylinidae > Tachinus > Tachinus rufipes. The sequence goes on along the minus strand of OZ010741.1, from coordinate 111,834,694 downwards.
GTTTGCTATTCACCGTAACGGCAGCTTCTTCCTCATTTCGAAAAAAATAAGGACCGATGATGCCGCCAGTGTGTAAACCGCACCAAACAGTCATTTTTAATAGATGAAATGTTGTTTCGCTAATGGCTTGAGGATTGTCTTCGCTTCATATCCGGCAATTTTGCTTATTGACAAAGCCATTTAACCAGAAATGAGCTTCATCATAAACACAATTGTTTAATGAAAATGCTCATCTTCGGCCAGTTTCAAATTAGCCCAATCAGCAAAAATGCAATTAAACGATGGTCAGTTGGCTTTGTTCCACGAGCTGTATTTTAAAGGCAAGTAATCCAAGATCTTTACGTAAAATTTTCCAAGTGGTCAAAGGACAAAGGTCAACAAGTTGAGAAGCGCAACAAATCAACATTTCGGCGTCTTATTCAACCCTTCGCGCTACAGCAGCAATATTCTTTTTGGTACGCACAATTCATTGTCTTGTTGATAGTTTTGAATCGAGAAGAGTAAAATTAGTGCAAATACGATCAATAACTGCACGAATTGCTTGCTCAATAGGCCAATGATGTTGATCGTAAAATGGACGAAAGACAATATGTACAACTAATTTGGTGCATTTTTCTTGAGTGTATGCATGTTGATTTGGATGTATAGGCGTGATTATTAGTACCGTTTTCCAATTGATATTTTGCACAGTCTCTCAAGTGTATTCAAGAAGAATTAGGTAAGGTTTATTAGGAAATAAGATATTGCATAAGTGTAGTCTCTCCATGCTTTGGAAAAACATGCTTCATAGATTTTTGCCAGAATCACATTTATTTTTGATGGTTTGTATGGCAAGAAGTTTGATTACTATATCCGCGTTTCCTGACAAGTTGATGATCAGACTACTCTTGTGTCAAAATGGTACAGCCTCAAAAATGGCTAAGTAGCATTTCAGTTGCTTTTGTATTTTCAACATATTCATAAAAAATCTCTAAGTTTTTTGTAGTTTTTCTGGACGTTATTATGAAACGTCCAGTCTGATTGCATTTTTGAGTTTTTTGCAGTGTTTTTTCAAGCTTTTCACACCACCATAGTATGGCAGAGCCAAGGGCTGACCTAATTAAGCAAAAATCCTGTTGTATGATTGTGTTAGAGAATGTAATTTATCCACACTTACAAATTTACTTAAAAATGTAAACATATCTATGCTATGCGATAGGTTGTCTTGAAAGGCAGCCAAGAGTTTTGGTAAGACCTACGTTATGTTTATGTTCTGTAATTTTAGTTTTATTCAGCTATGATCTAATATCAAGACTGAGGTAGACACATGCTAGTCTTGAATTTAGTTTGAAAAGCTTATGTATGTCAAAGTAATGGCTATTACACTCTGGATGCGAGTCGTAATAAACATCGGTTTAAAGCCTTTTGGCAAGATTTACACTTGATATTTATTTGCCTGCCCTAATTAAAAACCTTATTTTCAATGTTTATCATAATTTGTTACTACTGTCAGATTTTAAGGTATGACATCTACACATGAAATTGTGATTCACAGCCTATCAAATAACGCAAATAGTTTAGTGGCTCAATGACCAATAAGATGCTTATGGTAGAGGCAAGCAAAAATATATATTTATGCAGTTATCTCTTTTAAAAGGTTATGGCAAACCAACAAAGTATTTGCCTAATAAAAAGTAGTAGTCCAGTTAAATTGTAGGTCCCGCATGATTGTGTAAAACTATAGTTGCACACCACAAACAAACAAAGGAAAAAGGCTAGAAGAAGAAAAAACGCGTGATTTGGATAGTTTCAATAGGTTTTAGATATTTTGTCAGAGGATTTTTTCTAAAAACTTGCTTGGTTTACCTTTATTGCTTCTTCCCGCCGTTCCACTTTCTGTGCAACTTTAATGGTAGGATTCAAAAATATGTAATTCACATTATTACCTTTCCCATTTAGTTATTACGTCTTTCTGCCATATTTCCTGAACTAGGAATCAACCTTTAAACTCGTCTTTTTTATATGTGTAGAAGACACTCTCACCTTTAAAATTAAGCCCCTGGTTCTGCTTTTCCAAGCAATTTATAAACAACCACACAGTATCCAGTTGTAACGAAAACCATAAAGTAACCTTTGTCTGTTTGGGGAGATGAAACACCGACACAGCGCTTTCAAATGTGAAAGATGCTTTCTAAAGAGTAAAAAAGGTTTTATTCAGATCTCGAGTTAAGACTCTCTTTAAATACTCGGTTTGTTTTTTGGTAGTTTTATTTCATAGCCAAGTTAATTACAGCTACGTAGAGGAGCATCCTGCTTATATTTTAATTTTGCTTTTTTTTCTTAAAATTCTGAACTTTCTATTCTCTTTTTAGCAAGTCCAAGAACCTTTCCTCTTCTAGGAGAGCATTGGGATCGGTTTTGACGCACCCTGTGGAGTATTTTTATTTGTTTATTATTTATTATTGACTTTGTTTTACATTGTACATAGTAAAAAAAGTTGTCTGTCTTTTGATTTCTGCCCCACATATTTGGTGTCTGTAATTTTACCTCGCAATGTTGTTTTTGTTTTAGCTGGGGTATCCAATAATACACCTTGTTCAATGGTTTGTGGGTTTTTTGCTTTTCCATGCACAAGAAGTAATAGAAACTGATTAGTTAAGGCGATAGTAGCCAATTAATATTTGGTACTGGGTTATATCATGTTTGGATTCCTTTCTTTGGTTTGTATAAAATACATTTATATACCGCAGATTTAAATATTATCATCCAAATGAGTAAATATTGACTTTTAAAAAGTATCTTTATAACTGACTAAAATTTACCGGTAGTTGCTATACACCAAAAAAATAATTAGTATTAAACGGTGTTATTGAAAGTGGAATTTGAAAAACTCGATGCTTGAGTGGCTAAAAAGTTATTTTAACAGTGATGTTAGCTAACATCAGTGTTAAAGTATGTACAGAATAAGCTCATTATATTGTAGTATATTGGGTAGCTATCTATTCTAAATTACAGTCTATATGTTAGAAGTGTAGTTTTGTATTTAACATTTTAATGCGTGCAATAATTTTTGGCTTTAATTGCACTTATTACTGTTGTTAGCGCTAAATCAAAATTATTTGGTTGTCAAGTAAAAGAAGATGTTCTAACAATAATATCTCGAGCAAATTATACCCGGAGAAGTAGTAGGGCTATTCCTTAATTATGTTGAATTGTGTGTGTATGTAAGGGAATGTTATAATACTTTTTTTTTGTCTTAAGATATAGTTCTATTATATGCCTTCTCTTGATGCCGACGTACTGCTCTCCATTTATTTTTTAGGTGGTTTGCTTAAAAATCTTATACTTGGCAGTCTTTGGTCTTTAGTCTATTTGGCAATTTTGTTGTGGTCCATTCTTTCTACAAGGTTTTTCTATCATAATTTTGCCCATCTAGCCACGCCTTTAGTATCTAGTTGATCTCTGATAGTGCTGCTTCTGATTTCATTATGTAGAGTTACTCCTTTTATTATCCTTAGAGTGTTGATTTCTTTGTTTCTCATCGACTTATTCGTGCTACTATAGTCTTAAGCACAAAAATACAAAAGGATAAACTACAGACCAAAAATCCCAACTGCAAAAGAACTAACCCACAACATAGACAATTTCCAGAAAATACTTAAAATAAAACAACACAATACAGAAGCACTAAAAGAATTAAAAATCGTCAAGCTAACCACAAAAATCGTAGGCAGTCTCCAAGTAGTAACTAAAAAAATATGAAAAAAAAAACAAACAAAAACGAGGCAGCGGAAAAATCAATGCAAAAATATAAAAACATTCATGGAACAAAAAAGAAGCACAGAATACTTAAAACTAAACAGAATTATTAAACAAAAAAACAAAAAGACATAACGACGTATAATACTTTACTTATAAAAAACATCATAGAGGATAACACAAACATGCAGGTGCTAAGATCAAATATGTCAAGAGGTAAAGCTAGAATAACAGCAATACAGAACCAACAAGGAACAATAGTAAGCAACAAGAAAGAAATCATCACAGCTATACAAGCCTTCTACGAATCGCTATATAAAACTGTCACCCCAAACCCACAACAGCAGAGTCCCTGTAATTAGTAAATTGGAAATAACAACTGCACTGAAACACATAAAAGACCGGAAAAGTCCAGGAGAAGACAAAATAATGAGCAAAATGCTTAAAATAAAAGGCAAAAATATACAAGAGACCGTATAAATTCTCCTAAATAAATGCCTGTATAAGGAAAAAATTCCAAGTATGTGGCAAAATGCCGAAGTAATATTACTGTACAAGAAAGGCAACAATCAAAACATCAAAAATTATAGACCAGCCTATTATCACACCTATATAAGCTGTTTACTAAAGTAATAAAGAACCGGTTAACAAGAAAATTGGACAACTATCAGCCAGTCAAACAAGCGGGCTTCCGGAAATTTTATAGTACAACCGATCACCTACAAACAATACGCAGTATCATTGAAAAAAGTACAAAATACAATATACCTTTAAGGCTTGGTTACACAGTGCAAGTTGGCATCCAAGCTGTCCTAGTCAGTTACTGCAGTTATACTTGCATCATCACTGTCATGTGCATCCAAATAATAGTATTATTTTTTGTTTTTACTCGCCTCTTGCAGTAGCTGCCCATTGTCAGGTCAGCAAATCGTATTGTGTAACCAAGACATTACATCTGGCTTTTATAGACTATCACAAAGTATTTGACTGCCTGGAAACGTGGGCAATCTTGAAAGGAAATCTACAATCCGAGAATTAATTCACGATACACAAATATTAAAGAAAATATCTACCACAACGCGACGCTCCAAGTTAAGATCGAAGAAGAAATGTTTACAGACAAAATACCAGTCAAAAGATGTGTTCGACAGGGAGACACAATATCCCCAAAATTATTTACATTGGCGCTTGAAGACGTTTATAAAACTATATCGTGGTAAGAAAAGAGAATCAATATTTACAGAACTCGCCTAAACCACCTGCGGTTTGCGGACGATATTGTCCTTATAAGCAACAAAGTAGAGAAGATCAAAACTATGATAGAACAACTCTACCAAGCTTCTAAAACCGTCGGCCAAAATATGAATCTGGCCAAAACCAAAATAATGAGCAACGACAAATCCAAGTTACTATCAATAACAATACTCTCAAAAATATATCAAATAATGTATATCTCAAGATCACACTGTAAATCTTTAGTTTTTTTAGTTTCTATAATTATTCCATTCATCAGGACATTGAAGAGTGCTGGGTTTAGACGATCTCCTTGACTAAATCCAGCTTTCACGTACATTTCTCACGTCGTCAATGTTACATTAACTTTAATATAGGTTTTGCTGTTTCTGTTTAGTTTATGATGTCTATTAGCCGTATTCGATAGAATGTTTGTGTTAGATCTACCATGCATAGAAAAACAGGTTTATTAAATTCTATTCTTTATTATGCTATAGGGCGTAATTAACTTTTAGACATGAATGCTACGATTAAATTGGCGGAACAAGGCTACTTCCACAAACTAATTTAATTAATCAAAGAATACCTTAGTTTGTGGCTTAAAAGTTAATTTGTCTAATATTTGTAGTCTAAAAAATTAAATTTAAATTCTGTTCAACAGCATCTAGAACATAGATCATATTCTCTTTTTGACTAAAATCAAACTAAACAATAAAGATTTAAATCTAGTAGATTCTAATTATTATCTTAAACATTCATTTGCTGACAAACAAGGTGTCAACAAGCATACTCTAGACCAGGGGTGGCCAACCCAAATGATCTTGCGGGCCACTTTGAAAATGCTTTATAACTCTGCGGGCCGCATATAAAATTATCTATCTATATATTAGATTTAGACTCACTATAGACATTTTTTTAAAATAAAAAATTGAACATTAATAGAGGCTATAAAAAAAGTCAAAAAAGAACCAAAGACACGAGGATAGGATACAAAAAAATAGAACAAATTGGTATTCAAATCCAAATGTTTGCGGATGACATAATATTAATAGCAGACAAAGAAGAGAAACTACAAAGAAACTAAAGAATATACCAGGAAAAACTAAAAAGAGAGACATAGAAATATACACAAGCAAATTAAAGACAATGGTAGTAGCGACAAAACCTAAAAGGCACAAAATAGAAGTGGATCGACAAATAATTGAACAAATAAAATATTACTACCTTGTTACAATAATAGAAGAAACAAGGAATATAGACACGGAAATAGGTGTAAGTACTGAAAAAGGAGCAAAAATATTCAATGCACTCAAAAGACAATTCTTGGTTAAAAAAGAAATAACGAAGACAATACAAACAGAAATACAAAAGGTAGTAAGTGCAGCCCTAATATGCTCGAGCAAATCTTGGACAACAACAGAATGAAATGAAAGCAAAACTAATGCAATGGAAATGAGGTTTCTAATGATAATTAAAAAAATAACGAGAAAAGATTAAGTGAAGAGCTTGGAAGTAAGAAATAAACTAAAAATTAAACCTATACAAACATTAATAGAGAAGAGAAAGCTAGGAAGGCTAAGACACATACGCAAACTGGATAGTACCAGAATAACAAAAAAAAAACATAAAGCAGGTCCAAACAGGCTCATAGACCCGCAGAAAAAAAAGGAATAGAGTGGAGCGAGATAACAAAAACGTTCCAAGATAGAGAAGCTTAGAAAAAAAAAAGAAATTATAAAATAATACAGTCCGACACACATATCTGTCCTATATGCGCAAGAATATTATTTTAAAAGTTAATTTTTTGTCATAATTTCTACAGTTAATTTTTGAATATATGGATGCACAAATAATGTATTTTTTAAATAAATTGATTTTCACTACTTTGGCCATTATTAAATAAATATATTTTGTAAAAGTGTTATAAATATTGCGGGCCGCAAAAATGTTCTAGGCGGGCCGCATGCGGCCCAAGGGCCGCGGGTTGGCCACCCCTGTTCTAGACTAACAACTTACAAAATCTTTTCGATAAAACCATTTTTGTAATAGACATATGCCGTTTTTCAAATAAGGCAATTTTAAACTATTTTTATGATTTTTCTGAAAGTTTCAACAAGCATTTCCAAGGCAATCATAGAAAAGCCAAAATAATTTTAATGTATATAATACAAAATGATTAAATCACTCATCTTCTACAACACTATCCGAAAAACATGATTTATACTGCTTCACATAATTTTACTCAACTTATTCAGCAACGTGATAGACTAGATTTGAATCTTTCAACTATTCTAGAGATTAAAACAACTACTGATTACTTCTGTTGTTAAAACTTCTTTTCTTTATACTATTAAACCTAAACCGCGCTTTATCTATTATTATTCTAAGATGAAGACATAGTAAAAGTTTTTTTTTTTTTATAATTTTGATTTGATATTCATTGCTTATATTCTGCAGCAGAAAAACTTACAAATACTATTCAAAATGTTATTAAAATTTGTCCCATTCTGTTTTTAAACCAAAACAAAAGTACTAGTACTCAATTCAGACAAAACATGCAGTTAATAAGAAGCAAAAAACGTTTAACAAATATACCAGTAATTGTTCCGATCAAACTTATCAAGATTATAAAAAAGCTTGTGAACATTGTGAGAATCTAATACAATCTGAAAAAGATACGATTGACAAAAACCTAGCTAATCAAATTTCTCAGCTTTCTATAAACAAACAAAAATATATAAAACAATAAATTCATTGCAAGACAGTTTAAAATGTTTTCCTCTTGTAAACCAATTTGCATCTAATTCTAAATCTTCTTACTGTTACACTGTAAAATGATGAGTCAAATTCATTTTAGGCAAAGTTAAAAAATATCTTATTAATTTAAATACTATAAAGACATCAGATGTAAATAAAATTTCACCTATTATTTATAAAACATTTGCCATGAATTAGCTCCCATTCTGACTAAAATATTTGACTTATCATGCAAAAAAAACATTCTCGAATGGGAAGATTGCAAATGTTTATCCAATATCTAAAAAAAAGACAAATCTGTTTCTTCAAATTATAGACCAATTGCATTGTTGTCCAATCTGTCAAAAAAAAATTGAATAATATAATAATTTCCACATTGTTAAGTATTTAAAACAAAATAACTTTACCTCAGATACTCAATATAGATTTTGATCAAAACGTTGAAAAAGAAATCATCAACAGCTTCATTGTATAAGTCTTTATCATAAATCTGCAAATCTTATCAATTGTTTTCTGACAATAGAAAAATTATAGTTAAAATTTATGGTTTTAACTTAAACCTCTCAAGATTTTGCTCTTACGCCAACTTTATTTTTGATTGACTTTAATGAATTTCTTTAAATAACTGAAAGTCCTATTCATAGTTTTGCAGATGATACCACCTTTCATAGTTCATACTTTTCCAAAAACATTTTGATAAATATTGCAAAACGTCTTAAAATTTCTAAGTTAGAATCTGTAACATCTATAAACAAAGACTTCATATTTGAATGAGGTACGCTCAACATAATCAGTTTTAACTCTAAAATACTCAACTTTTTACTGTTTTAAAATCAAAATCCGACGTATCATCAGTACCTAATATTAAACTTTACAACGAGTATGGGTTATTACCTTACATGATCTTTTCTGAAATGGTCATGTTGACATAGCTTTGAAAGTATCTAGAAAATTAATTTTTTTTAATAGATCTAAGTTTTTTACATTTGTTCAGCTTTTGCATGTATAAAAAAAATTATATGCGTTGTATTGAATATTGTTTTCAAGTATGGAAAAAAGCATCTCTTCTAATTCTATTCAAAAACAAGCTATTTGGATCATTGCTGACACAAAATTGACTAACCACTTAGATACTTTACAACACCAACAAGTTTTTTTAGATATTTCCTTGGACATTGTTCAAACAAAATACAAGACATATTGCTATCTAATCAAATAATTACTCGTAGTACAAGCCTTGCTAAGAATTCTAATTAAATATTTACTGACAGTTCAGAGATGTAGAGCCAAAACTTATAAATGAGATTCTTTTTGTATTATCGACACATGGAATAATATTCCAAATTCAGTATTTCCTGAGACTAAGCCGCAAAATATTTAAGATCAAAGTTCACAGACTTAAAATAACTTCTTGTGTTTGTCTAAAGACTGGGATTTCTGGTGTAACATTTTTTTTGTCATGGTTATCATTATATTATATATATACATATATATATATATATATATATATTCATATTCTTCTTTTTAGCAAACCGATCTCAATTTGATTGTTCAATCAATTAGTCTTTTGTGGATTTATTAAAAGTGTACAATCTACATTAGTGGTTCTCAAACTTAAAATTGCTGCCGCCGCCGGTGCAATAGCTCCGAATCCCAATTTAAACGACCTTTGGCAGGCTAAACAGAAATATATTGAATTTACTATCAATAATGTTTGTTAATACAAATAAAATAAATTATAAAGAATTTCTTTTATCTGTAAACTATTTCAATTTAATTTTTTTATCAATAAATTTTTAAATCATATTTTACTACATCCAAAATTAAATGATCCTAAATTTGTTTTTAAATGTGCACTTGTATGAACAATGAACATATAAAATATATAACAATGCGTGTTTTAATAATGTTATGAATTTTTTTAATAATTTGAACAATAGGCTTACACAACGTAGTTTAATTTTATACGCAGTAAATGTATGATATACACCATGTATAATAGTTATTAAAAATAGCAACAACTCATTTAATGATATTTCTAACGTAAACCATCTGTTTGTGTAGTTTGATTTACTATGCAATAAAATCATATTATAAATTGCTTGAAATTAAACAGAAGGCAAGATTATAATAATTAATTTCTACATAATATTATTATTGAAATTATATTTTCAACACTGAATAATATAAATATAGATTGTATTTCAAAAAATTGATTTATAAGCTATTATTTTCATATTTTCTTATTGGCAATGGAATGCTCATACCAAAATATGAAATATTGATACTTATCTAATAAAATATAGATTAGTTTTATTTCTTCTAGCGATGTGCGTCCATGTATACAATCGGGATTTCATCTTTCCCAACGTCGAAATAATTCTTTCACTCGGGTCAGGCTTTCACCCGTAAGATTTCCGTTGAGAGAAATTTATACCGACGGTCAGAGCCGTACACACTTAACTCGCCTCATTTACGGTTGCCGGACCTCTTTATGTTTTCGCAAACTCTCGATTTAGCGCACTCTTGTCCTCATAATATTAAGTTATATAATTCTTACCATTCTGAAAACGACCTAACTGGATGATATCTTGTTAACCGACGTCTAATTCAGTTATTTTTGTGTGTCCTCTCTCCATTAGCCACGCCGAGACACGTCCTAATCCCATTAACAACTTTTCCGATTGGAGGGAAACTGAAAAATAAACTGTAGTTTGGGAAACAAAGACCATTATGTTTTCTTTATTGTTATAGAATTATTCTTTATGTGCAGTCAGACATAAGGATACGATAACGCATTTCTATAACATATAAATTATTATTTATTTTTTACAGGATTTCTAAAAGTTGGACTTGAAGAGAATTCCAGGAGTAATTTCGGTCTGGTGGATCAAATTGCTGCATTATTTTGGATACAAGAGAACATTGCAGCGTTCGGAGGGGACCCTGATTCGATTACATTATTCGGTCACGGTACAGGAGCAGCTTGTATCAGTTTACTTACACTTTCACCCATGGCGCTTCGTGATAATAATCGTACGTATTTGATTTATATTTGATATATAAGCTGAAATAAATTTATTACAGGTTTATTCCATCGAGCTATTTTAATGAGTGGCACTGCATTATCTGATTGGGCATTAGCCAACACATCCAGGCAAGTAACTTATCAAGTTGCAGAAGCTTTAAATTGTCCCACTGACGAGAATTTAGCATCGTGTTTACGGAAAAAGCGTTATGAAGAAATAATGAATGCGACCGCATCTACTAGAGAATATATGACAAGATTTGGTCCATTAGTAGATGGATTAGTAGTTCCAAATGATCCACAAAAAATTATGTCAACATACAGCGATATATTCCAACGTTTTGAATTAATGTATGGTGTAACGGAAGTAGAAAGTATTAATCTACTCGGACCGGTAGCATTAACATACGGGCTTTTAGAGAAGGAAAGAGACCAAGAGCTTAGGAAATATCTCTACACTAGATGTGAATACAAGCCGGAATTATACATGGCACATACACTAGCTGTATATACAAATTCAGATAATCACAATTTTCAAAATGGTTTTACTGGACATGAAAGTGATAGAGCGTCAATAGCCAGAGACGCTTTGTTAGATATGTTATCAGATGCCAGAAGCGCAGCGCCAATTATACAAATGGCTAAATATCACGCAAAAATCAATGATCAGAGTTATTTCTATGTATTCGGTCACATGACAGCTTCGAAAAATTTTATTGTAAGTATCTAGTTATATTGCACGAATAATTCAATTTAGTATAAAACGCGAAATTGAATTTCCCTGCTACATATTATAGTAAATCCGAAAATCTTCCCAGTAATGATTGCATTATATTCTTCCGCGATGTTAAAATTTTTTATTCAAAGTCTGCAAGACAAAATAGGTGATATTCTTTTCCATTGCATAGCTTCCCTTAGCAATATCCCATTCTTTAATCGAAACATACGACCACTTATTTAGTTTTCAATCTGCTATAAATTTTTGTGGGAAGTGGAGCATGGGATCGTGTTAAGTCTCTAGACGGGAAGTCTCTATGTCTCCAAAGGGCCATACGTATCTACTAAAGACATTACTTGTCCCGTGCGGGACATTAGCATCGAATGTTCGGTATAATACCTGTGCATGCTCACTCAAAAACTGATCCTGCAAATCAAAGCGCGTTTAATTTAACCCCCAGCTCCGATGAACGTAATAAATATCCTCAGAGTGCACGGAATAGAATAGGAAGTTGTTTCTCATGAATATAGGTCGAATGTGAATTTTAACTTTCTAACTGCCCTTTTCACAAAAATAAAATACATTGTTATTTTAAACATTGCTTTTATTATTATTTAAATATTATTAAAAAATAATGAATAAATTTAAATTTGTTGTTTAATACATATTATATAGTAAAACTATTGTTGATGCTACATTTAACAGTTCTACTTAATACATAAATTATAAACATTTTGTAACTTAACAATAATTCTATCTAACTTTCACTGCTGTTATTAACTTATTTGGTACATTTTAAATATAATCTAAATAGAAAAACAAACATGTCGAGAAAATTAATGACAATTTAATTTTAATAAATGGTATATTTTTTGTAAATTGCCTCCTAACTCAGTGTGAAATACATACACTACTGTTTCAAGAGTATGCACCGTTTATCGGCGTGCCTGTAATCTCAGTAGTCAGAAAGACAAACTACATAAAATCACAATTTTGTCATAAAAATTACGTTGTTTAAAATCTAAGTTACAATACCTTTTCTTATTTTACTAACAAAAGTAACAGCTACCAGAATTGACCACAGATGTTCTTGGCTACTAGGCAAAATATTGAATTGTTTTTGAGATTTTATGAGCATAAGTCTGTTACTGGGCAACTGTGTGTGCCAAGGAATAATAAGTAAAAGAAAGGCTTGCCATGTGATGAGTCTTTTGCCTTAAGTAAAATTAATTCATTATATACTAGTAATGAATAAATCTTTAAATCTGGGGTGTAATTGGTTAATTAACAAGTTTGGGTTTTACATCCAATACAAAATTGCGCTCTAGATCACTGTCTGAGTTCCAGGTTTTGCACTTATATTACTCAAATAGTGAGGTAATGTTACTTTCCAGTTATTTAAGTCTGGTAGAAAGTTATTTTGTAGTTTTACTTACCTTAGGCTTGCTTGGCTTTTTCGCATTTTCTGTTTTGGGAACTCGGTAAGTGGTCCATTCAAAAGGTGCAAAGGATTCGGCTCTCCCAATATTGGAGTTGTACATTTTTCTTGAAACGCAAGTAGATCCTAACTGCAATGATTGGATTAGTCCTGTTTTTTTTGTGTCATGGCGGCCAATGAAACATTTCCTGCTTTTCTAGTTTCTCACCTTAAAGATTACGTTGGTTCTTTGGTGTCGCTCTTAAACACGTAGTTAGTTTGAATATTAGACACCGGGATCACGTTTAACTACGGTGACTCCTAAGTTGCTCTGGAGACTGGTTTGATAACTTTGCCAACAGTAGTGTTTTTTTTAATCCTTAGCTTTGAAGAACTAACTCACCTCCAGGCTTTAGCAGTTACTCTTCAACTTCTTTGTTTTTTATAAATATGTCTAATACTGGTTGACATTTTTCTAATTTTTTTGTCAACCGGAAGATTTATTTTAAAATGTTTTCACTATCTTACCAAAAGTTATAATTGATCAAAAATTTTTTTTTCTTATAAAGACGTTTCTAGATGTTGCAGAAAGTTAAACTATTTTGTGCAGTTTTATTCTAAGTTTTACTTTGGGTGGACTAGAAACATAATGTTCATGTTGGTCTTATTACAGCTGGAACTTTAAGTGCAAAATTATTGCTCCAAAAAAGCCCAACTTTTGCTGCAAATTGTTACAGTTTGCGGTGAGAATATTCAAATTTTGCAACTTTTTTTTAAGATTTTTTTTTTAAATAGTAAGAGAATGGTAGCATTTTAGTTCCAAAAGAAACCCTACATTGAATGCCAAATATCATGCCTCATGGTAAGAGTAGTTAAATCATTTTTAATTCTTTTTGAAGAAACAAAATGGAGCCCCCGATTAAGAGCTTCTATAGTAGGTTAAGACATAAAATTAAAGCAATGCAACAGCACTAACGTAGATAGCGGCGTTATAAAAACAAAGCTGCCCCTTGCCAACCAAGACCACATGGAAATGTACTATCAAAAAGTGCAAGCAACAATACTAAAAAAAAATCAAATATTTTTAAATTTTTCAATATTAGAAAATAAATTATTTAAATGCTTAATAAAAACTGCTACAACATTTTAGACCATGAAAAAACACTAAAGATTTAGACCATCAAAATTAAAACTTCTAAATCAACTTAAGCAAAACTTATCTGTTAAGACCTCTGTCAGCTTTAACTCTTTAGAAAATCTGTAATCGTACCTTGTCAGACTTCTATAAAGTCAAATAAAAACTTTTAAACGTGCAAAAAAGCAACGTAAATATTTTTCAAGGACCCCGCTGACAATAACATGAATAATCCTTCTGTATCATCAAAAAGACACATGCCAGAACGTTTGATGAAAAAATAAAAAAATCAGACCAGTCCGAACTGTTGATCAACGTCGACTGGGTTACAAAATCAAAGCAGTGCAAAAGCACCAACATAAGCAGCGGCACATAATAACAAAGCTGACTCTGCTGACTATATAAAAAAAAATAGCAAAAAACTTAGATGGAATGACTTGTCTATAAAGTCAGAACTTCTGAATACAACGCTATATTGCAAAACCAGTAAAATAGCCTCTTATCAGATATAAAATGTTTCAATATCTGGCATATTTGAGTATAGATTGGGCTCATTTAGAACAACAGTTAATTGCACTACCTGCAATAACGGGGGTAAACCACGATGTCCCACTCTCTAGCAATCATGTTTCAGCACCAAAATTGAGCAACTATGTTCTAGTACCAAAATCCATCAAGCCCAAAACGGTCTTTTTTGACATCAAACAAGATCACAAATTAGACTCTAAAACTCGATCCAACAGATTAAAAACGTCATCCAGCTGCTGGTAAAATACCAAACACCTAAGTGGGCTGCTATAAATTAAAGCTTACTTCACCAGAAAGTGCACCATTGTTTGACAATAATTCAGATAGCATAGCATTTTTAATAATTGTGGACATGCTATTTTGGATCTTGATCCTTTGGTTCCTTGTTGTCCTGTATAAACTTTTATCTACACTATTAAAAAACGGTTAACTCACTGATTGTGAGTGAGCTAAAAACTTCTTAAGTCACGCATTTTCTTTACAGCAATTTTTATTAATTTTAAATTAGTTACAAAATCAATATTTTTGAAATAACTTATTGAAAACCATAAAACACAAAAGGTTTTAATTATAATTGTTAACAGTACAATCTTTGCATTTTTTTACATAAATTCCTGATAAAACAGCCGAGATATTAAGCAATACATTAAAATTTTGATGATTTAAACTTTATATTGGAAGAAATACTCTTGGAATTACTCATTTTACAATTCGAGAAGTTGTACAAATAGTGACAGCAAAATTGTTTACTATTACTTAAATTGCTCATTTTAAGATACTAATATGACAAACATTAATGGAGCGGCTGATTTTGGATTTTAATTATTTTTTGAAATTTATTCAACCAAAAATGTTTGTATTTTATAATCAGGCATAGATAAAACATTGTACAGTACACGTGAGTTAACCACATTAATGTACTTGTGTAACCACACACAACAGTTTTAATGATGCCTTTAACTTAAATCTTTTGAGTACAAATCCATGACCAAAAAGCAATTGTAAGAACTTATAATGGTCATTTTCTATATTAAATGCTGTTTTTCTATACTATTTGGTAAAGTCTACTAGCAAGTTCGAGTGTTGTAAAGTATTGGAAAATTTCTATCATCAATAGTTTTTTATTTACTAGTTGGTAATTTATTACAATTCTCTATTTAGTTTTTAATAAAATTAAAACATCTTTTTTGTTTGGTACAATCCAAATTGGCAAAGGCTATAATGAATGGTTTGATCTTACTTTTGTTAATTTAACATTGCTTTTGTTTGGTTTTATACTTCCTCGATATGTTTTGTAACTTTTCATTAGTTAGTAATTTGTATTATTGCAGAAATACGTTTTGGAAATTTGATTTTAGTAAGAAATTTGATAGATTAATTAGAATCAATTTATTAAGTAAATTAAAAGGTTTTAAAACACAAAATTTAAATAAATTTAAATTTTGCATGGGAATTAAAGTTAATACAATAACTGAAACAGTTAATAACAAATTATTGGTATTTGCCGTAAATTTTACAAAAGATCTTAAAACATTAATATTTGCGATTCGTTACAAACTTCTCTAATAAAATCAAATCTGAAGAAAAGGGGTTGGATAAAATCCAACCCAAACGGCAACCTTACCTGCCAGATAACCAACGAGGCTCTGTCGATCGAATGACGTCCCATCTTATCAGCCAACAAGTCCGGGTGGAGGAGCTAATAAGAAGTAGGGCACCCTCTTGTCCTTATGGTAAGAAATCTTATCAAAAAGCGGAAGAATCAATCAATGATCAACGACATGGAGATGCAGAAGGAAACAGGAAACCCCTGCATTAAAGATCCGGTTAAAGAATTAAACAATGGCCCCGAGTACGGGTGCAGGGGTGCAAAATTATCACCCGTTTGGCCAATACTGTGACGACCCCCCCCCCCCTCCCTTCCCAATTAGACTAACAACATGGAATGTGAGAAGCATGTACCAAGCAGGAAAGGTACATATATATAATGTAGTAGCGGAATTTAAGCGTATGAACATAGACATTTTAAGTGTTAGTGAAGTACAATAGTCGGGAAGTGAAGATTGTCTCATCAATGTCCACCATATCTATTATTCAGGAGGAGTTAAGCAAAAACAAAAATATGGGGTTGCCAATATTTTAACAAAAATAGCAAACTGTTCTAAATGTTATAAACTTCTCAAACAGAATTATAATGATTCAACTTAAACCTCAAATAGGCAAACTTAATATAGTTCAAATATATGCACCAACAGCTGGCAAAAGCAATGATGAGATAGACAAGTAATATGACCATCTAGATTCAGTGCTAAAAATTAAAAAAAATCAAGATGCCACGATCGTCGAGAAGATTTAAAAGCAAAAGTAGGCAAAGAACAGGTTAGTGAATGTCCATATGCACTTAGAGTGAGAAAGAAGAGAGGAAAAAGAGTGATTGTATAGATTGTATACTGCCTGTTCAAAAACTGGTGATCACAAACGCATGGTTTAAATTTCCCAAAAGAATTATATATATTATAAACTAATGAAAGAAAGTAGGCAACACAAAAGAAGAGATAAAAATAAATACAGAAAAATACTACAAAAAGTAAGACAAAAAATCATAAAGGCAAAAGAATATTTTATAAAGACAAAATGCAAGGAGATCGAAAATCTAGAAAATAAATACGATTCAACTTACATAAAAAGGTAAAAGAGCTGACTAGTATTGGAAAAAGAAAAGAAAACAAGATGATTAAAAATAATAATGGAAAAGAGGGAAGAGTACATCAAAGATTTGTTCAATGAAACGAGATCTGAACACAGAGAAAAAATACAAACACACAAAAACCACCAATAACCTACAATGAAGTAAAACACGCTATTAAAAACTTCAAAGATAGAAAAACGGTTGGCCCAGGTAAAGTTCCCATAAAAATCCTCAAACTGATTAAAGATGACAATATACACCATCCAGTAGATCTATATAATAACATCTATACTAGTGGAAACATATCATAAGAATGGTTGAAATCTGCTTTCATTTTTTTACCAAAGAAATATAATGCTAAAGATTGCTCAGACTATAAAACAATTAGCCTAATGAGCCATAATTTCAAAAAAAATTTGAAGAGCATTCACAACCGTATATAAAAAAAATTAGATGTCGATATTAGCAATACACAATTTAGATTCCGCAACAGTCTTGGCACGCAAAAAGCTCTTTTCAAAATATATATCTTGGTTCAACGTTGCCTTGATATGCATGCAGATTTTTATCGATGCTTTATTAACTACAAAAAGGCATTTGATAAATTACAACACGACAAAATGATGAACACACTAAAAGAACAAGGGGTTAATTCGAACGATATCCGTCTAATTAAAAATTATCAATGGATAGCAATCCAAAGAGATCAAAAATTGAAGAAGTGTTAGGCAAGGTTGCATACCATCTTCTATCTTATTTAATTTGTACGCAAATTGTATTTTAAAGAAATTATGACATAAAGTTCTGGTGGCGTAATAATCAATGGAAGAACGATTAACAATTTTCGATATGCAGACAATATTGTGCTAATAGCAACCAGTATCATGGATCTTCAAAACATGCTTCAAGAAGTCAATACAGTATTGTACAACTAAGACTAACACGCATAACAATAATATCTCAGACCTAACTATAGTCACTAACAAAAACTTTTTTTTTTTTTTTTTTTTTTTTTTTTTTTTTTTTTGAATTTTTGACAGCATCGGATAGAAGTGTACTTCCATGCTTTTTGTATATTCAGTATTTTATGGTTATTGTTATTATAGAAAATTTTAGTTCACATTTACTTAAAAGATGACCGTGGCAAATATTGAATTGGGAAACGTGACACCGCATAGTCACACACTTAACATTGACAGAACAATAGTTGAAGAGGTAATAGAATCTAATTGGAAAATGTTACACAAGCATGTACTTACACCAAAGTTTGAAGAAATTGAGAACAATCCAAGAAGCAGATCAGCAAAATTGAAGGCAGCTCTTAGAATTAAATAGTTTGGACATTCGTTTGATTGATCAATTACTTGAACAACTTCCGTCCCCATTCCTGCTAATGGGCGATTTTAATGCTCATTACACTATGTGGGGCTCAAATCGAACTGATGTGCGAGGTCGTAACTTGGCCAATCTTTTTTCAGAAACGGATTTAGTTATCTTAAATAAAGGTAACAATACCTACTTTTCCGTGGCCAATAGATCATTCTCGGCTATTGACCTTACCATTTGTTCTCCAAGTATCGCAGCATTGCTGGATTGGGAAGTCTCGGAATATCTTTATGTTAGTGACCACTTTCCCATATTCATTCGCGTGCTTGGTCATGTAATTAATAAAAACCGTCATCGAAATTGGAGAGTGTACGTAGAAAATTATACAACAATATAAGTAGAAGCAATTGTGATATTGCTAAAAAGAAAACTGCTGAATCTCCTCGTTCAAAAATCTATGAAGATACCAAGATCTATATATGTATATAGATATAGAAAAACCCAACAACTATTTATTGAGATTAATATATAGTATATCAAACAAACATTTATTTGATTGGTCCGTTAAAATATATTCTAACTAATGTATATAAAGAACTACAACAATATTATACCACATTTATCACATTCAATATTTTAAATTTGTATGACAAAACTACTTATTAATCTGTAAATAATTTTAAAAATATATGACTATCAAAAACTTATTTCATCAAAATTTGGTTCTCAAAATTATCACATTTATTAAAGGCGGTATATATTCGGGAGTACATGCCTATAATGTGATTATATGCTGAATAGATTTATTCGATGGTACATGTCTGTGTCGAGCTATCCTCTTAACTTCAGGATGACTAGCAAACTTATCTTTCAATGTATTGGCATACCGTAAAGCAGCTCTTTCACGTGGTCTCAACGGTCCTAATTTTTCTGACGCTCTTGCTTTCCATATTCTTATGTTCATTTCATCCGAACCGCTAATTATATATTTATTATCTAATGTCCATTGGACACTCGTTAATCTCTGCATGCGTTTGGTATGGTAGACGTCACGTGAGTGACCCTTTTCGCATTCAAAAATCCTTATTGATTTGTCATAACTGTCAGTAACGAATTCTTTTCCAGTTGGAGCATAGTCAATTGAAGTTTCTACTTTATTAAATTAAGATGCCTGGTTTACCGGCACTGGTTTATTTTATTGTATTATTTTATCCTCAAGCAAGGCTTTATTCTTCTCTAAAAGGCGATTTTTATCCTCAAGGGTGCTAATTACCTTAGATTGAAGTTGTTAAATATTTTTGGCTGGTTCATCAGATGTTAAAACATTTAAGGTTATGCTTTCATTACAACCATCACAAAACCATTTCAGGTTTTTTAGTTTGCCCATTATTTTGACCATATCATCTTTGAGTTTTGCACAGCGTGTATGCACTTGTTGTTTGCACAGATTGCACTTTAAAAACTTATTATTGATAATAAAATTGTCGGGGCAGATAGAACACGTCGCCATCTTGCAACGTCCTCTCCCTTTACATCTACCAAACTATTTAAAGCTGCTGCATCAAAAGTATTTTCATTATACCTTGGCAGACAAATATAAACAAGATTTTCATGTAGATGGTCAAAATTTGACTTTTTCATCAAAGTTTAATTTAAAAAATAAAATATGTACCTATGTTAAAATGTACAGACAACAGTAGTATTGATCTGACATCCGGATACAATCAAGTAGAAGTAGATCTCAACGACACAAAAAAATATAATGCATTAAATGCAGCCACACAAGCAGTTTTGTTTCAAATGACAAGATAAACCAGTATGCTATGCAATAAAATAAAAGCCATTGAATATCCTCAGCTCGCTATGTTCAAATACTGGAAAACTTTCACATTCCAGAACTTCGACGATTTCTTGTAAATGAAAACACTAATTGCTAACAAGATGGAGCAACCACTTATACCGCCAGAGTGTTAATGGACCATCTTAAAAACCTTTTTCCCAACTGCTTGATCAGAAGGAATAGGGATCACCTAATTTGAGCTTTTCTGATTACTTTCTATGGAGATATCTCAAGTCAAAGATTTTTGTGACTCGTCTAAGAAGTACATAACTTGAAAGATCGGATTTAACAAGAAGTTCGTTCGATAACACCAGTGAGAATTTCAGTATATTACTGTAGTCATATTACAAATAATTTTTTTTTTATTTTTTACAAATTTCCATTTACGTCTTAAGATTTGTTGCAATATATCTTTATGTACTTAAAATTTTGCCGTTTGACTGCCCTACCTTGCAATTGACTTGTGCATATTCGTAAACTGTCAATTGATATCATATGCCAATGATAATAACTTTTCATTTTAAATTTAAAATATGTCGGATGTTACATATAGCAATTTTCAAAAGTGGGTCGTTGAAAACAAGTTAATGTTTAACAATGATAAAACTTTGTGTGTGATTTTTAAAAGTAGCAGATCCAACCTACCAACTGTGTTGACAATATCGCTATGTAGCGAGATTATCAAATTATCTAATAAAACCAAACTACTTGGCATCACTTTAGATTATTGTCAATTGGAATAGTTACATTGAATAACTAGCACAAAGACTAAACTCTGTGACTTTTGGATTACGTATTCTGTCGTTTAAATGTTACAATATTAATTATTTTAATAATAATAATCATTATTTTTAACACACATACACAGCATAAATAATATAAAGTATAACGTTGCAAAAAAGTTCATTTCAGGTCGACTAGTTTAAGATTATTTCCCATCCTTATTGATAAATAAGGACACGCCGCGTCTACCAGCTGGGAGCGGTTGCGTATACCTGTGAGCAGCCCCTTGTACAGGTGAAAATTAAGCATTTTCAAAACATTTTAGAATTTAAAAAAAAATCCATAATTTTCTATGTCACTTTACCATTATAAATCTATTTTGCCAGACAGTTTTGACATTGTGCCCGACATAATTTAAATAATTAAAAAATAATTATTTTTAAAACAATTTAAAATGTCTGGCAATTTAATATATTGTAATTCCATGAGAATATATAATTAGGTTGTTTAGTTAGCAAATTGATCATTTTATCCGGGGAGAATGGACGAGTTGAAAGAGTGCAGCTTGTAATTTCTTGGGTGCGTGACAGAGATAGTGGCGACAGAGAGAAACGGTTGAATTGGTCGATGGTCTCACAGGTCCAGCTTAGAACGTTATGCAAAAAAAAAGCAAACAAAATTAAATTGATTATTCTTAATAGTCCAACCAAAAGCTACTGGAGAGTAGCAAATCTGGATATTATATCCAAAATTTTGCTACATATCGAACTTGTAATAAATGTTGCCGTAGCTTTGATTTACATGAAGGTAAATTTGATGAGTCAAAATTCCTGAAGGTGTCGTCTGGATTTTTGTTTCGGCTTGAATCGGCTTCTTCATAGTTTTTGTAGGATAATAATTCCTCTTCGGTCTGAATAACCTTGTTGTATTCAAGTCGATATCAATAGCATTTATTCCGACTGACAGAAATAGTTTTGTTCCCAATGAAAGGTGCCATATGATCAGTAGACCAATTATTATTTTTTAATTATTTAAATTGTGTCGAGCACGATGTTAACACTGGCAAAACTGTCATGCAAGATAGATTTATAATGTTAAAGTGGCAAAGTAAATTACAAAGAAAAAATTGTTTAAAATGTTTTGAAAACGCGGCGCATCTACAGACTAGTCGATCTAAAATGCTTTCTCAAAAACGTTGCTAGCTCTCGTACTAATATAATTGTCAATTATACTATACATATATTGCATATTTATAATAAAAAAACGTGCTATTGGAATTCTGTTTAATCTGAAATGTCGAAATTCTTGTAAAGATGCATTTAAACAATTAAATATTATGACAGTATACAGTATATTATTATACATATTTGAAGTACTCGTTTTTGTATTTTATGTTTTCAAAACAAATAAACTACCTTCAGTATGGCACAAGACATAGAAATTATTTTATAATTCCTAAACATTACACAAGTCGTTACAGATGAAACCTTATGTATAATAGAAGCATACTCTTTAATAAACTTCCTGAAGTTACAAAACGTAGGAGATTCATATTTTTAAAAATCAAGCAAATGTTAGTTAATGAACCACTGTACTCTATTGAAATATGTAATTTTTGTTTCCTATAAATAACCGGAAAAGCTCATCCAAGGAATTATATTTGTAGCTTCTTAAAAACTGTTGTTATTCATTATGTTTATAAGACCGATACTAATTACGTTCGTAAAAATCTGAATCGCGGGGCATGTTGAAAAACGGAGACCCGTCTGCCAGTCGGGAATATTTAAAATGCGCGATGTTGAATTCAATAATATTTCATTACAATTTTGTGTCAGGTTCTAATTACTTTAACATCACCTTATCTAAACTAATCTTGTTTGTAGTTTAAATGATATTTTAATATTATAAACGAGAGTGTATAATAAATAATATAATAAAATGTCGACATCCCAGTGAAGAATCTGACGACATGCGCCCCAACCCCTTGTTCGATCGTTTATTTACTATCATATTCCATACCTCCTATTATGTTCTGCTGCTTTGTCACGTCGGTCGTCTTTAAGCAGGCGCGCGCGCTTCTTGCAGCAGAAGTCGACATCAAGTTTTGTTGTGTTTGTTGGCTCTCAGCTGATAATTTGTTATTTTATCTATTTTGTATAATTTAATTGCGACTTATTTCTACTCATTTTATATATGTTTTGCTGTTATAAAACACAGTATTGGAATTGGTTATAAAATTAAGAAAAAGGAAATTTAAAAATAATTTACGAGCACCAATAAAATATAAAATTCACCTCCAGCAAAAATGTTATAAAATTATGTAGTGAATATGTGGAACATTAATTTTAAGATACTCCTACAACATTAATTCATGCGGCCCCATTCTAGCTGATTTAGTTTAAATTACCCTATATTTCTGCAACAATTAGACCTAGATGTGATATCTTCATTATTAATCTTCAAGTATGTACAAAGCAGATATTGCGGTAGACTAATAAAATAACAGTATATCTCCACTTATGCGCCTAGTAAAGAACATAGAATATGTTCTCGAGTGTGCAATAGAGTAAATAATAAACCGTGAAATGCCCCCCCGCTCGTCGCATTATAAAGCTAACTGTGGGATGTTATTATGAGTCTGATATTGTTATGCTGCAGCGCAACAAGACTACCCACGGAGAAGAACTTCCTTATGTCTTTGGAGCGCCTCTGGATAGCCCCAAATTTCATTTCGCCGATCATTACAATAACCAAGAAAGGCTATTTTCTGAAGTTGTTATGACACTGTGGAGCAATTTCGCTTATTCAGGGTAAGTGTTTTTAACGTTTTTATTCTGTGTGATTTTCTACAATTTAATGCAATTAATCATTTAATATGATTGACTCATTTTAATTGAATAGAATTGCTAACCTATACAAAATGGCAATTGTCTATGGAAATTGTATGTAATCCAGACAATATTGAATTAGTCCCGTCTCCTTTGTATACGTAATGAAGTTATTTTGATTGCAATTAACAATATGACCTGTCGGTTGTCTCTTGAGA
Organism: Tachinus rufipes; assembly: GCA_963932245.1. Taxonomy (NCBI): domain Eukaryota; kingdom Metazoa; phylum Arthropoda; class Insecta; order Coleoptera; family Staphylinidae; genus Tachinus; species Tachinus rufipes. The sequence continues at coordinate 111,810,516 of OZ010741.1, read as the reverse complement.
TTTCCTGTGTGTTGTAATCCATTAAATTCAGACCTATGAGTTAAATTAATATTTATAATTTTATTATAGAAATCCGAACGTGCCCAGACGAAACGAATTCATGCATTTGTATCCGAAAGATTGGCAGGTTTATGATATTGATTGGCCTGAATATGACCTTGACAATGAAAAATATATGTATTTAGGTAAGAAAATATATTAATTTAGATGCAAAGAGATACAAGTAATGTTTTTTTTATAACATTAAATACAAATAGCACATCGTTTCTTATTGATTTAATTTAAATTCTATATACGAATCCCAGTATCAATTAATCAAATAGTTTTAAACTATTTCACTTATATTTAGAAATGCTGATAGCTGAGAATGTTTTTATAATATAATATAATAGTTTTACTTCTCATATCATAACTATTTATAAAATACTCAGAAATTGTCAAATTGCTAAATTTGATTATCTTAATTGGACCACTAGTTTTATTTAGCTGTTCCTGGGATTATTTTATGGAATCTTCGTTCTTAGTGCCGTATACAACCGATCTATTTTGTTATTATTGTACCAAGCATGTATTATTAAGTATCACTCACAGCCCAACGCGTAAATTAATGACGAGATAATCAAGCATGTATTATCAGTTATCACATGCCCGGCACTATTCTACGCAAGGGTGTCATGTTGGGGATTGTTGGCTTGGCACGGTCATCATACAGGAATTCCTTCCCTGCCTGTTCTAGCCTACATTATAGGTTGGTTCTGTGTTAGATCTGCAGAGTGAGGTTACCACTGGAGGAGGTATTACGACTTTAGATTCAAGAAGTATCATTTCCTTCTTAAATATCAATATTTAATTTTTATGTTTTCTTACTAAGTTACTCTCAATCTTTTAACTATTTTTAGCAATATATGCATGGCGCAGTTCTTTATTTAAGTGTATAAAAGTACTGAATTTGCACTAAGCTTAAATCAATTGAAAAATCTTGAGTCATAGTCGAAGCAAATCATCCAATGTTATCATTTTTTACACCAAATCAAATGTTTTGAACAATTTCTTAATTAAGCAATAATAACATAACTTAACAATGGGTTCCGTTAACAAAAATAATGTTGGGTGAAAGGTACAGCGGAATGAAGCATACAAAAAAATGCAACCACATAATAATAGCACCATGGCTTATAAAAACTCAATTAATTGATTTAAGCAAAAGTAAATTAAATGTGTACAGTAACACTTTTAAAAGTCCAAATACTACCAAAAAGCGACAATGCTTAAAGCGAGCCAAGCATTAGCAAATAAAAATGGCCTTATATTTGTAAAAATAAAAAAAATAAAGCAATAGTATCATTGCATGCACACTTAACAACGCCTAACTCAACTACTAATATAAATGATAACTCAAAGAGGAATGCTTTTGCACAAATGATCAGTAATGCAGTTAAGTAAAAGAAAAATCCAACTGATTTATCATATGGGGACCTATACAAGACAGCGTAACGTGTTGAACCTGTCATCAATCTGAAGAGAAAAACTTTACTCGACAATATCGCTATCATAGATTTGGGTGAAAACAAAACTGAAGCAATAACGAGTTTAACAAAAAGACTGTATATTAATGTCATATAATGGTTAATTTAGAATATTAGTCTAATACATGATCAGTGTCCATAAAACCATAATTACATACTCGTCAGTATCTACAGCGCCAGAGATCTATTTTATTAAGTATCTTTTAAAGATGGTTCTTACTTTAAATTTTTATTCTAAACTTTCTATATTATAAAGTTTCGTTTATTGTCTGATTATTTGCAACCAAAACAACTTTTTTTATATAATCCTTCATCCATCAATTTTGCCTTCAATTCAATCCAATATACTATATTTTTGGTTCGGTATTAAATGTCCTAGGTACCCAGTTTTTTTTTATTGTAACCAATAGTTTGCAATGTCTGTTATCTTGTTTTAAGCACTTGTTTATATTATTGCTTTGGAGGGAAAATATTCTACGATGCACCTACATTTCAAACGCTTTAATTTTGTTCATTGATGCTGTTTTCAAAGTCATCATTTCATATCGTATAGGAATACTGACCATATATAGCATTTCATGAATTGTTGCTTAAGGTTGATATCAAAGTTGGTAAAGACTTTTTTTAACTTTATAAATGCGCTACTTGCATTTTCAATTCTAAATTTTTTTTTATTTAGGTGTCTATTTTGCTGAAAGCCATGTTTTGAAATATTTTAACTTGCTCACACGTTACTTGGTAAATTGTCAAATGTTTTTCTACTACTCTCTCGTTGTATCTAGGTCTCTGCTAACAATCATATTTTTTTTCAATACTAATGTTCAATTTTGTTTGTTTACTATTTATTTCTATTAACTAGTTATTGTAGATATACATTTTTGACTATTAACAACGTGTCGTCCGCATATCGAGTGTCTTTTATCCATTCTCCATTAACTTTTTTTTTGATAATGTTATGTATTTCTAGGAATTAATTCTCCTAATACAAATTAAACAGTTAAACAGGATAGGTGACTGTACTGGGTTGGTTATTTATGGATTATGGATTTTGATGAATTTGTGATATGGTACTCCACCAAATACCTTTTTGTAATCTATGAAGCACAGGTATACAGTGGCTTAGCTAAGATTTGTAAGCCTCCCAGGTTTTGATAAACCGTGGCGAGGCCCCTTTGTAGGATTGGAGACCCCCAAAACTTTTCGAGCCTTACCGCGGGGCCTGCGGGGACTTTGGTACGGCGCTGCAGGTATATAAGTTTCCTTGAGTTGTGGCAGTTTTGTACGACAACTTGCGTTGCAACTATTGCTTGCCTTGTGCTTAGATTTTGCTTGAATTAAAATTGTGTCTCACTGATTGTATCTTTGCAGTTTCTGTAAAGTTTTTGTGTATGATTTTGAGGAACAGTTTCAAGGTGTGGCTCATAAAACTAATAAGTCTATGTTCCTCACATTTTTTCATTATTTTAGCAAAAGTATAAAAGTTGACGACAGCCATTTGACAGGATATATACCCATACTTTATATTTTATTGAAAAAATTATGTAAAACAAAAATACTTTTGAAAAAAAATTATCTGGATTTGCTTTCTCGATGTTTTTATGAAGCACAGAAAAGGGATAGAAGAAAAAGCAGTTTGAAGCCGATTTAGATCAAAATTAGTATTGTGAAAATTAAAAAGGTTAAGTGGAAGAGCAGACCCAGTATGAACTTCGCCTATTTCTATTTATATGATTTGTATATAATAGAAATAAGGTATAATATTATTATTATTATTATTATTATTATTTAAAAAAATAATTGAATATTTGATTTTCTCGATTAACTAACATGAAGAATCTTATTTTTCAGAAAATTCTATCTGTTTTGAGTAGTTTTATGTGGAGATTAAAATTATTATGCCTGTAGTTGTTAAATTTATCTACATTTTTGTTTTAACAATTGTGTGCTGCTTATCAAAATGGTACCATATGTAGTTTATATCTTTTTGTTTCATATTGTTGCTGTCGTTTTTATATTTTCTTGTTCGACTTTTGCAAAATCTATTCTACTCTGAAAAGTTATATAGTTTTGATAGTTTAATCTTTGATACCAAAAGTAGTGTATGGTCAGATAGGATAAAGGAACCAATTATTTTATTAATAAATAAATAAATATAGTGATATAGTGATGTTGCGTACGCATTAAAGAACCCAATAGCTTATGTAGGATTCTTTAAAATTGCGCAATTTCCAGATGTAGTAGTGTTAACCTTTGATGTCGGTGATAAGGTTTGCAATATAGACAGACAGACGTTAAATAAATAAATTTAAAAAAATTATATAATTTCTGATCATATTATGCGTTTGGTCTGCTGGGAATTTTTATGTGTATAATCTACGAGCTGACAATCGACAATATGTGTTGCTAGAATTAATCTCTATTTTTGTTACGTGTTCTTAGACTACGGAGGCCCACAAAGTCTTCAAATCACTTCACTCGATTCCTAGCTTTGAGTTAAAATCCCGCATGTATATTTACATTTTAATTTTTTGTAAGTTAGTTGGAGCAGATCTTTAATTTCATAGTAAAACGTTTCTACCGGCAACGACCGTTAGAGCTTTCTACCTGAATAATGTTGAGGTTTTTGAGCTTGGAATTTTTATTAGTCAGAGTAAAAAAAAAGTTGTGAATTACTTTTGTGGTTCTTGTTCTGATTTACTTTTTGTGGTTCCTGTCTTGATTAATAGTGATTACGTAGCACAGGGTACAACTTAAAGTTGTGCATTTTTTAAGTTGAGCCACTATGTTTTGGCTACGTCTTCTATATCTATGCTAAACCTTTTCATTTTTTTGGTTAGGTTTATTGAATTTTCTGTTTTGTATAAGCTTTGTACGTTCTAAGTTTCTGTTTAGATTTTTTGATTTTGATTTTGTAGTTTATTTTTAGGGCTTCATTCAAGTTCGTTCTCGATTAGGGAACTGTTAATTTTTCTGTTAATTTATTTTGAGTTGAATGTAATCATCATGTGATTCTTTTGAAAATGAGATTATTTCCCGTTGTCTTTCTCTATGAGTATGTATGTATTCTTTTTCTCGTTTTTCTTTTTAGATAGTTCTGGTATTTTGAGTTATTTTTTTATCCGTTTCAACTTAACATCATCAGCGCCGCCACGTGAGTGGTATTATCTACTTGGTTACCCTGCTGTTTGCAAGTATTCAATTTGCAAACTTTGGACTGGACTGAATTGATGGACACTCTGCTTTTAATAAAAATAAATTGTTATTCAACACTTCTTTTTCTTCATGTGCCGTCTCCATTCCGGAGGTTGGCTATCATCATTACTACTTTGATTTTGGAAACTGCGGCCCTAAACAGATCAGCTGACGTGACCTTAAACTATTTTCTCACATTACTAAACCAAGACATTCTTCTCGCTCCGATAGATCTTTTTCCCACGATTTTTCCTTGAATTATGAGTCGGAGAATCTCATATTTCGGACCTCTCATGATGTGGCCAAGATATTGCAGTTTTCTTTTTTTCACTTCCAGTAGGATCTCTCTGTCTTTCTCCATTCTTCTCAGAACCTCCACGTAGGTCGCATGTTCTGTCCATGATATTCTCAACATCCTACGGTAAGCCTACATCTCAAAGGCTTCTAATTTCCTCTCACAATACACGTTGAGGGTCCAAGCTGTGACGCTTTATTTTTAGCTGTGATCATTTACTTGGTTTCACTCTTAACCACTGTTTATGCACCAGCCCGATAGCTTCAGAGGAGAAGGCTAGGTTCCAGATAAAAAAAAAGAGCGCCACGTGTTTTAGTTGGGTGCATGAACAGTTATTAATTCAAAAAAAAAAAACACGAAATATGGTAGGTCCAATAATGAAACCAGAATAAATTCACCAAACATAAACAAATTATATTCATAAGAAAAGAAATAATTGAAAGGTTTACACCAGTAATGGTAATATATGTGTATATATGTATTATATAAATTAAGTTCTCAAATAATTATAACAAATTAACGGATCGGGTACCGAAACTTAGGACAGCGCTGCCGTAAATCGCGACTCCGATTTACACAGTAAAACTAAACTAATGATAATTACTCCCGAAAATACACATGAACAAAATATAAGGTGCATGAAAAAAAATAGATAAAAATATATTATAATAAATTGTAATAAAGGTTGTTTTTGTGGAAATAAATTGCTTATCTGTTTTTTTTTTGAAGTTCGACCTTCCTGCGGGACCGCGTGGTTCGATCCTGGATCAATTTTTAATTAAGTATTCCTACTCCTTGATGCTCATTCTAGGTCCGCAATCGAAGTCCCTTCAGAAAAATTAGACTAACGGATTCCAGGGTTGAGCAAAAAAAAACCTTCCGGGAAGGACAAAGCGTGGTTTCCCACTGGTTGGAAGAATGTTAAGGCGCTATGTAAAAACAATTAATTATTAGGATGGTTGCATTTAAATTGAATTTAATAGGGTTGAACAATTTAGTAGATAAAAAAAACGCTTACCTCTTTCATTAAGAGTTGCCCTTTTTAATGATGGGGTACCCGTGGCGGTTACTCCGATTTTATAAATATCGACACTATTATTTTATTTAAACTTTCACCGGATTAATACCGGAAATTTAGTTAGTTTAATATAAGTAATATATAAAATAGATAGCGGTTCGAAATAATTCCACAACTCGTGAAATGCGTAAATGCACCGAACCGACCGCTATCAAGCCACGGGTTGAAAAGATGGATTTCGTCGCGCTCGCGGAAGAGGTCCCGCGGGCGGATTAAGATTGTCGGGGCATTTCAATGTTACAATTTGATTATTATTTGCGTTGTTAATAAAATGTTAAATTTCATTGTTTCACTATATGCAACCATACCTTCTTCCATCCAATTTTTGGTACTTTATTTAAATTAATTTAGAACCGTAACAACTCCCCTCTTTCCCGGTGAAAGAAAATTTTACTTAATAGAAATTTTCTTTGATATGAAAAAAAAAAAATCCCAAAAGATACTAATTATATATCTCAACATGTCACGAGTCAAATTCATAATACGGTTTCAAGTGCTGAACATGACTATTACCCTTTGATTGTCCCGTATCATCAACAAGTTCGTAAACAGTATTACCTAACCTACGTTTAATTTTAAAAGGGCCTACATATAAAGGAGCTAGTTTTGCATTATAGTATTTGGAAGCGTCAGAAAGAGTAAAATTTTTCTTCAAAACTAAATCATTTTCATTAAATTCAACATTTCGTAGTCGAAGATTATATTGATGTCTACTACGTTCATACGCCTTTGAAATTTTACTTTGTACATAGTCATATGCTTTCTGTAACTCAGAGTTATTAGAAATAATAACATCATTATCTCGTTTAATATCGATACCCTCACAGGATTTCAACTCACCAAACTGGGTACCATCTGTGATCATTTCTCGTCCAAAATTTATCATGTATGGAGTATAACCTGTCACCTCATGCTTTGATGTGCAAAGGGCACAAGTTACTCTTTGCAAGTATACATCCCACTTCCTCTGATTATCTTCGATATATGTTGATAGCATAGTTTTTAAAACTCTATTTACGCGTTCAGTAGGGTTGGATTGGGGATGGTACACTGCATTATATAACAGTTTAACTCCATACTTTTTTGCCAAGGTCTGAAATTCCTTGCTACGGTACTGTGGCCCATTATCACAAATCAACATTTGTGGACTACCGAAAAATAAGAATACGTTATCTTCTAAAATTTTGATAATAGAAGTGACTGTCGCGGACCTTAAAGGAAAAGTCATACAAAACTTGGAGAAATAATCACAAATTACCAGTATATAAACGTAACCTTTCGATGTCCTCGGGAGAGGGCCAATTAGATCCGTGCTAATCAATTGCCATGGTTTTGTAATGATTGGTCGATTACCCATTAATCCAACTGCGCATTTTTGTTCAGATTTGTGTCTTTGACAACTTGAACAGTGCCTGACATGTCTGGTCACGTCAGCTTTCATTTTAGGCCAAAAGTAAAGGCTAGAAATTCTGTTATAGGTCTTGTAAATCCCCAAATGACCCATTTCATTATAGTTATTATATATTAGTTGTCTACGTTTATGTTTAGGTACTACCAATTTCCAAACCGCATTTTCAGTCTGAGTACCCAATGCATCCACTTTCATATATTTTAAAATTTTCCCATTATTATCTATTCTCCAATTTTTCATACTTAAAGGGTTAGACAATATCTTTTTCTTAAGATTTTCGTACCAACAATCTTTAATATCTTTATTAATAAAATTTAAGATGGGAACTGCTCTTGATAATGCGTCTGGCACAACTAGTTCTTTCCCTTTTCTGTGTTTAATGGTAAAATCAAACTGTTGGAGCCTTACTGCCCAACGACCCAAACGTCCCTGTGGATCTTTTAAGTTGTTTAACCATATCAACGAATGATGATCAGTAATAACTGTAAATTTGTTTCCTTCTAAATAACATCTTAATTTTTCAATTGCCCAAATGACACCCAAACACTCCCTTTCAGTAGTCGAGTAATTTCTTTCTTGCTTTGTTAATGACCTACTCAAGTAAGATATTACCCTTTCTTCATCTTCAAACTGCTGACTCAAAACTGCCCTTATGCCATACGCAGAAGCATCAGTTTGCACGATGAAGTCTAGATTAAAATCGGGACTACTTAAAATAGGTGCCGAGACTAAGTTCTCTTTGATTGTTGTTAAGGCGCTGGTACAATCATCGGACCATATGAATTTGTTGTGCTTTCTAAGCAAGGCTGTTAATGGCGCGAGCAGGGTAGAAAAGTTTGGTATAAATCGCCTATACCAAGACGCCATACCTATCAACCTTCTTACCTCTGATACAGTTTTTGGTTGTGGTATGTTGACAATCCCGCTTACCTTTTCTGGGTCTACTTGTATTCTAAACTTGTTCACTACATAGCCAAGATATTTTAGCTCAGGAAAGCAAAATTTACATTTATCCTTGCCTAAAGTTAAATTAGCCTTTATTAATCTGTCAAATACATCTTTCAGGAATTGTAAGTATTGTTCAAAACTGGGCGTTGTTACGATTATGTCATCAAGATAGACGAACACGTAGGGCTCTAATTCTGGCCCAAATATAGTATCAACCAATCTTTGAAAGGTGGCAGGTGCATTGCAAAGCCCAAATGGCATCCGTACGAATTGATAAAGGCCTCGACCCGGAATTGTGAAGGCCGTATATTGCCGACTGCTTTCATCTAATTTGACTTGCCAATAAGCTGATTTAATATCTAACGAACTTAGATATTTGGCACCTTTCAATTTGTCAAAAATTGAGCTTATGTATGGCAGCGGATACGCATCTTTTTCTGTCGCGCTGTTTAATTTTCTGAGATCTACGCAAAATCTACGTGTACCATCTGCTTTCGGCACCATTAAGATTGGTGATGACCAACCACTATTAGACTTTTCTATTATACCTTCTTGTAACATCTTGTTTACTTGTTCGTCTATGTTTTTCTGAATTGTTGGGGAAACAGGATAGTACCTTTGTTTAATGCATGGACTATTTGTAACAATTTTATGGTTTATTATTTCTGTAAAACCTAGTTTGTCACCCATTAAGTTAAAATATTACTTGACCAATCCATCTAATTCGTTTGTTTGATCATATGTTAAATCTGTTTTCGACATTATTGCACTACACACGAAATTACTAATATTCTCTGTATTTGAAAAATGCCATTCCCCTCTTCTCATATCGGGAACAATCTCCATAACTTTCCAAAATAATACTCCCAGAACTAAATCATGAACCAAATCTTTAACAACAAAAGCCTCAAATATTTTGGTTTTATTTTTTAACTGGATTGGAATTGTTAATGTCCCTTTTATAGTCATAGTACTATTATTTGCAATACGACATTCGGTTTCTACATTTTTCTTTAACTTAGCACCCAAATTTATTAATATTTTAGAAGTTTTATCGTTAATAAAAATCTTATTGGCACCGGAATCTAAGAGACCATAAACTGAGTGACCGAAAATTGTAACTTGGACATACGGACATTCATTGCCTTCTGCTTGTGACAAAATATAGTCAAGGATGGGTTTTTGTTTTGACAAAAAATCATTCTTTGTCTGGTTTTCATTAGAAAGAGACAATAACCGACGATCTAATGTCTCTGATTCCCGTTTCCCGAAAAATTGCATACTGGACAAGTTAATTTTGTAAATCCATCTTTTCCACATTTATAGCATTTCTTTTGTCTATTGGGACATTTCCTGGAAATATGTCCAACTTGTTTGCAATTCCAGCAAGATACTTTATTATTATGTTCTACAGAATTTACCACATAACTAGGTCTATTCTTAATTGGATTTCTAATCTTCTAAATCTGGTTCAAGAGTTTTTTCCGAACAACCCGGTGGTTCATAAGAATTTATGGCTACTTCCAATTTTTCAATCTCGTTACATATTTTAAGCAACTCATCTTCACTCTTAATTACTTGAAAAGTTAATTGTCTCTGAAAATTCGGTAAGATATTTTTACGTAAAAGTTTTAAACGTGTATCTGTCGGTATTGGCAAAGACAACCTCTCAAATAAATTGGACATAACTGCCAAATATATACCTATTGGTTCGTCTTTACCTTGCGTCCGCTTTTTTATTTCATCCCATAATTTATCTTCGTAGTCTCCAGGTAAAAATTGTTCGCGTAGGCATTTGACAAGACAATCCCAATCATTAAATTTTTTCCTATAGCCCCTATACCATATCGCGGCATCACCTTCAAATAAATCCAAAGCACTATTAAAGAGTTGATCTTTAGATACATTACGAGCCACACACAGCTCGTCTACCCGCTCTAAAAATGTACAAATACTCATGCCTTTGGAATTTCCACTAAACTTTAAATTCCAACTACTGACAGGTATAGATCGTATTTGATTCACACTAGAAAAATTGATTGTCGAATTTGGAATATTTTGGGCAACAGGTGTTGATGTTGCTGCATTACTTTGCTGTTGCGTATTATTTTGTACAATAACTATGGGATCTAATATTTTTGGTGATTTACTAGATTCTTTAACAGATAAATCACTTTTTATTGCAATAACTTCCTTTAATAATATTGAACGATTTGCAATTTGATTAGCATCGGTTGTATCTAACCGCTCCAACCTACCCAAGACATGCAAAATTTTTATATGTGCTTTCTTACAATTACTATCGAAGTTGCACTGACCGATTCCGCAATACTTTCAATTTTTTCCTTGCAAATGACTAGTTCAGCCTCTATATCTACGCCTAATGAAACATTATGAAATTGTTGCCCTTCGTTTTCTAATCTTAATGTTTCCCGAAAGGTTTTTCGAAGGGAATCTACATCACCTTAATTTGAAATACCCCTTACTTTCAATTCGTACATGAGTTCATCTTTACTCAACCTATTAATATCCATTTTTACTTTCTACACTTATACGTACTATATCAGTATTACTTTAATTTAATTACAAAAGAAATAATTAATTAACCACGTTGGGCGCCAGTTGTGACGCTTTATTTTTAGCTGTGATCATTTACTTGGTTTCACTCTTAACCACTGTTTATGCACCAGCCCGATAGCTTCAGAGGAGAAGGCTAGGTTCCAGATAAAAAAAAAAGAGCGCCACGTGTTTTAGTTGGGTGCATGAACAGAGTTATTAATTCAAAAAAAAAAACACGAAATATGGTAGGTCCAATAATGAAACCAGAATAAATTCACCAAACATAAACAAATTATATTCATAAGAAAAGAAATAATTGAAAGGTTTACACCAGTAATGGTAATATATGTGTATATATGTATTATATAAATTAAGTTCTCAAATAATTATAACAAATTAACGGATCGGGTACCGAAACTTAGGACAGCGCTGCCGTAAATCGCGACTCCGATTTACACAGTAAAACTAAACTAATGATAATTACTCCCGAAAATACACATGAACAAAATATAAGGTGCATGAAAAAAAAATGGATAAAAATATATTTTAATAAATTGTAATAAAGGTTGTTTTTGTGGAAATAAATTGCTTATCTGTTTTTTTTTTGAAGTTCGACCTTCCTGCGGGACCGCGTGGTTCGATCCTGGATCAATTTTTAATTAAGTATTCCTACTCCTTGATGCTCATTCTAGGTCCGCAATCGAAGTCCCTTCAGAAAAATTAGACTAACGGATTCCAGGGTTGAGCAAAAAAAAAACTTCCGGGAAGGACAAAGCGTGGTTTCCCACTGGTTGGAAGAATGTTAAGGCGCTATGTAAAAACAATTAATTATTAGGATGGTTGCATTTAAATTGAATTTAATAGGGTTAAACAATTTAGTAGATAAAAAAAACGATTACCTCTTTCATTAAGAGTTGCCCTTTCTAATGATAGGGTACCCGTGGCGGTTACTCCGATTTTATAAATATCGACACTATTATTTTATTTAAACTTTCACCGGATTAATACCGGAAATTTACTTAGTTTAATATAAGTAATATATAAAATAGATAGCGGTTCGAAATAATTCCACAACTCGTGAAATGCGTAAATGCACCGAACCGACCGCTATCAAGCCACGTGTTGAAAAGATGGATTTCGTCGCGCTCGCGGAAGAGGTCCCGCGGGCGAATTAAGATTGTCGGGGCATTTCAATGTTACAATTTTATTATTATTTGCGTTGTTAATAAAATGTTAAATTTCATTGTTTCACTATATGCAACCATACCTTCTTCCATCCAATTTTTGGTACTTTATTTAAATTAATTTAGAACCGTAACAAAGCTTCTACATCATCTAAAAGGACTGGGAATACGTAACATTTGAGCATTCCCAGTCCTTTTATATGATGTAGAAGCTACATTGCATTAATTCTTATTGTTAAACATTATTTCAAAAATGCTAAAAGTTTGAAAAATATTTTTGGTTATCAAAATATTAGATTATGTGTTTGCTCAAATTGTTCAGCCGAAAACATTACGGCTGTGTTTTAGAATGTAGCCGAGAGTTTGGGAATATTTGTTTTGAATCGTGTTCAGGAAACAATATGGCATTGTTTTTTCGCAAAAAAAATATGTTTTCATTCCTAGAAAATCTTACTTAGTTAACAACTTAAGGTCAACACAGCAAAATTTTGTAAATGGATTATTGAACAACAACAAATAAACAAAGAGTTTTTTAACAAATTTATCTTTGCCAATAAGGTTAATTTTCATGTTGATGGCTAAACAAGCAAAATTGCCGCATTTAAAATGCATTTTAAATGTATAACAAAATTTGTCATATATTGAGTTTTGCTGGTGTTGATTTTAGGCCAACAGAGTTTGATGTTGCATTGAGTTTCTGTATAATTTGTTTAGCTTTGTCCATGGTATCTGCGATAATTAAGATACCATCCGCAAATATCAGATGGTTCAGTTTCTTGTAGTTTATGTTTATGCCCATTTCACCAAAGTTGGTCTGTTTGAACTTATGTTCTAGTAGGATTGTAAATAATTTTGGTGAGATGACATCTCCTTGGCGCACGCCTCGATCAATGTTAAAATCTTCAGAGTTTTTCCGCAACCTGACATATGCTTTTGCTTTTTGGTACACATGGCTTTCAGTAATGCTTAGTTCACACGGAGACACTTGGTAAGTGGTAACTAAATTGTTAGTTACTGTTTTTGTATAAAGTTGCGTCCACACGCAGCTGGCACGTACCAAGTGGCAAGTTCAGTTTACAGATGAAACAAGATGGACGCGTCTGTGGAATTGTTAAAAAATGTGCTACGCAATATTTTAAATGCAATTGTGGAGGAAATAAAGGATGAAATATCTGAAGAGGTCAAGAAACCTAAACGACTTTGGAAGCAAAAATGGATTGGCTGACAAAATATTTTTGATGCAAGTGAAATGTTATTCAAAGAACACGTCGAAACATGTTAAATTTGTGAACTATACTGTCTTTACTAAACTGTGCTTGTCCACACGCTGATACGGGTTAAGTGACAAGTGCTTGGCTTCGGTAGGGGGTGTGTGCGCGCGCCTTCTTGCTTGTAAAAATTGAATATTTTCTATTCCAGCTACTAAATTTTTACTTGCCTGGAATGCCCCGCAACTTACCACTTACCACTTATTGGACTGTTTACACGCAGGCAAGTAACTTATAATTTAGTTAAAGTTTACTTGACTAAGCATAAGAGCTTATTTTATTGAAAGTGAGGGACTTAACTACTTGTAGATAGTCATTTGTGCCAAAAACGCTTCGAAAGCCAGCTTGCTCGCGAGCCTCTTGGTAATTATTTTCATGAATTATTTTATATATATCTATATATATATATATATATATGCGATAGCAAGCTTATGGGTCTATAATTTTGGAAGTTGGTTTTGTCTCCTTTCTTATGCAGTATTATTATTATGGCCCGATCCCATTGGGAAGGAATTGCTTTTAATAACGTAGTTCCGCCGGTTTTTAGGGACTCGGCTGCGACGTCGTCGCCAATTGCCTTATTATTCTTCATATCTGTTAGTGCTCTTCTTATTTCTCTAATGTAATGTTTGGAACTTCCTCCTAGCCTTGGTTTTGCTCTGTTTGTATGTTGGTGTCCAAGCTTAGTTATCTTCAACAACCTTGAGGATTTTTGTTTTATTGGTTGTTATTTGGCCACTCGGTTTTGCTATGCAGATGTTTTTCTTAATAACGGTTTAGTGCTTGTACTAAGTTTTTCAATTCGTTGAGTGCTTTGTGCCTGGAATTCTTTTACTGCGGCTTTTATTGAGTTTGTAATAAGTGTGCTTAAGGCTTCTATATTTGGATTTGCAACGTTGTCCATAGGTGCTAGCTCTGATTTTATTTTTTCTTGGTACTGGGTTTTATCATTGGTCGTTTAGTAAGCTTTCGCCGGTCGTTCTTAGTGTTAATTGAGATTTTGAATCTAACTTGTCTGTGGTCACTACCTATTGAGAACTTATTTAGCACAGTTACGTCTTGTACTATCTCCATTCTGTTAGATATGATGAAATCAATTTTGTTTTTTGTAGAGCTGTCAGGGCTGGCCCAGGTCCATTTTCGCTGTGCATTCTTACGAAAGAAGCTGTTCATTGCAAATAGGTTAGGTTGTAGAAGGAATTCAAGAAATGTTTGACCTCTCTCGTTTCTTATTCTAAATCCATGGGTTCCCAATGCGATTTCAGATTCATTTTCCTTATGTCATAGTTTAGCAAGTCGCCTATTAGTTCTTGCTGTATTGCATTGGTTATGTCCTCGTAGAAGTTGTCCATTTCAGCGTCCGTGCTTGCAGATGTAGGTGGCTATCGCACTACGGAAATTTAAATGGGATAGCGGGTGCATTCGGACGTTTACAGCGCATTTTATAGTTACGTTTATGTTTTTGAACTTGGCTGACAACTTTTGAAATACTGATTTATTCCGTATAATGCTGACAAGAAAGGGGGGTTTGTTGTGGACCTATATTGGTGGTAATTTTTGTTATTGTGCTTTTTTATGGCTATTTTACATCGCCATCTACGACTTGTTTAATAAGGTTTGATGAGACCAACAGCTTGTTAGGTGACTTCCGAACCACCCTGGTAGCAAGTTGTTATTTTCAGTCATATTTCGAGGATTGAACCCCGGACTGCTCGCATGGTACGCTTTAACTTTTTACTTCCTGAATTTCAGAAATCGTTCTCTGGTGGTAAAGGGTTTCGTTATTAGAACAGAGGATCCGAGGTGTCTCTTTGGGAAGACCGGAGCTGGTGGATCTTTTGGTTTGGTGGTTGGGTTTGGTGGGGGAACTTTTATCTAGTTGACTAGTTGACCTTCCTGTTGATGTTAACTTCCGAACCACCCTGATGAATAAAGAGCAAGTTGTGATTTTTAGTCATATTTTGAGGATCGGACCCCGGACTGCTCGCATGATATGCAAAGGCTCTACTATTGACCTATCACACCAAAGAAAAATTAGTTGTAAAATTAACCTCACCTTGGCTTTTCCAACTTTTTTCTTCTTGAATATCACTTTTATGAAATTGTTCTCTGGTGGTAAGGGGTTTCTTGGTTAGAGCAGAGACTCTGAAGAGTCTCTTTGGAAAGACCGAAGCTGGTGGATCTTTTGGCTTGGTGGTTGGGATTGGTGGGGGAACTTTTATCATATTGACCTTTTTGTTGATGAGACTCTGGAGTTTTTTCTGTTTTTCATCTTCATCTAGGCAGATCTACTTAAATTCGTTTTTGTGGAAGTTGGTTCTTTCGAATTTGTTTTCTACGAGTCAGACAATAAACTTTTCTAAAGCGTCTATTTTCTTCAGAAGCTTATTTATACTTTGTTTGTAGCAATATAAATTGTAATTATAAATGGTTTGATTTTTCTAGATTTTGTCTTGACTTTCTCTGCTCAAAATCTAACAGTAGTTGACAACAAACTTCTAGCACAAAGATTTGTATGTATCAGTTCTTAAAACGAATATCTACATTTTACTCCTCAGAGACATATGAACAAAAAATACTTCATTGTTGTAACTACCTTTCCCGTTTCTAAGTCTAAAACAAAAGGACGTCATATTTAGTAAATTTTTTTTTCAATTCATAATGTACTGGTTGCAAATAGTTTATAACAATAAGTGCCTACTACATGTAAATCAATCACCACTTGAAGAACAACAATTTAGAAATAAATAACAAATGGTAATTTGCACCAATGGCGATACATTGGGCTTCAACAATCTTCTTGTATCTATTTTACAAAAGCCTGTAACTGTTATTATTAAGCTTGAATCTTGGTTATCAGTCCAGTGCTTTATAGATGACAGTTGTACATAGCCACAGTTTTATTTTTAGGGGTAGTCCCTTGTAACGTACAAAATGTAGACGCGCGATATATTCAAATATGCCGCGTAGTTCTTCCATTTTGATATAAAGAGTTTCCGGTACGAGTCTAGAAACCGCTCTTGAGATATGGGAATAGGGGTTGTTTTGGAAAAGTGGCGAAGCACGGGTGTGCAAAAGGTCTAAAAGGCACGTGTGTGCAATAGTATCGAAAAAGCGGATATATTGTTGTTAGTGTTTTAGAAATGTATAAAGTAATAGTGATAGTTAGTAAATTGTTAATAATAAAACGTAAAATATAAAGAACGGAGTTTCTCTTATCTCCCTTAAAAAAATATGAGTGACGCCCTAAAAGGAGCAGAAGGAGTCTGGTCAACCAAACCCCGAAGATTGAGCTAGCCGGCCCGGCAGCTGAAGAAGCCGCCGTAAGTACCACGAGTCGAACCCAGGCTTCTGAGTTACACCCTTTGTCTTCCCAACTCTTAAATTGCCAGAACAATATATACATTCTTAAATTTTGCGTTTAGGAGTGGTTCTATGTTAGCGTCATTTTAAATGCATTAATGCAGTGTTTAGTAGGTTTGGTATTTAACTAAAAAGTGTAGTATTGGTCAACTAATTCTTTAGTAGATCAATACTATACTTTTTGATGGCAATCATTAACAACAACATTCCTTGTTGTGCTTCTTACAGTAACTGTAACATTATTTTATTTAACATGTGTTTGATCAGTCAACTGTTTGTGGGGTTAGTGCTATAGTGGAACAAGTGATTTATATTTTGTAAAAGTAGTTCCGTGGCTATTGTTGAAAGTATATTGTGAGCTAAATCTACAAACGCCATAATGGTATCCGTATTTAGATTAAGCTAATTTTTACTGCTGCAATATAACTGGTTACATGCAAAGTTTTTTTTTTTAGTTTGCGTAATAATCAAACTCTGGATTTTACTATCAATATTACATCAAATCAATTGTTTTTTTTTTTGTCTTGTGAGGATGAATTTTATGGAGTGGTTGATAACTAACGTACTAGTGTGACTAAAGGCGCCATAAATAGTTCTTAGTTGCATTTGGTAGAGTTGAGTATTTTCTCATTTTTTATACAAAGTTTTATATTATATATTATTTATAGAATTTACTTTTTGCGACTTTCAATACATATTTTTTATTTTACACTAGTATCTCTTTGCATCTATCACCTTCAAATATAACTTAAATCAAATGTTTATTATGTTGTTTTTTTATTTTAGCAATTCCTCCAAAAATTGGGCACCATTACCGTAACAGAGAAGTACAATACTGGAACGAAATTTTACCAAACATTTTAGCAAACCATACAAATATGCAGTTTCTACCAACAAAACCACCAGTTATCAAACCAACACCATTTCCATTCCTACCAAAAGTACCACCAAAAAATTGGTTTCCATTTAGCAAAGGAACTTCACCAGTAAAATTTAACCGACAATTAGATACAAAACCCAATGACGCATTTGGTATAGTTAAATTAAAACCAGATGATGATGAACCTTCAAATAACCTTAAAAAAGATTTCGGAACTGTGATTACTAAACAACCTCAAACTAAAACTGGAGGCACCGCAATGATAGTATTAATTATAGTTGGTGGAGTATTTTTGTTAATAAATGTTATCTTATTTTTTGGATTATATTATAAATGCTCAAGATTAAAAAGTAGAGAAACAAGTCAGAAACGGAGTTATGATGAACCAATAGATCCAAGAGAAGGTTCATCAGAAAAGCGACCCAAATTAGAAGATGATGATGACGATTTTGAAAATGGATGCAGTATTATGAAAATGATAAGCAAATCATCTAAAAGTGGAGAAACTTATGAAGCTGTTAGAATAAGTGAAGATGGATCCAATAGATACAAACTATCCAGACAAATGTCAGCAAGCACAATCGATCCCCATACCAAAGTGAGAGATTGGATTGCTAATGAAATTGTGCAGAGATGCAGTCCTAAATTTATAAGACGCCCACGTAACACCCAATCTCCTCAACAAAATAAACAAATTCCAATGTTGAACAAAAATAAATCAATGGAAAGTTCACATATTAGAAGCGATTCCAAAACCACTGAAAGTTATTCAACTCTTGGTAAAAGTCCAACTAGACCTGTCAGTCCCTCAGATGAAATTAAAACTAGCATTCCTAAGCCTAAAGCACAAAAAGTATCAGTTGCTATTGATGCGACTCCGGGTGCTAGAAGTCCTAGCATTTTACGGCAGGAGCCAATAGAATTAACAAAATCTTTCGATTATTCTAGCGATAATTCTAGAGAAACCCCAATACGTCGATCAGCTACTTTGGAAAATTTTCTGGAAACCAGAATTCCAACTGATTTGAGACGCAGTTTTACTGATATTAATTTACAAGAAATGCAAGATGAGCCCGTTATAGTTAAAATTGAACATCATCATGCAAAATCAAAATCTGAACCGGTACAAGATGTCTTTGGAAACCCAATTTACGCTTGTCCAGGAAGGAAAATGAAAACGTTTGATCCAACTAGTGATATTAATGTTACATGTCGAGAAGCTGATGATAATATAACTCCATTAACACCGGAAGAATCATTAATGACTATTAAAAGACGCAATTTTCCAAAAGTTTTACCTGATTATCCAGATAAACATAATTTAGCCAATAAACGGAGATCTATGCCAGTTAATAGTCAGTTATTTATGACTATACCCGAGAATTCTTCATTTTCTCAACCAAATTCTCCTACTAATAAGTTGCAAAATAAATATCCACCTGCACCACCACCTAGAGGTTGTTCTACTTTAGGACGCCGACCTTCTAATAATCAATCTCCTGTAATGTTTGCTGAAGAACCACCAGCTCCGCTAGAACCTGAAATTACATGTAATAATCTCTATGTTGGACCATTACTGCCAAAAAAAGAAAATCGCAAAATTGAATATAATACTACTAAAGATAATTTTATGTTGGATACTCAACCTATTTATGATAATTTAAGAAATCTCAAAGAAGAAGGTGAAGATAAAAAAGTAGATAAGCCACCAAAAACTATAATTACAACCGATCCATATAACCCTATTAAAAAAGTAGAACCTAAAGTAATTATCAAGCCTACAATAAATAAATCCGTTGATAAATCAAGAAATATTCCTAGAGTTATAGCGAAAGAAAATAATCCCAATAAAAATTCACCAAATTTATTAAAAAAACTAGATGATATTTCTAAAAATAAAAGTACAGAATCAGTGAGAGTTGATAGTCCAGTAAATGTTAAAACTGATGATTTAAAACTGCCAGTAAAAATTAAAACTCCATCGCAAATACCGAAATTAATAAAGAATTCTAATCCTAATCTAAACAAAGAGGGTAGTTCGGAATCTTCACCGTCAGAAGAATCGGAAACAGGAACTGTTATAAAACGTGTTTAAATTCTTGTATAATTTGTAACTAAATAATTTAGATGCAATTGTAATAACTCACCATCCTTTGGATGATAATGTAAAAACAAGTACAGTACTGATATCTAGATTTAAGATTAGATTTAATAACAGTATTTATAATTTGCAGTATTTATGTGTGTTTATAATGACAATTTTTATAATCCTGATGTGTGTTTTCTTTGAAATAAAAAAAAGCACAGTGAGTAATCTTAAAACTATTTTTTTTATCAAACCTTATCTATACGTTGCGGTTTTACAAGTTTTAAAAACCTTTACGTTACGTAATACCGTTACTTTTTTTTTCAAATTTATGTAGAGCTAAAATTGATTTAAATACATTAGTTTCTATAAGATTTCATACAAGGTTTCTGTATCTAAGAAAACACAAAGTTCGTTTTTAATCATGTAATACTCCGCACTGGTTTTTTAGATCCGTAAAACCGTAATGTCTATACCAAGCCTTAATATTATTTTGATAGTGTAAAGTTATAATATATATGCTGAAGATAAGTACGTATAAGTAGCCAATTGATTATTCACTATGTGAGTACTTACATGGTGTCAGATAAAAAACTTAAGGTTGTATTGATTTTAAGAAATATATGTTCCTTTTAAAAACTAAACTTGTTATTATAAATATACTATAAACAACAACATAATTTATTATTATATGTTTATATTACTCAAAATAAACATTTAAAATAGTTTTTTAATCATTCAAGTGGTTTAAAAAACAACAAAGTATTCAGCCATTATTTTATCTGACACCTTTTTTTATATATTTTTTTTGTAGGACATTATTATACCTGTTGTTTATAGTTAAGCGCAAAATTATTAAGTTATTACAATGCTAAAACATTTCCTTGTCTGCAGATGGAACTGTTTTTAGAGTCGATTCTTCCCTTTCAGTCTATTGCTTTGACTGTTTTTTTGTTTTAGGTGTGAAGTGATGGACCCATGTTTTATTCATGGTTATGAATCGACGCAAAAACTCGATTTTATTGCTGTAAAACATCGACAAACACTCAATTAAAATACCTTTATCTTGCGCACAGCTTTCTCATGTCCAAATGGGTTAATTTGCGGTATACAGTACTTTTCGTACGGCCTTTGCCTTTGCCACTCAATATTTTATTATTGTAAACGGAAAAGAAGGCTCCCCCAGAATCAAATCTAACTCAACTTTAAATTTATATTTAACAACGTAGCGTCGTCAAAATTTAAACTTAACCTTTTTAAGGTTGGTGCTTTCCACCATACTCACTATTTATATGTATTTGCCACGTAACTACCCGAGTGATATAAGTCCAACAATAACAATTTTTCATTTGGGTCAAATAGACCCGAGAAGCACACAAGTGTTAAATTAAGTGATGTATGTTTGGTTTTCTATGCAGGTCTTGGTTTGGGATATTTGCAACATCTTATATTCTAAGGAGAATGTGAATTTGACGCTAAAATAGTTTAAAACAAAATTATTAAAAAAAGTTATGCACATTATAGCAAAAAGTAAAACGTTTTTTCTCAAACGGTTTTTGTTGATGTTACATGAAAAACAGTGGCAGCTTTGTGGTAAAGTGAGCTGCATCTTACTTGGCTCACAGGCTCACGTACTTTGTAGTCATTGCAGCTTTTTTTTAAGTATGTTTAATCAAATACTCGTGCGTACCCACCAGTTAATAGTAGTAGTAGTAGTACAGTAGTGGTAGAAAAACATAGTTAAAAAAAGAAGGTGGCGTAGGGATAAGGATAAAACTCTTTTTAAGCCCGAGTTCAGGTGACTGTCAGAGGAGCCTGGGTCGGAAGGTGTTAGTAGTTGTTGGTGTGTGGTGAGTAAGAACAAATTACAGAGTGATAAAAGCTGCTTAAACTTTGAATGGAGAAAAAAAATAAAACTTATAGAGATTGAAATTAATTAAATGTGAAATGGATCTCCACTCTGCTAAAAAGGCTGCTGGCCAAACATGTTAGCAGCTTAAGCAATGTTTTCAAATATCATTCTCCTTTTATGCCAAACAGTTTTGCTAATTATAATTTTGCTGATACCTGTCATCTTATACGCAGAGACATGAGGCCACTTTCCATTTTTGTAATATTCATAGGGCATTTATTGTTCTCACAATTATTTATATATATATAGTGTATTAAAATATTAGGAAAAGTCCAATTAAATGTTTGCTGTATGATTAAAGCAAACAGCAATAAAACAAAGTTATGTTCATGTTGACATTTTTTAATAGCTGACGTTTTGTATAATACATTTATATCTTCTGAGCCTAGAAAACATGTATGGCATAAAACACAGAAACAATTAAAATATTGAGAAAATATAGCACTAAACACAAACAGAAAACCAACAAAGAAAAAACCAAACCCAACTTACTCTAGTCAATTACATATGGCGATTTTTTTTGTTAAGGGACATATGCACATCTGCATTCATATTCTTCCTCCCACATGATTTTTTTTTTTTTATATACACATTACAACATTTTAAAATAGTTTGTCAATAGACTAAGCTAACATGTAGGTGTATATGGACAGCACAATGTATAAATAAAATAACAAATAGATCCCCTTAATATGAGGTTTACTTTTGTTGGCTGTAATTAGTTTGGCTGGTATGTCTTATTGCCATGTGTTTTGTGAGTCTGATCTTTTAGGATTAACCGGCTACGGGCTACGTCCGGTCGGTATTACAGAAACCTTTATGTGGGAATTGTAAATACAGGGTAGTGCAATTGTACATTATTGAATTTTAAACGAAGAACAGACAACATCAACTGTATAACATCAGAAACAAAGTAAGTAATAACCATATTATGCCATTCATGAGCTCACCACCATCCATTATTTTATTATAAACTTTGCATTATACATTATTTGTTAGTTATGGCACGACTTGTACCATTATTAGGATTTCCACGAGTAGTATGCTGTGATATGATGTGTATGCCGTTCCTTTTCGGATCCATTTGGAAAGAACGCTTTGTTGGGGAACTTTTGTTACATGTTCTCTCTGCCATGCTGTCGACATTTTTCCAGTGCCCTAAGATGTATATTCCATATTAGTTTGTTGTTGGAGACATATTCAGACTAATCATAACCGATTTGAAGTATACAATACATTATATCTAAGCTGAATTTAGTAACGCCAGGAGTAAAAATTGAGTATATTTTGCACACATCTTTTAAGTCATGATTTTAAGATGTTTTAGACAGTTTTTTGAACAAAAGACAGAATAGCAATAGAACCAAATATTGAATTTGGAAGCGCAAGAAGATTTTTGTCCAACTACAAAATCCTTTCAAAGCATAGTTTATTGTTCTTTAGCGTCATCAATGTTACCACTTCAGAGTGCTAAACAAAAAAAGAACAAGTTTTGATTTAAAGCTCTGTTCCCCCTAGAAACTCTTAAAAAACTTAGTCATATGTTAGAAAGCAACAAATTTCTGTTCAGAAAACCGCACAAAATTTTGAAAAAGCTTTTTTTTCTTTTATATTAAAAAAGCCTTTTGGCTTGCACAATAGTTTGTCTTACAACAACTGATTGTTTTTGAAAGAAAGGTTATGTCTTCATTTTGCTGAGAGATAGTCTTCATAGAGTGCTCAATTAATGCTAGTTTGATTGATAAGGTAAGGAAAATTATTGGCAGTTGATCGAGTATGGTTAAGATAGATTTCTGTAATAACTGCAAAGCAGTTTCTTCCGTATGTTCTTAAACGCAAGTGCGATTAATTGGAACAGTTTCCTTGTAGCTTTTATATAGGTATTCTAGCTTTGCGTTAGTTATAATCTAACTTGTTTTTAAAATTAATCAAGAGGGACTTTAAGAACTAAATTGATTTTGTGTATATATGGAGCTACAAGAACGTGTAGAAAATCTATATGATTTTTTTTTAATCATAGTAGTTTTCCAAGCGCTTACTATCATCATATGCCGGCAATTCATTTGTTTTTTACAACCTATTTTGGTAAAGTTCCAGCAAGTAAAGTTAATGCATTGTACAAGCATTAACTTTTGACAACAAATAAAACGTCTAAACAAACGCAAATAACTAGGTAAACCGCTGATAAAACTGGCCAACCGTTATAAATAGAAGGGTTAATTTGGTAAGTATTTTGTAAACATTTTTTTTTAATGGGAATGCTAGTAGAAGATATGATCCAATTTAATAATCTATTTAAGAGCATGCCGACCGTTACCTTGATTTCCAGTATTGTGTGAAAATAGCTACTTTGGCGTCATTCCTATTTCCACAAATAATTTGGTTTGATAAATTTCGTTTGTGTTGTTTTTTATAGATTATACATACTTAATTAAAACTAAAAAACACCTTAATGGACAGTAATGACAAAGATTTTTGAAAGTATGTGTTAGTTTATGTAAAAAGTATGTTTCAGGCTATTATTTGTTTGCGGAATTATAATGGTTAGTTTTTGCAATAAATACATTTTTTTACTTAAAAAAATGATAAGTCTATATACAATAGAAGTTTTCTGTTACACGATTTTATGTGGTTAGTAATATGTTCAGATAACCAGAGGCTTGTCCGTACACAGTAATGCCATATAATATTATTGATTTAGGCAATGCCCGGTAAATTGTCATAATTGTTTTTTTTTAGATAATAGAAACTATTAGCAAATAGTTTTAATTTGTCTTATTTTATTTACATGCGGTTTCTAGCTAAAATTATTGTCTATCCACATTACGAGATATTTTTGCTTAAAGATAGTTTCTATGTGCTCAATTTTGTATCATGAAAGATTAGGGTACTTTGTTCATTCTTACATCCATTGTGTCCTTTTGCATAGTGCTTGTTGTGCATTTGTATGGATTGAAATTAATGTATCATACTATAGGCGTATGATACATTAATTTCAAAATGTATTTTCAGGTTTCAAAACATGATTCTACATTGTTATCATATAAAAAATAAAGAATTGGTCCCAAAATACTGCATTGGGGCGCAACTGTTTCTCTAGGTAATTTGAAAACACAGTATCACCTCTGATTCTATTTTTCTCTAAAATTTAGATTTTTTTTTATTGTCAACAGTATCAAACGTTATGGAAAAATCAACAAATATACACAAGATTTGCATGTTCGTTTTTCACTTTTCCTTCATATTTTAGTTGACTAAATTAAATAGTTTTATATAATATTTTAGTATAGATTGCTTGATCATGTTTTTTTAACTTTATTTTTTGCTTCGTTATATCGTTTCCTAAGTTTTATGCTGTTGGATTCTGTAAAAAGTTTCCATATTTGAAATTTTGCGTATCATTTATGCATTTCTCTTAAAACTTTTTTGATTATTTCATTTGTTGTGAGGTTTAATGATTGGATTCTGTAGAACGTTGCCTTATTTGAAATTTTGTGTTTCTTACATACATTTCTCTTAAAATTCTTTCGTTTATCCATATTTGTTGTGAGGTTTAATGATGGAGTTGTTGTTTTCTTTGTTCATGATTCTTAACACTTTATGTAACTGGTTAATTTTACTTCAAATTTGCTCTAAATCATTTAACTCTTAAGTTAATACTACCAATTATAAGGTAGTAGTCTGATATTTTTTTAATTAAAGTTGCTTTCATGTCTTCCTTGTTGCTTGTATAGTAAATGTGATCTAGACATAATTGTACTAAAAAATGTCCCCTATATTCTTTTCTAGTGTAATTATTCATTTTTTTGTATAAAACCATGGTCTTAGAATGTTACATCATTTTCTCTTCTTTTTTCTAATTCTTCTATAAAAAGTCATATTTTTCTTCTTCTAAGTAATTAATTCGCATTCTCAACTATTTTATTTGTCCATTTTTTTGTTTATTTAAATTGTTTAAATTTAATATGGTTTGTTGTAAGTATTTCATACATTCTTGCTTTTCTGTTATTTCTTTTAATATATCGTCTTATTGTAAGCTTATGAATGTTTGACTGTACTCATAACAATGTCTGCTTTTAGTGACGTAATTAAGTCTTTTAATTCGCTGTGTAGAAAATTATTATTGTTAGTCTCAATACTTCTACAAGCTTCACATTTACATTTAAATATTTCTTGTTTACCTCTTGCTTTCTTGTATTGAGCATTTAAAATGTACAGCTCTATCGCAGTGGTGGCACTCGACATAATTTCCATCGTCAGGAAGCATATCTTTACATTTACTGCATTTATCCATTTTGTTTTAATTTGATTTGATTATTGTTTAGTTAAATTAATTTTCTTTCCAATACGCTTGAAACAAATAAATTTTAAATTTTAAATTAAGACTATACCAACCGCTACCTTGATTTGTAGTATTTTGACAAAAGCGGCATCTTTGGCTTCATCGCTGCTTCTATTTTTTTACCAGTATATTTAAAAAAGATTAAACTATGATAAAGTTGCCGTTTTTGTCAAAATACTAGAAATCAAGGCAGCGGTCGGTATGCTCTTAATGATTATTTGCAATCACCGATTTTTATCACTGTTGTTTATTATTAATTACAAAACTATATTAAACCTTAAATTTAATATTGATTATTTATGTTCATTAATTATTGATTGTTTTACTATCTATCATTAAAAACTGTTTATTTAGTAGTAGTTCTTGGATATGCAATAGCAGGTCGTTGAAACGATATAACAGGCCATGGAATGAGTGGGTAAGCAACGCTTTGCAGGTTATAATTGTCTATTTGTTTGTTATTACTAAAATACTTCACTTACCGGTATAAAGTTACATCAATACAATTACATAACACACAAATACGGAAATGTATTTCTAATTAAATAATATGTACTAAAAACCACTTAGCATAACACTAAAAAAAGAGCTATCATCATGTTTCATCATATTAAGATATATTATTATAACAAATAAATATTATAAGATAGAAAACTCACCAGATGTATATATGGAGCAAAATTATATTAATTGTTCTTCGTACATTTTACTATATAAATAAGGAATTTATGGCCATATTTTCACGGGAACATCTTCCCTTGCTGATTAGCCGACGATTGTTTTTATTGCTATGTTATTTTAAGAATATACAATTTTTTTGTGAGTATATTTTTTTGCTTACAAGTGATGAAATAAAATATTTATTATTTTAAACACTTTGAAATGAATTTAATATTAATTATATTAATAATTGAATTATTAATCTAATATTAATATTAAGTAAAAACAAGTTTGATGAATTGAAGAAGTTACTCCAAATATTTTATTAAATTATTATATGCATAACATACTCAAATTGGTGCTATCTAATTAAAAATTATAGGTGAACCACGGATTTAATGTTACTGAAATAGCATCCGGCAAAAATATATATATCGACTATTTTGAAAACATTTAGATTATCTCGGCACGCATAAAAGTCTTTTTAAAAACAACTATCTTCTTAAGTTTTGTATAAACATTATTAGTTTGATAAAGGGCTTGGAATTTAATGAACGCATTGTGAACACCGTTAGCAGTTTTAAGGAATTTCTTTTGGTGATACACGTGTTTTTAATAGTACAAATATTTTTTATTGAATTGTTTCAAAGTTGGTGTAATAAAATTTGTTAGATTCTAATACTATAGGATAGAAGCATATTCTAACTAACTACAAATAAAAACATATTGTATTTTAATTAGTGCTTCTGTGGCTTAATATTGTAAAAAATTACTTTATTAATTTATAGCATATAAAGTTTAAAGACATAATTTTGTACCTAGCTCAAATAAATGCATTTTTTTAATTAATTTGATGTGTTATACTTAATCAAATGTATTGGAAAAGTTGGTATATTATATTAACTTGATGACAATTGTCTAGGTTTCTAATAAAAGATGTATATAAGTAGTTGTTTTTTACTAAACAATCCTTAATGTTGAGAGCATATATTATAATTTTGTACATGAATAAAGATAAACTAAATAAATTAGAAAGTAATAATTAGCAAAACTCAAAGAAATTTTAGTGCACACGCGTACAAACACTATTGCACTTTGTTGACCATTTTTGTTAACAGGATTTTACATAGATTTTTTTTTTAATTTTGGGAAGTGTTAGCCTCAGCAAGTTATGCTATTAATTTGTCTTTGTTATTGTCACTAATGTGGTATTAGTTTAAAATAGGCTGGTTTCTGAGTTTGGCCTTGCGGAATTTATACAGCCTGATGCGGTTTACCCTATTTTTCTATCTATTTTTTTTACAATAACATCCATTTTTTCTATTCTTGTGTTATTCAACCCTAGGTATCTTTTTAGTTTTTTTTTTAATCTTTATTAACTTTATTCTCGTCGTATCCTCCCTTTTTCATAAATATTTTGTGCATCTTTATTAAGTGCATATTCTTTGGTAGTCTTAGATTTGTCAGTTTTACTTCTAGTGCAATTCTGGAATCTTTATTTGAAGTTAGTTTTGCGTATTCTTAAGTTGCCAGACATACTCTGAAAGTTGCATTGTCTGTCAACCTTGAGACGGCGTATCTAGCGTTTGGAAATTGCTAAGTCAATTTTGTCTCTTTGCTGTCTTTAAGCAGTATTTTTCTTGTTTTTCTTATTTCTGTAATTTTTATTGGTACTAATGTTTTAGTAAATGTTTTTCTTTTGTCCATCCTTTCATATTTTAATTTTTGGTAGTCGATAGTTGTCTTGGCCTTCTTTGTTTCTTTCTCTTTTAATGCTTTTTTGATTTTCTTTTGCTTTTATTTAACTTTTTGGTTTGCTTTCTGTAGCTTTTAATATGAGTATTTTCTACCATTTTGGTATATCTAAATCTTAAATAATTTCTTTATTTATTTGCATATTTTATAAGTGTTTTTTATTTTATTTTGTCATTTACATTCAACACATATTAATAATGGTAGATTTGTCGATTTTGTTTTTTAATACTTTCTCTAACTTTTTATCTATCTTTTTTTCACGCTTTGCACTCTACTACCGTATGTTCTTTGTCGTTATGCGTGTTTTCTTGACAAAAAATAAATCTTTTTTTTAATTCTATTATATTTGTTTTTTGTAATTACTTTCCAAAGTCCGGTGAGTAGTTTTGTTGTTTAGTAACACGTTGCTGGTATTAGTTTCTTTGTTCATTTTATTTTGTTTTACTGTCTCTTCTATCTTTTTATCATAGTTTATCTTCCTCGTCTTTTTGTTTCTTGTTTACTAGTTTCTTTATTTACTATATTCTTTATGTCTAATCATTTTTTTATCATCAAATCTGCAGATAGTGTCACTGCAATTACTTCTAGTGTCTCTAGGAACTGTAGGCTGCAGATCTTTAACAAATTTGCTTTTGAGGCTTTTCTTGTTTCTTTTGTGTTTTTTTGTTTGTTTTTAATTCCCCTCCTTATGTTTCTGCGACGTACAATAGTTTACTCTGCGTTTTGTCTTTTTTTGTTTCATTTTTTTTTTGTTTTTCTTAACTTCCTTAACTTGTTTGTTTTATTTTTTTAATTCTTGATCAGTAGATTTTTTTTCTGAATGTAACTCTATATTACCTTGATTGTTTTTTGTTAGTTTTTTTTGCTGTTTTTATAATTGTACTATTTTGTATGGTTTTTTTTTTAGGAATCCCTGCCTATAGATTCTAACATTTTTTTTTTTAGTTATTTTTTTACGTTAATCGCTCCCTTCTAATTCAGAGCTTTTCTATCATATATTTAGCTTTTCTTCAGCTCCGTCTTTATTTTTTTCTTTTTTTTTTTCTGTTTTTCAACTTTCTTTGCCCTACCAGTGCGATCTTCTTTTTTCTTTTTCTTTGTAATTATTGATCAATTCTTTTGCAGCTTTTCTCAACTTTTACAAGTACTTTCTGCATGTTTTTTTTTTGTTTTTTGTCTCTTTCTCTGTTCTTTTATAGTTCTTCCATAGTTTTTTCATAGTTCTTCCATAGTTCTTTTATCCTTTCTCTGGCATCCTTCTTATGTTTCTTTTTTTTTTTGTTTTGTTTTATTTTCCTTTTTCTTGTTTGCACTTATGTAAGCTCAGCAATTCTTTTTTTTTTTGTCTTTGTCCACTACCATACAACTTCAGCCGTTTCCTACTTTGCTATGGTAATTTCAATGTAAAATTTAAATCTTTCTTTTACAAAATTTAATTTATCTTCTTGGTTGCATGTTGCAAGATTTGCCGCTAAATCATCTTTAAAATTTGTCTTTTTTTGTCGCACTTTGTCCTTCCTTATCTTAGCGATTTTGCGTTAACATTGCACTCGCTATTACTAGATCTATTTTTCTCCTCACCGCTATTGCTACAAATAGGTTATGTCCCTCTATATCTTTGCCTATATTTGTGGATAATAATATACATTTTTGTTTATGTGTTTGTTCTTTTGTTGTCTCAAATTAGCTGTTATTTTTTGCTACCAATGCTATTAGGAGCAAAGGCTAGTAAAGTAGAAATAAATAAATAAAATAAACAAATTAAATCTTGATCAAAATATTCATTAGATATTAAGCAGCTTTGAAAATATTATAAACCATAAATTTGTAATAAACTTAAAACGTAGCACAGCAACAAAAGTGTCAGGGAATGAAGCAACAAAATTATTTTTGACATCATTATCATTACCCAAATTATAATAATGCATTTAAATTTAATAAATGATGTAGTTTGTGTAAATTGTCTTTCTACTCAGCATGAAGCATTAACATTAATGTTTTAGAGTAGGCAAATGATCCCAACAAATTTGTTAACGTTTAGAGGACTTATGACTAGAACTGAACAAATACTTACATATTAAGGTATTTCAAACATATTCTGTATGCGCTAGATGTCTCAACCTTTAATTTTAAAGAAGGTCTCTATACTTTATCAACAATTATTATCTAACAAAGGCGTTTCATTTTGCATCTCTCATTATTCTTCTTTGAAAATTATATGTTTATAACCTTGACCAAATTTGCTATAAAATAATATCGTCTTATCTATTGAACAAAATGCAAAAGCATCTAATTGCTTGAATATTACCTGTGGTGTCCCGCAAGGCTCTGTTGCAGGATTATTATTATTTATTAGTTATATTAATGATCTGCCAACTTTCTGTTAAGTCTTAAAATGATTTGGTTATGCAATCTGCATGTACTTGGGTTAGCAGCAATCGTCTTTGTATTAACTAGTCAAAATCTGTATCTTTAATGTTCACTTTACGATCAAGAACAAAAAATAATACGTCTATTAAATTTTTGGAATTAAATATTGATTCTGAGTTAACAAGAGGTAATAGTATGGTGATTTTCTAGCAAAAAGCATATTTTCTAATATTTTTATGTGGCAAATGCTTTATAGTATGTTGTTACTGCATACTTTGCTTTATGTCATAGCCACATTTCATATGGCATAATTGTGTACGGACATTCTGCAATCAAAACATACCTACAATACCAGAGGCAAGGGTATGTTGATCCGAGTTATTTGAGACTGAACAAAACTCAAATAAAAGTTAACTACTTTTGTATTAAATTTTATAATGTATTACTAAAGCACATAAAGGGTCTTGCAGTCAAGAAATTTATTAACTTAAACGTTACATAATTGGTAAAGCTTTCTATAGTTTTAAAGATGATTTAAATAATGATTTTTATGATTTATAGGTCTATTGTTGACATATGTAAACAATTGTGTTTTGTTTTAACACAAATCAAATTATTATTACTATTATTATACTTGGAATGTCTGCCAAAGTTGTAGGTAATACTACAACAATAATGCATTTGCAATTTTTAATTGCATATTTTTGCTTTATTTATTCTTTATCATATTATTCTAGCAAACATATTCAAACAGCATTTCTCGGCAATGTTTTTTTACTTAAATAGTTTTTATTGACAATAAAATTAGAACTAGATATTCCACATATTGCCGTAATTATAACATACAAAACAAACTGCTTTGCAAATTAAGCTTGCAAAAAAACATGTACAAAACTGTACATAATTTTTTGAAATCTGAAAAATCACATGAAAAATGTCTTTATAGAGCTATAATCTCATTTTTACTGTAATTCCATAAAATATTTAAATATTATTATACAATTCCTACAAATAAACTTCATACTTCTGATTTTTTGTGACATGATCAAATTTATATTCAGCGTACTATGATTTTTTAAATAAGTTTATTTTTGTAATATTCCACTCTCACAAATCATGTAAAGTAGAAATTGCTACAACCTATATAAAAAAAAGCTCAAAGATTGAATATAAGCTTCTTGTTAGAAGATTGAGTGCTTTCCGTTTATACAATTCAAAAAGTATGAAATCTACCTGCAAACTTTATCGAGATATGATAATAAACCTATTTTATCGTCGATAACCATGAAGTGGATAAAATTATATAATCGAGTCGTAACCGTTTGAATAGCATTCAATTATCGTTCCCGAGTGTATGTGTTCAACACTAACATAAATGTCAATTCAATGTAATGCTCAAAGCATACGTCGTTAAAATTACATATGGATTATTTATCCTAGAAGTAAATTGAATTCTCAAATAAATATCCAAGTGTTTTAACTAAATGGTATGAAATTGAACGGAAAGAGTTTTTAACATGTAAGAAAGAAGAAAAACATTTTTAAGTCGAATGCAGTGGGAGCTCAATCGAATGATTTCCATACATATTGGTTCCTGATATAGGATTTTGGTATAGAAAGAAAGAATACTGGCAAATAAAATAAAGGACGCCCCTCAGTTAGATGTTTCCAATTTACACTCTTTTGTCAATATGATAAGAATCACAATTTACACTGATTCCTTTTCAAATATGCACATTGAGATTCTAGTTGTATTACATTTTATTGAAAAGTAAAATGATTGGAGATGTTGAAATCAATACGTCATAAATATTGGGTAAGTATAATAAAACGTTATGATGCTATATGACATTTATTAAACTAAAGAATATATACTACGGTGAAAGTAATGAAAAGTAAAATATTAATATTGGTATAAAATAACTTTTTTTCAAATAAATTTAACTTATTAACTAATTAATTACAAATATAAAATAAAGACAAAATGGAGATTGTTGTTAACAATAATGATGAACCAGATTCAGTTTTAATAATACCAAATCATAACAACACTTGCAAATTTAATAAGAGTTTGACATTGTTTTAGCCACGTGGAAATAATTGAATTTACGTCCTTACGCGGTCTAAGTAGATTGGGTAGGTTTTTATAATAAACGCTGTCTTCTTACTCTATGTATTTATTGCTGCTCGATTGCAAGTTCAATAATAACTAACTCTATTTTACATAAAATACAATATATATACAATCTATTAATGGGTAAAAGTGTACAGGGGAAAAAAAAGGTGCAATGATTAGTTTTTAACAACGAGTAATAAAATTCATACTTCTAGAAATTTAAGGGTTAATCAGGTATAAAGGCTAAAAAATAAATACATCTGTACAAATAAAACAAATAATTACAAACGGATGTCACAATAACCATAAATATAAAATAATTAGATATAATAAAACGTATTAAATAATAATACAATTTGGCGGCGCCAACATGCTCCCACCTTAAAAGGATTAATTTCATTTAAAATAATTGTTTAATTGTCACCTTGATTTGGTAATAAACAATTTTTGAGACCGCACGTTTAAAAACACCACTTGCAGTTTTTCCACGTTGCAGGAGGATCATTTTGTTCGGTAAGTAGAACCATCAAACCTTCTTTCAGCTGGTGTGGATTTTCTTTACGCCACTTAGTACGTGTTTGCAAGTGATTTACGTATTCTCGTTTCCTTTTTTGCCAAAACTGCTGCGTTAATTGCTGCATAAATGTCACTAAACGATTGGTTGGTACATCGCTGAGGTCTTCATCAAATGTAGTTGTTAGTGGTCTTCCAATTAGAAAATGTGCCGGGGTAAGAGGGTTCAAATCATGTGGATTGCTACTAAGAGGATATAAAGGACGCAAGTTAAGTACAGCTTCGATCTGTGTTAGAACCGTTTCAAATTCTTCATGAGTTAAAATTAATTCCCCTACTACGCGAGTGAGATGCCGTTTCATCATTTTTATATTAGCTTCCCAAATTCCACCATAGTGTGGAGATTTAGGCGGTATAAATTCCCAAGTTATATCAATACCTTCATTCGACATGGCGCTATCCAGTTCCAAATTCCAAGTTATAAATTCTTTTTTGAGGCGCTTTAATTCTGAATTAGTTCCAACAAAATTGGTTCCATTGTCCGATAATATTTTGTTTGGTTTACCTTGTCGCGCTATAAATCTGCGAAATGCTGCTAAGAACGCTTGAGCTGATAGATCCGATACTACTTCTAAGTGAATTGCTTTAGTGCATAAGCAGATAAACAAACAAGCATATATTTTAAACGTTTTACTTCCACAAGAACGTCGTTCGTGTCCTTTAAATGGGCTAGCAAAATCCACGCCTGTGGTTAAAAATACAGGTGATGGATTGACTCGATGTTCGGGCAAATTTTCCATCATTTGGATGTATGGTTTAGGGTTAGATTTAAAACAAGTTACACATGTTCTTACAACTTGCCTAGTTAAATTTCGCCCCCTAACAGGCCAATAGTTTTGTCTCAACATAAAAAGAAGCTGTTGGGGACCACAATGCAAGTTTATTCTATGATAGAATAAAGCCAACAACGTCGTTAAATGATGATGTGGCAATATAATTTGATGCCTTTGATCAAAATTTTGATTACAATTTTTTAATCTTCCTCCTACTCTTAACAAACCATCAATGTCAATAAATGGAGAAAGTGAAAGAATTGCGGAATTTGAATGTAAATTATTTCCATTTTTTAATTGTTCAAGTTCAATTCTATAAGATTGTATTTGAATTAGTTTTATTAACTATTTTAATGTTTTGCGGCGTTCTTGTGCTCCAATGTTGTCTGAATAATTTTGTTTCTGTCTAATTTTATTAATAAACCGTAAACAATAAGAGAAAACACAAATTAATTTTGGCAAATTTGAAAATTGTGATATAATATTTAGATTAGTTGTTACAGTATATGAAACTACTAATCTTTCATCAGGTGTTTTAACATTAAGATGGCTTTCTACAGGATAATCGTTTCCTTGGAGCCATGAGGGCCCCTGCCACCATAAATTATGAGCGTCGGTCACTTCTAGAAATGAACCTCGAGAGATTAAATCAGCTGGGTTGTCAGCTGATTTAACGTGTTGCCAATTTTCTGACAAAGTTAACTGCTGAATTTCTGAGACCTTATTAGCCACAAAAGTTTTCCAGCGACTTGGACAAGGTTTTATCCAACATAATGTAACCTTTGAATCAGACCACAAAAAAATTTTATTAAACTTAATTTTTAGTATTACTGAGAATACGTTGGGTCAATTTTGCAAGTAGTACACTTGCGCAAAGTTCTAACCTGGGTATAGTAATTTGTTTGATTGGAGCAACTCGACTTTTGGCCGTCAATAATTCAATTTTGTGTACGTTGCAGTCATTTATACTTTTAATATATATGCACGCGCCATATGCCTTTTCCGAGGCATCTGCAAATCCGTGCAGTTCAATATATGTGTAGTTTGTGCTGATTTCTTGCCGTTTTATTTTGATTGAGTCTATTTTATTTATATGTGATAAATATCGTTTCCATTCATAATCAATTTGTGATGGCACTGGGTCATCCCAACTGCTTTTTAGTTTCCATTAGTCTTGAATAATTAACTTTGGAATATTAGTTAGTGGACTTAGTAACCCAAGTGGATTAAATAGTTGAGCTGTTTGACTTAGAATTGATCGTTTTGTATAAGAAATTTTATCTGGGCATTTTTTACTATTATACTGGAACTGGAATTCATCTGTTATTGCATTGAAAACAATACCAAGAGTTTTTGTTTCATTCGTAAATATATTTGAAAACTGTGAACTGTTTTCATTACTGGACTGATCAATTGTTTACTGTTTGAATTCCATTTACGAAGTGAAAATCCCGCAGAAATTAAAAAGTTTGAAACTTCAGTACAACGAGTAATTAAGACGTCTAAGTTATTGGACCCTGTTAGTAAATCGTCGACGTACATATCTTCTTTGATAATACTTGAAGCTTCTGGATTATTGTCTTTATTCTGATTTGCCAATTCAAATAAACATCGTATAGCAAGATAAGGAGCTGAAGCCGTTCCGTATGTGACGGTATTTAACTCATAAAAATTAAGTTTTAAATCTGGATGATCACGCCACACTATTTTTTGTAAACATCTTTGATCAGGATTGATTAATACCTGCCTATACATTTTCTCTATATCCGCTATAGCTACGAAACAGTATTTCCTAAATTTTATTATGAGAGTAAAAAGATCTGACTGAATGGTTGGAACTACATGTTGAATTTCATTTAATGATATATTTGTCGAGGTTTTTGCGGAACCGTCGAAAACTACTCTTAATTTGGTTGTAATGCTATCTTCGCGAGTAACGCAATGATGCAGAAGAAAATATTCGTGTTTTTCGTTTTTAGAAGAAATGGGAGACATATGTTTTAGATCTATATATTCAGTTATAAAATTTGAATACATTTGTTTTTGAGTAAGATTTTTATTTAAACGATTTTCCAAACTGTAAAATCTTCGCAGGGCTTGTGCGCGTGAATCACCTAATTCATACTGAACTTATTTTAATGGAATTGAGACTATAAATCGACCCGATTGGTCACGACGAGTGGTGGTTTTAAAATGTGATTCGCAGAAAATTTGAATTTTTCTCGTAATTATCAAGTTGCCAGAATTTTTCTAATTGTGAATTCAGTGACAAACAAGAAACAACTTTGTTTTGATAATAATTAACTGGTATGATGCCTGAAATGATCCAACCGAGTTGTGTACTTTGCATCTTTAAATCAGAATTTTCAATGATAATTTGACCATCTAAAAAAATGTTCCAAAAAAGAGTGGAACCAACGAGTATGTTGATCGGTTTTGACTGATGAAATTCTTCATCAGCAAGTGAAACATTGAATGGGATATTAAAATTAAATCTTTCAAACGATATTTGAGGTATGTTATCTGTGAGTTTGTCAAGAATCAAACACGACATTTCAGTTGCAAATGATGAAGTTTTAGATGTTACCTTTATGTAACACAATGATTAATATGTGACATTTTTTGATTTATTCCCGATACTGTATGATTAAGTGAGTATTTGTTTAATTTTAATTTATTTACTAATGAATTTGTTATGAAATTGGATTGTGACCCGGAATCTAATATAACACGAGCTTGGTGTGCCTTTCCAGATTAATCAAACACATTGACTTGAGCAGTACACAATAAAGATACAATATTTTTAATCGTCGAACAATTGACTACTGCGGAAGGTTCAGTTGATTTTTCGGTTGATTAATTGTTTACAGATTTTTTTAAATAAAGTAAAGTATTATGTGATAAATTACATTTGCGACATGCAGACGACTTGCATTCTTTTACATTGTGACCTTTTCGAAAGCAATTTAAACATAATTTCAACATTTTAGCTAAATTGAAACGATTTTGAATAGATTTTTCAAGAAATTCGGAACATTGATTTATATAATGTGTATTGTTACACACTGGACAAGAATGTGAGCTTTTCGATGTTATTGTGAATGAGTTTATGTGTGATTTATTTTTTGATACATTTTGAGGCTGATATCTACCTGTTTCAAAAATATACGATTTTTCTTAAAGAAATTTGATTAAATGTTGACAATTAGGCAATTCATCGGATTTAAAATTATTATTCATATATAAATCCCATTCAGTATTAGTTCAATTGTCTAGTTTTGATAGAATGTGAGAAATAAGGAACATTTCAAAATTTTTAGGAGATATTTTTAATGATTCGATACTACGAATATATTGCTCAAGCGAATAAGCGGCAGATTTTAGTGAAGTAAAAGCGAATAGCAAATAGCACAATTTCTGAACTTCCGGTATGGAACCATTTTCATGAATAACCGCGATAAATGCGTCCTCAAATGAACGCCACTTAGTAAAATCACCATCGAATGAAGGTAATTGTATTGTGGGTAATTTAATGTTTTTAGATGAGTCCGTATTAATAGATTCTACTTTTCTAATGTCTTTTGGTTTAATAAGAGCAGACGCGGCACCCAAAAACATATCAATTAATGATTTTAATTCAATTCGAATTTTGAATTCAGTTTCAATATCTTAAGACACTGACTCAATTGAAAATTGAGTTGTCTCAAACTGATCTGCATTTTCTTGCAACCTTTTGAGTCGGCGCGATATTGTTTCGACGTCAACATCACTTAAGGGTTTATTGACAAATTTATTTATAAATTGTTCAAATGACGTTAGCTGCATTAAAAACGCGTTTCGTTTTTCAATTAGTTGCGGTTCTGTTAAACGAGGCATTGTTTTAAGATTGAAGCTTTACTAACACGAGAAACGAGGAAATGGGAACACAAAGGAAAGCACTTACTTGTTTGTAAATATATTTGTGGTGTTTCGACAAATGATGAAGTTGAGGTGCTGCGAATGACCTGGTGCAAACTTCTTAAAGACGGTTTTTCTTTATTATAAAAATTCGGAACGAAGGACCATTGTTTTAGCCACGTGAAAATAATTGAATTTACGTTCTACGGTCTAAGTAGGTTGGGTAGGTTTTTATAGTTAACGCTGTCTTCTTACTCTATGTATTTATTGCTGCTCGATTGCAAGTTCAATAATAACTAACTCTATTTTACATAAAATACAATATATATATACAATTTATTAATAGGTAAAAGTGTACAGGGGGAAAAAAAGAGTGCAATGATTAGTTTTTAACAACGAGTAATAAAATTCACATTTCTGGGAATTTAAGGGTTAATGAGGTATAAATGCTTAAAAATAAATACATCTGTACAAATAAAACAAATAATTACAAACGGATGTCACAATAACCATAAATAAAAAATAATTAGATATAATAAAACGTATTAAATAATAATACAATTATGCGACGCCAACAGACATTTTATTATATCTATGTGACATTGTTAGTCTGTGCAAAATTAGGGTTTCCTATCAACTCAGTCTTATGCAACACTCGACACACTAACATACGTAACATCAACTGGCAGGAAAAATGTAGAAATAAACTAAAAGAAATTAAACGGTTTAGTTGCTTGACTTAAGTATACGCAACCAGTCACCGCAGTTACATACTATACAACTCCGAACATAAATTGGCCGCGCCGACCTAGGTGGAGCAGCGGTTGAGACTAGTTAAGGTACAGGAGGTTCTAAGTTCGATTGCCGAGTAAAGCATGATAATTTGTTCTGTTTCGAGAATTTGTAAAAATTCATGACTATAACATGGTTATGACTTATGTGTAATGTTCAAGGTAAAAGAAAAAAATTAAAATTAGTTGGTTGCTAAACCACAATAAATTATCCAAGATCATCCTAAACACGAGTTCAAATGACATACCAGAATAGATAAATATAGAGGGTAGGAGCGCAAAGCTTTTGCGGACAAACAGGACGGATGGTCAACGGTTTCTAGCAGACGAACCACTTGCGAGATAAGTCTAGTTGAGGCGACTTATCTAAGGCGTCTGTATCCCATAGGGACGGTCTAAAAATAAGCTTTGGTAGCACCAACGTAAAAATACCAACACCCAGTAAAATGGAGATCTTATATGATTTAGATAATCTGCCGGTACCTGAGCACGTTTGGAGCTAATGCTAGACGTAACAGTTTGCAAACCATCAGTGGTAGAGTGTTGAACAGGCGGGCACCTACCAGGCAACCCAAATTACCTACAGCCAAAAATGACTGCAGGAACCAAGAGCAACTAACTGCACCCTCCAAACGTGTATTGCCAGCTAATCAGCCAGCAACCACCAAGGCAGGTACTCGTAGACAACGTATGACTTGGTCTAAAGATATTAACATAACAGTTATGCGTTGTTACTTTAAAGCGACAAACATGAAAACTATTGCCACAAGTTAAAGATCAACTATGCTGACACTATTTATAAAATATTACCCAGAATATCAAAACCATATTACGGAACAAAAACTATGTGACCAAAAGCGTGTAATAATAAAAAATATTAGACTAACGCTGTTCGAAATAGAACATATAAAAATAGCTATTACAGAAAAACTACTACTATAACAGAAATAGGAGCTAATAATCAAATAATGTTATTAATTGAAGAAACAAACAGAAACAATGCTGCTGAAAATGAACAAAATTTTAATACTCAAATATCTGATTTGAGTTACGCCAATGCAGATTCTGTACATCTTGAATTTGAAGCATCTCTTATAAAATGGTTAGATGCTAACACAATGCAAAGGCCAAGTTTACCAAAACTAAGAATAAATAAAATATCATTGGCAATTATAGAAAGTATTAACAAAACAATTGATCATCATGCTAATAACGCAACTAATATAGAAGCTTTACATTCAATAATATACTGCGTTGCATACACGGTATTAAAATTATGTAATCAAATACCAGTTAATGAACAAAGCAACTACAAACAAGACACCCCAAAATGGCAGCAGCGGCTAGAACGGAAAATAAATTATCTCAGACAAGATATAGGTCGACTAACACAAATATCGCAAAACAACGTTAAAAAAAATGTTTATATACATCTTGAACATTTAATCTCTGATGGTGATAAAATAACACAAGAACAAATAGTAGATATATTGGACACACAAAAACAAAAATTATGTGTTTATGCAGAGAGGTTAAAATGTTACATGGAACTGCATCAGCGTCGTTTTTAGCAACAAAATGCTTACAACAATTAGCCAGTGACAATGAAAAATATTACTCACTTGCAGCAACTTCAATAAACAAAAGTTTTTATGTAGACAATTGCATAACTGGTTGTGACTCTGTTCAAAAACAGCTCTACCATGAACTATGCGGTATCATGCAAATTAGCTGTCTCGTTTTAAAGAAATGGCGGACAAACTGTCTACAATTGCTGCAAACAATCAGTAGCAGCCAAACAGATAAACAACCTTTTGATAACTCGTCCAGTTCAAAGACGCTAAAATAATACTAAAAATTACCAAACATTTAAAAAACCAGTCAATCTTTGCACTAAGTTAAAAGTGACAAAACGAGTAATTTTCTCTGAATTATCAAGAATCATTAATCCACTAGATTTCTGGGACCAATCACAGTCGAGGCAAAATTGATAATGCAACAATTATGGGAGTTATAGCTCGATTGGGATGCTTTTGTACTATTGAAAATATATACAGATTGAACTCTATACTTATCTCAACTTAATACACTCAACGTGCTGACAGTTTTAGGACTAGTAGCACCATCTAACAAAGTAGAGCTGCATGAATTTTGCAAAGCATCAGAAACATCATATGGTACGGTAGTGTACATGCAATCACAACTACAAGAAGAAATGGATTTAGTAAGACTGGTTGTTTCAAAATCTAGAATTGCTCCATTAAAGATTCTAACAATACCAAGACTGGAGCATTGTGGAACAGTACTTTTGGCACAACTCATAAACTCTACAAAGATAGCATTAAGCTTGCCACAAGTAAAAAGCTGCTACTGGACAAATTCTACCTTAGTAATAAATTAGATTCAATCTAGTTCTAGATCATACAAAACTTTTGTTGCAAATTGAATAACCAAAATCTAATCTTGCACTGAAATAAAAGATTGGTGCCATTTCCAACAATTAGTAATCCAGCCGATATCATATCCAAAAGTTTAAACAAGAGCTGTCAACAGTCGACGTAGATTGGCCACAACTCATGTGTATGTTACATGACAAACAAAGTGTACGAGAACAAAAAACAATTACGGAAATTTTATTAGTTGCGGTGCCGCAATGTAATAAGCTATTTGAAAAATGGTTATCAACCAGAAAGCTGCAGAGAATTGTTAGTACTCTAAAAACTCTAAAGGAACAACGGAAACATGGTGCACTTTTGGCAAACAAATTAGATGATGAAATAGCCACTTAATTAAACTTAATTAAACTAGCTCAAAGTGAAAGATTTTACAAGGAACTTAGTTTACTACGTGCTGGTATGACAATTAACTCTTTATCATGCATAATATCATTAAACACCCATTTTTGGACACAAAGAGAAGAAGATTAAACTTTGCTTTTATTCTAGAAGATCAACGCCACTCTATAATTATTCAAATATTGCACCCTTTAACAAATGGTATAGTCAATTTAGAACGTTTGAAGGCATTGCACGGAGGTGCAAAGTTAGTCTTATCGAATCTTTGAACCAAGTATTGGCCCATATCCGAAAAATTAGCATTCAAAAGAATTATTAAAAACTGCATAAGGTGTTGTCCAGTAAACTCATTTGCAGTCCAACATATCATGAATCAATTGCCTAGGCCACGGGTTACACCATCCCGTTCATTTCAACACTGTGAAATTGACTTTTGTGGTCCTTTTTTATTAAAACCGTTCAAGTCAAGGGCACCAACAACACAAAAAAATACATTTCAATATTTATATGCTTGTCAACAAAAGCCATCCATTTAGAACTAGTAAATAGACTTAAATTGGAAGCATTTACTAACTGTTTGCAAAGATTTGCATCTCGTCGGGAAACTCCGCAGACGAATTTTTCCGACAACTCCACAAACTTTGTAGGAACATGAAAGACGCTGAAACAACATTTTAAGAATAAAAAAAATCAGTTGAAAACACATCGAATAGAAATTCATACCTGTATAGTCACCACATTTTGGTAGCATTTGGGAGGCTGCTGTTAAAAGCACTAAGCATCATTTAAAACGCATAGTTGATAACTCACAAATAAGTTATAAAAAAATGAGCACTTTGATAACAGCAATTGAAGCGTGTTTAAACTCAAGTCCAATATCACCGGTTTGTGATGATTCAATAGATCTTGAGCCACTTACTCCAGGTCATTTTTTAATTGGAACAGCAATGACAAATCCACCAGAAACTATGTTATTGGAAGTAAATCCCAACAAATTAAGTCATTGGCAACAAATTCGTCAAATAAAACAACATTTTTGGCAAAGACGGTCAACCGAATATGTTAATCACATTCAGCAAAGAAGTAAATGGACCGGTTTCAACTACAAGGTTCTGCAAATTAATGATTTAGTATGTATTAAAGAAGCAAATCTACCTTCCCTACATTGGCAGTTAGGACGAATAGAAGCAGTTCACACAGGGACCGATGGAATTACTCAGATGGCTACGATTAAAATAGCCAAACAAACTTCTAAGATGGCATCTAGAAACCTATGTTTGCTACCAGCATCACCAATTAAATAGGAATACTTTCAAAGTGGCCGACGTATTGGGATCATCAATACATCTGGGGCAGAATTAATAAAACACGTAGTCTTGGATAAAAAATAAACAAACTAAAAAAGATTCAGCTGTCTATTAGTGCAACATATTTATTAAAAAAAAACTATTTATTAGCATTGTATCAGCACTGTTAAAATATATAACATTATCGAAGCAATCAAGTTATTATTTTTGTGTCAAAAAAGTTAACGGTAACAGACATCAAGTTTGATTCAACAGTTACTTTTACACTGCACAAAATATATCCGCATTGCAAATTATAGGATAGTAATTATTAAAATCTAGCTAAATAATCAGATTATAAAACTAATTTTCCGTATAAGTTACAGTTATGTAAAAAAAAAACTACTACTACTAGACTACAATATTTACAATTTTATTATGTTTATGAATCAACACTGTTAAATTTATATTTTAATTTAATACATATTGTAACAGCCTAACAGGAAAGTGGGCTAATTGATTGCATGCATGCATGGCTGTTATGCAAAAGGTCCCGTAATTGAGTCTCCTGTTGTTCACAAATTCACAAGCATTAATTATCTTGACCTGTTTAAACTAGGATGTGTAAAGTTGATATGGTATAAAATCTCCAATTTCTTTTAAACATTAAGTGTTGTCAAAGTGATAATTCCCATAAATTGTGGTTGTCTGAAAAACTACACTATATCTGCTGTACAAGTGCAAAGACAGAATAACGAGATCTGATTAGCTAGAAAGTAATTTTACATTACTACTACACCATTTTATGTTATTTTGATAAGATTAGTTAGATAATAAAAAAATAGAACAAAAAAGTAATATAATTAAAAATAAAAAAAAAAAAATAGAAGAAATATTTATATATAAACAAAAACAAATAACCACAAACAAAACCCTTAGTTGTGACGGCCACTATAGTACTCAACTGAATCAAAGCAATCCGTTTGTCCAATTAGTAAAACCTTATTAAGTGCCAATATGCGGATATACAGTGACATCTATTTATAAATGTTAATTACAAATTACTACATTTAATTAATTTATATTTGTGTATATATCAATTTAGTAAAGCAAATTTAAATAAATTATATTACAACTACTACCCAAAGCAAGACATATATTATTATACATTATTAATCATAATTAAATATGCACTGTGAACCTGCTGAATCAACCCTTCAATAAATTAACTAATACGCATATCAGCATATTTACAGACATGATTGACCTTAGATATCGCATGTATAATTAAATTAATATAAAAATCCTATATATTTGTATAAATAGGATAAAAATAACAAAAGCATATAACAGTAAATGTACTGGAATTGC
The DNA here is from genome assembly GCA_963932245.1 of Tachinus rufipes. NCBI lineage: Eukaryota > Metazoa > Arthropoda > Insecta > Coleoptera > Staphylinidae > Tachinus > Tachinus rufipes. The sequence goes on along the minus strand of OZ010741.1, from coordinate 111,766,085 downwards.
AAAAATCATATAAATATTGTATTGAATATATTGATATATAATTTATCAGCATACAGAAAATCAAAATGTAACAAGCTGCCTTGTTTGCACTCAAGTTTTAATTATATTAATTTAACTTCGAATGCATTGCTATCCCGTTACATGCACTACCAATTCTCACTTGCTGATAGAATTTATGAGAATGCGTAAAACAGAGAGTGCATTTGAGTATCAAAACTAATGTCAAGAATTATATTACCTCGGTTAATGTGAAAACATAATTTTTGATGCAGTGATGCTTTACATATTTTTATTAAGTATGAATTTGTACATTCTCTCTATATCATATTCAAACATTTATAAATTTGCAAATTAAATGTACTTACGGGTTTACTTAAATTATAGACTCTTATCCATGTTAGTTTTATAATAAGTTTGATTAGAATCTTAAATATATCTGCAGATTAGTTATCATAAAACTTAACGGGAGCGGTTGTTGATGCAATTCTATAATGAAATTTTTTTAGTATCTTCTGACAAAATTCAAGAACACTAAATAAGAGTCAGTTTGTAGGTCTAAGGTTATTAATTAATTATATTTAAATTTAGTCGTCAAGACCGGAAACCAAACGCAATTCTAGTTAGTGGTAATTGCAATATCACATTGGGTGTCAATATCGTGTGTTCTATAGGTAAATTCGTTATTTTAAATGTTACAGAGTTGCTTAAATTAGCAAAGTTGGCCAGCATTTCTATAAAAAACGCAAAAAAAAACTAATAACGGTTGTTTTTTCAAACTTAAATAACTTTTTGTCTATTTACTATAGAGCAAAAATAAAAATGTATTTTGTAGATATTTTTGTGTAGAATTCAAATAAATCAATAAAAAAGTCATAGCATTTTTGGTTTTTGAGATATAAACCAAACTAACCTTTCTTTAAATGGCTATGAGTTTATTTTTTTCTGATTTTATAATTTGTTATATCTCATTTAATTAGTTTTTTCAGAATTTCCAAAAACAAAAATTAATTAATAAAACAATTATTACTACATACTATAAGAGTGCCTTAGAATTAAAAACAAAATAATTATAATATAATTTTTTATTTATTCATTTAGTTGTCAAATTTAATTGTTTACAGTTATTCAAAGAGAACTCATTTATTTAAACAACATTTGCATTTAAAACTTTTGTGTTGATAAATAATAATAAAGTTATCATTATTCCGGATAATATGGCTTATTCGACAGAAGAAAGAAATGATAATAAAATTGTAATTGTGATACAAACGCAGCATCTGAATTGTATCTACAAATCTACATTGAAAGAAGGCAGCCAAGTAAAAGCTTGTTTGTAAAACTTGAAAAAAATAAAATAAAATATGGATCATTTTGTAAACCAAAAGAAACCAAAATTAATTTTAAAGAAAATTCATAAATACGTGATTTGACATACAATACTTGTAAACTAATTGCATCTGTACTAGAGATTAAATTAGAGTGTAACGTATCCAAAAAACAAAAAAAAACAAAAATTTAAACAAAATAATTTTAAGTTTTATTATCATCAAATTGGAAATAAATCAATTATATTTACTGACAAGGCAAAATTTACAAATAATGGATTATTCAACCAAAAAAATCATATTTACTGGTCGTAAGAAAATCTACACTTAACAATTGAAAAACGAGATCAACATTATATATTCTCTATTAATGTCTAGTGTGGAATTCTTAGAACAAAGTATTGGGTCTGTATTTTTGTGAAGAAAATCTAAATTCCAAACGCTCTGTCAGTTTTACAAAATAAATTAGAAGAATTACTGGATGATCTTTTATTGAACTTGATCCAAAATTTAAAGTATTTTTAACATTATGGCGCGCCTGCTCACAATGCACACATTGTATCAATTTATTTGTCAGAAAGATTTTCTAATTGGATAGGTAATAGAGGTTCAATTGCAAGGCGTCCTAGGTCTCCGGACCTTACAAATGTTGATTTTTTTGTGAGGAACTATTAAGGATAAAGTTTACAAAAAAGCCACATAACATCGATGATCTGAAAACTAATATCAGAAAAGCTCTAATAGAAATTTGACATAATATTTTATTAAAAATACAAAATAATATATAAAAAAGTTGTCAACTATGTATTCAAAAAAATCGTAGTCAATTTGAAGCATTTTTTAAATTTATTTTAACCGCCAAAGTTGACGTATTTTGATGTAAATTAATTGAAAAATATAAATATGTTCTGTGTATTTAGGTTTTAAGAGTCTTAAACTCAGCAAATCTGCAAAGTAGACCTATTCTTCAACATAAACTCTTACAAATGCACGTTTAGCCGCGCTCAGAGAAACAATGCACCAAATGTTATTAAAAATTTGAATTCTGGAGACAATTTTACATGGAAAATAGGCAGTGTTGTACTCATTGTCTATAGAAAAGTCCATCTAGAAAGAAATGTTTACAAAACTTTCAGACAAAAAATGCGTTAAAAATTAATTATTTTTTATATTCACAAAAATTATTATAAACACACTAGGGTGTAGTTTAAAACTTTTTTTTTAACAAATTTTGATAAGCGCCAGGAAGATTTATGTTTGAATGCCAAAAATAATAATATTTTCTAATTTTCGCGCCGATAGATCGAGTCTAAATTTGTGCCGCAAGCGCAAAAACTATCAAACAAAGAGTAAAATTACCCAAAATTGGTTCAAACAACAAAAGATGACTTTGATAAAGTTCTGAAATAAGCTTAAAAAAATATAATCCAAATAATCTTTAAGAAAAATAAAAAAAAAAAAAATTTTTATGTAAATGTTGAACAAATTTTTTTTTTCTAGATGGGTTTTTCATTGCCAGATAAGCACAACACTGACTATTTTTTATGTAAAATTGTTTGCAAAACTCAGTTTTTTAATAATATTTGGTGTATTGTTTCTCTGAAAACTGCTAAATGTGCATTTGTAAAAGTTTATGTTGAAAAATAGGCTTATTTTTGCAGTTTTTTGTGTTTTAGACCTTTAAAACCCAAATACACAGAACAAATTTATATTTTCTAATTAACTTACATCAAAACACGTCAACTTTAGCGGTTAAAAAAATATTAAAAAATGCTCCTTTTTGCACAGCCCACTGAGAACAGAAACATGGTTTTATGGCTTTTGCGGCTTATAGACAGGGTATAGACTTGAAATGACACTAGATTTGGATTCTACGGAAAATTTCTGATCAATTTCATTAGTACATTTATTTTTTTGAGTTAAAATTGCGGTTTTTAAACAAAAAATGCGATTAAGTTAAAAAACGACAAAAAAATTGTAGATTTTTTTTATGGGTTTTATACCCCCCACTAATAAGTGATAGAAACTAAAAAAAAATACATGAGCAAGTTTCTCAATGCATCAACCCCCCCCCCCCCCAATTTATAACATTTGATAAATAGTCACTGAACAAAAATTAAGTAATAAAATATTCATCAAGAGTATGAAAACACCCGTCAATAAGAAATGATTTTAGTTTACATTTAAATAAATTTAACGTTTTGACGTTTTTTATATCAGATAGCAGTTTGTTGTAGATGGTGATGCATGATAAATTTGGTAATTTTTTGTATGTTGAGGTATGAAGTATCATATTGGTGGTTAGTTTAATTTTTCTCAAAACAATCTATTTTTATGTACGAATAAGTAGCACATTTCTAAATATATATTGATGTAAAAGTTAATATTTTATGAGTTCTAAATAACTTTCTAAATGATTCAAAGCGTTTTAGGCCAAAGATTAGTCGTAATATCCTTTTTTGCGCTATTTGTATTCTTATTGATTTTCCCCAGATACTTATGTTATATGACACATGAGAATATGCTAGAGCATAATACACTTGTATCAAATAGTTTTGAGACATTGTTTTTTTAAGTTTTAAAATTGCATAGTATGCGGTGTTCAATTTGTTGGCCACATGATCGATATGAATATTACATTTAAAATTGCAGTTGACATAGCATTCTAAGAATTTAGTATGGTTAGCACTAAATAGAATATTTATATTTGGGATTTTGTTTTTATAAAACTGAACACTGAAGGTTTTATCAGTATTTATAATTAAATTATTTATATTACACCAAGTTTGGATATCTTCCATTATTTCATTACAGTTGCTGCTATTATTTATAAAGTTTTTTCTGACTCTGCATCAACAATGACGGATATATCGTCTGCAAAATTTTTAGTGTAACCGGAAGAAAAACAACTTGATAAACCGTTGATATAAATTAAAAAAACTAGAGGTCCAAGAACTGAACATTGTGTTACACTTAATAATACATCATGTACCTTTGATTTACTATTACCTATATTTACAGAAATTTTTTTTGTAATAAAAACGACACAACTAACTTTAAAACACACCCCCTAATCCCAATATTCCACAGTTTTTTTATAAAACGTATGTTTACTACGTCAAATGCGCTTGATAAATCAAAGAATAATCCAACAATGTAACGATTTTTATTCATGAGCTTGTGTATATGTTCGATAAAATTAAAAGTTGCAGTTTTTGTAGATTTTTCCTTTACAAACCCATGTTGGCAGATACTCAATAAATCAAATTTTGTAAGGTAATTCTAAATTTGATTGTATATGACTTTTTCAAATACTTTTGATAGGATGTTTAATATTGATATTGGTGTGTTGTTTTTGACAGCATTTAAAGATTTTTTTTTATATACAGGTACAGCTCTTGCAACTTTTAAAGCTCTTGGATATTTACCTTCCGTAAGAGCAAAATTAATCAAATTGGTTAAAGGTGTCAATATTGTGTTACAGACAAATTTTAGAACTTTAGTAGAAATTCCATCGGTTCCTACTTCATTTGTGTTTTTCAGAATTTGTACTATTGATTTAATCTCAGATTTTGACATTTCACACATTCCCATAGATTGAACTTTGCTTTGTGAAACGGTACAATTGAATGAAATGTTAGCTCCAAAATGATGCTCAATTTTTCTGATGGAATATTTGAAAAATTAGTTTGAAACTTCTGGGTTTTCTAAAACTTCTTCTTTATTTACTAACTTTATTTTTTTTTACCCTATTAAGATCTTTATTAACAATTTTCCAAACATTTTTTGTTCTATTGTTAGATGCTTCTAATTGTAATTTGTAGTATCGAAATTTTGCATTGTTGATTAATTTTTGATGATCCCTTTTAGATTCTCTATAAATTAGATTTTTTTCATTGTTAAAATTGTCGAAGACCTATAAAAAGCCATTTTAAATTGCTTTTACATTTTCTTAGATTCATTTCTTTAATTTTAATTAGACAAACGTTTTTAAATTTGTCTAAAAAAAATAATAAAATTGTCAAATGATTCATTTAGATCAGTAGATATTTTAAAATTTCGCATATTTAACTAAAGCAAATGATTTAAGTTTCTTAATGCATTGTCGTCAATAACTCTGTAGGAGTATTTTTCATTATTTGAACAAGTTCTATTGCATGCATACTTAAAAATAATATTTTGAGCATAATGGTCTGACATGTGCAACATTATCACAGAACAAATAAATAAGTTTTTGTCTAAGTTAGTTACAATATAATTTTATAGTGACATATCAAGTAGGTTCGTGTATTTTATTTATCATTTTATATGAATTGAATAGATCCATAAGAAGTTTTTTGTTAATATTATTTGTTATATTTTTATGATAGTGTCACTAATTGTACTAGCATAATCCAGTATTTTTCCTAATGTAATTATAAATGTGTTTGTATCTGCTTCTGGAGTTTTGTAGATGCAAATAACATATTTTTGTTTTGTTTTGTATTTCAATTATGATCGAACAGCATTCTACTACCATTTCAATAGACTGGGCTTTTATAAATGGAATTTCCTTGGCAGATAAACTTTTGTCCGTAAATATAGCTACTCCACCATAAATTCTATTTGGTCTATTGTAATACGCTGATAAACTATAGTTATTAAATGCTACATAATTGATATTATTTTTAGATGTTCAGGTCTCTGTTATGCAAAATATGTCAGGAGTATGTTGAAAGAGAAAAATTTCTAAATCTTCTATTTTATTTGGCACACCTTGAACGTTAATGTGAATTAAGTTATAATTTATTGTTTCTTCATTATCTACAGCATTTATAAAAAAGTAGTCATTATTTTCTAAAATTGATAATTGTTAGGATGAATTGCTGTTGTTTGCTAATTACGTTCTGTTTATTAGTAGAATTATTATTTTCAAAATTTATTTGTTGATTATTACTTTTTGCTTCAATAGCATAATTTCTTTGGTGCTCTATTGTCAATGGAACTTTATTAATAATATATTTAGATTGATTTTCTATTATTATATGTTTAATATGCTCTATTAGTTTTGTTTTTCCTAATTTCTAGAATTCATTCCTTCTCTGGTTGAAATCATTATTAGATGTTAGAATTGAGTTAGTTGATATAAAAGTACAGTTTTCAAGTTTGGGATATATTACAAAGTATTTTATTATTTTTATATATTGTGTCATTATATTTTGAGTTGTTGTTTCAGTACGTACCTGCAGTTAACACTATATTGCAGAACTCGTTTTTAAATGCATTTATAGTTTTGTTAAAATTTAATTGTTGTTCTTTATAACCATCTTCACAGCTTGCAACTATTACTACATAATCATGTTCTGATTTTTTTTTTATTGTATTATCAAAATTTCCTAGTACCTGTTCTTATAATGCACCAGGCTTAAAAAATGATCAAGGGTAGATAGTATATTAGCACAATTTTGTCCATTGTTATCTGCTAGAATTAATACTTTTGAGAGCTCATTTACAATTATACTGCTATTATTAATAGGATCTTTATTACTTGTTTATTAAGTAATAAAGATCCTATTAATAATAGTTTTTTGTACTCTGGAGTTATAATATCGCTATTTGAATTTTCATATTTTATGGTTAGTTTAAATATTTGATTTTTAAGAGAAAGTAGTTGCAGTTTAAGTTTGTCTACAGTTTTTTGCAGTGAGAAGATTTTTTTAGTTTTGCTTTTTTAATTTTTATTTCCTTTCTTAGAATTAGAAAAAATAACAGTTTCATTGCTATCTGTGCTTGATGCGGATTTATTTAGATCATCTTCAAATTTATCATCATCATCATCATCTGAAAGATAACTTAAATTTACTACATCTTTTAGTTTATTTACTATCTGTTTTGTTTCCATTTTTAATTACTCCATCACGTTCACGACATGTTTATAAAATAAGATAATAACAAATATATTGAAAAATATTGTTTTTTATGGATAGGATAGACAGTAAACACAATTTTTCACACCAACGCGGCCGTTTGCTGTGACTAACAATTGACAAACAAGAAGGCCACGGTTTTAAGGGTAAATGATTATAACAAAGGCAGAATGAAATAAATATTACAGAATATTACATATAATATATTATATTATGTAAAATTAATGATAACTACTGAATAAAATTTTACGATTAAAGTATAAAATAATTTAAAAAAATAAAAACAAAATAAATTTTACTTAATCCATAAACCTTGCGATTTAGAGTCGGGCAGCTAGCGCACTTGGCTCTATAGGCTCATTTGCTAATTGTTGAGTAGGTAGAGATTGCCACGGAATATGGTTGTGACGTGTAATAAGGTATACTGTGGAAAATTTTTCCACTGATAATGACTAATAATAGAGTTTTAAATACTTTAGGTTTAATTAACTTATTACTAGTGATTCGCACTATATAACTAACATACGATAAACAGTTTTTAACACTAAATAACTAACTAATTGCACTTTTAAACACACTTTACATCAAGCAATAAATTTCACGTCTTCTCACGTCGAGTTTTACTCATTGTTCTCAACTCTAAATTCGGTTTTTTGTTACATCACAATTACAACCATAGTAACATAATAACATATAATTTTTTTCTTCTGACAAATAAACCTATATTTTTATATCAATTAATATGAATAAATGAAAAATGATATTTTGATCATTTATTTTGGTTTTAATTCCAAGGCACTCTTATAATCTTATCTTCTGAAAAAACTAATTAAATGAGATATAACAAATTATATGTTTAGACACTAATTATCTATTAAGCGGCTCCTAGACGTTCAATATAATAGTCAATATATTTCACAACAGTTGATACTGTACATTAATATTGAACGTCAGTAGATCATATTCAAAGATAGCACAATATACTGAATCAATCAGAAAAAGTTTGATTTTAAAGTTGTAAATAAAGCAATGGTTACACAATTTGCTTTTTTTTATTTCACATGATGACTGCAGAAGTATCAGTAACTCACAAAAAGTTGCGCAATTATATTGCAACGTGTAAGTGGTCCTAGTAATATATTGTGCTATAGATTGTTCAATATTATTGATTGAATATGATAAAATTGATCTTTTAGAGGCAATTTCTTAAAATTGCTTTGTTGGAGCTGGGGCTTGAACCTGCGACAATTTATGCGCCAAGATTCGAGTTAGGCGCTTCACCCAACTGATCTACTCTTAAACCCGTTTGACACTGTCTTTAATTATGTCTTGAATTATATATATATATATATATATAATTTTTATTAGAATTTGTGCAATAATTCCATATATAAAAATTATATCTTGTATGACACTATATATAATTCTTTATATAATTATAAAACCACGCTTGCGCCTTATTTATGCTCTGTCAAATTAAGTTTCAATGTTTACTACAATTTGCAGGTTATGTCATTTGTTTTGAATTGATTATTGCTACAGTTAGTTATACAATTAATGAAAATAATGAAAAAAAGAAGCAGAACAAATTAAAAAAGAGGTAGCAATTGCTATGTGTGGAGCTGTAGTGGTAAAACTGAAAAAATATAAGACTATACAAAATGGTATGCGCACATCACGTACGCGTCGATTATAGATGGGGAAATAGAACATGTTCTAATTTTTCAAGATATAGTTGTGACCTTGACAGTTTGTGCGTTTTACACACGTGAATGGTCAGATCTATAATTATATAATATATAATTCAAGACATAATTATGGACAGCGTCATACGGGTTTAAGTAAATTTTTCAGCATTTCAGAGGCAAATTGACTGCATACGCTTTTTTTGAAGTACTATAGTTTGTTTCTCGTGGTAATAAGATCTTGGTAACGTATGCTACTATGTATATTTCTTCTAATATACTAAATAGCTGTGCTTTTAACTCGTTGTCATTTGCGTCGGTTTGCACAAACAACTGTTCTTTTAAGTCTATACAAGTACGAGTGTATTGATTTCACAAGGTTTTTATTTCCATCTGAATTTTAAAGTTTTTGCAGACTTGACGGTCAAAATTGCAGAACCCAAGGAAAGCTTGAAATAGTTAAATTCTAAAACCGTTTTGAACGCAAGTAGTTTAGATATGTAATATTTGTCCCAGAGTATTGGAAGCAAGTTTCAGATTTGCCGTATCAGATAATCGCAAAAGGTAAAAATCTTTGTATAATAGTTACCGGTGTAATAGAATTTTATATTATTTTAGCGTATTATGTTATTAAGTATTTCTTTTTTTCCTTGAAATTATAAAAAAAAAAATATATTTTGAATTTTATTCTCCTAAAACAAATCTTGAACAAATGTCATTTTTTACCCCAGTAGTTGGGCCATCCCCAAAAAAAGTTGTATCACAAATTTTTCAACGTCTCAAAAACAAAACAAAAAACTAACTACATAAGCAAAACATACATATTTAAAAATCTGAGCCCCGGATGTGATCTAAAGCGCATGCAAATGACGCTACAGCTGTTTTCAAGTCAAAATGCAAACTGCAAAAAATTGATATAATTTGGATTCATAAACAAAACCTGTATATTTTTTTTTATTTTTTACTAAAACTTGCCAATGTGAATATGACAAGTCTAACAAAGACATGTTATTGTTTGTTAGATGTTTCCGTAATTTTATTCAAACGTCGTGCGTCTAGACAAACCTTCATTGCACTATTTTTTTGGTATATGCAAACGGTATTGGATATTAGCGTTCTTAAAATGGAGTAAAATATAATAATAAGATTTGGTGCTTATGTGCAGCTGTAATTAATTCCAAAATATTTCTATATATTTTGTTAACATTGTTTTTAAACAGATTTTTTTATTGACAGAGATCTAACTTATGATGTATAATGGTTTTTATTTCAAATATAGTAGAAGCTTTGAATTTTCAGTATAGTTATGCACAATGACAAATCTGGAATTTATAGACTAGCATTGTGCAGATTGATCGTTACACGACTACTCTTCAGCTAATTAATTCTAATGTTTATTTTGTGGTCTAATTCTAAGAGGATAGAAAATTATAGTACGAGTATGTGCTTCTAGTTTAAAACTTAGTTGGAAACTCCAGATGTTTAAACAAAGACTTATCCGGTACAAATTTACAAATTTGTGCCCATATTGCACCCTATACAAAATACATTATTTCTTGTATATTAAAGTTATAGTAGCATTCCGCATAAAGTAGATTAATTTCGATTACATTTATTTGGATTTAATTTAGTTCTGCCCCCGAGTTTAGACTTTGGGAGCCAATTTATTTTCGAAAAAACTGCATTATAATAATAATAAATAACATAATATTATACATACATAATTTTATTTCTTTTATGGTTGTCGGTATTAATTATTATGTAGGTCTGGGTAATTTTATTTAGAGTTATTTTCATATATCATATTGGCTTAAAAATATACATTTCATAATTATTATAGCCTTAAAATATATCAATTTTTTTTTAAAGTTTTTTGTAAAATTTAACTTGTGTTATCACGTTTTGAGCTTTCTGTAAAGTTTTTGCCCTTATAGATGTTATCGCAATTAAAAAAGGGTAGAGCGGCAAGGAAATAGCTTTAAAAAATAATTTATTGAAAACCGTGTTACCAACTATACATAAAATTATCAAAAAAGTGGTACAAATCATTGAAAGCATGTTTTTGAACAATCCCAAAAAAAATAAACGGCAAGTTATAACGTGCGTAATAAGCAACAGCAACAAACTAAATTTTGCTTGAATAATTGATTTTGAAAGTTTTAAGAAAAATCAAGATTTTACAAAAATAAATTAATTATCAAACAAATTTTTATTTTTTTAATTTTTTTTATACATGCTATCTGCTTTATAGAATTTTAAGAAAATTAAAAGTGGCCACTAAGTTTGCTGTGAACTGATTTGTGATACCTTTACATATGCAAAAAGTTGTGACATGGCATTGGTTATAAAATAACTTGAATAGTTTTCTTTGCAGAAGACCTTGGTATGAAAATAAGCCTACATTCTGTGTTTTGTGCGTTTAACAACTATTTTACATTACCTCAGAAGTCATACGACATACTTAAAATGGGTTGATAAGACCAACGGCAAGATAACTAAGTTACTTGCAAACCTGCAAACTTGAGTTTGATCCTTGAAGTATGACTACATAAAAACTTGCTCTTTATCAACCGAATTGATTTGTTACCTAATAAACCATTAGTCCCATCAAACAATTAATGCCCAATGTAATAATAACGGTTTATTAGATGACTTTCAAATTACTTTGTTGGATAATAAGTAATTTTTTATTTATGTTTTGGAAATCATACTTTAGACTGCTGGCCAACTTATCACTGAGTTATCTCATTATATTGCAATTTGAAGCAAAAATCAAATTGCGTACGTGTTTGTAATAGTGAGACGATAAAAAATGTGCCCGCTGCCAATTGAAGATCTAGAAATGAACTATTACAAGGCGAATAACAAATTATGTCGTGTTATGTAATCTTCCAAGCTCGTTCAGAATCATAATACGGTTTGCTTTAATGTGTGGGCAAAAATACTTGGCCATATGTACTCTATTCATAGTTAAGCCCAATCTTAGTCTTATCGTTGAGGCCAATGTTTAATAATGGGAAAAACCGTATAAGTTGTTGCTCCGCAAGTTCTACCAAAAACATCGTCAAAGTAAAATCTAACAAAACATCCAAAAACTTCTACTTGGATTTGTGCACAAAAATTAAACTTTACTTGCAGTAATCAATAAATTTTTATGAAAAATTTGTACAAAATCCAGTTGACTCAAGAACTAAAGCAAGCCAACCATGCACAGCGTAAGAATTTGATCAACTAGACCTTAGAAAGTATGATTAGTTGTTGGAACCAAAATTTGCTTCAGAGTTGGCCGCTATCTCTTAGATGTTGTTGAGTTTTCAACCGCACATTAAAAACAGTACAAGTAGTACATACAATCTGTTTCTAACAGTGAAAGTGTTTTTATTGATTAGATATGTACGGTTAAAACCCATTATATTTTTCTACGCATAAGTTTTGTTTTTCATATTTAATTCCGCGATATAATCCAAATATATCAAACGAGCCCATAAGAGACTCATTTTCTAACATAATTTCCCAAGCGCGTTTATGATCATATTACGGCTTGTTCTATTGTGTGATTCTATAAATTTGACCACATGTACTCTATCCACAGTTGAGCTCAATCTTGGTTTCAACGTTAGGTCCAATGTTTACATGATGAAAGAATCCGTATAGGTTGTTGTTCCATAAATCAACCAAAAACATCGTCACCGTGAGTGTTACAGAACCTCTATTTTGTCAACTGGATTTTGAAACAAAAGCAAGTTAGCGATGCATTTTATAAAACATATTTCCGCCTTAATGGTTACATAAACAAGCGTATTTGTGGATAAAAAATTCGACATGCTACTAAATAACTTTTAAAGCATCTTCAAAAGTAACAGTTTGGTGTGCCGTATAAATAAGAAGGATTATTGAACACTAAAAAAGGGTTGAAGCTGCCGTAATCAGTGCCGATAGCGTTTGATATGGCCGTAAATGACATATGATTTCAGCAAGCTTAGTTCCAAAGTAGAGTAATTTTTTTTTGGTTTGGAATTTAAAACTGGCCTCAAAAAAGTTGCAGTTTAACCATTTAATAGTTTTTGAATATTTTTTTAAGTAAAGTCAATGTGAATCATCTTACGGCAATTCAAAGTCTATTGTGGTCATTGAATGTGTAATATTAGCATTTATACTTTACAAATCAATAAAAAATGTGTAATGTTTTATTTAAATGCTGTTCTTGTAAGGTTATGCTTTACATCGTAAAACGATAGAAACCAGAACTTCAGCAACAGATTTCATTGGAGCTAGCTAATTCCGACAAAGAATTAGACATCATTCAAGTTTTATCATGACTGATTTTATTTCTATTTAAATAATATAATATGTAAACTGTATACAGGGTTGAGCAATTGTGTAGAAACATCCAGTTTTTTGCTGCCTTTTTAGTTTATATCAAAATATACCTTTTAAAAGTTTTTGATTATTAATGCCATATTTTACGTGATAAGACGTCATCATCAATTTTTAAAATAAAACATTTACAAATTTAAGGTGTATTATCGGTTTGCGACTTAGTTAGTATCTTATTACTGAATGTGTTAGAAGCAACAAAATTACTATTTCAGAAACATATTGTTGATTGGAAAGTTGGTGTTCTATAATACGTCTTCGTGACAAAAAGACAATTCCATTTAAGATTCGAGAATTAACCGCCCTAAAACAGGTTAAAATAAAACAAACACAGGACTTTAATTAAATCTTTATTAATAATTAATATGTCACATTTTTAAACATCTGTTCTTAACAAGTCTGACAAATAACATAACATCATCCAGATATTCCGCAAATAATATTTCCCAGAGGTAAATTATAGTTATTTTCAGACGCCTAGTTCCAAAGTTCACCGAAAAAGATTATACATTTTTTCTTTAATTTGTTTTTTAAATTTAATATATACAAGTCCTATATAAATCATTAATTAAAGCTAATAAGTAGACTAATTTTTCGTTGAAGTTTGAAACGCTTCTACAGTTTTTTTAATTTAATCATGTATATACAATGTTGTTAAATAGATTGTCCATATCGATAGTTCAACACTTTTTTAAGAAGTCCATTTTGATTATTAACGGAATTAAGAATTGGTTTCGGCGCACGTAATCTAGATAATATAGTTTGTATGTTGTTTTATTTTTTTTGGCACAAATATAAAATTATGTAATGTTTATAAAACGTGTTATAACATATATGATATATATGGCAGTTTTGTTAATGAAATTTTATTTATTTAATTAAAAAGCATAGAATTAGTTAACAAAGTATAAAATTAATTTAAAATATTTTGAGGTCTTGGTTATTTGATATTATGAATAGATATTTCAATTATATGAAATGTCTGTTCATATCGATTATGTGTGTATAATTGCCTATTAAAATGTATTAGATTCAAATCCAAGCGACCCCATTGAAACAACAATAGAATAAATAACAAGGTATTAACAAAATTAAAGTCTATAAATCTCTAACATAAATTGATTTGGTTAAAGGGTTTGAGTACACTTATACATACAAACATTCATAATAAATTTTCGTATGGTATATACAGAGTACAGTAGGAATTGAGGCCTGATAAATGTAGGCCACGTGTAATAAAATAAGGGAATGTTCACACTTGGACGTATTGAATTAATGTCTGTAATTTTATCACACTCGCATTTCACTCATCGCAGCTTGGGGCAGGCGCATGTTGCCTTTGTGGTGCGTTAACAAGGGTTGAGATTCTGGTGGCGATTTTGCCCTAGGTGGCGGTGGTGGTCTAGGCACGTTCATATGCATAGTTGCATTTCCGTTTGGGGGCTGCACGATGCCCTGCTGCTGCATTTCAGCAACTATACACGCCGTGTTATTCATGAGAGACGCATTCTTGGGTAATGTCATACATCCGTGCTGTTGAGCGTAATTCTGCACGTAATTGCTGGCATTTTTTGGTAGCGTCATGCAATTAGCTTGCTGCATGACGTTGGGACTCGGCGGTGGCGCCTTTAGGGAATTCGTCATTTGAATATTCTGAGGACATAAATGCTGCTGCATTTTATTAACGTCCTGCTGGGCATTCGCTGCTAAAATCATAGCCGTTGTGTCCTGCTCTACATCAACGATAACGCTTCCACTTTGCGAATGTCCCATGTGGTAATGTCCGTGCTTAGAGATGGTTTCGAAATTGGCTTGATTCCTATTCTGTTGTTGCTGCAAGGATTTCACTTCCATCCTCGTTTTATCTCTCTGATAATATACGCCCGCAAATATGAGCACATTTAATATTAACAGAGAACATCCGATTGCTATTGTGACACTTAATGCCGTGCTATACGCCGCATAACCTGCGGCTTCTAAACTCGCCAGCGTGTCCGATGAGGAATTTTGATTTTGAAATGTTTGGTGATTAAAATTCCCAGACGAAACAACATTGACACATGTGGTTACTATTGTGTCCATAGTTGTGGGAGCTTCTATGCTTGTTAAACTGGAATTAGGACGTCTTCTGAACAGCTCCATCGTGGGGTCGTAATAGCTGACCCTTGAGAGTGGATCCGGACGAACTGCACCATCATATAACTCGGCATTATTATGGTTTCTAAAGAGATTGTGACGTGCCACAACATCCTCCATTCCCGCTCGGTGAAGCTCTGGAATCAGCCGCAACCACACACTCAACTGATGTGCACGGAAATGATTTTTCATACGTGGTTTCATTCCTGAAAATGAAAAAATCATATTATATCATATCCAATAAAAATACAACTAATATTAAAGAGATATTGGTAATATTAAACTTATACGTGATGCAAACAAGTACAGGCTGTGTTTGCCCTACAGTGAAAAAATAATTATATTTATTGAGCTGATATGATGAGAGTATTTAATTAAAACGTTAATTCAAAAAATAACAAGAGTTACATGAATGCATCAATTATACTAGAATAACGTTTGTACTACAAAATACTGTTTATGATATCATATTTTATAATTAAAAACTTCACATTACGCCTTCCTTAACTGGCACGCGGTCTCTCACTCCACACGGATTTTAATTTTTGAATATCTTTACTCTAAAACTCCAGTAATCTACGTTTTTAGGTATTCTTCAAATTAGTTACAAAGAACAATATTTGAGAGATAGAAGCGCCTTTGCGTAATAGTTTGCATTTTATAAACAATTGCAGAGCGTGACTAACTTATACACTACTTGAGATATAACACTTTTTTGCAATTATTAAATATTTTGCAAATTAATACACATGTTCTCACATTTTAAACTAAAATTTTTTAAGATTAGTGTATTCTTGACTTATATTTGATGTAATTTTATATTCTAAAACACCGGAAATTCCCGGCAGTTTTGAGAACCTTATTAGTGTTTAATCTTGCACCTGAAGGATTATATTTTTATTTAAAATAATAAATATATTTTGTTTATTTTTATGAATTTTACCTATGGCAATACCAATTTTTAAATTTCTTACAAACGCGCGGAAAAAACAGGCGTGCGGAGCCTCAGTCCGATGATTTTAAATATATCCACATGTAATAAAGATGTAACTTTGTTGTATCAATATCATTTATAAAAAAAAAAATAAAATTGAGCTGATCTGAAAATTGAAATCTGTGTTTCTTGAAAAAAAAAATTTGCTTTGTGATTATATACAAAATATTGATTAATTTAATATTGCATTTTAACATATTATTGAATGTTAGAACTAATTAAAATAAAGACAATGCAATAATAACATTGCGGATAACCGAAAACTGAACTTAATTATGAATACAAATCCAAAATCATCAATTGCTACGTTTTATTAATTACAAATTATGCGCAATTTATAACCACTTACTTATTTGATAGAAAACAAGTTAAATAGGTAAATCTCGAGTATTGCTCAAATGTGTGATCTCCATACACTGTCGTCAGTAAATCCTAAAAAAGTTATATAAAAGCTACAAATAACTGCTTTTAACATTTAATAAGACCATTGTCCTGACTTGATCAGCTCAATTGGTATTCATGTTCCATCTTGAGTTTCACGCAATTTCATATACCGTATAAACGTACAGATTATGCACAGTAGATGATAACTAAGTCTACACGTATTTTGCGGCATGCCAACAAAGTTAAACTAGATTTTTTCAAGGTTTTTTTTTAAACTCTGTACTGTGCATTTGTCGACCTTACGTGCTCTTTTTAGTATTAAGTAGTTATTTTAATTTTATTCTTATATTTAGTATTAATTCTTTTATGTTTTATTTATACATTTTTTAAATTGTAGATATATACTTATTTTGACAAATAAATTAAAAAAAAAAACAGTAAAGACTTAATGATGCAATGTTTTAGAAATTTTAAAAACAAATGTGAAAATAAAATAAACTGCGGTGCCCTCTAGTGAACTTAGCTGTAACTGTAAAATTACCTACATATATAGATAACTATATTTAAGTGTATATTTATTGCAAACTATAAAAAGTAAAAAATCTTTAATAATTGCTATAGAATAACTTAATAATGCAAATAATAGCTGTAAAAAATCAACAAACAAATGACGTCAACAAAAAGTAAACTATAAAATAATTTAAAAAAACCTGATAAACTAATTTAAAACAATAATAGATATCAATTGAAATATTACAACTCATAGAGAAAAGACAAAAAAGTAAAAGCAACCACAAATTACGGAGAAATAAATAAAATTAACAAACAAAAAATGAGAAAGCAAAGGAAAAGTAAATGTTCAATAACAAACTACACAATTAAGAAGTAAAACAACTAATTGAATAAGGTAGGTATACAATTAGAAACCAAATGTTACGCTCTGTTCCAATCATTTACATCATATAATAATTACATGGATGACAAAGGAAATTCTTACACTAATGGAAAAACGGCGAGAAGATAAGAATCAAAGCAACAAATATAAGTGCATACAGAAGCAGATTCGGAAAAAAATTAGAACAACGAAAAACGAGTAGCTAAACCGTGAATGTAGAGAAATTGAACAACTGCAGGCTAAACCAGATGATTTCAATCTCCATAAAAAACTAAAAGAGATAGCAGGAATTTTCCGAAAATATAATATCTCCATATTAGTAAATCGACAAAATCAAATTGCAATAGATATACAACAGAAAAAAGACATTTGGGAAAACTACATCAAGGAACTATTTGCAGATGACAAAAGACAACATTGACAATTGAGAAAGACAACATCTTAACAGGTCCTTCTATTAGCAAGAGTGAAGTAGTAAAAGCTATACAAACTGCAAAATGAAATAAAACAGCGAGACCGGATAAAATTTTCTCAGAAATCCTCAAGCTCCTGGATGAAAAAGGTATCTTCGCTTTACACAAATGCTTCAATAAAATATACGATACGGGTAAATACTCTGCACAATGGCTCACGTCAACGTTTATCCCTTTCCCGAAAAAGAAAGCCGCCAAAAAATGTGAAGAACATAGACTGATAAGTTTTATGAGCCACACCTTGAAACTGTTCTTAAAAATCATACATCAAAGACAAAAATGTGAAGACACAATGAGTGAAACTCAATTTGGGTTCAAGCAAGGCTTGGACACAAGGGAAGCAATAACCGCAATACAAGTATCGGGCAGAACTGTTACGACCAAAAAAAAAAATGTATACCTAGGCTTCATAGATTACGAGAAAGCGTATGATCGCGTTCAACATCACAAGATTATCAAAATCCTTAAAAACTTAGATATTGATCAAAAAGACATCAGATGTATTGAGAACCTTTATTGGAACCAAACAACACAAGTTAAAATTGACAACAAAATAACCAAACCAATATAGATTTGTAAAAGAGTCAGGCAGGAGTGCGTTCTATTACCTCTCCTGTTTAACCTATACTCAGAAAATATTTCAAAAAGCACTTTGCAATATCGAAAAAGGCATTAAAGTTAACGGAAACTGGATAAAAGACATTCGATATGTGAACGACACAATACTGATAGCCAAAAGCATAGAAGATCTACAACAATTAGTTAATAGCGTAGGAATACATAGTAGACAAATGGGATTGAACATCAACACTGAAAAAACAAAAAGCAGAGACCCAGACGCAATGAGGAATGACAGATTAACATTTGTGTTACCAATTGAACAAATATCTGGGTACATGGCTCACTGAAGAATAGACATCAAACATCGAAAAAAAATGCAAAATTGAAAATGCACGTAGCGCATTTATGAAGTTAAAAAAAGTCTTAACCAACACTGACTTTGATATCAGCCTCAAGCTACGGCTCGTCAAGTGTTATATATGGTTGATTCTTCTTTACGGTATAGAGGGATGTACAATGAAAACAGCATCAATGAACAAACTTGAAGTCTTTGAGATGTAGCTGTACAGCAGAATTCTTAAGATCCCATGAACAGCAAGAGTCACAAACGAAGAAGTGCTCAGACGAATTAACAAAAACCGCAAATTATTAATTACAATAAAAAGAAAGAAAACTGCGTACCTAGGTCACTTAATGCGCAACAAAAGGTACCACATACTGCAATTAATAATCAAAGGCAAAATTGATGGAAAAAGGGGAATAGGAAGGAAGAAGATGTCCTGGTTAGGAAATATAAAGCAATAGACGGGCCTCCGAACTGTAGAAAGTTTGATCCATACAGCCAGGGATCGAGTAGAAATGGAACATGTGGTCGCGAACATTCAATAATATATATGCGCAGGACAAGAAAAAGAATAATTAATTATTAATAACATCTTTTACAATTCATACAAAGATATGCTCGTACCAGTGCATCATCGGACAATAAATTTGAGCAGTATAAAGACCTTAAAATAGCTAAATACAACATTATAACCGGAGACTTCAATGCAAAACTTGGACCTAGTAAAACCAGCAACTTACTAAATATCGGCCACTACTGTTTAGAAAGACAAAATAATAGAAGTCAAAACATGGTTAACATCTTGTACAAAAAAAACTTCTACTAATTGAATACCGTCTTCAGAAAACCACCACAGAAAAAATAAACATGGGCAAGTCCCAATAGTATAACATGTTACAAAATAGACTGTCATGTTTGAATGTCTCTGCTTTTAAACGTTTCAACACAAACAGCAAAACGGTAAAATCTAAAAATCTACAAAAGAAAAGGTTATTGAAATCATCAAAATTAACCTGAATATAAAAGTTCTAAACCAAAAAAAGTTAAAAAAAAAAAATGATAATTTATAAGAAAAAAAAAAACAGATATAGCGCAGTAGTTCACAACTTCTACCCTGTACCAACTTGTTACTAGCATAACAGAATCAAACTTGAACATAGGCTCAGAAAAAATCCTCAAAAAATTTTACTTTGAACGCATGGAAATGCCGCAAAACACCTGAAAAAATACAAACAACAAACAAAATGCTAGATAAAAAAAATATTTTTTTTTATATATTAGTAAAAAAATGTGACAAACTATCAACCAATTAGTCTTCTTGCTTTACTATACAAGCTAATGACAAAGATAATTATAAATTTCTAAATAGAAAATTCAACTTCTATTAATTTATAGATCAAGTCAACTTTCAAAAAAGATACAACACGTTCGAACACATTTAAGCAGTTTGCACGCTGATAGAAAACTGCACTGATTATAACTTTCCTCTGCATATAACGTTTAACTCCATAGAGGGAAGCCATAAACAAAGCAAGAATTGACTCAAGATACTCAGACTTTTAATAATGCCCAAATAACAGTATTCAACTACTCCTTAGAAACCGTACCACGTGTATCTGGTTCATAACATTTAACTGCGACGAAAAATCCAACCAGCAAAAGGTAGAAAACAAATAGGCCTAACTTGGGCAGCCAGTTCCAATCTGCCTCAAGAGAAAAGTACACTATGCGTGCATTTTTGCAATTAAAAATGGCAACTTTGTTATCAGTTAACAGCAAAAACTACATAAAAGAACAATGGAAAGCGTAATACTAGAAATCAGTCTAAGAAACAAAATCCGTAATACAAAAAATTGGAAACGCACTAAAGTGACAATTATAGATCAAATTGCTAAACTAAAATAGCAATGAGCGGGCATGTTGCCCAAAACAATGTAAAAAATACCAAAAATATATGTAATCAAAATTCTGAAAAACAAAATAAAATTGGGAAAAACGCAGGCAAGATAGAAGGAGTTTTTTTCGTCTAGCAGTTGCAAGTTAACTGCTAGACGAAAAAACTGAATGCACACAGCTCAAAACAGATCGACGTAGATAACGATAAAGCAAGCTTTTATAAAATGCTTTTTTTTTTCTAACAGTTGCATCTCCTCGCCCGCGCTATTCCAATTTAATCTTGATCTAGCTGCTCTCGGTTTGACATGAACCGGTAAACATTCAAATTCAAACCACATAATTATTAAATTAAACTTAATTAGCCAATATAAATTTTTTCTCTTGCATAGAACTAATAGGTCATAGTGCTAGAATCTGTACCATAACATCAACACATAATACACAAAAGCAATTTTTAAGAACTTCTCTTGCAATTATCTAATTAATCCAACCTCCAAATAACTGTGTGGTCTTATCTTTGTGATACTAAAGTTTTATTGATGAATTCGATTCTTTGGTTGAAGCAACTTGATGAAGCTATAACTACTTTGCACCACCAATTATTATCTAACTTGTGTTTAAGAGCACATAAATCAATTATTTGAATTCATTTTTCACCATCAAGCGATGCCGTACCACCAAGATGCACTGATGAGGATTTGAGAAAACCGAAACAATTGTCTGCATTTGCTTGGCCGCTTTGGAGTTGGATTGAGTTTGGGTAATTGATTTTAAACCTTTGTTTTTCATTAAACTATATTTGATAGTCTACCTCTTCAGCCATTGCAATTTGGTTGCCAGTTGTGATACTGAAGTTTTATCAATGATTTTGACTCTTTGGTTGAAGCAACATGATGGAGCTACAACTACTTTGCACCACCAATTATTATCTAACTTGTGTTTGAAAGCACATAAATAAGTTATTCGAATTTATTCTTCACCAACAAGCTATGCCGTACCACCAAAATGCACTGATGAGGATTTGAGAAAACCGAAACAATTGTCTGTATTTGGTTGGCCGCTTTGGATTTGGATTGAGTTTGGGTAATTGATTCTAAACCTTTGTTTTTCATTAAAATAAATCTTTTAGCATTAGAAAACCTAAAAAACCCATGACAAAACGTTTTTAAAACAAATTTCTCATTTGGGTTTTCCATTCTCTTACAGGCCAATCTTTACCGAATTTTGTTACGTTACAGTGCCATGTTTTTTTTTAAATTTTGTCTGTCTTTGTCGTACGCAACTCAATAGCGTCTAGAAACCGCGTCCTTTCATTGGTTGCGTTAATAAGACCAGTTTTGATTAGCAACTTCAGGTGAATAAGACAAGTTTTGCAACTACATCGATATTTCAGTATTTATTTTAAATGGGATAAATCGAGTTTAACACCAAAAGTGGATAAGACGAGTTTTGCTTTTACACGCCTCATTTAATTATTTCCATAGTATCTTAAATTTTCATCAAAATTGAGCTACAAGTTCATAGTGTATTTTTACGTTTACAGTATATTTATAGATTCATATTCAATTCAATGTAAATTAAAGAAATACTAATTGCTCAATGTTAATACTATTATTACAAAAGCATTAACGCCGAGTGCAAACCTATCATCATCATAAGCAACACCTTTATTAAAAAACTATCAAGTACAAATATATATGGGTACTTGAATACAAAACAACATTGTCAACTAGGTAAGAAAAAGCAATCAAACGATAGACTAGCTAAAACATAAAAAGCACTTCTGAAATCGCAATTTAAAACTAGAATTTTGGATTAAAACCAATCAACAATTTCTGTGTGTTGCGTTTTTATGAAATTAAACAGTAATTTTGCAGAAATTGACAATCCTATGGGAAAACAAACATTGATTCAAAATAAATGCAATACAAAAAATTATTCTAAGTGCATAAGATTGATTTAAAAATGTAACGTATGTACGAAAAATCAAAATTAAATTAATAATAATGGGCGCAACTTCTTACCGCAACGTGCCTTACAATAGTAAACTTTTTAACAAAACTAGGAATCTAGTTCTTAAAACCAGAACCAGAACTAGACTAAAATAACAGCCAACACAATAAACTAGAACTTTACTTCTGTCATACTGTAGACGATCATTCATTACGACAAATACAGGATGCCTTGTACAGTATTACGTTGTACAAAACAAACTGCAGGTTTACACAATAAAAAAGTACAAAACATTCATCAATAATTCTCCTGTAAAAATCGTTTCACCCAGAAGTTAAGTACCTTTGCAATTAAAACTTGAATCACTGGTTGCTTTAATCCTAGCTAGAAACAAGTTAGTAAAAATAGGAATAGTGTTTTCAATACTGCATACAGTACTCTTGTTGCCAACAGAAAAACCTCAACAAGACCACCGCTGTAATACTTATTACTATAATTAACTACAAGTTGCTTAAATTAGTTGTTAATCATATTAACCATTATTAATCATCTAAACTACAAGCCTAAATCTACGGGTTAAAAAAAAACCATTTCCAAACTAACAAAAGTGAGTAATTGCAATATGGAGTAGTAGTGACAAGAGATGTACATATGTGGAACGCAAAATTGTCAAGCACGGATCAACTATGTGTCTTGCTTAACCATACTTCAATTATAATAACAAAGATACAAGTCAACTACTATTGTACTATTGTAATCTTAAAATAACTTAATAATTCAATCAACTGCCTGTTAGATAAATCTAAGCTCATATCAAAAAATGGAATCAACACCGCCTCCGCCAACAAAATTTGTATTAAAACTATAAAAATCCTGAATCTTCAACCAGAAAACAAAATTTGTGTAAAATAACTCTTATCAGAGTCAGCCACGTAGCAGCCTAAACACCCACAATCACGTAAGCCACTTGCAATTTAGAGACCATAACCATCAACCAACTGAACATGACCAAAAATAAAAGACAACGTTTTGTTTTAAGATCTTCCGCAAGAGAAAACAACTGAAAGTAAACCAACGTATGTCACATTTTGCACCGTTATGAATGTTAAAAGTAACTGACCAGCAAAAACTACGGTCTTGCACTCAGCATAGCACTTATAATCCATACTCGTAACATTGTCGCTGAAAAAACTAGTCACTACTGATAAGGTATCCGTGCGCAAAACGATTCAAACTAGCAAGCCCGAAGCAGGATTTAACATGTAATAACACAAATTTGTTTACATTTATCACCATTTATCCACAAGCCAATATCTTGCAATAGGTTAGTGTTGGCAAACTACCCAACAAATATGTCATACTTGACACAATCCGGAAAACTAATACGACCCATGCCGCAAAATGTAAGACAAAACAGGCGGCACATTTTCTTTTTCATTTACTGCTGGTTACAGGTTACCTTAATATACTACATAACTGCCAATTGTTTCAACATTTAAAAAATAATACTCTTTTTCAACCAACAATTAGAATTTAAAAAAAAATTAAACAATGGTTAAACAACTGTTAAACTGATAAAACATATTTGAGTAATCTATATTTTTCTAATCCCTACTACAATGTTTACGTGCAAAAAGTAAACATTACGCAAATATCCATCAAAAAGTGACAGATGACCTGTCAAATCTCATATAACATTTAATAATAAATTTTAGTCATAAAAAACAAAGTTTCTATAAATTGTAAATTTTTCTTTTATTTATTGTAGTCGTAGAAAAAGTATAGTGTAATGTTCATTTCGCACTCGTATAAATTGTTTATACTAGAAAATGTGTATTATTACGTGTTAGTTCTTCATTGTACAATTGTCGTACATAATAAAACTCAATCAATTAGTTGATCACTTTACTACGTTCACAACCATCCTCTCAAAATTACAACTTGATGCTTCAATATTATTACAACTTGTACTTTTATTAGTGCAATAAGCATAATTCATGTTGAGTTGAAAGAAAGCAAACCATATTTAAACTCTAAAACATTTAAACTTATTCAAAATAGATTAAAATGTTGTTATGTCACATTAATCTTCAAAGGTCTCGAGTTGTCACCGTATCATAATATGTGCAACAATGCGTGGCCACATTAACATAAAGATTTTACTCGAGCACATCCCAGATACAGGTGCTCTAAAATGAAATAAATGGTACACTCTATTTTTCAAATATTGTTGAACAAAGTTTTGTTAATAGAATAATTTTGGTTCTTCATTGTGAAAATTAATGTTTACAAAAGTAAAAAATAAAAATTGCAACCAAACATTATCAGGTTGTTTTAATCTAATTTAACTAATTGTAATATTTCCATTCTAATAAATATAAAGCTTTTGTGTTACGATTATTGTTACGGATGAAACAAAATCTTTTCCGCGATTATAAAGACTGCAAGATATTATTTTTTATGAAAACCATAATCCAATTGTAGTTGAGATTGTCTAGTAGCATTGTGTTTCCTGAAAATGACTTTTCCATTATAAGAATACATTTCCTTTAATATTTTTTTTTATTAAAAAAATATTTTGTGAATGTTATTATAATCTGTTTATATGTTAATAATTTAATTAGAATTTATATTTGAATAGCAAACTTATCTAATATGCAACGCCTAAACAAATATAAAATTTCAGGAAATTAATGGATATTACAAACTTAATTATGATATAAAATCAACATCGCGCTTATAAGCTCAGAAATTATAACGCCACCCCATAATGTGTTCCTTTTAGCTTATTAAACTCGTTGTTTACACATTTTAATACGATGCAGCCGAGACTTTTAATACCTACTTCATTATTTTCGAAAATATTTGTGCTTGCATTATAACTCCTTTCCTATATATAATTTGAGCGAATGAAATGCAATTATAGTTCAGTCGTTCGAGCCGTTCAAATATATCAAGCGTTACAATATTAGATGTTGATAGCGAAGAAAACCCCCCGCAAATTACTATCCACAAATTTAATATCGATTTCTATGATGGTTACCTCATAATTCTTGGGAGGGAACAGCTCGAAGATTGACTGCTGTTGATTTAGGAAGAATTTCGAGGCTACACTTAGTTATAGTCTGCAAAGCTCACAAAGATTTATGTTTTATTACAGAAATAAACGACCGTTTCAATTGGTTTACACATTTTTATAGCTGATCATTTCGCGGTTTTCGCCTGATAATGATTTACAAATTTCACGTATTAGAATCTTTATGGTGACATATATTTTCGAATTTACGTTACGTCTATATATCACGATACAAATTCGATTTTCTCTAGAAAATATATTTCTTAATTGCCTGTTGTAGTGGTGTGCTATTTGTTATTAGGTGATTTGTGGTTATCTTCTAATGAAACTACATTATGTCCATCTATCATTTATATCGTGATGATCAGTCGTGATATAGGCTTAGTTTAACCAATGTTGCCCTTTGCAGTGCCCATAAATTACGTCTGTTTGAACCTTTCCGCAATAGATTAATTGGATCTTAACAAACTAGAACTTACGTTCGCAGTAAATTGCAGGAATTAACCACCTATTAAAATTAAATTGCCACTATGCATTGCAAGCCCCTTTAAATGCAAATTTGCAAACATATGTCTTAAAGTATCCAATTAGTGTAAATAATTATAAAACAATATTATAATAAAGTTTATTACATGAAAAATATCATGTTAATTGAAAAAAGTTTCTAAAAGAATCATTGCCCTCAAGCAAATTGTTAAATGGTTTAATTTAAACATAATTTTATAATTTTTGTTTTGTCAACATTTACATTACTCATCTTTATATCATTACATCATATTTGGGTTTAATATTGCCTAAAATTTATATTCAATATTTTTTCATAATTATATTTTTTTTAATTGCTTGTAAGTTAAGAAGCAGATATTGCTACTAAAACAACTGTACATTAAAACCCTCATAATATTACTAATAAACATCTAGAAAAACTCAAGACAAAATGTGAGCAAATAAATAATTGTGCATTATGCACCCGCATATTATTACGTTAACAAACGTTTACTCAGTATTAAAACTCTTAATATTAGTAGTAATAATAGTAAAATTATAATTGCCTTAAGCTGATGTTTTGCAGTAATATCTAGAATAAGTGAAAATGTCAAATAGAATTACTTCAAAGATATTCTACTATTGCTGGCATTGGTAATATCACTTGCAAAATGCAGAGATCAAATAAAAAAAAACAATTTCATCGATTTTTTAGCCTTTTTTGTATAAGATACTAGCAAACTGAAGATTTGTTTTATTAATATTATTATTAGGTGCAAAATACTTTTAATGCCTCTAATATTAACATAAAGAGATAGTCAAACTGACATATTTGTTGTAAATTAAAAAAATTGCTAAACATGATTTGTCTTGTCTGAGTTGAGCACGCAAACCGACCGCACGTCAAGGCAGCTGTAAAGTGTATTTTATGAGCATTTGGTGGTAATTTATTCTAATGCTACAAAACGACATATGGCCTCCAAACTATGGCGCTTACATAATTCAGCAAATATTTGAATTGAAGTAAAGCTGAGTATGTCACGTAGCAAGAGTTACCAGGTTAGTCCCATTGCACTTACTCTTGTTTTGCCAAAACATGTTGAAACACGCACAAAACTAAAGCAAACGTTAAAAAACGCCCAATGTCCATTGCATTAAGCCAAACAGGCGTCAAGCAACAAAGCAAAAAAAGCTCTCGCTCTCACAACACACACTTAGCAAGACGCAACGGCGTAGAATCAAAACTCACGTTAAATTTGTAAAGTGAGATAACTCCGTTTTCCCATTCCGGAATTTAACATTCACAATTGCCAGCCAATTCTCCTGTAGAGAACGCACTCGTTCCATAAACAAAGATTTATACAAAGAAAACAAACGATATCTTAACCACCTTACAACAATATTTAGACGCTTTTGCCAACCAGCCGGAACATATCTGCAAAGTGTTAAGGCAATTCGCGACATATCAAAAATTGATTGCTTTTATTGAGAAAGTGAGCACAAACTCCAAACTGTATGAGTTGAAAGCAATAGTTAAGTCTGTTACCACTGTCTAAAATGACGCCTACTATAAGTCTCCAATCATATTTTAGATATAATATTTTCAGACAAATTTTAAGATTGGCGATTATCCATGAGCAATTCGTGGCTTTAATTGATTTTAATGAATCACTAGCAAATATTAAAAAATGCAATATTTAGTAACTACCCTTAAGGGTAATCCAGCAGATGCAGCCAACATTTTGAAGTCACAAATGATATTTACCAAATAGCTATCAATTTATTAAAATCAAAACTTGAAAACAAAGAAGTTTTAGTTAATAACCACACAAAAAAACTTCAAAAGTTTTCAAAACTTCAAAATGAATTGAAAAAAGCTACCAACCAAGTTATATGTAAACGCTAAAATTAACGTTTATGTATAAATTGTTTGCAAAATAAACATCAAGCCAAAGATTATAAATCATCTCAGTTCAAAACATGAAATAGTTTTCGATAATATAATTTTGTACATAGATAATGTTACAAAACAAAAACTTATATATCAGGTACACCTAAAAGCGCTACCTTTCAGTGAGTACATTAAACCTTCATTAGTTATCTTGACAGACTCAAGTTTGTAGTAAATTTACGCAATCTGTAGACTTTATTTACAAATTGTCGGTATCAAAAATGATTTCACTAGATCAAATTCAGTAATTAACGCAAACATACGTTCAAAATTCTTAAAATTTAGTATGGATTTAAATTTCAAATATTCCCGCTAAATCTATTAGCACAAGTGCAATCAACATTCCCCGCAATATACATTTTTTTTATTTGTGGCACAATTTTTTTGAGTAATTATTAAGCATTGGACAAATTTGTATTAGCCATCCGGGGCTCGTATTAAAAAATCTGTATTTGGGTGGTTAATTTTACAAAAAATAAAACAGCAATATCTCAAGATTCGAAGAAATATCTTAAAAAAGGGTAATTTTTAAATAATGAAGTCAAATGTAAAAAACACTAAAACAGACAATACAACCAAGTTAATTGCATCACTGCCCTGGAAATCTAATATTAAACTATTTGAAAATTTTATAGAAAACCCCAAAAGACGATTTTTATATATCTTGAAGAAAAATTACAAAGTAAAGACCAACTTTGACGCGTTTGTCCAAAAATACTTAGAGCTTGGTCATGACAGAAACAGCTCCACTCAAAAGCAATTAGGACCCAGAATTTTCTGTTACAGCATGTAGTGTACAAACTCGTTAGTTACTACAAAAACTTGCGTAGGTTTTGACGCCTCTTTTAAAATCTCAAACAACTTATTATTAAATACTATAATCTTATGTTAGGGCAAGTTTTTCAAGATAACCTATTTAGTATTCTTGTAAAATTTTGGTTGCATAAGTACGTATTAAGTGCCTTCAACAGTTGAATGTATTATCAAACAAATTTATACAAATTTGCGGCATAACGATGTAGGTATAAACTCAAAACTCTAACTCATGGAACCCGTAAGTCAATTTTTTTCTACGCAGTGCTTAACAATCCGTCACTGGAACTTGATCCTAGCTACACTGTCACCTGCAGCGGACTGAGACTCCGCACGCGATTTTGTAAAAAATATAAAAGTTGGTATGAGTAAAATACATAAAAATAAACAAAACATACTTATTATTTTAAATAAAAATATAATCCTTAAGGTGCAAGATTAAGCACTAATTAGTATTTTAAAACTACCTGGAATTTTCGGTTTTCTTAGAATATAAAATTTCATAAAATATAAATCAAAAATACACTAATCTTAAAAATTATTTTAGTTCAAAATGTAAAAACGTGTATTAATTTGTAAAATATTTGTTAACTGAAAAAATTGTTATATCTCAAGTAGTGTATTTGTTACTGGCAGCAAACTTAAGCTCTGCAATTGCTTATAAAACGCAAACTATTACGCAAATACGCTTCTATCCTTCAAATATTGTTCCTTGTAACAAACTCGAGAAATCCCTAATATACCAGATTACTAAAATTTCAAAGTTTAAAGATATTAGAAATAAAAATTTGTGTGGAATAAGAGACCGCGCCGCGCGCCAGTGACAAAAAGTCAAAGAAATTTGTCTTTCAAAAACCAAAAGTTAATTATTTGTTGAATAGAACGATTACTCGCAATGTTATAACATAATATAAATACTAGATTTTTATTAAAAAAATAAATCTGCAAGTACTAAGACCTTAGGAATTTCATATTCTCCCGTACCCAGTAGATCTTCTCAGTCCAATCATAATTATAGCAAAACAAAAATTATCACGCAAGAGCTTTGGAAACTTACATTATTTTCACCAATAAGTTGCGCAACATCTCAAACCTATCGATATCTTGACGTTCAGTATTTATAGAAACTCCAAACTCAAGCTTCACGTCTGTGTATTTACGGAAAATAACCGTAGACAATCTATTAAATTGTAGGCTTATTTGCTATAAATTGCTGATTGCTCTACACATAATCCATACCACGTCTCAATTTATGTGCAACCTTAGACAAATACGTGAAAATTACATAACAAAGGTTTCACTAGAAATTAGAGTGCTCAAAACCACAAAATTGACACGGAACCCGTAAACCAATTTTTTTTCACGCAATACTTAAAGAAATTTGTCTTTCAAAAAACAAAAGTTGATTTTTTGTTGTATAAACCGATTACTCGCAATGTTTACATAGATGACTTTATCACCGGCGGCGATAATTCTAACGAGCTGATTACGTTGCAGAATGAATTAACGCAACTCTTAAGAAATACTGGATTTTTATTAAAAAATAAATCTAAAAATACTAAAATTCTAGGAATTTCCTAGTCTCCCGTACCCAATACTTTTGGTTACAAAAGTAACCTAGTAGAATCGCCAAGTACCACAAAACGCAATCTTAAGTAACATTGCTCAAAATTTGACCCATTAGATTTTTCGGTCCAATCATAATTATGGCAAAAATAATAATGCAGTAGCTTTGAAAACTTTCATTATCTTGGGACAAATTAGTTCATTTTGATATTCACTCTCGGTAGAACATTACCACAAATAAGTTACGCAACATCTCAAACTTATCCGGATCTTGACCGTTAATTGTTTAAACTCCAAACTCAAACTTCACAGTTTTGCTGGCGCTAGTAAACACGCATACGGTGCGTGCGTGTCTTTACAAAAAATAACAGTGTACAATTTATTAAATTGTAGGCTTATTTGCTCTAAATTGTTGATTGCGCCGCTCCAAATATAATCCATACCACGTCTCAAGCTATATGCAGCCTTGAAAAGAAACGTGCAAAATTAAATAACAATAGGGTTGCACCGGAAGATATAGTTCTGACTACTCAAAATCACAAAATGAACGAGTCAGAAAAATTTGTAAACAAGTTCATAACTTAATTTTTTTAAGTTAATTCGTATTGTCGCGACGTAAGCGTTTTAGCATATGTTGCAAAGATCAAAATTTAAAACGACCTCAAGAGTTACTAGTAATTGAATTTAGGTATGCATAAATTGCAATGTTTAAACTTATACAAGGTATTTTGTTCGCTTGTAAAATCAAACTGTTATCAAACTGAATACAATTAGCAAAAAGTTCGAAGATTATTGCGTTAAGTGCCTCCTTAACTTATAAGTAGTTGGCTGATTTCGTAATGCAGATTTAGAGCATGACGCTAAGCATTCAATTTTATTACCAAAGAATCGACTATGCAACCTACTAATAAAAAAACACATTCACGTTAAAAACTTGCATAGTAGAATGCCACAACTAAACTGTAATACAATCTTTAAAAAGGTGAAGCTAAAATGATAGATCTACCCGCGTCTTGCTTAAAAATAGCTTGACCATTCTTAAATGTAGCCTTTGATTACTTTAAGCCGTTTTCTGTAAAAAAATATTTTTTTTATAAAAACGCTCATTACGACTAAGGCTTATGGATGCGTCTTTGTATTCGTGCTCACAAAAGCGGTTCATTGTGAACTCGCTGAAGATTTGACTACAGAAGCCTACACAGCACTTAAACGTTTTATATCAAGCAGAAGTTTGCTTCCTGACATCTTTTGCAACAACGAGACAAACTTCGTGGCTGTGGCTAAAGAGATGCGTAAGATTTTTAATTTCTTAAAAAATGATAAAACTTAAATATCAATCTTAAATTAGATGACTAGTCAGGAAATTGCCTAGAATTGTTACATTACAAGATCTACACAGATGGGAGGTTTACGAGACACGGCCGTCAAAGCATTTAATAGTCATATTTTTAAAATAATAAGCCAACTTATATTATGTTTTCTTTGTAGAAGTAGAATGCGTTCTTAATTCTTGACTTTTGACACCACTTTTCACTGATCTTAAAAATCTGGCGTATTTAACACCTAGCCATTTTTAGGTTGAAGACTTAAAAGCGTTGCGTTGAAGTATATCTAAAAACAACAATATATTATTAAAAGCCGTCAACAGGAGTTTTGGCAGAAGAAGAGCAAACATTATCTATAGCAGCTGCAAGCACGTCAAAAATGGAAAACTTTGGAAGACCCTGGTTCATGTTGGAGATTTAGTGCAGGTCTTCAAAGACAAGCTTCCTTATCGATGTTGGAAACTGGACAGAATTATTGAAATGCGTTAATCGGTATAGTGCGGTTGGCAACAATCAAAACTGAAAGTGGTGCCCATACTCTCGCATACTCTCTTACAAAATTTATTTTGTAATTTTTGTTACGACAGGAGCAAACTTAAAAATAAAATGTCTGTGTTTGGTCTAAGTTGTGTACGCAAACGTTGAGCCGGATTTTTCTAAAAAAGTAAGCATTTACCACCCATCCAAGTGTTAGTCAACCAGAACTTGTATATATCTTTTCCTGCTACTGTAATTTGTCATTAAATTGGGGAAAGAGGTTGATAAATGTAACTTCTTGATAACACACAGCTGGGTTTATTTAATCATTGTTGGGAGGGTGGGCATAACTCTCAGCTTAATAATTATGGATAAGTAGATTTAATTGGTATGATCCGCTTACTTATCCAAGTGTTAGTGATCCAGAAATTAGTTATTTCTCTTTTTGAAAATGAAATTTGTCATTAAATTAGGTAAGAAAGTTGATAAATCATTCTTCTTGATAACAAACAAATTGGTGGACTCAGTTCATTGATTGTGAGCAAATAGTTTTAATTGAAGTACACCGGTCCACCAACCCAGTTGTTAGTTATCTATAGATGTTTCTCCGTTTTGCAATTTCCAATTGTTACTAAATTTAAAAAAATAGAGTAAAATATCCATCATCATTTGCTAAAAAGTCTTTTAACTTCAACAGTACAGAGTCTTTGTCTACGCAGCAGGTCTGTCGGTTTGGTTAGCCTGACAGAGTGACAATGCAACACACTTTTATAACCTAACTGCATAACATCTCCCCCCCCCCTCCCATTTTTAGTCCTAAGAAAAGTGGGGATACAATTGTATAAACAATTAGCATCTTCTACCCCTAAATCTTATTTTGAGACCCTCCCACAGGATGAATTTCATCCGCTGTGTAGCCCCCTTATAGCCGGCCCTGATTAAAGAGACAAAGTTTATAATAAAAATACAATCCCTACTAAACTACGTAATGAGCATCTTACAGAAATACTCTTAAAATCAAAACGGGTAACTTGTAGTACTACTTGAAACATTAAATCTATAAGTAATTGCAATTTTATAATTGGCTATTATAGAGAAATAAATTCTTTTTGTTGATCATTCATTTTTTTCTGTCTCGTTCGATAAATCATATAACAATCTGCCGACTACCAATTTTATAACTTCATTTCAATGCCCAGATCAAGATTGTTGATTCGAAATCTTATATTAAATTTATTCATTTATTTTTTAGACATCTGTTTAAGAAGTAAACATTTCAGTATTGGTATTAAAATATAAAAGAAAATTTCAATGTTATGTTATTTATAAAATTATATACATCATAGCTGAGATTACATCTTACAATAGCTAATGCACAATTATTATAATTAGATAAGTGCTAGAATTGTTGCAGAGTGTAAAAATATTTGTATTGCACGAATATTCAATGCATGTGGAGTATGTTATATACATTACGAGTGACTGGTCACGCGAAATGCTTACGTATAGATAAGCTATACACATAAATGTTATTGAAGTAAGGTGTTGGTTAGAGAACTTTACATGCATAATAAATTCTACTGTATTAAATAATTTTAGTGTATGTTCAATTGACTGAATTTTATATTTAAAAGAAATTATGTAATATTTCTAATTAGGCAATTTTGTCGGTAAAGTAATACACCAGATGTATGATCATAAAAGACGATTTTTAAAGATGCTGTCGTGAGCACATAATAGTGCTGTTGCTTTGAGATGGAAGTCACGTGTGTAGCTTGTACGTTATTTGCAAGATCAAGGGGATTTCAATACCTCGTAGCAATTACTTCAAGTATAAAAGTTGCATGGTGCATATGTCCTTGCCTCGAATGACATCATTGCAAATAGTTGCACTAATTGCTATTAAAGCAAAGAGCTTCCTTTAATGATAGAATTAATTGAAGAAGGTTTTTAATATACATAAATAATAATATAACTTAATCAATTTATCAATGTATATTACAAAATAATAATTATTATTAATTTTATTTTCTTATAAACAAGAAATAATTATATAATTTCTAAAATTTTTTAAGACTGCAGGAAGCTTTATCGCAAAATCATAAAAGAATATGAGGTATACGCTATGTGTTTATAATAAAATAATAAAACCATAAAAGACAAAAGCGTAATTTAATAGAAAGAAATAATTCAACAATAATAAAGCCAGTCTGAAACATTTATATGATTTGAATCATATTCATTTATTTAACTTATATATAAAAAAAATAAAAGTAAGTCTACTTTCTTTAATTATTTTCAAAACAAATCACTCTTGACAATGTGCAAAAATATTAATAAGTAACAAGAATAAAGGTTGCTTGCTTAGACAATTATCAACTCATTTTATACAAAATAAAGTTAAACAACTTAAACTGTTTTTCGAAGCAAATATGTAGTAATAGTAAAAAAAAAATTATTTTTCAGAATAAACTATGTATGTACATAAATTAAAGTTTTGAAAAAATAAAATTGCTGAATATAGTCTTTTAAAGATTGTCAAAATAGATAAAAGTGTTGATTTGCTAGTCTGAGAACAAATAATACTAATTTACATTATTAATATTTCATGTAATTTTTAAAGTTGATAGTAGAAGAAGTGATGAAATTTAAAGATGTGAGGAAATGTCATATTGTAAAAAAAAGTGTCGCAGTTAATACACAACATAGGAGACAGAGATAATACTAAACTCTTATTAAAAGCATTAGTTCTAACTCTACTGCCATTTGGCAAAGAAAGCAGCAATAGACATAGCTAAAAACTACATTAATTTGTTAAAACTTTAAACTTTATCATTGCGCAATTTTTATGCATATTCTGATATTAATCTTAATTAGTTTGAAACACACTCATCAAATATTGGATGATAAAATTCAGTCAGCTTCCGAGAATGAGAACATAATTGAAAACAAGCAAGTCGAGCTAATGTACACAAATATTTTAACCTGAAGCTTTAATTAATTTCAAGTAACATAAAAAACATTGCGGGTATAATTCTTTGTTATATTAAATTGATGATATGAGATAAATATTTGTTAATTTAAATATAAGTCTTTTTAGTTAATTTGTTAATAATTACGTGTAAATACTGACATTGGTTAACTTTTCAAATTATGTAAATTTGCTGTCATGCGCTGAGTAATTAAATTTTAATTTTGTTTTTTTTTTCGTGAATATTACATTAATTATAAAAAGTTTTACATAGACTATTGATGTAGGTTTTTAATTAAAATTTATTTTTGCTTTTTAATTACAACTATTTTAAATCAAATTCTAAGATTTATAGAAATAACTGTTTATATGTGATGTTTATAGAAACATCACATATCAACAGTTTTTATACTATGATAAAAATATTTTAAATAGTTTTTTTTTTAAACAAAGGTGACTGCTGGAATGAAATATATTATTTTATATGTTTTACTATGTACTGCATTCGCATGTTAATTAAAATAAATTGATTTTGTGTTAAGAAATTCTAGATACATAGGAAGCAATAAATAAACACTTAACAATATTAATTTCAAAAAAAATATTTTATCATAACATAATTCAAAAATTGAGAAGAAAAGTAAATTGGTTAAAAAAAAAGAAGGGTTTGATTATTAAAACAAATTTAAATAAAATTAAAAAAGACTATTCAATTTTTTATTAATTTTTACAAAAAAACATTGCATTGATGTTAACATACAATTAATTTTGCCATGTGTCACTTTTAAATGGAATTATTTCTATTTATTTCTTTCAAATCATCTGAGAGTTTATTTTTATTGACCTTATTTATAGCATTAGTTTGCAAATTTTTATCAAAATTTCACTATTTAAAATAATTAGAAATGTACAAATGTTGTTTAAGATTTGGTTGTCACATTTTAAGAGAAATTCAGGAAAAAAACTAAAAAACTATTAGTAGAAGCAGTGAATATCTCAGAGGGATACAAGAGCGTAAAAATCAACTCTTAAGGAAAACTGCAAATTTGAGATGCGGCAGAACCAACACAAGCTATTGCAATAAGTTAAGTAAAAGGAATGATTTATAGATTCTCTATAAGCACCAATTATTGGCAAATATACTGATTTAGATTGCCCTCTTTTTGTTCCTATTTTTGTCTACCTATAACAAACTGCAATAGTGCCAAGTCAAACAAGACTGGGTTCATCTTCTTCTTCTTTATTAGCCTTTTAATTATTTACTCCTGGATACCAGCAGCTCTCATTTATATTTAAACTTTTTTGTTTTGTGTTTTTTGGGTCCAGTTTTTTTTTCCAATTTAGTCACAAACGTTTGTGTTCTCCAGCAACGTGGCCTGAACAATTCCATTTTAGTTTTGCTACGCGGGTCATAATTCTACAGTCCTTGTAGCAAATTTTGTTTCCAGCATTTTATTTTTCTTTGTTAGTGTGTTTTAAAGATATATATATATATATATATATATATATATATATATATATATATATATATATATATATATACAGCCACCTATAAGATCTCATAATTTTTTTTTTCAAATTTGAATTGGAATAATCTTATCTTTTCAGTTCTCAAATTCTGTCCAAGACAAACCTATACTTTGGCTTTGTTCTATTAGGTGGCCACGTACTTATACGTCTTCCTCGCTTTAAATATTAATTTTGGTTTTGTATTTAGCCAATAAAATTTGATGCGTTGTTTAGATGTCACAGCACTTTGTTTAATTTGTTAACATCACATTAGACCGACATCGACAAATTTAAGATAATTAAGATATAAACCTCTGTAAAAGCCGGCTTGTTTCACTAGTTAGTATAGAAGCAATTTACTATTATTTAAGTAAAACATTTGTAAATTTGTGATGGAAAACTAATAGATCAGTAATTTTTAATGTCTCTAGTCACTTTTTTTAAAAAGTATACTTAATTATTTTTGCGTTTCAAGTACTTCATGCATGAAATTATTTAACATTTAGCGTATAAAATGCGTCGTTCACTGATTTCCCGCTCATTTTGAGTAATCCTGCTGTTATCTTATCGAAAACAATTTCTGTTTTTCATTTGTTTCAAAACTGTTCTTATTTTTGTCAATATGATAATAGAAATAACTTCTAAGCCCTTTGTTGAGTGTATTTTCCCACTCACAATATTATCTATAAAATATAATTGTCAGTTTAAGTCATTTCTGAATTAGGATTGTATGAATCAATTTTACGTCAGTGACATTATATATGTTAATATTACAAGTAAACATCAAAGACAATATTATTTTCATTCACAAGAGTGCATTTGCAAGGTATCTCAGATAATTACGACATCTGTGAGCTTGCGTCTGTTCTCGAAAACCTCAAACCAAAGATCTTCAAAATAAGAAATCAAACCTAAAGAAGAAGTCGACGACAACAGATTTCTCTGCAAACTAGATAATTTCGTGATGCTTGTCTTAAAAAAAAATTTCAAGATGACATTAAAAAAGTTAAAGCTCAAACGTGGAGTTTTCAAACAAACGTTCACTCGACTTCAACAGTTTGCTTCTTCAATTGACAAAATAACCTGTCCAATCAAAATTCAGTTGCAAGTTGACAAGCTGAAAAACACAGCAATCAAATTTGAAACAATTCAAACCAAGAGCAAAATTATCAAAATAGACAAGTTAGTCAATTTCGATGAATACCAATTGGAGATGGTAAACTTTGAGAAGTCATATCGTTCAATGGCTACTGCATTTTCAAAGGCATTAGCACGCAAATCAGAAAATATAGCCACAACATTTATCGGTCAAAACATCCGTGAAATTGCCAACAATCTTACTGCCCAAATTCAATGGCGTATTTAAAGAATATATTTCATTTATCGATGTGTTCAATTTATTAGTGGACACAAACAAGGCATTAAATGACATCCAAAAATTCTGTATGTATCTCCGATCATATCTGACAAGAGAAGCTCAACAAGTAATAGCGTCTATATCGACCACATCTGTAAACTATCCAGTAACACAATCACAATAAAAACAAAAAAACTTATTATCAAAAATCATCTTCGGCGGCTGTTTGAATTAAAAGAGTTGACAAAGATTCAGAAACTTCAATAAGAAATCATGTCAATAAGTTCACCAAAAACATTCGTACATTAAATACAATAAACAAACCAAGCAAAGAAACATTACTGCTGTATCTGTCAACATCCAAATTAGATCGTTCGCCCAAGGATAAATAAAAAAAACATATCATTAAAATACAAAATCCAACATTAAACGACGCAATTGAATTTTTGCATAAGCGATGTCAGGTGTTGGAAACACGACTTACATCTTCGAAACCGCCAAAACCTTAATACACTCATATGTTGGCAGCTCAAACTAGTTTTAGATGATATGTATGCAATAAATACCATGGCATCTACAACTTTACCACGTTTCTCAATTTATCTTGTAAGGATAAATTAGCAAAAGTAAACAACTTAAAGCTATCATAAACTGTCTAGAAAAAAGTCACTCGTTGGATCATCGCAAATCAAAACGCTGCAAAACGTGCAAGAAGAAACACAATAACCTTCTTCACAATCACTCAGCAAGCGTAGCACCAGTCAGTTACATCATGCGCTGCAATTAAAAAAGACAGACACCATTACGTCAATCTTGCAACAGCTAGTGTTTATATCAATAACAAAAACATCAAACAACATATATGTCGTACACTTCTAGACAATGGATCACAACCCAACTTCATCACTAAACAATTGTGTCAAAAACTACGTCTTAACCAAATGTCTATGAATATTCTAGTCAAAGAAATTGGCAACTCGATGACAACAAGAACAAAAAAAATACGTAGCTGTATTCATATGCTTTTGTACAGAAACCGTACATCTCAAAATGGTCACTAGCCTCACAACAAAAGCATTCTTAAACTGTTTAAAGAGATTTACTGTACAAAGAGGAAAAGTACATTCCATATACTTGGACAACAAAAATGATTTTGTCGGAACATATAATAAATTTCAACGACTGATCAATGCAAACAAATTG
Source organism: Tachinus rufipes (assembly GCA_963932245.1). Taxonomy (NCBI): domain Eukaryota; kingdom Metazoa; phylum Arthropoda; class Insecta; order Coleoptera; family Staphylinidae; genus Tachinus; species Tachinus rufipes. Next base: position 111,726,423 of record OZ010741.1, on the reverse strand, counting down.
GCAGTTGAAACTCAGGCAGCTCAAGATAAAACACAATAAAAATTAATTCCACCTAAATCTCTATACTTTGGCGGCTTGTGGGAAACCTTAGTCAAGAGTACCAAACACCACTTAAAACAAGTGGTTGGCAATAATCTTTTTAGTTATAAAAAATGCAAGACATTACTAACGCAAATTGAAACATGTTCTAACTCAAGACCACTTTTTCCATTATCCAGTAATCCTAAAAATTTGGAATCACTGACTCCAAGACATTTTCTAATTAGCTGCAAGCTAACCGACCTACCTGAACCAAACGTCCAGAGATTGCCAAGCAATCGATTATCTTACTGACAATATATATCTAAAATAAAGCAAGACTTGGCACGGACACGATAGTCAAAAGAGTACCTCAACCAAGCAAACAGGAGTAAATGAACATCAATCCCATAACGCACCACTGAAGAAAGATAACTTGGTATGTATCAAGGAGCAGCACATTCCTCCATTACAATAAAAACTAGGAAGAATTGAAAAAGTTCACCCAAGAGCGGATAGAATTATTCGTACGGCAACCGTTAGAACAACCAAGAGCAATATAAAATGTATTGTTAGAAATATATGTGCATTACCAATTAATTAATTGCATTGAAATTCATTATTTCAAGGTAGGCAGTATGTTGAGTGTGTTTTCCCACTCTCAATATTTGTATATAAAATATTATATAATAAATAATATTAGTTTAAGTCAGTCATTTCTGGATCAAGATTGTATGAATCAAACTTACTTTAACATTAACATTAGATATGTTATTATTACAAATAAACATCCAAACAATATTATTTCGTTTCATTTACAAGGGTGCATTTAAATATAATCTCAGATAATTACAACAACTGTGAGCTTGCGTCTGTTCCCAAAGATCTCAAACCAGAGATATACAAAATAAGAAATCGAACCTAAAGAAGAAGTCGACGACAACATATTTTTCTACAACACCCCTGTTATACTTTCGTTCTTTAAATTTGAAACTTTAATGCATATAGAATAAAAATATTTGCTCAAATCTGTTATTTTTTTTCACAGATTATATAACCTTAGTCGTTCTTTATTTTATTTATTATTGTTTTACCTATTGACATCTTGGATCTTAAAACTTTTATATTTGTGTTTTTTTATTAATTAGTTTAATCTTGTAACCACATATATCTTTTGGAAATTTCATTGTGTGCTTTCGTTTAAATCTTTATACTCTATACTCTATACTCTTTACTTTTGAGTTCTTTTGATTTTTTGTTTTTCTGCATATTTTCTATGTTGCATGTCCATACTATTTAAAAATTCTATAAGTACTAAACTCTTTGCAAATCCTTTTTGGTATTTAACTTTGTTCAGTTTTAATTTGTCTCCGAAAGAACTTTTGATTTTTTTATATGTTTGTTTCTTTCTAGTGTAAGTTTTGTACAAATTGTTGCTCTACAGAGTCTAAATTATATAATAATAATATATATTTATTTCCATAATTGACTACATACATAATAAATATACAATAATTCATAGTTCCTATGTTATAGTGTAAGATTCGTCAAAATGTTAGAGTTACTAATGTAAATATTACTTAAAAAAATCATCAATAGTATAATAACTATTGTTTAACAAAAATAATTTTAGATTGTGCTTAAATGAAATATAATTTTTACACGATTTTAAAATCTGTGGAAGCATATTGTATATCTTTGGACCCAAAATATTGTGTGAACATGTAGATATCTTTAACCTAGACCGCGGAATGTAAATTTCTGAGCTAATGCGGGTTGGGTAAGAATAAATTGAATCGTTAGTTATAAAATTAATTTTGTTTTTATATACCTATAAACATAACTCGTGAATAACCATGCATGGGACAGGCAAAATTTGTAACTGCTTAAAAATATCTTTGCAGGATGTTCTATAAGGTACTCCTGCAATACATCTTACAAGTCTCTTTTGAGTAATAAAAACAAAAACAAATTCCATATAACAATCTGGAGTGAGCTAGTGCAAAATACAAGGACACCAAATGACAAATGTCTAAAATTTTTTGCAAGGATCAAATTTGATAGCATACAGAATTGAGAGACATTATTAACTTACTGCAATGAGATTGCCAATTTAAAGATTCGTCATTATGTAGAACATGGAATTTTACCGTGCGTGTTATTGCTATTAAATCATTGTCGATCATCAAAGGTAGATCAAGATTAAAACAATATTGACGTGAGTGAAACCTTAAATAATTAGTTTTGCTTAGATTTATGAAAAGTAAGTTTTGTTTAAACCAGGTGCTAAAATTATCTAAGTTATTATTTAATTTTTTAGCAATAATAATATTATTAGGGTCACTCATCACGACGGCAGTATCGTCTGCATACATAATTAAGTTTTTATCTACAAACAAATTTATGTCGTTTATAAAAATTATAAAAAGTACAGGACCTAAGATTGACCCTAGCGGGACAATGATTGTTGCCAGTATCAAATCGGTGTAGGATTGTAACGTCCTTATATGTTTGTTTGAAGAAGGTCGCCTCTGTTATTCTTTAATTCAATCCCATGACTCTCAATATGTTCAAAATTTCCCGTTAACATACTATTCATACTGAGTCATCAATTGCCAGAAATTGTCTTTAGTAACAAATCCAAATTTTGTTTATGACACTCTGAGACTAACTTTAAAAAGCGTCTAACCCTTAAACTTAAAAACCAAAATTGACAATTTGTTCAACATCGGAAAACAACGTCAACTTTTGGTGTAATGGTTTGAAGTGTATTACAAAAAACGTCTTTTTTAATTAATTTCTAGTATATAAAACGTTACTTTTAAACCGCATTTATTTAAGACTATCCAATGGCGGATTTAAAGCAAGATATTGCGCATATTGCTATTGTAACTACAAACTTTCTAGAACAAAACAATATTAATCGTTTGCTTTGGTAATAAAAATCACAAAAATTGAATCCTAAAAAGCAAGTCTGGGACATGATAGATAGAACATTGCGTCATATATCGCATCCTCCAAGCACTTTAGATGAACTGCGTCAAATTTAGGTGATTGTATACCAATGTACACTAACTATTTTCAATAAATTTTAAAGTTGTACGATAACTCTTTCAAAACTGATTCATTTTGTTAACCTAGTGTAAATCCCAAAATTATAAATAGTGATTTAAATAATAAATAACAAGACTGTTCTTCTACGCATTACCACCCATAAGAAACTAACGCAAAATCACAGTAAAAAATTAAAAGCAAAATGAACTATGCCATCAGACCAGCACTACTGCAAGTGCTTTAACACCGGCTTTGAAAAAAGTAATTCCACTTATAACCACTCAATTGGAATGCAAAATCAGTTCAAAAAAACAGTAATATTGACGGAACAAAACTGATAGATCAATAGATAGACATAGCGCACTTCTTTGTGTTCTGTGTGAAAATTCTCTTTAAGCTTACTTTTTATATAAAGTTTACTAACAATTAATTACTCAGAATGCACATCCCGTAATTAGACTCATCATACCTGAGTCTGTGTAGTAGTTCCAAAAAAAAATCATTTTGTGCTGTCAACAGTAATATATATTACAACCAAAAATTACTACAAATTATATTTTAGTAACACTGAAAAAATTATAGAACCATCTAGATGTGATTTTAGTTGCAAAAACAGACTAAAAATGTTAAATACATGACTGACAAACAAATTTGGTCTTTTTTTATTTAAAGTTTGACCTGACTTTTAGTTCTCTAGTAAAACAAGAACTGTTGACAAAATCAAAAGAACAATAAAATTTCTCCTTTCAGATTAAACAAACCACAAAACATGTAATTAGAACGAGATCATAGCACAAGATCCCACAATAACACACTAAAATCAGCAGTATGTTCAAAATCAAAATCCAAAAGTATGCAAAAAAAAAAACTTTAAATCCAGCTATACAAAATGAGCCGACTTAAACAATACCCTCCATAAATAAGACCATTGTGTTCAGGCAATGTTCAAGTCTTGTTGATAGCTTCAAATATAGCATATTTTAAAGAACAAACAAAACAAAAAACAAAGAAAAATTCAAAAAATTAATAAACCTTAAATTGAGTAAACGTATTGCTAAAATACATACGTTTATTAAGATAACCGGTTTAGAACATTTTTTTTTTGTTATAATTTTCAGATTGAAAAGGACTAGCACAGCTTTCTTCAGCAATGTTGAAAACGCTGTAAACAAAGCTTAACACAAAAAAAAACTGATCCTGACATTCTTACGATTTAGTTTTGTATTACTTCTAGAAAATCTTATAGTATTGTGTCTTTGGTACCAACAGTCAACAATCAAAATTAACAAACTATAACTTGTAACTAGTCGTTTACAAACCTTTATTATTTAATTTATACATATACAACTTGCTATTCAATGCTTACAGAAACTACAAAGACCTGTATGTAAACAATTAAGTTAGTTTACTGTAGATTGTATAGAATTGCCATCAAAAAGTTGCATAAAACTTTCTTGAAAACTGGCTAGTAAGTTAAAATGAACATGGTAGTTTATGATACAATGATCAAAACTCCAATCTTGTATTAAAAACCCGCACAATAACTAAGCGCAATAGTCAAAAAAGCTGACCTTTATATTGCACATTCAAGCAGTTCTAAACAAAGCTTTGGTAAAAAAAGACCATCTAGTGTCACTACTAAAACAAAACATCAAACATGTTGCGTAACAAACTCCGCTATAGTTTGTTAGCAAATTGAATTCCATTTAAAGCTTAACCCATAAGATGTAATCGTTGTCTTCCAATTTTCATTCCACTTCATTGGAGCTAACTCAGTAGATTACTAAACTAAAAGACACAAATTCAACAATGCGACCATCTACCAATAAAGCAATATTAAAAAGTTACATAAAATTATGTTAAAAGTAGTTAAACAATAATATTAATTTAATTAATTAACTGTAATTTGAAATATATAATTAGTGATGACAGAAGTTTTAAGTTTTCTAAACAAAAACGGCATCTACAAATATCATTATGCTACTCAACCCAATTAAGTTAAAAAGGAATAGTAAGCGTTTGTGTACCCTAGTTGGATATGGAAATTAAATGGAATAAATGATTTTCCCAATTCAGTGGTAAAGATTTATATAAAATACGTGTTAATCAAATGTAGAAATCAAATAGATTGTAGAACTTACGCAATTGTCAATGAGCTTGTAAAACACTCAACAAAGAGGATTTGTGGCCGTATTAAAAGCAAATATTGATACTGAATTCATCAAAGTACTTGAATTACAACGTTTTCTGTTTATATATAAAAATAAAAGATTCAATTTGTGTTAACATTTTGTTTTGTTTAATATTTTTTTATATAATTGATATGTTTTATATGATATAAATGTTGGCTTGAATAAAATAGCGTATAATTCAATTTAATACATTTACCGAGAAAAATATATTCGTTTAAAATACATGAAATCTAAAATATCTTCACAGAGCAATATCTCAGAATGGGAAATTCCTCCCCTGGTAGAAATAGCGAATACAGCACTCGCCACGCTGAGCTGTATAAATTCATGAAATATCCTTAAAGATGGAAAATGCAAAAAGTTGTTTAAATAGATGCAGGTCTATTTAAAGATTCCTTTTGTGTTGAACTCCTTCGAGTACTCCTGAGATATATAAACTGCTCTACATATCATTATATATTTACGAAAGTGTGGATGGAAGTTTATCCTAGCCTGCATATGTGATTTAATTTGGAAATTTGTGTATACCAACTCTCGATCAAGTTCTAAACTCAACTAGTTTAACTTCAATTTAAGATTGAATGCATATTCTATTTTTTGCAAGTTTAATATTTTAATCCATCAACGTAAATTGAAGTTTAATATACTTGCAGAAATAGTTGATAATATTAGTATTCCGTTGAAGTTGCTGGCTGGCTCGAGGCGGGATAACTATAAGCATTTTTCAAGATGGGATGGAACATGTGGTGATAATATTGTGCTATAACTACTAGTTCCGGTTATACACTGGCTGTTATAGCTAGGAATGGTTCTGTTCCTAATTTTGCCGTGAGTGTGTGCGTGATCCATTTTTCAAGTAACCGAGATCATCTGAAATTCCTGCTTGGGGTTAAAGCTTGCCTGAGCTACAGGTCCCAAATCTCACAAGTTACATTTTCCTTGTGATCCTTGTATAATTGAGAGCTTTCCTTAGACTCACAATTCACAAGTGACAAATATGTAATTGCTCTGTCAGGACTCCTATACAAACCAAAACTATTTCACTATCAACTAAACTAAAACACATTTAATAAATTAAATTTCTTTTAAAAAGATTAATAATTTTATCTTTAACTTATAACTCGAAATAAAATTAAGTGCCACGTAAAAGATTCCCCCAGTTCAGTACTTTATATAAAATTAGACTAAATTGACCGACTTTATATCTTTTTTTATAACTTCAACGGTGTTACAAAATTAATTGTAATTAAAGACATTAAAAGAAATGGGGCATGAGGAACAAGTTTATTCGGCTTATTGTGGGATTGTCTTAACCCAACGAATTAGTGGGGTCGTAAAGTAAGCTATTAAAATTACTGCTTGGCACTTAATATAAATTTAAAGAAAAAAATAATTGTATATGCTTAGTTGAAGATATTGTATATTAGCAGCTTTGTAGCTTATATATGTATTTTTTAGTAGTTATTTGTAAACGCTGCGGATAAAGTTGCTGAAGTCTCGTAAATTCCATAACAAGGCTCTCTACTCGGCTTGCATGAAGTATAAAGTTCCGATAGCGCATAAAACATCTATCATATTCACGGGAGTATATCACGGTAGAAACAAACTCCTGGAAAGCATATTTCAGCCTTCCAAGAGGTAATTTTAAAATCTATTTCCATCGCATCGTACTTCATATGGATAGAACGGAGTGTCTAGAACGTTCGGACATCAATATTCAAAGTTTGTCCTCCGCGATCATTTATTACATGTCCCCTAGTCGCATCCCTTTTACTCCCCGCTATTCCCTCTTTAGTCAGCCACCATTCCTTTAACTGCAACCAATTTTAACGGGCCGATGGCTATTACACGCTAGTGGCATCCCCTACATTCCTCTATTAAAACCCTGTCAAGATTTTAACCGCCTCCAGTGCGGAGACAAACCAAAGCCTCGTTCATTTCTCAAATTGCATTTACACATAGTATCCGCTGCACCAGACAACCGGAAGCTTTAGAAATCATTTGCTGGCTTACAAGGTACAATTTAGATATAATCATTTTCTAATTTGAAATTATATTTTAATTAATCCAGAACGTTGTATATGAAATAATTAAACTCACTGGTATTACTGAATTTGCAAACTGTCTGAAAAGGAGCTACTATTTAAAGTTGCAAATAAACAAATTAAGACAAACTAAATATTTAAATATTCAATTTCTCTGCACTTATCAAGTGTCCCAGCTTTTATAGTTTTTTTTATTTTATTTTTTATACGATTTTGTATTTCCGATTATTTGTTGTTGTTTTTGTTTCAGTATTTTCTTTAATGGTTCTTTAATGCTTTTGTCAATCTTTGTGTAATTGACATTTCTACAAATGGTAGAAACGTTACGTTATGTCAACAATACATATGGTATTTGGTTTGTATATTTCAAAGATGAATATTGTACTAACTATACTTATTGTGATAAAATTGATATTTTTAATGCAATAAACAGTTTTCTTAATTTTTTTCCATAAAGTTAATAAGCTATGATGCAGAGTGCGTACAAGTTTCCTTTTTGAAAAGTAAATAAAACACTGTACACAATTCAAAACTATTTATTATTACTTTTACCTAACACACAAATATGTATCGTCCTTCATTGCCAATACACTAATTCATTTAAATTTGGAAGTTTCAGTCCACTCAACCAAAATATGGGAAAGTTTGGTTTTTGGTTCGGATGTTGTTCTGCAGGTCTCCCAGAGTCCAATGTTTTAATTTAAGATAACCACATCAAAAATTATCACAAAAAATTATTAGGCAAACGCGCATATCTTCTCAAAAAGAAAAAAACTTTAATTAAAGATTTTTGTTATTTAGGCATTTCTATTTCAAACGGACCAGAGCTGGGGGTGGGGGTGCATTGAGAAACTTGCTTATGTATTTTTTTTTTTTAGTTTCTATAACTTATTAGTAGTCTTTTGATTGGTATATGAGGGTATAAAACCGATAAAAAAAAATTACGATTTTTTTAAGTTTTTTTGTCGTTTTTTAACTTAATCGCATTTTTTGTTTAAAAACCGTAATTTTAACTCAAAAGAAATAAATTTACTAATAAAATCAGCCAGAAATTTTCCGTAGAATCGAAATACGGAGCTATTTCAAGTCTATACCCTGTCTATAAGCCGCAAAAGTCATAAAACCATGATTTTGTTCTCAGTGAGCTGGGCAAAAAGGAGCATTTTTTAAATTTTCTTTTAACCGCCAAAATTGACGTATTTTGATGTAAGTTAATTGGAAAATATAGATTTGTTCTGTGTATTTGGGATTTAAGGGTCTAATATTCAACAAAACTTTAAAGTAGGCCTATTCTTCAACATAAACTCTTACAAATGCACGTTTAGTCGCGCTCAGAGGAACAATACATCAAATATTATTAAAAATTTGAATTCATCATACTCATCGTCTATAGAAAAGTTCATCTAGAAAAAAATGTTTGCCAAATTTTCAGGCAAAAAATGCGTTAAAAATTAATTATTTTTTATACTTACAAAAAATATTATAAACACACTAGGGTGTAGTTTAAAACTTTTTTTTAACAAATTTTGATAAGCGCCAGGCGGATTTATGTTTGAATGCCAAAAATAATATTTTCAAATTTTTGCGCCGATAGAACGAGTCTAAATTTGTGCCGCAAGTGCAAAAACTGTCAAACAAAGAGTTAAATGGTCCAAACTTAGTTCAAGCGACAAAAAATGTCTTTGTTAAATTTCTAAAATAAGCTTAAAAAAATATAATCCAAATAATTTTTAAGAAAAATAAAAAAGTAAATGTTGAACAATTTTTTTTTCTAGGTGGGTTTTTCTTTACCAGATATGCACGACACTGACTATTTTCAATGTAGAATTGTTTGCAAACTCAGTTTTTTAATAATATTTGGTGTATAGTTTTTCTGAAAACTGCTAAATATGCATTTGTAAAAGTTTATGTTGAAAAATAGGCTTATTTTTGCAGTTTTTTGAGTTTTAGACCTTTAAAACCCAAATACACAAAGCAAATTTATATTTTCCAATTAATTTACATCAAAACACCTCAACTTTGGCGGTTAAAAAAAGTTGAAAAATGCTCTTTTTTGCCCACCCCACTGAGAACAAAAACATGGTTTTATGGCTTTTGCGGCTTTCAGACAGGGTATAGATTTGAAATTTCTGATTGATTTCATTAGTAAATTTATTTTTTTGATTTAAAGTTACGGTTTTTAAACAATTAATGCGATTAAGTTAAAAAACGACAAAAAAATTTAAAAAAATTGTAGAATTTTTTTATGGGTTTTATACCCTCAAACCAATCAAAAGACTACTAATAAAATATAGAAACTAAAAAAAAATACATAAGCAAGTTTCTCAATGCACCCCCCTCCAGGTCTGGTCCGTTTGAAATGGAATTGCCCATTTACAAATAACAATTATTAACAAACTACAGTTTGAATTCATGGTTAGAATACAACCGTTTTCTTACAAAAAGTAAAAAATACTTATTCCTACTATGCTATATTTTATTTTTTAAGACAGCTACTAAAGTAAAAATAAGCCTTGTCAAAATATAATACGTAGTAGAAGTACGTCGTAAGACAAGGAGTCAACTAGTTATTGAGATACATAATAAACTGTTGGTCTACAATTACTTTGTATAAATACAAATAAAGTATATTATTATTACATATACAAAAAAACTTGTTAGACGTTTTCAGTTGTTGTAACGGTCCTAATAGGTTTTAATTTTTTCAATAGACATATTCCTGTCACATCACATACATCCACAATAAAATTAATTTCAAATTAGGAGCAAAGCCCCTCTAAGTAAACACACGGTGCAGCGCTTTCATTAAAACCTTCCCCATCAATCTGTGACCATCAGTACCTTCACCGCACCAATAAAAAAAACTCCTATCCCCACCCTACATAATAAAAAACATTGATGCCAACTTGGTCAACATGAACAAAATATTTTACGTAAAATATTTTAAAATATATTATATTTAATTATATTGTATTTTCGCATTACGCAGTAATACGCACTTCCACCTTTCCTTTTTGCATAACCTTCTTGAAAGCTTACTTGTAGTATCTGATGCTTAAAGAGTTATTAAAGCCTTAGATATGTTACCAACTCATTTCCTTAACTAATCATAAAAGTGGTTTCTTTTCTTTTCTTGATCGTAACTTCATAACTGAATTATCGTAACATTACTGATAAATTCTGGTTGTTTGGTGAACCAGAGTTTTCCATTGTTTTCGGTCTGCAGCTTTTTTGAGACTGGTGTGCATTGATGTATTGGTTCTGCACACGTCCATGGGATGCGCAGCATCCGTCTCCAGCACCACATTTCAAAAGCGTCTATCCGGTGTATGTCTGACGTTTTTACGGTCTATGGTTCTGTGCCGTATGAAAATATGGAAAAGACTAAAGTCTCTCCATATTGTTGATAAATTTGTCATGGCCGCCCGTGCAATTGCAATGCGTCTCCTAATTTCAGGTTCGCATCCTCCCTGATTGGTAATTAGCTACCCTAGGCATGTGAAGTTCTTGACAGTTTCGATTTGAATTTGATTTGTGAATTTAGTGTGTTGGCTCCTAGCCACACCTCACGACTCTCATGTATGACCGACTCCAGTAAAGCAATCATTTGTTCTTGGCTACTAAAGTGGTGTTGGCATATTTTAGGTGCTCAATAGGATTTCAATGTCTATTATGGTTTGCAAAAATTATTATTGTTAACATTTAATATTAGAATATTTTAAGATATATTATTTGCCTAAAACTAGTTTCCTAACAAAATTTTTCCCTAGATTGCATTTTCTACTTCTCTTTTACTAGTCATAGTCTTTGGTCTAACTCAAACTTCTATTTTTTGGCCAAGACCCTACTAGGTAAATAAAAGTCTATACACAATTTCTATAAACAAAAAACTGTCATTAGTATAACATAAATAAATGAATCATGTCGGAATCGGAAAATAAAAACAAAATACCCCATTATTATGGCAGAACTTTACCTCTACCCCAAACTTTCCAAATAAAAAAAAAAGTTTAACCAAGAGCAACCAAAAAATATAACCTTTTGGAGACGGTTAGACAAAAATAAAAAAAAACAAAAAGTAGCCCACGGAGGACAAGCAATCTCGCAAAAAGATAACAGCAAGGTTTTAGGTCACAAACAAAGTTAAACAAATCAAAGACGTAACAACACTCAATACCACCCGTGAACCAATATTATAAAACATGACATCAACATTGCCTTTGTGCAGAAACCCTGCATCCATGAAGAAAAGGTAAAAAAGCTAAGCATTCCGGGCAGAAGGCACTTATCAGCAAAACCCTTATTCAATCCCTGTACATAATGGCCAGTACAAAGAACTCCAACTTATAATAGAAACGATCAAATCCACTAGCGAGAATCACGGAATCTGTTTAAATATAAAAAAGACCAAATGCATGGTAATCACCAAAAACAATCCACCACCTAGAAACCTGACCCTTGACAACATACCTATCGAACTGGTTAAAAAATTCCCTTACCTAAGCACCTGCATATACCAACAGTGGGACCATTCTAGAGAAGAAATAGAAGAGCAAGAACTGCATTCACACAAATGAGTAAAATATTCACCAGTTCAGATGTGACTCTGCAACTTAAAATCAAAATGATACAATGCTATGTTTTATCCACTCTGTTGTATGGCCCAGAACCCTGGACACTAACAACGGACTCGGAAAACAGACTAGAAGCTTTTGAGTTGTGGACGTACAGACGTATACTGAAGATAGCATGGATGGATCAAGTGACAAATGAGGAAATTCTTAGGAGAGTTGGAAAGGATCTTAAATAAATTATGACCGAAAAAGCCCGAAAACTAGAATAGAACACAAATAAAGGTATAAAATATTCCAACTTATTCTGGAAGAAAATGTGCTGGATCAAGAGATCCAGAGAGGAGATGAATATCAGGGCTTAAAAATTGCCCAGGATTTGGAGTGACCTCAATCTAACTGTTTAGAAAATTCGTCCACAAGGTAAAGATAACCATGATGATCGTCCATATCCACAGCGGATAATGCACGGAAAGAAGAAGAAGAAGTACATGTATTACAACAAAACATGCACTAAACCTAATGCCATTATAAGGTCTTTGTTTCAAAGACCAAGTGGCAATTAAAGTGACTATAAAAATTAATGGAAACAGAAGAGAAACTATTTTTAAATCCAGATACTTTAAAATCAACAGGGTTCTTTACCACTAAAAAGCACCCAAACGCTGATCAGTAGCAAAACCAATACACCTCTACTCTTGGGTGCAAAGCCAATAAACACTATATTGCATAAAAGAGCACCCACATCAATCCAAGAGCTGAGAAAATGTTAGAATATTTTTGATTAACTGACTGAAGTCAAATAAAGATAACTTGCCCTCATTTAACAATATTAGTTAGTTAAATCAAATGCTGTAAAAAAGTAGCAACAACAAGTTGCGAGATAGAAATTAGAAACACGTTTGTTAACTATAAAAAAACAAACTTTTGGAAAAAGCTGCATAAACTCTAGAAAATTGTTTAACAACGCCAAAAGTCGCTAAACTAATTCAAGAAAAAAAAAAAATATACACAATAAGCTTGTTCTCCAGCCACACCTTTTGAAAAAAATCAAAAACTTGACAAAATTTGATAAGCCGTATCTGTCAAAGACGTGTATCGGCATACAAACTTGTGTATAGAACTACCCGACAAAAGGTGTATAGGCATAATTGGCAGTCTATTGGCATTCTCGCTACTGACGCAAAATAGGACTGCTATCCAGTACTAACCATATCTTAACCTGTGCAAACAACACCTATGGCGGATTGGTTAAAAATACTACCAACCAACCAATCCACTATAGGTGCACGCTCGACGATAACTTTGCAAAGTATAATCAAATGTGCAAATAATGACAGACACATAAGTATCATTGCCAAAAGTTGATTGTCTTTGGCTATGATAAGGAGAGTAACTATATAGACAAAGCACTTTGGCATTACTGATAGCTGACGTATAAAGGCAAGGTACCAAGGATACCCTAACTAGTCAACACCAACAGCATACAGTTCAGCAAACACCTTGGCCCACAACCTATGCGTAAAAAAGCAACTCCTGGAAATAAATCTTAAGAGACTAACTAAGATCGAAGAGAGCGGTAGTAACTTGCTCAATGGCAACACCCGGAATAAATATAACTAGCTACGGCGGCTTAAAAAAAAAACTCAAGCTGACCCTGAATAAGAACTTGCATCGGCCAAGCCCGATAGCAAGAAATAGCAAAAAAAAAATTGTGAGCAGTGAGCAAACTGGCTCGACAACCAAGATATCCTTTTAGTAAACTGTCACAAAAATAACGCCATCTACAAATCCGATAGACCTAGCCTATGGTAGACACAACGATAAAAGACAACTTCAACAAAAGCAAGCAAAGGAGTGTAGATAAGAAAAACTCCTGTATGGCAACAAAACTCTCACAAAAAGACTAACAAAAGCTTTAGATCCGTCAACAGCATGGACAGTTTTTACTTTCAAAGACAAGGAGAGAAAGAAAGAGAGCCGGGTTTTGTACCTGGTGTGTAAAAAAGAGTGTTTTTTTAGGGCCATTAGTTGTCAGCTTACTGCCTTTTACGTCTTTAAACACAAAACAAGCAGAGTGGTAAATTAACGTAGAAAAAAAAAACAAAAGACCTCTCCAAAAGTTTCTGTAATATAACATTTTAACAGTTTAAGTCAATGGTAACACAACAAATTATATGAATATGAACATTACATACCGTGACAAAAGTAGCAATTACAAAACAAAGGACAAATAGATAAATAAATAAATTGATACCTCGACACAACCAGCAATCGCAAAAAGTAAGAGTAGATACATAATGTAACACAACTAGCAATCGCAAAGTAATAAACTACGCTTATTGGAAAACAATTAGCGCTTGCAAAAGTACAGATAAAATGTTAAAAACTTTTAATTGTCAGATCATTAATAGTAATTTAGGTTAATAGCAACATTAAAAAAAATGTTAGTAGACCACATAACATTAACAAAAAAATCTAATTAACAATTATAATCTCATTTATTAGTAATTTGATAGTGCTAAGAACCTATAAGCATAGAAGCTTAGTATAAGTCTCAAAAATCTTTCGTCTAAATTAATCTTCCCTGTAGTATACAACATAAAAAAGGGTATCGGCAAAGTTCATATTGACCGCCAAGTCCCACACTCATAATATTTCAAAAAATTATTTAATATTGAATTCATAATAAATTAATACTTGCCAAATGTATTACTTAAAAATGACGCTTTAGTTTTATATTAATAAACAATATTTAATACCATTAGTTTGTACATATTCTATTGTTTTTCTTTTTAATTTGATTACCTAATTGTATGTTAGACATTAGATGTAATAAAACAAAAAAAATGTTACACATAATAAAATGTAATTGATAGTAATTCCCCAAATATTCCAATGAAATATATATGCACGCCTACAGGGGACTAAAAAGAGAAAAAAATAGGCCGACGTCGTTTCACGCTTGATTTGCACGCCGTTTTGTATATATCCACATCGTCTGGGACCCGTTATCCGTATAACTATCTATGGGATTACTTTTGAATTACCACATGAGAAATGCCGGGACAACTTTTTATCTGCAAAATGAGTTTTCGTCGCGCCTACATTTACAATATTCACAAATTAACTGAATGTGACATTTTTTTATTGTCCTTACAAGCACAAGGCAAATTAAATTAAATCCACTTGTATTGCACAACACTTCCGTATAATTAATAGATGGTAATCTATTATAATATCATGTGCAAATGTGTGTATTATTTATTAAAAGGATTTCCCATGATGGATGTACTAGGAATGCGTTGAATGAAATTTATGAGGGTTTTTGCTGAAATATGTCACCCGTCTAAACAAACCAAAGTGCTGCACTTTCGTTTTGTCGGTGTGCACATTTTGCATTATATACACAGCTGTTTTATTGAATTAGTGCAATTAGACGGCTTTTCAATTTACTCTAGACCCCGTTGTTCGAATAATCTCCGTTTCACTGTAGGAATTATATCCTTGCATTAACACATTCATTATGCAATCATACAGACTGGTAATGGCAGCACCGATCGCATGCAAATCTTCTGTACAATTCAACCGCAATTTTAACAGCATAAAAATATCGACTGTAAATTATATCTGCAATATATACTGTAGAGATAGTCATAAATCTATTGTATGTTTTTATTAGGATTGCCCTGTTTTGAGGCATATTGATCGTTCGTTTGGTGAAATTTATCTTGCAAAGTCGTCGGTTCATTGTCCCATGTGTTCTATGCTTTTAGTTGTGGTAAGTGAGTTTAATGTATTTTTAACATGCACTCAAAGCTCTGTCCAAGCTTATTCTGCGTCTACTTTAATCTACTCCATCATTTATCAACTAGTCTTGTAAGTTTTATTGTGAGAATATACAAACGTGTACTTTAATACGGCTGTCGGTTTACAGCAGAAGCCACATAGCATGCGTTGAAAAAGTTAAATTTTATTATTTTAATACTCGCATCACTTGGAAAAGCACAATATTCCTTTTAAATTGTTTTGTGATGCAATACATAATTTTTAGAGATTATATTATTGATATTTGATTTATGCATGCTGTTTGAATAATGCTCTCATGTTTTATAAACAAAAAGTTGATTGATTGATTGATTGATTAAGCCAGCATAAAAGCATGGAATTAATCAAATACAGAAAAAGTCAAACGAATATGGATCAATAAGTGAAATGAGTACTTAAATTTTTTTTAAATAATATTTGTATTAAATTTTTATTTTGAAGATGAAGTAAAATAATCAATTAAATATAAAGTGTGTTCTTGAATTAGTTTTTTTGTAATAAAAGAAGAGTTAACAAGAGCAAAACATTAAAATTTAGCGCCATGTGTGCTGTTGAGCTTTAAGAGTTGAACCGTTTGATGGTAGACAGTTCGCTATTATAAAATATGAATTGCTATTCAACAGAACATCATATTATTAAATTATTTAATTATTCGGGAATATTTATTTTTTGGCATGAAAGGACACATTTTTATAAATAATTTATACAGTAAAGATGTTAAATAAAATAAGTTGTTTCATATTATTTAAACGTTATTTCAAAAATTGTAAAAGTTTGAGTTATTAATAAGTGAATAGAAAAGTCAAAAAAATTTAAAAAAACTGGGTCAATTACTGATGTGAGACCATCGACATGAAGTTGTTAGCAAAAAAACATTATGGCTGTTTGCCAGAATGTATCCGAGACACCAAAAACATCCATCCGACATTGTGCTCAAGAAACAACCATTTTAAAAGGCGTTAGGCAGAGTTTTCATACAAAAAATTGATGATCACCGTAACTCATCAACCCCATAATCCCTACAACACGACAAGACACCTGACCTGCCTCGTAAACACCTTCCAGGTAGATGCAGAACTACAGAAATATTATCAGTTACAACGTTATGCAATGACTCCTAAGACATAATAATAATATTTATAAATTTCCATTACATCAGCATTCCGCAAGTGGCACACAAGACTCACATGTACTTGTTGGACGTAACAAGCTACATGGTCAACCAAGGGAAATGGCTGAGTGAGCAAAGTCAGATACGACATACATTCTTACACATTGGCTAAGGTGTTACGATAATCTCCTTAAGTTAGCTTTGAACGTCTCGTATGAAATACCAACAAAGTCAACGTCGTTTGATACACAGTTAGCGTGTCGTGCAATACGAGACAGTGAGCTGTGCCGACCTATTATAGAACATATGCAAAAAAAGGCAATTTCTAACCGCACGTTGGGAAACATAAATATCTATCATATCCAAGATCTGTTGACAGCAGACCATTTCTTCGTTTTTCCAACAATTCCAAATAAATCCCGATATTTTCAGAAGATAAATACTCACCAGTAAGGCAGAGTTTATATAATACCAGTTTGTAAAATTTATATTGAATTGACTCCAATCTGTTTGGTAAGATGAGGATCATAATACGCTACATTCTAGATGTGATCTGAGCAGAGAATTGTACAAAATAAAAAGAGCCCGCATGTTACTAAAAAAAAATACTACAAATCTAAAAAAAGATTAAATGACAGTTTAGAATCAAGCAAGACTCTTAGTTCACGGATTGAGTCGACTTTTTCTAAACCGGTACCGTTTAAAGTATAGGTGAAATTAACAAGATATTTGCTTCTTAAAAATGATATATACTAACATTTTTTAATATTAAGATCCACGTGGTTAAAAACACACTATTTATTGACCGCTAGTAAATCCCTTTGCATGGTAAGACAATCAGCAATAGTGCTAACTCTACGAAATACCTTCACATCATCTGCAAATAACAGGTGGTGACATTTTAAAATATCAGATATGTCATCATTAATAAAAATTGAAAATAAGACAAGTACCAAATATGAAATAGATAGGTGTTAATTTTAACTTGCTGAACACGTTCACTTAAATACAGCGTTAACCATTTAAGCAATAGATTACTGACACCATATAAACTCAATTTGTTGATTAGCAAGTCATGGTTAACAGAATCAAATGCTTTACTGAAGTCCAAGTAGATTGCATGGACCTTATCACTACTTTCCAATGCTTTAATTATATGATTAATAAATACAAACAAGTTTGTTTGAGTTATTTTTTTTTTAGGAATAAACGTGCTGTTGATGAATAATTATATTTTTAAAAGCACCAAAGAAGGTTCATATATTAATTTTTCAATTTTTTTGGCAGTACCGACAGGATTGTTATTGGCCTGTAATTAGTATTTGATTTGAAATCGGATTTAAAGATTGATACAATATAAAATTGTTTCCACAAATTGGAAAAGATTCCTAATAACAATGGAAACGAATAAATTTGATGGAGTGGGTAAGATAACGTTTGGCAAAAATTCCGCAAAAACAAGAAAAGTGAGTTATCTGTTCCAGATCTACTTTCAACTTTCAGTTTTGCCAATGCTTCCAACACACAGTCGAAGCTGACTGGAATATTAGTTAAATTTACAAAAATATTAGATACAAACGCTGATTGAATGTGTGTAAAAGGTTTATACACCAATGAGCAAAGGTCTGCAAAAATATTGGCAATGTCAGCTTCATTCGTAGCCGTATTATTGTGTAAACGCATTGAGGAGGGAATGCCGTTAGATTTATTTTTACTCTGGACAAAAGACCAGAATAGTTTTAAATCATTGGGTATAGACTGTTCAACATTATCCAAATAGGAGGTAAGGTCTCGGATTTGCAGTTAGATGTCAATCTTGTAAAGACAGCATAGTCGGAAGCTAAAAGTGATGTTTTCCACTTTTTATGAGCTTCTTTCATGGATAAAATTAAATCAATTTGTTTTCTGGAAAACCAAAGTGGAAAGCAGCAACGTTTGCTAACTGTGTTTTTAGGTACATACAGATCGATTACAAAATAAATATCGTCATCAACTGCATCATTTACAGATTCACATAGATTAAAAATAGACCAATTAGTGCAGGCTAAGACTTTATTAATTTCTACGTAGTTACCACGTTTAAAATTATATTTTAAGTAAGTTCCATCATCAATAGTAGCACAATCTTTGATTACAACACTAATAATAAGAGAAGGATGATATCTGTCGCATGGAATAATATAAGCGCATTTAGATATTTGCATAGTATCACTATTGGTAAGACATAAATCTAAAGTAGTATTAAAATCATTTGGTATAGAGTTAAATTGGTTTAAGCCTAAAGCACCAACACTATAACAAAAAAACGTTTCCACTGTAGATGAAATATTGGTTAAAGTTAACCCAGCTGAGTTTTTTTCATCAGGTAACCTGTTGATATTGGCAGACTGACTACTATTCGACTTTTAAGAAACTTCAAGATGGTATCTTCAAATACTTCTACATGGCCACTGTATAAACCCATAAAAAATGTGGGAAATATATAACTGCAGTTAACAATTAGTTTAGACAGCTAAAAACTAATTTTCAAAATAACCATTTCAAAGTTATCATTCGTAGGTACGACTGTAGATTTTAGGTTTTTCTTAACAGTTATTAAGACTCCGCCACCACTGTTTTTATAGCTGGTGATAACTTTTCAGTCCATCCGATAAACAATATACCGGTCATCAATAAATTCGTTATCGGATATAGAAGGGAGAACCCCGGTTTCAGTAAGAGCCAAGACATAAAAATATTCCGTCAAACACAAACAAAAAAAATCAACTAACTTAGTACGTAGACCTCACTACTTCTGCGGTTAAACATTAAATACCACAAGAGATCATAATACTCCAAGTAATAGCGACCGTAGAACACTTTGAGGGAGAGTGCCACAAACACGTTTTACACGTCGGCTTTGCTTTACCTACCGTCACCAACACCAATGACCAAACAGGATAAACAAAACTGATGAAAACAGTTTTACGGCTGACATCGCATTTCTCTGCACAAGTATCGGAAGAAATGCAGACCGGCAAAATTCTGTTTATTTGCATACTCGACCTTCCAGAAAAAAACGACGAAGTCAAACTGGAACAACGTGCTGTTGAGCAAAATGCATAGCCCATGTGCATATCACTGACCTCATCACCGCCATTTATCACAACAAAGCAGACAAGTTTGGCACACAGAATATTCTGTATACTTAATAAAACCGTGAAACTGTGCACCAAGTGATCAAAAACATTACAAAAAAACAACCTACGCCAATCACTACCATGTAGTGACATAAAAACTTGTGCGCAAAAAACTGGACTAATTTCGTATGTGCCATCATAATGCAGAACACCGCAAAAATTACCGCCAAAACACGTAACTTAAAACAACTACTGTTGGCGTGTGTTTTAGTTAAGACAATTAGAACCCGCAATTACCAAACTTGTAGTAAAACCCTAGACACTTTTTTATTATTAAACATAAACGTCTCAACCATAGCGTATTAACCAAACATTCAACAACACCTAGACATTATATTAATGAGTCTCTCACTCTTATAAATGCTCGATTTTACGATCGCTCTTCATTGAGTCCAAAAGCCTAATCAGTCAATATAAAAAAAAAAAAAACACTCTGACCACAATATAGATAAAAACTCCGTCTAGTGCCACCAGGTGACCAAATTGCAGCTTCCACATAACAACCACACGGTGTTGTCGACTACCACGCATAGACTTCCTCTGGATAGTCCAAAGCAACCCCGTACGTGTTTGCACCTCTACCACAGAACAACACACAAACTAAAACCGATATGGGAGAACAACCCCATATCAAACCAGAAAGCCTTCTTCCCCAAGCAACTTTGTCCTTGGCAGATAACCTAAACTTTCAAAAAAATCAATAATGGTCTTTTTGCAATAAAATGTACTTGGCTTGAAGCTAACATAAATATGGAAATCGCAACCCATGCAACATTAAACAACATTAAAAAAATTGTCTTTTAGAAAAACATTCTAAACTGCACAATAAAAAAAAAATTTAATCATATGAGTGGTCATCATTCGTATGCAAAAAAACAACAAAAAAATACCACTTATGTTAACGTATAAAAAACTTTTTTTAATCTTGCAGTCAACCAACATATTTCTGCAACAATGATTCAAACGTCAAAAGGTTGCTGACGCAACAAGTTGCTCTAAAAAACAAATAAATATGTACAAAAAACCTCACAGAGTGTCAACAACCAGTTAACTGCATTTACTGTAGTAGAGAACACTTTGCAAGATTATGTAACTGTTTAAAACATAAAAAAAACTTAGCAATTAAGAACATAATTACTAAACACAGACTCTCGACTATTGACAAATACTTTTTTGCATACAGGTTCAGGTCTACCATGACTGCGTCTAAGAGCAGGAGCTAGAGGAGAATCTCAAAGTTATTTATCCAACAGTATTTTGAATTAACTAGAAAGTTATTCCTTTAGTTGATGCCAAAAATAAAAACTCGTCATAATATAATAAGGGAGTTACCCTTAGTAAACTAAAATATTGCCCGTCGTCTTAAAAAAAAAAAATTGAGATTGTTTGAGAACACCAATCAAAGAGTAAGAAATGCTTGTCGCAACCCTCTAAGATCAACACATTTTTAAAAAATGTTGAACTTACTTTTCCTACCGAAATCAGCTCTCGCTGACATAATAGTGTCCATTCTACCAAATAAAAAAAAAGTCTGTGGAAAAGTGCATAAAATTTTTAGAAAACGTTTCTCAAAAAGGGGAACCTACTTTCTTATTGTTTTTACTAACTTTCATAAGTTCACGTTGTTGTACTTTAAAGTAGCTTTTGATACTAACTGCTATTAGCCAAGAAATTTATTTTTAAGCATAATTAAGGATAAAATAACTTTTGTATTATTTATTTATATTAGGTTAGACTTATGTTTAGGTATTGGCTTAAAAACATCTGTAATATGGATTTTTTTTATGCTATGGCACTAAGGTTTTTTATAACTGATGTCAGTCAGTTCTTCATTTCATTATGTTGGCACCTGCGATATTTGATTAGTATTTATTCAAAAAATAATGTGTTGCCTACATTGGCATGAGATATTTATACTTTAATATACAAATCTTTAAAATCACGGATGAATCAGTTATCAACATCAAAAAACAAACCAGAATCCTAATTCTAAAATTGTTAATTGAGACAATAACATTTATTTATATACATTCGGCGCCAGTGCTACCCGAGAATAAATATTTTTATTATGTATAATAGTGCGTGTCACACTGTTTTTGGTGTACTGTGAGTGTGCACCAATAGCTCTTCCTTTAAACGTACCTATTCTTAATAAAATTAGATCCAGATAGTATAGTCTGTAAGCTATTGTAGTTTTTTTAACATATTACAAAAAATAATCACTATCACTAATCTATCATGCTGAATCTGATAACAAATAAAAAAAATTGAAACGTAAAGCAATTTATAAGTGCACTCTACTAAGAAAACACAAAGATAATATTCAGCATAGCACGTTGAAGTAAAAAAAAATATTTTAATCTATATAAATTGTAAATTGAATGCATATTTTATTAATTTAGTTCTCAATTATTGGTATTTTAATTTAAACATTAGTTCATAAATTAGTCTTTATTTTCTGCTTTACTTTGATAAATAATATATAAAATGAAATGGTTAGAACTGACTAAGCATTGTTACTACATTTGTACATATTATAATCCATATGCGGTTTTTGAGCGGTGTACCAATCTGTAAAATCGTGCCATTTACTCCACTATCCTCGAGCGACTGAAGTTTGTATTCATTAGAATCAGTCCAAGCGACTAATGAAACTTCTCTCGTACAGATTATGAAACTCTACTTAGCCACGGACTGGAGCATGAATTATTATAATTTCATGCGTGGTTTGTATTGTCCGGTTGTCGGTGTTTATTGTTTTTGTTGATGATGTGTATATAAATTTAATATTATTTTATTATCCAAATTAAAAAGTTATGAATATTTGTATTATGATAACATTTAATCGGTCGTTGCTCCAAACACGATCGATTCAACAAGTACTTAAAAGTTTAATGCGGACTAAAATGTACTTACTAAGAAGAGTTTACAACAGTTTCTCTATATTATGTCGAGATTTTATTAACGTCATTATTATTCTTGGGTAAATTTTTTTATACTTGAGATCATAATGTAGAAACTACCAAACTTATAGTAAGTATATTATTCAGGTATTATTTAAAATCGGTATTATAAATCACATACATTACACTTTTATAGTAGAACAGATAAATTGTATACAAAATATACAATAAAATAGTTTAAGATATAAAAAAATCTTATATTAAATTTTTCAAACTTATATATTAATAATAACTCTACTAAAAATATCAAACACACATTTAGAGCAATTCTCTATGCACATTGCTAGGAGTAAGCAACATATATATTGCTAGCAAATAATATGAACTGTCATTTTAACAAATCTTAATTGCTAACAGAGTAAACTGTCACTTAAAGTTCAAAAAAACTCTACTTTACAAACTTATCTTTGTTAATAAAATAAAATTAATTTTATATAACAATTATGTTCTAATAATAATTTAGAATACAATTAGTATTTATTTTTGACATCATTTCAGCAAGCTTTTGGTGTATAGTTTTTTTTGTAAAAATAACGCAGCAAACCAGTCGCACATAAGAAGAGTCACAAAACATTGCACAAACCTGTTAGGGAAGGTGTAACCATTCCCAGGTCAGGCACACGGTTTTGCATAGAGAAATTGCTAACGCGGACCAACACCTATGCACAGTAACCATTTCCTTGGAGATAAGATTGCCACTTTTACCTTTTTGATTTCCTCTTTGAACTGTGGTCCGCTCTTAAACAACTCTTTAGTCACACGTGACCCACTTTCTAGCTATCAATGCTATTAGATATCTGAAAATACTTGACTTTGCCCGCGGGCACAAAATGGTCAGGTCCCCACTTTATGGCAAATATTGTCAGTTCATTTGGATCTATGATTAGAGGTTCAAATAGAAGTGCAAATAATATTTGATAAGACAAATACTTTTAAGTATAAAAAACTGGTATTATTAGTTATTGACAACAGTAACATCAATAGGAAAATTAAAAATGTCGGTTAAGTCAAAAATAAGGCACAAAAGAACGGAGAAAAAAATAAATCGAAAGTAGAAGCAGGAACGGAAATGGAATCATAACAAATGAATAATTAAAGTAAGTATACAAGATCGACTACACCACACCACAAAAAAGATCAACAAAGAGAAGGGCCCGCTAGTACTAACAAAAACGACTGCATGGCTAACCCCACACTGCAACGGGCGTTGAAAGAATATCTTGATAGAACCGGAAGAAACAATATGCTCTATAAGGAAAAGCGGTATTATCTCCGGCATTGGAAAAACGTAAAGCTCGTTTATATAGCTACTATAAAGGAGGAAAACTAGCAAACCTACATAAACTGGTGAGCCGGATAAAAGAGACAGAAAATTGCTTGCACGGTTGCAACAAACGTCCATGAGACAACATTCAGAAACACAAGCATAGACAAGAAGATAAAAAACAAAAAGCCATAAGACCAAACAAAAAATGGAAACTAACATATTAACTTCAACGGAGGGCACGTCATGCGGACATTATTATGATTATAAAAACCCAAATAGACAAAAAAGTCTTAGTTGAACTGCATCATTAAAAAACAACTGCAAATTGAAAAAAAAAATTTGCAAAAAAAGTGCAAGAGATGAAGAATCTTTGATATGAATAAATACATATCAAAACTAAATGTTACAAGTGCGTTTAAAAGGCGACTGCAAGCAGAATAATCCTATCACCAAGTAAAGAAAAATCAAATCAATCACTGAAAAGGAAAATGTACAAAAAAGATAACCTGCGACTTGTGTAAAAAACCCTAGCATAGAACCATTACTAGAAAGTCCATGTAAGAAAACTACTGGCTTGACATGGCCAGCATAGAAGAAACTCCTCCTAACGTACATCAACCACATAGGTTGGCTCTTTGTTGGGACAAAAGAATAAGGTTTATCACTAGAAAAAGTACAAAGGACTTGATAACACCTAAATGCAGTGACAATAGTTTTACCTTCTCACTCAAAACCAGAATTCACAACTTTATACTATGCGCTGTCTTGAATATACAAAGCTTTAAGAAAAGGTAAAAAGGAATAGGATAAAAGCAGCAAAAATTAACAGATAACCACCAAACAGACTACAACCAAACTATAAAGATACTCTTGATAAACGCAAACAGAAGTAAAGCATGTCACAACCTGAAACAATAAAAAGGAACCTAATAATAATCCAGAAGCCAAACAAAAAAACGGAAAAATAGTACAATACAGCTCAAGGTCAACAAGATCAAAACCAAACGTAACAACAAAATATAAATGAATGGACATGGTGGAATTCAGAATATACTTTTAATGTCGGTGTAAATTAAAACAAAAAGATTTAACATATACTTCTACTACACATCACTAAGTATCCTATTTTAAGACTTCTAAAAATATCTAAAAGAAATCAAAACTGACATAAAAAAGTAAAAAGAAAAAATAACAATAGCAGGGGACTTCAACTGAAAATCGCTTGAGAACGGCTCCAATAAATCGAATAATAATTTATAACTATTAGAAAAAAAGCTGACAAGCAACAATTTAATAACCTTTAACAAACATAAAACGTTAATTTTTATAAGAGTCAATAATCACTATCACCGTTATTGTTGCAAAGTTGGTTGTTTAGACACCAGCCGAGATACAACACTATCCAACCATCGAAAACTCCAACGCATTTAAAGCAATTGCGTTTTATTTGACATCCAGTTGAATCAAATGTGCAAAGTGTCCGCATAATGAATTCCCAAACTGTTCAATCTTAAGTAAAGACTGTATTGACAACAAGATTGCAAAGATTTGCTTTATTACAAGATAAAAACTTCTATAGAATTGTAATTAAGAGGTGAAACCTGGGCACATGAGTTAAGTTCATAAAGACTCTCCATTACAGTTACTGAGACGCAATTTTTTTTTTTTTAATCAAATATACGCCAAATAACACTACAATAACTATGCATGCACAAAAAATACAACACAAATATGTTCAAAAAACTCTGTTTCTGCAAGACAACTGCAAAGTGTATAAAACACAAGTTGTTCAAGAAGTAGTCACTGACAGCAGCTTTAAATAGTTGCAAAAAAACCCTCGCCCTCTGTAAATGTTATCTCTTTCCAAACCCAAAAACAAGTTATATTAAATGACAAATTAGATTTTTTGATTACATTACTAAAAAAACGACGCAATAAGTGTTAATGGCTCTTATACTGAAAAATAAATTTTGTTTGTCCTGTAAGTTCTTGTTTTCATATCTAAGTAGATAACATAAAAATTTCTCTTGTTGAGTAATAATAGTTTCCGTAAGCGTCCTGCAGATTCTACAATTCAATGTCTAACCAATAAATTTAATGAAACTGGGTTGCTAAAACAAAACTTGTACGTCAACAAAACAAAAACAAAAACTTGACTTTTCTTTTTGTTTTTTGGTTTATAAAGACTGGCAACGCCCTCAACACTTCTATTTTCCCATTTGCCTTCTTGGAAATTAAACTCACTTCTCTTCTGATTTCTTCTTTCCAGGTCTTGCACGGTCTGCCTCGTCGTCATCTACCCTCCGAGATCCAAAAATTCTCACAAAACTGCGTAATGCACCCGTCTTAATTTGCCATACATTTTCAAAAATCTACCTCTGTCTATTTCTAAGTAAGTAAAACAGTCTTTGTTAAAGTCTTATATATAATCTTCTTTCTTTATTTTGTTACTTTATTAGACCATAGTGCTCCATTTGTGCAACTCGCAATTTTTCAAGCCTAACTTACTTGGTGTTGAATGTTATGCTGAACTTTCCGCTAATTATCAAAGATGCTTAGATACTCATATTTGGTGCAACAACCAATAACCTTTTTTGTTTCTAGTATGTACATGGTCAAAAGTTTGTCTATTATTTTGAAAAAGATGTATGTTTTGCATTTAAATATTTCAAATAGTATATTGCCATGGCTTTGCAAAGTACGTTTTATAACGCTTTTACACTCTCTTGTACAACTTCTAGTGTTAATGTAATTTTCTCATTTACTACTACTACTAATATCTCCACAATTCTCGTTGTTCATATCTAGTCCATGCATTTGATAATATTATTTGTAAAAATACTTTTTTCTTTGTACGTGCTGTTTTCAGAAATGTTCACAGTTCTGTATTTTTTATTTTTGCTATATATGTATCTATTTTGCTGCATTTTTAGTCCCAAACACAATTTTTCTTTGCACAAAAAGCCTTGTTTTACTTGTTTTTTTTTTTTAATATATTTGAAGATCGTTTTTTTATTGAGGTTAGGGTATTTTAATAAAAATTTTATTCTTTATTGTGCTGATTTTATTTTTATATATTAAGACCGGTTTCGACGGTTAGGCCATCATCAGTTTTTTCTTTTCTTTTCACAGGTGTTGTTGTGTGTTGCGGGTGGTGTGAATTTGTTGTGGTTACTGTAAAACCGGTCTTAATATATAAAAATAAAATCAGCACAATAAAGTATAAAATTTTTATTAAAATACCCTAACCTCAATTATTTTAAACTGTGCAATAATCAGAAACAAATACTATCTTTTTTTTTAGTTTAACCACTTTTGATTAATACAATTTTTTGTGTCAATTTCCTGCTCAAGTTCTGCCGTTCCTCAGTATGTCTTCTTTGATCCTTTTTTAAGTAAAATTCTTCTTAATGCTCTTCCAGTTGCTCTATGTATTGCTTTTGTTACATGCTTTACAACATTTCAGCAGTTTTTTATCTTTTATTGGTAATTAGTTTAGCATCGAATTTGTTTGATAAATGTTTTTAGTACTTTATTGCAAAGATTTTTAGTGTTATATCTTGTTATTCAAAAAGACCTTCGGCCTGCTAGAACTAGGTTGATAAAGTCAATAGAATACAGAAACGGCAATTTTTTTCTTAATATTTATAAAATCCAATTTATATTTTTATCTAATTCTGATCACATACATTGATAAGTCTTTGTCTACAATCATTAATAGTTTGCTCTCCGTGTCTTATTTTCATTTTATTAGCGGTCTTATTTATATATTTCCTCTTCAACTTTGTACATCCCAAGTGGCAATGTTCATTGTCAATCTTCGAGGCTGAGCAACAATTTTTTAGCATATTGTGTTTATTATCAAAGTGGTGGCCCAACAACTTAACTCTCAACCAGAAAATTTGTAGTCAAGGTTATTCTTCCTCTAGCTTTTGGAAATCTAACGTTTTCTTGCAGAGCAGCACAATTTCCTGTACTTTAAGTAAAGCTCTTAAAAAGTGAAATCAGCCGATTCAGCTGAATCCTGGTTTTTTTACAAAGTTGTTACTCCTCCCCTCCTTCTTTCTCATTTTAGCTTTGAACATAACATGTTAATAATAATAATAATAATCTTTATTTACGGTAAGTAAAACCATTTACATCTACATAAAAATACAATAAATATAAACATTATAATACATATATAAAAACAAAAGCAAAAGATCGACATAAAAAACGTAATATAATATAAAATACATAACATTTAATCAATATGTCCCAATTGAATCTTAAACAAAGATTTAGAACAAAAAAAATTTAAATTGTTTGTTAAACTGTTTGCAAATCTACAAATTCTAATAGGATTGTGTGTTAGTTCTTCATCTATTCAATTTACCCAAAAATTCCAATTACTAAGGAGAACTCGGTGCTGATTGAGTTCCAGAAAAGTTAGAGGCTTATCTTGCTTTGTTATATTGTGAGCCAATCTCCAAAATTTTGCGATTTAACGCTGCTAGATTTTATTTATAGGGCTACCTAAAATGGTATATACAAACAATAAGGCTTAATGCCAATAACTCAAGTAATTAATAAATTGAACCACATTTATGCAACGATGTCATTCAAATTTGATCCTATAGAATGCGCCAAAGGTGCAGTCTTTTTGGCAAAAATTGTTTTCTGTACAAATCATCATAAATAGTAAAATTATCATGTCTTTTATGCAATAATGAACCATTTCCTATCTTCAAATTCTGTATAAATATATAAACGTAAATAAAAAAGTTGCAAATGGTCTGTACAAGCTGTTAATTTATCTATTTTCAACTTAATTATATTATATTTTAATAGTAAAACATTGAAGTATTGAAATATCGCAATATTACTTACATAACTTTTTATTATTTAATATTAAATTTGAACACTCTTAATAATAATAAAAAACTTTTTATAAGTAAATAAAAACCATCATTATTGTAATATTAAATATTAGCTTCAATCTTGTTATTTTTCTAAAGTGTAATCAATGTTCAGCTAAGTTCAGCATTACTTTTTTGCAAAATTTTTATAGCCAGTATTATTACATTACGTGACACATCAACAAAAATTTTATTAGTTAAAAAGAAAAGCATATAAAGTTGACCTAGTTATATTACTCGTAAAAGTGGAATAGTATCTTTGAAATCATAGCTCAGCAAAATGGCATTTCTGTGTACAATTTAAAGGGAGTAATAAAACAAGTCCTTACCTATTTCTAAATATTTCTGATGCACCGAATCGTATTCGTCCCATACTATCGAACGGAATCGATTCCTCTCCCTTGATGCCGCTAAAACCGGCTCTTGTTTATGATGTTCATTTGGATTTCTGTAAAAAAAATTGAATTATTTAGTAAAAAATAAGATTACGGATGCAATTAAATATCTTTTTATATAAGTAAATATGATTTCAATTAGATAAAACTCCGGCCGCAGCGTATTTTAAATGTAAGTCGTGCTGAAATCTGCTGATTCTGAAATGTTTTCAGGGCGGATGAGCCTGCAATGGCGGATGCTTTTCCTAATCATTCCACGATAATCGCTTCTATTAAATGATCTGAAAACTGTCAGCTTGGATCTAATCAATTCCATTTTACCTAACCGCACTGTTTGGAATCCCTTGAAACGTGAACGCTTATTTGTTTTCTAGGTATCACACTAACCAAAAACAGTAATTGAATTCTATTTAAATTAAATCATGTTCTTTGATTCCATTTTAAAGTCAATATATTATCGTATTAAATTGTATTCAGAAAAACAGTCTCAATTTGTCTATACGTTTTATGTATTCTTTTCCGTCATTTATCCAATGGCATTCTTTTCGCCTATTCCTGAGAACGGAGGCGCAATGGTGGATATAAATAGGATATGTGATTATTGTGCTTTACTTTTATATCCCTAGTCTAGCGAATCCGTTTTTTTACTCCCTCCCTGGATGTCTTTGTTAAAAGGTAACAGGAAAACGGTCGTCCGTAAAAAGGGTCAGGATTTAAAAGAGCGGATTTTATATTCCGTATTGTGAAAATGTATTTTACAGTTTAATGGTTTTTAGAAGCGCGCACAGGAAGAGAAAAAAATAATCATAAATGCATCATACGAAAAAATTGTCGGATTGCATTATATAATGGAAGCGACGGTACGGTTTTGGAATCATCAAGGGGATCATCGAGAATTTTAATGGCTTTGTTTTTTTATTGACTAACAGTTTATGGTCATAGAACATACATTAAGGGTAAAAAAAGGTCTGATCAAGATAAATGAGTCCCACAAAGTGATGTGAATAAATTACATAACACAGAAATCATTCTCCTTCTCAATATATTAACCTTTTGTCTTATAATAGATTATAAAATAAATCATCTCCAAAAAATACGAAAAGTAATTTATAAGCTGCATTGAAGAAACGAATGTTTGTATGCAAACCATTTGCGATTTGCTTGACTGCAGCAATTTAGATTTCGTAAAACAAAGCCAATCCGGCTGAATGTGAATTGTTAGTAAAATGATATGAGTGCAAAGCTCGAACATACAATCCTGAATAAATCCTATTCATATAACGTGAAATCAGCACATGTGTTCTCTACGTAAAATTTATTGCAATCATGTATGTACAGCATGCAAGTCCATATATCTAAATCACGGTGCACGATTTCCTTTCTAGTGATATAAGAGGTCTAAGATCGATTATCGATTCATTACTGTAGACAGACACTTTATTTCCGAGGCGGTTCAGGAACAAAGAAAAGTCGTGAAACTTAAGCCCGCCAATCAACATTGTTCATATTAATCATTCATTTTTATATATTTTAAGATAGGTAAGATAAATCTTTTTGTTGATTGAGGAATTATTAACGATTTATTTTTAAATTTTGTTTGGGGGAAAGTTATAAATAATTATTTGTATATTAATGAGTCCTTTATATTCAATTTTAAATCTGTCAGTTAAACTCAAATAAAACTTTTGTTTATTCAATTAAATATATTTTGAGATTATTTATAAATAATTTTGCATATTGAAAACAAAAGTAATTGCTTTATCGATTATTAATTTAAACATAATTCTAATTTTGGATTCTTTTGTATTGAGTATGATCAAATCCAGAGTATATAACAAGACGTTTATTTGCAATAAATGTAAGATTGTAAAGATTATAATACATTTGAGTTAATTACAAAATTTGGAGTAAAGTTTATTATGTACATTCAAGTAGAAGAACGAGAAGCAAGCCAGTAACTGATCAAGAAAGTTGTTGAAGGATAAATAATTTTTTAAGAATTTACTACCGCTTCCACACAACATTACACCACACGTATTGAGATGTAAATAGTATAGAAACCTATGTGCGCCCTCGTTTGAAGACCACTTTTAGTTAATAAACACCAAAAAATGACGTTAGTAAGAGCTAAAGTTAAGAACAAGAACCTTAGCTTGTAGCCAACGAACAACACCGCTCTCTCACATACATACATAAATTACACGAACACATCCCTATACATGTCTCACATAATAACACGTGCAACTAGGCCAAGACAAAATAACGGTTAAACAAATCTTTT
This sequence comes from Tachinus rufipes, assembly GCA_963932245.1. Taxonomy (NCBI): domain Eukaryota; kingdom Metazoa; phylum Arthropoda; class Insecta; order Coleoptera; family Staphylinidae; genus Tachinus; species Tachinus rufipes. The sequence goes on along the minus strand of OZ010741.1, from coordinate 111,694,621 downwards.
CCACAGGCAACATCATCATCACGCACCACACTACCGAATAAATTTGCACAACATTTCCAGCATGGCTAACTCCCAGTCATACCTGCCTTTACCAGCCTATAGAGAAATTTTTTACTTTCTCCAAAGTCCTCATTATTTTACCAATCGCAGGATTATGGCCCAAAAGAGATCAAACTACTTGGTACACCTATAAAAGGGAGAGGTAGGTGAATAAGTCTGCTTTATTCGTGATTGTTTAACCAAACTAAAGCAAATCCAACAATCCATCTTTTAAACATTCTCTTTTTTTACTTACAAATAATGAGCAGAGAAAGAAGTTAAACAGACAAGAAATAATTGCAAAATAGTACTAACGACAATTAATAGTAAAGACGGACGTGACATCATCACTTCCAATAAATTGGCAGAAATCAAGACCCTATTTAGCGTATTGAGCGCATACATGCAAAACATAACACCAATAGAAAATTAGTCTTGTTCTATTCTATCACTTAAAAAAAAACCAAAACTTATAACTGTGTCAATAACAACAAAGTGGCTAAAGCTACTGAGAGCACCTCTAATTAATCATCGACCGGTTATTGTTACTAACAAACATCGCATAAGAAGGCAGAAAACGCCATAAAACAAAAAATTAACGTCACTTCTAATAGTTCCGACAATAACCACGTGGACAAAACTATTACAGCTTTTTTCGGCAAAAAAAAAACTTTTATTTAAAATTGCTTATTAAATAACTAAACCAATTTTCAGGTTAAAACAAAAATATAAATTGTCAAACAATACTATTCGTTTTTCAAACAACAAATTAATTGCAAAATCTTATAAACACTACCAAGCACGTTACAAGGTGTGACTCATCGTCTACTAAAACCAATGCCAAATATAATATTCCTCAGATATAAAATCAAACAGGCAAATGTTAAAGATCATCAGTCCTTAGCCATGTAATAGAACACAGAACCGATGCTATTAAATTTAAAAAAAATATTTTTATAAGAACAAACTTCTACTAAAGCTATAGTTAAAATTACAATTAATACGCAGCTATGTTTTGGCAAACTGCAGAAAACAATAATAAAAAGCTTTACGTACAAAAACTTAAGGATTATAGTAACAGATGTAATCTTAAAATCAAATAAAAACAAACAGAAAAGTAAACAAAAGAAAACTTCAACACTGGTGCAAAAAAGAAACATTGTAACTACCATAAGTTCTTCTCCAAAAACATTATTTTTGCTATAAACATTTTTAGGGTTTATCCGAGACCCAGAGTACTCTCACACCATAGAACTATTGACCGCATTAGGCCTAGTTAAGTCTCGGAAATTCCCAGGAGGACATCTTTGTCAACCTTTGCTGAGAACTTGTGACTGTGACAATTGGCGCCTAATGTAGGGCAACTTGGAATAAAAACGCGAAAACCCGCACGAACCAGACACCAAAAAAATTAACATCACTTGGAAAAGTTCCCCGAAAGATTTGACAAATTTAATTTCCCGAAAATTTGACATTCAAATCAAGTGTAAAAATTACTTATACTGACAATCTGACCGATAAGAAAAAAATCCACATAGGTTTTTGCAACATGTGAGCAAGTACTCTTGCAGAAAAAAACTTAATACCTATATCTTGTGCTGTCGGTCAGGTAAGAAATAATTAATATTTTTCAACTATAGCTTACTAGACACCCAACAACCCCAATCAAGACCTGTTAGAAGAAATCGGTCAAGACTTTGATCCGGAAAAAAAAAACTCATTAAAGATTATCTGCATTGGAAACCCTTGGAACCCAAAAACAACATCCGGCAGAAGGCCTTTGGCTAGAAAACTTACAATCTTACCTTCAAAAACTCAAAAAGGAATATCTAACTAGGCCATAAACCTCCCACAATGAGTTCCAAACCAACATTGCATCCTGTTGACCCGACACCGACTCAGATAAAAAGGATTCCCCTGAGGAATATTTTGCCGATGTCCACCAACTATACCAAGCTAACATTCCAAGTAACCCGAATACAAAACAGTATTACAATGTAGTCAAATCTCAATACAAATCGGCTTTAAAAGAAGCTAAAATGAAAGCATATAGTGACTACGTTTCTGATTGTAGTAATAAGCCGAAAGCATTGTGGAATTTAGTCAACTCGAATCGTCCTTCTAACTGTGATAAAAAATGTGATAATATAAAATGTGAGGTTAAACCTAATGATTTTGATGTGTTTTTTGTAAATGTTGCTGAAAATATTGTTAATACATAACCACCGTCAAATAAAGATCCAATACAATTAATGAATTGTATGCCTTTTCAACATGAAACTTTTTTATTCAAATCTGTTAGTTGTATGGATGTTAGATCAGCAATAGACTGTTTAACAAACAGCAAAAGTAAAGACTATTTTGGTATATCGGTTGCAGTAGTCAAATGCGTAAAAGATATAGTGATTGAACCATTAACAACTTTGTTCAATAACTGTATTAATATAGGATGTTTCCCGGATGCACTTAAACTATCCGTGGTAATACCTATATTTAAAAAAAGAAGTTAAAAACTTGCCTGACAATTATCGTCCTATTTCCTACTACCAATATTTGCAAAGGTTTTTAAAAAAATGTTAAAAAATCAAATTTCTCAATTTTTTGAAGAAAATAACATTATCTCAAAGTGTAAATACGGATTTCGTAAAGGTATGTCTACAACAGGAGCCGTGTTAGACTTTATAGATGAAACAATTGATTGTTTTGAAAAAGGTCTCCATTCGATGGGTATTTTTTTAGATTTAAGCAAAGCATTTGACATGGTGTCGCACTGTATTATGTTACAAAAGCTTTATTCTTACAACTTTATGCCATTAGCTGCAGATTATTAATGTCTTATATGTCTAATAGAAAAAAGTTAGTAAAAATCAATGACGTAGTATCAGACTTTCAAGATGTTTTGCACGTAGTACCTCAGGGCTCCATATTAGGTTCATTACTATTTTTAATCTACGTCAATGATGTTCCATATCACATTGAAGAGGGAAAAGTCGTGCTCTTTGCTGATCACACGACTATATTAGTAAAGATGCAGAAGTATATGCTAAAGAGTGGTTTACTGCAAATAAACTTTGTTTAAATGTTAGTAAGACCATATCAATGGCGTTTACTAATAAAAATGTCGATATAGAATTATAGCATACTACTTCATCAAAATTTTTAGGATTTTATCTTGATAGAGAGTTAAATTGGCATCAACATGGGAATTACGTGACTAACATTTTAAGTAAGAATGTATTCTTACTTTACAATCTAGCTGCTTTCATAAACTCTACTGCTGTGAGAACTGCTTATTTTGGTTGCAAAGATAGCTCTAAAAAAATTTGAAATTTTAACTATACAATGTTTATATATGCATATATTGGAATGCTTGTTATATGTTTACAAAAACAAAAATTACTTTACTGCAAATTATCAAATGCACGCATATGATACCAGACAAAAAAACGATTTGAGAGTCCAAACAAATCGACTTTGCAAATCCCAAACAGGTACACGCTTATACGGTTTAAAGTTTTTTAATTTGTTACCAATCCATGTTAGAAATTTGTCTTAAAAAAACTACAAACAAAAAGTGAAAAAATGTCTTTTATCAAAATCTTATTATAGCTAAAATAAGTTTTTATTGAACGATTTAAGACTGAATGTTTGGTAATGTTATATATGTAACTGTATTGTAATTATTAAACTGTTTTTTAACTATTTTCTAATGAAATTATTATTTTTTATCTATTTAAAAATCCCGACTCAATAAAGCCGCACTTGGATCACAGACGTCCGCAAGCTTCGAAACCAGTGATTCAGTGAGAGGGTGCAAACATAAGTAAGTCATGTACTTAGACACAACAAAACTGAAAAGAATTGAGTTCATTACATACCGTGATATAACCTAGATGTACATCCATAGAAAAATTAACATTATTTATTATTTTCCGGGTAAATTGCAAAGGCTATAGTGCGTATCCTAGAAAACGCACGACCTTCCGTAAACTCTCAAGATAGCCGCAAAGAACGTGGCTTCTAAGGTAACAAAACCCCGCCGCGCCAGAACTTGCCAACCAGTTCTACCGCAACTTTGAGACCATTGACATCAGCTCTGCTAACACAAAACATTACCAAAATGCATCTACTGGCCAGGATAAGACAAGTCATCTGATCAAGGATGACCTATCCCCTGGAGGGTAACTCCGTCAACACCTGCAGTGTCTTCACGCCATTAAGTTATTGGCTGCAATAGGCCTTAGATAGTTTAGTCCCATAAATACCCGGGAGAGCATCTTTGTCGACTTGCGCTAAGAACTTGTGGTACCCACTCTCTAAGGCAAATCCCAAGGAAAATTCACTAACAACTTATCTTTGTGCGTCAGCCCATAAACCTAAATGTTGGGACGTCGCGCTCTCTGTGAAAGGTACATGGGACGTCAAGCACAGAATTGTTTGGAACCGTCCAGAACAGTAAAAGGAAAGCATCTATTATATATATTTGGTTTTTATTGATAAAACTGCTATTATAAATTGAAAGACATTAAGGCATCTATGTCTTGTAACTAGATTACCGCCTAGAACCTTAAATTTTTTTAGAGCTATTGGTAATACATATACGCTGATTTTATAATTATTATTATATCACTACTATCATTTTATTTTTAAATTTTCCTTTAGACTTGTTCAAAAACTACAATAAGCAATTTATAGTTTTAGCATACTTTAGCAGACCGTTATAAGATTAAAGATCCCATGAAGAATTTCAAAGCATTTTGAGGAATAAAACAAAAGAAACTAGGAAAAAACACCTTATTTAAAAAAAAGTTGTTTTAGAGCTATAAAAACACGTTAAAGACTTTCAAGGCTCTTAGAAAACTAAACAAGATAAACACAAGTCTTAAAAAATGTTTCCAAAATTAATAAATCATAAAACAAAAAAGTATAAAAAAACTATTAGACTTAACTTAAATAACCTAAACAATAATAATAATAATAATAACTTTATTCCATAAGATCTTTACAAGATATCGGCATCGTCACATAGCAAATTACAAAAAAATATAAAATTATAGCTAACAAAAACAGAAAAAATATAAAACTGTAACTAACTAATTATAACATAACAATACATTCAAAATATATTACAATGTTTATTATTATTAGGAACACAAAAAACACATTAAAATGACTTTGGTAGTATTACACTTAAACAATTACATACATAATACATTTAAAAAACAATTATAAACTGTGTCATTACCAGGAATCTTCCAAAAATTCGTTATACGTATAATAACATTTTTTAATTAAAATTGTTTTAACTGACTTTTTAAAACATTTTAAGTTAAGGTTTCTGTATATTTCTGGTAATTTATTAAAACACTTAATAGCTACATACATTGGACTTTTTTCAAAAAAAGCTGAATTGTGTTTGGGTACCTCCAATATTGATCCATGTCGGGTACTATAAGCATGCCAATTGTTCAGTTTTTTTAAATGTAAATAATTTTGTTTTGCGTAAACTAATGCTGCGTATATAAATAATGATGGCAAAGTTAAAAATTCTAATTGTCTGAATAGATCAGCGCAATGAGTTTGACTAGATTTACTTAACATATATCGTATAGCTCGTTTTTGAAGTCTGAATAACCTGATTGCATTTGCAGATAATCCCCAGGCTAATATCGCATACGATAATGTTGATTGAATTTTTGCATAATAAAATGTTTTTAAAGTAAACATGCTTACTTCTTGACAAAGATTTTTTATAATATAACAATGCGATGCTATTTTTCCGCATACATTATTTATGTGCACATCCCATTTGCAGTACATATCTATTGTCACTCCTAAAAATTTTGTATGCTTCTGCTCACGTATATTCACTGCATTACATTTAATCAGCAAGGAGTCATTTATGTTTTTACTCTTAAGATTAAACCTTACTATTGCAGTCTTAGAAGTGTTTATAGCAAGTCCGTTTTCCTTAAACCAGTAGTGTACATCTTTTATTATATTATTGGAATTATTTACTAATTTATTGCTATTTTTTTGACTGATTAATAATGAAGTGTCGTCAGCAAATAAAAATGTGTTTTTCTCAGGAATATCGTTAATATATATAATAAAAAGTAGAGGACCCAATACTGAGCCTTGAGGTATACCTGTAGTCATAATTAAGGTATTTGATTTAGCATTGTTTAATTCTACATAGTGAGTTCGTCCTGTTAGATAACTTCTTATCCACTGAGAAACAATGCCGCGGATGCCATATTTTTCTAGCTTAAAAATTAGCCGCTTGTGATTAACTAGATCAAACGCTTTTGATAGATCTAAAAATATACCTAAGCTTTGTTCACCATTGTCAGTACTTTCATATAAATTATTTAAAAACTCTACAATTGCCGATGTTGTTGACTTTCCTTCTCGAAAACCAAATTGTCTGCTGTTAAATAATTTATGGTGATCAAAGAACAGTTTTTAAATGACTTTGCAAAAAAAATGCAATTAATGTTTAAAAAAAAACTACTAATAAAATTTTAAAAAACTATAATTACTCTTAGAAAACTTTAAATAGCCTGATAAACTTTTAAAAAGCGTAAAACTTTTAAACGGATTTGGCAACAAAAATAATAGATTTATTTGACTAAAGATCTAAATGTATAAAAAAACTTCTAAAAAGCTCCTAAGAATCTTACTTAATAAAATAAAATACTGCTAGAGCTATTATAGGCAACAGCTTTAAAAACCTTAACGGCTGTTGAACTAATTTTAAAAAGATTTTCTAAAAACGATGACTACTTTGCAAGTTATTGTTGAAAACTCTCATTGGTTTTAAGACTAAGACTTAAAAACGTCTTAGAAAATCTTAACAGGATGAAAACAAAATTATTTTAAAAATTCTTACAGTAATGTAAGCACAATAAAATGGTTGTACTAAATGTGACTTAAGTTTTTTTGGACTTTCTGAAAAATAAAAACAGAGAGCAAATAATTGTATACCAAAATAAACATCATACTATTAAATTATAAATAACCGTTTCTGCACAGACATAATAATGAAGCTAAAATGTAACTTTCTTAGATAAGCAAATATTTAATTTGTCTTGAATATTTAAAGGAATATTTGTTAAGCTGCCGTCCACTAGAAAATTGTTTCGTTTATGCATGCAGGCATTCGGAGCTATTCTCTATGTACATTGCTAAAATGTAAGCAAGATATATATTGCCAGCTAACAATACAAACTGTCATTTTAACAAATCTTGATTACTAATAATATAAACTGTCACTTTAACAAAAATAATTTTTATATATATATACTATTATTATTTTATTTAAAGATTTGTTATACCTCCTGATGTGATGACCGTTTATATTGTTAGGAAACTAGATTTGTAAACATGACAGTTCATATTGTTAGCTAGCAAAATTTGTTAAAATGACAGTTAATATTATTAGCTAGCAATATATATCTTGCTTACATGCTAGCAATATGCATAGAGAATAGCGATTGTACCATAAGAAACTGTGGTTTGGTTAACAAAAGCGCTACGTTATAAGAGACAACATTTATGATTCTTATTTTAAATATAGCTTATAATCTAACTTATAGAGTAATAATTTATTTTAGATTAATCTTAAAGTTATTATTCTATAATTCTAAAAGTTATTGAAATAAATTTCTTTTACTTACAGAGATAAGTATGAAGTGAATGATTAAATAAATTTTATTCAAATGCTCATACAAACAATGTTTTATTATTTTGCAAGTATATCTCTGTTCCACTTATAAAATATTCAATTTCATTGCATTATCGTGCTAATTATATCTAAAAATCTAATTATTATAGTTTGCATGTCGAGTTCACTTGTTTATTATCACAAATCTTATTATATGCTACAACCAGCGACACTATTAGTCTGTTAGTTGGTTGCTTCAAGTTCCATAACTAATTTACAGTCCAACTTGAATCATGTATATTGTGTGTTAAGTGGTTTATACCGTGTATGTGTGATTAGGATTAAACGGTCTTATCATATATTATATGACAGGCCTGTAATTCCGTCATAGCATAGTTAGAAGACAATGGGTTATAATCGTATTTATTGGAAAAGATAATTATTAATTAAAGTTGGGTAATTGTTACGTTAATTGAATTATAGTAACTGTTTTGTAAATTTAAAATCACAATATTTAAACTGTGGAACAGACTAAAATTGCTGGCAAACATTTGCAATTGACAATAGTACAATTTCTCTCTATATAAATTTATGTAGAACACAATGAAAACATGCTGGCGTATTGTTTATGCAGATTACATCCTCCCACTTGCGTATACTTATGGTAAATTCTATATTGAAAATTATTTATTGGGGAATGTTGATTTATTTAGACTGGCGGTGGTAAAATTGACAATTTAATGCAATTATTAAAAATTGTGATAAAGAAATCAATAATTTTTAAGTGTTTGCAGGCTTAAATATAAAGCATATAGTGAAAATATGTCAAAGTAGCCCTGAACGGTTTAGATTTATTAAATAACAAGTCAATCCTTCTTCAAAAGTGATGAGGTGATTAATCGGCTTTCAATTTCACATTCCCGAAGGGATGCCGATTAGAGACAAAAAACAGGAAATAGAAATAACCAGACAAAAAATCAATTTATAAAATAAATAATACAAACTGGCACATTCAACCCACCTACTCAACCAAATATAAATATATAACATATCTTCACAACTGGATTAACAAATATTGCAGAACCGTGCATTAGTTAGCAGCTGTAGAAGCGCTCTAATTAAAATGATACCTTTATTTATAAACAAGCCAAACAACCTATTTAAGAAAATATTAGAATATATTAACATTAATTTTAATTATAAAAACAATAAAATGATTATTATATTTTAGTTTTAGGAAGAAAAATAACATCACTGCACTACTGTTTTATTAACGACTTCTGGCCTTCAACATTAACCCAAACATCAACATCGATGGATTCAATCCAATTTTGAAAAGATTCTTTTAGACAAAAATATATTTTTAAAATAACTTTACAAGCTGTCGTTTGTGTTAGTACTATAAATAATACGATTTGCTACTTTAGATATAATGCTAACATAAACGTTGTACATTATTCTTATAGAATTACCTATTCCAAACAGTTATTATTGTAATTAAAACGTCGCTATTGTTAATTGGTACTTTGTCATTAATTACATAATTATTTTATAAAGGTATGATGAGAATGTGAATTGGATATTTACATTAATGCACCATTAATTTAAATTTCAAACGTAATTAAATTAGAATCCAACCTACTCAAACGGAAGCAACAGCCACTTCACGTCACCCCATTCCTCGGCCTTGTTATGCATTCAAAGGTGTACACACAAGGTGAAATAATTGCCAATTCCTAATTTAGTAGAAATTTCATAATGTCAAATGCTTAACGCACGCGTTAATATGCGTCAAGCATGCGACATTAATTCGGGATTTGCAAGCACGCATCTCAACATTTCCGATAGCACATTCTAACAAGTATCTGTCGTAAAATATTAATGTACAAGAGACTTACAGATGAAGAAATCAAGCCCATTTCTTACCAAGAGAATCATTAGTTTGAGAAAACCCACTCAAATGGTTTCTTACTTTTTCCAGCTTGTCATGAATTGTTTCAATGGACACAATTCACTGGAGCTTTTTCAACTGGTAATTTGTCTCCGTGCAACAAGAAAATTTAATCAGACATTATATCGAGCGGGTTTTACTTATATTAACCGGTTTGATATTCTCATAATCTGTGTGTATCTTATTACATGGCTCACATGTAACGCTAATAAAGGTTAGAAATGAGGGCTTCGGCATCATTTTACTGCAAACATCCTGCAGCACTAAACTACATGTAAAATAAATATAAATTTAATTTCCGTAGTAAATATAAAAAGCCGCATAAAATATGACATAAAACGTTTAGTGATGTAGGTGTTACCATCAGAAGCGCAAGAATTTATTAGATAGATATGGCGGTCATACAGGAATTTATTGCTAAAACACTATATTTCGAATCGTTTTACGTGGAGTTTTATATTTTAATTAAAATCGCATTTGTGATTTACTTTTATATTATCAAGAATCTACAGATAATAATATATTTTAACATCAATTACAAAATAAATAAAATGTTCTAAACCTTATTTATATTTTATTTGTTCATAATATGCTGCGTTATTTAAGGAATTGAATTGTAGTTAATAATTTGTAGAATTTTATTTGCTAATTATTAATTTTCTTTTGCACTAATTGATTTTTGACACTGCAATACAAAAGACCAAATCACACACTTCATAATGAAAAAATTGTGCTCAAATATTTGTCTTATATAATGAACCATTACAGTTACAGTTGTAAAATAAATATATTGAAATCTTTTTGGTAGCCCCCGTTTCTGTTTTATAAAGTCTAAGTGCTTTTTCACAATGAATGCAGGTTGTTGGTTTTAAATCGCAATGCAACAATTCGTTGAATTCCAACGCAATAATAAATTTTCATTTATTAAGTTTTACAGCGTTTAAAATGAGAAAAACCGGAATTGACATTTACAACTATTTGGTAGTTGCAATTAAGTTGGTAGTAAAAAAAATCTAAATAATCAAATAACAAAACTATAGCGTGGTGACTACACCCAGGCAAAATCTTATCACTCATTAAGTCTCACGTCTTCTCTTTTAATCTTTTAACAATACTTAAAATTCAGTCTAAAAAGTAACTTCAGGAATTGACCCTCACTACCAAGTCGATACAACCAATCCATCATTCGTACACTTATAGAAAACCCACCTAATCGGCAATGCACTTTGTGACAGATAAATTGCAAGGTTTTTACGAGATAAAATGTTCACCCTTAACAAAAACAAAATAAATAAAGTAATGAGACTGGCAACGTTTAAGCTGTTATGCCAAAAGTCTAAACTAACTATCTAACTGAGACTGGCCTTGAGGGGCAGCAGATGAACATATGATACAGCAACACTACGAGTTTAAACTCGCTAGTCATTTGGTTGTTCAAAGTAATTTTTCTTATAAAACAGTTTATTTCTAGTGCATTCTAAAAATGAGTGACTTCAATTTTGAGCAACGGTGTGCTATCAGGTTGATGAGGTTTACCATTGTTCCTGTGGCAAAGATAAAAATATTGCATATGCTATTTTAAGTTCAACAATCTACTTCTTAGCTCCATAGTATTAGTGTTAATAGTCTTTTTATTCTGATATGTCAAAAACTTAAAACTAACTTGGCCCAATAGTGGATAAAATTGTGTTGATGATTTTTTATTTGATGTTAAGAGTTGTAGTCAAACTATAAAAGCACATTTAACTAAAGCTGGTGAGATATTGTAAATGCAGCTCAGTTTCCAAAAGTAGTATACAAATGGACACATTTAGCGTCATTAACACTGAGATGTAGTAAGTTTCTGCGACTTTTGCTACTGTTCTTGTTGGACACAGGTTACTTGATACTGTGATTAACCTTTGTTATACTATTTAGGTTTTGTCCACGCTTTGTAAATTGGTCCCAATTATTGTTTGTAGAGGTCACCAAATTGGTAAAACAATTTTCATGTAGATCTCAACAAAAGCTACAAAATGAGCTACACATCCCTTGTTTATATGTGATTATCTATAAAATGTCAAAACAAAAAATTGTACTAAACTTGAAATGAAAGATTTTTATAAAAATCTTTCTCAGCTAGACTCCATATGTTTTTTATTGACAATTTTTTAAAGTGGTTAAATACTGAATTTTTTGGGTTAATTTTAAGAATTCAGTTTTTTAAATTAAATTAAATCTATTAGATTAATCAGGAGCACTCTTAAGGTTAGAATAAGTTGTCTTCTCAACTATTAGTATGGTGATGATTGGATATGAGTAACCAACAATTAATCTTTATAAATTTGCTTATGTGGTGTAAGGGGTAATGTCACATTTCAAAGGTCAGCCCAAATGACAACCTCTCTTGCCGGCGGTGCACTCTGCTAGATAACTAACAAGGCTCTGTTGACCGAATGATTGCCGGAATAAGTAATCTCCTCTTGCCAGCCAACCACTTTGGGTGGATAAGCTAACAAAAGTAAGGGCATCCTCTTGTCTTTGGAGTGAGAAATCTATCCAAAAGGCGGCCAAACTACACATGGTCAACGGCATAAAGATGCAGAAGGCAACAAGAAACCACTGCATTAAAGATCCAACAGAAGGATATCCTTAGTACTCATTATCATGGCTATTTTCAAAATAAATCAGTCTGGAGTTTTAAGTCCTCCAATCGAATCACCGGAGATGACAAGTTTGAACAATAGTACAAGGAAAAAAACTAACAGAAGTAAACAAAAAAAAAACATTAACATCGGTACATGGAATGTAAAAACAATGACTTAAGATAGTAAAATACAAAATGCCATCCAAGAAATTATCAAACTTGGGATAGACATAATGGGCATCAGTAAAATGCGCTGGCCAGAAACAGGATGCTGCGTTGTTAAGGAATATAAAGTTTACCACTCCGGAAATACTAATAACCAACACAAACACGGAATGGAAATAATAATATCAAAAAAACTTTAAGAATAAACCATTCCTTTCTCAACAATATCAAAAAAAATGCTACTGATTCAAATAAAAAGCACACCCATTAAATTGAACATTATTTAAGTCTGTGCCCCAACCGCCGACAAATCAGATGAAGAAGTATACCAATCACTGACAGATATACTCAAACAACTCAACAAGCATGACAACTATTATCATGGGGGACCTAAATGCCAAAATTGGAGAAGGAAGAAGTGGAGAATACATAGGGATTGGAGTATAGGAGTCAGAATTAACAAAAGAGATAGATTACAGTTATTAGCAAAAGAAGAAGAATTTATCATACTAAACACTTTTTTCAAACTCTCACTCAGACAAATATATACATAGACATCACCACAAAACTGACGTAGGAATATCATCAGAAATCAAATGAATTATGTGCTTGTAAATAAAAGATTTTGCAACAGCTGTCTATCAATTAAGACTTGAGATCCTGGGGCAGATATATCATCAGACCATTGCCCTTTTATCGGAAGATTCAGAATAAAACTGAAAAAAATAAAGAAAAAAATTATTAGGAAAAAACTGAATATAAGGAGTTTAAAAGAACAAGAAACGAGCAAAACTGTGAAAAAATTAAAAAACTTTAATTGTAAAAAGATAGAAGAGCAAACAAATAATACAGATAAAACACTAGAAAACCTATCTAGAACGATCAAACAAGTAGAAAACGAACACTTAGTGGATAAGCAGGAGAGAAGGAAAAGCTGGATAACGGAGAAAATACTAAAGCTTATGGAAGAAAGAAAGAAATTAAAAACCTACCAAGCAAAATATAAAACTTTGCAAAGATAAATAAGACTGGAGATTAGAACAGCAAAAGCAAACTGACTTAATATACAATGCGCAGAAATAGAGGCCTTGGAGAAAAAATACAATTCATTTAATATGCACAAGAAAATCAAAGAAACATCTGGTCTTAATAAACCTAATAAAACAAGAATACTATATAATGCTAATGGAAACATAACAAAAGACCAAGCAGAAAAAATCGACATGCAGAAAACGTATCTAAAAAAAACTCTTTTAATACAATAAGGTAGTACAAGGTCTTGTAAGAAATAACTTTAACTTTATGACTATTACAACAGATGAAGTCTCAAAGGCAATATCACAACTTAAGGAAAGCAAATCTCTAAGATCAGACAACATCCACAGCAAACTTATAAAACTATTTGACAAAGATGGCATAAAATGGCTAACAGCAATATTTAACAAGATATACCCAAAAGGAGATATACCAAATCCGTGGTTAAAATCGAGTTTATAATGCTTTCTAAGAAACCTAGTGCAAAGCAATGTATTGACTACCGTATCATTAACCTAATAAGCTATGAACATATATGCTTTATAGATTATCAAAAAGCTTTTGACAATATTCAACATGGTAAGCACATAGAGATACTAACAGATATAGGGCTGGAACACTATCACCTAAATATCATAAGTAATTTGTACTGGAACCAAACACGCACGCATTCAAAAAAAGTTCTCACGGGAGATCAAAATAAAAAAAACGAGTTGTCGCCAATACTATTTAACGTATACTTAAAACAAATATTTCAAGAAGCACTTGAAACTACGGAATATGGAATTAAGATTAACGGGAAAATCATAAACAACATAAAATACGCAGACGATACGGCGGTATTCGCAGACAGTCACAAACATCTCCAGATATTAATAAACAGAATAGAAGAAAATAGCCAAAGATATAGCCTTGCATTTAACATAAAGAAAACTAAATACATGATAATTTCCAACCAAAAACATGATCAAAACCAAATAAGAGTGCACAACAAAACAATAGACAAAGTAGAAACATACACATACCTAAGCACAACACGAATCCTGGGATCATGCAAAAAAAATAAAGTGCAGAATATAAAAATCCAGAGTCTCTTTCACAAAAATGTCAAAGATACTTAAAACACACTACCTACCTATACCAACAAAAATAAGATTACTCAAGTGCTACAAATTTCTAATCTTACTATACGGAGCCGAGTCCTGAACTTTAATAGAAGCGACATGTAGAAAGCTAGAATCCTATAAATTATACCGCCGCATTTTAAAAATGCCCTGGACGGATCATGTCAACTATCAACATGTTTTAAATAGAATCGCCAAAGAAAACAAAATAATATTGACAATAAAAACAAGGAAATTATCTAGGACATGTAATGAAAAATGAAGAGAGATACGGGTAACTGCATCTAGTCCTACAAAAAAAAATAGAGAGAAAAAGAGGACCAGAAAAAAGAAAAACTTTCTGGTTGAAGAATCTGCGCACATGGTTCACAACAACGGTGGGCCTAATCCGCGCTACAGCAGATAAAGTAAAGATAACTATAATGATCGCCAACATTCAATACGGATAGGCAGCAGAAGAAGAAAAATCTTTATTAGACAGCGCGTTTTGTAATGCCTAACACACATCATGTTGTAATAATAATAATAATATTAATAATAATAATATAATTTATTTCAAAACGAACAAGTTACATATACATATAAAAATAGATGTACATCACATTGTGTTTGAAGACGTCAAAAAGTGTTTAATAAT
This sequence comes from Tachinus rufipes, assembly GCA_963932245.1. Lineage (NCBI taxonomy): Eukaryota > Metazoa > Arthropoda > Insecta > Coleoptera > Staphylinidae > Tachinus > Tachinus rufipes. The sequence continues at coordinate 111,679,378 of OZ010741.1, read as the reverse complement.
TTAATGTATGTAGTCTTTAACCGAATATGGTTCCAGTTTCACAAGATATTGTAAAATAACATTTTTAAATTCTTTTCTGTTATCAGCTTTTTTCCTGATTGGCAAGTTGTTGTAAAATTTGATACACGTATAAAGTGTCTTCAAATTTTTTTAGACGGTGACCGGAGATTTGCATTAAAGATTGTTTTCTTAAATTGTAACTTGTTTCTTTGTTTAAATAATCTGCAAAAAAAGATGGGTAGTTGTTTAAAAATAATAGACAGCGGTATATATAATCCAAATACTGTACAGTGCATCAGAATTAGTTTCTTTTGATAAAACTCAAAGACCATAACATGCGGTGTTTAATTTTGCATTTAGGTAAGTAATGTGTTCGCTCCAGTTTAAGGTACCGTTTACTTGAATTCCAAGAAACTTTGTGCATGAGGTACATGTTATGTTTTGTCCTATAAGTGTGATGTCATTTACATTACATTTGTTTTTTCTGCATTAAGTATTAATAAATTTTCTATAAACCAGTTATCTGCTGCTGTCATGCATATATTTGCATTCTAAACACAATTTTTTAAATTATTAATTAGAAAGGTGGAGTCGTCTGCGTAATTAATTATTTGCACATTGTTTCTTTGAAATAGTGATGGCAGTTCATTTATATAAATTGCTAATAATAGGAGAGCTAGTATGCTTCCTTGTGGAGCTCCGACGTTTACTGCTGTTAATGTGGATTCTTCAAGGTTGCCTTCTTTCCTCACTATTACCTTTTGGTATCTGTTTTTAAGATAATTTTCTATCCAATTAAGAGATGTTCCTAGTATTCCATAGTGTCTTAGTTTTTTTAATAATACTGAATCGCTAATGCTGTCAAACGCCTTTGTTAGGTCGACAAATATTCCACATGGCACATGTTTATTTTCTAAGCTATTTAAAACTTGCTGGGTAAAATCAAAAATAGCTGTATCAGTGTTTTTCTTCTTTATAAAACCATGTTGGTTTGGATTCCATAACTTGTTATTGTGCATAAAATTATAAAGTCATTCAAACATAAATTTTTCATTGACTTTTGATAACGTTGGTAAGAGACTTATTGGTCGATAGCTTGAAGGATCGGTTTTTGTTCCTTTTTAACCATTGCTACTTTTAACTTTTCAGGGTAGATTCCTAATTTAATCGATTCATTTATTAAATGACAATGCGGTGTTACAATATAGCTAAGTACCAATCTAACAAAAGAATAGAACTTGCTTCATTTGAAATTTTTTGACTAAAATAAGCAACTTTACATAATTTGTTTTTAAAAAACTAAAAACTAAAAAAACAATAAAAGAATAGATTAGTCAAATAATTTGTTACACTCTGGAATCTTGCATGTATCTTTACTAAAGAATGGGCCATCTAACTTTTGGAATTTGAATCGGCTATAAATAAAAAACTAATAAATATTTTTTTTTTAATTATTAGTTTATTAGAAATATTGTACATTTTCATTTAAGAATAAAACACATCATTCAAATGACTGCCACGGCTGGCTAGACAGTAACCCATCCAATTAACCCAATTTTTTAATACATTTTTGATTGTTTGGGCTCTAATCGCATAAATGGCAACTTCAATTTTGTGTTTTAAAGCATTAATCGTTTTTGAATAGTTAGTGGAACACTTATCGTTAAGGTCTCCACACAAAAAAAATTCAACGGGGTCAAATCTCAGCTCCTAGGCGGCCAATTAACATCAGCATTTTGGCTATTTTTGTATGCCTTCTGTTCTTATAGATGTTTTTCTTTTGTGCTTTTATTGTTTCTTTAGTGCTTTACCATCTTTCAGAATTCTAGCTTTTTTTAAGTACGTTCACATTTTCACTTTCACTTTCTGCTAAATGTTTTTTTTACTACCGCTTCTTTGATTGTTTTCTTTAATTTGATTCATCTCAGATTTTTCTTATACGGTAGCAAACTTTTTTCTGTCTAAACTACCTTTTCTTCACTTAAAAAAAAATCCTGCCTTCTTACAGTTTTCCAGTTAAGCTTCTAATGGTTGGTAGTTAGATTTTATTCTTATTCCTACTTTTTTATCTACCTCTTCCCACGCTGCCTCATTCTGAATTACATTATCTATTACGGATTGCCCATTTGTCCCTATTTAAGTAAATTCTTCTTTTATATCTCTTGTAAAGTTTGTATTTAAAATGTCCCAACCACTCTCTTCAATCATTTCTATCAGTTCTTTTATTTCTCTATTTTCTGTAGTGTGGTTGATTCTCTGTTTCTCGTGTAATCATCTTGTTTAATTATTTCTCCCCTTTTTCCTATTTTTGCATTAAAATGTTAATAGTAGTAAAAGATTCTAATTATTTAAATTTTATTATTCTGCAGTTTCTAAATCTCTATAATAATGAATTTTATTTTGATTTAATTCAATTAAGGAGTGGATAAAAAACCCTAACTATGGGTTGATTCAATTTGCATCAATCAAAAAGGCGTTTGCTTCATAGCAAAGCTGACAAAACTCTGCTCAGAAAATCTCAACTAGTTCAACTTCTAAAATGCAGTTTTTAACAAGAAAATGTAATTTGTAATTACCCAAAATGTAATAATTTCATGCGCATCGCCATCGCGTCTTGTTTGTACTACGCTGAGTGGCTTTGTCCTTCATTCCTTAGTAACACAATTCGGTTGAGATGTGTTTTGCTTTTAATAATAATTAAGTGCTAATTAAATATAGTGATTAGTGGTTTACATCAATGCAGTTGGACATAAGATGATCGTCGAGGGAGTGTGCATTGTAAGTTGTGAATTAATCCGACCGATTTTTATCTTAAATTACGCGTTTATAAATGTAAATTAATTCAATCAATTTTTTTTAATTGAGCGTTAGTTAATCATAGTTTTATTTCATATTTTTGATTTTTCAAGTCAATAAGGTGGTTTGATATTAATATATTGTGTTATACATATGTATTTGCGTCGCATTATTATTCTAGTAAATCAATTTTATCCCTTCGCTTTTTTGCCTATCTTATCAGCTTCCTTTGTAAAATGTTTATTTACAAGTTTTACATTACTGTATCATTCTTAAATTATATTGTATTCTATTGAGGGTTTATTGTAAATTATACTTGTATAGTTATAACAATAAAAACTTTAGTTTCCGATGCTTTTAATATTTTGTTGGAATTAAATTTTAAAATTTTAAAATTTAATTAAACCAAGGTCTTTAATTATAAAATTTTATTGTTTGCTTAGTTGTTCTAAATAGATTCAATTATTATTATTGTTGCTTAGAATTAAAAAATTGCAAAAACATTAATTTCTTGTAGAGAAGGTATTTTTGTTTTCCTATTTTTTTTAAATTTTATTAAAATTTTTCGAAAAACTATAATATTACAATATAGCTAAAAACAATTATTGGCCGCATCACGTTTGCGCAATTTGTGGTTGATTGCACACACGAGTTGGTTTGTTTGATCAGGCTTTGGAAATTGTACATTGTTTTACATTCTACTAGAACGTTACCAAATATGTCTGACGCAATTTTTAGAGTAACCTAGTAGTGGGTTGAGTTGTTAACGCACCAGTTAGGAGTTTTTGTAGATTCTTTCCATATGTTATTAGTTAGTTTATCGACGAGACAATTTACAGTATTCTTTATTCGTATAGTAAGCAAACTGTCCGGCTGCTGCAAAACAAAACAAAATTTGGAGGATTCAGTGTCTCAACTCTGGAAAATTAGAATCTTTGCCTCTGCTAACTATAAATTCTTTTTAATTTTGTTTGAATGACAATTAAAGAAAGATTGTTTTTTTTTTAATTCCAGTTTTAGTATTTGGTACTACTACCATGATCTCTATTGGCAGCGATTAAGTTAATTCAACAATTTTTCTTTTTAAGATTTTTAAAAGAAATTAAAAAAAAAATATATTACTTATGAATGAGATCTAAAATTTTTACAAACACAATCATTTTTTTTTTTTAAGTTTAGGTCATAAATAACACTTAGATTTGAGACATACTGTTAATTTGTAAATATTCCAAAGCATAAATTAATTTCAAATAAATGAGTTTGAGTGATCTTCAAAGCTCAACTATCGTGATCTGATAATTGAAGGTTGGGGACCCTATGTCACAATTTTTCAAGAAGGCAACACGTCAATTGTGAGGCGTGGAAAAAGTTCCTTTGTTGTCGAGTTCTGTGGCTCTGTGGATAACAGATGTGTTGAGGAGTAATGACATTTGTTGAAATAATATGGGATAAGATGTATAGAAATGTCTTGTTAGTTAGTGTATATATGAGTTAATGCACAGATGAGTTAGTGTACATATTATTACACAGAGAAATTAATGTACAGATGAGTTACTGTACAGATGAAATGCTGTAGAAATGAAATGCTGAAGAGTTAGATGTTGTAGAGATGAAATGTTTTAAAGATGAGATGGTGCAAAGATGAGTAAATGTACAGAAAAATTTATGTACTGATAAATTATTGTACAAAAGAGTTAGTGAATAGATAAGTTAGTGTACTAATAAGTTTATGTACAGATGAGTTAATGTACAGATATTGTACAACTAAGGTGATGTAGATACAAGATTGTGTAGAGACGAGATGGTACAGAAATGAGTTTATTTAGAGATGAGTTAATGTTAATATAAAATGTCGTGAAGATGAGATGCTGTAGAGATTAGAAAATCTTAAGATTATAGAGATTCGTGCCGATAAGACGAGTAGCATAAAAATGAGTTGTGTAATTTTTGTGTTGTGATTTTGTGGTGTGTTTTTGTGTAGTGATTTTGTGGCAAGTCAGGCAATTTCATCTATTAGCAAACAAACAAGGTAGGTCCGACTTGGTTACATATTTGATGATGTTTATACTGACAAATCCCTTCGTGTTTTCTAAAACTTTTTAAATCCTTTGTTTCCTATCCTTCCGTTGCTCAAGAATTAGTACCATTGCATAGGGAGCAAGATTAATTACAATAAAAAACTAAACTAATTATTCCATTAACCAACTTTCCTTGGTCAATTATTTATAATAAAATTGTCAGATTTAAACACTTCAAATGTGTTTTTTTCCATAAAGAATTTTAAATTAAAGTCACTTTTTCTAAACATCTTATTGATTATATATGTGAAGGTGGATGTGGTTACCTTGTCAATAGAAAGACCACTTGTGAAAATTGTGAACTTTATGTTCATCCCAGATGCATTGGTATAGCTAGCGGCAAACATAATTGTTTAAATTTAAGTTCAAATTCTAAGTTGTCTAACACTATGGCAGATTCTCAGGCAAATAAAACAAGCAATAATGTGTTAGACGTGACACATCAAGAGACCCTATATAATTTAATACAAGAACTTCAAAAATCAGTTACTCTTTTAACAGCTCAACTTGAAGAATCTCGTACCGAGAACAAAGAACTTCGGATCCTTTTAAACAGTTTGGTCAATGTTAAAGAAGACAATGAAAAGTTAAAAGCAAATTTGCGCGTTTTAACAACTTGTTTCAATGCATTGGAAAGTAATTCCGAAAATATTAATAATAATTCTGAAACTAGTAACTCACTAGTACCCCCATCTCCACCTTCCAGTACGTCGGAATTGTTATATGAAATTTAACTTACCTAAAACCGGTAACAACTTAGAAGATTTTAATAATGTAAAAGTTGAATTTATATAAAATTTATCCTAATATCAATATAAATAATATTCATAGACTTGGAAAGCATACAGCCTCGCCGCGCGCATTAAAATTTATTTTAGATTTAGTTATTACAGTAAAGTCTGTATTAAAAAATAAAATTAAGTTAAGTCAACAATTACGTGTCAAATCTGATGATACATTTCACAATCAACGGCAATATCTAAAACAGCTTAGAGAAGAATTAGCAAAACGCATCAAGACAGGTTATACAATAAAATATAGCCGTAATATACCTAAAATTGTAAAGATTTCGGAAAACTAAAGCGTTCCCAACAGATCACAAGTATAAAACTTTACTATCAAAATGTAAGAGGCCTTAATAGCAAAACTCATGAATTCTACAACGCAGTTGATTCTAAAGATGTTGAAATTGTAGCATTAACGGAAACTGGAATTAAACCGGGATTTAATAATCAAAAGTTATTTTCAAATAAATTTTATGTAGTCTGAGGTGACAAAAAAATAAAAAAATGTGGTGGTGCGTTAATTGCTATTAACGTTACTTTAAAAAGTAGAGAAATTGCATATGTATCACCATGTGAGAATATTGATGTAGCAGTTGCCGAAATATTTTTAAATAATAAATCGCTTACGTTAATATGCGTATACATTCCACCTGGAACAACGTTGGAAAAGTACAATACTTTTTATGAAAACATAGATTGCTTTATTCAAGAAACCCGTAATTTGTTTATATGTGGTGACTTCAATCAACCTTATTTTAAAGAGTTTATAGAAACAGGCGGTTCATCTCCAACTCATCAATCTCTTAAAAATTTTATGAACATTCGTCAACTTCGTCAATACAACCATATTGTTAATAATATCACCTGATATTAGCTGCAGTATACATTTAGCAGAAGACCATCTTGTAAATCCGGACCCATATCATCCGCCGTTGGATATTACTTTTAACATCTGTGATACATCTGATCAAAAATTTACCTGTGATACTCCTAGAACTACATTTAATTTTAAGAAAGCCAATTTTAGACTTCTTTATGCTGCTTTTTGTAGTGTAAAATGGGACCCGTTATTTAATTGTGTAAACGTCAATGATGCCTGTGACATATTGTATACTAAAATTTACTCAATTTTAGAAGAACACGTACCTAAACATAAAGTGCGTCATAGAAGTCGGAAGTATCCAAAATGGTTTACTTCAGAAATAATTACCTTGATTAAACAAAAAAACCGCATTATCAAACAACACAAAAAATCGAAACATGGTATAGCTAGCGTGGAACTTAAAAGAGTAAAACAAAACTTAAAATCAAAAATACATGCTTCGTATTCTAATTTTATTCGAACTTCTGAAACCAACATTAAAAACGATCCTAAGAAGTTTTGGACTTTTATTTATAATAAACGAAATGCTACAATTATCCCTGGAGTGATGACAAATAACAATCTTGTTCTTACCACATCACAAGAAATAGTAAATAACTTTGCCAAACATTTTAGTAGTGTTTATCATGACCGTGGATGTTCTAATAACAGTAGTACTGTTTTAGATACCATTGGAAATTTTGTTATTGACAAAACTGATGTTTTGCGTAGATTATCTATGTTAAAACCTAAACATACAATGGGGGCCGACCAAATTCCGCAATTTCTTCTTAAAAATATTGCTCAAGTTATTGCACACCCTTTAACGTTTTTATATAATTTAATATCAGAAACAGGAATATTCCCTAAGATCTGGAAAAATGTTTAAAAAAGGTAACCAATCTGAGGTTTCTAACTACAGGCCTATTGCAATACTAAGTAATTTTTCCAAAGTATTTGAATTCTTAATTGTGGAGAATATTTATTGTCATGTTCAAAATATAATTTCGCCTTACCAGCATGGATTTATGAAAAAGCGCTCAACCACTACAAACCTACTAAGTATTAGTAAAGCAATAAAAAAAATTTGAAAAACAGAACGCAGACAGATGTTATCTACACTGACTTGTCTAACGCGTTTGATTGTATACCTCATGATATACTTTTGGATAAATTTCAAGAACTTGACATAAGTGGTAATATTATTTCTGTACTAACTTCGTATTTGTATGATCGTGCTCAATATGAGGAATATTATGGATGTCAATCTGTGATGTACTCTGCAAACAGTGGTGTTTCACAAGGTTCTAATCTTTGGCCACTCTTATTTCTTATATTTATTAATCCAATCTGTGATATCTTCAACTGTGAATATTTAATGTATGCTGATGACATCAAGCTTTTTAACTCTATACGTGATCAAACTGACTGTGATATACTGCAAGCTAATCTTTTAAAAATGTATGAGTGGTGTGACTGTAATGGCTTAAACATAAATGTAAATAAATGTTGTATCGTTTCTTATACAAGGAAAGCCCAATTTGTTAACTATAACTACAATGTTAATGGTTCAGTTTTAAAATCTGTAAATGAAGTTCGTGATCTTTGTGTTATTTGACTCTAGGTTAAGTTTTAATAGTCATGTTTCAAAAGTGTGTGCTGAGTGTTTTAAAACAATGGGTTTTATTATTAGAACGTCCAAATGTTTTAAGTCTTTATCAACAACAATTTTATTGTACAATTCATACATAATCAGCAAACTAGAATATTGCTCTGCAATTTGGGCACCAAACTATGTTAAATACATCAATCTGCTAGAATCAATGCAAAAACGTTTTTTAAAGTACTGGTACTTTATTAAACATGGTTCATATCCTGAGAGACATTATTCTTATAACCTACTACTAACTGAATTTAGTATAAAATCAATACAGAGCAGGCATACTATAGTTATACTGATAAACTTGTATAAAATAATACATTTTAAATATGATACTGAAATTATTGATAACTTCTGTTTACATGTACCTTGTGTTGCCTTGCGAAATCCATTGACATTTTACTATGCTACACCTAATACAGCTTATTGCTCCAGTTCGCCTATGTTTAGAATGGTTAGGTCATATCATAATATTCAATACAGTGTTGATATATTTTGTAAATCACTGCAAACATTTAAAAATTCAGTTTTAGATCTTGTGGATTGATTATAAATTTTTTATGTGTTTTCTTTTTTTTTTAATTTTATTATTTTATTTTTAATATTATATTTTGTTAGTTATTACTTTTTTATATACCTATTTTTTAAATTAATTGTTTAATTGTTTATAGTACTTGTATCAATATTATTACTAAATTGGATGTTTCCCTGTTATTGGAATGTATTTTCTGTTGGGAAATAAATATTATTATTATTATTATAAACGTTTGAAAATTATTAGACAACATCACAAAAGTTTCAGCTAAATTGTAGGTAGTCACTGTTTGTTTACAAGAGAATTAAGTCACCGTTACTTTAAGAAGGTTATACGAAACATTGCCAAAAAGGCAAGTTTTGTCAAATTCACGTCGATCTCAACAATTTATGCTTTTGAAGCAAATTTTGCACAAAGATTTGAAAACATTCAAAAGTTTTAACTAAATAAATGCAAACAGCTCAACTGCAAAAATCGAAAGTATTTGTTGTTGGTTGTCAACCATAAAATTTGAACTTAAAAACCAGAATTCTAAAATCACTGCGATTTATTGTTTTTAAGGTAGTAAAATAGAACCATTAGCACCAAAGGTAATAATAATACTTTTTTGTGAAAATAATATTTATTCGACTGTTTTATCAAAATTGATCGGATTTTTGTCAAAATTCAATAATAAACTTTTTTCTTTGACACTTATCTGTACAAACTGAATAGAAACTTTATTTGTTATAGAAGGTACTCGCAGTAATAAATTATTAATCAATACATTTTAATAAAATTGAAAAAAAAAATTATGTAGTATTGGAATAGAAAAGTTTAGATTGGATTGAGATTTATGCAAATTTAAATATTATAGTTGATTATTTCTTAGCAAGTTTGTAAAGTACATATTTAATAATTTAACTCCAAGTTGCATACTCGCACAAAACGAACAAACATCAATCTTATTCATCCATTCAATAGTTACTTAAATGCAACATCAACATCTGCCAGCATAATTTCATTGCATTAAATCTATTTCATTTACTGCTTACAATTTATACATGAAACACAATTTCATTCAACACGATATTAAAGATGAATAATGATTTTAGATGCGGTGTATAGAATGTACTTCCTGGTTAATGCTATACGTAACGTGGTTTGTAGTGGTTTAAACAAACGACACTTCAGGGGCAGCTCATAAGAACCCACTAGCATATGAATTATCTGTATATGACGAAATATTAATGGAGCGCTGCCGCCATAATGAGTATAAATAATGTACCTAAACATAATAAATGCTGGAATTATTCCCCTTTTTAATGAAGCATATTTCACGCGCCGCACATATATTTGGTTTAAGCAGGTATAATTACAACGCCTACGCATTTTATTTTTCAACAATTTAATTAAATATTCTCATCGCATTAAACCGAATATTTAATATTGGATCCTATAAAATCAACTGAACTCTAATTAACTTTGCTTAATTAATCGAAAGCGGCTTTATGATCTTTCTTCATCTGTAACTGGATATTAACTAAACTTCTTAACAACTTGCAAATAAATATATTATTACGCCCGGCAAAATAACTGTGTACACTTGCGTTTGAGTTTACTTCCACCCTTCTAATTTTTATTATACCTACTGTGTTTTTTTTACGGATATAATCTCGGCATAGTTAAGCCCCAGGAGAACTCGTCGGATAGTTTGCTTAAATGGAAAACTCTGTAAAGTCAGTTCAAAGCTTACGTCTTCATAAAATAAACCTTCTTTCAAGCTATCTCGTTATATTGCAATAGGTAAAAGTATAGACATACATTCTATCCTATTAGGAAACATATGTTAAAATATTGCATGAAAGAATTTTGTTAAAAAATAATATTTTCATCAACTAATGATAAAATAACATGAAATTAATTGCACAATTATTACTACGTCAATAATATCTGTTACTAAATGATCCACATATTTAGTGTTAACATATAGATTTAAACTAAATGAATGACACAAATAAGATATCAAAACGTTCATTTCAAGATGCTTTGATATCAAAACTACTTAAGACTATAATTAACGTCACAAGAAGTAGAAAGTAGAAGTAGAATTATTAGGAAAATATTTAAAATATAGTTTGCAAAAACGTGTTTGTACACTTAAAATTTGTAAATAAATTAAAAGAATGGAGAATATGTCAAATATGATAAACTCAGCAAATACCGATACATCATATTCGAGATTGACAGAGGCACAAAACAACGATAGGAGCGATCAGCGCATTCTTAAGAATCCACAGCCTCGTATTAAAGATTTCCCCGCAATAGATAACTCCATAAAATGTGATGAGTTAAATACTTTCTAATTATGATTTATATTAAAGAGAGTAATCACGCTCTTGAAATTATTATTTAGATCCCACCACTACTAATTTTTAAGTAAAAAAATAAAAGATTTTAATTTTTGTGTTTGAATGTCTCATTACATTTGTTTTGTTGATAAAAATAGTTTGATGCAAAATGCCAGATTATAAAATGTAAAAACTATTAAAAAGTCTGCAAATTTTGTTATAGTTTTTGTAATTGAATGTTTTGTTGAAAGATCAAAACTAATTTCATGATGAAACTGATGTCTAAAGAAGCTCAATTAATTAAAATTCACATAGATAAAATAGCTGACATAAGTTAAGTACTATTTTTTTTATTAATATGCAACTGTCAAAAACAATTTAATGAAGATTAAAAATTATGAAAATTAAGCAGAATTGTCCCAAAATCTACATTGCGGCGCAATCGCGATAGACTTAGACTCAGTTATGCTCCTTCAACTACAAAGCAACTTTATAATAATAAACATTATTCAAGCATACACCAAACAAAATAAAATCATTCCCTTATAAAATAATCACTATAATGAAGATAGTAAATAAAGAGTCGGAGATATAATGGGCAAACATGGAATTCTGGCAAAAATAATGTGTGGATGACAGACCTAATATTAAAACTGATGACAGAGAAAGAATTTACAAGAACAAAGATAAATATAACATCGCCCAACAATGACAGATCAAAATTGAAACCTTATCATAAGCATTAAAGGCAAGCTAGAAGCTTAGAAATATTCGACGACAAACAGTAGAGCAAATACGTACTGGCAAAAGCACACAATGAACTAGAAATCAGTAATGACAAAATGAGATCCGGTTTATAGAAACAACAAACTGGTCAAGCCACAAAACCAGACAAAGTAACTACAAAGCTACTATAACTAATTAAAGACAACAACATTAAAGTACAAACTGAACTAATCAACAGAGAATATATTACAAGAAACATACCAACAGAATGGATAACTTCATCATTTATAATGATTCACAAAAAATTTAATGCTAAAAATGAGTTTCACTCTAAGATTGCTGCTTAGAATACCCCACTCCAGAATCTACAAGAGATTAGATTACAATATAGGCAAGACATAATATCAACTAGAAATTTCCTATTCAACTTCAAACTTATCGCATAACAATGCCTCGATACAAACAAAAAAGTATATACGTGCTTTATTGACTACAGAAGACTTTTTATAAAGTAAGACATCGCAAGCTAATAAAACTATTGAGGAAAAATGCATTGATAATCAAAATAGACAAATAACAAAAAACCAAAAAAATTATCAAACTACCAACATAACATTAGAAAAAAACACTTTAAAAAAATTGACATAAAGAAAATACGACAAAAATGTATTTACCTACTTTGTTGTTTAACAACATCTACTTAGACTAACTTATAAAAGAATAATAACCACTAAGCCTGAATTTTAATCAACTACAAACCGATCCGATCGATAATCTAAGGTACGCAGACAACACTGTCATCATAGCAACAAACCTAGTGGACCTTCAAAATATAGTGGAAAAAGTAAATCAAATTAGTTAACCATACAAACTAAAATTGAACTTAAAGAAAACAATATTTATGTTAATATCAAAATTACAAAACGCAATACTGCCACTAACAGATAATTCCAGCATTGAAAAAGTGTATAATTATAAATACACCTAAGCGTAAGTGTTAGCAAAACAGACGACCACTCAATCAAAATTAGCAGTAGGTTAAAAAACGCCTAAGACACATTTGAAAAAAAAAATTATTCACGAGCATTCACATTAACAATGAAAACACGAATGTTACGGTGCTATATATTCCAGGTCTTTCTATACGCAATAAAAGCAGCTACACTTAGAAACGTAAGTCTTTTAGATGTAGTTATATTGCATAATTGTAAGAACATCATGAAAAGACAAGATTTCCACAAACGTTTCAAGAAGAATGAACATGGATAAAGATGTCGCCATCACAGCAATTCTTTACGAGCATAAACACCAACAATGACATCAAAACACAAATGTTATATATTCTTAGTCTTAGCCACACTCAAAGAAAACCACGTACTTAAACTGAAAGTTTTCTAGATGTAGTTATATAGCAACATTATAAGAATTCTCTTAGAAAAACAGAGGTTTAAAACAGAATTAGCAAGCAAAAAGATGTCGCCATCACAGTTAAAGCTAGAAAGCAAGAATTATAGTTGCACCTCGAGAAGCCACTAATACCAACTGTTACAGTTAACTATTCAGAAAAAGATAATAATCAACAGCGTCCGTAAAGAAAGCACAATAAAAAGAATAGTTTACGTAGGTTCAGAACTGAGTTTTTGAGTAAAACTAAAAAAACTGCCAGTCAAGATTTTTTTACAATTTGCTTTTTTTCTCTGATAAAAATGATGATTGATACGTGTAATTTAGTGTAACTTACGTAATTACAATGTTAAAAGTAAAACAAACAAAAATTATAAAAAAAAATTATGATTAGAGATGCACATTTTAATGAAGATTGACTAGTAGCTTAAATCTGTTAAAATAACTGCATTATGTTACAGTTTTCAATTAAATGTTTGAATAAAAAATTGATTTTTAGTGATAAAAATTATGCGTATTATGAGATGCCTAATTTAATTTACAATGTAACGTAAAACGCAAAAAAAAGTTGAAAATTGACATTCTGTAACAATTTATATGTTTGAATGTTACATTAAAAAACGGAAATGTGTTTTTCTTTAATAAAATTTGTGTCTCAAGTAAAGTCGCATAAGAAGAAGATTTTGGGGATTCAAACATCTCCAAAATGCTTACGGCCCTGTTTATAACAAATATAAAAACTAAAACATATTTTGTTGACTTACGCAATTTTTGATACATAAAAGTAAAATAAAACATAGCGATAAACTTTTCCGAAAAACTGAATTGGAAAACTGAGTAGAGACTATGCACAAAAGTATTCTGGCGTTAGATATATTATAACCACTTTTGTATTATTTAAATAAATTAAAAAATATTGCAAATTGCGCCGTGGATAAATATTAACAAAATTAATTGGCTAAGATATCATTATCATCAATTATCCTTCTAACAAGAAGACAAATTTTGCTTTAACTACTATTTGAAAAAGTTAAAAAAAGACTCTAATGTTACAATAAATATATAAATAATTTTAATGATTTTTTTTCTTCTAACTCAAAACAAACTTAAAAAAGAATCAACTAATTTTGCTGTAAAACTTAAAAAATATAATAGAATCTCAATCAAACTTCATAGAGACTCTTGTGCCTATTTTATAGAAAGTAAAGGTTTTTATCATTTTATCATTATTTTGAAAAGAAAAGGTATAGTATACCACACGTATCAACAAAACCTGCTAAGGAGGTGGTGTAACACTCCTCCTGTAGTTTTTCTGAAAAGTTTTCCAGGTCTAACCTAAATATTTTTCAGGGTATGGTGTAAAACCCTGTAGTGGTTTGGCAACCTCTAAAGTAATTCTGACAAATGCGTTAAAAGATTGGATGTTTCTTGTTTTAGATTTTGATCACCTTACATTGTAGGTGCTCCTTGGCAATGAAGTCTTTCTTAGCAAACGTTTATTGTGCTTTTGGTTAATTGTTAGTAAACTCGTTGATTGTTAGGTTTGATTGATCCATTATGGTTTATGATTGTTTATTAGCTGGCGGATATAATTATTGTTGGCCTTAGATTTGCTCTGATTTTCTATAAAAAAATGAAATAAGTGCAGAAAACTTGTCTTTTTGTACCCCACGTTAAAAAAATGATAAAACCATACTTTATTTTGATGATCTAACTTTACCTTAAAAGAAAACGTGTGTACAAGTACACTGAGTAGAATATCTGGCATATGTAGGCTCTAACGGAACTCAATTTTGTATATTATTATTGATAATGTAATTTAAAATACAATCTGGTCCCATCACAATCAAATAATAAGTATGTTGAAGTGAAAGTTACTGATTGTGTTATTTAAGCAACATACGTATTTGTTTTTATGGTCAACAAACAAAAAAACAAATTCAAACACCAGTAATGAATAAAAATCAACCGGTTTAAGAAAGCATCCAAAAGTCAGAAAATGCTAGTATTGGGGTGGGAATTGACATTTTTTTAGACAATTTTTTAATGATCACCGGGCGAATTTATTTATTAAAAATTCTCAAAATTTAGTGCCGATTGGTTAATTAAAAAACTACCTAACAAGAGGTAACATCTGTTCTAGCAACAAAAGAAAGTCTTTAATAAGGTTTTTTTGTTATAAAATGTGATTTTCTACTAGATTTTATGTTTTTAAATTAAACGTCACTAACTAGAAGGTCATACAATCCGTAGAAAAAGAGATATGTCAAATAATCTAATAAAATGATTAAAAATGAAAAAAAATCATATATAATATTTTGAAAAAAATTAAAATGGGATGTATTTTTGCTCACAATTTACAACAAAAATGAGTACTGTCAATCTTGTCATTTAAAATCTCAAAGATTGTACGTTCAAAAAATAATTAATTTTTCTCCATTTTAAGGTTTCTTGAGGTCAAAATAACCTCAATAAATTTTTTTCTGTGCATTGTATAACCTTCTATTTGATGACAATTAATTTGGAAACAAAAAATTTAGTAGAAAACAGCATTGTATAAATTTCAATAAAAGGTTTCATTTTGATATTAAAAAAAAACGGGTATTTTTTAAGAGAAATCAATAAATGTTTATTTCATTATAAAGAGGAAGGTATGTCATTAATATTTAAAAACGATATCAGTCAAATAACCGCCACGGTCACGGTTGCAGTACTACATTCTTCACGAATTCCATCTTTAAGGTCTTGAATCGATTGTGGAGCATTGGCATAAACCTTATCTTTCACGTGGCCCCAAAAATGTCTAAAGTTGTTAAATCACAAGATCTCGGTAGCCAATTGTGATCACCTCTTTGAGAAATAACACGATCAGGAAACTTTTCTGCAAAACTGCGATTGTTTCGTTGCTTGTGTGGCACGTAGCGCCGTCTTGCTGAGAATAAACGTCGTCCACATTAATATCTTCGAATTCCAGCCATAAAAAATCATTAATTATAGCTTGGTAGCGCCATCTATTCACCGTAACAGTTGCACCAGCCTCATTTTAAAAAAAAAGTAAGGTCCAATCACACCGCCAGCCCAAAAACCGCACCAAACAGTAACACGTTGAGGATGCAAAGACTTTTCAACAATCATTCTTGGATTTTCTGAGCCCCAAATACTACAATTCTGATTATTAACGTAGCCTCCGAGGTGAACATGGGCTTTATCACTGAAGATGATTTTTTTATGAAATTCCGGATCAATTTGATGCATTTGAAAGACCCAACCAGCAAAGATACAACGTTTATGGTGATTGGCCGGCTTGAGTTCTTGTGTTGACTGAACTTTAAAAGTCTAAAAGTTTTTTCTGCAAAATACGGTGTAATGTCGTTTGTGGAATGTTTAATTCCAAAGATCGACTAAGAATCGACAATCCTGAGTTTTCTTAAACACTATGGGCTACATCAGCAATATTCTCATGTGTTCTTGAGCGATGCACACGGTTTTAATTCTTCACATTACAAACTGTCCCAATAGCTCAGAAGCCGAGAAGGTGCTTTACGACTACCAAAAAATGCTTTAGTTTTGCGAACTGTAACTGAATAATTTCAATGCATTGTTGAAGCGTGTATCGTTCCATTTTTAATAATGGCGTAATTTTTACTTGTCAAATGTCAAAAGATAATAGCTTCAAAATTGACAGCTGCCCAAATAGTCTGCTATTCAAAATAAAACTTTTTATTGAAAAACCTTTTATAACAAAAAAGCTGATTTTAAAAATTTGACGTTAATTTTATCTCTTCTTTAGTAGTTTTTGCGTTTGCAGCACCATTTAGACTAAACTTATCGGCACCACAACAACAACAATGTTGTATTTTTTTGGTATGTAATAACTTTACCAAGCGCTCAATAAAATTTGACAAAACAAATTGTAAGTTCCACCCTAAGGTCTTTACTGCAAAACTAAAAAAAAAATATAAGACTGGGTTTGTGTATTTTTAAACTTACATATTTATAATAAGATTATTTTTCTTGTAGTTCTTATCTCATGTATATGTTGGCAACTATCCTGGTTATCATCTATATACCAGACTAGGTTTTTCTCTCTATTATCTATCACTTTTCCCTGTAAAATGGCCTGCAGTAGCTGCTTTCTCATAACCTAAATATTCAAACTTTCTTGTTTTTACTTTTTGTTTTGTTTTGACATTCTCCAAAATCTTTCATATTTGTGACCCGTCTGTCTAAGATATCTTCACTTATCTACGATAGAACGCCACATCTCAAATGACTCGATTTTTTTGTTTGATGCTTTTGCCAGTGTCCATGCTTCAACCCCATTGCAGAAAACTTAATCGTGACTTCTAAATATACCACTCATGTTATTATAAACATGTATTGGCATTTTCTATGCGATTTGTTTGCTAATGTTGGTACTTAGTCGTTGTTTTGACTGCTTTTTGTGACTCTTTTCATTAAAAAATGTAAATTTTCTTTAGTGTTTGCAGAAATCATAATGTCATCTGAATTTAATAGATCCTTATTTTTTTGTCTTTCTAAATATGTATTCTGATTATATATTAAATAACTGAAAAGACACAATGCCCTGCCTTACTCTAAGAAGAATCTTTCTGTAATGTTGTACTCTATCAACTTCTGGTGATTGATAAAACAAAAATAGTTGTCACAATTTATGTCTATGCTTAGTTGAAATTGCACCTGAATACTAAAATAGGACTTCTGCATTCTTAAACTCAAACTCTGAACATGATACTTGTTTTTCACATCATTTTTAGTGTAAGGTTTTTTTAGTATGTTATGGTTCATAAGACTCATTGTCCTATAACCACTGAACAATCTGGTTCCGTTTTTTTTTGCAAAATGAACAATTCAGATTGTAAGCACTTTTTAAGAATTTAATCTGAGTTGTAGACATTGAAATCAACAATTTTACGTTTTCTTTATCAAGAAGCTTCAGAACATTGGCCTTGTATTGTCGAGACCTGCGGTTTTGCCATTTTCATTGCATTTGTTGCAGTTTAAACTTTTTCTACAATAATACTGAGTCACTCCCAATTTGTGATAAGTCTGATCTGTTGTCATGAAAAAGCTGTCATTGCTAAAAATAATTGGAACATTATCGTCTACTAAGTTTTTAACAAATTTTCTTTTATTTGTTTTGTCATTTTTTTGACTGTCGTCTTTTAACATTAAAATATCATATCTTTGTTGTGGAGTTTCTATTTGCATGTTTTTTAGCTTGATTTTTTAACTTTTTCTTTCTTATTTTTTTCTTAATTTTTATGTGTTAATCTATATACTCATTTCAATTGTTTGTTATTCATGGTTTCTTTCTTGTAACAATTGGATTTAAAAATTTATTTTTAAAACTTTCAACTTTTGTGTTCAGCTTATTTATCTTTTCTATAAAGTCTAAATTCTTAGATCTCAATTCTTAGATCTCAATTCTTAGATCTCAATTCTTAATTCTTTATTTAGGCGTTTTTTTGCTTGATTTTTTATATTTTGTACTTTACATCTTTTCAAACCATTTTTTCTTAATCCTTTCCAATTTTGTTCTAAGAACGCATACTGCAAGATTATAATCTAATTGCATGTTGGCCTCTAAGTAAGTTTTGCCAAGATGCAGCTATATCTATATATTTTGGTAACAAGATTATAGTCAATCTGGTTTCAAATTCTGTTTTCAAGTGAGTTTTTTGGTGATAATAACTCGTAAATAATTTTTTGGGTGAAAACGTAAAAAAGTATTTTTATTATATAACTTTGTTCGCCTGCAAACGTGCTTTCATTTCTTTTTCCAAATCCAAAAGATCCAATACGTCTTCGTATTCAATTTTTTCTTGTTGTAAATTCTTGTTTTCAAATTTTTTTTAGAATTGAAATTATATGTGAATTTTTTTTTTTACTTTTTTGTTGCTTTATTCCGTTATTGGAACATATATTTGTATAATGTTCATTAGAGTAGAGCTAGCATTTATCTGTAGCAGCATAATTCTCTTCTTATCAGAACAAAATTTAAAATACATTTTTGTTTACCCCTACTCCATGTTTTTTAAGTCCATTATGTGTTCTTTAATGTGGAAAAATCCTAAATTTATCTAACACGGTTCACTAATTTCCATGATTCTAACCTTCATCCGTGCTATCTCTTGAATAGCATTTTTTTTCCAGCTGGGTCGGTGTTTATTTGTATCTTCTTTTTTGCGAAATGGGACACTTCGGCGCCGCCGTTTCGGCGCGGCCAATTCGGCGCGAGGACACCTCGGCGCTGGCCATTTCGGCGCCGGCCGTTTCGGCGCCAGAACTTTTCAAATAAAATAAAAGTATATATACACATTATAATAAAAATTGATTTGTTTTGTGAAACATAACAAATAATGTATGATAAATAAAATATAAAATACATATAATTTACATAACATATCAAACAAAAATTATACAAAAAAATCATAATATATGTACGTAAATATTTAAATTGTCAAATATACAATATATATTATAATAAATAAACATAACTTTGGCCCGCAAATAATTTATAGGTAATTAATTATCACTTTTTAATGATAGGTAATAACCTGAAAAATATAAAGGATAATAGTCTATTAAAATAAATAACTAAAAGAATTAAAAATATAAAATAGTAAAAAATACCAAATAAATTTTTATGATTATAATATATTTGTATATACTATGTTTTATTTGAAAAGTTTTGGCGCCGAAACGGCCGGCGCCGAATCGGCCAGCGCCCAAACGGCCGGCGCCGAATCGGCCGCGCCGAAACGGCCGCGCCGAAATGGCGGCGCCGAAGTGTCCTAGACCCTCTTTTTTGTCATACTTTTGTTCAAAACTGTCCCCCCGAGATCCAATTGAAAAACTCATTACTCCAAAATATTTATTTTTGATCATTGCCATAACATTTACTAATAAAAAAGTATCCATTTGGATCTTTAATGTATTGGCTTCCCGTTGCCTTACACAATCTTATACCGTTGACCAGTTTTTGTTTTTCTAATTTTAAGATTTTTTTTTCAAACTTATAATAAAGAAATGCCCATGGCTGTTAGGCCATTTTAATACTTTGCGGTTCCCTAAAATTATTAAAACATAAACTGAAGAAAAATCTTCAATGTTTGTATACTTTGAGGTAATTTTTAGCTGTTGTTCACGCATAGACCAAGTGAGTTTTGAGTTTGTGTTTAACCAAGTACATCAGCAGTTAAGGTATTGATGTGCTTCACAACCACCTCAAGATATCTTGATATAAACTAATAAAAATAGAAAGTGTGAAAGTGAAAGACTATTGGCAGTAAAAACATTGAGGTATTTCACAGCTGATTAAAGTGAATCACATATATCACAAATAGTTAGGCTAATGACGTATTTTTCAGTTTAATCGGGTTATCCACAACTAGGTAGCAGTTAAAGTAATTCACAACTATCTCAGGTTTCCCACACATATACAGAGAAAGTCTTGTGGTTGTGTGCTACGAAGTTTATTGGCAGATATGCCATTAAGATACTTTTTTTTGTTATAAAAAAAACTGAATCTATTATTTTATTTATTATAACCTTTCAGCATTTTTTTTCTATGTCAATTTGTCAACCATTAATTGATACACATGTTTTTTTTTTTTAAATAGCACTTAATAATATCTACAACATTTTAAACAGTATTTTTGCATTTAACTTAACAAAGTTTATATTCCAAAAAAATATATCGATAAATTCATAAATATTTTCAGTAATGACACGCAAATTTCAACAATTTGTTACAAATTTGATGGATATATGTTTAGTACGCACTACACCAAATATTCAATAATCAAATTTGATATTCTGCCATCAAATCCCACTTTGCTGAAGTAATTTCGATTAAATTTAGATTTCATCGTAAAAAATTAATACTTTAAGGTAAGGAGTTTCAATAAAAATATTACAATAAAATAGATTAAAATACAAAATAAATTAATGTATATTATATTAATATATTCATTTTTTACTTCATATTCTCAACAACGAATGAAAAAATCCCTAAATAATTCATTCGGCTAAATTGTGTAATCAAGCATGGAATCGCACGCCCATTGCATTACCATTTTAATTGAAAATAGAGCACGAAGTTGCTTTACGTGTACAAGAAATAAATTAATATTTCAGCAAAATGCTCTGTGACTTGAATGCGCTTCAGAAAATTTCAACGTTTTGTTGCCCCGCGCATTACAATCCACACAACGTACACATTATTACGTATATTATCTGCAAAACGTAAGGCATGAAATATTTGTTCAGCTGTATTAAAGTTTGGTTTAGTTTGTATGTGGCAGGAATATGATAAGTGTTTGCAACAAATTCCCACAACGTGAATTATTAGCATAATTATTTTATAAAAATGTATTTAATTCTAATTGTAAAAAATGTAGAGTAATATAATTAATTTTTCTGTGATTAATTTCAAGAAGTAAATATGAATTTTAACCGACAATGATGTATAGCAACCCATTTTGTTGGAGAAATTGGAGTTTATTAATTCTTGAGCAAAATTAAAGCGCTTTGTGATGAAATTGAAAAACATGTTCATTTCAGTTATAATAGAATATTATTTCTGCTTTGTATAAATATCAATACAGTCTTAATGGAATATTAAAAATCCAAAGCACTGTGTTTTAAATATAAATAATATACATTTACCTTTTGCTATCAATATATACAAAAAGTTGTGATGTGTACTTTGATTTAATTTAATTATACTACTTGAGTTTAATAGACACTGTAATTCATAGAAATTCAACATTGTAAAATGAAAAGCGTTTTAAAATCTCAAAATTTATAAACCAATTATTTTGTTCTAGTAATTGTTTTTTTTAATAGTTAGCATACATGATTGCGATAGCTAGCATTTGTATGCCAATTAAGCACAATTTACCTTCAATTGAAAAACAAATGTTCATACTCAGATACATCCATATTTTGCTAAATGTAAAAGCTTATAAAGAACATGACAAAAAAGTCTTGTTTTGCTGATTCACGTATATAAGTAGAAATTAGTTCAATTAAATAATGTAAAATAATAACAATAAGAGTGCAGAATTCCATTGCAGTCACAAGCCGGGCAGCTCCCAGGATTCTGGACTAAAAAACTGAAAAACAACTTGTTTTATTTTCAGATTTTGTCTAGCCGCTTAAGCAATAAGGCAAATCCTAACAGCAAGTACAATAAACCTTTCAAGACCACAAACAAAAGTGGACAAGTCAGGGACACACTAACAACAATCGACAATACCTCTATCAGCTGCAAGCACGGCAAGAGATCATAAACAGTACATTAGCGTTGCAAAACTAATCATCAAAAAACGCAAAGGAAACAAAAAAAAAACATTCTGAAACACCCTTATCAAAATTGCATAAGCAATAATGCCAATAGGGTACCCTAAATCCCAAATAAGCAAAATCTATTAATATCCTCATTCTTTGGTAAGATTGATAAACTAAAGAAAAACGATTTCTGAAAATCTTATGTGCAGTCAAGTCAACCAAAAATGCAGCGCATCTGCTAAAAATAGCCGTTTTTATTTATTTATTTACTAGTCAACGGAAGCCATTACAAAATAAGATTATATTTACAACTTAAAAAAACATATAAACTAAACATAAAACAACTTAGACTAAAAATAAAACTTAAAAAATTACAAAATATTAAAAAGGTCACGTATGGGTTATAAGTGCACTTAGCACGGTATTGAAAGAACCTTTAAAACAATCCACTTTAACTTTGTTGGCATGCCGCAAAATACGTGTAGATGCAGAGTGCTGCCCATAATCTGTTCGTTTGTACGGTATATGAAATAAGTAGTCCATGAATTCCAATTGAGCTGAGAGAAAGTCAATAAGAAAGCACTTTAAAAACTAGTGTCAAGTCCAAATTAAAACGTCTCTTTTCAAGACTGGTCATGTTAAATGTAGAGAGCAGTTCAGTGGAGCTGCCTGCAATGTTGCATTTATACGACAAAAACAAACAAACTTTTATTGAATCTGTTCGATCTTAACTTTACTGACGGCGGTGTATAGAGACCACACATTTGAACAATACTCGAGATGGGGGTTTACTAGAGCGTTGTAAAGGACAATTAAGAGTACAAGGGTCACAAAACTTTTTAGAGTTACGCTTGACAAATCCTAAAAGTTGATAAGATTTAGCTACAACAATATCAGTATGTAGTGTAAATGAAAAGCTTGAATCAAACGTATTGCCTAAATCACAAATAGTTAACTCTCGACAACATTTCATTCATAAGAGAATAACTATATATCACTGACGTCTAGAAAATTTCGCCATTTTGCACTTATTTAAATTAAATAGTAAATTATTAGCTTGACACCAACAAAAAAAAATGTGTAATTCTTCATTAAGTAGCACAGTATCATCCAAAGACTGAATTTTTATAAAGATTTTTATATCGTCAGCAAATAATAAACAACGCGCATTAGACATACAGTATACCACATCATTGACAAAAATGTTGAACAATAGAGGTTTAAGATGTGACCCTTATGGAACACCCAACGTAACATCAATATTACAAGAAACAAAACAAAAAAAATCAAATAATAGAATTACTACTAAAATTATTAAAAGTTATGCAGATCAACGTTCTTCACTGCAGAAAAGCCTCCACGATCTTTAGCAACATCGCCTTTGATTATTAACA
Source organism: Tachinus rufipes (assembly GCA_963932245.1). NCBI lineage: Eukaryota > Metazoa > Arthropoda > Insecta > Coleoptera > Staphylinidae > Tachinus > Tachinus rufipes. Next base: position 111,655,490 of record OZ010741.1, on the reverse strand, counting down.
CTAAATTTACAAAAAAAAATATATGAAAAGTCAAATGGCTTTTATTACCCAAATCTTCATGCAATCCCCTAATGCCATTATAAAATACTTGTTGCAGAAACTTAATACCAAAAGTGGTCAAGTGCAATCAGCAGGGTCCACTACTACAAGAAGATATCAAGCGGACAATCAATAGCCAAACCAACTATCACTGCTGATCTTTAGATGCAATAAAAATATTATTTTATTTGAGACAATCAAACAAATTTAAAGTGCACCTTATGCTAAAATGTTTTTGCTTTGTTTCTTCGGGGTGCTAAAAACGGCGGACTGCTTACTTTTGTACTTTAATGTACTATATATATACTAAAAACTAACATAGTCATAATAATATAAATAATAATGTGTCAAACATACCACTAACAAATGTACTACGTGGAACACAGAGCTTGACAAAACAAGAGTAAGCACTAACAAGCTTTTCAACAATGTCAAGAGAAACAATGAGCTTTATACAAAACCAACCTTACAACATATAACAATGCTATAAAATTTTAACAACAAAAAACTGCAAATGAAGTTATTGTAAGAGCGTTCTAAACGCACCCACATATTCTTGCTTCCAGATAACATTAATCGCTCATCAAATATTACGACCTAGAGGTTCTCTTTCTTTTGTCAGCATATTAAGCTAACAAAAGAAAAAAAACTACTTAAGAAACCTCACAGAAACTACTGTAGATTACTTCCTACGTTTTACGCTAGCAAACAAAAATGACTGAACAAAAGCAAACACCGTTGTAAACAAAAGCATTTTATAAAAAGAAATTGGCAAATTAAACCATTTAAACCACCGGGAGCTGATGGAATCTATCACATTATATTACACACAAAAATTATTGCCCTGAAAGATCCTCAATATAAAATTTTTAGAGATATTCTATCACTTTTATTTTTACCAAACAGCATGTATGCTGTGGTTAAATTCTTCAGACCAATTAGTCTGACAGATGCATAAAAGTTCTACTGCTACACCATCACCAATATGAATACTAAGAGTGTCTCCACAGCACATCTGGTAAAATAATGACAAACAATTATAGGTCTAAAAAAATCGATTTCTTGAGTTATGCAGCAAAGCTACAACTGATTGACAGGTAGTCAATTTAAAATTAGACCCAAAAAGTCTCAACATTTTCTATTAGTAGAAAAAGGGGAGAATATAAAAACCCTTTGAAGCAAACTGTAACAAATATTCTCCAAAATAATTTTCCTGGCTATATTCCAACAAACCAAAAAAACGCGTCATGTCCAAGAGAGAAAAGAAGAATAAAATATACCAAATCACAAAGAAAAAACAAATGGTCAGTACAAACATTAAATGTTGTGTAGATCAATGTACATCACTGCAAGGTAGCTTCCGTGATTCTCAACACGTACATTTACAAGACATCAAAATTTTTGGTACAATTTTGGGAAAATGGTTCTTATCCAAATTTTCATCCAATCGCTGTATATGTATCATATCAAAATACACACTAAACCAAATGTCATTATGAAACACTTTTTTCAAAAACCAAGTGATAGCAAAAATAACCAGTTAAAAAAGATGGTTAAAAGAAAAGTTTTATTAGATCCGAATATATTACCTGCAATCTTTAAATGTAAAACCATTGCACACCATATTTCATGAAGAAGCACCGATATCAACCCACAAGGTAAAAAACATCACGTCACAAACAAAACAAGACTCAAAAAACTAAAATTTCTAACAAATGTCAAACGCAAAAAAATTTACTACTTTATATACATAATAAAAAAATTAAAAAATTATCTTCTACGGCTAATCCTGCAAAGAAAAATGAAAGGATAAAGATCAGTAGGTCGTTGCAGAATATTATTTTATCTGCGTACATAGACTGGAATAACAGTTTTATTTAGAACAGTAATGAATAGAATAATATACATCCGCAGAAAAAAAGACTTTAAGAAAAAGGAAACAAAACTTAAAATAGTTAAATTAACAGTCCAAAAGCAAAAAAAAAAACAAGTCATCATTCTGTCAAACATACCATTAGTAAAATTTACTTTGTGGAATACGTAGTTTGGCAATGCAAGAGTCAGCACTTGCAATCTGATCAACAATGTAAAAAAAATGTTTGATTTGTAACAAATTTATCATTGCACACTATGTATTTCTTTGTATATAGTATTATAAAGTTTATGTGCCGCAAAAATTTTAAGTGTTGGCAAAGGTCTGGAACGATGTACGCTTAAGTGCTAGCCAACGCCAAATAAATAAACGTTTCAGTAAAGTTGTTTAATGTTGCCAACTATAGGCAACACGTGTGTATTGTTTAGTGTTACTTTTGTGCAATTTATCAGTCTTGCCATAGCTGATTAGTCGGCAGTACTTAATTAAATTGCGTCTTGCTAGTCTTCCCTACCTGCAACTTGATGACCAACTGGGAAATGGCGTTCCGTCTTGCAGGAGTTGCTTTTTGTAAATATAATGTAATAATTTAAATGTTAGAGAGGATAACTTTAGGCAATTTAAAATTAAGTTTTATTTTGTACTGTAAAAATATTATTTAAACTTTAGGTCGGCATTATGGTAAAGGGAACATATATGATTAACAACGCTAACAAAAATTAAGCAACGGCTAATACTTGAACTGTGCTAAAATATATGGAAGTTGTGCACATGACCCGAGGGACTGGTCTACCTCTGTAATAGTACCCCTACACACAAAAGGATCGACAAGCATATGCAACAACTACCGTCTAATAGCTTTCATTTCACACACGAGCAAGATAATGCTGTACCACCTACAAGCACGACTGAACGCATATCTATCATATCAAATCGCTTTAGAACAGGTTGGTTTTGTTAAAGAACGCGGTACCAGAAAACAGATTCTCAATGCAAGACAACTCATTGAAAAGGCACGCAAATACAATGTTCACATGTACCTATGCTTTGTAGATTACCTCAAAGCATTTGATAATGTACGATGTACAAAACTAAGGCTTGTTCTGAAGGTAATAGGACTGCCAATGCACTTAACCAACCTAATTCGAGCACTATACAAAAAGAGTGCAGCCGTTGTGAGAACTGATAACGTCGATTCAAGAATATCTACAGTGCGTATGTGGTGCAGCAGATTCTAGAAAACTGCAATAAGAGTGTGAAAGTTGCTGGAAAGAAGTTTTCCAATCTGCAATTTGCGGACGATACCCTATTGATAGCTAATACCGCTGAAGAACTTACCGCCTTATTAAAAAAAAAAAAACTGCTGCAACAGCCTGCTCAAGTTGGGAACTGTGAGGTTGTAGAGAGATTTATATTTCTTGGCGCAACAATCCACAGATCCGGTTCCTGCAAGTTTGAGATAAGAATGCGTAATGACTCAACTTACCAAACTATGGAAAAACCGGAATATAACCGAAACAACCAAAATTGCGCTAACAAGAGCTTTAGTACTTCTTGTCTTTACGTATGCTACCAAAACATGGATCATTAAAGCTGCCGATAGACGGCAAATTGGTGTAGGTATGCGGAAGATATCCTGGACGGTCAGACGCTCAACTATCTTGTTTCTGGCCAAAATTGATTTAAAACAGCGACTTTCAATTTTGACGTATGCGCGTATCCTGAAATTCTTTGGACATATCACACGGCACGAAAACATAAAAAAGCTCATCACTGAAAGCAAACCCAAAGGCAAACGTAAGCGAGAGCGCTCCCCCACTCGATGGACCGATACAATATTACAAATGATAAACCTGAATTTAGGGACAGCAACCCGCAGATGAAACAAACGAAAAAACTGCTATTGCTACACATCGGACACGATGTTAGACGAAGAAGACAAGTGCGCCCAGACTTGAATGGGTGACCAACAAATAATGCAGAGCGTAGCGTTCTTTCTAAATATAGATATGTCTTCTCTGCGGTTCGGTACCCAACACCTAGATTGCCTACCCCAAAATGGAACGGCGTGACTAGGTATGTATGTATGTAAACTTCAAAAAAATGATTTTTTTTTAATTTAAACCCGGACAACCGCTCATTTTGTAATCACCCAAAAGAAACGTAACAATCTCTTATGCAGAACCAGCTTCACAGCATACAACAATGCTATAAAAACAAACTAGAGAAATAATTGTAAAAGGCATTAAAAACAAACTCACATAGTTTTGCTTTTAAAAAGTAGATTGCATAGCAAAGATCACTGATGACAACAAAAATACACAAAATCCATTAAAAAAACCCTACAGAAACGACTGTAGGCACACGACCAAGCTAGGCAAAAGCAAACGCCTTAATAAACAAAAGCATCTTAGGTTACAAAATTGGCACCTTTAAACATTTCAAGTCACCAGAAGCTATCATATTACACAAAGAGCTTGCTGCTATGAGAAATTATACAGAACAATCAGTCAGTTTTAAATTCTGCCTTACCACTAAATGCTACAGCTATATTTGTTATCTATGACATTTTTGAATTTGTTGGGATGTGAATGCTTAGTTCCAGATGACAACAAGAAAACTTGACAAAATTCAACTTTAATTCAAAACGCCCCATGACACCGCAAAGCATAACCCGTTATGACTTTTTCTTTGGCCCCTTCTCCTGCCTTACTTACAAAATGACAAAAAAGTTTACATTGTCTCTACTGCCCTATCTAAATATGCTTTAAGCTAATGTTAATTTTATAAGGATACAAAGAATCTTGTGTGTCAAATACATTCCTAAACCCAAATTGCATTGGGTTTTCTTCAAGATAACAATAAGTGCATGTAAAACTGAGTAAAAATTACTCAAAGTACATTATCATATTTGTAATATCCTGACAACTGACATGCATGTCTAACTTAAAGTACTGCGTGACTCAGAGTAGATTTCAGTTTTTAACACGTTATAATAACAGTATGAAAAGTGTTGGAATAATTTTAATATTAAATTAAGAAAGTACAGAGATGCGTATTTCATTTTTTAAACACAATGTTGTCCTTATGTCGACCGTCCTTCTCATAGCACTCCTCCAATTCTGCTCTTAAATGTTTAAATATGGGGCGACGGCACACACTGCAGCAGCATCATTGAACACTGTACGTGAATTGTTTCCAGGAACTGCTATTTCAAGATTTGGGGATATCTCTTGGCCGCCAAGATCACCAGATCTTACGCCCCTTGACAACTTTTTGTGAGGATATTTAAAGAGTGTCGTCTACACCGATCCTCCAGCCACTACGGAGCAGTTAAAAAACAACATTCGAGAGGCCAAAAACAATATTCCTATTGAAATGTGTCGGCGGGTATTTAAACATTTAAGAGCAGTATTGGAGGAGTGCTATGAGAAGGATGGTCGACATTTGGACAACATTGTGTTTAAAAAAAGAAATCCGCATCTCTGTACTTTCGTAATTTAATATTAAAATTATTCCAACACTTTTTATACTGTTATTATAACGTGTTAAAAACTGAAATCTCCTCTGAGTCACCTTGTATATAATTAATATAATTTATTAGATGAGAAAATGTAATTACCAACTATTTTGATTGCTTAATGCAACCCACTAAATCGTAACACATTGCTAAGCTCTGAAGCGATCATAGTTCATAGTCCTCCTCAAAACTTAACGACAAAATTCTTTGCTAGCATCGCATTTTACTGAGAGTTTAAAAGCGCACGTCCTGCTATACAAGATTGTTCTATTTCTATTTACTACAAAATTCTTTTTGACATGATTGTAGTAAACGTATAGAGCAGCTTTATTAACGGATACGCTTGCGTATATAATTCTGGGACAAGATTCATTTAAATCTTCAAAACATCAATAACTTATTGATCTATCACTAAAACATCAACAAAAAAATTCAAAACCTTAATTAGTCATATATTATATGTTTTTGCAGCTATTTTACATTGCCTCATATGTTTTACAACTTGTTTCAAGTAAGTTGATGACTTATTAGGTGACTTTCCAATTACTCCGGTAGATAAAAAGAAAGTTTTTATTTAGTCATTATGACAACAAAACAAATTAAGTAACTGCTTTATTTAATCCAAATAATGATTGGAATCTAAAAAAAATAACAATTTTTTTTACTATTATATAGAATTAAATGCTTGTATTTTAGAACTACAAATTTAATAAAAGGAAACCAAAAAAATAATTTTATAGTAAAAAAAAGATGACTTATTCTTATTCTCATAATTATTAGAAACAATTATTTCTATATTAAGAACATTGGCGCTATAATTCGAAGCTTTGAAACCATTGCTCTATTCTCCATTCCTTGTATACAAATTAATTAAGAGACTTTATACTACTTACAAACATTTTAATTGGTTTAAAACTAACCTTACATTTCTAAAATAACGTAAAATTTATATATGTAATTAAATAATTTACAATACAAGAATGCTCAATAAGATCCCGGCAAGAAGGCGGCTTAAGATTGTGAATAATCCGCATCTAGTTTGCATAAAGTTACTGTAAACACATGCGGCATTATTACAATATACTTATTGTTTGTCGCAACTTTGAGCAAACAGCGCTTCCTACACACAAACAATTCTAGATTGCGGGGGAAAGAAAGAAGACTCCGAATTGCGACGATATTAATAATTTTCCGTCCTGCATTATGCATTAACGGAATGAATCTTGCGGCCAACAGTACTATTAATCAAGCAACGCGAACAGACACGACGATAATATTCATTTAAAGGTTCACATTGATTAATTTGATACAGAATGAAATCTTAATCTTCCCCAGTCATTAATTACATCTGGTGAAAACGAGGTAACTAAATACTAATAAGGTGGCTAGCGGGTTATTAATGAATTTTTAATCTTATTTTTTTATCATTAATTTAACTTCAATAACTATTGCAAGTAGGAGGAAATCTTCTAATTTAAAATGTGTCGGTTTGAAAATTTGCTATGTTGGGTATATAATATAATTTCCATTTCCCTTTTGCTTTTATGCACATATGTAGTCCTTATGAGGGATTAGCATAAAGAAAATTTATTCAGATTTCCATGAATACGGAATTTGCGAAGCGTGTATATGAACAATGCGAACGTAAATTGGAAGTTCTGCCAAGTTTAACAGAGCCCAGCCTCCCGGTTCCTCTCCTGCCATAATCCACGCCATCAATTTGTCTTAAAACCAAGAAAACTCGAATTACAATCCTGCATGTGTACGATTTCCGGATATTTATTTAAATGTGCCACCACCCTAATCGCATTTAATATTTTTTTTCACAAGTATCATTATGAAATATGACGACAGCACGGATGTATAAAACTTTATTACAATTTATTTGCACTTTCTCTATTTACAACTGCAGCATTTTCTGTTGTTTGTTTAGTTACTATGGGAAGTTCTGAATAGGGGCTGTATAATACAATTGCATTATTTTTCACGAAACAATAGCCTGGCTAGATGGATAAAAGCCAGAATGGGATCTCAGTAAATAAAACTGTAATTCTTGAAAGCACTACAAATATGGTGCTGGATTTTTAAATTAATTGTATTATTGTCTAGCAAAGTAACAATATTCTAAAAATGCTCTAGTTATTGCATGAAAATAACCAACAAAATATATTGTATGAAAAGTATATTGTGATAACAATATTCATGTGTTAAAAAAGGTTTGTGATAACTATTTTAAAGCAACACAACCTTTGTCGTATAAATGCATTTAGTTACTTCAAAATGTGCATAGTATCCAACGCCAATGAGAGACAATTTAAGATCAGATTACAAAGCTGTACTGTACTAACTTCATTTAGTGTAGTGGTTGGACGACCAACTAAACTACGTCATACGCACGGTAAACTAATAATACGTTTTATTGATAATTTTTAACAAATATCTATTAATTGTAAAAGAAGTTATTAAACATCACAAAAAATACAACAAACCCTTATAAAAGACTAATAAAATGCCTTCTAGCTTAGTCAAAAATTTATTAGAATTTAACATAATATTTGACAACAACTCAATCAAATCAATTGTACTTTTTTAGAAATATGAGCAATGGCCTTTCCGCAACAGCCTATGCAAAAGTTGAACGCAAAATATATTGCCCGCAGTAGATCACCATGTGTTTAAGCTAGTTCACTGCAATCACATCAATATTAGTTAGAAACGGAAAGCCAACCACAGACAGACGATCCGGTTAGAACTACATCACGGTCGATTTGGTGGTCTACAAATCCAATCATTTAAAAAACATTCCTATACAAAAAAATTTACTTTTAAATGTTTTACACCTAGTCTCATCGAACGTCCTGCCAAAGACGCAGTCAGTACGTACAAGTTCCTGTTTTAAATCTTATAAGTGCATATTTATTTTGTGTCTATTTTATTTATGAACTTACTTTTGCGCATATAAAATTTAGACCTACAATATACAAGCGGCACTCAAACAAATAAAAAACGGACGGACACCGGGAAAAATAAAAAAAAAGTGGTCAAAACAGGCGGGCTAAACCTACTCAAGACCATTAAAATGTCAACAGAATTGTAAAATCATAATAAAATAGAGATATGCACAAGTTATTATTATATATAATATCAAAAATTACCGCATTATACTCTTCTCGTAGATGTACAAACTTTTAACAAAAATAATCGCAAAATTAAGCTCAATTTAGAAAAAAGCACGGTACATCAGACCATCTCCAAATGGTTTCCAAATTTCATAGAAAAATGCACAGAATATAACGTAATAACGTAACATTGCACATATTAATTGTCAACTATCCAAAAGCGTTCGATACTATACATCTACGAATCATACTAAAAAGTCTAGAAAACATCAGAATCGACTCTATATCGCAACTTTTGAAAACACTACAAGTAAAAATAGACAAAAACATGATTACTGCAAAAATTCCATTACATAATGTAATCTAGAAGTTTAATTTTCACACACTCTTTGCAGTAATTCAGACTGTATTTTGGCAATAATACGTCAAATATTGGCTTTACATATCCCCACAGAAAATAATCTAATAGTGTCAAATCTTACAAATTAGGTAGAAAGTTAACAGGCCCATTTTGTCATTAATAGTCTTCTTAGGCTGATATGCCAAAAATCTAGGTCAATTTTGTGAAATGTTTTTTTTTCAGTAAATTAATTGTGTCGCGCTCTGTGTGGCATGTGGCGTCGTCCTGCTGAAACCACATGTCTGCAACATTGTCAGGTCATTGTAGAATGTCAAGAACGAGAAAAGCGGTCTACAAATATTATCATATTTAATGCTCCAGAAAATAATACATCTAACGGCAATGTTGTAGCTTCAGTTTTGCCGATATTAAAGTCTATTGTACCTGCACTGCCAACAATTTCTCAAGCTGTCCGTCTTGGAAGACCGTTAAATAATAAACCACGCCCGATTAAAGTAATTTTTACTAGCAGGACAGACGCTGTAAAAATATTAAAAGAAGCAAAAAAGTTGCGTAGTTCTGCTACATATAACAAAATTTTTATTAATTCCGACAAAACTCCCCAACAACAAGAGTACGAAAAAATTATTCGTGCTTCTTTAAAATCTCGCATTGATAACGGCGAAAAAACCTTTATATTAAGTATATAAACGGTACTCCTACAATACTTGTACAAAAAAACTAACATTGTCCCAACAGAATGAATTAGTAGCTCATTTTTACTATCAAAACACACAAGGATTAAACACAAAAACACAAACTTTCTTTGATAGCGTATGTTCTTCTAATTTTAATATTATAGCAATAAGTGAAACCTGGTTAAAAGACGGAACGCTCAGTAGGGAACTATTTCCAGAAACTTATTTTGTGCATAGAGTTGATCGTACACGATGTAAAGCTGGTGGTGTTTTAATTGCTGTTGATGATGCTACTGCACAATGCATTCCAATTACTAATGCGCACTGTTCAATTGTTGAAATAGATTTTTCCGCAGCTACCATTCATTTTCATAAATACAAGCTAACTCTTTTAATAATTGTTTGTTATATACCACCCTCTCAATCAACAACTGTACATGAAGCATTTTATGAATTTATCGAAGAAAACTTTGATATCAGCACTAATACAATTATTGTAGGCGACTTTAATATTCGTAATCTTCAACAATCATTGTCTGGTCATCATCCTGATCAGTTAAGCAGTAACTTTTTAAATTTCTTAAACTATAACAATCTTTTGCAACATAATAATATTCTAAATACTAATGATAGAACACTTGACCTTGTTTTAACGTCCTCTGATATTAAATGTTCACTTTCACGTTGTTATTCCCCATTTGTAATTGAGGATACACACCATCCAGCTCTTGCTTTTGACATTAAAGTTTCTACAACTACTAATTTGCCGTTTTGTCCACAACAGACATACAAATATTGTTTTAAAAAAGCTAACTTATCCAACTTGTACACTGCTTTTCTTGACACTGATTGGTCATTAGTGTATGCTGAGACAGATGTTGACGTATGCTGTGATAAGATTTACCAAACAATATCAAAAATATTGGACAGACATGTTCCAAAGTCAATTCCACGTAAATCGTCGTCTAGATATCCTCGGTGGTTCAGCACTGATTTATGCAAACTTCTTGGCAAAAAAAAGCGTTACCACAAGTTATATAGTCATTATAAAACCAATTATTATCGGCTAAAGTATTTCAACCTTCGAGGAGAAACAAAACGCCGTATTTCATTGGACAGAAAAATGTTTACTACTGCAGCTGAAGCAAAATTGAAAAACGATCCAAACCAATTTTGGTCATACATTAATTGCTTGGAAAACAGTTCAAGAATTCCATCATTTATGATTCATAATGGAATTATGACGTCAAACCAACAAGAAATCGTAAACTCATTTGCAAATTTTTTTAGTAGTGTTTACAAAACTTCAAATCTTCCATCAAATTCTAATTCCGTCAACAATACTATTCCATTTGGAATTAAATCCATATCATCCGATGAAGTTGTGCAAGCTTCTAAACGTCTAAAAGCAAAATACACGTCAGGTCCTGATGGCATTCCTTCTTTCTTAGTCAAAGACTGCGCTACTGTCTTAGCCAATCCACTGCATTATTTGTTTAACTTAATATTAAAAACTTCAACTTTTCCAAAACTATTAAAAATTGCCCGAATCAGCCCAATTTTCAAAAAGGGAAACAAAGAAGACATATCAAACTATCGTCCAATTGCTTTAATTAACAACTTTGCCAAAGTTTTTGAACGGATAATATCAGAACGGCTTTATTTTGGAGTAAAAAGTCTAATATCAGATAACCAGCACGGTTTTGTTAAGAAGAGGTCTACTGCGTCAAATTTGCTATGTTTTACAGAATTTGTTTCCACATCGCTTGATATGCGACAACAAGTGGATGTAATATACACTGATTTCAGTAAAGCATTTGACACATTAGATCACGGGATTATAATAGATAAACTACGTGTTGTTGGATGCGATAACAATCTTTGTAATCTATTACAGTCATATCTTAATGACAGATTGCAGTATGTTGAGGTTTTAAACTTCAAATCCGCTAACTATCCAGCACTTAGTGGTGTTCCCCAAGGGTCCAACTTAGGGCCATTAATTTTTATCATTTTTATTAATGATATTTGCAAAACCTTAAAAAATCAATGTCTACTATATGCTGACGATTTAAAAATATTTTCTACAATTTCATCTATGGCAGATTGCATATCCCTTCAATCTGACATTCAAATGTTATCTATGTGGTGTAAAACGAACTACTTGCAACTAAATATATCAAAATGCTGTACGATGACATACTCTCGCAAAAAATCAAATATAGTTTTTGATTATGCCATTGACAACCAACCTTTATCAACAATTACAACCTACAAAGACCTTGGTGTGCTGTTCGACAATCAATTAACATTTAATAGTCACATAGACAATATTGTCAACTCAGCATTAAAATCGCTAGGATTTATTATTAGGTCAGCAAAACCATTCTCTAACAAAGAATCTTTGCACGTACTCTATTTTGCTTTTGTCAGAAGTAAATTAGAGTATTGTAGTACGGTGTGGTCTCCTTACTACGCAACCTATTCCTATGCTCTGGAAAAAGTTCAAAGACGTTATTTAAAGTATATGTGTTACCGAGAAGATGGCCACTACCCGCCTCGTGGTCGTACAGATTATAACGCCCTATTAAGCCGTTTTGATTTTGACTCTCTTCGAGATCGTCGTAAAAGAGCTGATATATCGCTGGCCACTAAGCTGGTTTGCGGAGATGTGGATTGTCCAATTCTATTAAGCAGTTTGAACTTCCATGTACCAAGGCTAGCAGCTAGAAACCAACCAACATTTACTTGTTTTAGGTCGCACAGTAATTTAGGACTAAATGCACCGATAAACAGAGTAATGAATGCTGTAAACTCCGTAGCGCCCAATCAAGCATTTTTTTAACCATTTTATTTTATATAATTTTTGTATATTTCTGTAAAACTTTTGTTTATTTTTTGTTCATTCATATTTTTTTTTGTTTAGTCTTATATCATAACTTCTTTATTTAATTTTATTGTATCATATATATTTTCTTTCCTTGTATCTATTTACCTATGTCTGTATATTATCTCCATGTTGGAACTATTAGTTCTGTTGGGATAATAATTTAATAAATAAATAAATAAATAAATAAATAAATAAATAAACATTAATGCTGTCCAAATAAGGCACAAAAAAGTTAGCAATCATGTCTCTGTACTGATCACCGTTAACTGTAACGCTCCGAACATCACCATTTTTAAAGACAATGATTCCACCGGCCCATAAATTGCACCAAACCTTAAGTAACCAAACCAAAAGCTTTTTTATGCAATGGTGTTTCAATAATGTTGTGGATTATTATCGCTTCAAATGCGACAATTTTGTTTGTTGACATAGCTGTTTAACCAAAAGTGTGCTTTATCACTGAACAAAATTTTCATATAAAGTTGTGGATCAATAGCAATGTTTTCCTTGGCTGATTTACCAAATGTAAGGCGCGAACGATAACAGTGTGGCTTCAATTCCTGTACAAGTTGAATCTTGTAAGCTTGTGAATCAAAATCTTTTTGCAAAATTTTTTATAAAGTGAGTGGACACAAGTTTAATTGTTGAGCACGATGACAAATTGACACATTTGGATCATCATTAACACTACGCTTCAAATATCAATTGCTTCTTGTGTGCGTATTGTACGACGTCGTACTGGATGCATATTATTGTTTAGATTAAATGTATTGCAAAAGCGATGCACAGTACTTCAAATTAAATGCTCTGATGGACGTTTATGAGCACCATTTTATTCAAAAAAATTTTGAACAATTTGCAAACGTTGCTTGAGATTATTCAAGATAAATTGCTAAACCAAACTAGTTCCAAAACAACTGAAAACTTGCAAATCAGCTGTCGCAGATAAGAGTGTTGCCTATTTAAAGTTTGCGGCCTCTAAAAAACACCCTTTACTAGAGAACATCAACAAATACATATACCTTGGCTATGCTACTAATTAGGTAAAGACAACAAAACCTCCAAAATAAACAAACTGATACAAATAAACTGTGCAGCTTTCAAATACTAAAACATAACTCCATTAAGATTGAAGAAAACATGTTTTATATGTGCAATACTACTAGTTATGACAAATGACCTAGAAAAGACCACGACGCTCACAATACAAAGCATAAAACAAAGAAAGATGCTCCCAACCGTCGATGTACCGTGGAATACTTAGTAAGCTTGAAAGATCAAATAAAAAATAAGCAAATCCGCAAAAAAAAACAAGATGGACAAAGTTACGAAACTCAAGTAGAACCGGTTAAGACAAGTTATTACTCTAACAACTAGTTTTTAAACGTCAAGTCAACATTTCTAAAGTCAGTATAGCACATAGTGAAACTATGTGTAGAGATGAAAGACATTGGTAATTAAAGTATTAAGCGTTTGTAATAACATAACCGACCGCCACCCAGCCTAAACGTTTTATACGAACAACTGGGTCGGAAACATTAAACCACCAATCTATCGGATAAACGTGCTTAAAGCCAAGACAATACGACGGCCCAGCGTGATTGCTCGCTAACACAAAAAATTATTCAAAAATATTGGAAGTACAAGAAAGACTCGGACAACAACCTTGACTTCAACTACATTGTGGAGGAGCAAGGTCAGCTCATCTGCACCAATGCTGAATAGAATCACAAGTGTCTTAGACAAACTACGCCACCAAAACCCTCAGACAGGTGGTGAAGAGAAACCCTTAGTGGTCATTAAAGTAAAAACCTTTTTTTATTAGATTGGTTACTCAAAAATACTGCTGAGAAACAACTGCTCACAATTCAATAGTAAACAATTTCAAGATGCCATAAAATGCTAAAAAATGATTTACCACACCACAGTGGCATACCACCCACATGCAAATCCGTTGGAAAAATGGCATTCGGAATTTAAAAGAAGTATCCAAGTACAATACCCGCACAAACAATAGGACAAACAGCTACAGACAGCAGTATACCACAAAAATCGCCAGGCCAACACCGCAACTAAACAAACTGCTCCTAAAAAACTGAGACAACTGACTGAGAGAATCATATAAATCAGATAACGATAACAGCGTCTACACCTAGATACAAGGCTCAAAAACGCTAGACAGCATCAAACCACAAAATGCGCACACCAACCACAAGACATGGTGATAGTAAAAAACCAAGCAAAGGACAACCAACTGGGGCCAAAAATAATTATAACTACAAAGTTTTTGGATAGTGGATAAGTATTACTGCCGTTCCACCAAGATAACGTGGAAGAAATAAAACAAACTTTGTAGAACCATCAAGAATTGCTATGCTCAAAGGAGATAGTGGAGATTGTTTAGGCAGCCAGGCTGCGCCACATGTACAAGCCAGCCTCCCCACCCCCTGCTACGTTGATAGTTGGCTAGATAAATAGCGCATGAGTAAAGGAGTATCAATTAAATCTAAATTTGTCGACAAGCAGTTGAGAGAAAAATATTAACAAAGAAAGAAAATAAAAATCATGGACCGCTCCTTTCAACTACAATGAAACTCCAACAAACCCCCAAAACCCCGGAATGGAAGAAAACACATCTGCATCGACGCTTGCAGCGCACCACCTTCTTGCATGCAGAATTGCGGCATTACACTTCCTACCTGGTGGACCATCATATACGGATTATCATTTCTAATTTCTGCAAGAATACACTCGACCCTAGAAAACTTTAGCATCTTCTATACTTCTATTACACTTCTATTGTATCAGAAGCATAAATTCGTAAGCAGAGCAGAAACAAAAACCCTAACCTCTCGATACTTTACTGTTAAACATTACTTGCTTAGATAGCACGTAATGTTTGATAAAACTGTTTAATGTTAAATGTTTAGATAGCTCATTTGAATTTTGTTTTTACATTAAACCTTTACAATTATCTTATCGTTAAACATTGCTTGTTTATATTTATTATTACTTAATATAATTTGTATTATTTGTTGCCACCTTTACCGTTTTTCTTATAGAAAAACAAAATGGTCACATATTTAAGTGAAATCTGGTTAAGATATCCGCTTTTGACAATAGATATCAAATGATATAGCCTATAAAATTATACCTATGCAATTTATTCTAGTGGCCAACAAAAAAGTTTCTTTGGCGTATTTTCTTTATTATCATGCAGATAGATTGCTAAAGGTTTAACATATTTACAATGAAATACAATTCCTGACTATATTTAATGAAAATAAATGTTTGACACAAATATGTATATTGTTTTATATAAACATAATAAAATTGTCATCAGTGCATCTGACACGATTGTTAGAAGATGACACTAAACTACTCTGTCAATTTTTTTTAGGTCGTTGCTTCTGTAAGCACCCACTATTAAATCATTATAATTGTTCAAATCTGCAAACTTGTATGTATAGAAATCAAATCTGTTCATCTATATCATTTATACAAGTATATAATATCTCAACAAATGTAAGTAGAACTGTCCTGCCCAGTATAAATTGTTACGAATTTCTCAAATTAAAATTATTTAGCAAAATCAAACACAATAGATTATTTACTGCCAAATATAAACAACCTCTATAGATTTAACTGTAATTAGTTGACTATAGGTAAACGCTGTGCATCAAAATATCTAAATATACTGAGACATTAAGTGCAAAATCTTCGTCCGGTCAATTAATCCATTTGTCTTTAAAAATCAAATATAGAAAAAATATAAAATGCTGTCAAATACAACAAAGAACTTTTTTGTTAATTTTGTTCTGGCACCAAATCACCAAAATTATAATAAATATAATAATCCTCAATCAGTCGTTAAAAATTGTGTTTTTTTTCTTTATTTTTTTTATATTTTCTTATGACAACATCCGCATTAATAAGATAGCATAACATAAATCTAATGACTCAATCAGAAATAATAAATAAATCTTTACTCAAAATTACCGATACCAATCAAACTCAAATGTCTGTTAATTTGCTTAATTAAAAAAAAAAACATTTTTGCAGTAGACGGTTATTAAGCTATAGCCTATAACCAACAATTTTCTTTTATTAGATTTTAATTTTACATATAAATTTAACTTCATAAGTTTTCAGAATAAAATAATTACATACTCCAACCAATACTCTAATAAATCACTTATTTTTTTATTACTGTAAACGTTCCTTTCAATCAAAAAACTCTTATTAAATGGAAACATTTTTCACATGCTATATAAATCATATATAATAAATATTAAGCTCATATTTTCGTTTACAAAAGTTTTTTATTATTTGAAAGGAATAAAAAAGGATAATACCGTCTAGACCTATTCTATTCATATATGTAACTACTTGCTTTTATGTTTCACCACTCCAGACTTAAAATTTAATCTTTAATATTAGCTATAAATAAAAATATAATATAGTTTATAATAATTACGAACGTTGTTACTATCAATATTTAAGTAAATTAATAGTAGCATTAGTATAGGTCCAAAAATAATTGCATTTTATTGCCCATAGTTGTTGGTAAGTGTTTTAGAGACTGCAATAAAAGTAAATGTTGCCTCATTATCGACCAAACAGTATGGTCAGCCGTAACAAATACCAACTATTATGATGTAAAAATAAGAGGATTATGCAAACGAGGAGTTATTTGATATTGAATGTTATTAAGTACTAGACAAATAGACAAACTGCAAGGGTTTGTGATGAATTTTATAAATTTGGAATTAGTTCTTTCACAGCCGTGATTCATTTTGTGTTTTTGTTGTTACTGTACTTAATCTTCTTATTCCTTTATCGTGGCTAAAGAGATCCTAGATATCAAAAACAATGAATGTAATTATTAAAAATAAGATAATTTTAAGATTGAGAAGATGTTTCTGCTGTAACAGGTAAGTATTTACCGATTCAAGCTGAACATATACTTTTATAAAAGTTTTTAAACCTAATAAGACTTAAAAACAAGTACAATTATAAAAAGATTTTGATCAAAAACATATTAACATTTAAAATTTTAACCGCTGATGTTCTTAATAAACCGCATTCTTGACGTCCAGTTTTAGATCATCTTATTGAGTACTGCTCAACTCACTAATTATTCAAACAATGTTGGCTTTGGAGGCTTTGTTGCTGTTTTTTTAGTATAAACCAATGGCTTTACATAGCTCAACAAAATTTTATCAAATCGCTTGATTTGAAAGTAAATTTACAGGTTCATTTCTCAAAATCAACGTATTGCAATATTTTGCTGATTTTATATTTGAACCAAATTAAAGCTATCAGAATTTCCAATTAAAAAAACGTTGATAGTCCAGTATCGATCTGTACTAATGGTAACACAAATTGCAGCAATATTTTTAATGAAATAAGGTCTGGTAATGCTATTAGTATGTGAATTGCATTTCTGTTTCATGATGAAATGGAGTCTGGAAGGGCTCTTCTCTTAGTTCCATTGGATATACGGCAATTAATATGCAAGTCAGTTTTCAACCACTCTAGAGCCTAACTGGTAAAATAACAACGTGTAATATTCCGGCAGCATTAAGATTTTTAAAAATAAAAGTCAGCAAATTGCTGCAGGATTACTTGTTCAGTAGCTAACAAAGGTTTGATTTTTTGCGCCAGAAAATTAAAAATCCCAATAGACTTACAAAGAAAATAATTAACATGTACGTGGTCCCAGAATTGAGCAATAGCCTGGTCTTGGGCATAGATTTCTGAGCAGGAATAAAAATCATTCCAAATTTAATGTCAAGAAAATGGAATTTTAGGAGTAGTGAGAAAAAAAACAATTAGTGACGGACTCTATAAAATGCTCCACGGATTTATTTGTAAAGAAAAGGTCCAAACTACAAAAAGTGATCAATGAGTTTCTTTGTCAAAACTGGTGGAGTAAAACTAAAATGTACGGCTGAAGTTGAACATTGGATCATCATCAATGGACCGCCTTTAAAAACCAGATACTATCCGGTTAGTCTCAAAATGCAGCGGTTAGTTGACAAAGATGTAACAAAAATATTAGACCTGAAAATGATCGAGAGAAGCTCAAGTGGGCGGAACTCTCCAAACTGGATGGTGCTCAAACATAATGTTAGTTACCGCTAAAGTAAACTGAACTGAATGCAGTATCGAAACCCTGGGTTTATCTTATTCTAAACATCATTTTTTGTTATTATAGTCTAGAAATCAAGTTGGCATATTGGTAGATTCCAATGGCAGAGGATATCAGAAGCCTTACTAAATTTGTTATTTAGGTTATGTAGAGCTCCTAGTACATTTCAGCCGTTAGTAGACCAATTTTGTCAAATAGTTGATTGATATTATTATTACTACCCGTTACTTTAGTACTTACTTAAAGATCTTGACTAACATTTTTGATATATTTTAGATATAAAGTTATTTCTAAATAAGAAAAAATGCGTTTTTTGTAATGACAATTGGTTTATTTGAAGTATGTGGTAAATTGAAAGGGGTTGAATGTAGATCCAAAAAAGGTAACACTAATTGTGAACATGTCAACTCTTTAAACGGACAGAAAACATTGGCGGTTAATATGCATGACTTCATAGTAACAAAAGTTCATTTTTAAGATATAAGAACATTTATCAGTCTTGACCACAAAGGGAAAAAAGTTTTTGTGAACATAAAAATGCAAAGAAGCGATATATTCATTAAAAAAGGCTTTGGTGAGTCTTAACCTGCCCGACTTAACGCAACCATTTACTATGCATTGCGAGCGGGCTATGCAACACATAAAAAATAAAGAAAAAACTATCCGTTATCTGTTGCAATGTGTCACCAACGAGGAAAAGAAATTTGACCAAACCAAATAAAACTCTGTCTGATGTTTGGAATATTGAAAAACTGCGTTACTACCTTAAGAGTGAGAGATATACCACCATAGTCTGATATACGCAAAACCCAAAGTGAATTTGTTCAAAACTACCAAAGTCTCAAAGTTTGTTTTTATTAAAGAGAATATTGCCGTTGTACATAAAAGTGTAAAAAAATTTCAGAATTATCAGTTTGTCGGTTGCAGCAATTAAGAGTAATAAATTTTGCGCAAATATCATATCTTATTCTCGCATAAACGGTATTAATAGATCCGGATCTTCTTCCACATTTTCAATGGCAATACTCTCTCTAGTAAGCATATTCTTTTGACAAGATGATATTTTTGCCCTAATAAAAAGTATGTGATACAAAATCTATATAAAATTCAACAAAATTCTTGTATAGTTACTTTTTTATTATGTATTAATGTAAAAAAAAACTAACAATAATATTATTGTCAAAATCCCATATTCTTCATTGCTACATGCAAACTTGTATTGTATTTGACAACAATTTAAACTCCGCACCACTAAAAGCAAACCCCAATAGCAACAACACTAGAAACAATGCAAAAGATGACTTTGATGGATTCTCCTAGTTCAACGGAAACAAAAAAGAAAAAAAAGTCAGGGTTTGTCTGTTTTCTATTAATAACGTGTTTTTAGCGACCCTCCGCAACTGCACTTAAAAAATTAGCGGTAACCACTGCCTTAATTAAGGAATATGTAGGCTGAACACTAGAATCCCTAAGATTCAAACCAACCAACATCCATCAAATAAAAAACGAAACTTCCAAAGAGAGCAAAAATGGCAAAAATTATTATTTTAATCCAGTTCATGAACTTGAAAGTCATAGACTAAAAAAAACGGGACAAAAAATTTCTTCAATGCCAAAAGTGTCCAACTTTACAAACATACCTTCTAGAGATGCTTTGTAGCAACTTCAGTCTGTCAACATTGCTCAATCTCCTATCAATTGGTGGTTTGCCACAAAGGCACACCTCTTAAATATGCTCTTTGCTCCGGCCCTTTCCCGCCAACTTCTAGGAATGTAAGAAAGACATCAAAATGATTGATGAAATGACACAGATCAATAATTTTCATTTAAAAAATTACATCTTTATTCTTGATGTCCAAAACAATAGATAATGCACCCGATGTATTAGTCAGGGTTTGCTTATGGAATGCAAACATCAAATCGGCGGATTTTAATTATAAAACGGGGTTCAACCATTGCAAGACTAGGTTGAACAAAAAGCAACCAAATATTAGGTCTAGTAGAAAAGGTTATTGAAAAGACGTCCTTGACGTAGCATTACTCAAAAACGTGAACATTAGGACAATCAGTCAAAGTTACTACTACAACCCAGTACTACAAATTCAAATAAGGGGGGAGAAAAATTAAAATGTTTGCGGACATCAAAAGAGCCGTCAAACTGTTAAGAAACATAATTTACAAAATCAGGGAACATTCTTCTAAATCCCAACAAGTTTGTACTGACAACCTTCTAGGACTATCATTCGCACAAATGGCATTGATTTGTAAAATAAAAACATCAATGACAAAAGCATTGCGTTCCCAACAATCGCAAGATCTTATAAGCTTTTCATAAAAAAGTCAGATCGGCTTTGAAGTTGCATAAAAATAATAAATAAAAAACTTTAGTTCTATAGAACTAACCGCAGAAAATAAAAATCGAATGTAGTAGATCTTTAAAACTTTATGCAATAGACAAGTCCTCATTCAATACTTTATCAAAAGAAAGGCCAAAGCATTTGCTGACAGATTCGAACTCCAGTAATCCTTCTTGCACACAACAATCATGGCCCTCACCAATAATGCTATCAAATGGACTATATACGATATAACTTTCCGCACGACAAAACAGCCAAAACCTCCCATAGACAATAAAAGAAAGTATTTAAGTATTGCGCTTGATATCAAACCAACCTTTCATACTCATTTAGACAATATGACTACAAACAGTAAAAAATAAAAAAAGAAATCACAAATATTTTAAGGCAAGTAGAAACCGTAATACGCAATAAAAAAAACAGTACCTTTTTACTATATTATTTGTAAATAATAAATTTAAAGCATACTTTACAAACACACTATGTAATAAAACTTAAACTAATCTTTAGTAAAACTAAAATTAAATAGAAATAATAAAATAAACAGTCCAATTCTAGTTCCCGTCAAAGTGTACCCGCAATTCAACCGCGTTTCTGCTCATATAATTAATGACTGATTCTATTAAACTCAACACATAATAAATACGGCAAAGGAATATAAATCTATGCTAAATAGTGTAAAACTCCAATATTTACGAAGCGTGTAAAGTGCAATATAATCCACTTAACTGGCATTCTACGTTCCAATCTCATCGGAGCCGCTGAATTAACAATAATGCTCGGATTTAATTGCAACTCGATTGAATTTGGTTTAGATAAACAACAAACAATGATAATTTTATAGAATGAAAACAAGCACTAATACTTTGAATATCTTACATTATATTTTTAACAAACAATAATTGCATTAATCTTATTAGTGAATCAGAAGGAGTACAATATTAATATTCACGAGATGAATTAATAACATTTGTGGCGAAGTAAAAAAAATATGTAAATTTGTGTAAAAATCCTGAACAAAAGAATATTTACATACTTTAGTTTTAGTAAAACATTTAGCAAATCATTTAAATTCTTTGCGCTAAGAATATTCTTAAAATATATGTAAATGAATTTAAAATTTAAGTTTGATACGAATGTAAACTAAATTATTCATTCAAAAGGGGTCGGCAAATTTATCTATTTGCCCCACGGAAACTCGCTCGTGTGAAGTCATGAGGGAGTACGTGTTTTGAGTTTTTGTCTTTAATTTTATTCCAACTAAAGCAAAATACGAATTAACTAAATTTAAGTTTAAATTTTATTTTCTAAGTAAATAATATAAGCATAAAAATGGATATTTAAAACTTACCCAGTCCTTGCAAAATTTGCAATGTAGATTATAACAGCTTCCGCTAATGCTAATTCCGATCTTGTGTAATTTCTTGGGAAGTGGTTGAATCCATCCACTAATGGAGCGCCAAATATGTAGGGAAGTTCTTCTCCGTGAACTGTTCCCATTCTCTATAAAAAAAATGTGCCAGAAATGAGAGTTTAATCATATTTAATACGGCTGTTACGCACGCTTTTTTGTGTTGAATAAATGTGAAGGAAATGCGAGGAAAGTAGTTTTATGCATATCCATCATGTCAGAGTGTAATGGAGTTTTCAAGTTTTTAGTAGCAGCTAAGTTTTTTTTAATAATAATCTTAAAGTTAAAATAATTTTAATTATAAACAATGGAAAATATTTTTAGTCTTTGTTTACTATGATACAACCACGCCCTATGTTGTGAATGTCAAGTGTGTTTGAACAATAAAATTGTATTACTTAATTTTTTTTTTTTAATTTTAAATATTTAATCTATGCAATACAGAAAGTACTTTCATCAAATGACACTCAAATGTATATACAAGGTGACTTAGAGTAAACATACATTGTTTAAATATTTAAAGAACGCATCGATTTTCCAAACAATAAAAAATAAATAAAAAGGACATGAAGAAAGTTTCTTATAATCAGTGTTTTTAAAATTAAGAATACGACTGCAGGCTTGTTTCGAGAACATAAAGAGCCGTCTGACACGAGACTGATTTTAATACAAGTGTCAGTACAATAATTTTGCGCGCCAATTTTTCAAATAATTAGCAAGCTTTTAAGCAAGAAATTAGAACAGGTTCTTGGATGAAATCTTACTAAATAATTGACACATAAATCCGTCAATGTATATATATATATATATATCGCCAAGAACACTGGATTATAAAATTAAATATTTAAATAATTGGCGCGCAAAATTATTGTACTGACACTTGTATTAAAATCAGTCTTGTGTCAGACGGATCTAAGATAAAACTAAATTAATTTAACATAATTTGGTTATGATGTTTAAAACTATAGAATCGAAAAAATGGTTTTTATTCCAAACCGCTCATTGTAGAACACAGTTTATAATTTCGCTAATTAGTACACACCAATGTGATCTCATTGTTTTTTATTATCAACAAAATAAAATAATTCTGCATACAACAATAGTATCTACTACAATCAAAGAGTTCGAGGTTTATAAACAAACTCTGTTTGCTCCTTTGCTCTAGAAATAATAAAATACAACATAATTTAAATTAATTAAATTTCTGCATAATTTGACTCGTCAGTTTTGAAATGGCCTAAAGCCAGCTAATTTAACATTAAAGCGGCCACGTCCGCGTCACAGTTTATGATTTTATAAACGGCCTTTTATTTATTATGTTTAGAACAAAATATTGTTCAAATGTTTACTACGAATTTTTATATGCTAACGCACCCGATTGCTCAAACTATTGAACACTTTGGGTCTGTTCCAACATACAATTTGGACAGTTTGCAAACCGTCCAAACTGTTCACACAAACAAATATTTGTCATACTTAGGCAATCTTTTATACACAGTAATTTGATTGTGTGCATAGTTTGAACGGTTTGCAAACTGTCCAAATCGTATGTTGAAACAGACCTTTTATGTAACATCAAGCGAGGTATTAGCTGTATGAGTTAGAAGCACATCTTTTCAATATTGATGTTCTCTGGCTACTTAAATTTACGTAACATGTTTTTATAACAAATGTCAATAACGGTTACTACTCTTCCTTCCTTATTTTGAAAAAAATAAGAGCTGATAGTGCCGCTATATCATAAACCGCACCATTCAGTAAGTTTTTCAAAATGCAAGGGCATTTCATGCAACACTTATTGCTTGTTTTTGCACCAATAATGACAATTTTGTTTATTAACAAAGCCATTCAGCCAAAAATACGTCTCGTCTGAAAAGATTATTCTTTTGCCAAAATGAGGATCATTTTCCAACTGATCTACAATTTAATTAAGAAATCCTCAAAGCAATCAGTGATCGTTTAGGCTTAATTCCTGAGTCAATACAAACTTGTAAAAATGTAAGATCAAGTTTGCCAGGTTAACGTCTTCAAATGCTGCAATTTTTCAAGATAATTTACAATATTTGCTCACCGGCAATACTGGTCGTTGCAGCTGCGATACTTGTATCACTTTGCACTCTTTGTGGTCTTGTTGGTGACTTATGTAAGTGTACGGTAAATTAACCCTTAAACTTTTTCACAATGCGGCATATAACTTGCTTAGAGTAACTGTAACGGTGACCAAATTTTCTTTTAAAGAAACGGTAAGCACCTACAATTGAGCTCAAGCTTTAGTATATTTTTTAATAATTTCCAAACGTTTAAGAAAAGTAAAAAGTTACATAATGAAATTCCAGACTATACTGAATAGCGGACCGCTCTTTTTGAAGCGGTACTTGTTGCTTCCAGAAATAAACAACAAAATGTCACTTAACAGTTACTGATTTGTGACGGAAAATTGCCAAAGCTTCTTTTTTTGCGCTCGTTTGGTAGCAATAGAAATCAGGAGTTAATTTAAAGTTGACAGCTGTAATTGTCACTTTAAAAAGTTTGATTGACAAAAACAAGAAAAAACGGATTGTAAACAAAATTAACTACAATTACAAGATAAATATGATAATATAAATATTATTTATTGATTGTTAATATTGTAAAAAACGTTCAAGAAAACAAAGCAAATTAGAAGCGGATCGCTCCCTAGAAAACAAAAATCCATTACTTTATGACAAAAAATATCATTTCTATTTACTCGCCGCGGTACGCCAATAGCTATATCAATACCAATAATAAAAAAAAAACCTTATTTATGTAGAGTGCAATAAAACATAAACATAAACCTAAAAACTAAATGATTAATAAAAAAATATATAGATGCTCAAGCTACAACCAAACGCTATAGCTTCAATTCAACGGATATTTCTAAAAGGTTTAGACTGAACAGCAAAACTGATCAAGTCAAACAACATGACATGAGTTGTTTTGGATACATTTCTATGTAATTCTCAATTAAATCGAAAAACATATCCACTCTACATACGTTTTACACCATAGTTAATTGGTAACCTTAAGCATAATTTCCAATTTAATCAGTAAAATTTCTTAATTACAAAAAAAAAGAAGAAATAAAAGAAATAAGCAAATTTTGTTAAAATTAAGCTCCATAGAAACTTTTAAAAAATCCTAAAAGTTATACAGAAATTGTATAACAAATTGAAAAACAACACTGACTAGTCCGGATGGTACTAAACATTACCTGCTGCAAAAATACAATGTCGCTATTAACTAGAGACCCTCATTTAAAATCTGCTACGCTTTTGGTCTAAAAGATTCATAGATACCGGTTAAGCTTTTTCTTCTACAAACCCCAATACTGTTAGAACAGATATGTTGCTCACCATAATAAATCTTCAACGGATCATGGCTCTAAATTACGTCAAATAGCAATACTCTATGAGTTTGTTGACAGAATCACAAAAATAGAACAAAATTTAAAAACTGGCGCCCAGCATCTTCATTCTTCAGTCGTAAAACGCTTATCGTGCCGACAATTATTAAATTAGAAATCCTCATTGCCGTTAAAAAAATTACAACCTCTAGCTAAAATTACTGTTATACTTAAAGGCCAACATCAATTAGCTTTCATTGATAACAGAACAACCTGATATTTAACGTAATACGCCCCAACACCAACACGGGCTCAACCACAGTGATCCAACCAAACCGGAGTAAGAGTACAATCTTAATCACAAACTTAGCTAAAACCACAAACAAAATCAATAACGTGAACAAGTTTATACTCACCTTACAACTCAGCACAAATTATACTAAGACCTCCAAAAGTCACTAAAATAAATGTTAAACTATAGATATCATAAGTGCCTTTACGTAAAAAACAAAAAACATGAGAACTAACTGTTCAACATGTTTATTCCTACAAATACATTACTAGTTAATTTATTACATCTGTAGAATACTTTAGTCAAACCAAAGTTAGTTATGTTATCGTAAGAATAAACTTCTAATAAAAAACATAGAAAATTATTTTATTATTTCATACTATCAATATTAAAGCTCAACAACTGTACAGAGCCTATTAGAATGTTGTCTTAGTTTCTGTTGACTATATCAACCTATCTTTGGCCACATGTACTTTTTCTACTTGCTAAAAACAAGTTTTCATCATTCCAATTCATAAGTCTAGTGTCAAAATCGGTAACTTATAGCCTTTTATCGGTTATACTAAAAGTTTTTGAAAAATTAGTTACCTGCCTATTAACTGCATTTTGCAAGTCCTTTGTTATGTAGTTGCCAGCATTAGCATATAAATAGTAAAAGACAATCCAATAAAAAAGACGGTTGTGTATTGATTGCCAAAAATAAATTAAAACCACAAAACTAAATCAATCTTTACAATAAAAAATATGCGTGCTAGGTACTAGTAGATATCAATAATTCATAAAAACATACCCTACATCTTCCAAAAATAAATGGCAAAAATTCTGATTGGGTATTAAGTAAAGCAACGCAGCTGTACTACGACAACATCATTAATTTTTCATGTAGTCACAAGCGATACAAACACCATTTACATTAAGGCCTAGAACAAACAACCTCAAAACCAATGAGCAAAAACGCGTGTTCAAGAAATCCAACATCAAATTCCAAAACACCTAATCACGACTAAAAAATACAAATCGCACCACTCAAGTTTAAATGAGATAAATTTTATATCATAAAAAATGCTACACATTACTCAGTTAATAATTTTTTTTTATTTTAAACTGATTTGGCATTCGTAACTACGTAAAACCGGCAATACAAAGTCAAAATGTCATTCGATGTTTTCAAAAATGCAGTCGTAGGCATGAGACATGATAATGTTTGGTATACCATGAGGCCCAACAAATAATAATCTAAACAAATTACGTCCAAAAATCTTAAAAGTGCTGTTCTCTTCTACTACTTACACGTCTTTTAAACCGGTAATTCAAAAATAATCATACATACCAATACATGCAAAGAGGCACTATCGTGCTGGTAACACTCTTCCAAAATATTTTTTTAAACAATTTAAATAGCTGTCGGCAGTTAAATTCTTCTCAAAAACAAATGGGCCAATAAAGATGTTATTCACTAAAACTTGAACTTGATAATTAAACGTGTTTTTGTTGATTTTCAAAACCCCAAAAGTGGCTGTTCTTTGTGTTCATTAATTGTGGTTAGCGTACTCGACTGCTACACCAGAAATCTTGTGTTCAAATTTTCTATTTCGGTAGTAATTCCTGGTTAAGAAAAAGTGAGTTATAATAAGTACGCTTTTTTTCGAACAAAAATAGAAACTGTAGTGAGTCCATTGTACTGCCTCGATGTTGCGTGCACGTTAAAAACCCCAATTTAGGTTGAAGTTCTTGATTTTGCGGCAAAAATCCCAGCTGTGGTAGTCTTAACCTCTGGTGATGGCAATTAGCTCTGGTAGCAAAAATAGATATAAATAAATTAACTAACTAATGATTAATCTATTTTTTGTAAATGTTACCTTATTCGTAAATTAAATTTGTAGATATCGCTTTTGAATAACACAAAAACAAAATTTCATACAAATAGCAAACTCTATAAGTCTCTTACTTAGTTTTGAATAAGCTGGATATGAAATAGATATAAACTATGACGTTTGTTCTTGAAACTCGCATTTGCGGTACATTAAATTGTGCAGATATACAACAAATAGAGATGCTAAGATTATTTTCAAATTCTCGCAGTATATAACATATTTATTGTCTAGTATTTACTGTTCTGTTAATGGTTTCAAAAATGTTTTTCCTTACGTTGTTCGCCACCAATGTGTTAGTTGCTGATTTGAAAATCTCAACCTATACTTATTATTAAGTAGCTGCTACTAAGTTTCTATCCATAAATGTAATGGATATCGGCGTTCTCCCAAGAACAGAAAAATAAACTTTAAGAACATTTACTTTATTGTATCAAATACAACTTAATATCATTTATAGTTTAAGCTGCTTCAGTATTTATCTTAAACAAGCCATAACTTCTTTAATAGTTGCTGTACCTTTTCTTCACGTAAATAAATTAATGACCTCACAATATAAAACAACCAAAATGAGATTGGAGGTATCATCATAAACCACTATTTGCAATACATTCTTGAAAGCTTTGTATGATAAACACCTCTGATAATAGCTGACAACTTTACAAGCAGTCTTTAAAACTTTATCAAAAAAACACCACAAACCCATAAGCTAGCATACCCTGTCAATAAACATTTTGTGCGGACACTGTTTGGTATTCAAAAGAACCCATGTCACAAAACACAGTATCCAGAAAAAAACTGCATGATGCTTCATAGAATGAGATTTCGTCTGCATCATCTTATGCCACTTCAATATAACTAAAACTTTCATCCCTGAAAACAGCCGACAAGTCCATCAAGTTACATTTAGGAAAACCCTTATAGAGTTGCAAAGTCCGCCAATTGACATTCTGTACGGACACTGATTGGTCACCAAGTCCACACATGTTATAGAAACAACTTTAATATACACATAGTTTTACCCGCTATCTGCGATCTGAAGTAACTGCAAGCCAGTTCTCATGCACTATTGCCAAAAACCAACCAGATTTTGCTATAAACCAATTTTTAATCAAAATTTAACCAATGCCAAAATTGGCATACTTTCAGTATGCAAGCCTGATATGACATGTGGCCGTTACTACTACTGAAAAGTCATAGTTCAACAACATACTAAGGCCATGTAAATGTAAACTTGGAATATATTGATGATGACTCAGACATGGATTCAGACAGTAGAGAAGATAAATAAATCTAAAATAATGCAAACAGCATTTTTAATAAATTCGATCGACATAAACCAAAATTTGGGCAAAAAAAGATTGTAAAACGTCAAAAAAAAATAAACATTTCTTTTAATGTGACTAGAAAATAAAACACCTTCTAATGACGGCTTGGGCACCCGGATACTCCGTAACAAAAACACGTTACGCACATACCGTTTGTTGCTTCTGATAAAAAGAAATATGTTTTGAAACTAGAAAATAATAAATTGGAACAATCCAAATATTAAAATAGAAAATTCCGATTCAGATAAAAGTGCGATGAAATTGAAACGCTTCCACAAAGTGCAACTTTAGTTGGTAAAGATGGATTAACTAGTATGATACTCCAATGATACCAGTTTAAATAACAAAGCAAACTATTTTGCGTTTAGTAAAGAAGCAGCTAAGAAAAACAAATTCGTTGTCTTTTGTTATTGATGCATAGAACAGCTTTGTAGAAATCGTTCTAGGACGTCGAATAATAGATCCCGCTGCTGCAATCATTAGAAATCTAGCTTGCAATCCTTCTAGGAGCACTCTGGTAGTTGCAAAATGTTATATTTGTTAACAAGTTAACACGAAAAGCAAGTAAAGAAATAAAATTAAATCATAAAATAAATTAATAAATTATTCAAATTTAATCTTAGTGTGCCATTTATAACTAAGGCATTGCATGATAGCAACAGACAAGTTATATAAGTTATATGTTTTATTTTCAAATATTGTTCAAATTTCTACAACACTATAATAACCATATAATTCCTGATTGCTGTGATCTCTTACTTTATAATAATGTTATTGGTATTCTTTAAATTATAAAAGAAAAAAATAACATTATTATAAAATTTAATCTCTGTTGTTATTATGACACAAAAATATTTCCCAATATGTACATATATCGTCTTATTACATCGCATTCAATTTTCTTCAAAAATAAAACCAAATCGGATATATTTCATCTCATTCCAAAGCAAAATATAAAATGTTATTTTTTATAAAATCTTTTGTAATATTCCTGTTTTATGGTATAAACTATTGAAATAATTAATGAAACGAATAAGTACAATTCAAAATAGTTTCTAATAAATTATGTATTGATTTGTTGCCAATTGAATTGCAGCTCAATTCCATTGACTAAGATAAATAGAGTTGGTGATTAATTAGAGTGATAAGCACAATTGTATCCAACGAGTTTATTCGATTTAAGCAATCAGTATTTTTCACTAGTATAAGTGAGGTTTGCAATTTATTATATTGTAACTCGCCCGTAAGTAGCTTTTGATATTAACGAGTGCCTTGTTTTTGTTTTTGTAGGGTACATTTAGGTTGTTTCGGTATCTCAGTTAATATTGACTTTACAAGAAAATGTTATGTTATAATATAAGTGACAGTTCAAAATATTTGCCTTTAGTAAACTTCAATTGCAAGTGAATGTTGCTCAATAAACATCATTGTAGATTTAATTATAAACTTCCAATGATTGAATACTAATAATAGATAAGATGACCCATACGTCCAAAATTCCCTTTGGTACATCGTTGTGAGATATTGGAGAATATGCCAATTATAAAAGCCACGAGAGAGTTTCTATGATAATATAATAACAAGCATCTTGTTATAGACGGACGTAATATATCTTCGTCATCGGACTCGGAAGCCAAGTTAAAATGCTGCAATATTTGCAATAAATCAGAAAATAATAAAGTAAAAATATTATTAATAATTAAACGTTAGAAACATTCATTCCATTATACAACTTCATGTTGGTTTACATTACTGCCATACAATTCTACAAATGGAATGTAACCATTTATCATATCACAATTGTTGCTTTGTATTATTTGCTTCTTTATATAACGCAATATACCTTTCTACATGAATAAACGCCACAAATTTGATAAACAAGGCACGCCCTTGAAATGTATACATATTTTCAGATCAACAGATTTCATTCGGCTGTCAAATAAGATCATAGCCTTTTGTGGATTTAAGCGATACGGACGTCTGGAATACTAAACAAATTGATTTCCCTACGCTGGAAAAAAATAAAAATAAAATATATATCATGAGTCAACCATCATTTCATGCAGCCTGCTCTATGAAAATGCATAAATATGCTTCCCGGGTACTGGAAGAATAATCTTTTAAAATGGGCATAAATCACCGACGAATGTTTGACAATAAAATATAAAACGCGCACGCTGTATAAGAAAGGATGTGTGTATAAGTTTTTATACTGCACGGCTATTTTTAATATGGAAATTCCTAAACTCATAACCCATTCGTTTTTTATGACATTTGTCATTTTGCTTTTTTCGTTTTTTTTTTTTTCTAGAAACCATCTATCAATCCGTCTAATTTAATTAAGTATAAAAGCAAAATATTATCATTAGTAAATTTAGATTTTCCTTTTAACTCTTTATAAGAATGAACTATTATATTTAATAAGGGGCTATTTATGAACAAAGACGTTCACTTTAAAGAATTTCATTTAATAAATGTAGCATGAAAGTAAAAAATATAAAGATGCTTTTTACAGTCGTAATAGAAACTACGTTAAAAATAAATAAAACGGAAACCTTTTCAAATGCATAAAAATGGAATAAAGTAAAGTTATAAATCTTTTGACGTGTGGATGTGGCAAAGTTTTATATTAACATGAATATAGTTATAGAAAATCTTAAGAGACATATCTAAAAGTTAATGTACAGTGAGTTCAGTCCTTTATTTAATTGACATAACAAAAATAATTAATTATAGAAACAAAGCATCTAGCTATAAATCTATATTAGTATACAGAGTGTATAAAATGCATAAATATATTACAAACCTTGAAAAGGGTATGTCGTAGAATATGCAGTAAAGTCTTAGTTAATAACCGCAAAGGACGGATACAAAAATACATTTTTTTTTAAATTTTGACTATTTTTTTATTATTTTATATGAACATTAACAATATTTATGAACAAACAAACGCAAAAAACCAAACAAGATATTCAAAAAGCCCTCCCACCATTTAGCTAATAGCATGATCAAAAAACCTTACTGTAGAAATTGAAACTTTTGTGTAAACTTGGTCTCAAAGTAAATAGAATATTAGCATAAAATTGAGCATAATTCCATATCAATAAGCGGCAAAAAACTAAACGTGTTTAATATAATTTATGGACTGTTCTCTAAATAAGTATTTCTAGGGTAGCTGACACCCGTGCTAACATTTCTTCTTTTGCTTCAGAGTTAGATATCAACCTTTGTCTCCCGAAATCATAAATCTGTTTCCCAAATAAACTCGTATCTTTAGTGCAGTGTTACAAAAACATAAACTAAAGTAATCTGACAAATATAAAGACGTTGCAAATCTCTGGCATTCCCATTAGCGCTACCATACATAAAATTAAAGTAGGCTCATTCAATATAAAAATAGTTATTTCAAAAACAGGCATTGCAAACATTTGTAAAATTGTTCAATAGCCACTGAATATCACAGTAAATTGTATGACTAACAGAACCTCTCTGGATTTGATAATAACATATAAAAAACGCTGATTTGACAACAAAACATAAACAAAAAAATTTAAAACGGTCTATTTTCCAAACATGCAGAAAAAAAACTCTCAAAGTATGTGTTACTTTTTTTTCTGTATAAGCAAAAGTATAAACATAGTGATTCTTTAAACTGGATCTAATCGGTAATTTTTGGAGTCCACATAAATAGATTAAAAGCAAAACATTGTGAAACATTCAAATATAAATAGCAGTATTTAAAAAAAACAAAAAAAAAAAATTTTTAAATTAAACTGAAAAAATTTTTGTCAATTCGCTTTAAGAATTTCAAAAAAATCGTATAAGTACTTTTAGTTATCCGTTAACAATAAAAAAATATAGGAGTTAGATAAAAAAAGATAGTAAAACAAAACTAAGTTAGTTTATCTATCTCTGAGTTAGAATAAAAAAAGCTGCACCTCTAGATAAAATACAAAAATTACGGAAGCATAACTGGACATCTAGCTAAAAGAACAAAACAAAGTGTAGGCGCAATAGAAGATCATAAAAATCAACAAACAAGAATTGACCAGTATCAGTAAAGCAATTGACAAGCAAAGATGATAAACTCCAAGAACACCGGCACTACATTCAAGATAACCATCACCGTAAAAAGGAGGAATAGGTACCTAGGAAACAATTGTAAGCTGCCCAAAAAAGTCGTACGCAGAAAACAAATAAAATATAGAACAAACAACTGTGAGATGACACCAATCTACCGACTTGAAAAATAGCTCAAAAGTTATTCTAAAAAATTGCATCTAAAAAACAATAAACTATTTAGAAAACAAAAACAAACAAAAATTGGTAAAGTCTCTTGCTTATGAGACAATTGGCATGACAAGATAAAAACTGTCACATCTTGTTTTTATTGGCAAAAAACTGTATTGGCTGGAAGAACAACTTTAGCAAACAGTTTTGACAGAAAAAGTTACAAAACAATGACAATTTTAATTTTAAAAAAATACTACTGCAAATCAGAAGCTTACTGCAGAATACCGACAATCAAGGTAAACTAGTAAAACTTTGACGCAACCTAGCATTATAGTACACGGAAATTAGACAAAACTTCAATTGTTGCAAAAGCAGGATTTCTACCCCCCCCCTCTTTCTCCGCTGGCTCAAAGTACATATTTTTGTTTCACAATTTGTTTGTAATCAAAATGTACAAAAAAACCCCTTTGAATTAGAAGGTAAAATGTTGAAAATGTCAAAACGCCAAATTTGGAATTGCAAATTTTAGTCTGTCGGCACGAGTTTGTTTGAGTACTAGCAATAAAACTCGATTGCCAAAGAAATACCATTTGAATTATGAGACTGGGACTGGAATGAGTCTGTTTGTTATCAGAGTTTACAAAAAATGCAAGTTGAATCTCTACTAAAATAAAATAATTGATCTTTAGGGACCCATTTGTATTTTTGCAGATATAAAAAAACATAAACATAGCACAAGAGAAAGGAAAAAGCAAATAAAAAATTATGTCTAAGAACAGTAAACTTTTTTTAGTAAGACCTTTACTTCCACCACAGAATAAGGGTATCAAACTTCTAGTGTGGGTAAGGGAATTTATTTAAAACACTTTTTATTTATAAACTCATAAGCATCTACGTTCACCCTAGAAGCTGCACGTCAAAAACTTTTTTTTTAAGTTGGCTATGTTTCATATTTTAAATCGCTTATAATTTTGACGTATGAAATAGTTGAATTTGTGTTACTTGTTACTTAAATCATAAATCAGCATACTTTTCAAGATTATGCTAATATGATGTTAGTTTACGGCAAATCGCATTGTAATGGTAGACTTGCGATTCGCTTGTATACAGCCCGATTTCCAAATCGTCTAATACCTTCCAATAGAGTGTTTGCAAAAATTTATCAGCAATTGAGAGATACAGAAACTTTTGCAGTCAACAAGGTACATTGCGGAGTTGCAAGACAATGTCGAACCTTACAATTTGAAGAAAATGTGCTTCATAAGATAGAACAGAACCCATCTAGCAGCACTCAAAGCATTGCATGTGACATTGGCGCTAATTAAGTAAGTGTTTGGCAAGTTTTGAAAGAACATCAGCTCCCCCCTAGCATCTGCAAAAAGTTCAAGCTTTAAGTCTAATCAATTTTCCACCACGTATTAACTTTTCTCGTTGGTTCGTAAATCGCTGTCGCTTACAGCTTCAATTTTCACAGTATGTTCTTTTTACTGATGAAGCAACATTTAACCATTCTTATTTCTCGCAATAACCATATTTGGGCGCTGACGACAACTTTCATAATACTATTCGACAATCCAAATTCCAACACAAGTTCGGAATCAACGTGTGGGCTGGCATTGTTGACGGTCGGTTGATTGGCCCATACTTTTTTCCACCTTGTCTCATCGGTCCTATTTACAAGATCTTTTTAGAAAAAATCTTGCCAGAATTGTTTAGAGGAAGTACCAATAGAGGTTCGCCGACAGATGTGGTTGCAACTTGACGGTGCGCCGGCACATTTTTTGCTTGCTGTTCGGGACTACCTAAACGCCACAATTGGACCTAACGCCCCTAGATTTCTTTTTGTGGGGTTACATGAAAAGTCAAGTGTACGAAACGCCAGCCGAATCTGAAGAAGATTTGTTAGCGCGTATTATGACAGCTGCGCAGGAAATTCATGAAACGCATGGAAATTTCAAGAAGGTTTATGAAAATATGCTGCGAAGGTGCAATGTTTGCATCAAAGTTGGTGGTAGGTATATTAAGCATTTATTGTGATTAGTTTCGATGGCTCATTTAAGTTTCAGAAAATGTTCCCCTTGAAGTTTTTCTTTAATAGCACATAATCGGTAGGAGCTACATTAAAACATGTTTTTAGTTGAAATAAGCGCAACTGAATGGCCTTTAATTTCAAACTCTAATTTTTTTTCAAATTTTTGACTTTTAAGCATGTATTTTAACAAAAATAACAAATAAAATTAAAAAAAAATATTTTTTGATTTATGACATGAGTACGGTTAGAGATAGATCCAGATATGCTGTTCAAAAAAGATGCACAATTTAATTACCTATAATTTTTATATCTTATTATTTTTTTTTGGTTTAGACTTTTAAATAGGATATTTACACTAAATATAACCAGAGCTGCGGGTCTTTGAGTGAGAAGCAGAAAACAACCTACACTTGTTATATTACATACCAGACTGCCAAGTCACCATCTATAAGTTAGAGTCAAAAAGCTACACTTCTGCATAAAAATCAAAAAAACATAAGCGTAATTTGCGTAAAGAATACCGAACAACAGTTGACCAGTATCAATGACGCAATTGGCAAGCAAAGATAATAAACTCCAACAACTGTAGAGTTAACTTGTCAACCCCAAGACCTCTAACACTTCATTCAAGATAGACATCTCACTTTTCAGAAGAGAAATAGGTACCTCTTATTTGTAAGCTGCCCAAAGAACTCATAAGCAGAAATCAAAAGAACTTAAAAATAGAAATGAGACTTATCTTTCAACATGAAAATTAGATATTCGTGAAAAGTTGCATCCAAAAAACGACACACTATTTAAGAAACAAAAACAATTTAACATCTGGTTTTTCTTAGCAAAAAAACTGTATTGGCAAAAAAACAACTTTCTCATAAACCAAGCTTAGCTAACAGTTTTGGCAGATAGAAATTGGAAAACAATAGCATTTTTAGTTTAAAAAAATACCACAGCAGATTAGACGCTTGCTGCAAAATACCGAGCGTCAAGGTAAACCGGTAAAATTTTGGCGCAACCTAGCATTAACATGGTAAATAGACACCCCGTTTGTTGCAATAGCAGGATTTTTAAAAGTGAGCCCGCAACAATTACACTTATTTAGTCAAAAACCTCAAATCATCGCTGGCAGTTGACGCCAATTAAATTAAAATAAATAATCTACAACCTCGAGCTGACTTGGGCTAATGTAACAACCCACTATAATACAGGTTCAACTAATACACATTTTCTCATCAAATCTATCACATACTAGTAAAAAAAAAAAAAATAGTCGTTCAAAACTTGTTGGCACAGTAGTGTATACTTCAATCTTTTGCCGCATAAATAGAGGGATGCAGTCATTCAGGAAACAAAAATATTGGCTTTCAAAGTTAGAAAAAGTACAATGCGCCTCTGCCATCTAAGGATTACTGATAAAAAATTCACGGCGAATTGACGACGCTCTACGTACTCTCAATAACATTCAGTAAAACTCGAAAAAATTAAACTTTTAGTTATCAAAATTTACAAAAATTGCAAGTTAGATCTTTGTAGATAAAATAAAATTGGGAGCAGCTTCAAGAATTCTTTAGTGTGTTTATGTGTACAGAAATAAACAATAATTTAATAAACTATCAATAAACAATGTAGTATGTACCAAACAAAGTGGTTGATCGTAAAACACTGGGAATCACATTCAGGGCCTTACCTATAGCAGATCGCAAATGCAAAACATCTGATAGCTTAAAAAATGTCACTTATACAAACGTAAAGAGCGGTATAGTTAAGAAAAAAGTTGTCAGTTTATATGGGAAGCAGATTCTGTCAGACTGTTGTGCTTTTTTTTAGAAATTTGCAATTAAAAACTCGAAAACAGATTTGCCAAAAATCACGTTCATATGTTTAAAACATTTTCGATTTGCAAAATAGTTTATTATCTAAGAGATGGCACATATTACAGATTTGTTAGACATTTGAAAGTTGTTTTATTAGTTTAATAGTTGACATCTTATCTA
Source organism: Tachinus rufipes (assembly GCA_963932245.1). Lineage (NCBI taxonomy): Eukaryota > Metazoa > Arthropoda > Insecta > Coleoptera > Staphylinidae > Tachinus > Tachinus rufipes. The sequence goes on along the minus strand of OZ010741.1, from coordinate 111,617,978 downwards.
AAAGATTTGTGAAACAATTGTTTTTATCAAACTAAAAGTTGACAGATTTTAAAACATCAAAAGTTTTTTTTTATTTGTCAGTTGACATATCATAACGCAAATTAGTCGTAAATATAGTTTATAATTTATACGTAAAAATTATGAAATAGAAAATAGTTGCATTTGTAGAATCAGACCATCAGCTATTAGAACTGAGTTTAAATTAAAAAAGAAAGTATGTTAACGTATAAAACAATCTGAACAAAATTATAAAAAATTAATGAGAAAAGTAGAGAAAACAATTAAAAAAGTCGTAGTAAGAAACATATCAAAGAAAAGAAAACAAATGAAAAAAGCAAATGATGGTACAGTTAATGTAAAAATAACTAGAAGCCCAAAAGCCGTTAAACCACTGAAAAACAAAAAAGCACAACAAAAATATGTAAAAAAACAGAAAACAGTGTAAAAAGAAGGCTTTTTGTTTGGAGGAGAAAACAAAAACAGAAGACAAACCAGTCAGACAAAAGCCAATTCGGTAAGCAAAAAAAATTTAAAAGAAAGAATTCTAAAAGAAGATTAATGAAATATTGAAGGCAAGATACAAGGATACAGAGAAAGATAGTTGTATGGTACAAAAGAGTTGATTGAGAGATTGGGTGAGTTAATAAATAAAGTATCGAAAGAAGAAGGGTTTTCAAGTCAGTGAAGAAAAGGTCTTGTATGCCCAATACACAAAAGTGCAAAAGGTACTATAGATAACGGATATATTCTAAACTATATGGTTAAAAATCATGTAGATGTAAAAAAAAACTAAGATTCGCTCAAGTGGACGGAATAGTAGCAGGTATAGAAAAAGTGTAGTCGCTAGCGTATTTGCAGTTTATAATATATGTGAGATAGCTCATATGACAGATTTGTAAAACAGTCTATATGTTGAATTGATAGTTCAAATGACAAATTTTAATAAGAACTTATGAATTACAGATTTTTTTATCAAATTGACATATAATGCAAGTTTGTCAAAATTTGATAGTTCATAATTTAAATTTGTACAATAGTTAAAAGTTTTTTTTATCAAATTGACAGGTTACAGTTTTTATGACAGTTCTAATGTCAAATGGTTCATATGTAAAATTTGTGAGATTTGTAGATGTTGAATTAACATTTAAGAATTTATATAACAGATTTGCAAGACAGATGTTTTGTAAAACTTACAGTTAGCAGTTATATAACAAATTTGCTTTGTTGAATTGACATTTGATTTGTGAGAAAGTTAATATTTGCTTTATAAAATTAAAAACATTGTAGTTGACAATTGTTTAGTCAAACTAATTGTTGTCAAAAATAAAATTGACAAATCATATGTCAGATAGTTATAAGATTTTATAATAATAATAATCTTTCTTTATTTTTATAAATACATTTACAAAACATTTATAAAACTACTGCCAATATAATAGATTACAAACATATTAAAATTTATCATAAAACTCTGACAGAGAATATGGTTCTAGATCTATAATATAGTTTTGCAAGTTGTTTTTAAAAACTTTTATATCACACATTGATTTTATCAGAGTTGGGAGATGATTAAAACATTTTATTGCCATGTATTGTGGAGATTTTTCAAATTGAATTGGCCTATGAATTGGATAATTATAATTATCATGCCTGGTGTTGTATGAATGATTACATTCGTAACTTAAAAATTTGTTTTTGTTTTTAAAATTAAGCATTAGTAGCTCATATACATATAGGGCTGTTATTGTTAAAATATTATGCTTGCAAAAACTACCCCTGCTTGTTTCATTATATTTTAAGTTCAACATAATTCTAATTGCTTTTTTTTTGACATACAAATATACGACATATATAAGAGCTATTTCCATAAATAATAATGCCAAACCTCACCAGTGGATCAAAATTACCAAAATATATCATCTTCAGTATTTGTGTATTGCCGACATTTTTTACAGTTTTCAGCATAAAACATACTTTATTTAGTTTTGTTGACAACTCATCTATGTGTTTTAGTCATTTCAGTTCATCATCAATATATATGCCTAAGACCTTTGAATGATCAGTAATTGAGATATCTAAGTTAATAAAATTAACATAATCAGGACAATTATTATGACCTGTTTTAAACAATACCATTTTGAGGGTTAGTTTAATTACTAACCAATTTTCAGTACTGGTGTATATTATATTTGCTTTATAAATTAAGTCTGCAGTGCAGGTATCTGGTATAGGTATATGACAAGAATAGTGTCATCTTTATAGTTAGCAATAGTGCCCCCGTCAGTTTGTACGTGGTCCAACAGGTCCTTTATATAGATTATAAAGAGCATTAGACCAGTTAAATTCTCCTGTGGAATACCATGAGTAATGTTCATTGCTTCTGACAATGATCCGTTAACTTTAACCTTTTCTTTCCTAAAATCTACAAATATTGCTAATGCCTGTTCTTTATTATCAAGAGCATTATTAATATTATTAACAAGATCAAAAATTGCACTATTTAAAGATTTTCCCTTCCTAAATTCATGCTGAGAACTGTTGAAAAGATAATTTGCATCAAAGAACTCAGTTATTCTTTGGCATATAATTGTTTCAATGATTTTTGAGAACGAACTATGTATGCTGATTGGCCTGTAATTTCCCATTTCGTTTTGGTCTCCTTTCTTAAAAATAGGTTTATCAATTGCTAATTTTAAACACTCGGGAAATATGCTCTCACTAAAACTAAGGTTTATTAAGTGAGCAAATGGTTCAACTATTTTCGCCAAAGGTTGTTTTAAAATATTTGTGTATATTATTTCATCAAAGCATGTACTAGCACTAGATTTTAGAGAATAAATAACATTAAATACTTCCGTTTCTGAAGTAGCCTTTAGATAAATAGAATTTTGATTATTTTTTATGTTGTTATGATTTATATTTTAAATATTGCCAGAGAGTATAATATAATAATATAATATTGTTCATAAAATACATATTAAAATCGTTTGCAAGAACTTTAAGGCAGGTTTCAATATTTACTTGTTGACAATTTTTCTTCTTTTTGCCTGTAATGTTTTGAATAATGCTCCAAGAAAGAAGTCTTACTAATATTTTGACTTTTATTCAGTATTTTTCAATATATAATTACAATTTGCTTGTTGTAGCAGTTTATTATAAATTATGTTACAAGAATTATATACCGGTTGAGAATTATGTACCGGTTTAAAGCTTGGATTTTGTATCTTATCAAAATAAAAAAATTTCAATTCTCAATATTACTAGAGTAAAAATAAAAAATATCATGTCATATATAAACATAAAGTAATTTTTTTTTTTTTATAAAATATCTAATTAGCTAAATTTGCTTGTAAATTAAAGTAGGATAGAGTAAACTTCAGAAAAAAATCATAAAAGACTATAAGTTGCAGTAAATCTGTTTGAATTCTAGAAGGATGCTGTTAGATAATAACTTTCAGATTTCAACTTTGTATTCAACAGTACAAAGTTGAAATTTCAAAGTTATTCTAATGAAAAGCATAAAATAGCTAAAAAAAATTAAAATAAAAAAAAATTATATTGACTATAAAAATGCGTAATAAATTCTAAGAGGTCAAAAAACCTAAACTTGGGCTTTTTTGGTAACCTTTTTGTAGACCAGCCTTGACTACATTGTATATCAAATTTACTTCTTGATGATAGAACACTTACTTACAAAATATGTGTTGGTATTTATAATTTTAATTTATAATTTGATATAATTAACTCAAATAAAAAACTTCGTGTATCTTTTTGTCGACAATAAATTAAATATAATACATTTCATTTGAATAAGCACCAATTAGTAAATTATTTATAATTAATTTACAAATTAATTGGCACTGATTATGAAATCCTTACTATTAATTAAAGAAGCATTTTCAAAGCTAATTAAACACCTCTAGAAAAACACATTCTGATATTTCTAGTTTAATATAACGAACGAAAGCGTGTCAAATTTTTAATTATACGAACAATATAGGTGAAATGTAAAATGGAAAATTCTCTTGTAACTTCTCATATGACCTGTGCTATTATACAGAATTTAATTAAAAGGGTTGTAAATTTAATTAAATTAATTAAAATAATATGTACGGTGGTTTATAACGTATTTTCAGGATATTTGATATTACACGATCTATTAAACAATGGAAACTATTAAACTTATTAAAACATTAATTATAATTGGCGCTTGTGCACAATTTTATTACTACTGTTTTAGACTGTAATTTTAATTGAAAATGCTTTCGAAATATTCCTTAAATAGCAAACATTGTTGTAAGATTATTCATATTCTGTGATATTAAGTTGTTGATGAGCACGTATATTATGAGACATCAAAAAGTTATTTAATAAAGTATATCGCTTAATAGATATGTGAGTAACTTGGATTAATGTCGTAATAACGCTTCCAGACGTTCTATGTCACGTCAACTCGGCTAGTTACAATTACAGTTACAGCTCGAAATGCGGAATTATTAGTTATAAGAGACATATGTTTCAGAAGCACATGGTATTTGTGGTCGTTGCACGTCTTTACAACATGTGTGAATGCAATATGGTGACGAAGTTGGGAAAAGCAGAATATTATACCTTAAATTCCATATGAATAATTAATAATGTTATTTCTAGTGGCTATAAAGATGTAATATATCATCATGTAATAAACTTGGCTTTATTATAAATACAACATGATTTATTCAGTGCAGTTTGCACTCTTAAAGAAATATAATAACTTTAAGGACGGTAATCATTTCAGACACAATGGACATGCATAGAAAGTGCAACTCGACTCAAAAGTTATTACTTTAAAGTTTTATATTAAGTAATATATCACTACAATAGATTTCTGAATTCAAATTTCAATTTAACAAACAAAAACGCCTATAATAATTATTAAGAATTTTTTGCAAAAGTTTAAAAACTATATTGATTAATTCAAATATTACAGATAATGCGTAAAGCTACACCACAGAGTATACAACAACAGTATAAATAATTTATTTGTTGCATTGGCATGAGCTTCATATGCCACATATTATGACCATTTATTAATCTCAATAAATAGTTTTAATAATAATCATACTTACAATCTAAAATATATATAATCTTTCCAGCAAAAATTAAATTTCTTTTAAAAGATTGGTTTGAGATAGAACCTTTAATATATGCAGTTGCGGCTTATACAATTTTGTGTATATCTTTTAGTTTCTAACGAAAACGATCATTTGCACTACAGATCAAAGGTTGCATTATACTTTCTATGAGACTATTACATATATTTACATATCAATTTATTTAATGGCGCCACATGCTTCATAAATAGACGCAATAAATTATAACGCTTATATAAGCAGTTACATTAACCAAATTAGAATATCATTTCACAGGTTCAGTTATTATTTTTTAATTTGAACATTTTGGTTTGCTTATGTATCTTTTGTAAAAGAAATTATCTTTATGTATCTATTTTATATGTTCTTCTTTACTTTCGTTTACTTTATTCATCGCATTAGTTCTTAGTCTTTTTTTTGTTTGATCTAATGGAAAGTGGCTTAAAAGGTGCAAATACAAGCAAATTTTCACAAAAAACACCATTTTACACCATACACTGGCTGCAGAGGAAGGTCTTCTCTATTATTCATTTTGTGCACATTAAACTTTCGCTTTTACATTGATAGTCTTTAAATCTTTTCTTTTTTTATTCATCTGACACCACCCATAGGTAGTTTTACAACAAGATAATACACAACCTTATACTGCAAACTTAACTAAAGACTTCCAATATCAAACAACGTTATTCGTTTGCCTTAGCCATCAAGATCACTCAAGTTGAATCATATAAAACATGTATGGGATATGATAAACATAACATTGCCTGGTTTATTCCATCTTCCAAACTTTTTAGATAAACGGCGTAACTATCTAAGGATAGCGTAAGACAAGATTCTTCAAGGTGCATTAGACCATTTAATTATAGCATGCCCTAAAGTTGAAAAAGCTGTGAAAGGCTGCAACCACATAAGAAACCTTCTCAGTATCCACGCTCAAGAAAACTAAAAACTTTTTTAATCATTTTTTATTGAGGTTACATGATTAAACTCAATCAATTAATGTAATTAATTAAAATATCACTTCATCAACGCTTTTTTTTTTTTTTTTAGGACGTAGTGAGTTGTTTGGCTCTCAACAAGTGGCCCTTAAGAATAACTTACGCATGGTAATACCTTCCGGTTTTCTTCTCTGCGCAAATCCTGTTGTTTTAATGTCCCTGTCTAAACTAACCTACATTTGGTGCTAGTTTGAGGCGGGCTGGTTTTTGCTTCGCGGATTTTCACGCATCATCTGCGGCACGCATGCTGTCCCCGGCCCCTTTCTCCCTATAGCCCCTACCTTTGTCTGTCTCTTTATATTCTTCTATTGTCAAACTCTTTAATTTTTTTTTTTGTACACTTGTTGCAAAGTTTTTTAACGCCCTCCATTTATTTTCATCTTTTAAGCATTTGTTAATGATTGTTCTTTTATCCACTTTGCTTTCTAGTATATATTCTAGTTTTTTTCTATCTTCCTCCCACGCCTCGCATTCTACTAGAGTGTGTTCTGCGTTATCGTGTGTTTCTTCCTGACAAAATGTACACCTTTCTTCTTCATTTATTTTTTTAATTTTTTGCAAGAATTTTCCAAATGCTCCGTGCCCGGTCAGTATTTGTGTTGTATAATAACACGTCTCGGGTTTCTTCTCTACCCATTCTTTTATGTCTGAGATTAATTCTCTCGTCCATTTCCCCTTTTCTCCTGTATCCCATTTTCTCTGCCATCTTTCCATAGTCTTCTCTCTTGCTCTTATCTTTGCTTCTTTTTTACTCGTTCCTTCTTTTACAAGTTTTTTTATTTCTATTCTTTCCTCCACCATCATATCCGCGGGAGGTGTTGCCGCAATTACCTCTACTGCCTCTTGTGACACTGTTCTGTAAGCTCTACAAATCCTTAGCGAGCTTGCTCTTGTGGCTCCTCTTACTTCCTTTCTGTTTTTCTTTGTTTTCATGGCTTCTCCCCATGTTTCTGCGGCGTACAGCAATTTGCTTCTTGCTGCCGTTGCTATTAGCCTTCTGCTTTCTTCTCCTGGACCTCCGTTGTTTGGCATAAGTCTACCAAGCTTTCTCTCAATTTCCTTTGTTCCAATGACCGCTTCCTTAACCTGTTCATTCCATCCCTTTGCTTCAAGTGTCACTCCAAGGTATTTGATTTTTTTCCCTATGGTTATCTCTTGATCTCCCACCTGTATCTTACCTGTTCCTCTATTATTCCTCTTAGTCGATAGGTATGCCGCCTCAGTTTTTTGTGTTGCTAGTTTTAAGCCCTTACTTCTCATCCATATTTGTATCATATCAATTGCCAGCTCTAATCTTCCTTTTAGTACTTCTATTTCTACGTCTCTACCCACTACTGCTATGTCGTCCGCAAATGCTGTTATTGACACGCCTTCCGGCATCTTCATTTGAAGTAACTCGTTATAGGCAAGGTTCCACAGTTTTGGTCCCAGTGCTGAGCCCTGCGGTACTCCTCTAGTAAGTTTAAATCTTCCATTTTTGGTCACTAGATTTCTGTCCTGTAAGTAGCTCCATATAATCTTGATTGTTTTTTTGTTCAGTTCTTTCTTCTTTGCCGCCTCTATGATTGCTGCCCATGATACGCTATTAAACGCGTTCTGTATGTCCAACGCTATCATTACACAGTGTTGCCTTTTCCTCTGCGTTCCGCTGTTTGCTTCTTTTGCTATTGCTTTCACTTTTTCAATAGCTCCTAAGGTTGTTTTTCCTTTGGTAAATCCGTATTGTTCTTTTTCCCATCCTCCTTTTTCTTCTATTTCTTGTTCTATTCTCCGTACAATAACTTTTTCCATTATTTTAGCCAGTGTGTTGATTAAACATATTGGTCTGTATGATGTTGCTTTTCCTGCTTCTTTTTTTTTCTCAATCAGTACCAGAGTGGCTTCTTTCCAACATCCTGGGAAAGTTCCTTCTTTTAGGCACCTGTTGATTATTTGAGTTATTTCTATCTCGTTTCCGTCTAATGCTGCTTTAACAATCTCTGTTGTTATTTGGTCCGGACCTGGTGCTTTGTTGTTAGGCAATTCTTTTATGATCTCTTTGATCTCTTCCACTGTTGCCATAACTGTTGCTTCTTCTTCTTTTGTTTCTGGTTCTTCTACTGGTTCTCCCTTGGGAAATAGTTTTTTAATTATGACCTCTTCTTCTTCGTCTTCTTTTAAGCAGATTCCTTTTGTTCTTCCACCCAATTTGTCCATCACTATTTTGTACGGTTTTCCCCAAGGATCCCCATCTATAGATTCTATCATTTCTTTCCAGCATCTTTTTCTGCTATCCCTAATTGCCTTTTTTAAAAAAATTTTGTCGTTTTTTAGTTTCTCTTCTATTTCCTCTGTGTTTTCTCCTCTTCTTCTCAGCCTTTTGATTTTCCTCGCTGTTTGTATTGTGTTTTTCCTGCATTCTTTTATTTCCTCACACCACCAGTATGGTCCTTTTCGTCCGCCTTCCCTGTACCTAGGAATTGCTTCCTCCGCCGCTTTTCTCAGTTTTTCTGAGTACCTCTCGCATCTTTTCTCAATATTTTCGTTTTCTGTCACTTCTTCTGTTTCCATGCCTCTCTTTATCTTTTCTTTGTCCATTCTTCTTACGTTCCATTTACCTTCTCTCGTGTGCTCCTGTTTTCCTTTCTCCTTTGTATTGTATTGTATATGTTTATGTAGACTCAGTGATTCTTCTTCAGTCACGGTCCATTCATTTATTATTTTTGCCATTTCCCACGTTGCTATGGTGATGTCAATATGCGATTTTGAGCTTCCTCTTACAAACGTCGGTTTGTCTCCATTATTGCAGATTGTAAGATTTAACCATGTTATCATCTCCTCTAAGATTTTTCCTCTTAAATCGTTCTTGTAGCCTCCCCATCTCGGTGATTTTGCGTTGAAATCTCCTCCTACAATAATTTTTTTGTTTTTCTGTTTTCTTAAACTTCTTTCTAATTCTTCTATCCACTCTCGATAGTATTCCAGACCGCAGTTTGGGCTGATATAACAGCTGTATACTATCATGCTTTGTACTTCTGCCCACACTATTCCTTCTTTTGGTGTTCCCCATCTTTCCACCTTGTCCCTACACTTCCCCCTAGCTAAAATTGCTGCATCTGTTCCTTTGTCTCTTATCCACTTACCATTTAGTTTGTTTTTATTAGGTTCACTCACTAGCACTAGGTCTATTTCCTCTCTCTCCGCTGTTGCTATTAGTAAATCGTGAGCCTCTCTTCCCCTCCCTATGTTTATTTGTATAAACTTATACATTATGTGATACTATTTTTTCCTCCTGTTCTCTCCAGTTATCTGGGTTGTTGTCCTCCATATTCTTCTTTGTTTTCCTTATTTCTTTTTTCTTTGTAGCTGGACATCTTTTCTCTCCCGTTCTGTGTCCTAATACTTTGCATTCAATGCAGTATTCTTTGTTTCTGCATTCGGCAACCTGATGTCCCTCCTTTCCGCATTTTATACATAGCGAAGACCTGTCTTCCCCATTGCATTCTGCCGCTACATGTCCTTTCCTCCAGCATTTATAACATTTTCTTTCATTTGCTTTAACTTTCTCTACTCTGCATCTTATGAGTCCTATGTTTATTCTTCCTTCTCCTATTATCTGTTCTGCTATTTTTTTGTCCATTTTGACTATAGCGGTTTGTATTTCTCTATAACCTTTCTTTATGGAAATTATTGTACTTCCTTCTGTGTTCACTTTGTTCATAATTTCTTCCAGTATTTCTTCTCTCTTAATTTCCGGGCTAATATCTTTGATTATCACCAGTTCTGTAGTTTTGTTGCTGGCTTTTCGTACATTGCAGCCTTCCATTCCATTTTTAATTTTTTCTATCTCTTTCTCCGTCTCATTACCCTTTGTAATTAGTAACAACTCCCCTTTTTTTGTTTCTCTTACCTCCTTGAACGTAGATCCTTTTATCTGGGTTTTTGCCTGTCTCAGCAAATCTGCATATGTGACACCTTGTTTGCTCACTACTATAGCACCTGTTTCCGTACCTGTTTTTTTTTCTCTATGTGTCTCCGCTACCTGTCCCTGTGTTGGCACGCACAGTCTTATTTTTGTGTTAGTTCTTCTTCCTGCTATTTCCATATTTTTTTTTGCATCTTTTGCCGTAATTCCCGTTGGTATTGGTATATTTATTTCTTCAATACTTAATGTTTTTGTTTTGATAAGCATTTTTTCGATAGCTATTAGTATCTCCTTATTCCCTGCCGTTTCGATTTTCTGCCTAATGATGTGTACTTTTCCCACATTTTTTCCGCTTAGATTTTTAACAATTTCTATATATGGCGTTTCATATTCTCCTTCTTCCTCCATTAGTTCAGGGTATTTTATTTTTGCTTGTTGTAAGATACCACCTTCTTTGCCTATTTCATCTTTATTTATTAAAAGTCCTGTATCCATTTCCTTTCCCATTATTGGTTTTTTTTTTCCACATTTACATATTTATAGTCTGTATCTCTCCATTCTTTATTTATAATATTTTTTATATCCTCTTCATTAGCCACTTTTAATATCTCCTCGTCCGAGATGAAATGGTTTTTACGGTTTTCTTCCCTATTATCTCCAGTTTCCATTGTCTGTGTCGACATTTCTATACCTATTTTTATTTTATTTTCATTCTCCTGTTCTTTTTTTTGGATTTCTTCAAATTCCATTCTCTTCATATTTGTTTCTAGTTGATTCGCCACCTTTTTAATTTCCAGTTTAGTGGTTGTACACTCACTGGTTAAGTTTTTTAAATCTCTAATTAATTTCCCCATTATTTGGATTGTTGTGGGGTTATTTGCTCTCTTCGCCTCGTTGTTACCTCCTGGCGAATCTATTTCTCTCCCTCTTTTTTGTTTCGTTTGACCTAATTCTTTATCTTTATTTTTATCCGGCGGTGTTCTTTGCAACATCCCGCTTTTTAAAAATGTATCCATCTTATTACGTTTTTTGACCCTTGGCCTAGTTTCACTTTTAATTAATATCAAATTGCTGTTTCCGCGTTTATGTTTTATTATGTAACACTAGACGTGTCGCGCGTCACGACACGAGTGTGTTTTAAAACACGACCGCACCTTTATTTTTTTGTGTGTCCAGTTTTACACTTTTTTGAACTTTCACAATAAACTTTTCACCTTTCCACTGTTTGTTCTAATTCACAGAATTTTTAATTTTTTAAATAACGTAGATTATTCACCATTATTTAAATCGCCTTTATTCGCGAGCGCGTCCGTTCTCCTTCGGACATTGACCGCGACTTACTTCATCAACGCTTAAAGTCAAAACGAGAATCAATGTTGTATCTGCCAAAGAGTACGCAAAGATGTAACAATTTTTTTTTCCTATTAAATATTATTTTTTTATAATCATTTAATCAACATAATAATAATAATAATAATTATAATAATAATAATAATAATAATAATAATAAATTGTCTTTATTGCCAAAGTAAAATAAAACAAATTATAAAATCAAAATTAAATAAACACGGAATGACAAAGGGCAATGTTCAGATTCCTGTACTACAGAGTAGTCTTGTCTTCCACTTAACCCTATAAATATAGACAATACCTAGTGTATACATCTATGTAAGAACAAATAACATAATATTAATTCCTATAATACCAACAAAAAATTAATATTTTAATTAAAAAAAAAAAAAAAATAATATTAATTAGATACTTAAGCAGAAACAAAAAACACTAATTAGAAATGTTTTTATGTTGTCCTATCCAAAAACCAACTATCGTGAACACTCCACAATGCTAAATATATTATTGTTTATCTAACAATAGATTTCGAACACACAATCTAAACTTTGTAACTGACAAACTTTTGAAAGATGCAGGTAATTCATTATATAATTTGTAAACGTTGTACGAAACGGATCTTTCAAAGTAAGGAGTTTTATGATATGGTGGTGATACAGCACCTTTAAATCTGGTATTCAAATTGTGAACATCAGTTCTAAATTTTATCTTATTGTAAAGGTACGGTGGTGTTTTGAACATTATAATTTTGTAAAAGCAAGTATATTCATGAAGAATGCGACAATTGTGCATGTTTAGCCAACCTACTCGTTTTAGTTCATGCGTTATTAGATTACGTCTGCGGATACCAAAGATAAGCCTTAGACAAGCATTTTGAACAATCTGTATGCGTTTCTTAGTATTGTAATCTAAACAAGGCCCATACACAGCATCACAGTAATTTAGCTGACTCAGCACCATTGAATTTGTAAGCGTTAGGTTGGTATTTACATCTAACAAATGACGGTGAGGGTATATGCACTTTAGTTTATAAAAAGAGTTTCTAATGCAGTTACTGATGTGTTTATTAAAACAAAAAGAGCTTTCCATGATAAGGCCTAGATTATTTGCTTCTTCAGAGATAGATATTGATTGACTTTTTACATTTATTTGCATTATTGATTTAGCCAAAATTCCATCTTTTTTTCTGCCAAATAATAAACATGCTATTTTACTAGCATTAATAAAAAGAGAATGTTTTTTGGATGCTAGTATAATGCTATTTATGTCTGCATTTAATTATCTAGATGCAAGCTCAATATCTTTAATGTGAAAAGATTTATAAATTTGGCTATCACCAATGATTCTAAAAAACTTGAATATATTATAAATAATAATGGCTCCAGTATGGATCCTTGAGGCACACCACTAATTATTTTACATTAGTTTCATGTATTTTACATACATTGGAAATAGTTTCCAATAAATTTCATTCAACTCAATTAAATTTTTTTTAACCATTCTATATATTATGTCCAGAACGTAGAGTATTAAAAAAAAACTAACAACACAAGTAGGTTTTTGAGTGTGTATAGAAAAGTACATTGATATTGAGATGATTGAGGCACCTCGCAGTTGTCTGAAGTTATTCACATATAAACCGAAAAGGTTTTAAGGATATGTATAATAATGTATAATAAATTTAAAGCCAATTTGCTTCACAGTTAACTGAGGTTATTCACACATAGATCAATAGGTCTTGGAGTTATGTACAACAACGTATATTGAAATACTTTACAGATGACTGAAGTTACTCTAAGACCAAATAAATCTTAACCAAAAAGATCTTAAAATATGTGTATAAAAAAAATGCATTGGCATTGAGAGTATTGTGGTAGTTTAGTTTACAGCTGTCTGTTATTCCAACATAGACCAAAAATCTGCATAAGAAAATCTATTGCCATTAAAGCTAAGGTTACTTTACAATTGTCTGCAGTTAAATATTCATAAGCCAAAGAGGCTTTAGATATGTATATAAAAAAGTATAAGCAATTACTATTGAGAACAGCCAATCTCTAATTGCAATACCAAAGCACAGATAATTTGATTGCGTATTAATTTACCAATCAAAATCATCTACTTATATAATTTGACTAAATTAGTTAATTAAGCAATTAACTAATTAATTTAAAGTTTTCTTTTAACATAGACCCCAAACCCAATATGAGCAATGGCCAGATCTTGGAGCTACTGTATGTCCAACTACAAAAGCTTGAATACTTTCTAACGAAATAATACAAGAAGATAAATAGTCTGGATAAATACGTCAATACAATGTTCAACAATTAGTCGTAACGGATTAACAACGTAACCGACAAAATCTAAGAAAAGTCAGGATAAAATTTTAAGGCACCTTCTTTGGCCTGTTAAAGGGTACTTTGCAGGAAATAAAGAAAAGTCAAACCGCCTCCACAACAACCACAATGTCAATTATAGCCATGTAGATTATGCAGCTACACCCAGCACTAAAAGTTCCGGCCTGACCTCTTCCACAAAAGTTCTAATGACACTTGCGTCTTCAACAGCTGTTGCAACCAAGCCCTAGCCCTTCAAAACTTCGGACTTCCTTTCAGAGGCCTGCTGTGAATTTGATCAAATATAGCATCCTTAAAAACAAAAAGCAACCAAAGATCCAGTTGGACAAAAATGTTGCCGCCCACAAGAAAACCCCGCTCTAAGTGAAGCGGAATTGAGTGAGTCTTCTTCAGTTTTTTCTCTTAGGCCATCACCCGGCCTATAAAGTCAAGGTGTAATAACTAATGATAATTACAATTCAAAGTTCCCGCGCTGCCTCCTACTCCAACAGATAAAAAACGCAATGTTACCCTACTCCCAACAGATGAAACAGCGCGCAATGTTTCCCCAGTCCATTCTCACCCAATGACGGACTAGGAAAAGCAGAAATTGGCGGACAATAATGTTAGCAAATCCCAGCACTAAGGAACGAAGTATAAATGACGCAACAACCAGACCACCAGTAAGACACCTGTAAGCTGTCTCAAACTCCTCCTCGAAACGCTGCAACAAGAAATCCTTTGCACAAAACCTAGCGCTCCATTACTTTCAGCTAAAAATCAGCTGTTACTCCGCTTATCGCAAGCAAGTAACGATGATTTCGCCAACCTGGTTGCAGCTTCCAAATCTCTATTAGACAACTAGATGTCTAATATTAATATTTTCAGACACTGTTCGTCTGTCTGAAATCCAGACCTAGAATTGGAACTTGCTCTCCACAAGTTCTAGGCAATACCTATATGGTTGGCACAAATATGCAATATGTAAATATACTCGTTATTAGCAAATAACCAGTCAGGAAGACCATGCCACACAGTAGTGACAAACTTCCAGTAGTCATAGTCGGGGGGAGTTTAGACGGTAGGCGTCCGTGAAGGTAAATCCGATACATTGCAAAGCTTTAAAAAGATTCTCCTCATAAATACCTAGATGGCTCATACGAGTCTCTTTTTAACGTTAGATCTTACACCCACTTTCCAAACCCAATGTTCGACCGTATTGTTTATTATTAGTGTTAGGTTATTTATTTTAATATATGTTATTTAGTTTGTTAAATAAACGTTTTATTTATTATTTTTACAACAAATTATATTATTAGTTACCACTTGTACATTTCCCCTTTATAGAAAGTCAAAGTGATCACAAAAGACCATCAACCAATAAAGCCAAAAAACCTAAAGGTTTTCAACCCAACCGGCCCTTAAGGCCCAGGCAACCACTTCCAAACCTAATAGCTCCTGAGGCCCCCCAACATGCTCAAGCACTTTAGCAGCACCCGCAAGAGGTATAATACGTCATAAAAAACGTAACCAAATCATTATGGTTAGAGCTTACTTTAAGCTAAAGGAAAACCAATGTCCATTTAATGCTTGCTCTAATGTACCTGCCTTTCAACGGCAGATTCCAGCTCCAACAGAAAGCAACGTTGATGCAGCGTACGAAGAAAATTTTGCATCGCTGTAAAGTGATACATACGCATAAAATATCAACTTACAAGTTATAAAAATAGATTATAGCACCTCATGCACTGAGAATCCAACCACAAAATTGTAAATAGTTTTAATCCCAATTCTTGTGTCTTTTCGTTTTTTTCAAAACTGATCAATGTTTACATACATTCCGTGAAATACACTAAACTTGAGTGTAGTACCGGGCATTATACCATCATCAATCAATATGCTTAGAATACATGTAAGCGCAAAATTTATTAAACTGATCCGTTATTAAAATAAATTTGTGTTCTTTAACCATCTCGGCAAAGAAAGGTCAAGATAATCTAAAAGAAAATTTTACTTTTTTTGCTTTTTCTATCTAACCTATTTGGTGCAGTTAATACATTCTGGGACCAAAATGTACATAAATTACAATTTTAATTTTTAGATTGAAGCAAAAAAAAAACTTTCTCATAGTCTGGCAAGCACTAAAATAATTGGGCTTGATAATGTCATATTTTCTCTAAAATTTGTCTTGTTCTGATAATAAAACTACAATGATATACTCTCACTGGTAATAGAAGTCATATAGCAAACCACCATTCCGTTTTTTGCCTTCCGTAAAATATAGTGTAAGAAATAATTCTTTATTTGGTCATCTATCATTTGTATATAAACTGTGTGAGATAGCAACAAACGTTGTTCGGGTTTCATAATGTATTGCAAAAGTCTCATTACACACTTGGCCAAATTTTCAGTAGCCACAAAAGACTATAACAAGCAATAATAATTTCCTAATTACAACATTTTTTTCACTAACAAACGCCAACGTCAAATTTTAAAATATTACTTTAATTAGCAAAATTAATAACTCTGCAAACTCACTGCTTTAAAGCAATGACTCAGAAAATATAGTGCCTTATTTTGACCGTTGAAGCAAACTGCCTTTATTGTTCCCTAATTTACTTTAGTGGTTGTATTTTAAAATCGTCGGATTTAGCAATAGTTGCTGCAATCGGCTTTACACAGTGTAACAAATCAATTCAAAAGAACATTACAGTACAAGATGTCCACCCTAAAAGTATTCATATACATCACTAAAGTGCCACCTTCCATAAAATGAAAACAGCATTCTCGACACTTGGTGTTTATCCAACAATCAGTAAGTAGATAAAACACTAGAAAAACAAACTTTAACAGATAAAAAAGCACCACCACTAAAAAGCCTTCGCACTATACTAAAATCAAATACATGCATTTAAGGTACGATAACAACCCCCAGTTGTAGACAGGCAGAAAAAGCAATAAATGCTAAACCCCAAAACGGCCGAATACTACTTGAAACTGTCCAACAAATTAGAAAAAAAATTGATAAAGCACTCTCAATTAAAAAAACAAACATACTATAGGCATTGTAGACAGCCCAATATTCAGAGAATGTAAAATAAAAGATTAGACGACCGGGCACGTACTAGTACCTGCCTGGGGCTCTCCTACGCAAACAAGTCTATGTTAAAAAATTGCTGTCTTGACATGGTCAGTTTAAGATAAATTCCCTCCAAGCAATGTGTTAGCATACATCAACAACATAAGTTAGTTGTGTGTTGGGACGGAAAAGTAAGGTTTACCACTGGAAGAAGTACAAAGTGCAGTAAAATTTGTTTCTCACTCTCACTTAAATCCAGAATTGAAACGTACAAAAATGCAAACCATGCAGTAGTCTTATTCCTATTAACAAAAGTAAACATGAATCTTGCTTTTGTAACGGATGACGTCAATTAGACGCAAAAACAATACTAATGATTGCCTCAAAAGTAACTACATCGCTCTTGACTTTCATGCAGCCGGTGGCATTGCACACAACGCCGTAGTCTTCTTCCCAAACCCTGTTAATATAAACATAAACAATAACTGCCCCAAACAGTAGTTTACAACAACCTTACATCTTGTACACCACCATAAGCACAACTCTATCCAGTATTGTTTTTGTCCATACGACCATACAACGTTTCCTGGATCTATAAGAGTTGTATAGACAATGATCAAAACAATGCTATCCAAGCACAAAGAACATGAACCAAGTTTAACTATTTTAGTTAGCCATAAAACTTGATAAAGTTTTGTAAATGTCAAAATTTCTGGCTTACAAGCCCTAGTGGGTATTTCTAAAACCCTACCATCACAATACAATACACAACAACTTGGCAAACAATACGCCAGTTCCGCAGCATTTCTCCTTTCTATCACCATCAATATACAAGATGTGATTTGTGCATACTGGCCCGCTTTAAGTTTCTGGTCAGCGAAATCTTGCCAGGATTGCCACCAAATAATATTGTATTTTGTTAAATCCAGTGCAATGCTGTTAGTTGGTCTATTAGTCCATAATTTGCTAATCGCACTTTTAAAGGCGTAGATAGATTTAAAAAAAAAAAATTTAAGTTTAATTTCAAGGATTACAATTAACTTGCAGCTAGTAAGAACTTATAAAACCCTGCGGACAATATGCCAATTATTAACATCTTTCCCGTCTAGCACCATCAATATTACGATAAGATTGAATTAAAATAAAAGGTGTCCTTATGTTATTTAACCAAAAAGTAATCATTTAAGAATTAATTTTATTTAGATTTAATTATAATAACTAAATAAATTATACAACACACATCACAGCTTGATAACAAATTAAAATTTGGATATTATTTTAAATGTAAAACTTTATTTTTATTTTATCACTATATTTTCTAGTCTAATAGAAGCAAATTATTACTAAACTGTTTCAACAAATTTCAAAATTAAATTAGTAAACATACTTGTTGGCGTTTATTTCTAGTCTGGGAAAGTTTCATCTATAACAAATTTATTCTAATTGCCTAGTATAATGAATGATAATGTAAGTAGACACCACAACACACAAGACAAGACAGGCAACTCCCATGGGTTTGATGACTAATTTACTCACTAAAGCTCACCACTAAAGGATGGACTACGACTGGATCTTTACTTGATCCTACACTCTACTTAACTGTATTACAAAGGCTTGGTAAATAGTTATAATAATTATCAGTGACCGGGCAGAATTATCTTACAACATAATGCTTTATTCATAATCATTATTAATTATGTTTATTACACTGTGCTTAGTTTGACAACAGTGTTATTTTTTTTATATTAATATATAAATTATGGTAAGTAAATTGATTAATTAATTTCATTTTTTTCCTGCATTAAAAAAGTATTTAAAGTTAACTATATTAAGGGAGGTTTCATTACGTTTTAGTGTGCAGTAAAAAGTTAAAATGAAGCTCTTTTACTTTACAGTTTTAAGTTTTTTTAATGAGACTTTTATAACATTTTCCTGGGATATAACAATGTAATTATATATTATAACATAAATAGTTTTACATAAAAATAAAGCGTTGTGGAAAGTTAGTGTTAATTATATATAAAAGTTTGTATGCAAATCTAATCTCAATGGTCATAATTTTACTAACCTGTGGATAATCCCCATCCTTCGTCTGATAATCGAATACGTAGAAGAAAGTTTTAGGTCCTGAGGGTTCTTGCCCGGGTTGTGGTGGTTTAGCACTTAGTAAATCTCCAGTTTGCACTAAAGGGGCAACAAACTGAGCATCACTTAACGCAGCAACCGCAGCGTCTCTCGTATTAATCGGATGTTGAACTGTCCTTTCCCAGTCAGTATATTCATTAACAACCGTAAAGAAAATTTCACTTAGGTGATAAGTATACGCGTTCCTCACGTAAGTCCTTATGATTTTATCGCGACGCTCCCCCTCGAAACCTGCTTGAATATCAGCCGCTGAAAACCGCCACAAAGCTTCACTTGTAACAACACCGAAAAGTATATCGTAAGGATTGGTACCTCTCGGCGTTAAACTCGCCTCACTACGTTTCATATTCGCGTTCACTGGTCCGACAAAATTTTGTAAATCCGACGGTTTAAAATAAGTCACTAGTTCTTTTGCAAAATCGGTTTTTATCACAACACCATCTACACTGGGTCCAAATGCACTTAAATACGCGGGGGAAGTCACATCAGCATGCAATAAACTATCCAACGGTGTTTCCCTTAAACAATCCACTATAGCTTCATGGTCTTTAGCCACATCTTCCGGTATTGAACAATTCACTTCTTTAGCTAATTTAACCGCATAATTAACAGGGTCCTCTACAAGAGCCCACGATGAAAGTGCGGATCCTGATAAGAGCAGCGTTCTGTGGAATAATCCCGGCATCACTGTAGGTGAAATCATCAGAAAATTTATGCATGCCGCCCCGCTTCCGTGTCCGGCCAGCGTAACATTGCCAGGATCGCCACCGAACAATGCTATATTTTGTTGAATCCAGTGCAGTGCTGCTATTTGGTCCATTAAACCATAATTTGCTACTCGCGCTTTTAAATGCGGAGCTGGATTCGCATTTAAAAAACCTATAATTTAATTTCAAAGGTTACAAATTGGATTGCTGGAATTAGGGAAATTACTACTTACCTAATATACCGAGTCGATAATTAAGCGTTACAACTACTAAATCTGCATAGGCCGCCAGGACGCTTCCGTCGTAAGGATTTCCTGAGTTCCACTCGAAGGACTCCCCGTGTATGTAGACTATGACCGGATGCCTCGTTTCTGTACTAACTGTAACAGGAAAAAAACATGATCAATTACACGTCCTCCACAAATCATACTTTGTAGAAGATAAAATTATCATTCTGAATGTCTCTCCATTCTCGTTTGAAGAGAATAAATTCAAGAGATTAATTTTACCCATTCATAAAAGTAATGTATGTGAAAAGGCGGCTAATGGTGGTAATGATCCATAAGATGAATGTAACTATTTGTTAAAATAATAATGCTGTACATTTCTCTAAAAATAAATAAAATAAATTATTTAGTTCTTATGTTAAAATATAAAATAAATGTACTTGCTACTACTATATTCAGTTCTAATTTAAAAACACATTATAACAATATAAATTTTCAAATTGAATTTGGCCAAGCATTAAATCTCAAGAAGGATTTTTTATTTTTATTCCGAGCGCATTTTCCAGATGTTAAATATTTAGCTATCAAGTGGAATGAGCTTTTTTCTTCTAGACATCCGGTTGCAGTACTATAAAGTAAGATGTAATTTCAAAATAACAAAACAAACTTCATACATCTGTAAAGTTGCCAGTAATCTGTGTGATTGCTTAAAGTTTTAATTTAGCACAAGTTGGAAACTTCGTGTAATTAATGTGTTTGTATAACGGCTGCCTATGAGAACTATTTATTTATTTAGTGAAACACCTACAAACGTTGAAACAAATTTAGAAGCGATTAAATAAATATTGTTATTTGTGCCGAGGTGTTTATTACATGCCTCAGGTTTCATATTTATGAAACTTTATCTCAAATAGTTTATTGACTTAGTATCGTAATTATAATTATTATCTAAAATGTATTTGATAGTGAATTTACATTCCACATTACAACTGTTGCTTAGCTAAACGTATTTTAATGTAAAAAATTAAGAAAGACCTCTCAAAATTGTTGAAAACATTGTATATTAGTTTTTAGTCTGATTTTTTATTGTTAAAAATTTCAAACTACACTTCAGTTAACTACGAATAAAAAATGTGTTGGATTATTTACATTTATCTTATAAAATTTGGTTTTTTATGCAAAAAATCTAAATTTTATAGGTTATAAACATATCTCATTTACAAAAAATAAGAAATAAATAAATTAATATTAATAATAATAAAACAATAAGTTACAATCAATAATATTTAATAACGGGTTAGGTTAGGTCTTAGCAAATAGCTAGGTTAGATTAGGTGAATATCTCAAACAAATAGCAAAAAACTAAAAAGTGCCCAAAATTTTTAAAATTAGTAAAAGAAAGTCTCAAAATGAAACAATAAAGGGATAAAGCCACTAGATCCCAAAATAGAAAACCCTCAAGATCACCTAAAAGATGAATAAAAAGATGGATAAAAATCTAGCTATCAGGGGAAGGTTAGAAGACAGATAACAGTGTTTAGTCCTAAATTGCAAAAGAAAAGAAAAGGAGACCAAGTAACTGCAACTACGCAAATAACACAATTTAAGTCAAAACGCAACAAAACTAAATTAAGACACTAAAACTAAGTTAGCATTATTACCGTCTTTTCAAAAAAAAAAATTGATGATAAAGAGAATAAAAGATGACAAAATTAAAAAAAAAAATATTTAAAAAACGAGCAAACAATATAAATTTTGCAGAATCTAAAAATACTGCTTTAAAATACTTGTACTTTATTGACTCACTAGTATAACTTAATAAATAATTTGTCAAATACAATGCTACCAAAAAAAAAACACTGAATCCAACTACCAACGTTAACTTCAAAGTTCAGTAAAATGTTTTATATTCCAAAAGTCCATTTTTTAGTAATATGAAAGAATAAATGCGCAACTTTCATTACTTGCGCAGACAATCTGGAAGTTGCCGTTAGGAACCCAATAAGAAAATTATTATCACAATGAAATAGTAAATGAAAAGAAAAAAGTATTTATAAATATTTTATCTAAAAGCATTAGGTTAGGTTGTCAAGAGATGCTATGAAGAGAAAGGTCAACTTAGACAAAATAAGCATACAGGTAAAAAAAAATAGATGAAACGAGAGAAGGGCACGTCAGAATTAAGATCTCCGGCAAAAAGAAAAAAAGAAACAGATTTCAAAAGATAATAGAAAAGAAAATGGGCATAGAAACAAGGACAGAGCGGATAAAGGCAAGGATAGCCTTTCTGGTTCTGGACATCCACGAAGAAACAGAAAAAAAAAGAGATATGGGAAAAGAAAGAAAAAAAAAACAAATGCTAAATGATAAAGAAAAAGGCTACATAAAAATCTCCAACACACTAAACAAGTGGAAGCAAACCTATGCGGTAGCCACGTTATCAATTGATAAAGCAAATGCACTTTTGAGAGAAGGATACATCAAAGTAGGGACTAGGTGCAGAATAAAGAACAGAATAATACATAAAATAGTCAAAAAAATAGTAAAACTGAAGCCAGAAAGGACCTTGAACGTAATAAACAACATTCTAAAAATAAAAGAATACCCCAAAAAGTGGAAGGCAGCGCGACTGGTACTGATACCCATACCAAGAAACAAATCGTATAGACCGCTGAGCATGCTGAATACTTTCGGGAAGCTTTTTGAACAAATGATAGCAGAAAGACTATTAAAAAAAATTATAAAAAACGGGGTATGCTGATAATCAGCATGGATTTAGGAAAGGTAAATCGACTATTGGGAAGGCCAAACAGGTACTAGAAATATTAATAAAGGAAAAGGCAAAAACCGGACAAACTAGAGGGTACTGTGCGCTAGCAATGCTAGAAGTCAAAAATGTTTAATTTAATTCTGTCCCTTGGGAAGTGTTAGTTAATGCACTGAAAAAAAAAGAGTATTTTCCTATCTGGTAAAAATAATACAGGACTATCTAAAAGATAGTATAGTTAGAACTGAAAGAAGAAGCAAAGATGACGGCTGGGGTACCCCAGAAATCGGTCTTGGGACCACTCTTGTGGAACCTAATCTACGATGATCTACTTAAATTGTAAATGATAACAGATTTTCCAAGGATGTGGCTGTTGTAGCAACGGCCAAAACGGGGGAACAACTGAAGTCAAAGGTAGAGGACAGCATCAAACAAATTATAAAATGGATGGAAGACAAGGGGCTAAAATTGAGCACAAACCAGACTGAAGTGGCGCTACTAATAGAGAGAAAAAGACATGGGAAATTCATAATTGAAACCAAAGAAAAAATTATAAAAGCCTAAAAAGAAACAAAATATTTAAGAATAATTTTTAACAAACGCCTAAGCTTTGGACCGCATGTTACTTATATTTACAACAAGGTAGCAAAGAGAACGAATGATGTCAGCAAAACTTATGTCTAGAGTTAATAAAGCTAGCACTATCAAAAAAACAATGCTAGCATCAGTTGTGGAGTCGATGATTCTATATTGTGCCCAAATATGGAAGAGTGCACTGGAAGTAAAAGCGTACAGAAAGAAGCTTGAAAGACTGCAAAGACAGCTGGCAATCAGAGTAATTACAGCATATAGAACCACATCACTAGAAGCCGCAAGAGTATTAGCAGGAATAATACTTACAGAACTGATGGCAAAGGAAAGAGAAACAACTTTCCAAAAAGCCAAAGAAAAAATAACCTAAAATGAAAAAACAAACTAAAGAAATAGCAAGACATGTGGAACAAAAGCAATAAGGGCAAATAAACAAAGACTCTCATAAAAAACATTGACCAATAACACAATAGAAAAGAAAGCAACCTAAGTTACTACTTAACACAAGTGATGACTGGGCATGAGTGTTTCGGCACTTATTTTAAAAGGTTTGAACGGCAACAGGATGAGCAATGTATGTATTGCACCTACAAAGATGACCCCGAACACATATTTGAGTGTGAAAAGTGAAAGCCAGAGATGGAGAAAATTAAAATTGAAGCAGGTACTACAATAACAAGAAAAAATATAGTCGTGGTAAAGTTAGTAAGTGTAGAAAACTGGAAAATGGCAAAGGAAGTGTTGGAGAAAAATATAATTGAAAAAGACCAGCTAAGAGACGAACTGAAGATGATTGCGACAGAAATTCTATCTGATGAAATGCTGAGGCTAACCGAATAGCGGTAGAAGCAAAGAGAAGTTGTTGGCTACACATCCAAGCCACCGTTATTGCATAAAGATTTTTTCATTCTCTACAAAAAAAAGGTTAGGTTGGGTTATCAGTATGGTAATTTTTTTGAAAAATAAAATTTAAGCAGTTTACGGGGTAGTAGCAAAAATCAAAACTGCACTCCAATCAACAATGGCAAATTCCTAATGTGACCCACAAACAAATATAGAATTGAGAGTAAAAACAGACAAAAAATCAAACTTAAATGTAAAAAAAAATACCAACAAAATAATCGTTAAACCTTATTGAAACCCGCCTTACAATAACCACTTCGGATTGTTATTACAAAACTTAATATATTTTAAAGTTTCAATTGATATTCTCAACGTATTAGCAAACGGAACGCTAAATCTACCAAAAAAGTTACTACAATTATATTTTATCAGCGTAACAACCCGCAATTGTTCCCGTGCTGCTTTTCTATAAATTTAACCTGCACCTAATTATTGATATGTTTTGCGCACTCAACAAACATATAATTTCTCTGCAGCATATGGTTGATAGTCATACCGCAATCTCTACAATTACATTAATCACCTAATCAACACATCCCCAAGGTATACTAAAATACCAGTGCGTTTATAACTGCTCCATACTAATGTAATGTGCCCTGCATACAACCTCATAACCCAACAGACCTGTGTAAACTTGACAATCTTTTGCAGTTATTGTGCAACTCCAAGGCCTCAACTGCCAGTGCACAAACATACCCCCAACGACTGTTACGTATAAAACCTCAATGCCAAATACGGTGTCAACAAGGCCTCGTGCCAGGTATGCTACAACTGTCAATTACCTCAATGACCTCAATTCCAATGTACTTTGTTTTAGACACCTCCAAGACTTTTCTCAGCCTATGTGTGAATAACCTCAGACAGTTGTGAATTACTTCAATGACCTCTTTTCAATGTACTTTTTCACACCTAAAAGACCCACTTGATCAATGTGTGAATAACCCTTACGTTCTCAGATAATTTATGTACGTAAATGACATCATATACAGTACATTAAAAATTATAAGCAATGCTAACAAAAACTACGTGTAACAATCCGTTGACTCTTTTAAAACATTTGTGCTAATATACCTGTCCACTCTACCTTAAAGTAGAATAACTTTAGGCAGAGTTTTGGTACAAAACAGAAATAAACAGTCTATAGCAAAGCTTTTTCCTACTGCTTCGTACTTGAATGTTGATAAGTCGGACTTATCTTTCGATCTGGTAAAAAAATTGAAAATGGTCTGGACCTAGTAGCAATCCGACAAAAACGTAATTTGTAATAAATTTTCTCCGTCCAAACAGTTTCACAGTAGTCTAGTAAAACTTCTTGATCATTTGGTTGTAGTTTGTTTAATAAGAATTTTACCTGTTTAAGGGCAACTCTGGAATAACTGTCTAAATGTGAAAAAAAACCAAAAGCATTTATTAGTTTGTGGTCCTGAGTGTGTGTCAAAACTCCGAACAAGCAACTGCCGGGCCATCCCACTCTGGTGGCGGTTACTGCAACACAATAGATTCCGTGCACATTAGCAATCAATAAATATTTGTTCTTGACACCTAACCCAATAATCTGAGATTAAATAACAAACGCCAAAATCAATTTTTTTCCTAGTCAAAACTTTTACCAAAATCATTAAAAAACAATTTTGTGGAATAAAATCTTTGTCTAAAACTGAAAACTCTGTGTTACTAATTATAACGCAACAAAAGTCAAACAAAATAATTATTTATTTGTTTAATTGAATAGACGCAATAAACCCCTAACCACTTATTCAACACATCGTGCGTTTACGTAATATATTAATTAATTCATTTCACTTTAAAACGTTTTGTTGACAAACTAACATTTGCTGGCAAATCGTCCAACCACATCACTTTCTTTTTAGCCAAACTAAAGTGAACCTGGGTAAGGCATGTAACAAAAGTACCAACTGACAATCAGATATATAAACTAATGTCCTGGCAACCTCGGACTACCAAAAGCTTTATAGCAAAACCTCAAAAAAAAAAATGGTTGATGTTAAACTAAAATGTTTTTCAGATGCCGCAGGTAGATTTTGGCCCCAATTTTGCTTTGGTTACATCTATCGTTTGTTTATTATTCAGTTACTTATGCCAAATTACCGTGGCAAGTTACACAATTAAACAACACGTTCAAATAATATAACTTTATTATCAAAATAAGTGTTCATTAATGCAAACGTTGCGCCCATTTTACTGTAGACGTTGTGGTCATTCACAGTCGACTCTTCAACGTTTGGTGGCCAAATTTGAGACAGTGGTTTTGGTAAATAATCAGTTAACACCTGTACGTTAAAGGAACGCAAGATCGGCGGAAAACATCGCCACACAAAATCCAATTGACCAAAATTCATGACCATAGACAACGCTGTTTGATTGCTGACTGGGCTTCAAATTGTTTGGAAGAGGACCCCAATTTTGGCGAAAAAATTATCTTTATTGACGTGGCGTATTTTTGGATGAATGGCTATGTTAACAAGCAAAATTGCAGTATATGTGATAACACCAACCCACACAAAGTTTACCAGGTAATAACGCATCCTCAAAAAGTTACTGTTTGGTGTGGATTTTGAGCAGCGTCATTGGTCCGTATTTTTTTCAAAAACAATGTTGGTGCGGCATTTACCGTCAACGGCGAGCGCTACAGAACGATGATAACCAATTTCTTTTGGCCCAAATTAAACCATATGAACCTAGACTACATGTGGTTCCAGCACTCAATAGCCATTGTGTAATTAAATATTTTTCTTTTGTCACTTGAAATATAAATTATAATGACAAGCAAAAACTAGTCCATTACCTATCTACTCTAAATACAATCTCAGACGTTCTACTTGTACGCAAATAACAATGCTTAGAGTACATTTAATATTATTACCAAACAAATAACATTGTTAAAACCGTCAATAAAAAAACCACAAACTAGCTGATCCATCAACTCTTTGAAAATGTCATTTCTTTTAAGGACAGTGCATGAAAATTTTTTTACTAATCATAACAGAAAATCAGGCATCAGTTCAACCGGCAACATCAAATTGTAACGCCCTAGTTCGTAAACATCTTTTGCAAAAACTTGACTTAGGTCAATTTCAGGAAAACAAATTAATTAACACACAATGCATTTGTCACGTTTTCATTGTTGCAAACAATGCAGTAGATATATTAAATCTTATTTGTTTTTAGTTAAGTTAATATTAATAAGTTATTAAAATTGTAATTGTATTTTTCATTTTTTGTGTATTATTTGTTTGATGTCTACTGTCTGGCATAATATGCCTCTTTCCACAGATCATATTAGACTCCTCCGACATTCACAAACAACAATTTTATATATCTCATTTCAACGCCCACAACAAGACTGTTGTTAGCTTGTTATTCGAGACAAGATAATGTTTGCTTTACTTTATATACGTTTTATTTTTCATTTTTATTTTGCATATTATATATTTTTTTAATATTATTTTATATCACATAATAAATTTGTAATTTATTATAAAATTTCCAATAAAACTATATAAAAAAATCGTTTTAGTTCAATGCAATTTCCCTTCGTTCGATGTGCAAAGTTGGACTCGGTCTACTCGCCATTACCAAATTATCCAATTTGCAATTGATGAGCACTCAAATGTTAAAACTAAAGTAATTTTCATTAGTGTTGTTCATTTGTAAGGCATTACAAGCGTATTTGACTGAGTAAATTTCTACATAAAATTTGTAATATCAAAATATACTTGTTCTTCTAAAAAGATTAGGCCGGACAAACGATTCAGATTTAGAAGTAATAAACGAGATGATCGTCAATCAACATTTGGCCTTGTTTAAAACTCAAAAATCATTAAGTTTCTTTCGGATATATTTTTTAAGCAGTCAGTAGTAGATTAGGACATTTAGTGAAACATATACGGAGCTCTTTTTTATTGAAGAGCTGATATAAAGTCGCAAAGTTAACAAATGACGTGAATTGTTAAAATATAACCTCTACTGTAAACAAACATCTGATTTTTCCCGTATTGAAATTTTGTATACTGGCTATTAGGAAGTATATAAACGTAAACAAAAATCTTAAAAAAACTAATTAATTAAATAAAATCTCTCAAAAGCTTATGCTTTAATGTAAAATAGAGATGTAGTTGTAGTTTCTTTCCTCCAAAATAAGTGCATTTTTATTTAGTTCCCCATTTATATCTTATGATCAATTAAAATGTTAGGAAAAATATTTGCACTAAAAGTATGTAACTTGTTTACATTTAACGTTTCAATATATATGCAATAAGTTTATTATTTTATTTAAATTGTCCCAGTCGGAGTCTAAACATTTATGGTAGCGCCATATTTTATACCTTGTATGACCAAATGTTAATATATTTTTACTTAACAAATTTATTTCAAATGAATTTAATTATTTTATTTTAATCCTACACAACAAAATAATTTTGAAAGTTTGTTAAATCTAATATTTGATAACGATAAACTATCTTACTTATTTTAATTAATCCTCAATGAGATAAAGATTATAAATTTCTTAATAATAAAAAGTGAGTGTAGTATTTTCTAAGCCTAGATATTCATCTTAAATAGACTGTTCCTAATCCCGACTAATTAATTTTTCCGCCAAACTAAGTTTCAATTTAAGTTTCTAGCGGTCCATCATTCCAGACAGAGTATTTAAAATGCGTCACCGGTTTCTCATTTTATTTCTGCCCGCCCGGAGTAAACCCTGATGAAGCGTTTTCAGTGTGGCGCCCATTTTTCTTACTTTTCATTAAATTCGCGCGAGAAAGTTCGCGCGGACCGCTTTATCACGACCCACTTTATGAACACATAATATGTCCAGATTTGCATAATATCGCATACAGTTTACAACATTTGCAACAACAAAAATAATATGAGCGCAAAACGAGAAACAACAAACATATCTTCACTAGAATTCCGGTGTTATATATCAGGTGGCAAAATAACTAGCGGCTAAATATTTCACAACGTTCGCAATATATTTTCTGGATGGATAAATTATATTTATTTTTATATAAATCATGACCCGCATGCCGAGTTTTGTTCGGGAGTGAAGCTATTTACTTTGAAGGCGTTTTATTTTACATAGTGATGATCTCAAGTGGTTTATTATCTACTGCATTCACGAAAGTGATATGAATACGATATTATTTTGTTGATATTAAAAAATGTCATATAAGGTAAAATATTTATTTACAGTGAAAAAATGATCATAATATAATATATATTCAGTTATTACCATAACAAAATTAGTTACAAATACACATTATGAGTTTGAATTCAATGAAAATTTATTCATAATATCAAAATTTTATTTTAAAAACTTTGTAATCAACCAAGAGTATAAAAGTTAAACCAAGGGTTATTTTTTCTGTTATTATATAATAACAAAATACGAATATATAAATGCAAGCTTCTGACTGGTGCACAAGAGGGAATACTGACCATTATTCTCTCTCATTCCTTGTAGGATTATCTTATTATTCAAGATGTTTCACCACGAGTGTGTCAAAATAATATATCTTATCAAGAATTATTCTACAAAATCTGATTATGACTTATTAAAAAATAAAATTAGGACCCTTTTATTTAGATAATTAACAAAAATCATTATCTCTTTTTTGTGTAAACTATGTGGGCTTTATGATACTTTTACATATAAATTATTAAAATCGTCCCACGTTTTGCGTAAATATTTCAGAACCAATAAATATGTCTCTTGATATTTTTCCTTTGATATGATAATGCGCTAATAAATAATTCGTAAAGCATCATTTTTTATCCTACCCTGAAGGCATAAAGTTTTATATTTATACACTAAAACGACCACATAGGGTGTGAACAAATTAAAACTGAATTTGTTTATTAACAATTTAACATAACGAAACATCATTTTCTATAATTAATTAACTTTTATTTTTGTTGTTAATAAAAGTATGTCGTAAAATGAATAAGTTTTATTATATTCTATAGGCTTATTGTTAATAAAACTTAAAGAAAGTTTTTTTGTTACTTTTACATGAATTAAATAGATAATGCAAAACCAAATAAAAGGTTTTAGAGTAAACAGTAAAAAATAAGTATGTATAATGCTATATGCATTGTACATACTTATTAATCTGATAATTTAATTTCTTCTTTATGGATATTGCTAGATAGTAATCTTGTTATCAAGCAAGATATATAAAAAAACGACAATTATTTTATTTTAAAAAAAAGTATAAATTTTTGTTTGTTTTTTTTTAACTATTTAATTTTTTTTTTTTTAATTTTGAAAAGTAAATTTTTTTTAATTTTTTTTTTAAATTAAAGAAAATAAAAAAAAAGTTTTTTTTTTTTTTAGTAGGTTGCAATGCATTTTAGCTTGCTAGTATTATACGTAAAAAACGTAAATAAAAAAATATCTTGTAAAGTAAAGTAACACAATATAATAACATATACCTAAGAGTAACAAATTTCTAGGGTGGGCAGGAGGGTTCTTTTGAGACACTTTTTGTTTATAAACTCATAGGCAATCATGTTCACCCTAGAAGCTGCACGTCAAAAACTTTTTTGTGTTTTTTTATACAATATTTGAAATATCTCTCTTAAAAGTCTGAATTAAAAGAAACGATAGGACACAACACAACTTGGCTGTTTTTTTATTCCTTTTATATGCTTGCCCTGAAGCAGCACCTTGGCCTCTGTTCTAATAAACGTAACATTATTTTCTTTTGCTTATACCACTAGTAAAAGTAATAAATAATACACGTTCCATAGAAAACACCCCATTACAGAATTGTTTGTAATGACATCTCTACTTATATCTTATTACAAAAGACCTATGAGCTTGAAACTGTATGCTGCATCAACGATGACAAAAAAAGTAATATATTTGAGACTTACGCTTGTACCAAACTAACCTTCAACACTCACCTAAAAAATTTAACTACAAAAACTTTGCAACCAAAATGATAATCGGACGTACATAGGGGTATGATGTTATATACGGTAGTAATCAAACATATCATTACGTATTAAACCGTACGACTACAAAACTAGGCATAGCATGTTTTCTAATAACAAAAGAAATAAAAAATATTCTCACTACCACCATACAATTAATTGTCATGTATGAGACAAAACTTTTAATAATAAGATCAAACCTCATAAATAGTTGTAAACAAACAAAAACGACTCAAACATAGCCAAGTAAATTATCTAGTATACTAGTGGGGCTAATGACCAAAATTGCACTAGAGCTAATACCTACAAAAAAAATAGATTACGCTGTTTTGGCACAATCAAGCTTCAGTTTTCCAAACAGAAGAATAAGCTGATGATGATTTATGCACAAGAAACATAATCGAGTCAATACTCTAACAGACCAATACATATTATGTCCAGTAGCTAAGCACCAGTACAAGCATTACGTTTGATAGTAATAAAATCTTAACAATTTATTGCTTTCAAAAACAGTTTGGAAGCATTGCCAACAAATAATATGATACATCTGATCTGAATACCAAAAAACACGTTAACTCACCAAACAGAAAAAAGAAAAACAGAGATATAAAAGTTTTATTGACATTCCAAAGAAGACCAAACAAAATCCAACCTTGCAACAAAACGTAACAACCTGTGAAAAAACTGTTAATAAATGAAAAACATAAAATAGAAGTAGCCTAGCAAGACCATTTTAATTTGATTTTAACTTTTGTTTAATAGTCCGAGAGCTGGTAACAAAAAAGTGCAAGAGTTTAGGAAAGGCTGATATTTTGAGATCGGACTGTTTATTGGTCATAGAACGCCTTTGCAAAGTCAGCACCTCAGGTGTCGGGACACCAGGCGATGGCACGCTAAGAAAAGTGTAATTTTAACACCTTACTTAGCGTACCCAAAAATTGTTTTGGAAAAGCTAAAAATTCATCGGCAAATAGTCGATGCATTACAAAACCTTAATCAAGCAGTCAGACAGTAATAACCAAACGCACGGCGTCAGCATAGTTGCGTACATGCTACAAGAACTAACTTAATGCAAATAATTAGAAAAAGCTGAAAGTTGGGAATATGTCAAATTACGTAATTAAATTTATAAAACAAACAGTCAGACATAGTTTTTATCAGAACCCAATTAGTCAGCACCTAAAAACAGCCAACTCAACTGTCTGCAGTAGAAAACGGTTAGCTAGAAATTAATGAGCAATATGACTACGACTGGTATGAAGGAAGTCAACTGCCCAACTTTATCAGTGACGTTCTAATTCAACCAAATATTACTAATACAGGTAATTTTTTGTACAAACAACTATTGATTACAGTTAAATATTTTACACATAAACATATTATTTGACTGACTAAACATTGAATATTTTGTTATGTACAGAAAACAAATTGGATGCAACAGACGATGTGACGGAAAAAGCAAATGAAACAGAAGGAACCTCAGACGGCTTGGATAATAAATGCAACAAAGAAAACGACAAAATTAATAGCGATAATGATATAAAACCCTAAATAAAACATAAATAAAAACTAAGTATTTTTGATTGGTCAAAAACCTTTAATTACGACAAGCAGCGTGCGCGCTTTATCACGACTTCAATTGGGTGCTGATTGATTGGGTTCTGATAAAAACTATGTCTGACTGTTTATTTTATAAATTTAATTACGTAATTTGACATATTCCCAACTTTCAGCTTTTTCTAATCATTTGCATTAAGTTAGTTCTTGTAGCATGTACGCAACTGTGCTGACGCCGTGCGTTTGGTTATTACTGTCTGACTGCTTTATTAAAGTTTTGTAATGCATCGACTATTTGCCGATGAATTTTCAGCTTTTCTAAAACAATTTTTGGGTACGCTAAGTAAGGTGTTAAAATTACACCTTTCTTAGCGTGCCATTGCCAGGTGTCCCGACACCTGGGGTGCTGACTTTGCAAAGGCGTTCTATGACTAATAAACAGTCCAATCTCAAAATATCAGCCTTTCCTAAACTCTTGCACTTTTTTGTTACCAGCTCCCGGACTATAAGTGTAAGAACCAAGTAGTAAAAAATCTCCACTAAAGATGTTTGGCAAGTTGACAACATCCGTGGACAGTAACTTACATAAGCCTAAATCCCCATGTGCAGTAAATTGTAGGTTGGACTGCGTTCTAATGCTTGCTTACAACACCATAACACAGTTAATCGAACTTGTTCTGTTAACGACCAACAATTGTGACGGACAAATAGTTACTTAACTAGACGATATGCGGACACAAGCAATCTGGTCACTATTTAAAAATGTGTTTAGTCATAAAAAATATTTAATAGAGCTAAAAACGTTAACAAAAAGTAATAAACAAAAAGACATTGCTGTTGAATTTAATACTTCAGTAAATTTGAGTATATTTCCTAATAGAAACTATTTCAACTATTTCATTAAACATCATTAAAATTACTAATGTATAAACAACTATAAATAATGAATTTCTACATGTATTTTATAATGGGTGATTCATTTAGAGGTACTTTCTTCAGTAAAGGTTTTATATTAGATAAAGCGTGCGCTGAGTCAAACTGTTATGATATTTTTGTTCAGTAATGTTTGACATTTTATCATAAAAAGAATTAGCCCGGCACAGCGTCTACAAATTATTCAGCTGTATAATGCTTATCAGCGCTCTATGAAAAAAGTATTTTGTATGCTTAGAGCAACTTATGGTTTACATAATCGGCCTACCGAACGCACAATTCTCGTACCATTGAAAAATTTGAAACGCAATATTCATTATTAGATAGTACATGACCAAATACACCACATCTAGCACATAGTGAAGAAAATATAGCAGCGGTCGCTGAGAATGTACGCAATGACCGTAATGAATCGATTTGGCACCATTCAGTTTGGCTTGTTGTATAAAACAACTTAGCGTATTTTAAGTAAGAATTTTGGTTTAAAAGCATACAAACTTTAACTCATGCAAGAATTGAAGCCGGCTAACTTTCGAATCGTCACCGTTTCAGGCTTTGAGCTTTGAAAAGCTTCAAGAAGATCTACAGTTTTCAACCAAAACTTTGTTTAGCAATGAAGACCAAACCTAGCTTAATGGCTACGTAAATAAGCAAAACTGCCATATTTGAGCTAAAGAACAACTAGAAAAGATTCAAGAGCTGCCAAACAAAACAACGGTTTGGTGTAGTTTGTAGGATGGTACAATTTTTTTTTAATAAGCCGGCTGGAGTGTAACTGTAAATGACGCCAGTTCTCGCACAATGATAACTGACTATTTGCTCTCTAAAAACATTTGATTCTAACAACACGGCGCTCCTTGCCACATAGCCCTTGAAATAATGGCATTATTGCAAGAACGATTCGGTGAACAGTTAATCAGGAATCTACAGGAATAAGCCGACAACGGTTAGAGAATTAGAAACCAACATTACTTCCGTCATTTGCCAAATACTATTCAAAAAGCTTAAACGCGTCATCTATAATTAGAACTTCTAAATGGACCATGTTAACCCTAGTTACAGCCAAAACTAAAAAAAAGAATCTTTAAAAAATAAATGTACAAAATAGTTTTTTTGTATGATCATAAAGATTACATAATAAAAATGAGTTTTTTTAGTTTTTTTAAATTTTTAAAAAAGTATTTCTAATCAGATCACCCTATATTACCAATTTTTTCTTACCAATTTTCTTCAAAAATCCATTTAAGTTTATCCATATCCATATGTGGTTATACTTTTATGTTTTTATATATACAATATTTGCTACTTTTTAAATGCTTTGCTTCCAGATAACGGAGTTGAACGGTGTAATTGGCCGCTTACCTTGTGTATTTCATCTAATCTCTGGCTCAAGTTCACCGTTCTTGCTTTTGTGCCCAAATATGTATATTCTTCACATTTCTCTATTTCATTCCGTGTATAAAATATTAATTTCTGCCGTACTTTTCCAAATATTAGGTTATCTGTGTCAGCTTTCTAAACATACATTTTATGCTTTTGTAATCCCGTGCATTATTGATTTGATTGTCGGCAAAATTTAGTGCATACATTATATATTATATTCATTTAATGCAATACCCATCAATTGGCACTTTTTCATTCAGTTTTTAAGTACCTGTTGTAAGTATATCTCAAAAAGTATTGGAAATACACAGCATCTTTGCTACAAATTTACTAGGGGGGACACTGCCGTATACTTTACTAAGATCTACAATCTATTTTTAAGATAATAGTTTGTTTTTTTTTCAATAGTTGTCTTAAACCAAATAGATTGTCGACTTGCCAGCACAAAATCCCGTTTGTTCTTTTTCTTAGTGTCTTTGTACTTTTCTTTAGTTTTTCATTGATTATTCTGCCATATACTTTACTGCAGGTACTAGTTACTAAAATTTTGCAATAATTGTACTCTTATATTCAAAAAACCAAGTCATTGTGTAACTTTTTGTAAAAAACCCGGGAGATTTATTTTTTTTTAACTTTTAGTGTTTTACAATCAAAGAAACCTATAAGTTGTAGAAAAAAAAAACAACCTAAGGTACTTACCAGTTTATTTAATAAACATTAATAATCAAAATTAAAATTTAAATGTATGCGTTCTTCACTACCTATTGCTTATTCGACATTATGCACAGATAATTAAAGTGGCTACTGGTTTGAGTTGTTTGTGATCGATTAACTGTCATTCTCATGGCAGATTGATGTGTTAATTATGTTTATAAGTGCTGAATGAAGATTGTGCAAAAGCTGTTGCTTTTGTGGCAGATAAAAGAAGCCAGCGGTATATGTCCAGATTTCTTTATGTCCAGTCTTTTTACCGTCCAAAAAGCAGTTGAGCGGTTTAGGAAGACCGGCAGAAATACTAGGAGGCTGCGATCAGGCAGAAAACAAAAAACAATTGCTATCGATGAGCGATTTATTATTCGTAGTACTCTACGGAATCGTCATGTAACTTTAGTGGAGACCAGAAACCAACTCCGTGACGTTCGTGGTACAGTTGTAAGTGTGTGGACAGTTTGTCGAAAGTTGTAAGAAGCTGGCTTAAAATCTTGTAGACCAGCAGCTGAACCATAATTACTCCTACTTTACCGAGTAGTTAAAATTTTCTTGCACAATGCAGGACTGTACTGTTTACTGACAAATTTAAATTCTGCCTACATTTGCTAGATGGAAGAAAACAAGTATAGGGACGTACGGGAGAACGATTTGCCGAGTGCAACTTTAAACCTCGGCTTAGCCTCCACCATGGTTTCGTGATGTATGGGTCAATGGATCCTTGCACCTAATTGATTGCCATTGATAAAGGCTCGCTGACTGCACAGCGGTATATTGAAGAGGATTTAAAAAATTACTTAGACCCATTTTTTCCAATGAAATTAGCATTTTTATACTCTATCGACCTCACCAACCTGGTTCTAGCAGGCCAAAGGTCCTTCCGAGTATTGAATGATGAAATGAGGCAAGATAATTATTGTTCGTAAATTTGTTCGTCGCTGAAACCCTGAATGCCAAAGCGGTTAAAGCGGTGAATAAATTTACAAATAATATACGGCAGGGTAGGATTTGAACTCAGAACCCCCAGCATAAGAGGCAAGCATCTAAGCAACTAACCTACGCTGCCGCACTAACCATTTGCTCCATTTATCCGCAAACCGCATTCTGCAAGGTGCGTCACAGAATACTTGCTTGCAGTTGGAAAATTAAACTGGCCTGCATGTACTCCAGATGGAAATCTTATATAACATGTTTGGGACATGCCGGGCAGGCGTGTTAGAGAGAACGTGCAGTTGCACTAACCACAATAAATAAGCTTCGTGTGGCACTTCAGGAAAAATAGCAAAATATTCCACAAAATAATATTCCTTATATATAATAGTTAAGGCTCGAGGAGGCAATACAAAGTATTGAAACCTTATTCAACTGAAATTTTTATTATTAATCTCTGTTAAGTTTATTTTGCAGAAATGAATTTTCTTTCGTGTTTACGTACATGATCGTTTTTGCTTATTAATGTTCATTAAATGAGCCAATAAGTACCATATGTTGTATTTTCTACATCCTGATAGTCTATTTGAATGTAAAAAACTAAATGTTTTATAAAACTTTACTAGAGTTTTTTGCAAAAAATTACACAATGACAGTTTCTGTTTTGCTTCTGATATAATATACCACTTTCCAATCATTTGGAATTTCTTCTCCATTCTGATATTTTGTAAATAGTTTTCTCAGGTATTTAAACAGTTTTCCCGTTCCGTTCTTTAGTAGTTTTGGTTATGGTAATATTTATGGTAATCAAAGATTTAAATACAACTCGCACATAATGCCTATTTTGCAAATATAATGCAGTATTTGGTAAAGGTTTCAAGGTTTATACTTGTGAGAAATGATGTTATGACTTAAAAAATGTTGTTTTGGTATCTCAGTAAAGTATGAATTTGAATTATTTTCTAAAACCTCACACAACAAAAAGCTACGTTCTTCATGTGTTTTTTAGGTTTTGTAAAAGATACATAGTTTAACTATGTATCTTTTACAAAACCTAAAAAACACATGAAGAAAAATGTAATTGTGCCTTATGTCTCTTTTGAGTTTTGAGCGCAATTTTGTGTTTGTTTTGTATTTATAGTTGCTTTGAATTGTTTATAAATATGTTTATTACTGCAGTTTCTGTTGGCTTCATTGATAGGAATTTTCTTTGGTCTGCGTAACAGTAAACAATGGCCCTGTTTTTTTTTTCTTTAAAATTTGCATTAATAAGTGGTCTTAGTGGTCTACACAGGTTTTATCTCCAGTTCATTTCACTTACTATAAAAACGTTAATTTCTTTTCCCAAATTTGTTGATTACACAATTATTATTTTTTTACTAAGAAGCCCGAGAATTTACCGTGCAAATACTTCACTTTTTTTG
The DNA here is from genome assembly GCA_963932245.1 of Tachinus rufipes. NCBI lineage: Eukaryota > Metazoa > Arthropoda > Insecta > Coleoptera > Staphylinidae > Tachinus > Tachinus rufipes. Next base: position 111,579,944 of record OZ010741.1, on the reverse strand, counting down.
TTTTGTAGAATATTTGTTTCTGATATTTTTATTTTATTATAACCTAATCTAATACACACAGCAAATAGGTAGCTCTGTTTTTATTTATTGTGGTTTGATTTGTCTTTTAGTATAAATTAGGTTTAGTCAGCGGCTCTCATTCAGTCGGCATATGAATACTTCAAGTAAATATCTCCTCACATCATAACAATAACCAAACCCAATTTAACCAATAAAAAATATCAAACTACCACAAATAGGCAGATCATCATTTGCTGTTTGTATTAGGTTAGATCGCGGCCGTCGCTGCGACTAAAATCACACAACAGTGATGATCTCCCGAGTTTGCGCTGTAAAATGTCTTTTGTTATTGCAAAAAAAATACTTCTTCATTTGAACCTTTTGTACTCAACTTTAACTTGAAAATGTGACTACAACACGTTTTTGTATTAATACATTAATAATATTAAAAAAAAAATCTATTTATTACAGTAATAAATAGATTTTTCACTGCGGTAATTGCTGTTTGCTAAGCGATTTAAAACTAAAATCGTATTTATGATTATATATCTTAATTAATGTTAGAATTTGCATATGTGAAATTATTGATTGTTTAATTTTAACGTATTAACTGCTTTTGACTATAATTTTTTGTACATAGCTTTAACATAATTCAACTCTGGTCAAAAGATAAACTGCATTTTATTTTAAATAGGTTTGCTATTAAAATACTGGTTGTTCTATGACATATTTTAGATGCACTGTAGTGTACGTTAGGACTGAACTTTGGTATATAAAGTACATCGGTCTCGGCACTATATATGCAAATTATAAGAGAGTAAAGTTTTTCAACGTAACCCGAAAGTGATGCCCTATAAATTGTTTAGTTTGCCAGGACGTGTCGCTTCCATATGTTAGTGAAATGCTCGTATCTATGTGTGTTTTTTGTTAACATTAACATAAGTGCTGCATGAACTGTATATCTGCACATCGTAAGATAGTGGTAATTCTATAAATTCCTTTTTGAAATGGGACAGGTATCCTGGCTGCACAATTCGGAATTGTGGCATGATACCATTATGCAGATTTGATGTGAGATTATAGTAAAAAGAGGGCGGTAGCCGTCGTGATTTTTGAAATATCACCCTGTAACCACAAACTGTATATTGGAAGGAAAACGGGAATGGTATTATAAGAAACAGAAGTGGCTGCCATAGCTTATAATATAATGGCAGTCCAGAAATGACGTTAAGATGTAATAAAGGGCCCAGTTAGGTGATGGGATCTCGGCCAGTCGACCGTCTCACGGAATTGGATTGGGGTAGGGGCATTTTGCCGGAACTGCCACCGGACTCTGGCCGCCCGATTGATTTTGAATTTCCATATAAATTTCGACCGGCAGACCATTTTCAACACTTCCACCACAGTTTACACAATTGTCGACTTTAACTTGATTTTAAAGTTTACATCACGGATCCATTCTTTATTTAAGGCATCCACACTCAACTCAACACAAACTTTTATACGTATATTCAATATCACTTTGGAACTGAGAATATCAATTGGATAGTTTATTTATTCAGCCTCATCGCGTACGAATCAGCTTGCCAATAAAATCACAATACTTCATAAATAACACTAACGCTCATTTTATATACATAAACAATATCTGTATTTGTGTGATGTATGATGTTGCTGCAGTCAGAATAATATTTACACAGTAAAGTTAAATGCATTCACGTTGAACAGAATAATTAATTATTTTAATTAAATTATCAATTAATACAGCAAGTGGTTCTAGTCTACAATATTTATAATTATAATGCTTATTTTACGTATCTTAAAAATATACATTAAATACTATTTTCCTTAATAAAGTTTACATTTTTATATAATGTTGTTATACCAATTACAGTATTTTATAAGAAAGAATACTTAGATTAATATGTCGACCAATTTATTTTCTGTTGATATTTGTATTCATCCAAGCAAGTATTTCTTTTCCTATGTGAGATTGGTAAAGGTAATACATTTTATTTATTTATTTTATTTATTTATTCAATTGCCTTTTTTACCTTTCGGTGTCAGGCGTATACATTATTAGTTTGTGTAATATTTTCTCCATTTCTTCCTATCCTTGGCTATCTCTTTTATTTCTTCCCACGTGTTTCCTTTTCTTGTAGCTTCTTCCTTTATTGCGCTGTTCCATTCTTTTCTGGGTCTTCCTCTTTTTTGTTCTCCTGTTACTCTTGTCTCATAAATTTTCTTAGTATTTCTTTCTTCACTCATTCTTCTGATATGTCCATACCATCTCATTTGACCTTCAATAATTTTTTCTTGTATTGGTTTTATATTTAAATTCGTCCTATATGTCTCGTTCCTTATTTTATCTTTTCTTGTTTTGTTCTCAATCTTCCTAAGAAATCTCATCTCCATAGCATTTATTCTTTCTATTTGTTTTCCTGTCATCGTCCATGTTTCGCTACTATATGTTAATGTTGGTCTGATTACTTTTTTTACAATTTCTGTTTTTGTTGTTTTTGATATTTCTTTTTTGTTAAAGAAAGTATTTTTTAACATGTTATATATTTTTGCTGTTTTTCCTATTTTGTCCTCTATCTCTTTGTCTAATTTTCCGTTGCTTTGTATTATTGTTCCTAAGTATCTGTATTGTTCGACCTGTTCTATTATTCTTCCTTTTATTCTTATTTCGTGATTCAGTTTTTCTTTTGCAATTATCATGGTCTTTGTTTTTTCATAATTTATTTTCATGTTTATTTTCTTTAGTTGTTCCTCTATTATTTCCATGTTGTGTTGTAACTCTTCTTCGGTTTCAGCAATCACTGCCATATCGTCTGCAAATAGCAGTTCTGCTATTTTTGTTACTTCCATTTTCCAATATCCTATTTTTACCATTTTCATTTTTTGCTTTGCCTGTTTTATTGCCCTGTCTAGCACAATTGAGAAAAGCAATGCGCTTAACACACATCCTTGCTTCACACCTTTTTTCGTTTGGAATTCTTTTGATTCTTCGTTATTCATTCTGACTATGTTTTTGTTTTCTGTGTACATGTTTTTGATTACGTTTATTATTTTCTTCTCAATTCCTCTCTCTTCTAGTTCTTTCCATATGTCCTCTCTCTTGATCCTGTCGAAAGCTTTTTCAAGGTCAACAAAGCATACGTGCATTACTCTATTTTTTTTAATCATTTTCTCACTTAATTGTCTAATTATAAATATTAGATCCTGTGTGCTTCTTCCTCTTCTAAATCCACATTGGCTGTCTTCTATTGTTGTTTCTAGTTTGTCTCTCATTCTTTTTTCAATAATTCTTGTGAATATTTTGCTTGGTATGCTCGTTAGTGTGATTCCTCTATAGTTTTCACATTTCCTTTTATCGCCTTTTTTATGTATGGGTAGAATAATTCCTTTATTCCATTCCTTTGGGGTTTTTCCATTCCTCATTATGTCGTTTATTAATTCCGTTATTTGTGTAATTCCCTCATCTCCCATATATTTCATCATTTCCGGCGTTATTTTATCTGTTCCCGGTGCCTTCCCGTTTTTTATTTTTTTAATTGCTTCTATTACTTCGTCTTTTTTAATTTCTTCTATTTCTTCCGTTCTTCTGTCCTGTAGCAATTCTTCATCTTCTATTGTTTTGTTTTCTTCTGCTTCTTGTTCTGTTAGTTCTTGGAAGTATTGCCTCCATCTTTCCATTATCTTATCTTCTTCCGTTATTATTTTACCGTTTTTATCTTTTATGTTCATCATATTGTATTCTTTATTTTGTTTTAGATGTTTTAACGTTCCGTAAAATAGTTTTTGGTTTCGGTTGAAATTTTCATTCATTTCTTTTCCAAATTTTGTCCATGATTTTATCTTTGCTTCTTTTATTATTTTCTTTGTATTATTTCTCTTTTCTTTGTATTTTTCGTAATCTTCTATTTCCTTGGTTTGTAAGTATCTTTTCCATTTTTCTTTTTTGTCCCTTATCTCTTTTTTGACTTCTTCTGTCCACCAATTAGTTTTTTTAGTATCTTTGTTCACTATTTTTGCTGATCCACAGCTTTCTTCTGCAGCTTCTAGAATAATTTGTTTAAAAATTTCCCATTTTCCTTCTATGGACGTTCTTTTTTCTTTCTCTCTGAATTTTTTTTGTAGTATCTCTTGGTATGCCACTTGTATTTGTTCTTCTTTTAGTTTGTATGTTTTTATTTTTATCTTAACTTTTTTCCTTCTTTTGTCTGGTTTAAGTTTTGTTTTCCATTTCATATCCATTCGTAGTAAATGATGATCGCTTCCTATTTCCGCCTGTCTTGTTACTTTTACATTCTTTATCTTGTTCCAGTTCTTTCTGTTAACTAGGTAGTAGTCAATTATTGATTTCTCGTTTCTGGTTGGTTGTGTTCTTGTGTATTTGTGAACTTCCCTGTGTTTGAATTTAGTGTTTGTTATTACTAGATTGTTTTCAATGCATAGTTGAATAATTCTTTCTCCGTTGTTGTTTCTAATTTCTTCTCCTTCTTTTCCCATAGCCTCTTCTATTCCGTTGTTTTGATTTCCTACTCTCCCATTTAGGTCTCCTAGTATCATTATGTTTTCTAATACATATGAATCAGTAATGCTAGCAGAATATCTTTGAAGAAAATTTTATATTGTAATATAGTTGAAAATGTCTTTACAATCATTCACAGAGAGACTTTGCTGAAACCTGTGTTGATATATTACTCGTGATTTTTAATACATCAAAAATTAATATTGATTGGCTATTTAGCTAGTTTATGAATATTGCAAAACTGGTTAAACAACTTCATTGAAAGTTAAACACCGGCTATCAAATGTAAACATTATAAAAGTTACAGCAAAGTTGTAGTACGCAATCAGTAGTGTAGCGTTTTCCATGCTGAAATTTATAATGTTTGTATCAAATCTTCTTATATTTACAGAAGGTTATTTACGGATAAAATATTTTTAAATGTTTAAATTTGTTCATATAGAATAACAGATTTGCTCGCAACACGGCACATAATTTCAATATTATCTTATCATACTTTATTTATCATTCTTACAGCTAATTTGACTTATTATTAAATTTTTTATAAAATTTAACACCATCAAATGTGATAATAGATAAAATTACATTCACAACTAATTAGTTTTCTACTAGGTTTATTTGGTTTAATTTAAAATGACAAGAAACGTTATCATTAGAGCCATAATAGTAATTGAAGTAATTATTTTACCAATATAAAAGGAAGAAAAAAAAACATTTTAGATACTTTGAGGCGATTACATCAAAATGATACAGATTTGCAAAACAATAAATATTTTGATTTAAAAAAAAACAGAACATCCAATATCACAGTATACACAGCAGTAATAAAGTCCATACATTGACTCGACAAACGCAAATAAATGTGATCCCAGACGTCTTTAGCAAAAAATTATCATACAGAATTCATAATACAAATCAAGATTACATTGAATCTTGAAGTTAAAAAAATCCTGAGTCCTAATGTTTGAATTGCATAGCTGGTATCACCTATTTTCTAAGAGTAATTTATTTAAATCATTTTCCTAAGCCTTAATGCAGTACTGCAATCTTTGTCTTTTGTTTTTTATAATTTCTAAACAATTCTGATCCAATGTATTGTTTTGTTTTTAGATATCCCTAGCAAATCAGAGGGAATTTGACGGACATGTTATATGACCAAACCTCAAATTCAAGTGAACTGGAAACATATTTTGCAACAGAAGTTGGACGGTCACGAAATGGATTTACAAATAACAATTACTACAAAACGGTAGTATAGATAGTCGTTTAGTTACTTAGCTTTAATGCTGGGAGTTCTAAGATGAATTTTGTGATAAATTTTTCGCAAATTTGTTTATTGTTGTAATAATAAACATATCATAAATAATCAAACGAAAGACTGGTTTGCCATCTAGTTGCAATTTTTAATACTAAAATGTCCGCATTAATCGGTATCATTTTAGCATTTATGCAATTGGCAGTCATTTCGCGGCTATAACGATTTTGAATCGCTAATAAATTATGAAATGAATTAACAATTTATTCAAAATCAGTCAATCGAATCACAGCGGCCAAGGGTCAAGCATAGACAATTGTTTCGGTTCTACAAACCTCGTCAATATGCCTTGTACAACCACGGCATTGCATGATAGCGAAGACAATTTTGAATAAATATTTCTGTTCTTATGAACACAATTGATATTATAAATAATCAAACGAAAGACTGGTTTGACATTTTAGTATTAAAAATTGCAACTAGATGGCAAACCAGTCTTTCGTTTGATTATTTATAATATCAATTGTGTTCATAAGAAAAGAAATATTTATTCAAAATTGTCTTCGCTATCATGCGATGAAGAATTAAATTAATTAATATAACCTCAAACATAACCCTTAAATATGTGCAAAAATAAGTAAACAAACTGAAATGACAGAATAATGCCGTGTTGCCACATAGTAATAAAGCAACGCACACAAATTATGTTCATGAGATTCTACGGGTGTTCAAGATACCAAAACGTGTGGCGCATTGTTCTCATGCAAATCTTTTTACTCGAACCGATTCCTGCACTAACATATGCGTGTAACTTCGAGAATAGCAGCCCTGGAAATTCCTTTCCCGACATCGCTTTCTTGATGCCATCGTTCCAGGTCACTGCTGGTCTTCTTTTACGTCTTTCTTACGGTGGTACCCATTCATATAGTTGTTTGGGCAGCCGTTCCTTTCATTAGTTTTACGTGGCCATACCAGATTAGTTGCCTCGTTTAAATGTCCTCTATTATTGTTTTTTCTGATTTCATTCTTCTTTTAATTTCCTTATTTTTGATTTAATCAAGGCGTGATGTAGCCGCCGATCTTCTTAGGAAATCCATTTCTAGCACCAATAGTTTGTTCTCCATGCCTTTGGTGATAGACCACACCTAACAAAAGTAACATATAGTGCTCTTTAGTATTTAAATTAAATTTAAGGATCCAATGATCTTTTTTCCTTTGTTTATGCGATCTCTCATTGTGCTCTCTACGCGTCCGTTATCATCGATCTCTGTGCCAAAGTAGGTATACTTTTTGCATGTTCTTATTTTCTCCCCACTTTCAAGCTCTAGTTCTTCAGCTATACCACCTATGTACATATGCTCTTTTTCAGGTTTATTTTCAGGCCCCATTTGTAGTATTTATCATGTAGTTTACTCGTCATATACTGCACGTCCTCTTGGTTTGTAATATAACAATTTGATCGTCGGTATAGTGCAAGGTGTTTAGAGTGGTGTCTCCAATTGGCATACCCATTCCGAGGCACTTTCGACTCCATTCTCTAAGTACGGCCACACAACCGTTTTATAAAATGAAAATATCTCTTCATAAACCTGACAATTAATAGTAATGGGAAACACATAAAAATATTTTACTGATAGACATAGTAAATAATAGACAAATCAATCAATAGATAGAAAATTCTATTACATAAAGTTTGCTTACTAATTTTGACTTAATCAAAATAAGACCTTATTAATACGTAACTAAATAACAGTACAACATTTATGAACAGTCTTGCATCATAAAAAATAATAAACGTGCTCTTCTAAAAAACTGCTGACTAACATTCTATCGCTTAATAGAACTAATTTTTTTTTCCAAATCATTATACATGATTTTTTGCAATGAATTGTGTATGCACACCAATGAATTAATTGGCATCTAATGTTATTTTCTCAATCAATCAAATATGCTTTTGGTCATTATGTATCTTAATAGAATCACATACAATTTGAACAATTAAACAAAATTTTGGTGTTGAGTTTAAAAGAAAATCTAACGCTGTTTAACTTTTAAGTTATTATTATTAATTATTATTAATCTTTTAAACACCTCTTGGAGCGTGGGCAGTCTATAAGGTGTTTATAAACACTTTTTTCTAAAATTTTGCACTATTTTCTTTCATTCCTTTTAGCTCTATTTTTGTCATTCTTTGTTTTCCATGATTTGGTATGCTCGTAGTGTACTTGCTTTTGCCATGTATTTAGGGGTTTTCATTTCTTTTTTCTTCCGCTTTCCCTGTATTCAAGAGGTGTCCTTGCTATATTATTCAACATAATTCCTTTTATTAAAACATATTTATTACCTTAAACCGGCAAACCTTAAAAAAAAATCACTTTTCAGCCTTTTTATTATCTTTTTTTTGTATAGTGCTTAATAAAGTCAAATATTATTGCCCAGTTATAAATTTTTCTTTATTAAGATATTTAATCACAACAATCTCAAAAAATGTATGCATTTTTTTCAAAAGATTTTTGAACGCAAAACTTCGGCATTGGAAAATCAGAATGCTTTCATTCCTTAGATTGCTGCAGTGTTTCTTGTACCAATGCGGCTAGATTGAGCAGAACAATTCCACATTTTCTTAGTTCTAGTCAACATTTGAGTTTTTGATAATACATTTTTTATGTCATCATTATACTGCATCATTTTTTTAAGATTTTTTAAAAAAGTAACCAGTGGATTGAAGTTAAGAAGTAACCAGTTTCTCAACTTCAATCCACTATTTCAGGTTGCCTGACAAAAAACATTGTTTGGCAAGTGTATCAAGCATATCTTCATAAGCCTGCTTACATCTAAACCCATTTAAATACAGGTACTTAATAATTTCTTAGTATTCCAATTTTTAGATTGCACAATTCTTTAATTTTACAATAAAAGTCGTTTAAGTTAATTAAATATTAATGCCACTTAATACTTTGGTCGCCTAATTTTGCCAATGACACGAGCAAACTTAGCCTCTAAATTTCTTGCTGGTTAATCTACATACACAAAAGCACCACGTCACAAATCAAGGTGAGCCAAATGACAGGTTTAATATTGCAAACTAACTTATAACTAAACCATTTGTTCTCCACATTCATTTCACTAAATTAGGAAACAAAACATTGTCTTGTTCCCTATTGATAGAAACATATTAGCTGAATTTATTGTTGACAAAGTGCGGTCCGGTCCGGTGCGCATTTAATCTGTAGAACACATTAAACTTCTCATTTTCTGAAAAATTTGTTGTAGATTTTCTTTAACCCAAATGCAATCATTTTGCTTGTCAATATAGCTGAGCCAAAAAAAAAATTATAATAATGATCAACATACGATCATAAAATTGTAATTTTTGCTAACAGAACCAAACATTTTATGATAAATTATCACAGTTTGCTCATAGTAACAGGTTCAAAATTATATAGAGTAGGTTAGCAAATTCTATTCTATTTTTAACTCAATCTGATTATTTTTAAAAAATGCAACAAAAAGTTAGATTTGATATTGACTTAAAATTAATCGTAAATCTAATCTATACAAAAAGGAATTTTTTATTTATTTTTTTAATTAACACATTGAAAAACTATTAATCCCAACAAAGCAAAACTTTAACTTCATCATAAAAATATTTAAATGTGCACTGTGTATTCATTTAAAATTAAATTAGAGCATTCACTTTGTTTAAAATTGTTATTTGTTGCTTAAATATTGATGGTTGCACATTAGGCTCGGTTTATTTTTGTCTTAATAAAGGGGTTTTCAATAAAATGTTGAAATGTAATAAAACAAGCTGTGTGTGAGGTATTAACAAAATTCTTTTTTTTATTTGAAAGGCTTATGTATGCCACTAAGTGTATAATATAACATTGTTCAAATCCCGCCTTGGCTTCTTATAGTGGCACGGATCTTTGTGGTCCAATTTTCAATCATTCTTCTGCATAGATCCGGCTGAACTTGAGTGATAGCCTGTGTTGTGTTTACCTTTAGGGCATCGGTCGATTGTAATTTATTTGCATAGACCTTCAACTTAAAGAAATTCCACCAGAAAAAGTCTAGCGGAGTCAAATCGCATTACCTTAGTGGCCAATTTACAACACCGCTGCGAGAAATAACCTTACCCTTAAAACGTTCATGCAGAATGTCAATTGAGGCGTCAGGTGTGTGGCACTTGGCGCCGTCCTGCTGAAACCACATGTCGTCTATGGCCATATAGTTCAATTTGGACCATAAGAAATTGGTTATCATTGTTCTGTAGCGCTCGCCGTTGGCGGTGACCGCCTCAACAACGTCGATTTTTATAAAGTACAGACTAATGATGCCGCCGCGGCCGGCTCAAAATCCACACCAAACGGTAACATTTTGAGGATGCAATTTTGCTTGAAGAGTCGACTGTGATAGCCATGGTGATTTGACATAAGTATAGTACGCCCATAGATATAGTGTCTTTACGACATGGCCTTAATTTATCTCAAAGGATTACGTTATTACTACTCGCTTTGGGGAAACAATTATGTTTGTATTATATACCATAAATAGCTTATAACACCTCAATGTTTAAGGGTAAAAAAATTATATAAATATACAATATTTTTACTCTTAAAAATTACCTGGAGTTCCAGGTATATAACACAATTGTAATTGGTTGCTAATGAAATAATCCGTTGAGTTAAATTAAGCCCATGTCGTAAAGACACTATATCTATGGACATACTATACTGAATAATAAACAAAAGATTTGATAAATGTCACATAAACAAAATGGCTGCCACAAACCGCCAAAATCTACCCGCAAACTAAAAAACCCTTTATTTAATATTTCAAAATTGATAATTGCAATTTATAGTTGTCACAGTATGCACGTACTTGACACACAAGTACTGGATGCACTAGTCTAAAAAAATCTCATCTATATTTTTGCAATTACCAATTGTGTTATGCTATACTTTTAATTTATTCTATAGTTTATTTTGCAATAATTGTCGTTTTGCGTTTCATAGATTCATGGTAAACTTTCATAATTTTGCAAAAAAAAAAATAAAAAAACTGAATTAGTGTAATCGAAAGAAAATTTCTCCTAGAACGCAATTTTTATGTTTGTTTTATAAAATTCTTCTAAAGAAAGCCAAAAAATTTGTAAAATTATGGAAAATCCGAGGAAAATCCCTTAAAAATAACCTATTTTCAGCAATTATGTGTTATATTTCACCCTAAGGCAAGCAAATCCAGTTTTTTTAATTTCTGCAATCCAAAGTACTATGTTTCAAGAGTATCATATTCCAATTTCAAGTCTCCAATTTTCAATAAAATAGTAATGTTCTCATTTTCCGCAAAGTTTTTTTAGAAAACCAAGAGCGGGATCGTATTCTATGAAAAATTTCCTTACAGATACACCTTTTTGATTATGATTTTTGACTATTTTTTTGCTTATTTACAGCACAAAAACTGAAGAAAAGCAAAATATTCCTAAAAAATGAAATAGACCGCCATTTACACTGTATTGCACCTCGATCTAAATTTTTAAAAATCGTCATATTTTGGTACCCCAAACATGTGTACAAAATTTGAGCAAAATCGAAGATATTGATTGTCCGAATTTCCGTGGAATTACCCTTGATCGATTCAGCCGTATTCACGCCACTGGTAGCGCATTAGCCTTTTCTCTGCCCGTAATGCTGGCAACTTACATTGCGGGTGAGCTTACAGTTTTGAGTGAATTTCAAACCACTGAGAAGATTATTATCTATTCCGGATTAGAGAAGAATCTTAGTCATAAAACCCTACGCTGACAAGGTGGATAAGAAAGCGTATACTCGTTTGAAAATAGTATTTCGTTAGAAAATTTGAAACCACAATCTTTGGTACAGTAGTCTATGCTTAGACCATTGCGCCAAGCTCCCTAATATGAAATGCTAAACAAAATTATAGTATGCTCATAGTGTTTTTACGACATAAGCTTGAATTATCTCAGCGGATTGCTTCATTACTAATCGCCTTGGAGAGACATGTTTGTATTATATACATAAATAGCTTATAATATCTTTTTATTCAAGAGTGCAAATATTATATAAATATACAATATTTTTACTTTTGAATGTTGTATTCTCGGGTTCCAGGTATATAATACAATCATAATTGAAGGAATCCGTTAAGATAATAATAATAATCTATAAGCATACTATACATTGCATACTATACGTATTCTAATACTTCTTATTTAATATAGCTAATAAAATAATGTTAATCCCTAATCTACTTTAATCTTCTTATAATATTTCCTTAAAATCTTTCTTTTTACTATTATTTTGTTTTGTTAAATGTAATCCACAGACGTATAAAACAAAAGTATTAAGCTAAGAAAATTGTTGACGGTAGTTATGAATTATGCACAAATTATTAATTAATTTTTTTCATTACATCCAAACTTGATAAAACATTATTTGAAGAATTTAGTAATATTTACTAAAATAAAATTTATATATGGAAAGATAAACAAAATAAATAGTGAAAAATAAATATTCCCACAATAATTATTTCCTGCAATTAAGTTCATGTATTAGAATTCCCCTCAGAACGCCAGACCGCCATCCATTCAAACATTCGACCGCGCTGTAAGTTTAATTAGTCGCCGTTTGAACAGAGAACATTTTAACACATCGCGTTGTTATTAATTTTGAATGTCTCCCTTCTAATATCGATATTCAATTCGCGGCAAAGGCATTGAATGAGCTCCTATTATATAGAGATACAATTGAACCATAATTATATTAACTGGTATTGTTGTGTATCTGACCAACCGCTTTCATTTAATATATCGATGAAATTATATTGTGTGTGTATATAGGGCTGTCTGCAAATTCGATTAATTGTTCCCACGGTTATTTTTTGTGTTTGTTAAAAAGCGCGTGGGCGGAATTTCTTTATGAATAACATGATGTATGGGAAATTTGCTGTCATGCGAATATTGTGAAACAATGACAGTTTTATCAATCAGTTTTATAATCATTTTATAAAAAAGACTCAATTATGAAATAGTTTGAGTTTAATATATACACTAAATGAAATAATACAAATAAAGTTATTAAGTTAATACTAGAATGGTAGTTAAATATTATACATGTTAAACCACAATAAAACAACTTGATACTACCTAACCTGAAATTAACAAACAAAAATGTTCAGATTAAAAGTACAAATTCTTATGTATAAATAAACTTTAATTGTCAAATATTACAATTTATAAAAACTGATTTTTAAGTGTTATAAAAATGACAGTTTGTAATGCTTATGGTATTTAAAATCATAAGTCCTACTAAAACCTCAGGCTGCAGACAGGTGCTGCTTTTCGAGACAACCTATCGCAGCGTTAAGTTCTTAGTGGGAAGCTTTTTAACACAAGCATACAGAAAACTATGCCCACTAAAGTTGATAAACTTGAACAACTCAAAGCAGCCGCAAAAAAATCCTTCAATACATCAATAAACTTAAAACGTCAATTAAACTAGATCCTATAAAGACGTCCAACAAAAAACTTATTCGTCAATCACAAAAGGAAACATGGAATACGTTTTAAGCATGTTGAATCACCTCCACTGCCAAAAGGCTAAAAAAAATCTTATTAAACAACAACTCAATTAAATAAAACGTTTGTACGGCACATACACAGCCAACTTATCAAAAACAATCGAAATACTTTTGGAAGTTCACTTCTCAGGCTATACCAGTCCGACACAAGGGTGGTTCATCAGGAAATGATTGAGCCGCTGCATACCATCTTTTTAAAGAAACTTGTATAATCTGGGCAATTTTTTATCATACAAGGCACAATGACTAGACAAAATTTTCCTGGCTCTTTTGCAATAAGGCAAGGTTATCATTCTAGCCAACCTGGTCAGCATCTATAAAACATGTATGGCCATCCGATACAGCCAGAAAATATATAGAAAAATAAAAGTTGTATTTATCATATCTTATTGCCTGTTAAGTCTCACATCTTTTATTTTCAAGGCAATTAAAAAACTGTTTAAAAAATTTGGAAAACGACATTTATTACTACGCTGATGCATTAAAATTAGCAGGCTGACACTGGTTCTCTTTACAAAATTTAAAAAAAAACTATGAGATGTGTATATGTCGTTCTAGTAATATAGACCATCTGTTGGCAAAACTTGCTATGCTTACCTATGCGGTACTATTTTGGTAGCCAAAAATAAAACAAAAAACTTCAACTAAATCAGTTGCAACAAATGGCACGCCAAGTGCGGTATGCAAACAATGCCAACTACAGCAATGAAAACAATGTGAGTGCTATCTTTCAACATCTATGTCAAAAAAATTACAACGACAGCAACACTGCTCCTAAATGCAACTGCAGAAAATACTGTTCCTTTTGAAAAAAAAAAAAATGTCATGCTACCCTACTTTGTATATAAATGGCCTTAGAGTGTATACAAGCATAAACAACAAGAGCAAAAAACGGATAAAGACAAAGTCTATCAAATCTACACCAATGGCTCAAAAACTCTGCAAGACAAAGACAGCAGTGCAGCAATTTTACATTGACAACTTGCCCAATCAGCATTGAGACGTAAAAACACATTTCAACAATATAGGTAACGTTAAAACTGATGGATTAGCGCAAAAAAGATTAACCATCAAGATGTGAAACGTATTATTTTCTTAATATTTTACTATTTAAACTCTGCATAACTATAATTTAAAAACTTTAAAAACATGTCAATTGTCACATTATGTCTGACGTTAATACACCTATCATTTTTAATCCTAATTCAATATTAAAAATAATAATGAATAAACTACCATTTCTAAGTCTATTTTAAGTTTTTATAGACACACCAAACAGCGTCAATTATTATTTTTTAAATAAAGCCATTTATCAATACAAAAATCGACTTGATTTAGCTGTATAAAAGCACACTTAACGTATGCCATATATGCAGGAAAAATAATGTTGCTAACTTGTGCACTTTGCAACGTTTATTTCTGTCTTAAATACAACAATAAAAAAACGGCTGTTGCAGGACACCGCCAAATGTAGTTAAAGCCACATCACGTCGTACTATGCAAATCACACGTTTTCTTTTAAGGTCGCTCTTTATAAATATATGACACAAATAACAAACACAAACGCTGTACAGTATATAAATAAAATACAATGATGCATGCATATACAGAGTCAACACTATAAATAGAAGCACCTTACCCCCAAAAATCCTAATTTTTATTCAAGTCCTGAAATGCCGTCCTATATCCACTTCCAAAAAGCGCACCAAAATTAAATGGCTTCCATTGCTAGTAAACACAACAAAAAACAAATTGGGTTCAAAAATGGAGAAACATTTGCTAAAAGAATATCTAGTTGATTTCAAACGGTACAAAATTGACATCCGACGTACCAAAACCTATGCCTCAATTACCTTAGTTACTAAGTCATCCTAAAAGGCCACAATAACACATCCTCAAAATTTAAAACGTCAAGACCCCAGTCAACTAACGCCCCGCAGTAATACCAGTCAGCCTGAAGCCAATAGTCTGCAATGTAACCAACTGTCCGGCATAGCAACCAACTCTTTTTCCCCAGTTTACCAGTCTAGTCCAAAATCTCAACAAAGCAAGTTCATCAGTCAGGAAATCTGGAAAAACCTAAACCCATAAGCCGAAACCCTGTCTCTGTTTAAAACCTGTTTCCCTGGTCCAACCATACTGACTTTGATCACCCTTTCGCATTTGAAGTGAACAACTGACTTGGGCACTAAACAAAATTACTTAATGGCAATGCCTCAACAATTGTTTTGTTGTTATTTTCTACCAAACGTAGACCTTTAGTATTGTCGCTAAATGTTTTTTGAAACGCTAAAAATCTAACCGGTTTATGAATACTATTTAGAGTGTTTCTGCAAAACGTTGCGCAATTTCAAAAACAATTTAAACACTTTTGTGCATTTTAATTAAATGATTGTTTGTTATAGTTAATGTTGTCAATCATAACATACAAACACTACTTTTGTAATCCGTTTAAGAACAGCATTTAATTAATATGCCATAACAAGTTATATATATATACTGTGCTTATCAAAACAAAGCTTTATTCATCAAATAGTTCTATTTGAGTTCCAACTGCTGTGTTTTTTGTTTAAGTAAGTAAGTCTTTAAGGCAATAAATAGACCTCTATATACAACAACTAATGAAAAAACACGGCTAAAACATAAAATTAACGTAGACCTCGTGTTGATTAAAATTTGTAACTGTAAACAATTTATAGAAATCAACAAATTACTACTATTTGTTGTACTGCTATAATCTAATCAATAACACCAACAAGTGTAAGTGCAAGTTTATCAATAGCACACTATTGAACCAAATTTCTTCGTGCCGTAATAATAAAATGCGGTAATAGTAGGTCTTGCTCCAGACATTTGATAACAAATATTAAATATAAAAACTTCTAACCTATTATCATCCAGGCTTTATCTTCATCTTTAACAACCAGTAATAATACACTCTTGGGCATAAGCTTCTTCCAATTATTTTAAAGTTAACCTGTTTCTGCTGGGAGCATCCAGTTTTTTCCTGTTTGCCTTTGTATATTGTCTCGCCATCTTAACATAGGTCTACCAATGCTTCTTGTTGTTCTTCAAAGTTTTTTTCCATTTCACCGCTCTGCTACATTTATTTTTTGCAGTTTGTTTGGATATTATGGTTCTTGCCTTAATGTCCTTGTTGCTTTGTCTACTCGTTAATATGATTTTTAACATTGCACGCTCCATCGCACAATGGGAAACTCGTAGTTGTTGTGCACTTTTGTAATCCCATCCAAGCAGTTTACACAAAAAATAAATGTTTACATATAACATTAATAACAATTTATTAATTAAAGCGTACATTAGTTTAACAACAAAAAAATACAAACTTACAAATATTAACAACATTCTTGTCTTAGACTTGTTTCAAACACTATAACCATACTCATGGTTAACAACTTAAAGATCGGTTTGGTACCACTTGTAGAAGAAAAAAAAAATTGCAGTTTTGAGAATGTTCTTACCATAGATGTATGAGTATACTTATACCCTTATAGTTTTCTTCATCATTATAGCTATTCTAACTACATTAGCGGTTTTCCTATGTTCTAGTTTGTAGGCAGTGCATCGGGCTATCAGATTTTATAACTCTTCTTATAAAGATCCGAGTTTTGCAATTTTTAATCTTCTTTTTTGGGTTTCGCTCCTAACGGAGATTGGAAACCATCATGACTATGCGGACTTTGTTGGTAACTGCTCTATATAGTTCAGTAGAAGTACATTCAAACCACTCTCTTAGGTTTCTGAGCCAGGAGATTCTTCTTCTGCCAATTGATTTTTTTTCTTTAATTTTCTCTAAATAATTAATTTTAGGATGTTATACCTGTCCCCCCTTTGAATATGACTGAGGTATTATAATTTTTGCCTTTTTATTGTGTTGGTGATCTCTCTTGTTTTGTTTATTCGGCAAAGTACTTCCTCATTGATGATTCTGTTGGTCCATGAGATTTTGCTCATCCTCTGGTAGCACCATATTTCAAATGCTTCTAGATTATTGATGTTGTTTGCTTTGTTAGTTCATGATTCCATTCCATAGAGGAGAGTGGGGAAGATATAACACTTTGGAATTCTAATTCTTAGCTCTAGTTTTATGTTGCAGTTACAGAGAATTTTCCGCATATTTGTGAAAGCATTGCAAGCTATCTCTATTCTGCTTCTGATTTTTTTGTGTGTTCCATGTTTTCGGTTACCCATGTTCCCAGATAGTTGTAAAAGGATACACATTCTATAGTTTCGTTTTTGATATACACCTAGGATCTATTATGGTGTGTAATTATGTTTATGTCCTTTGAGTTGTTTATGACTTTGTTTTTTTTATGTTGATGTCTACACCGTATAGCTTGCAGTGAGTGTTTACTTGTTCGACTAGGTATTGTAGATCCTTTAAGTTATCTGCAATTATGCTGGTATCGTATGTTGTTTATGGTTTGTCCGTTTATGACAATACCTCCTGCTATTTTTGATAATGCTTTTTCAAGTATTGCTTCACTATAAATTAAACAAAAGAACCGACAACACGCATCTTTGTCTTAATGCACGACGTATCTTAACCTCTTCGCTTAGTTCTTTACCGACTCTGACTTTTGCTGTTTGGTTTAATCTGTCAAACTAATATCACATGACTAAAATTATATAGGATTGTCCATCTCAGACCACTGTGTCAATCTACCCACCGCAAATGCAGTTTTTTGGCAAGAGTTTCCAACCTGGTGTTTTTGACAACCTTCACAGCAGGTACATTCCCTGGGATTATTTGTGGAAGTGCGACGGCCACTAGTTGATGCTCCGGCACTTTGATGCTCCGGCACTTTGTTGCTCCTCAAAACAAAGCAAACTGCGGTCTGTATAAGTGAGCATAAAGCCCTCTGTGTGAGAACATTACTCAAAACAATTGTTTTGTTTAGAAAATGCTAAATCACCACGCAATAACCTCCTCCGCTCAAAAGACCACCAGCAAAAATCCTTCCATCGCTGTCGGACCTAAACCAGCTGCAATTTCTCGCGGTCGCAAGCCAGTAACACCGTACTAAAATTAAATCACTCAGATTACTGCAGATACTACGCTTTCTTTGAATTTTTTCTTTCATGATGATTTAGAAGAGTAAATATTTTGATCCTCTTACTACATGTGTAAAATACTTGTGTTTTTTGGCTTTAATAAGGAAGAATAGTTAACATTCCTAGTCCGTTCTTCTGAAAACTTTGTCTTTTGCAACCTTATCTGTTCAGAAGTTAGACACCTCATCTAAAAACCTGAACTTTGTTTTTGTAGGTTTGTTGTATAGTCCAATTTTCCATTCCATAGATTAATATTGAGAAGACGTAGAATTTAAGCATTCAAACTCCAAGGAGGTAACTATGTTTTTGAAAAACATCTTTAACTTTGTAAATGCAGTTCTCGCCAACTTCATTATTGTTTTAATTTCTTTGATCTAATCGTCATTGTTATCCATGTGTTTCTATGTGTTTACCTTTTCTATTGTTAGAGATTTTGAATTTTGCTGCAATATTATCTGGCTTTAAAACTACAATAAACTTAATTTTCTTCATGTTATTTAAACCCTATTTGCTATAAGCGGTGTTTATAATTTTTAAAAGTCTTATATGCTACTTGCTTGAACTATTGCTGTCTGCAAACCAGACGTAATCTATCAGCACCTTCTACTTCTAGGGCATTTTTTTGCTATAAACGATAAATAGCAGTGGCAACATAACGCATCCTTTCTATTATTATAATGATTTTACTAATTTTATTTTCTACCTTAATGTTTGCAGTTTATTTCCAGTATACTTTATAATAATACCTAAGTCTCTAGTATCTAGATTTTGTTTTAAAAGAATATTTAGCAGGTTCTCATGGCAAAATGTATTGACGGTTTTTAAAAGTTTATAAAGCACATATATTGATCCACATTCATATTTAAACATTTTTGAATATTCACACACCCTAAATTAGTAAATCTATCTGTTGACAGCAGAATCATTATGCAAACCTGCAGTTTTTATATAGTCAGCTGTATAAAATGCTTTACCAATTCTAGTAAAAAAGCTGTAGTTATAGTGAAACTAACCAACCTCATAATATAAACTTATGCTCTTGTTTTTCTTCTCTATAGACGGTATGGAATTTGTTTGCATTAGAAATGGTATGTAATCAGTCTAACTTGCCACAAACCCAAGACTTAAGTAAGTTTGTCATATACTAATGCAAATTTGATAATATCGTTAACATACAAAACATGACAGAGAATTTTGTATTCTCTATACACAAACAAAGTTTGTAGTTATGGCTACTAAACTTTTGTAGATAGCTTTCACAGCAGGTAAACAACTATGTGCTAAAAACACACTGTAACCCACTACTTGTAAAGTCTAGTGATTTGTCTGCATTATAGTTATTATGTATGAAAATTGTCAACAAGTTTCCATTAGAAAATAAACAAAGATAAGTACGCACTATGACAAACTTATTGATCACCGTAACAGCAAGGCAGTTCAAAATAGTCCAACAATTCAACGCCTCCAATATAATTTTTTTTAGTAATAAAAGCAAAATTACAACAGATTTAAAACATTAAAATGATTATTAATGTATCATTTGTCAATCGGAAATTAAATTACGCTATTTGAAGATGTTTCCTTCATGATAACCATTCATTGCGTCAAAACTAAAATCTGATACAATCCTTAAAGATCTTATATTTAAATAAACTCAACAGAAGTTAAAAAAATAAAACATCGTTATTGTGCAAATATGACAAAGTGTTTCCAATACTCTAACTAAATTTTGAGTTGCCACTCAACTTTAAAATAAACAATTCAAAATTCACTACTAACTATTTGTGACGTCTAGCAATTTATTTAGATCATCGTTGATTTGTATAAAAATAGTCGACTAGTTTCCGTTGAAAGATGAGACAGAAATAAAACTGCATAATAAAAGGTTGATGTTTGTATAATAAAACAGTTGTTCCAGAAAACTTACCGTTAAATTAAAAAAACAGCTAAAATGAGTTTGCAACCACTCTGCAAAATGCAAAAGAAATGAGGATTCAAATATAATCCTCAAACTCTTCTTTTGTTAATATTATGGACTGGTTCTTGCATTGCCAACAGTATTTTACTTTGACAATCAAGAATAAAGTATAAAAGCAGAACACGTTTGCACGTGCGTTTGCTAACGCAGCACTACTAGACCTACAATATGTCTAAACGCCAATCAAATATAATTTTCTAAAATATTCTTGTCATTCTATTCTAAATCCGTAGGCGCACTGCAATTCTTAAAGTTAGTTAAATAGTTTAGATTTATGGCATCAGCCTAAAGAACTATGAATGCCGTTTGCAATTCTTTAATTACAACGGTTTTCCATTAAAACAATAATTGTGATTATTGTGAGAATTATTTATATTTGTCGTTATTTTATTTTCCTTTCTACCGCTGAAACTAGTGCGCCACGTTTCTAGGCATCCGACTGCTGCACAAAAGACCGTGAGTTTGAATATCACAACGTTCATACGCTCTTTCGCTTCCCAACCCGGCTTGCCAACGTCTAATTTTATGACTCTTTTCTAGTCCGGAGTAGATTAATAATTTCTACAGTAATTCGGAATTCTTTAAAACTATAGGCCCACCAGTAATGTAAGCCTACCGCCAGCAGTGGCGTGAATACGGCTAAAGCAAGCCACTAAAGGTAGTTATTTTTTATTTGAGGGCTCAGCACGCTATATAGTTGAGGCATTATTTGTTCTAAGTACTCAAATCAAAATAAAGACATTTGAGAAAATGTGTAAAAAAAATTAATAATCGATTTATCTAATTTCTCAAAACCATAAAACCAAACCATTGAGCAAATCAGATCCATAATCGGAATTTCTCCAATTTCAAGTTTGTGTTTTATTAGGCAAAACCAAATAAAACTATTGTACTAACTAATGGAACATATTGTATTACTTTTAACTACAGGTGACTTCTGCGACCAATCCATTTTTTCAGAAACAAAAAAATCCTCGGCAAAAACTAAATCCTGCATAATATCGATAATATATGAATAGTCAACTAATTAGAAAATATTCCTATATTACTTGTTTGCTTGTGTATCGTATACAAAACCAAAAATGAATTCAGTTAAAAGTATTGGATCTATCAACATCATCCTTTATTCATAATATTATTAATATTATCTATAAACGTGGCTACATTACAGATCAGGCCTGTTTAACTAATTTTAATTAAAATCCTCTTTGATACCCGTGCGTATATTTCAAGTTTAAACATGAAAAATTTTGCCGTTATGTATTTTTGCAAGTATATTCTCGCACATCAAAGATAAAGTTGACACAGATTTGTTTACAAAATGAGCAGAAAAAACTTAGCCATACTTCTTGGAATGCAAACAGCTCGTGAAGCTTACATACTTGCACTCGAATATTCTCGGGCAATAAAAAAAATAAAAGCCTCGCCAAAAAGCGAGGATGTGTTAGCTCTTCCCTCGCTTCCCGAAATAAAACGTACACTGTGTGCTATTAATTAACATTTCATGATACGTGCGGGTGCGGTTCTTGAAACATTGTAATTTTAATTCACGCGCGCGCAAAAATTAATGCGAAGCGATTGTACAGTACGTGTCCCGATTCCATATTTTGATGGGCCGCATGTAATATAACCGCCAAATAAATCATCGAAATGAAATCACATATACATCGAAACAAAGCGGGCAAATTGCAATAAAAATCTGCAGCAGCACACAGCGCGCTATTAAAGCTCACTTAGTTGCGTAGGGTGTAATTCAAGGGTTGCTGTATACGACGACGTTTCATTTTATGGAACGGGTAGTTTTATGGGTGGCAGGGTGGAAAGTTAGTCTGGTTATAAGGCGCTAATTACGATATTAAATATTACTCCATACTGTAAGTACTTAATAAGCTTTATGTATCTATTAAAGTTTCGAATATATCAATAACTTAATTCATTAAAGACAATGTAAGCTAAAGCTTAGACCTTCTATGAATAGAAAATATAATAAATTATAGAAAATGTTTCAATAAAAATATTATTACAGCCTGTGTAGGTCAGCTGGATTTAGAAAAGGTTCTAGGATCATTGGACATCTGCATAGTAAGGGAAAAGGTTCAATACTATTACTACGTCTTATTTTTATTAGTTTTGATCAATAATGTTATATTTTATTTATATTTATTGAATATTAAAGTAAACTTGTGATTAAATAATAAATTAAGTTAGATCTATTCCAAAATAAATAATTAAATCAAGTGAAAGTAAGCTTAATGAAGTGAATATGAAATGTAAGCATTATTAAAATAAGTTAATTAATTAAACAAACCATTGTTAGCTGTCTTGGAGTGGTATTTGGACTTGTATTTGGACCCACCTAAAACAAAGAAAACGTAACATAAAAATATATTATTATGTTATCAAATTGGTTATAAAACAAATACTACTTTAGTTTTTAAAATTTTGGTTTAAAATTGTTTTGTTTATTAATTTTATTATTATTATTATAAATTTTTTGTAAATAGACATTTTTTCAAATCAAACAAAATGAAAAATATTTTTGAGTGGGTTGTAAAGGATTTTTTTGCCTGCCTACGTTTCAAAACAATTAGCCCTAGAGCGGGAAAATCATTTCCAGCGGTTATAGGGCAATAAAAAAAATTAAAAATATTTTGGTAAAAATAATAATAACTTTAAACATAACTTGCAAATTTATGTAGTAATATTTAGAAACTTTATTGAATGCTGGCTTAGTTTTTACTTTTTTTAATATTAGCATTGCTGTAGGAACTTTACATTGTAGCTCTTAGTAAAAACATTAAATTAAAGCATTACTTTTGCTTATATACTCTATAATTTTAAACAATTAAAATTTAAAATCTTTCACCTCATTCAAAGCGTATGTGCAAAAACATAGTATTTCTTATGTCCTTAATTAGCTGTTAATTTTATTTAAAAAAATAAAAGTATAAGGTGTAGCAAAAATAACTCTCATATTACAGAAAAATCATTGTAGGGACTACAAAGGAAGCAGTCCGTTCCATTGGGTAGTCACTATAATCAGCAATACTATCCAAACTATTTAAGCGTTTTTGCTACCAGCAAAAAAGTTGGTTTTAGTCCTCAAAAAAATTAGATAAAAAATACTTTTCTACGCGATTCATAATAAAATTAATTAAAGTGGTTTTTTAGTGGAATTTTGCAATTAAAAAGTTTTCTGTAAAACCTTTGATAAATTTTGCACAGTTTGTTTGTTTGTTTTAAGTAATTTTTGAAAAATGAGCTATACATGAGTTTTATGATGATGACTTTAATGACACAAATTATAATCTGTACTTTTACAAAAAAATGTTAAATCAACCAAGTGTTGTAGGTCCGTTTATTGGTGCAATAAATAGGATCCCGCTAATTATCCTGCAAAAGAAGACCTGAGGGTACTTCCAGAGTACTAAGATAGCTCACCAGATAAGTGATGCAAGTAGAGGTCCTCTAAAAATCAACATACACACATATAATTCATTTTACTGTTTTTTGCTATAGTCTTTTTTCTTTCACGCTAAATCTGCAAAGTCACGTTAGTACTTCTCAAAACATCCCCAATTTTATTTTAATTACAAAGTCAAATAATTCATCAATAAACCACTCTTTATGTCAGTGGCCCATATATGGTAGAGGCACGTACTTTTCCTTAAAGACGTCCTCACTCCCGTAACATTTCACTAGCTAAGCCTTCGCAAATAGTAAGTGGGCGACCGTAAGTGTTTCGCAAGAATTTGTGACCTTGGAGGTCAAATGTTCTTGACGTAGGAGCGCTTTGTGAGGTGGTTGGGAATAATGTTGTTTCATTAATTAAATTATTTAATGGCGGGATGTACAATGCAACCTCGTAGTGTGTGAAGTATCCTTGGAGTTTCTGTAAAATTAAAATTTAATTTTTATTGAGAGAGTAAAACCAATTTTATTGCACTTGTTTAATCGTTTGTCCTAACACATAGTTAACCTATGTGGTTAACGTATGCTGGAACATTGCATGAAAAGGTTTCTTTTATGCTGGCAATGTCAAACCAACAATTTCTCAACATTAACTCTCATGCTTAGGAAAGCGCCAAACAGGTAATACTATGTACCTGCAAAGTATACCTTTAAATTTGCTGCTTAGCAGAATTGTTATATCTTTTGAGTAGCCAATTGATTAGAAACTATTGAGTCATTGAGTCGTCAAATTAGGCTGCCTAGTACTATAATCCATAGTAGAAGGGAATAGTACTCCACCTTAAAGTCAGCTTCTGCCAACCATTTTAATTACTGTGTTGCCCACAGTAACTATTACAGCTCTTTTATCTAGCGTGTATTTTATCCATTTAGTCATTGTTAGATTAACACCATCCATTAAATGTGCTTTTGATGTTTATGAATACTCTTAGAATAGACATTTTGTCTAGTAATGGTCTTCTGATTCGATCTGTTACAGCGAAAAATCGATTTCTTAAAATTTCCCTGAGTGTATGCTTGTTAGTTAAATTGTATTGTAATAATAAGTGCCGTTTTCCAATTTGATGATTTGCTGAGTGGCTTGAAACAAACACAACTTTTATTTACTTCATGCTTATTCTCACCAGGTGGGTTAAAATCATCTAGTCCCGGTGCCTTGTATAATAAAAGTTTCTGATTATCCATGTTGTAAACATACCTTCTACAAGGTGGTGTAAAGCGTTCCAATCATTCCCTGATGGGGTTGAGGTGCACCGTCAGACCAAACTTATACCGGGGTGGTACATAGTGTGTTGACTGTGTATATAAATACGTATGCCGTCCGAGCGTTTTAAACACCCGATTTATTGTGGAAAGTTTTTTGATAAGATTTTTTGTTAGCCTCGCGGCAATAGAAGTGTTTTCAATTTGAATTGCAACAACTTCTCCATTTCTTGTAATTTTTATAGACCTGTTTATAGTACATCTAGCCTGATTGGCATGTTGAGTTTTTTATTGTATTATACTGTTTCAGTTTATCACACTACCAGGGTATTGCACTGTCAAAACCAAACACCGACCTTAGTGAACAAACCTTGTATGTTTCCGGAAGATGTTAATGCGTGTAAATTGTCAATGATATCAAGTATGTTAGCCGTTATCAAAAACTGCAGATATGCCGGTCTGTATGTTAGTCTGGTGTCTTTCTATTTCAATGTGGTTTGCTCTAACTCGTGGACTTGATTGATTTGTTGGAAAGAAAAGTTTGATAGTTATAGGTAGGTAGCAGCAGTTCCGATTGATAACGGATTCCTTCGCCCACGCGCTGCAACTAATTCTCTTAAATCCTTAGGCTGAATTTCCAATTTTTATTTTGTATAGTCGCCATTTAGGTTTATGGTTGATTAGATACTCCAACTATTGTTAAAAAATAAAACATTTAAATATCCACAAGGATTTCACTATAAGTTTATTTGTAATACTGCGGCACGGGTTAATCCAAAACTGTTCCTAATGTTTTGGTTTAGGTGGTATTTTCCGCGGTATACTGCATTGTAGTAGCAGTTTGGATTTTACAACGGTGCAACTTTATAAAGCGTTGATCAGTGGTAGTTGTTTTTTTTATGGTGCTTAGTACAATTCTTAGACTCCAAATGTTGCGTTAAGGGCTTCGCTGAGCTTAAGTACAAGATATTCCGGTAAGACTTCATTAGTTTTCCCGACATAGTATGAAGTAAGTAGTTTTATTTCCTACTCAAAGTGTTTTTACCTCAGTGCAGCAACAAGGTAAGATAGTCTTTGTATCAATCGTTGTTATGATTCGGCCTTGTCGGCTTTTATCCGCTTGGTTATATTTACGTTGATTTTCTTCAAATATTGGTATTGGTGACTATGGTTGAGATAAAGATAAAGTGCGTTTCTTCTTTGTGGCCATCTCCATCGATGCATTCTGAGGCTTAGGTCACATGGGTGTTTGCAATCGTCTGATTTGCTTTGTGTTTAATTTCAACTAACTATAAAACTGTTTTGAGTTGCTCCGGTATATATTTCAAAATTTCCATGGTCCTCTGTAATTTTGTTGAGAGTGGCAGACCTATCTCTATTTTGCACTTTAAACCATGAACGTTTGTATACCTCGTCTTTTATTGTGTCGTCTAAGCATGTTGCACTGCTAATAGGTCGCATATATATTCAAGATTGCAATTATTGATATTGAATTTAAAGATTGTTTCAAAAATTTGTTCAGCTGTTAGTAACCCGCCGAGTTTTTTATATATTTTCATATATGTCTTAATTTGATTTATAAGGTTTTCAAAGTCTTCTGTTATATAAAAGGCTTCAAAAATATAACGCAACTAGTTATTAAGTTAAGCATCCTGAGTAGGTATGAAGTTTAACTTCCGGTATGTGCTCCTAGATAGGTTCTACAACTGCAATGTTTGTGTGAGTTTTCAACTTGATATGTTCAATCACACAATAAAGTGACCTTTTGAGTACCAGTATAATTTTGATTTAGTTAATATGCCAAAATGAGTAAAAAAATTTCCGCAAACCAAAAAACTATTGCATGTCAGAAGTCAATCACAGCCAGGTAGTCAACTTGGTTGAAGTGTTGTCGTAGTCACTCAAATAACTTGTGCATATTTATTGTCAGTAATAGTTCCTTCAAAAAAACCCGCAGTAATCAACAGCCTCAAAGTTTCCAAAAGATGGTACTGCGTATGATGGCGAGGTGCTTTGCTCACGCACTGCAGCTAAAAATCTCCCTATTTATGCAACAAAACTCGAAGGTATCATGTTCTGCTCCACTAGTTGCCATTATGCAAACCTTGGTCGTTACTGCGTCCGGCTTTCGTATTAATGTTGGCCTACTTGGCGGTAGCAGTTTTTTAAGGATCACAACGGTAGTAGTCTTTCTAAAAAAATAAATCAAGTGTATTTAATTATTCTAGTAAGATAGTGGATAGTCCTATTCTTTAGTTTCTGTTAAATTTATGGAATCTTTGTAATTTGTCTTTTCTTTTTCTTTCACTTTCAGTAGATCTTTAAAGTATTTTATCCATTATAAACAGATGTCTTGTTCTTCTAACATTATTTCTCCGTTTCTGCTCCTCATTTGTGTTACTTTCAGTTTTTTTTCTATTTCTACAGTTTTTAGTACCCTAAACAACAATTTTTAGTTTTTTTTGTAGTTTTCTTCTTTAGGTTTTTGGTACTTTTTCCTTTTTTAAGTTCATAGGTTTTAATTTTTGTTTTGATGTTCGTTTTAAATTTGCTTTATAGATGTTCAAGATTTGTTTTACTCACGCTGTTAATTTTTCTGAGTTCTATTTCGTTTTTTTATACTCTTTTTTTTACTGCAACTTCTTTAAGTCCACTATAGATTACCATGTAGTTATTTAGACAGAATTTGCCTAGTCTCTATCCATTACAATTTATTGTTTTTCTCCATTTTCCCCCATATTTACTCGTATGTTTTTAATTTATCTCCCACTCTTGCTCTTTTCTAATTTCTATTGTTACTAAAAGTAACTTTATTTGCCTTGTGGTCGTTCTTGTTTGGACCATACACAGCCACCAGAATCATGTTTCTTTTCTTGTTTTATCTCTGTCTCCATTATTCTTTTTGAAATGCACTTATAATCTATAAAAACTTTAGGTTGTTCTTTGCAAATATTATTACCACTCTCGCTCTCTCTTAATTTTTTACTTCACTGTAAAGCAACCCATATTCATATTAGTTTTTTTATTTTTATATTTATACTCGTTATGTTCCATATATCTATTCTTTCCCTTTTTGTTCTCTCATTCTTGCTTTAATTTGTGTTAGCATTGTTTTTTGCTTGTTTTGTTGTTGTTTTCCTATTACTTAATTCTTTCTCACTTAGATTTTTGGCGGCCAATTATCTTCTTCTTTGGTCTGTGCTTGTTATTTTTTATTCTACCTGTATTTTGTGTAATCAACCTTAACTTTGTATTCCTCTTTCCATACTTTTAAATATACAAATATTAAAATATAGTTCTTTTTTTTAGCAATTGCCATTCTTTTTTCTAGCGTTTGTATTTTTTTCCACACTCATTTTATCTTTTTTTCTACTTTTCTTTTTTTGTTATGTTGTATGTCTCTTTCTAGTAATTTCAGCTAGTAATTATTTGTCTTCTTTTCTACAGTGTTTGGTTTCACCTCTTTTATTATGTCTTGTAGTTTTTCTATCTTTACCTTATTTCAATCAGTGTTTTCTACATCGTTTTTGTTATTATTTTGTTCTGCTTTCTTTTTCTTGTTTCATTTAATCAGGTAATCTTAGGACTTTTTGCTTTTTGAGAAAATATTTGTAGCTCTAATGCTTTTCTGGTTTTTTCTTTTTGGCGTTTTGTTCACTCTGTCTCTTTTTTATTAGTTTGTTTGTCCAACTCTGCTTTTTTTGTCCTATTTTTCATTTGTTACTGCTTTTTTTTAATGATAGAATTGTTTACTAATTGCTCCAACTTTTATATATTTATTTACACTTTGACAAAGTTGCTTTATTCGCGCGGGTGACGGTTTCGCTTACTTTGCGGGTATATATGATCGATGACACCCAATCTCATGTGTTGTTGTTATCTGTTCTAGTTCTGTCTTTTTACTGTGTATTATAGCTCTTGTCTCTTATTTATGCTCAGAATACTTTTAATGTAATAATTTGCCTAGATAGATTCACTAATTGTTAATCCTTTTGAATTGATTTTATTACTTTTTTTCTTACCGTGTTGCCAGAAGTATTGTTTTTCTAAATATATATGTATACTCTTTACTTCAATCATTCTAAAAGTTAACGTTATTGTAATTCAATTAAACTTTTTGTTTGTTATAAATATTTGACTATTTGTCTTGCAACCATATTTTATAATTAAAAATAAAACCGTTTCATTCGATTAACCATATGCAAAATTTTACATTTGCACTAAAAATAAAACTAAACATTACACGTTCGTCCCTGGAATGAAATGCCATCAAAATATTTGCATACATAAACATCCCAAAAACGTATCGGATAATTTCGAACAAACCCACCATATGCCAGGCTGATGCCGGATGCTGTAAATAAAATTAAATTCATTTCTCCAGGGACATATATGCAGGTTTGAAATATTGATTATGGTAGCGTACCGCAAAGGGCTCCTCGGTGTGTGATATTCCGGACACGAAGACGAAAGTGGCCCAAACTAGATGCACCACGTATGTTTGGTACGTGTGCTATGTATATAAGTCTAAACCGTTTTACACTGCAAAGTATTGACTTCAGTTTCCGCAATACAAACGATAATAAAGATAAAAGTCGACACCAAAACTATTTTCTATATAATGCACATTTTACTGTGGTTGAAAATACGCTGGGGATCAAAGACAACCTCATTTAATCAAAGAAACACTATCTGGAAAGTTTACAAGTTTACATAGTCTTGATGAAACAATGGAATTAAAAGCCCTACAATACAATTCACTTTGACACAGAAAGGAAGTTTAACTTATTCGATTTCTCCTTATGTATTTGCTTGAAGTGGAATTGACAAACTTATATATTAAATTCAGCTATATTATCCTGTATTATGTTAAAATATATCATTTTTAAAATATTAATAAAATCATTATATATAATTATTTTAATTTCCACATTAATATATTTTTTTAGCAGTAATTTTTTAATAAAAAATCGAATATACGTCCGGTAACATTTATTATAAGGTTTGCTAATGTTTATTTGAGATATAACCGAAAATCATAAAGCGTAAAAGACAATTTTTTCTTTTATATAATATATACTAATTTTTAATAAAGCCTAGTTATATAATATCTGATAAAACCGAAGTTCAATCAAAACTGCACTCACAGTATATCGTAATAAATAGTGATATAAAAACTTAATAATTATTGTTATATTTATTATTTTATAAATTAATTAGATTGAACCTCAAGCAAAGTCAAGTCAATTATCTGTTCTTATTATATGCTTCAAAACTTTTCATAACTAATATCAACTATAATATTCAAAGCATAATAATTAATTTAAAAATAATTCCGTTCTGAAGTTTTGAAGTTTTCAACCATTTTTAATTCCAGATTCTATTAAAATCGAGATCAAACGAGCAAGATTTAACCACTGGAATGTAGTAGCAAACATGGACATCATAGAAAATTTATATATTCCTAGTTACGAATGCAAGCACCAGTTAATTTAATTTATTCAGTCAATCGACCTTTTTGTTTAAGTTTCTTTTTAATTAGAGACGTTTTTATAGAGTTTCAAACACAATTAAGCTGGCAATATTTTTTGGGAAAGAAGCACGTATTGTAAATATATCTGGTTTAGTGCCAAAGCTTCCAGTATATCATTCCTTTCTATATTTCTGCTTCTGTTTGTTATGTTGTGTACGTTGTATCTTGGCTTCGATATAATGAAGAATTATCAATCTTATATGCGATTGCAGTGTAACTATTGCATTATTAATAACAGGGATTTATTTTTCATCTATATAATAATTGGAGCATTTAAAAATGATTAATTTATATTGCAAATATATCACAATTGACTTTAGATACATTAAACTAATAATAGTAATTTATTATATTTTGGTAGAAATGTGAATTAAAAATTAAACAAACCAAGTAATTATTTAAATATTACACAAACAAAACATTTTAATATTAAAAAGATAAAAATGATGTTAATTAAATAACTAAATGCTGCTCAATGATATCCGTTGCTCTACAATTTTTATTTACATTACATACTAAAGATTAAACATTTTGATAATATTTATAACCTATTTATGTGTTTACAACTATTTGTTTCTTGTCGAAGCAATGATAACTAAGCACATGCGCCGTAAAAAACTCATCTCGTCTCCCCACTTGACACTCTTAAGTGCTGCGGAAAGTCAGTATAGCGTCAAAAACGCTATCAATTCTCATCTACTTTTTCACGGTTAGCCTGACAAGTGTTCCGCTCTCGAGACTCGGCGACTCTGAAGTAAAATTGAATTCAAAGTTTTTCTACATAAAGTGTTATTGTTGTCATTAGTTTATTAGTAATAACTAAAGTGTTTTGTGTTTAAATTTAGTGTAAGAATGCCACATAATGCTCTATGCTACGATAAAAATCTTATCAGCAGCAGCTCAATAGTAACTCTTGATAAAGATGATGCCTGCAGCTTTATGAAATTCCTGCAGAAGATACGTGTTTTGAACAAAAGCTAGTGAGAAAAAAATAAAATCTCCATATTTATAAGATTTATACCACAGAAAAAAAGCTATTACACCAAGAGATAACTTGAAACGCAACTGTAAAGTTTGTAATATGGCACGCAACTAATCCGCCCTTTAGATTCCATCTTTGTTACTAAAGGTTCGAAACAATTATGCTGAACCATATCCGGTCCTTTGCCGTTCTAAACAAGGAATGAGCATCTAAGCCAGTCCAATCCCGGGTGTTCTTTGGCCAAGAGTATTTCTTACGGCCAATGTCTCTTTGCCCTTCTATCTTGCCCTCCATTATCAACTTTAATATTTCAGATTTAATATTGCGGAATATGTGCCCTAAATATTCTGTTTTTCTCTGTTTAATATATAGCAGTAATTGTCATCAGTGGTATGATTTACCCACAACACTCTTAAAAGTCTGCGGAACGCCATCATTTCAAAAGTTTCTAATCGATTTATGGTGTTCATCTTTAGTGTCCACGTTTCACAACCATACAATACCAAATATATATAGCACTTCACAAATCTTAGTCGGAGGGTTAAGTTTAGGCTTGCATTTGTTAACAGTGGTTTCATGCTATTAAAGGTGGCACGGGCTTGTTCTATCCTAGCACAAACCTAACACTCCGGGTCCAGATCTTATGTCATTCAACTTCCCAGATATTTGAATTTTGGTACTACTTTAATGGTTTCTTTGTATATTTGTATATCGTAAGGTGCTTACTACCATAACCTTAGTTTTTTCTGTGTTAATCTATAAGCCAAGGTTGTCACCAGCATCTGTAATTTTATTTAGCAACCGTTGTAGTGCTTCCAGACTGTCATCAATTACCGTATATTGTTCAATACTCTACCATTAATCTTTCTATTGTCTGTTTCGTCTTGTAGTGCTTGTTTAAAAGAACATTTCAAATACAAGTTAAATAATAAACAAACGCAACCTTGGCGCACTTCACTCTCGATTGCAGCAGGTTCAGTAGTAGTATCTTTAACTCTGACTGCGGTTGATTATTTCAATATCGTTTCGGTCTAGTCTTTTCAATTTCGGTATTTTTAGGAGGTCCGTGTGTTTTACTCGATCGAAGGTCTTCTCGTAGTTAGTAAAACATATAAATGTGTCTTGTTGTTGATCTTTGCATTTTTGTAAAAGTACAATTAGACCATATTTCCTAGTTCCCAGACCTTCGCAAAATCCAAATTGTGAGTCGCTAATATCTCTTTCGCATTTTTTGTAGATTCTTGTGTGGATGATTTTAAAAAAATCTTAAAGTCGTAGCTCATCAGACTTATTAGTCAGATCTGATCAAACTTTTTCGGATTTTTAAGAATCGGCAATAGTACCAAGTTGAGTACCAGTGCTTAGGTGTTTCTCCAGTTTTGTAAATACGATTAAATAGCGATTTTAAATTATCTAAGTGTTTTTCTTCTAACAATTTCAAAATTTCTACATGGATTTCATCTGGTCCAGCAACCTTCCCCAATTTGATTGTTTTGATTGCTCTTATCACCTCACTTTTGAGGATTTCTTTGTGCTACGTTTAAGTTTCTTTAATTTAATGTTTAAGTTACTTATTCCTGGGTTGTGTTGTGTTGTGTCAAGTATACAAGCGTCTGGGGTATCAGGTTGTACCAAGTGTTTGCTATTAGTAGGCTTTCTTTTTGGCAAAATTGTATTAACCTGTCTCTTCTATGATTATGTATTCCCAGCCCGTATTTACCAACAATATTCTCTACTTCCCCTGTCCAACTTTTGCGTTTTAGTCTCCCATGATATGTTATCTTCGATCTATTTTGTGTAAGTAAAAAGTTCCTTAATCTCTTTATAGAAACATTAAACTTCTCTGTCTGGTTTATCAGCTGTTGAGGCATAGCATTTTATAATATTAATATTGACAGGCTGGGCTTTGATTGTGGGATAATGTTTATTACCGATTTCTGGACATTATCAGACACAAGTATGCCTACGCCATTAAAGTGTTAGTTAGTTTCACCCCCCGAGTAATATAGTACTGAGTTATTCTTGTTGCATCTTTTATGGGCATTCCATCTTACTTTGTTCATGCCTAGCACGTCGATGTCCAATATCCAGTTTTCCTGACATGTTTAAGATAATAAAATCCCACGTACATATTTTAAGGTAGTCAATTTTCATGTTTACCACTTTGGAATTTGTCTTAACTCTATAGTTTCTTCTAACCTAACCTAACCTAACCTAACCTAACCAGCTGTTCCAATACTTAATAAGCTCTAGAAACGCTGTTTGTCCTGCTTTTGTGTCAATGAAAAAAGACAGCCTCATAAATGTTTTTAAGATAAAAATAAATTGTCATATGACAATTAATTTTTATATAAATATTAGAAACCCTTTCAAAAATGCAAGGTCAAGTAGTTTCATTAACAATAAAACTAAAACTATGCAAAAATAAAGATATTTCACCCTTAAAACTGTTAATTTTTCAGTAACACGGCCGACATCTCTTCATATTACAAAAGAAAAGCACACAACTCTTCTTTAAAATATCTATATCCATTATTATCTGCAAATGATCTGTCCCAGATTCAATCTGATCACACAAAACTTGTTTATTTGTTTGATTTACTAGTAGTGCGATAAGATGACAAATCTACAAAAACGCCTCGTAAGAATAAAATCACACCGGTTAACAATCAAATAATTGCCAAAAAAGACTACGTAAATGGCTACAGTTTGAAATATTCAGAAGCTAAGAATAATTTAAAAAAAATATATTTACTGACATGATAATAATGTCTGGTTCATACCAACAATAACTAGTAGCACAGATAGTAAGCAACAAAACGCTTGAGCCTGAACCAAGCCATAGTAACAGCGCTGTTCAAGACATTTTTTGTATATATGACGTTATAAACAAACGAACCAATAAAAATACCGCCACTAAAGCTTTATAGCAGTAAAATAACAACAATAAAATTTCCTTGTACAGATAGATTGCTCAATAAAGTTCTGAAATAAGTGGTGGAATACTGTCCTAATATACTTTTAAAATTTTATAACCAAATTATAACGTTCGGACAGTTCCCGACACAATAAAACAAAGCACAGCGGTTTTGTGTTCCTAAACTTCTGCTATTGTCATACCAGCCACTGTGCCTTTTTGGTAAAACTGGAAAACAAAATATTTGTCATCCATGCAATATTGGCTTAACAATAACAAAGTTGCCAACATTGCAGAGTTGACAAACTGCAAATTCTTCAATAAAAAACTATACTGCAAAATGCACCTAATGCCTTTCCTCTGCCGGTCATCTTGTAAGCTTTAAAAAAATAACAAATTCCTAACTATATATGAAGCTATCTCTACCAATAGTTGCTAATATTTTCAACCGACATCACAGTACACAATATAAAAGTGATAAACTTGACATACATAATTTAGCGTACAATTACATCTTTAACTTAGAGCTACTAAAATACGTTTGTAGATGATTTAGAATTTGTAACCCCACTCAGAAGCACAAAAACCAACAAAAACATTATTGCTAATGCACAAGTTTGATGCCCGCCATCTGATTAAGACAACTAGAAGCAGACGTAAATAAAGCTTACGATAAATGTACACCAGCTTTGAGTTTTATTGTTGACTCAAGAACCATTAACAAAAAAACAAATTCTTGCAAACCGTTTCTACTAGAACGACTAATAGTGTTAAAAAGATAATTTAGTACAAACTGTTAATTTTTGTGCTCAGTATTTTAGGTCATTTCATTACAATCACAAGAAAAATAATCTCGGCGGTCAATGAATGTTGGCATTACTTGAGATATAACGACTGATTTTTGTTTGTTTCTGCTGCTGTGTAACTGGTGGCACCGTCTTGTTGATATCAAAATCGTTGATATTAATATCTTTCAACTGGTCCCGTACAAACTCTGTAATTATGCTGAAATAGTAAACTCAAAAAATACAGGCCAATTGTGCCACCAAACTACAAAGCACATACACCTTTACTTCCTGAAGAACTATTTTCTTCTCAAAAATCTCTTCTGGATTTTCTAACTTCCAAATACGATATTTCTGCTTAATTACGTAGCCGCTTAGATAAAAATACACTTTATCACCAAAAAATATCTTTTCCAAAAATGAGTTTCCTTGTTGCTGCAACCATTCGGCTAACAAACGACGCTGTAAATGATCTCTGAGTTTTTAGTTCTTGTGTTATTAAGACTTTGTAAGAATGTAAATGTAATTTTTTTTTTTTAATTTGTTGCGTTTTAGAGTAACTAAGACTCAGTTGCTGCAATCAATGACAA
The DNA here is from genome assembly GCA_963932245.1 of Tachinus rufipes. Classification (NCBI taxonomy): domain Eukaryota; kingdom Metazoa; phylum Arthropoda; class Insecta; order Coleoptera; family Staphylinidae; genus Tachinus; species Tachinus rufipes. The sequence continues at coordinate 111,544,015 of OZ010741.1, read as the reverse complement.
ATTGATGCAAATTGTCTTATACAACAGCAGAGAAGATCTTAAATGAAGTAGTTGCATTTTGCTGTTTAATGTCAAATATTGAAAACCTATTTTTTTTTCTGAACGTTGTCTACTGCATATTGTGCAAGACATTTTGTATAATTTGAAAAAAATGGTAGTTGCCCTACAATTTTTTTTATAAAAATGGCGGCGAATAAAGATGGTAGTGAAAATCTGTCTCCGACCATTTCCGAAAATTCTCACTATTTATGTAATAAATGTGAAGAAGTGATTGAATATGTGCAGGTGTTTGTTAAAAAAATTCTATCATCCTGATTGTGTTGAGATGAAGTAAACTGTTCTAAATGTTATATGTGCAAATGTAAACACAAAATGGTTTTGCAATACTTGCGTCGGTACTTACGACAATAACAGTGTTTTAACAAATTTATTACAATCAGCGACATCTATTGATAAGAGTTCCTACAACTCTACACTTATTGGTAAAAATAAAGTATTAGTGAAGGAAACTGTACCTGTGAGAAATAAAATTACAACTGAACAACTGCGTTAGATGATGCTCATAAACAGAATTTAGCTACAAAAGAAATGATAAATAAACAAAATGTAAAAACTAATGCAAGTACTAAATCAAATGAAAATAAAAATGATAATTTAATCAATAAGGATAACTTAAATATTGTACAAAATGATAAATGGAAAACAATCAATCGTCGTAAAAAAAAATCTAGTAAAACTAAATACAATTCGTGGAATAGCTACAGAAGGTTCATTGGTAAAAGGAGTTGCCCCACACTGGCATTTACATGTTTATAGAATGGACCCTAAGCTAACAGAAAATAACTTAACAACATACTTAAAAAAAAAAAGTTTAATGTTATATGCAAGAAAATGATGTCAAAACATCCTGAACTATACTCGTCGTTTAAAGTAACGGTTCCTTTGGGAGAAATAGAGTCATTAAGTAATCCTAATATATGGCCTGTCGGTACATGCGTTGAGCGATTTTTACAATGGCTTACAAACGTAAAAACTCAAAAAACTTAGAATAAAACAACACAGTTTTAGATAAAACAAATAATACCTTACAGTTGTTTCATATTAATTTACAATCCGTAAGAAATAATTATTATGATTTAGAAATATTTTTGGAACAAAATAAACAAATATGTGCTGTAACAATTAGTGAATATTGGTTATAAAGTGCAGAAATTGATTTTATAACAATCAATAATTTTAAAGTGGATAGTTGTTATTGCAGAAAATCCACTAAACATGGAGGCTCTTTCATCCTAGTTAGAAATGATTTTAAGTGCAAATCAATAGAATGTGTCGTTAATTTATCCGTTGAAGGTATATGTGAAGTGAGCGCAGTTTATTTGCCATTTTTAAATATTGTTATTGTATCTGTCTATCGTTCACCTCTATGTGATTTTAATAAATTTTATGTTAAACTTAATAATATTCTGTTACCTAGACAAAAAGTATGAAAATATTATAATTGGTGGTGACTTTAATGTAGATCTTATCAAAACAAAAAACAGCAAAAAATGTTTATTGATTTGGTACAAAGCTGCAATTATAAAATCACTAATTTTGAACTATGAAAACACCTACCTCAGCAACATGTATAGACAATTTCTTAATTAATATGAACGTACCATATGAAACAACAGTTATTGAACCCAATCTTTCAGATTATTTTGGCTTAATAATTAATACAGCAATTGATGTTAACAATACAAAAACGCATACGCAGTATAAAGGAAAGCCATTGTCTTTAAAACATCTAGATCAATTTTATAATGCGCTATCTGAAGTTGATTGGTCTTTTGTTTATAAATGTTCAAATTTACAAGACAAATTTACAAGTTATTTTAATATTTTTAAAAATTTTTGATCATTGTATTCCAGATGAAATTATAAATATCAACAATAATGAGAAACAAGTTTGGTATACATCAGAACTAGGAAATCAAAAAATTTATCTTAATTTACTATAAGCTATTAGCAAACAAACAAATTCAACTGAACTGAGTGTATTAATAAAAAAAGAAAAAAGCAAATATGAAAACGAAGTCAAAAAACAAAAATTAGTTTTAACAGTGAATTGATAATGAAATCATTAGACAAACCAAAACAAGTTTGGAAAATAATTAATAAAAACACTAAAGAAAACATGTAAATAAAACCTCATCAACTATATCTGCTAACAAACATCAAACTTTTTTTGTAATTCAGTTAAACAAGTTTTGTTTAGTTTTAATTATAATGATGACAGCTATAAATTTTTATTAAACAATTACACAAGTGATACAAGAGCTTCCTGTTTTCTTGAACGACAATGGAAATCAAATCTGTGATAGAATTGTTAAAAAATTCTAATTGTATAGATCTGTATAATTTGAACTCTAAAGTATTTAAATATGTGTCAAATGTTATTTTAGAACCTTTGGAAAATGTTATAAATTCTTGTTTTGAAAAAGGAATAAAAAGGCGCTTGCACTCTTTTTTAGAAAAATTTATTTGTTGGGCACAGTTTGGATATATTCCTTCTAGATGTACATTAAAAGCTGTAAAACAACTTGTTCTTGACATCAAACAGGCCATTGAATGCAAGAGTGTGATGTCTGCTTTTTTCTTAGATCTAAGCGAGGCATTTGACTCAGTCAACCCAGAGAAATTGTTACACAAACTTGAATTCTATGACATAAGCGGTGTAGCATTAAATATTGTTTAAAGCTACTTAACTGGCAGAGAACAGATTGTCGTCGCTAGTGGTACTTTTTCGGATAGAAAAAAAAATGAACAAAGGTGTGCCGCAGGGGTTTATTTTGGATCTCCTGCTGTTTCTGTTGTAATTAAATGATCTTGAATGTAATGTGACACTAGCAAGGACATATCTTCATGCCTATGACACAACTCTCTTTCAACGTGTAACAGCTTCTGTGGTATATAGGTAAAGTCCTTTAGAAGAACTAAAACAATGGTTTCATGCAAATAATCTAAAGTTAAATGAAGCAAAAACAGAACATATTTTTTTTTTCATTAGGTAATGCAAATGAAAGTGTTAATAAATCAATAAAATTTTTGGGTATTCACTTAGACAATAAATTATCTTGGCAACAGCATGTAAAATTAAACAGTAATATTTATTTAATTAAAAAAATAGCTGAGAACACGGATTTAACGGGTACACAAATGGCTTATTTTGCATTTATTCAATCTTTAATTGAGTATAGAGTGCTGCTGTGGGGTAGTTCTCATCATGCTAATCAAATTTTTGTTTTGCAGAAAAAAGCTGTTCGTGTAGTTGCGGGTCTTGTTTTCAGAGATAGTGTAGTGTAGGTCTCATTTAAAAAAACTGGGTTTTATGACTGTTGCAACTTTATATGTATTGGCTTGTTTGGTGCATGTGAGAAAAGGTATATATGCTGGAAATTAAAAGTTTCAAAATGAATTGCATAATTATTGTACCAAATCAAGTAAAAACATCTGCTTGCCGTACTGCAGACTAACAAAAACATTAAATTTGTTTCATTATATGTCAGTCAAAATGTATAATATTTTTATACAATTCAAAAATTACCAGCTAAAGAATTTAAGTTATCTCTAAAAAAATATTATTAAAGCATGAATTATATCATGTTAATGATTATTTTAATCTAAGTTTTTAAATTGTTTTGTTAAAGTTCATAAGTGTGCATGTAAAAATGTTTTCTTTTAATATTAACTCACAACTTGTACCTGACGTTTTTGTACCATATTATTTTACTATTATGTTTATGCAAATAAAGTTAATCTATCTATCTATCTATCTACAAAAATAAAACCATTCCTTGAAGTTACAAAACAAAACTTTTAAATATTTTAACAATTATAGTATTAGTGAAATTTGTTGTCATGTCTGTGATAAATCATTTCAAATAAAGAAACTTTTTTTCGTCATCTAACAACAGAACGAGCTTACCAGCTTCTACGCCGTCAAGATAAAACACGATAAGACCACAAACGCGTCACTTTCTATAAAATACAAAAGTTTAACTACCATTTTGTTATGTAATTCGGAAGTCACATAATAAGTCGTTGGTCCCCTCAAATCTTTTCAAACATGTCGTAAGACTCCTGAGACGATGTAAAACAGCTGTAAATCGCACATATAAAAAAAAAGAAATAACTTTTCTACAAACGGATCTAACTTTTTTACGACCAAGACAATATTATTAAAATACCATTGTTATTAAGTACCAAAATATTTTAAGTTGAGCTTTCCTCTCCGTAAGTTAGAAGAAAAAAATCTTCTGTAGTTAATTTTTTAAATTTGACAGAAAATTTGCAAAACTTTTGATTTAAACCATTCTATCAAAACTCTATAACCATTGAGATATTATAGTTTTGATACTTTATTTTAAAAATAACTTATTTCTTACAACAACTAAAGTCAAAATTTAAATTTTTGTACACTTTTTATAATTATTTTGAAAATTAGGTTTGTATTTTATTGCAATTGTAATACCAAACAAAGCCAAATTAAATCTATTTTTTTCTTACCGTCGACATACAAGTACAAGTTTTTAAAAAGTACCTACTGCAATATGCACTAAATAGACAGTAGAAAGAAATTTTTGTTGAGAACCACACACAACGACCAAAAAAGAAAGAATATAACATAATGAGCCGCGCTAAATTTGGTTCTACGCCAACGTTTAAAAGATAATCAAGCAAGTTGTACAAGAGCCAACTATTAAATTTGCAAAAAAACATAAAAACATAAGAGGTATTAACGGAAAAAGTATTGATGGATCATAACTATTTCATGTTTGATATTGCTCAAAAAGTAAAATACAGGAGAAAAAAAAAGTTTCAAATCATTTTCGACAACAATATATTCCTAGAGGAAATCAACAAGCAGTAGCACACATAAACCAGAAACGTAAATGACATAACAACAGCACTGTATAAGGCAACTAAAAAGAGTATCATATAAAAGTACTCTAACCTAACTAAAATGCCTAATTTGTAGAATGCAAAAATCCAGACACTTAGCTTCTTCTCGCTTAAACAAACAAATAGATAACAACAATCTAAAGCAATAAAAACAGTATAAGTTCCAAGAAAAATATAAAGTTGCTCAACATTTAAAAAAGCCATTAAACAATCTAAATCGGAGCGATGAAAAAATATTTTGAAAATCCTAAACCTGAGTGCAAATAATCCTTTTCAACAACACTCTCAACCATATAAGAGTAAAAATATACAAACTTTTTCCACAAAAAAATTGAATGAAGGCAAAGATATAACGTCCCCATTATCGCATAGATCTATGGCAAACATGGTTGAAAAATTAATAAAACTCAAAATAAACTTACACAAAAAACAAATTTGAGTTCAGAAAAAAGCACTCAACCGTAAAGCTATAACAAAATAGTGGTAACGCACCAAATTATCAAAACAAATGCTTAATTATTATAGAGCTGGAGGTAAAAAACGCCAGTAACTTTGCTACATGGATTAAAATCATAAAAATGATCCATAGAAAGGTAGTCTCGTAGTATTTTGTAAATTTACTAGAAAACTATTTTGAAAACCGTATCATACAGATAACAAAAAAACAAAAAGTAAAAATGACAACCGATGTCTCGCAGGAATCTGTACTGAAACTTATCTTATGGAATATTCTGTTAGATCGAGTCTTGAAAATCAAGCTATAATCTCACTGTTATAGTGAACGGACCAAATTATAACTTTGGGTAAACTAGTCATTCAATGAAATCGACAAATGAATGGAGAAACAAAGGCTTTAAAAACAGCTAATTCTAGAAATTAAAAGTACAGGAATAAATTATAAACTATGAAACTATATACAATACAAGCAATACTTTGCATTAAATATTAATCATCTCACATCTTACAGAAACTACATTGTTCTTAAACAAAAAATAATTGCTAATATTCGATAAAGAAAGTTTAGCAAAGAATGTCGAGCGATGAGATGGTTTAGTTGCTCATCTATGTAAAGTAGAACGAAAAAATGATCTTCTGTTATGAATTTTAAAAGATAATTTGAATATGCTCTATCTACTATACGTTGTGTAAAATGTAATATTAAAAATTAGACTAAGATAAATCAATAAAATTAAACCATTATTTCATTTTATTTGAAACAATGATTAATGGAAAACCAACTGGAATTGATAAAATTTGTATAAAACTGTGATGTGGTTATTACTAAATTATCCGTTACATGTTTCACAATTAAATTTGCTTCTAAATACGTCACGGAGTAATAATAAATCACACAACTGTGCATAATGTATGCGGAAATATATATTATTTATGTGCAATTATAATTAGAAATCAATAATGACAATAATGCAGTTTTCTATGTAACACTATGGCTAATAACTAATTGAACAAAATTATTAATACCCTCAAAACGTATTTATAATTAAAATCGTATTGTGCTATAATAGATAATTTGATGATGCATAAATCTCTAAACAAATGTATTGATTTTATCAGTAAATGGACATATTATGCAACTATAAAAAAATCGGGTTTCGTTCTAGACGAGTTGGCAATAAATCTCCCTATACAAAACTTTCAAACATGTTAATTAACATAATTGGTGATGTATGGGGTTTGCAGAAAATTTATTATTTGAAATCCGGATTTGTAAAATTGAAAGGGTATCAGTTATAGAGGAGACACCATAAAGCAGAGATTAAATTAGATTACAAGTTGTCGTTGCACGTTGTGCCAAAGACGTAGTTCTTTTGTAAAGAGGAAAAAAGAATAAAAAATATATAATGTGCCGCCGCCCTGGATGGCGGTGTTCCAAACAACTCAGATACAAAACTACATCTCGTTACTTATAGTTTACAATGTACTCGAAGAATTGCCTCAAAGGAATTTAATCCGCAATAGGTGTTGTAAATACAACCAGGAAAATCTTTTGTTAGGAATATATTTCAAAAAAATATTTTTGTTTATTATACGACATTGTAAAAGGATTTAATTAACTAGACAGTTTGTTATAAATCTTCAGTGACATACTGGACAATGTTTAAAACATTAAAAATAATACATTTCCCTCCTGCTACAAAAGCAGATTATTTACAACTTTATACTTTCGACGTGAATATATTATATTATAAATATATTCTTCCATAAATTTTATAGCGTTATTATATTACTTTACAACCTTTATTTTGTTGGTTACATAATACTTAAACAAGCCATTTTAGGAAATTTAATAAAAACAGGTAATAATTGAGTTTATATTTTACACAAATACAAACTAATTTAACTATAATTTTATGTCATTTTTTTAATTTAAAATTCGGAAATAGGTGCAGACAATTTATGTAGCATTTTGCATACAATCGTTTCCAACATTTTTATGTCATTATTGATATCAATCGAGTACAAACAAAAATCTGCCAAATTACAGTTATTAAACAACACACTGTACAGTAATTAAAATTCCATTATATACCCTACCAAAATGTTTATAATTCAGTATTTACATCAAAATTAAATAACAAAATACTTTATTGTTGAACGAGCCAGTAATGATGCTGAATTTCGCAAGTCGTTAACAACTGTGGTAACAACTCTAGTGAATAGAATTCTATACTTTATCTATAACTATTTTATAATTATATGTATTATTTTACAACTTAACAGCAGATTTCTATAATGAGTATATTTAGTTAATGAGTATCATGATACTATGACTAGTAAGATCTTATAGTCGGTACACACTTGCAACAATCTGCCGTACCGCAACACCGTCGCGTAACATCCTCGCGCAACATTTCCTCGCAACATGGGACTTTTCTAGCGTCCCATCGCTTGTCGGTTTTATGCCGTCGGATCAAAGGAACGTTGCGCGACGATGTTGCAGCTCTCTTTACAAGTTAGTACGGCAGGGCGCAACAATACAGCAATGGAACGGCATTGTGTTGCGGGAGTATGTTACGCGTCGATGTTGCGGTTCGCTGTTGTGTTGCGGAGTGATGGTACGCGACGATGATACGCGACGGTGTTGCGATACGGCAGATTGTTGCAAATGTGTACGCACTATTACAGATATTGACATATCTACGTCACATATTGTTTTTATTAATTTGTAAACATGTTTTTTTTTTTAATTTATTTATTTAACATATGTGCAAAGCTAAAATAGAATTTTCATCAAAGCTTCCTTTGCAAAAATATAACTTATTTTCATATAACTTAAAAGTTGGCTAATTGTGTAATCTAACTATATAAAGTTGTGCTATTTAATCAACTAAAGTTCAATAATAGGAAGATGTAAAAAGTTTAATGATAAAACAAGACTCGAATAAATTTAACATTATACATTTTTGTTAGGCAATGCTAAGAGACACGTATGTGCTATCTAGGGTATTAGTTAAACATAATTTTAGGTCGCTCTGCTCTGCTTACCAGTTTTTGCTTCTGATACTATACAGGTATCGAGGATGAATCACCGGACTGGGGTCCGCCATGGGCGTGTCCTTCAACTGCACAAAACTTCGCCGCGCAAACCCTCACTAGCTAGTTTTACCGCATTAACCAAAAACACAACTGCTTCCTAAACACACCCTGATCCAAGACACTCATCCCCTGGTGAGTGTCGTGTCCTTTACCACAAAGATGCATCACACGTGGCGGGACGGCTCCTATCTCCGACAACTTCCGCCCAGTGACCTTATGGTAATCCCGGAGGGTAACCACAAACCCGCAGTAGCCCAGTTTCCGCTTCTGTAGCAACTCCCAGAAGGAACAGACGCCCCAACTGCACAACCCCACATTACTAATACCTATTTCTTAGGCATAACGCCAGCCATAAAAAAACGACATCGGCCGCTGCCTTGAACAGAACTAGACCGGTAACAATTAGCGCTCAACGTAGGACCTTTTTGGAGTAAAAGTGCCCCAAACCCCTCAAACTCGTCATTAAGAAACTCCATCCACATAGCAAAACATCCACAAAAATTATCAACAAAAATTCACTATCTGGTTGCTCATCACGGAACAACTTCCACAACCACTACCATCTAAGAGACGTCACCGAATTGCAAGTACACACTAACCCGTTTTCATTGCACACCTTGATCAGCAACAAAAAACTAAGTAGGTTTTGCTACATGTAAGCAAGTACCATCCCATCAAAAAAAAAATATACACCATGTACTGCTGATCAGGTAGAAAATAACAAACTTTATATATAGCCCGTTCAACATTATAAAGCTAAAACAAAGACTTAGCGGACAAGGTCGGTCCAGATTTTATCCCCGAGTGGAAAACCCTAGAAGACTACTTTGCCTGGAAACCTCTTGAGCCCAGGAAACCCGAACTACTATATTTTAATTTAGTTTGAAAAACAAAATTGCGAACGACAAAAATTTCTTCCACCATCATCATCTGATAGAAGAATTTTTTTAATACAATACAAAGAACATGGCTGCAAGCTAGTCAGTTCACACCCAAAAAGATTATTAAAGAAGAGGTTTACTGCTACTTTAAAATCTGCGTAGTACCGCAAGTCACTGCTGTCTAATTTAAGCACTGCAAGACAAAACAAAAAGCTGTCAGATCTCACCACAACTTATAAAAACACCAAAAATGCCATGCTACAGTTAGTAGATCCCAATATCATCAATCGCAGCTAACACTTGTGGTGTAAACATCATGATGGCCAAAAACCGGTGGCTACAATCCTTTGTTGCAAGGTAGCGCTCTACCAACCAATAACCCTGGAGACGACAGAACAGGCAATAACAAACCAATTGTTGAAATAAAATAAAATTCCTACATTCAAAATGCCAAGACATCTTAGTAAAATTCAAAGCCAAGTTAACAAGATTACGCCAGCAGCTAACTATCAAACGCAAAGAGTAACAAAAAAAAAACACACACACAAAGCAACCCTGTACTACACCCAACAGTTAAGCTACATTGGTCAAAAAAATCAAATTGTGTATTGAAAGCTCAATTTTTAAAAGCCGCAAAAAGTTTGTGCACTAGTAGCAACCTCAAAAAAAAAAACCTATCCAAGTTTGGCAATATGCATTTAAATCTGCTAAGAAGATACTTATTTACGAGTAATAGATAAGAAGAGAAACGTTTTTTAGTTGGCGTCCTCTGAAAAACAATGCGTTTGTGCTTGCATCTACGCATCCGTCAATGAATAAATCAAGATTTTTCTTTAAACATATCAACAACTAATTGCATAACAAATAACCTATTGTTGGCCAAAATAATTCCACAAATCCTACTAAAAATAAATCAATCTAAAAAGTGAAGCAACAACAATTGCTTTCTGGAGTATTATTCTCAAATAGTTACAAAAAAACTTTAGTGGGCAAAAAACTTCTCTCAACACACTGACTCCGATTTCTCCCAACACCTAAAAATAATCAAAATACTACATCACCGTTAGGCTCCGGTACCTATAATAACATAAAGCGAGTGGAATTAGTCTACGCCCTTCTATATTATGCTGTTCTAAGGCAACTTCAGCGTCCGTCAATCCCTGCTCTCTAAACTTAGTAACGTCACTTTAAGTATGAAACCTCAATACCATATACGGTATTACCTCACAATAGAGATGCAAGTTTTCGTTACTTTTCGATACTTGTAACTATTCGTTACTTTCGGTACAATACTCGTTACTTAATACTCGTTACAAGTAATCGTTTATTTTACGTCAATTACGTAATAATCGTGACATAAGAAAACCATCATATAAAAATGTAACAAAAACTCATTATAATGATTATAGTCATTTTTATTTTGTTAGCAATAAGCAGGTATAAAAAACGCAACAGAATAAAATTTATATCCTATTTATTTGCTAGTGTAAGTACAAAATACTACAAATAGTACAAAATATAAATTATTATATATATAAGTTTTATAATTATAATTACCAATGCTAATAACATATACTGCTCTTAGAGACTACTTACTACTTAATTAACTAGCCTACTGACTACTGTGTTAAGAATTAAATGTAATTGATGTTGACTATTACTATTTGATATAAAAATTTATTGAAGCAATTACTAAATTTTATATCTTACATTAATAATGCTAAAACTTAGTAAATGTATTGTTAATATTGTTATATAAATTATTTAATTAATTAAATCAATATAATAATGATTAAGGAATGAATAAAAAAGAACTAAATAAATTTAAGTTTTGTGTTTCATAATATATAGCTGCGCCGGGTGCATGTGCCACTGCCCTGCCAGCACTGCCAGCTTAATGCGTGTGTCCGACTACTCCGACTACTATAGATAGTATAGGTACTAGGTACTTTCGATTCTTTCGATTCTTTCGAATACAAAATATCAAACAGTTACTCCGGTTCCGTGCGCGGGTAAAATATATCGAATGGAATACGGGCGGATACGGAGTAACTGTTTGAAAAAAGTAACGATTACTTTTTTATTTGGTTATTCGTTATTTCGGATCTCGTCAGGTACCGATTACTAAGTAACGAATAATTATTTTATTTGCATCTCTACCTCACAACCCTAAAACCTCAAATGTCAGTGTTTGAATAACATATTTTGCAGCCTAGTACAACACCAACTCAAGCAGCGTACCTAGCCTGCTAGAACAGTCAAGTACTTTGATGACCTCAATGCCAATGTACTTTGTATTACACAGTTTCAAGGTCCTCTCAATTTATGTGTGAATAACCTCTTCCTGTATAATAGCTCAATAACGTCATTTTATTGTACTTAGTAACAAACACAGCTAACAAAAACCACTGTTAACTATAATTTTCACTTTTAGATTTTTCGTCATCATTATATTTGATTAACAACATCAAATTTAGCAATCATTACACAGAGTTTAAGCAAATCTATAAAGTTGTAAACCAACTGATGACATTTAATATTTATATTCTTACTTTATAATAAATTAATGATAAAACGTTTGGATAAACAAATGTTTATTTATTCAGATGTGAATTCATAATTGCTTAATCATACATCAAACCTACATTGAAGGTAATTAAACTAACCCTCGATGCGTTTGACTGTTTATCTTATTGATGACTCCAGAACCCTTATAGTGTAGCAGCAAATATCTTTCATTATTTAAGATTAATATAAATTGATAACCAAAAGTGGGACATTCAGTCCATCATATACAATGTCACGGCTGATTTTTAAGCGTCCATGCTAAAGATTAAAAGAGCAGAGGGTCACGCAAAAAGCTACAACACGGACTCGCAAATGATTCACTTTCAAATATTATTTAGTTTATATTAATTATATTATAATCGCTTGTTACAAATCATCACCTACTAGCAATCCTGCTTCATACCGTACGACAAGTTAAAAGACATACAGCTTCCAACATAACAAACCATCTGAAAATAGATTAACCGCAAATAAAAAATTACATTTAAAAATAACAAGATTTTAAAACCAAAAAAAACAATTTGATTATTAGGTCGAAAACAAAAACAGTATTCCCTGTAGAATATCAACTAAAACCAGGACACAGTAGATTTATTCTACAAACTTGAGAAAGACCTAAAAAACTCTAATGAAAGCAAATACATTCAGTTTGAGAGAGACACGGGTCAAAACTAGGTTAAGTTAAATCCCAAGGGTTGAAAACACTCCTTCCGCAGCGTAATATGTACTTATAAATACACATCACTTTAATTCCATATCCTTTAGCCGCAGCGCATGAATGGACGGACACCTTGCCAAAATTAATTTATTTTAATTTCTCCCCAAATCTACATCTAATTTCATAGCCTCAGTAATTTTCATAATATTTATACAGAGCTACTATATAAGGCAAAGATTTAATAATATTTTAGGGAAACGTTCAGATTTGCATGCGGATTTATATTGTGAGGTCGTATTTAATATTACTACCATTCACGGTCAGCAAGCGTTTGCTCGCAGTCATAGTAAATTCTTGTTTAAGTCCTGAACAAACCTGTGAAACGATGATAATTGCGACCCGGATTACTGCCCTATTTAATATTTGCATATACGTTTTATGTTGTTGTTAAATTAAAAGTTACGGGGATTGATGTAATTTTATAGTTAATTATTATTATAATTATATTTGATAGCTATGTTGGCGATATAACACCTATTCATTTAGTTTATGGCTGCGTTTAATAAGAGTTTTATGTGCTGGAATTTCTAATTTTCTTCACGGTTATGCAAATTTTCACAAGTTTATGAGATGTTTTATATTTTAATAATGTGTTCGTGTATGAGATAATCTATAATGCATCCTTTCAACAGATAATTTAAAGTTATTGACTTTACTATGTGTTATATATTATATAACATTTTTATAAAAAACTTTTTTTTTTTTCTTAAATATAGATTCAAGTAAATCAGCGATGCGTTTGCAATACAAATACACTGTAGTTATTGTACACAATTGCCACAATAGATGCTTCTACAAATTATTCTATATTAAATTTATTTTTATTTTAATTAATTTTAGTTCATTTAAAATAATTTTAAGTATATGGTTTTGGCATAGAATATTTGTTCTAATGTTTTTGTTGTAGCAAATTGTAAGAGGTACCACGGCATAAAGCTTGTCAATATCAAAACGTTACTAGATTTGTTTTGCTGTAAGCATGTTCCGAAATGGTTATTGTTATATTCTAAGATGGTAATTGTTTAGTTGTGTTTTGTTTGGTGATTGGAGTTAAGTTTACTAAAAATCAGTGTTTAAAAAAATGAGAAAAACTCTGAGTAGTAAAAATATCAGTATAGAACTGCAAATGAAAATAAAGTGTAAGATAAAAGTATAATATAAAAACCTTCAAGATGTGGTAGAATGTGAAAAATATCCTGAACTGAAAAAAGTCACTAACAAAGAGTTCCTTAAAATATAGATGACTTATCATGCAAGAGTATTTTATAGCAGCTGTAAATAAGATAAAACTAGTCATAACAGGGTTCAAGCTCCAATAAAAAAGTTATTCAATAAATATTTATTTAAGTGCAAATTAAAAGTATTAGCAATTTTATCGACTTTTTCAATGAAGCTCTGTTTTTTAGGTTGTTTTTCTCTAAAATTGCGTTGCTGCGTGCTGAAATTGTATTAATTTTTTTTGTTACAAATTATGACAAATAATTTTATTTGCATATTTTTTCCAATAATGTTCTTTCAGATGTACATTGACAATAGATTTGGGATACAGAATAAAATAAAAGTAACACTTAAACTAAAGTTCTTTTAGCAGAAATTGCTTGACTGATAGCTTTCATTATGCTTACTTAAATAGTTGCAGGATATCGACTCTATTACCAAATTTTATGAGCGCCGTGAAGAATTATTTTCGAATACCAACAATAAACAAGATTCTCAAAACTTGGTGCCGATTGAGTAAGTCTAAATGATGCCGACAAAAGAACTTCTGCAATAAGCATTTTTTATTATACAATGTAGTTTTATACTAAATTTTATGTTTCCAAACCAAATGTAATTTAATATTTTGGAAAAAAACAAACTGAGATGGTTTTCTGCACAAAATTTACAGCAAAAATGAGTACTGTTAGTTTTGTTACTTAAAATCGCAAAGATTAGGCCTTCAGAAAATAAATAATTTTTCATCACTTTTTTTCTTGAGATTTTTTGGCTTATATCTTTTTTCTGTGCATTGTATAACCTTCTAGTTGATAACAATTGATTTGAAAACATATAATCTAGTAGAAAACAATACTGTAATTATTTAATAGAGAAATAACAAAAAAACACATTATTTAATAGAGAAATAACTAAAATACACATTATTTAATAAAGAAATAACAAAAAAAAACATTATTTAATAAAAAAAATAACTAAAATACACATTATTTATTGGAGATTTTACTAAAATATACATTATTTAAGAGAGAAATAACTAAAATACACTTTATTTAATAAAGAAATAACAAAAAAATCACATTATTTAATAGAGAAATAACTAAAATACACATTATTTAATGAAGAAATAACTAAAATACACATTATTTAATAAAGAAATAAATAAACCAAGACCAAGAAAACCTTCGGGTAAAAAGTTCTGAAGAGAAAAACGTTGTCTTATCGCCGCCTGTAGAAAAAATAAACCAGCTTTTACCAGGAAAAATTTAGAGTAAAAATATGTGGAAAAACAAATAAAGTCGCATCTTTGAAATCAATCTCCTTGATTCTATTAGGAAGCTTTTGAAACTAACAGCAGCAACGGTAAACTACAAAAAACTCCGTGCTAGTGAAAACTATAAAATCTACTACAATTAACAGCAAACTCAGCCGTTAAAAAAAAACACACTAAAGAAAACCTTAAAACAGAATACAAAATTCTCAAGAAAAAAACTAAGAAAGTTGAGTGCAAAATTAAAAAAAAAACTAAGAAAGTTGAGTGCAAAATTAAAAAAAAAACAGTGGCAACAAGTATGCAAAGATCTAGATAAAAACATCTGAAGACTAGTATACAATTTTACTTTAAAGAAAAAAAAAAACAAATTGCCTAAAACTTTTTTTAAAATGCACCACAATGTAGAAACAAGTAAAAATAGAATAAGTAGAAATTTTTTTAAAAATTATGTTTGTTTAATATCATGATTAAAACCAGAATTAAAACAACAATAGATTTAAAAAACGGCATATCCAATTACCAGTTAAGCTTTTAAAAAAGTAAAAAAAAAATCAAATAAAAATGTGTAGCATAAATCTTAATTAACATTAAGAACACTTTTAATTTTGTCAACTGGGATTTATACTTAAACGTCATGAAAAGGAGAGAGATATCTAGATGTTTTATTAATGTTGTCGTCAGTTATCTTAACAGAAAAATTATGATTTTTCAAAACAAACTTATGGAGGATATCTTAGTAGTCCCGCCAGGTTCAGTTCTGAGCCGTACAGAATAGAACATTCTATATGTCAACGTTTTAATCCTAGAGTTGACCAAAAAAGCTAAAACAACTGCTTAAGCAGACGATTTAGTATTATAAGCAAAAGGAGAAAGCTAGCATCGATAAAATTCGCGGTAAACAAATTGTTGTATAAAATCCACAAGTAGATGATAAACAACAGTTCAGAATGGCAAAACCAAAATCCAAATCAATTATATTAAAAGGTTAAAAAAAAAAAAAAGATTGTAGGTTCCATTTCTACAGAACACTAATAAAAGATGTCCAAATCAAACATTTGAAATTTTTGTTGGACAATCAATGCAACAAACAACATGTTAAAAAAAAACAAAAATTAAGCAAAAAAATGAACAAAACACCAAACATTAAATTGACGCAATGTAGAGTTACGGATACAAAAGAACATGCATTTTTCAACTATAGCAACTAGACAAAAGGAAAACTTAGAAATTGCTTCTTATGTTTATTGTAGTCAAAACTAAATTAAAATAAAATAGTTTATGTTAAAAAAAATCATTTAAAGAAATCTAAACTTCTTGTTTTACAACCATAAATATGAATCAATCTTTACAATAAACTGTAAGCAATAATTCAAAGTAAATGCACCAATATAACCAATAAAATTTAAATTAAAAAATAAGAAAAGGTAACAAGATGTTAACAAAAAAAAAATAATAAAAAAATTAACAAACAAAACATTATATCCTAGTTACTAAAAAGACGTTATTCAAACCACTGGACTAAAATACGTGTCCGACCATTTACAGCCAAACTCAAATACTGTGGCCGTTGACTCCTGAGACAAAAGTGAAAAGAAAGCGTTAAACATTTATATTGCATAACAGTTTGTATCTTTGAGTGTATTGTTTCCTTTTTTTGCATTATGCATCCTTCATTCTGGCTATAGGTTTCTTTCTCTCAAGATGCGCAAAAACGCCTAGCAAAGGCCACAGTATTCGTGTTTGACTGTAATTGACGTCAATCAGTAGACAAGCAAAAACTGCACAATCTACTTGTAGCATGGCTTCTTAATACAACCATAAAATAAGTTACCCGCCTATCTACCTAGGTGTTTCTTATCAATGAATCGGTAATATGTCTTTCCTGTTGAATAACAAAAAAAAAAGTTACACCTGCTACATGTAAATTTGGAATTTGGCAGCGGTAGATTCTTTAGAGCTAAACTTAAACTTGAACGTGGACAATTTTGCGTTCGATATTCTTCCTAAGTTACTCTAACGTTGTTGGCTTGTTGGCATAAACCAACGACTTAACGTGATCCCATAAAGAAAATTCAACTGCATCAAATTGCATGACCGAGGTGGCCCTTTGATGAAGCCATATCTCAAAATTACGCAATTACCAAACTTTTTCTTTATTAGATCAATTGTTTGCCTAGCTGTGTAGCATGTGGCACCATCTTGTTGGAACTACATATTACTTATGCGAAGTTTATCTAATACTGGCCAAAAATAGTCTTTGCAACATGGCACAATAGCAAACCCTATTGACCGTAAAATAGCAATCTTTTTCTTCCACAAAAAAATACGGTCCAATCACACCTCCAGTATAAAACCCACATCACACGGTTACTTTCTGTAACTGCAATAAAGTTTTTTTAAGCAGATGTGGGTTTGTTGCTGTCCAATAACGCATAATTTGTTTATTGACATAGCCAATAAGCCATAGCTTTATCGCTGAAGATCATTTTTCGAAATTTATAATTTTCTTCAAACTTTTTCAGAGCCCAATCGGAGAAGTATCGTTATTTCAACTGATTAAAAGACTTCGGTTCTTAAGTAAATTTGATCTTGTATAGGTGTAGGAAATGTTTTTACGCAAAATTCTCCACATTGTGTAAAAGACTAATTTGGCTTATTTTGACTCAGAATTTTGATAGTAAATTTTAATTTTTTGTTTGTTTGTGAATTTTGTCATGATAAAAATGTAAACCTTGACTGACGTTCAGAAAAAAGTTTGACGATACGTTCCGCATTTAAATACAAAATGGTTATGTCTTTGCAACGTGCTCAATTTATTACCATTTTAATAATGCTATGCGCTTAATAACATCTGTTACTCCTGTTCTTATTTGAATCTTCTCATTGTTTACCTTATCTTTTAGAGTAATTCCTAACAAATTTGCACTTTTCTTTATGAGTGGCATTGTTTCTAATATTTTAAGATAAAACTTGATTTTCTAAATGACTGCCCAAGTAACCCAATTCTTCTAGACACTTTTGCAGTTTGATTTTTTTACCCAGTTTAATATTGTCAAAATAGAAGTATTTATCTACGTTTTCAATAGTTGTGTTGTCCAATTGAACAAATTTTTTGCTGGTACTTATAATCTTGGTTTATTTTTTTGTAATTCTACGTGTTTGCATGTATTATTTAGTTCCTTCAACATACTTTTCAATTCTTCTACATCGCTCAAGATCAAATTATATCAATTTTAAATTAAGTAGTTCAAATACAACCCATCCATATTTGTTCTTTTGTTTTCCCATAGTACATGTAGACGTCTTCCAGTACCACAGTGAATAAGTTTGAGAATATGGACTCTTCGTTGGACTGGGATTTCCTTTGTTCAATGTTCTTTGGCAAATTTGTCATGAAAAAACGCATTATCATAAATAAGTTTCAGGATGTTAGATTTTTATCAAAAGTTTTCTAAATGTGTACAAAAATGGATGTGTAAGTGAAATTGTATACAGTTGTTTTTTCTTTCTATTAGTACCTGCATGGTTTGTACGTAATCCGTAATGCTGTGGCCTTTCATAAACTCTGCCTCCTCAACGGGTTGGTATGCGTTGAGTTTGTTGGTAAGATGGGTGGCTATTATTCTTGTAAAAAACTTGTACAACTGTGATAACAAGCAAATTAGTCAGTAGTTGTTCACTTTTGTAATAACACCTTTTTTTATTTATTATAATAACTTCTGCATTGAACCATTTGTCAAGTATTTTCTTATCTTACAAACATTTGTTTAGTAGTGCTTAGATTGCTATGCAATATTCTCCTAAACATTTTCTGTTCTTAATTTTTCTTAAAACTAATTTTGTTTTTTCACAGTATTATGTCGAGCAGAACATGCATTTTAGTTCTTTGCCCTAATATTTGAATTAGGGTCGTTCGATTTTGATATATGTATTAGTATTATCAAAAAGTTTTCAATCACAGTTTTTAATTTTTTTTAATTTTTTTGATTATGTGCATATATCGGTGTTATTTAGAAACTATATCTTTTGTAGTATTATTTGTATAACTCTATTCAATATTAGTTAGTAACCTAATTATCAGGTATTTGATGCTTTTTTTATAATATTTGATACCGTTATTTTGGTATAGAACGTGGCCCGAGTTAAGTGCTGTAGTTTTCTCTCTTTGTAAACGTGTTTCGCATAGTCAAACAATGTCCCATTTAATAAGTGTCAATTCTTTAGTTTTAATTCTTTCAAACCTACCATTATATCTATTATATAATGTCAAATTTGAAAAAGAACAATCGCAGATGATTAGAATCTCATACTAATAATACAGACTGCCCTATAGATGGTAACGTATATGTGAATAAATTTACAAAAAACGGCTGCTAAATAAGCCACATTATAAACTCAATAGTGACCAAAAACAACAAGTATACCATAATACTTTAAACCGCTGTAAAATGAAGATATGTGTACCACATACATAATACATGCTATGACATTTTTTGACTAAAAAAAATATATATAATTATATCCAACATTTAATTTTATCTATTAAGTTATATACTACAAAAAAATATGTATATATACTATTAATAAATGAAACACATAAAAATTGTGTTACGCAAAGATAATGGCGCGTAAGTAATTACTAATAGATGGATCACCGGTATTATAGCCGCCTCGTGTGGATTAAAATACTTGCAATAAATCACTTATTGTATTATCGAACATATTTCTGCGTTATCAATACGAGGACGAACAGTAATAAAATATAATGTGCCGGGATATAACGTAGTTTCCGAGTGAGAAATATGCGAGAACATTGGAAAGATAAAAGAGGAAGGAAAACCGCGGCAGCGAAATGATGTATGGCTCAATAGCTCATGTTTTTGGGACAGCTTAAGTGGTGGCGGTGCAGTGACAAGGGTTTGGGTGGTGGAGGAATGTTGGACGCCTTGGCCGGGTTAAACATTAGCACTTCCCTGCAGATAAAAGCATCACAAATTAGTGTGCAGTACTATGCTCATGGCATGTTAGCGGGGGCACGTGCACACACCAAAATACGATGGACTGCAGTGTGTCCGTCTAACAGCAAAGACGTTGCCATAAATGGACAATTTCAATTACGAAGATTGAATCTACGTGTTCAAATTCTTACTGCGGGAAAACACTTCGGGTAACTAAATTGCCACAATTACAGCAAATTGAATGTACAATTATGTTAAGAAAATTTACCAATTAATTTGAAAGAAACATGATGAACAAGAAGAATTTCCTTTGAAACTGTTTCTTTTTCCAATCGATTGTATTCAAAGCAAAGGAAATTATTAATTCCGGGGCGGCGCTCATTTATTGATTCCATTTGATGTTGCTCTAATATTTTCTGCCAAGATACATTATACTATTCAGTTCAAAGGTCGCTTTCAATGCAAAACCGTTATATTATAAATATTATTGCGAGCATCTATCTATATTATGTTCCATTCACAATTCACTTATCTAAGTGATTGATTACTTGCAACAGGTGTATGCTTACTTTCTGCGCCTTATATTAAATATACAAGAAAGTAATAATCTGTTTATAATACTTATTGATTTATAGAACCATAATATGCTAAGTATTATAATGTTTTATTTTAATTAGAAAATTATATTTGTTGGTTTTACTAAAACATAATTCAAGCTACATTATTCTTACATATGTTTGGGTTGGTTAAACCCATTAACTCTACCGTTAAAGTGAACATGTCTTGTTGTTGTCGGCAACAATTATTATAAGGTTAGTTGAAACAGAGTACCCTCTTAAAGCTGGGTCACACAAAGACGTTTCAGTTGAGTCAACCCTGTGGGAGCACTAATGTAACCGCAATTTGAATAAAAGCAAGTTTTTTACTAAAATATTTTTAATCGTTTTAATTTAATTATATTTTATCTTACATTACCAGTTCTCTAATCGTAACTCACCTGAAACAAATAAAAAAAATAATTAAAACATTGTATATAACACGTTTTCATAATATTTATTGAAATTCGATGTGGTTTATAATAATCATAGCATTTAATTAATCAACAACCACATGAAAAATACTGTTATTATTTTGCAACGACCACATCAAAAGCCACGTAATATCAGATTTTAATTTGAGCAGTTATGACAGAATTGAATTTGTTTTCACCAACCGCAACATTAATTGCTCGCAGTACAATGAGTTTAATTTTGAATTTGCTATAAAACAATTCTGCATATTTGTAAACAAAATATTAAATAATAAATGATACGAACAATTTTAATTTGTCTTTTTTAATATACGTGTAATTGTACAGGTATAATTTGCTTTTAATTAATGTACGAATAATAAATACAACAATATAATGTAATAATTCATAAAATAAATAACTTTACCATCCTCGTATGTAGTAAGCAAACAGGTAGTAACACACAATAATAACAATAAGAACACTTTGTAAAAAAAAATTACAAACAAAATATTTTTATTACGCTAGAGATCCGGGACTTGATTTTTCATTCAAGCGTGAACTTTACTGGTAACACTATTCATAAGTTCCACAGAAGCGCTAGCCAGGCTTTAACGATATGATAAACAAATTTTGTCATTTTATATGATTAGTGTTTAATAATTAAGTCACGGTGTATGAATCTAAGTTAAAAATGTAACATCTAATCTTTTGCTTCCTGATTGGTAGTTGTAGTTCATTCAGTTTGTATTTTGTAGTAAAGAGATTCTTCTTTTAATTTACAACAACTCAGCAAATCTATTTCAAAACACGTAAATGACGTAAATGAGAGGTGAGTTTTTAGCATTACATTTTGGGTTACTGAGTTTTTTAATTATTGTAGTTTGTGTTTAAATTGTATGTAAGAGGTTTTGTCAGTTCCTCTATGGGTGCGTTTCGTGTGAATCGGGAAACTATCGCCGGCTTGCCAGAGGGAACTCGGCGTAAATCAAAAACTGACCAGACAGGAACTACGATCACGACACATGCATGACGCCTGCCAGGAGATTAAAAAGGAATGTACAAGAAATTGAAATACTATAATGAACAAGTGAAAGAAATTTAACATATCCCAGGGAGATTCCTCTAATAAGCAATCTTCCACTGCAAAAAAGTAATCTGCCCCTCGGATTCTGGGGGAAGCAAACCAAAGACTGTAGACAAAAATGTGGCAACAACAAACATAAAAACAATTATAGGCTCTTTATAGAGCCCAAGTTTGATAAGCCGGGGGGTTGATCAAGCGTAAGCTCCAAAGACAAAGAGATGCACAGTGAATCCAGGTAACGTAACCAGTTAAAGCATCTTGGACAAATCAGCAATATTCCACACTACCTGCATCAAACATCCCGCATACAACAGATACAATAGCAAAACCTATTCAGCAGCAATACGACAAAATTGCAAAAACTACTGACAAAAATCAAAGACTTTAAAAAGCATTACACAAGCAATAATTCCAAAAAAATTCCCCAACTGTTACCTTAACTCTGAGGAAGTAGAAACAATAAAGTCAACAATTCTGTGTCGAATTGACAAAAAATAAAAACTGCCGGTATCATTTCGTTTCGCTTCTTTAAGGTTAAGGGTATTCCTAAAAATTACCAAATAGTGGATCCTCAATCTAAAGAACTTACCTATACCATAAAAAGTAATGACATTGGTACCAAAAGAACAAGAACGGTAAGATCATTGTTAAACAATATGCAAATCAATTTACTGAAGTGCAGTTTCTGCATCTCTCAGTGCGTATATTGTCAAACACAAAATTGACATCGCTCTTATCCAAAAACCTTGGATCTATAAGGGATGGATAAAAAATTAAACATACCGGACAGATAGCTGCTAACGCAACCCATATGCAAGCTTTGTACAGGCATCATAGCAAAGCATGTACGTAATGCCATTACAAGACGTTTATGTTCCAGAAACTTAATGACAGCAAAAGTAGAGAAGAAAGCAAAAAAAAAAAAAAATCTCAGATCATAATACCATTTTTACAATCAGCAGAAACCTCCACAACTTGCAAAACTACTTTAGCTGATTTTTGAAATCAATGTTAACGCCCACCACTTAACTTGGGGAAGCAAGGACATACACCTAAAAGATGAGGAATTCCTAGAATGTATAGTAAAATATAAGCTCAATATCATAAACAAAAGTAACGCGCCAGAAATTATACAACATTAGCAAATTATCTAAGAACTCAATAAAAAACTAGTTCAAATTCGGGTTCCTTCCAAAGGCAAAAAAACATCACAAGAGTCAAAGATAATGATAGACATATTTGTTGACGCTGTTGAAGGGAGCTTCCCGCCCTAGCATCATTGAAAACATTCTGCAAAATTGCTGCAGATACACTTCCCGGGATCTATGCTGACAAAAACTCTTGATCAAAAGAACCTGGAACTGCTAAACAAAAAATTAAACAGAAAAAAAACTAGAAAAAACAAATACCATAATTCAAGATACCAAGAGCCGATAGAAATTATCCCATAAGCTACAGAAAAAGTTGGAAATGCTGAAAAAGCTTCTATGCAAGATCCTTAGAGCAAGTTTAGCACTTTTACAAATACCAAGCAGCTGGAAAGCAATCAAGGTAGTAGTTTAATTGAAGACTAAACCCCACAGACTAATCAACTTGATTTTCTTTATGCAAAAACTATTGAAAAAAATAGTCGATAGATACATACGGGACGCTAATCAGCAAGTCCAAAAATACTATCCAATAAAAAATAGCTTTATGTGCTTTTATGGATATTGAAAAAGCATTTGACAATACTTCCCTCAAACCCATTGCAAATGCAATAAAGACCTCTACTCCAACAATGCGTCGACTTAATGCTCAAAAACCGGACTGTAACCATAACATTATATAGAAAAACTGTAAAAGCTAAAGTCGATGGCGGGTTCCCACAGTGAGGCATTCTTTTACCCCTACTGAGGTGCTTAGTCATGAATGACTTACTATAGATACTCACCTATATAGGCATCGTTGCCCTAAGCTACACAAATAATCCAACTATCCTTGCATACAGGCAAGTTTGGAGCAACCGTGTTATAGATTATCAGTATGCACTAGAAACCTTAGAAAGGTAGTGCAAAAAGTTATCAATAAAACCAAGCAAAACAATGATTATACCGTTCACTAATCTAATCAAAAGTAACAACGCTAAACTAATAATAATAACAAACAAACGTAAAAACCTCTATGTTTACCAGATTTGTCATCAATAGGATGATAGCATGCAGCCCACACAAAACGGCAATCAAACCACCAAGACAAAATGCCTACAATACTAGTACTCTAATTTGATGTGTATAAGTCTCATAATTCAACAAAAACTCCCAAATTGTTCCAAGCACAAACGTGTTTTATAAATTTGCAGATAACTGTTAGGATAACAAATAATTCTTTTAAATAGTTATTGTCAGTAATTTATCTTAATATCATGCATTACAGGCCTAAGTAATAACTGAAACATCATAAGTCAACAAAACTTCATATAATAAAAAATAAAATGTAATTTACAATTATTTTCATGTCACCAACATTTCATTGGTGCTTATACCCCTTTAGTTAATCTGTTGCCTGGACGCCATTAAATTGCCATCATTATTTTTATTTTAATCCAAAAATAATAATACATTACTTAAAAAATTGAGCCCGGTACACCGCATCAATTAAAATTGATAATCATAAATATATAATAATGTAGGTGCACTGTTATACAATATAGGTTACAACCCTTTTTGTTTTGCAGAGATATAAAATTATAATTAAAGATTAAATAAGCTTTAATTATTATAATATATAAATCAGTAGATTAAATAATTCACATAACCAGAGAAAAATAGTAAATTCCAAATTCAATAACGAGTCTTTTTTACGTATCTAGACGGAACACATCAACACTTGTATCTTTGTAGCAAACGCGATATAATCCAGAGTTTTTACAGAATATCTGATACACGCACTTTAACTTTTATCACTTATTTTCGCACATTTGTGGAGAAGAAAATCATCTGTCGTTACTAGCAATCACACAACTGTGGCGACTGATGATTTAATCTTGAGTATTAGTATATACACCGGCCACCATAAGTAAATTAACACCCAGTAAACGTGACTATATTTTTCAACTCTTATAATAATAAATAAAAATATCAAAAGTTTAACAATTAACATTAGTATAAATACTAATAATGCGGTCAGGTATACTTAAAATAAGACAACAGTGATAGTTTGTAGTAAGCTATTTAACACTGTCCAAAATCCGTCGTTGAAAATCACTTTTACCAATTAGGGTGGCTCTAAATTCTACACATGCTCGATGGGATTCAAGTTTGATGAACGTATAGACCGGAATCAGATTTAAATTAGCATTATTCAAAAACTCAATATAAACCTTAGCGGTATGTGTTAAGATTAGTTCCCGATATAATATAACTAGGCAAGATAGCTCACAACATCAACCCTCGTATGATCACGGTGTGTCGTGCTATAAAAACTTTTCTATTTCTAAGACGTCTTCTGACTAATCTGCAACCATTGTAAGCCCTTGAACAAAATCATAATTTGTGAATACAATTTAATCCCAAAATTTTAAATTTTACAATACACAGATCGTATAAGTAAGAGTTGATAATAAATTATACGTCTTCACCTATCATCGGTCTACCTTGTTGACAAAATAACGGTCTTTATTATTAGTCTTAAGTGTGATTAAGCGTCAAAGCTAAACAAGCAACTACAAAAATTGTAATCAAGTTGCCGTTTTGAAAGAAGTCAATATATCCCTAGTAGACCTTGTTTTAAATCAGGTAAAAGTTTTTGTTGTAGAAAATGCAGTGCAGTCGATTACAGGTACGGACCACTTTTGTTGTAAATGGTTGTAAATTTTACCACCATCTTTAACAAAAGTAGCACTAAAACGGGTAGAAAAAATATGTAATTTCACCAAACACCATTGGACATACCTTAATAAGTTTCAAATGTAGAGAATCCAGTATTTGTAAATTTAGCTAACCGGATAGTGCCACGTATTAAACAATTGTATTATAAATGCAAACAAAAGCTTTGTTTTAGTAGAAAACTGTCTCCGAAATTCATAAAATATTCTTTAGGGCTGGTAGTTGCTAGATATAATTTATGTGAGGAAGATACAAGTTTTGACTTTACTTTCGATTATAGTGTTGGTGTTACTTGTAAGAAAAGAAAAAAAAACTTTAAAATTAATAAGTAAGAATAGTTGTTGAGGTAGATAAACAAGTTTTAAAATTATTTTTAGTAAAATTAAATCTAACAGAAATAAAATTTGACGTCACTAACACAACACATTCTTAATCAATTATCTCTCTAAAAACGAGTCATAGTTTGAGGTATTTTTGACGATTTATTGAACAACCAAATTATCTACAAGCCTGGTTTGATTATCAAACTAATCCAATCTTATTAGTTACATAAAAAATTAACACCAAAAGTGAGTGACTTATAGAATAGTATTTGTTATTCCAGATGAGCATTAAAAATACTTGTTTTTTGATTAGGCAAATACTTAAAAGACATTCAAAAATTTATAAGGATATAAAACAGTTTTAGATTATCTGTATACTTTAGAAAACATAAAACCTAGGGTAGTATCCAGATAAAACATTAAAAAAACGTCGGAGATAACACGTTATATACCATAAAAATTTTTTTTTTTTTTTTTTAATTTTGTTAGCTGTTGATATTAGGAGATTTACACAAGTTCAAACACAAATTGGCTGCTACAATAGGCTTAATATACACAAAAATTTTGTTTGCTCAGTTGCACGTTCCATGCTTTCATGCGTTTTAATTTTTTTTCCGCGTTTACATTTTACACATTCCATAGACCTACCCCCAGTGAGTTTACTGTAAGTTTTAAAAAAATACAAGGAAATTGGGAGAGACCAAAAGAACGCAAAAGGCCACATGGAAGTCAATTTAAAATGTAAAAAAAAATTGTTATAAGCTTTTATAAAATATTGTCACATTTTAGAAAACATATGGGCAATTCTATTTTAAACGTACCAGAGCTAGGGGAGAAGGGGTGCGTCGAGAAACTTGCTTTAGTATATATATAAAAAAAAACATTTAAGTAATTTTTTTTAAACATTAGTTAATACAAATTTGTAATCCGTATTTGGGTTTAAGAGGTCTAAAACTTGAAAAATCTGCAAAATAAGCTTATTTTCAACATAAACTCTTAGAAATATACGTTTAGCAGCGCTCAGAGGAACAATACATCAAATATTATAAAAAA
This sequence comes from Tachinus rufipes, assembly GCA_963932245.1. Taxonomy (NCBI): domain Eukaryota; kingdom Metazoa; phylum Arthropoda; class Insecta; order Coleoptera; family Staphylinidae; genus Tachinus; species Tachinus rufipes. The sequence goes on along the minus strand of OZ010741.1, from coordinate 111,516,559 downwards.
AATAAATTTTGCTGACAATTATACACAAAAAATAGTCAGTATCGTGCTTATAAGTCGTAGAAAACTCTACCTAGGAAATAAAATTACAAAATTTTTAGACAAAAAATGCGAAAAAAATTAATTATTTTTTTTAAATAAATATTATTTTCAAGATAAAATAATTTGGTAATTGGATAATTAAATAATAATAATTAGCTTATAATTAGTTTTTTATTGCTAACGTTTCGGTAACGTCGTTACCTTCATCAGAGCTAAAAACAAAAAGATTTAATTCACAACAGTAATTACAAATATAATACATTATTCACATCAATGTCAAGGACATTACAGTAAACATACTTTTTTTAAAAATAATGAATAATGTATTATATTTGTAATTACTGTTGTGAATTAAATCTTTTTGTTTTTAGCTCTGATGAAGGTAACGACGTTACCGAAACGTTAGCAATAAAAAACTAATTATAAGCTAATTATTATTTTTAATTATCCGAATACCAAATTATTTAATCTTGAAATCAATATAAAAGGATATAACAACAAAAACAAAATGAATTTAAATTGGAACAACACACCTTTCTACCAATACATCAAATAAGGGTATGGCGAAGAAACAAGCAAAGATATTAAGAAACTCAGTAAACTTTTTAAATAACTGGCTGCAATGGAAAACAGAAGAAACTTTCTACTGTCATGCAGAAATAACAAATGTATACCAAACCACATTCAACACAATTTTAAAAACATATATCAACTGGTAAGCAACAACAACACATACAACCACGATATACAAAATATAATAAAATCCATGCAATTCAAAACTCTAAACCTAGAAATCAAATTAACTTTTCGATCTCTTGCACTTGCCAACAAAGAACTAAATAACTTAAAATTGATGATATCTAATATACTACCCAATATATTGATGAAAGATATATGTAACTTTAACACCAGGATGTACAACAAAGAATATAACCGTAGGAAACCAACACAATTTTAAAACTAACACAACTAAAGGAAAACCTGTCTACTCTAACAGTCACAGAACAACAGAAGTGGCTTGTTAATAAAACAACAGTAAACTTACCAACTCCAGCAAAACGTATTCTAAGCTTAGGTAAGAAATTTTCTCTCCAACCAAATATAAAAGATATAAACATTCCAAGACTCATAAAAGATACTGAGTACATAATTGACTCACATCCAGAAGACACAAAAGATGTAACAAGAGCTAACATGATTAATATAATTACTAATGGACTTTACAAAACAAAACAACTCCAAAGACCTGATACATTTTCAAAAGATTACAACATAACAAGGAAATTTTTAAATGATAATAGAAACATTATCGTGACTCAAGCCGACAAAGGAGGAAGTACAGTCATACTATATAAGACAGATTATGATTTAAAAATGAAAGAATTACTTATGGACACCACAAACTATAAAATTTTAAAGAATAATCCTACAACAAAATACCAAACAATGACAAATAAACTAATTGACCAACTAAAGGCAGAGAAAGTCATTACAGATATACAGACAAAAATACTTAAACGGCATAACTCAATTCCGCCAAAAATATATGGAATACCCAAAATACATAAAACAAATACACCATTAAGACCAGTAGTGTGTTGTATAGATGAACCAGCATATAACATCTCAAAATTCCTACATAACCAATTAAAAGACTACACAACAATTTTTTACTACAATATAAAAAACTCATATCAGCTAAAAGAACTAATTAAAAACATCCAACTACCTGATGGATATATTTTAGCATCTCTAGACGTTACATCCCTATTCACCAACATTCCACAACAACTAGTGATAGAAATAATAGAAATGGATTGGCATATAATAACAAACTACACAGATATGACAAAAACAACACTAATAAAAATTGTAGAATACACCTTTACAACAAGCTACTTCCAATATGAAGAGGTTTTCTACCAACAGATAGATGGCAGCAGTATGGGATATCCAGCATCTCCAATATTAGCAAACTTGGTAATGAATCATATAATTACACAAGCACTAGACCGAATTAATTTCCATATACCCCTACTATACTGCTATGTAGACGATATAATAATTGCACTACCAACTAATGAAATTGACAGTACTTTGGCAGTGCTCAATAACGTCCATAAGAAGCTAAAGTTTACCATAGAAACTGAAATTGAAAATGAAATTCCTTTTCTAGATATGAAATTAATTCGTCAAGACGATGGACGTATTGTTACAAACTGGTATCAAAATCCAACTAGCTCAAACCGAATTATCAACTTTAGATCCAATCACAAGATATCAACAAAACTAAATACATTACGATCATATAAAGAACGAATGATCAACCTAAGTGATCAGAAATTCTACAAAGAGAATTTTGTCATTCTGGAAAAGATGTTTGTGACAAATGGATACCCCCGATCAGTGGTAAAAAATGTTTTATATTTAAACATAACAAAACAAAAACCAACCCAATCAGAACAAAACCGACTTCCATTCTTTAGGTTTCCACTTATTCCATTTATTACAAATAATATTAACAAAGAATTAAGAAAAGGCAATGTATGTAAACTTGGACTGTATAACGTAACAACAGTGGGTAAACTCTTTACCAAATTAAAAACTAAGGATCCAAAAGAAACAAAGACGAACGTAGTTTATGAAATACCATGCAGAGATTGTGATAAATGCTATATAGGTCAAACTAAACAATATCTAAATAAACGACTGTATAATCACAACAAGATTGCAAACCCCAATACCGATGGAAAAAAGAAAAAACTGCCTTAGCTCAACATTGCTTCAACGAAAATCACCAGTTTAATTTTGATGATACGAAAATATTGAATACAGAACCGGGATATAGAAAACGGATAATAAGTGAAGTTGTTCATATCAACAGAACAAAAAATAGGAACATTAATTTAAAAACCGACAAAGAAAAACTGTCAAATATGTATGCAAAATTGATTTTAATGTGCAAATAGTGGATGTAATGTATGCAACCATAACAACATATTAAATGTAAACATTACATCTAAAATTGCAGAAGTGTTTTTAAAGTGTATGTATACGTTATGAATGAATTTTTAATACCAATGACAATTATAATAACTTTTTTAAAGGTAATTTTAGTAACATAATTGTGCACGTTTGTAGATATACATATATATTTTTTAAAAAAAGTATGTTTACTGTAATGTCCTTGACATTGATGTGAATAATGTATTATATTTGTAATTACTGTTGTGAATTAAATCTTTTTGTTTTTAGCTCTGATGAAGGTAACGACGTTACCAAAACGATAGCAATAAAAAACTAATTATAAGCTAATTATTACTTTTTAATTATCCGATTACCAAATTATTTAATCTTGAAATCAATATAAAAGGATATAACAACAAAAACAAAATAAATATTATTAAATATCTTTTTTAGATTGACTTTTCCATGCCCGATAAGCACAACACTTACTATTTTCTATGTAAAATTGTTTGTAAAACTCAAGTTTTTAATAATATTTGGTGTATAATTCCTCTGAACGCAAGCTAAATGTGTATGAGTTTATGTCGAAAATAGACCTATTTTTGCAATTTTTTTGAGTTTTAAACTACTAGCTAAAACCCAAATACACAAAACAAATTTATATTTTCTAACTAATTTACATCAAAATATGTCAACTTAGGCGGAAAAAAAATAGAAAAATGCTCCTTTTTGTTCAGACTACTGGGACCACTGTTTTGACGTGTACGTTTTTGTTTAATAGTTTTATACCCTTATAAACCGACCAAAAAACTACTAATAATTTACAGAAACAATAAAAAAACACTTAAGCAAATGTCTTGATGCACTTCCTCAGGAAAATAATATTAATCTTGCTCGAGGTTAGAACTCAGAAACTTATGTATGTGAATCACAAAAAAATAATAAAATGCACAACCAAGTAATCTATATTTTAAAGCCTAGATTACCAAAGAGAATTAGTATAATTCAGCATCACAACTAACCACTTATAACAATTCAGAACTCATTAATTCTATAAGCAAACAAATTTATTCGCTTGAGTGAACGCCACTTGACTCTTCATAAAAAGCTATTCAATGTTAAAACTACAAACAATGTAATATTGACCTATTTTAATTACACATTCAATTACAACCCCACAGACACTTTAAAGACTATAAAATTATATTTTTTTAATACCAAGAATAAACTAAATAAAAGTAATTAAAAACGTTTTTACAAATATGTATCAAGCTATTATTAAATAAATGGAATTAAACATATATTTTTGATTAAGAACTAAAATTGTTAATTAACAATTGTCCCATACATATAATCCAGATTCAAGGTTCATTTGCATTCATTGGAGCACGAAAAACGTTTATATGCCATTTTGCCAAGAACGATTGCGCTAGAGATAATCAGAATGTTAGGAATTTCACTTGTCTTTCACCTCTTCATGGAATGCAGTACAGTAGGCTACATATCAACTGTTAAATTCAATGGACACCGTATTACAAAATGGAATCAAAGTGCTAATGCCGCATTTCTTCCTTCAATATTGAATAGTACCAGTAAATTAATTTATTGTTTCAAACTTGATAGCAGTATAGCATCATTAATTTAGTTCATGCATTTGATTTATTAGAATATTATTAAATTACCGTTATACAAGGTGTTTACGAATAAAGGTAAACAAAACCAAAACGACTTTACACATTTTTATATACAGAAATATAGTTTTATTTCAAAAATCAATTCACATACTTTTTTTTTGTTGTTGTTGTTCAGTTTATCACCATTCTATAAATTCTATAAGAAATAGATTAATATTATTTGTTACAATTGGAGCTGTTACTGTAAAATCTTCAATTTTAGCATAATAATGTCGTTTAGGTTATCAGACCACAAGCAACAACCGTTTAAGATCAACACACAATACTTATAAAAGAAAAGGCTGGTGTAAAATATTTAGAGTTATATGCGTGCCAGTAATATTTGCTTCTCATTGTATCTGATTAACGTCATGTCAACTTCCCCTATGATATAAAACTTCCGACGTTGCTTGGCGCTCACATAAAGTTTAATTATACTAAATAATATCAAATCAATAAATATAAACTAAAAAAATTCTAAATAATATACTTAAAAACAGTAAAAAAATCAAATTTGTTTAATATCTTCTATACTGCACTGGATATTATTAAACCTATACCTGAATATGCACAGCTGCGCTATTAGTCTGGTTACTAGACCGCAATTCAGAAAGCAATTTCAACGCAACTATGAAATTAATAAACACATACTGATTCCATGTAAATCCACATACGATAATAACGCAAAAGCATAGTTAAAATGAATAATTATTTTATCATTTCTATCATTAATGACTTCTGCCATTGAATCCATCGGTTAATATTAACAACAAAAAAATAATGGTTATGTGTTGTATCATTTTAAGAGTGATGTTACATATTTTATTGTGAGTATCTGCTACCCTATTTCCCATATTGACCTATTTCCATACGAAAACAATATATGTTTGATGTATTATAGAGAAAAGTCTACTAGTGTTTAGGTTAGTTTGGTTTGTTTTTTTCAATAAATCTTTACATAATATTTCTATATTTATATTATTTTATTTTAAGTTTAAGTAAAATAAATAATAAAATAAAAATATTGATGATTGTAACCATTACTAAGTCATTTGTCTTATTATTTTATGAGTAAAAATGTATTTAAATTTATTAATTCATTCTACTCTTCAAGACAACCCAAGCAATACACTACATATTCTAGTCTAGCCGTAAAAATTGCTCTATTTTGTTTAATTATGCTTGAATTAACCCACATATTGCTTTATTTCCTATCCTAGAATTTGTTTTCTTTATAGACACCATTAAAGCATTAAATCCTGGCCCGCTATCTTCCTTTATAAATAACAACTAATGCGATATGTACACATTATAGGACTGAAGTAAAAAGTTTCGCTTGCTTTTAACGTAAACTTTTTCCAAGGACATTAAAAATGAAGTAACCGCGACTCCTCTTTTTCTCGCCAAGACGTTTGCCAGCTGAATAGAAGCGTCCCTTTGTGTCGCAAACAAAATAAATCATTCGGGTTGCCCTTTCAATTGATCTGTAATAAGATTGAGTGTCTTTTCGTAGAACTTTTCAAATTAATTATGTAATACTAATTGTAGATAATTTTTTTTGAAAATGAAATATTTCATCTAATACGATAAATTTAGTGCATAAAAACATAATTATATAGCAAAATAAAGCCCACAATACCAAAGTTTGCTAATTTTCAAAACATGTAGCACTAATGTAATTGTAATAATTTTATTGTTAAGAAACAGAAAAAAAAAATTTTTATAGTTAAATTTAAAATTAGTTATTTATAATAGTTTGGTAAATTGTAGTGAGTATTTTTTGTCTTAAATTTTTCTCTATACAATTACTTACCGTACATATTCTTATTACAAGATATAATCTTTGCTACTAGTGCAATTTCTGTTAAAATTAACTTACTGTGTTTATCAAAAATGCATTTGAAACATAATTGTCCAAATATTTTTGTTTGAATCATAATAATAGTTTATTGCTATAATCAAAACGTGAAAGCTTTTATTGCCTGGTGGCATAAATCAAACTTTGCACTGTCGTTACTATTGATGTTTTCACAAACAAATGTAACAATAAATTTTAAGAGAACATCAAACTACTATATTAAAAATGCTTTACTACTTTAAATAATAGTAGTAGGGTAATGTGCATGTGAAGCATGCTATCTTACCTTAGTGCATTTAAATGCAACAATGAATGAACTATAAATATAATATTAGATACAAAAATGCCAATTCAGTATAAAACACTATTATTAGGTTTCCCATCTCATTGTTCATAATAAGAAAATTTAATAGAATTCAATATGAATATTTATCAAACAAAAAGATTTATTAAAAAGTAATAATAAGTTATAGGCATTACCAAACAACTAAAAAACAAAAACTCTACTCGAACACTATTCTTCAATAAAAAAACGGTGATGCAAGATGTCACAAACTCTTCCTATATGAATATTATGTATATGTTACCGATAAAACGCGGAAGCAGTTAATGTGCACATTATCTAGAATATCTAGATAATGTGCACATTATCTGAATTACTCAGATTTTTCTAATATTACCTAGGTAATCTGCACATTACATTACAATATACAATAAATGAGTGTGAAATACTTATCAAACCACTCTTGAATTTTCAAAAAATTACTATTTTTGGTCATGTTTAATGAGATAGAATGATAAAACAATTGAAGAAACGTTACAAAAATATTGCTCAGGCACAGATAGAACTGTTTTTGAAATTATGCAAGTCAAAAACAATTAGCAAAAAAAAAAGTGTTGTGGTAAAACCAACAATAATACTTAATTTTAATAGCCAATGCAAAACGTTTAAACAAGTCGACAAAGTAACCTATCACATCCTTTCCATTTTTTTTACCAGAAGTTCTATGTATATTACAATCTGACAATGAATGTGAATTTTGCAATCAAGTTTTAGAAAACTTAATAAAAATATGATCAAAATTAAAAATAGTTTATGTTAAACTAAGCCACAGACAAAGTTATAGCAGTGTAGAACAAGCAAATCAAAATATTAAAAATATGCTAATCACGTTTATGACTGACAGCAAAACTGATAAATGGAGCAAAAGTGTGCAATTTGTACAATTTATAAAGAATTACGCCTACAAAGCAATGTTTGGTTAATCTGCAAAAATAGAATATCCTTCATTCACTTACAAATAATGAGTACCTTAAGAAACTGTACAATTCAACGATTACAAAAAATAATGAAATTTTAGTCAGAAAACATTTAGTATTGATCCTATGCAGAAAAATTTACTGATGGTAAATACTGTAACGTGTTTTTACACGTTATTTGTAAAGTAGCACAGTCTGATAAAGAAGATTTTAATAAAATTTTGCTATGTATAATTTGCAACAAACAGTTGAATTAAAATAAACAACAAAAATCAAATATCAAAAGTTAGAATGTCAGAGCAAAAAAAAATTGTTTGTTCTATCTACATCTAAAAATTAAATACTGAACTTTTTCAATCTGGTGTTTTACAACAATTATGTGCTAGATCACAACTCAGTGTTTGTAAATAAAAATTTGATTTTAAAAGATGAAATCCAATCTCTTAGCACAAGCCAACTTTTAAAAAAGCATCACAAAAAAATGCGGTTGTAGTTAAAACAATTTACAATGCAACTCCTAGTAGCCCAAGTTCATAGATTGCACTTATAAATAGTTTTTGGATTTTATCTCAATACCTCGAATTTTTTCTAATTTTCATGTTTATTGATAAATAGTTATTTAATTTTTAAATAAAAGTGTTAAAGTAGTTTAGAATTTAGATAAATTTTTTTTAATACTTAACTGTATAAAATTATTGTTTAATTAAAAAATAGTTGAATAGAAAAATATAATAGTTACTCTTTGATCTTCAAATTTAAATTTGTTTAGACTATTGTACAAGTTTTAAGTGTTAAACTGAAAAGTATTAAAAAGCTTTATAATATAATTATATATTGTTCTTTCACATATAATTGATTTTAACAATTTATGCACTTTAACCAAGGTTTATTTGGTAATCTGCAAATTTACTGCGTAGTCTGCAGATTGCCTAGGTAATGTACGCAACACGCAGTGCCGTAACTAGCTTCTGATGCGCCCGGTGCGAGAACGTCTTTTTGCGCCCTCCAACCTCCAAAACTATGAAGTTTAGGTGGTTTTCTGCGTCCCAAACGGGGGCACCGACGGCCCCGCCCTAGTTACGGCACTGGCAACACGACTAAGATTTTGCAGTTTAACATAATATATACTCAATGAAATAGACACTCGCAATTATAAAGCAATTTTTCACAACAAACCAAGGTTTTAATTGTGTGTCTATAATGGTAGTAAAATCTAAAAGCAATTGTTTATAAAAGTAGGTCTTTTCTTGTCATTATTCCAAAAATAATAATTGAAAAACAATAATTGAAAGACAAGGAAAATGTAAGCAATGCAATTTTATTCTTTCAAATAAAAAAAAAATATTAAGAAAAATGTTAAAGTTTGCAAGTCTCTTACAAATAATTATTATCAATCTATGGCAATCCACATTGACTTTCTTCATCTAGATAGCTTTATGTATTAAGATTTATTTTTCAATCTATTAAGGGTCTTCTACGTTGTATATAGGTGATCAAATCAATGTGTTGCTCTTTATCCAAACTTAACAATGGTTCTGTTTTTCCATAAAACTAATCTATTGAATTTCCTTCAGTTGCTTTGGTTGTCTTAATTTTATTTATAATTTAATTCTAGATCAGTTTCAGTTTCCAATTTAAAGAAAAGAAACAATCCCTATAAGTCAGTATAATATCTATTAGAGATGCCTACAGCAACTAATACTATGTAAATGGTTTGGTGAACTGTTTTGTTTTAACAACGTCAACTTTTTTACATGAGCAAACAAACCGGTGCGGCATTTTCAGCCGATATTATGCACCATATTAAAACTGCATTATAGAAAAATTGTGGTGTATAATGTGCTAGCCAGTTTTCAGATTTTTTTTTTTTTTTCACAAACTATTTGACATTTACGTATCTTAAAAACCTTGTAGTTTTCATGTTATATTTAGTTAATTTCTTGGTGTTTTAATTGACAAGCGCAAACTTGAATCTTACTGACTTTTTTTAAGCTTGTCAACTTTAAGCAGGTATTAATTATATATGTAAACTATAAAAACTAACATGCATCTCATAGGATGGGTTTTAGCTTAGGTTAAAGTCGCAGAAAGATGAATCTTCGTAAAAGCATGGTTACACAGTGCGAGCTAACATCCAAGCTGGCTTAGTCTGTTACTTGCAGTGCAGCTACTTGCATCGTCTAACCCCAACATACCATAAGAGCAAGAGACCGTAACTGGTCACACAGTGCGAGTAACTGCACTATAGTAATTGACTAGACTAGCTAGCAATGTGTAAGCAGGCCTTTAGGCTGTAAGTAAGACATGTAGTAAGTGCCGTGTAGTCGTATGCAAAACTCAGCGTGGAACTAAAGTTTTGAGTTGTTTTTCAGCTTGCCTGCTGTGTGAGCATAAAGTTTTTTTTATAAAAAAATTGATGAAAACAATAACCGTCTTGTCAGTAAAGTAAGCAAAGTTAGTTTGTTAAATATTCTCGTCAGGCTAAAAATAAAGAAAATGCGAACGTTACAAGTTTAGAAAAAAAAAATTGCAAACAAAAAACCGAAAACCAGCAAGGTAATGTGACACCCAAAAAAAAACAGAAGTCAATGCTCATTTTCATTACTAAACGGATCAGATAAAACTTTTAATCAGATATTTGCTATATAAGCCAAAAGTTACTTTACAAGATAAAAAAAAATTAAATTGTTTAATTTATAAAAACGGAAAAAAACTCAATCCCCAATCAAATAAGCATTAATTCAAACTCACAAAAAAAAACTAACTTGCTTGTTCAAAACTGCAGCTACTTTGAAATACTTTATCTGCAATAGACTGCTGATGTGGTGTAATAATTGCGCATTCTAAAATAAAAATAGAATGTTGCGCAAGTAAACAATCCATTTCAAACTGTGCCCATAAAAGAGAAATTTAATGATCTTGCACAGCTTGCAAGTTAATACATTAACACTCAAACACTACAAATAAGTAAAGTATCATACATCCGTAGTTTTCACATAAAACTGCTACAAACTTTGATCTTGAAGTAGGTAGCTTTCCAATTGTAGAGTTGCTTTTTAATTTACAAAAGTTGCTTAAGATCCCATTTGTGCCTAAGACTACCGAGAAAGATAAAAACCTACTGGGAATGTTAGACTATATAAAAACCTAAAGACAGACAGTTTTACCAAGCCCTTCTCCACGTGCCCTTTAAAGATCAAAATAAAACTTTTGATGAAGCAAATATAGTGCCCCGAAAATAAAAAATGCCGTTTCCACCAAAAAAAAGTAGTTTTCCTCAACAACAAAAATGCAGTTACCCACCCTTTAAGATAACCCCAAAACCGAACATCTAAAAGCGTTAGAAAAATCCAAGAACATCTACCAGGGAAATTGCAAATCATCATCATGTTTATTTAACACAACCAGAAAACAAAGAAATACTAAGGCTTAGGATTATCAATGCTTGCCACGAAATATCTCCCAATTTGATATTAAATGCCAGTAATAGAGTAACTAAAAGATGTCAGTTCTGTATTTAGGTTGGTGGAAATTAATTTAAACAATATTTGTAGATATTATGTTTTGTAGTTTTTTTTCAATAAAATATTTCGGTATTTACGATTGTTATTCTTGCACATTTCATAATTTTTTTAAAAATATTTTCATCTACAAATAAATAAATAAAATACGCTGCTGTATGCAAAATTTCACCCTGAATCAAAATATGTAAAAATATACAGGGTGTTCCATTTAAAATAACGATGATGGATATCGTTACTCAAAACAGGTAAAATATATTTACAAACTGAGAACGTCAAAAGATAGCTTATTTCTTGACATTTAAGAATGTATATAGTTTGTTGGATCTAAAATTTAAAATAAGAAAATTATAGCTTCCGGCGTTTTTTAGGAAACAGTATATTAATTTTTTTGCATTTTTAGCAAAAACTATGCATTTTGGGCAAAAATTACTTTTATTAATAGTTGTAGAGCGGAGTTGTCCAATCGATATAGCTCATTTAAATGTTTCTATAATTTTTTGTTTTTCCGCTAGAGGACGCGGAAAATGCACAAATTACTGGAAAAATTAAAAAACCTTTATAGATCAAAAATTTTCCGTTCTAAACTTTAGTCTCTTATAATTTTTCCATAAAATGCATAGTTTTGGTTGAAAAAAAACAGCAAAAGATCACAATTTCCCAACATTTTTCAACATTCTTTAGCGGAAAATGTTTTCACTATTAGGAAATCCAAATAACCAATATCAATCGGAAATTTTTTGCTCTACAACTTTGATCTCTTGCAACTTTTCACCAAAATGCATAGTTTTGGCTCTAAGTGCAAAAAAATAAAATATTTTATTTTCTTCGCTTTCTGACGGAAAAACGGAAAATTATAGAAAAATTTAAATAACCTATATCGATTGAAAATTTTCCGCTCTACAACTTTTACTAGAAATAATTTTTGGCCAAAATGCATAGTTTTTGCTAAAAATGCAAAATAACATTAAAAAACGCAAAAATTGAGATATATATATATATATATATCTATTAAATAGTCTTCAGGCAGTTCAAATAAAAATTTCTTTAAAAAATGTCTAATTTAAAAGGACTATTATAGCAAGACATACACAGTATGAGAGACTTAAAGTTGTAAATAAGTTGAATTATAAAAAAGAAACATATAATATAAACAATGTACAGTTTTATCTAGAAATGCAATGCAGTAAAAGAACTGCATTTAGAAAACATAAGTTAGTACCATAATTTACCAAAACCGGTCTATGTCTTGTTAAAATTAGTTGAACAATATTTTGCTTGGCGTAAAACAATAACCATAAAACAGCATAACAAAAATTAACGTTACAAAAATAAAAAATCTTAAGAATCAGTTTTAAAGTAACATCGGTTAATTGTATTAAAAACAAGCCATTAGCTCCACAATCAGGCAAAAATATCAAAGTTTAAAATATTTATTGTGTCTCAAAAAAAAAAAATTCTTTTCTCAACCATTATGTTCTGGCGCTCAACTTTAATTTTCAAATAGTAAATCTGCTGGTAAACTATCGGTTGATGCCCGCAAATTCTCTTTACAAGATTAATGCTGGGGGCCAATAAACCAAACTTAATACAACCTATATCTTGGCTTACTCTCGTTAGTAATCATAAAAATATTATCGTATCTGTTTTTGGAAAGGAAATGGCATAAACCAGAAAAAAAGTAATAATTTTTGTTTTTCAAATCTAGATTTATCCTATGAATCACATTATCGATCCACTTTTGCAAACAATATAAATTTTGAATATTTAGCTCATGGCAGTAAACTGACAAATGCTAAAACCATGTACTATGTGGGTATGCCCAGAGCAAGAGCTACGACAATTTTAGATTAGACAATAGCTCATTAATCTTAGATTTATGAGAGAAAAAAATGAACACGCTGGTCTTTATAAAGCCAAAGTCCTTGTGCTCATATGTCCTAGAAGAGAGCATAATATCACTATCTGTTGACATAACTAGTTTAATCTTGCTGCCAATAAAATCTACCAAAACTAACATCAACTTGTTTGGGTCTTTTCAAAAAGACCAGAGAACTTATTCGTTTTTAGAATTATACCAGGTACAAATGACATAAACCTCATAACTTTAAAAAACAAAATTTACGCAATTGCAGCTTTAAATTCAAATGCACGTCAGTTAACAAAAAAAATCTAGACTTGGGTCATGTTTAAAAGTTTACAAAAAAATATAACCAGGCCCCAATTGCATTCCAAACAAAGTTTTAAAAACTTTTTCTTACAAGACTGTATTGTTTTTCGAAAACATTTATACATTTCAGAAAAAGTTTATTATTATTTAAAAATTAACATTTTCCACAAAATTGCTGCCTACTTATTCTTTTATGAATCAATTTTTTCAGATTCATTACCAAAACAAGTGTGACCAATAAATAGGCCAATAATGCTTTCTTCTTAGAGTTGAAAATATCTTTGATAAGGTCTAGCACCAATACATACTCCTAAAACTCTATTGTTGCAAGTTATTTTGTCTCGTTGAGCAAGATGATCAGATTTTTCAATATAAGCGTAAAACCATATACTTGCTGTAGACAGCTAACTAACCTCAACTACATTATTACTACATACATTTAAAGTACATGTGTTACCGAGAAGATGGCCACTACCCGCCTCGTGGTTGTACAGATTATGACGTCCTATTATGCCGTTTTAATTTTGATTGTCTTCAAAATCGTCGTAGAGGCGCTGAGCTGGTTCGCAAAGATGTGGATTGTCCAATCTTATTAAGCAGTTTGAACTTTCATGTACCAAGATTAGCAGCTAGAAACCAACCAACATTTACTTGTTTTAGATCGCACAGTAATTTAAGAGTAAATGCACCAATGAACAGAGTAATGAATGCTGTAAACTCCGCTCAATCAAGCATTTTATTAACCATTTTATGTAATTTTTGTATATTTTGTAAAACTTTTGTTTATTTTTTGTTTATTCATATTTTTTATTTATTCTATTCTTCATAACTTCATTATTTAATTTTATTGTATCATAATTATTTTCTTTTCTTGTATCTATCTACCTATTAATAATAAAACACAAATAGTGTAAAGGTTCAAAAAAGTTTTATTGTTTACTACAATTGTTTCGCCACACAGTGGCTTCATCAGGTATAATGAACAATGATGACCTATGTCTGAATATTATCTCCATGTTGGAACTATTAGTTCTGTTGGGATAATAATTTAATAAACAAATAAATAAATAAATAAATAGAATAAATAAATAAATGGCAGCTGCCAGCATATTATTTTTTTTTATTTATCATCTTAAAAAAACAATATTTTATTTAACATTAATTTTAAGAAAATTTGAAAAAGAAGTAGCAGACAAACTTCCATGATGTTGTCAAAGCCATGTCAACCAATTATCAAAAAAGGTTAATAAGCTAAAAAACACAATATGTTCTAATTAGTCAACACTGGTCCAATAGTTTGATATAACAATGAAGTTGTCATTCAATAATTTTTTCAATAATTCCGAGTCCCAATCACATTTTTTGCTTATCTTTTTTTATATTGTTTTACTGTAAATTGTACCTATACAATTGCAGGGTTAAAAATAGTTTCTCAGCTTTCAAATTTTGTTTTTATATATCATTTATTAAATTTATTGCTGCATGCTGTATATCTTTATCAAAAAACTGCACTATTATCTTCCTCATTGAATTGTAAGTAAATAAGAAACATTTTAAAATCCATGTAAATAGGTTCATATACATGTAGTGGTATGATAGGTGGTACGAATCGAAATGCCTGAAGGTATGAATTATGATGTAATAATAATGATTTTCTAAGTTTGAGACATTAGTTAGTAATAGGAGAAACATTTCTATTAATAATAATTTTTTAAATATGTAATCCGCATTTATGTCTTTTTTAAAATATAAAACATTTTGTTCCTGTTAAACATAATGTTTTAAAAAATAAAATTTACTTAGAAGCTCCTTTTAGCTACCTTTTTGTTAAAATTATATGCCTCTTAGTTAGGAATTATTCTACATAAAGTCTTCTTCCTTGAAACAGGATGGCTTTTAAGATTTGTGGCTTTCTATGTTTTGTGAATCGCCAAAATTATTGTATTGTACTATTTTTACAATTTAGGTTTTAAATTAAAAAAAAACTATTAACTAAAATAACAAATAAACCAATTTTCTTAAAATGCAAATTATATTATTCTTTAATTATATAATATCTTAAAACCCTTGCATTTAAAAAGCAATTCATAATTTCTAAAATAGAATTTAATAAATGGTTAAACAATCAAATAGGAAACAAATTTGTCTATATGTCAGTTTAAATTTAACCAATACAATTGAGTAAACCTAATAAAGCTAACACAATTACAAACAAGTTATTTTTCAAAGTAATTTTTATATAATAATCGCATTAATCATTGTTATATAGTTAATTTTTTCTTGTTGGGGCTTCCCGCTAATGGGAAAAGTAATTTATTATATTTCAACCCTTTGTTGTTCTTAATAAATCAAGTTACACTTCGTAATTTACTAAAAATAACCAAGTTCGTCTAGACACGAGTTAAAAAATCATTAACTCTATTCTCCCTGTATTGCACACTGGTAAACTCCAAGCAAAGAAATCCAATCACATCGCCTTTTAAACCGTTTAATTATTTGCTGTTGAAAACTTACAAAACTCAACTAAATTGATTTTTCGGCTTTCATTGTTGACTTTCACATACTATAAAAGAGTTAATTAATTTGAAAATGAATAGCTGAAAGGTACACAAAATTCAGTAAAATGTTTTTTGATTATGTGCTTTCAATAATTTAATGAAAGCTATAAAAAATAACTGCTCAGCTATATAAAAATATATTATTAGTACATGGTGCTACATAAATAATGGTCAAAAGTTCTAGAGAACACAATTCTTCTAGATTCATTCATAAATCATACAAAGAGTAAGATGTGTATAAGTTAATATACTATCATGAGACACAGAGACAATATTATTATATAAATGTTTAAGCGTTCTATTCAAAGAGCGCCAATACATATCCTTGATAAGCAAGCAAAAAATACCTCAAGAGTTAATCGTGTTATTTAAAAAGTAGAAACTCGGCTAAAAATCAAATGTGATATTAGCTCATTCAGCACGAGAAAAATCAATTTATTTAAAGCAAAACCATAATAATTAATAAAGAGCATATGGGCTTACCTTTTAATAAACAAACCAACTTTTCAGAAAGTAAGCTAAAACTATTTATAATATATGAGAATTTCACCAAATCACCGTCATATTATAACGTGCAGACATTAATAATTTTTTTAAATAATAGTAAAATATGTCAAGATAACGACTGAAAACAAGTTTGATTTAATTAGTTAATTTTAATAAAATATCTATATTAATCTTAAGTAGATGCACATTTTATAACGCAAGCATTTGAGTGAAAACAGTTGTTATTGTAAGGAATTTAATATAGTTGTTATCTCAAAACGGTTTGTTTTAAAAGTGAGAACGTCTGGAAGCGAATGTAAGGGGTTGCCCTCATTTGTAGCCAAATGCGTTGATGTGTAATAAAGATAAGTAGACCTCCGTCAAGTTCTTAATTCAGTCCGGACTCCCGGAATATAATATGTAAGTCTAAAACATAACCGGGTTGTCGTCACCTAGAAAGGTCTTGTAATGAAAGGGGACTTAATTACTGGCCGCCATTTAAAAGCTCAAAGTGTGTTTGTACCGTGTAATGGGGGTACGTCACCCTGATAATTACGCGTGCCCTTCAAAACGCGTGATTGTTCCACAGCCGCGCTAAAACAATTATTTACTTTTTGTTGTGATCACAATTATCATCAAACGTAATGTTATTCGACTACTATCAATTTGGATTTTTTAAATAATGGAGTGGAATTTCAGCATCAGCTTTTATAATGCACTATATCCTTTTTTTATACCTCTACTCTTGAAGTAGCTTTATTTTAGCTGGTGCCTTTATTACGCAAACCACAATCCGCCCCGAGAAATAAGTTGTAGAAAATACTGACCATAAAAAAGAAAAAAAAAAGAGTAAGAAATGCGAAGGAAGTTGAAATCACATAAAGCACTGGTTGGGAGAATGTCAAGAAAGCGAGGTAAGTCACAAAGACATCAAAACAAAAAGCTAATTTTAATGGAAGCAAAAATAATATTGATTATCTTTCATAGTAAAATAATAAAAAAATATAGTTGTTTAGAATAATCTGAATTTGAATATAATTATTGGACTTTGTTGGTTTTTATACAACTAATCAATAATTTATTTAACGATCGACAAGTCTGATATTTTGCAATATATACTCTGATTTGAGATATATATATATATATATATATATATATATATATATTAAATAATACCTAAGCTACTTAATTTATAATGAGGCTTTACTTTGTTTATAATACGATACCGGAACGATTTTTTTTATTAGCGTAAAAACATACAAATTAAGCGTCATTCAAGCTCTTTTAAAACATAAAAACTACATGAAAAATATAAGTTTGTACAAATAATATTCTCTTAATGTAGTTTATGTATCGTAACTACAGTCAACATACATGCATTAGTCGATTTGGATCAGTTGATTAATATGTCTTATAAAGTCTTTCAACTATTTTTATGGTTGTATAATTTTTTATACAATTTCCTATCATCATCAAGAACAACTGCGTCAGCTGCTTTTGTCAAGCGTGTCATTTTGTAAAATTCTCACAAAATAGTTACATTTTGAATTAAATATGACACTGGAGAACAAATTTTAACTTTTTTTTCTTACTTAGTTATGATACTTGTTATTGATTAATTTTGAGGTGTCAATTTCAAAAATAATAACAGTTTTTGCTTATCACGTCAAGTTTTCGTTCTATCGCATTTTAGTTTTTTTTCACTTATTCACATTTCAGTCTGCGTCTATTTCAATTTTAACTCAAATCTTATTGTCTAATATGTTTCCTATTAAGGCCTCACTTGCATGTAGCGGCCACCTACCTGTTTACAACTGCGAAGGTGCACTGTCAGGTAATTAGCATGCTCCTAGCACTTCTTTTATGGTCAGTTGTTGATTTACAATCAAAAGTTTCAGACGTGTTTACTGTAAATTAGTTTCTTGAATATACAAGCGTGTGCAAGTAAAATGGCTACTAGGAGAAACTGTTTGAATTTTCCAGATACATTTTACTATACATGTGGAAGTTTCATTGTGCCTAGTCAGAGGATAAATATTTTGTAAAGCAGGTGTACTTTGCATACTTTAAAGTATGACTTTCAACTAAAACAAATCTTGGGCGCCACATAAGTTATATAAACGCGCCTAATACCCCATTCTAAAGAAGTATCTATGCCAATGTATAAGGAATGTCCATTACTTGAGGACGCAGGAGGTTTTGCAGACAAACAAAATGCTGATATGGATTTTGAAAGCGGTTCTTCTACACAATCTACACCTCATAGATTTAACCAGGCCAAAAAAGAGCTTAAAGTGCGTTTTGCTCCATAATAGAAATAAATACGGTTCAATTCTAATTGGGCATTTAGTACTTCTCAGAGAAGACTATGATACAATTAAAAAGATGATGGAGCTAATTAAGTATGAAGAGCGTTCGAAAATCATATTCCCTCTTCTTCACACAAAACTGGGTCTATTGAAGCAGTTTGTTTGAGCTTTAAAATTATATGGTCAATGTTTTAAATACATATGTAATAAATTTCCCAAACTTTTTAAGTTCCATAAATGAGGTGAAAAAAAAACTTTTGTTTTATAAAGTATTTTCATCGTCTGAATTGCAACATGAAAATTTATTTTTTATACAGTTATCTTGCCAAATTTTCCAAAAATCTAGGAGATGTAAGTGATGAGATGGGTGAACGTTTCGACCAAGATTTGAAAGATATGGAGAAGCAATGCCAAGGAAAGTAGGACACTCACTCCAAATTAAGTTGAAAACAAGTATAAGATCTAAGTCAGCAAAAATTGTGTTCCCAGTTGAACGGGTAATTTTGATAGAAAAAAAAAACTGAAAGTGATGTTAAATTTAGAGAATTTTTTCTTAGTTATCTTAATCTTTACAACTGATGTCGGTTTATTATATCTACTGATTTGGTGATGATCTTGTTTTGAGTTTCATAGTTTGGCAAAAAACTTTATTTTTTGACAACTTTTTATAGTAAACTATAGTCGTTTGTAGATTAACACACAACCTCTTTTTCTGAGTACAGGGTTCTTTTACTGATCTATAGCTGGTTCAACTTCAATCTGTCAATCTCTATGGATTGTTTTCTATGATTTAAAATTGTTGACATCAAATTTTGCTGTACTCTTAACAAGCAGCGACCGCCGCCTAGACCAAAAATATTTTAATCATAAGAAAGAAAGCGTCATATGTTTTAGACCCTTAACGTTTATAGACCCACAATCAATTAAAAATACGTAGAAAAAAACAATAGCATACTAGAAAAAAAAATCTTGTAAGAAAACAAATGTAATAGTAACAAAATTTGTAATACATGATTTGGCAGCTGGCATCACTTACTTTACAAGACCTACCGTTAAGATAAAAAGTAATAAATTCAAACAAATTTGACGTAAATATCAACTTTAATAATAAAGTTGATATTCATGTATATAAATACAATTTGACTTTTTTGGTTATATCCTTTAGATAAGTTTTAATTAATATGATTTGGATGTAGGATATTTTAAAATAAAAAACTAGCTTATGCTAAAAATTTAATGCCGACGTTTCGATAACTTTGTTATCTTCCTCAGGGCTAAAAAGAATTAAAATAATTACATTGTTGATAAAACAAACAGAAAGTAAATACATGAAGTGAAAATAAATATCACATCTGTGATGTGAATAGGATCAAAAAAATGTTTTAATTGTACATGTATTTTTTTGATATTTATTTTCACTTCATGTATTTATTTTCTGTTTGTTTTATCAACAATGTAATTATTTTAATTCTTTTTAGCCCTGAGGAAGATAACAAAGTTATCGAAACGTCGGCATTAAATTTTTAGCATAAGCTAGTTTTTTATTTTAAAATATCCTACATCCAAATCATATTAATTATAAAATAAATACAATTTAAGTTTTTGAAAATTACTTCGTTTGAATGGCCTCGTTCAGCACCGATGCAATACTGCAATTTTAGTCTAACGTTTTGCAGCACTCTTCTCAACAACTATGGTCCAATACTTTTTATTTCTTCTAAAATACGCGGGTTTTGTCCAAGTCTTTGTAATTCCGGCTTTAAAAATATTTTCAGTATATAAATGTAATGTTCAAAATTTATGGAAATCGTCATTTAAAAAAGAACTATATGGTCTTACAATTCAAAATATTAATTATACTGTGCAATGATGAAGTTTTGCTTGTTAACTTCTTAATCTATTAAAATAAAAATGAGTTTCATCTGACATCAATTAAAAATTTATTTAATTTTTGTTACTTTTCAAAACTTGCATAAATTTACTGCAGAAAGCCTCACGAACTGGTTTATCGAGGTTTTTTAGCTTGAAAACAATTTGAATTTTATATAGGTGATAGTGCAAATCAGAATGCAAAATTCTTGCAGCTTGTCATTTGATAATTTTGGGTAATCTTACTGTACTTACGTCTCCTGTTAATTTCGAGCTAAACTCACTCAAATTTCAAAGTCTTAAAATTTTCTTATTAATTTTCAACTGATAGCTATGTGTATTAGTTTTTAAACTAATATGCGTTGGTTAGTAAGAAACTTATTAATAATCAATTAAATTGCATTAAGTAATTTCTAAAAATAAGTAATAATTAACGGACTCTGTAAAATTAAAACAAAATTAATAAAATGTATCAAAAAAGCATAAAAAAATAAAGTGAAAAAAAAGATTAATAACAAAAATATGAAGGATATGAAAAAAAAAGATAATCACATCTAAAAAGCAAGCCAAAACATAAAAACGTCACTTTTGGGCATAAAACAGAAAACACCATGCTAGAAAGTCTAAAAAAATGCATAAAAACAGTAGAAATTATATTACTATACAAACAAAATAAAGATAAATCTGTCAAATAACATATAAAAATAATCACAAACAGACACCCCAACAAACTTACAGTTATTCAAAAAACAATAAAATAACTTATTTTGATGTACATAGCAGCAATTGAGTAACATTAAAAGCTTTAGATATCTATAAGCGGTATAGAAAACAATAATTGCCAAATCATCGGTGCAGGTAACATATACAACCAAGCTACAACAAAAACACGACTACCAAACTGTTGGAAGCCATTACCTACGTACAAAGTACGCTAAAAAGACGATATATCACCCAATTTTTGTATTCTAGCTTTCAACCACGATTTCTAAATATCAACAAAAAGACTAAAAAACTCAAAACCCTAGCTTTGGCAAAACATTTAAAGAAATTTTGCGTTTATAATGTGCATGTAAATGATAAATAGTGTCCATGTAACCATGATTACATTCAATAAAAGAGTGTGGGTAGACCAGATAAGCAGGTACTTTTTTTTAACAAAAGTAAATTTGGTGTATTTGCTGTATAAAAGTTTTATAAACCTTCTTCTTAATTGTTTGAAGCAGATATTTGGGTAAGCATTTGGTATAGACCTAATGTTTATTGCCCAACTAAAAAAACTTTTTTCGTTTTTTTTACATTGGATAATTTGGCCAAAGTAAATTTTTTTTCCCTTTTTTACAGTGAACTTAATACAAATTTACCCACTTATTCTGTAAATCTAAGATATTTTAAGCATTCGTCGTAGTGCCCACATTTCAAAATATTTCTAACTTATTTATTGAATTAACTCTTAGCGTCCACTCATCTGCCTCATAAATATATGTAACACTTGACTATCCTGTATCTGGTTTAGAGTTAAAGTTGCCGTTATTAAAGAACTTTCTGAGTTAAACGCATACTGATCTTGTTTGTTCCATTTTACATTTAATTTTAATGTCAGGTTCCCATTGGTTATTGATAACACATCTCAGCTATTTGAGCGGTGCTACTTTTTCTATTTTCTTAGTATCAATTTTTATATAATTGTTATGTGCGTTTTTTTTTGCAGATCACCTTAAATTTTGTGTTTTAGGTGTATATTTAAACTCAGCTTTTTTCCTGATCTATTTATTTTATCTATAAACGTTTAGGAAGTTTCTACGTCATCTATTAAAATTATAGGGCATGTCTTATAATGTGTTCGGATTGCTACTAAATTTGAAGCTAATTTGATTATTTATTATTAATTTTATTTCTTGCCTTTCAGCCTTGAATATAATATTTATAACTTCCAAAAATAATCAATCATAATCCTAATAAAATTAACACAACTAAAATTTGTTTCTTCTTGTTTGTCTACTTTTTTTTTGTTTTTTAACTGCCCTCATCCATTCTATTCTTCTTTTTTCATTATTTCATTTTTTTTTTCATTTTGTTACACTCTTTTAACATATGTTCCAGAGTTTCCTTAGTCTCTTATTTGTGCAAAAAACTTATCACAAATATTTTAATGATTTTACTTCCTTAATACCTTGCCCATTCCATTTAAAGTCCTGCACTTTTTTTTACCTCCCTTTCTAAACACCATAATTTTTGTTTTTTTTTTTTATATTAACTAAATTTTTTTTTCTAAAATATTTTACTAAACTTTTTATCAATTCTTTAATTTCCTTTGCCAGTATTACCATGTTGTCGGCATATGCTAGCGACCATACATTTTCTCTACCAAACTGGCTTGCCCGTCTAAAATTGTCTCTTTCAAACCCAGTTTTTTATTCAACTTTTCCTCTAATATCATGGCGAAGATATTGTATGCCGTTCCCCTGTAGTTGTTTATTAGATTTGACGTTCTACTCTTGTGTGTTGGGCATACAAAACCTTTTCTTCATAGACTCGGAAACCTTTTTCCCTTCCATACTTTATTTTTTAACTCACTCAATCTCTCAATCAACTCTTTCGAACTATACATCCACGCTTCATTTTGTATCCCATCCATAACTGGCGCTTTCTTTTAATTTAATTTTTTTATCTTCTCCTATATTGCTTCTTTTGAAATTTCTTCCACTTGCTAGATTAGCTCTTGTCTAACTAGTTTTTCTTCTTTTTTTTTTCTTTTCCAAATAAACCTTTATTGATATTGCCTCAATATCTCCCCGTTTTCTTCTTATTTCTTTGTATATGTATATCCATGCTTCATAATTTTTTTTTTTTTTTTTTTATAAATTCACTTTTAATTTTTTACGCTGATTCTTATATGGGCAATTCCATTTCAAACGGACCAGAGCTAAGGGGGGGGTGCGTTGAAAAACTTGCTTATGTATTTTTTTTTAGTTTCTATAACTTATTAGTAGTCTTTTGATCGATATATAAGAGTATGAAACCTATAAAAAAAATTATACGATTTTTAAAAGTTTTTTTGACGTTTTTTAACTTAATCACATTTTTTGTTTAAAAACAGCAATTTTAACTCAAAAAAATAAATTTACTAATGAAATCAATCAGAAATTTTCCGTAGAATCCAAATCTGGCGCCATTTCAAGTTTATACCTTGTCTATAAGCCGCAAAAGCCATAAAACCATGTTTTTGTTCTAAGTGGGCTGTGCAAAAAGGAGCATTTAAAAAAAAAAATTTAACCGCCATAGTTGACGTATTTTGATGTAAATTAATTGAAAAATATAAATTTGTTCTGTGTATTTGGGTTTTAAGCGTCTAAAACTCAAAAAATCTGCAAAGTAGGCCTATTCTTCAACATAAACTCTTACAAATGCACGTTTAGCCGCGCTCAGAGGAACAATACACCAAATATTATTAAAAATTTGAATTCTGGGGACAATTTTGCATAGAAAATTGTCAGTGTTTTACTCATCGTCTATAGAAAGTCCATCTAAAAAAAAATGTTTACAAAATTTTTATGCAAAAAATGCGTTAAAAATTAATTATTTTTTTTATTTACAAAAAATATTATAAACACACTAGGGTGTGGTTTAAAACTTTTTTTTAACAAATTTTAACAAGCGACAGACAGATTTATGTTTGAATGCCAAAAATAATAATATTTATAAATTTTTGCGCCTATAGATCGAGTCTAAATTTGTGCCGCAGGCGCAAAAACTATCAAACAAAAAGTAAAATGGCCAAAAATTGGCTCAAGCGACAAAAAAAGTCTTTGTTAAACTTCTGAAATCAACTTAAAAAAATATAATCCAAATAATCTTTAAAAAAAATTAAAAAAAAAAAAATTTAAGTAAATTTTGAATAAATTTTTTTTTCTAGATGGATTTTTCTTTGCCAGATAAGCACGACACTGACTATTTTATATGTAGAATTGTTTGCAAAACTAAATTTTTTAATAATATTTGGTGTATAGTTTCTCTGAAAACTGTAAAATGTGCATTTGTAAAAGTTTATGTTGAAAAATAGGCTTATTTTTGCAGTTTTTTTGAGTTTTAGACGCTTAAAACCCAAATACACAGAACAAATTTATATTTTCTAATTAATTTACATCAAAACACGTCAACTTTAGCGGTTAAAAAAAATTTAAAAAATGCTTCTTTTTGCCCAGCCCACTGAGAACAAAAACATGGTTTTATGGCTTTTGCGGCTTATAGACAGGGTATAAACTTAAAATGGCGCCAGATTTAGATTCTACGGAAAATTTTTGATTGATTTCATTAGTAAATTTATTTTTTTGAGTTAAAATTGCGGTTTTTAAACAAAAAATGCGATTAAGTCAAAAAACGTCAAAAATACTTAAAAAAATCGTAGAATTTTTTTTATGGGTTTTATACCCTCATATACCGATCAAAGTACTACTAATACCCCATATGGCTTTTACTTTACTTTTTTTTATTACCGCTTCCATGATTGTTTTCTCTAATTCCCTTAATATGTTTTCTTTCTACGTTTCTTCCACAGATTTCTACAACAAATAGTTAAATAACATGGGCAAGAGTATACAGCCTTGCCTAACCCTTTACTTGATTTCAATTTTTTTAGTGACATTGTTGTTTAGATGGTTTAGCCGACTAGTTCCAATAGAGATTTGTTATAATCCTGATTTTTTTAAATTTGTTTTTTAATGTCTTTTAGGATATAATTATGTTTAATACTATCAAAACTTTTCTTATAGTGTCTGTAGGCTATATAGACGTCTTTTTGCTGTTCAAAACAGTTTAGTCAATGTATTCAAGCAAAAATAGCTTTGCGTGTTTTAAGCCCGTTCTTGAAATCAAATTAAATAGTTCCAACTTCTTTACACTTTCTGTATAGTCTTGTATGTCAAACAAGTAAAAATAATTTTATGAATTAGCTCAAGAGACTTATGAGTTTATATAGCTTACACGTTTATGCATTAAGTGATGATTTTGGAACAGTGATATAGGTAGAGCGTAACTAATCTTGTAAAATTTCATAAATTTTGTTGTATAGTTTTGTTAGTTCTTTAATGTTACTTTTATACCATAAATAAAACGTTTTTAAAAACATGTTGTCTGGTCCTGGTGCGTTTTTATAATACATAGTAAATGTATTTTATTTATCTTAAAATTAACTATCACATAGTAAAGGCCACCACCATTCAATATTTTGTTGAATTTAGATGCTATTTTCTTTTTCATCTTTTTATGAAGATTGAAAATGTCACCAAAAAGATATAGATTTATTGCTTATCTACCTATATTTTGCTAGCATAGAGTAATTTTGGATTTCCTTTTGTAGATGTCTATATTTAGTGCGGTCATTATGTGTTTTACATTTATGATGATGTTCCATTTTTTAAGTATTTCCTCTGTCATCCAATTGTTTCTTGTCTTAGATTTTTAAGATTGTTAAATCAATAGTTAGTTTTTTATTTATTTGTTCATTCAGTGGCGCTTGGTGTTAAACCAGTACTATTCAATATTATCTGCATCTTTTGTAATCTTATTGTTTTCTTTTGTTCTTAAACTTTTTTGTTTTTTCAGCAAGTATCGAATGTTTTCTGGCCTTAATTTTGACATTAGATAATCTTAATTTCATTAGTTAATTATGATAAAATCTATTTGGTTTTGAACTATGTGTTCTTCAGAGTTTTGAATTTCTAAGTATAAAACTGTTTATATTGTAGTATTTGTTATAATTAAATTATTTTCCTCAATATATTGAATTAGGTTTTCTTCTTTGTCATTCGTTTGTCTAAGTCCATAATCTCCTATTGTCTGATACAATTTTCCTGTCCAAACTTTGTCATTAAAGTCTTCTATTAATATGTGTATTTTTGTAAGTTACAAAAAATGTTTATTTCTGCTAAAATTGCTAAAAAGTTCTAGTTTTTATTGTTTTTTTTGCGTTATTTCTAAACTTTATATTTTTTCAAAACGTTTATCACATTTTTGGTAAATTTATCATGTTGAGCAACCTTTAGTCTACAGATCTTTAACTTTAAATCTACACGGTTTATGAGCTTAAATTATACAGCTTATTTCACGTTGGATTTGCGTGGACCGAAAGGCCAAATTTGTTCTTCTTCTTATGTGATCCAGGCTCGTTCTCAAAAGGCAACATTGTAAAAAAAAAACAAGAATTTACTGTTAAATCAAATCTGGTCAAAATCATCTCTACTTCATTGGTAAAGTTTTGTTCTGCATTATAGACAATATTATCTGTACTAACGCGTTTTATGTTATTAAAATTTAAAAAAAATTAAAAGAATTTCTTTACTTTTTTACTCTTTACTTTACTCTTTGTACGCCGATGGTCTTCCAAGCAGTCAATAGGTACATTTCAAAATTAGTAGATAGTTGGTTTATCGACAATGTTGTTTTTTTTATGATGTTGCAGGCATTATAGTTGTGTTCTTTGTGCAGTATATGTATAGTGATATCCATTTAGCGTAATTTCTTATTCCAGGTTATGAAAGTTTATATAATTGGTTTTAGCTTGTTTTTTCTTTTTATTAGTGTAACTTGACAAAACAATTCTGTTTATTCTGTTGTCGCAGTCGGAATTATATACTCCTAGTACTTTCTAAAAAATAGTAGTAACTATATACACTCGCCTTGAGCGTAACATAAAGGAAAAACCAATGCTAAATCAAAAAATTTGTATAATGTATTAACTATTTTCAAAACTAAAGCCACATAACGTTTACTAAATTAAGTATGCAAAACTCACAGGCCGAGAAAGTACAAAGAGCAATGTAATTTTCAGTTTGCTCCTTGTAGCTAGGTTGTTTGTTCTTTAAGTATCCATAGGTTTTTGAAGTAGTTGTTGTGGTACTGTAGAATGTAACTGTCTGGTAATCTAAGGTCGCGTTTACTTTAAAAAATATCAAATAGAAAATCTTTTAGTTAATCAAGAAGATTAACAACACAATAAATTTACAAATGAAAACAAAAAAAATTCTTTTAAATAATTTAAAAAAAAATAATTCTTGTATTTTATCTTTTGGATGATTTTGACAGTAAACTCTAAGTTTCTTTAAGTCGTTCTCCAGTAATTTTATCTAAATTTAAATTCTTGTAATCCTTTTTCTGCAGTTGCTTAAGAAAATGTGGGCAAAAACATGCGTGCTTCAAACTACGCAGGTGGGTTAGTCGTCTCAGGTGACAGGATACAATGTCAAAGTTAGTTTTCATACAATATTAAATTTCGATTGATCTTCATTTTTAGCAGGTTCACTTAAAAAAAAAACTAAGTTAAAATTGAGCCATAAATGGTTTAAATTTTATTTTTCTGAATTAATTTTATTCCATGCATAGTGGGTCTTTGATTGTGTGTTTATTAAAATAATTTTTTTCTTTAATCCATTATTTCCTGTTTTGATAAATGTTAATTATTGCAAATATTTGTGCTAGTTTCAATTAATTTTACTAATAATTTTAATGTGTTGTAATCTGTCCATTTGTATGTATATTCGGTAAAATTTCATATCATTCATTAATAATTTAATTAATTAATTAAAATGTAATTATAGATATTTTCAGATAGTCGGAAACTAATGCAATCAAAAATTGGTTATAATTGTTATAACTATATTTTGTGTTGAAATAACTCCCGATGCCACGGATGATATTATCGATTGTCGTGGTGAAATAAAAATGTGTAGGATGAACGACTTTACAACTGGTACCGGTGAGACGTACGATCTTTGCCCATGTGAATTTATTAGAAGGATTTCGAGTTCTCTCTGGCGGTATCTCAGTTGAAAAATAAAAGTAATAAAAGTTACGGCCTTTCCGGAGCGTTTTATTGTTTTTATGCCGCCGATGGAACACTAAAAATGCTTCCATCAAGTATATAAGCAAAATAGAATTTCAAACGGTTTTTGTATTAGGTATACATGCCCGTGCGCGATTTGAATTTCAAGTGGCTTAAAATTGAACATTGCATTTCACTCGAAATATTGCCTTAAACATGGCGGTATCAAAATATATTAGAAATTGATTCCTCCTTTCCACTAAAAATATTTTCATAACTTTGCACATGCTAAAAATTGATATATTCCTATTATATTCAGCAACACAATATTTATGGAAATTTTCTACTGGAATATTGTAGCACGCGCTGTTATTGCACATTATTATTAAAATATAGTATTTAAATTTATTTAATTAAATATGATAATAATATAGTGTTTATGATTCAATATAATACATATTTTTTCTACTTGTTAAACATAAAAGCATTATTTATAGTGCCGTATTATGGATAATAGAGAGAATGAGACACAACTTTGTGTTGACATGTCACAGCTTCAACAAAATAGTTTTCGGTTTCATATGTAGGCCACAAACTTTTGTAATAGTGTTCGGTATCTGATTAAAGTTTTCCTATAGTTTTCCCACTATATGATAAAAAAGCGGCAACCATTTTCGTTTCTGGATCATTCGCTCCTAATTTATTTTACTTGTAAATAATATTATTTCAACGTAGATAATACCTGTTTACAGTAATCAATCATCCATTATTATATTCTTCTTATATTCTTATATACTATAGTAATAAATTTTACTTCTATTAGAAATTGCAATATTTGCTATATTCTATTAGATTTATTTGTTTCATTAATACAGATGACCATTCAAATTGATAGCATCAACATATTTATTTTATTTATTCTTTTGATAGATATCAGATTTTAGTTATTCTTTATGGAAAAATGCGCCGTTTGAAAATTATATTGAAAAGAATAAATGTCAGTTTTAAATGTGTTCAATACCAATATTGGTACTGCATAGTTAAATTGTGTGCTAATAGGATTTATTGGTTATGAATTGTTAGGATTTATTGGTTATGAATTGGTTATGAATTGTTAATATATCTTCACTTTTACAAGTTATAAGAAAAAGTTAATTAAAGATTGGCCAAAGAAAAGTAATGAAAGTAGGCATAGCAAAATAGATTGGCGGTCACTTTATAGTTGTCTGAGGTTATTCACACATATACCGAAAGAAGGAAGTTATTGAGATACTGTGTAGTTAGTTAGATTTAAAAAATCTGTAAGTCGTGTGTATTAGAATGTGTTTCTAGTTAGGTCGCAGAGTTACTTTTCAACTATCTTAAGTTATTTAAACATAAAAGAAGTGTGTCTTGGGCGTGTGTATAATAATGTGTATTAGCAGTTAGATTACTGAAGTTCTTCAGAACTGCGAAAGGTTAATCACACATTTACCAAGTAGACTCTGAGGGTGTGAACAAAGTACATTGCCACAGTGAAGTGTTTCACAACTATCTTAGGTTAGGTTAGGTTAGACAGAGAAGGTCTTAGGGGGAGAAGAAGTGTATAACAAGGTCCATTTACTTATCTACAAGAAAACCACAAGAAACAAAAGTGACAATGAAACTACAAACAAAGATAAGACTAAAAATTGCACCAACTGCAAATACAAATAAACTGAGATATGCAACCGTTACCCTGTTAATAGAGGAAACATACACAATAATACACAAAAGCAGAATAAAAATAGGCTGGACCACATCCAGAATGAAAAAATATCTTAGACCTGACAGATTCTATAACTGCTACGACTTAAAACATAAGGATTAAAATAAAATCTATAAAATGATAATAAAAGAGCTTTATTTATTAGTTATGATGGTCTTATAAACTAATGTAGAAAATAGAAAAGCATCGATGTACTTGTTCCATCATACTGTAATCAAAAATAGTGTAGACATAAGGTCTGTTCCAACATACGGTTTGGACAGTTTGCAAACCGTTCAAACTATGCACACAAACAAATTACTGTGTATAAAAGATCGCCTAAGGATGACAAATATTTGTTTGTGTGCACAGTTGGAACATACCTATAGGCTTAATATTAGAACAAGCTTATAGCAATACAAAAGATATGGATGACGGATGGAAAGTATATAATAGTATTAAATTATTAACAAAATGAAAATAAGTTCGTATAGACAGAATTACCAGAGATGGTTATATATGTCTGCTATTAGTCATACTAAAATAGATGACAGAAAAAAGACTGACAATACAAAATAATAAAATTAAACAAACATTTGCCAGAGGTACATCAACATCATTAACTAATTTAACAATATGCTCAGATAATATTGCAAGCAAAATTAGAAACTGAACTCAACAAAGAACATAGAAAACAAACACTGAAAAATTAGCAACAATTTTATTTCAAATTTCAGAAAAAAACTAATAAATTTATAGACTTTCAGAACTACGCACAAAAGATCATAAAAATTATCAAAAGATAATAAATAATACGTTTCTTAAAAAAAAAATAAACTACAAGCAAAAGATTGTACATTGGAAGAATGAGAACATAGCGGACACCAGAAAAATATGCACACAAGTAAAACAACAAATGACAAAAAAAAACAAAAATTATAACATAAGTTCAGAAGAAAACAAAACTTAAAGATAAAACAGATTACAATAAAAATCTTGAAGTGAACAAGGTAGAACAGGACGTCTAGAGTATCAACAATAGAAAAACTAAACCTCAAACAAAAAATCATATCAACTATCAAAAAACAAATAAAAGTGGCAAACAACTCATTCCAAATTATTACAAAGTTAACAAAAAAACAAGAAAAAGAAATAAAAAAACAAAAACTTAGAGCCTTTTACACAGGAAAAATATTTGCAGTAAACAAAATAAGAGATATCAAAGCCACAGGACCAGACAACAACAATTAATATTAAAAAAAATATTAGTAATCAACTACGAATACAAAAAAAAAGAAAGTTTCAGAAAAAATAAAAGATCTCTCAACTGTAGAAGACATACAGGTCAATATGCCTAATAAATAAAAATAACTGAACTTCTAACAACAAAGCGATTAAAAATGGAGTCATAAAATCGCTATCTCCCAATTAGTACGGATTCAGAGAGAGTAGGTAATCAGCCATCGTTGCTATGAAAAAGTTTGTGAACAAAAATAAGAAAAAAAAAGAAAGCAACAAAGAAATAAACATATTGTGTGTATAAAAATGCATTTAACGCAGTACTCTAGAACAGAGTATACAAAGCTCTAAACAACTTGGAAATTAGCACTCATATAAGAAAAGTAACTATACTAACTGTAATGATATATTACAAATAAAAATGCTCTCAAGATTAAAGACCTTTGTTTTGTAAATGACACGGCTATAGTACTAGTAGAAAAACAGAAGAAAATCTAATTACAAAATAAAATAAGGCGTTTGAAACAATAAAACGTAATAGCTGAAAAGAGGCTCAAAGTGGCAAAAGGAAATACAAAAGCGGTAGGTTTCTGAAAGCAGAATAAAACTGAAGACAGTAACACTAAAAATGGGCAATACAAAAATAAAAACAAAACAGCAATAAAATACCTGCGAGTTTAATCATAGCTATAATTAACTTAATGTCAAACATAAAAGATAAAAGAACAAACAAAAAAGTGATCAAAAATGTAATAAAATGGACAAAACTAAAACAAGGACAGACAGACTACCAACTTAATTTCTAAGCAGACATGAATGCTTAGAGTCAAATTTGAAACCATTCTGTAATACAGAAAACAACAAATGCATCTGCCAAATAGAAACACAAGGGTCAAAAGTTTATCTCATATAGACCGACCAGGTCATAGGGGTATGAATAACAAATTCATTCTCATTGATTATTGAGGTACTTTGCAACTTAAAAATTAATCCTTGCAGGTGATTCTAAAGTAGAATAATATTGAGCTTATTTTGTACAAAATTCTCATAAATATTCTAGCATCACGGCCTACGGGTTCTGCAAGTTAATTGAAAGCATAGTAAGCCCTAGTAAAGTATTGATGGAAGAAGACAAGAGCAGTAGAACATGACAGATTAGCGCGCACAAAAAAAATAAGTAGCAGTACATTATCTGCAGTAAAACAATGACGTCAAAAATGCCAAGTAACAACAATGACATATTTAGATTGCCAACAATTAATACCACGTAACGTTCGGTGTGGTAGTTGGATAATGAGTATTTGTAAAGTCAAGTGTTTAAAAAATAATTTAAACAAATAAGCGCAATAAATGGTAATTCATTTATTATTTATACACTCAGATGCAAAAATCCGGGTCAGTGGGTAATTTAAACAAAATATGGGTATTTTTTTTATAAAACTTTTAGTGTTTTACAATCAAATAAACCATCAAGATGTAGAGAAAAACAACATATGACACTTATCAGTTTAATTAATAAACATTATTAATAAGCGAAAACAGAGATTAATAATAAAAATTTTAGTTGAATAAGATTGCATACGGCGGCCTAGCCACTAATGAGCTCAAAAATATTGTTTTGTAGAATATTCTGCTATTCTTTATGAAGTGCCACTAATAAGCTCAAAAATATCATTTTGTAGAATATTCTGCCATTCTTTCTGAAGTGCCACACGAAGCTCGTAGTTGGTGCAACTCCATACTCGTTATCTTCCATTTGACAAATAAAGGCGCAGAACCCACATTCGTTAGTAAACTGTACAATCCTCTATTGAGCCAATGTTTGCGGAAAAATTAGAGTCTGGCTACTCGGTGACGTGGGAGTAATTTTGGTCCAGCTGCTAGTCTATAAAATTTTAATCCAGCTTCTTGCAACCTTTGACAAACTGTCCATACACTTACAGCTGTACCACAAACCTCAAAATCTTGGTTTCTGGTCTCCACTTGACAATAAATCGGTCATCAGTCGCTTTTGTTTCCTGTCAGATCCCGGCATCCGAGTATTTCTGCCGGTCTCCCTAAACCGCTCAAGTGCTTTTTGAACGGTAGAAACAAGAAAACAAGAAAGAATCTAGACACATACCGCTGGCATCTTCCATCTGCCACAAGAGCAACAGCTTTTGCACAATCTTTGGCACTTCGAACCATAATCAACACACCAATCTGCCCTGAAATCTTCTGTGCATAATGTCGAATGAACAATAGGTAGTAAAGAACGCATATCATTAAATATTTTCGTTTATTAATGTTCATTAATTAAATTTATAAGTACAATTTGTTGTTTTTTTCTATATCCTGATGGTATTTTTAATTGTAAAACACTAAAAATTAAAAAAAAAATTACCTGGGT
This sequence comes from Tachinus rufipes, assembly GCA_963932245.1. Taxonomy (NCBI): domain Eukaryota; kingdom Metazoa; phylum Arthropoda; class Insecta; order Coleoptera; family Staphylinidae; genus Tachinus; species Tachinus rufipes. The sequence continues at coordinate 111,482,676 of OZ010741.1, read as the reverse complement.
TTTTTTGCAAAAAAATACCCAATGACTCAGTTTTTTTGCAACTGAGTGTATTTTGCTTTATATCAAACACATTTAACACGCTAATAGGTATCGTAATAAAGCTTATTAAAAAATAAGCTTTCTGTACTCCTGGAATATCTTACACTTTTTAAAAAAACCGCACAAAAGTTGTTTTATCTCAGTTCTAGATGGTCCTGCGACAAATATTGCTATTATCAAAAAAAAAAAAAAAAAACTAAACATTCAATTGAAAAGATCAATATACATTTTTACGTAGTATTAAAATCTTACAAGCTAGAGACAGGGAAAGTTAATTTATAATCTTTTTCACATCACACCACCACGCTTTCTACTTGCTACCACACATAGTTCGCTAATAAAAAAAATGCAGCAATACTTTTAGATTAAGTTGGCTTTTTATCCGTTTATACGTTTTAAAAATAAAATGCACATAATTAATTGTTGATTTTTGTTTTACTGAGTTGTGTAGCGCTATTAACAAAACTTACTTATATACTAGCTAACCGTATTGATGTCTTTGACAGGTACCCAATGCACCTGATCAAAATCTGCCAAGCATCAAAGCCAAGTTTAGACAAACGTTTCAACAAACATAATTTTTTACAAATACTTGACAGCAACAATGTCACAAGAAACATTAAAAAAAAAATCAATTCCGTAAGAAGCTCACGACTGCAGGTTTCCTTGTTGAGTACGCTGCTGCAGATGCTGACTCTTTCATCATTAGCTTGGCAATACAAAAATTTCTTTTGTAATAATTGTTGGCAAAGACGTTATTCTTTTAATCCTTATAACAGGATTATCAGAATTTTACGCAAATATATATTTTAAAACCAAAACAAAGAAAAGACAAAAAAAAACAAAATTTATTCTTGTGACAGTTTTAATTATCCAAAAGAAGTTGAAGATGATATTTTATTTCTTCACGCAATTAGTAGATGTGACACAACAACAACAGCAAAATTTTGTCATTTTATTACAAAAAGCTGCAGGATAACAAAATATTATAGAATTTAAAACTCCCATTTTCATACTAACTTTATAAATATAGCAGACCTAAAAGTTAAATTGGTTTATTACAAAGCAAAACCCGATGAGCATTTCTTAGGTATAAATGGAAAGTACATGCAATTTTGCACCGTTACCTCCATACTGCTGCATGTCAACATTTTTTTAGAACCTAATACCATATTCAGCAATGATACGGTAATACCAAAAATCCTTGATTGGAGTTAAATAAAAGAAATGTGGGTTGTTTTCTGTTCCTATCAAAACAAAACTGCTCTACAAAAATCTTAAAAATAATAAGCTACAAATCTACAAAAATTTGCAAAATTTTGTTCCGGATGTCAATCATGTACAAACGATGAGATTTATGTATAAACTAGTATATTACTTAAAAACAGTACCAAACGCTTTAGATAGAGTATTGAATATATATAGTGTGTCAACCCGGTACAACAATTAACATCTTCTGCTTGTAGCACATAACATAAAAATATTTTGTAAAAATGTGTAATGTCTATAGAGAGTTTAGTTATTAAACAATTCTTTTGCAAAACTGGAGGTGCTCAAGAGTGCACAAAAAATCAATATGTCTAAAAAATACTAACAATAAGTAGTTGCTTGTTTTTATGAAATTAAATCACAGAAGATGTGCATATACTTTTTTAAGTAACTGTCAGAATTCAATTAATTACCCAAGCTTTTGCTTTATTCACAAATACTTTTAAGTGATATTACTAATAATTGCAACTTACTATTTTCCATGGCTTACGCAATTGTTCAAACTAATGACTCATATAATAATATTAGGATTTACAAAATTGACTATATAATAATAAAAATCATCTACAAAGTTAATATGATACAACAGAATTGATAGAGTAAAAAAATACCAATATCTGGAAGCATGTCTCAAAGATAATATCAACCAAACTACAAAGGTTTATAAACATAATAATATAGCAAAAGCAGCTTTTACTCAAATGAAACTCCTTAGATAACTAAGATTACGTATAGTAAGATGATATACCTTTTCAAGTTTATTATACGGCATGGAAGCCTAAACTTACCAAAAAAATTCGCAATTTAAATTATGCATAAACCGACGCATGTTACAAATATCGTAAGCAGACCAAACAACAAATGAAGAAAAAAACTTATTTATACCATAAAAAAAAGAAATTCAAAATATTTTGAACTTGTCATAGAAGAGGAAAAGATATGCTATATTATATTTTATAAAATAAAAGGAAGATCAAGCCAAAGAAGAATACTCTGCCATTAAAATCTCTAAGCATAGTATGTAATCACACCAACCCAACTATTTAGAATCGTTGTATCAAAAATTAACCTTTAAGTAAAGACAGCACCGTAAAAAGAAAAGAAGGTTCAAAAGATCATAGTATTGCTATTTCTGAAATTTAAATTACATAAACTATTATAAAATATCCTACTATCTTAATTAAAAAAAAAACAATATGAGCAATAAACAATACGTCTCCGCCTCACTTTACCATAGTAGCAATCCTATTTCCAAATTTTAAAAAATATATAAAAACGTTGAATTGGTAGCGCGGTTTCACAGTCGTGGTCATCTATGTCACCGGATTTGAATTTATTTGATTTTTGTTTCATTGACTCCACTTTTTTTAACAATTTTTAACACTAACAACCAAACAACGCAAAGTTTTTTTTTTAATTTTTTTTATTGGGTTTTTCCAATTTTCATACGACAAACCCGTCTATGTAGTGCATCCTCTTCTTCCAGCCTTCTCGCTCTTATCGCATCTCGAATAGTATTGTTCCATAATCTTCTGGGTCTTCCTTTTTTCCTTCTTCCTAGCAGTTGCCATTCCCATAATCTTCGGGGCCACCTATCATCCGGCATCCGAAAAACATGACCAAACCACTTCAGGCTTTTATTTTCACTCTTTCCACTAGTGTTTGTTTAGCTTTCATTATCCGTCTAATTTCCACATTTTTCACTCTTTCTGTAATCTGGGACTTCTTCTTAGGTAGTCCATTTCTATGGTATTTATTTGTCGCTTTTCTTTAGCTCCCAGTTTCCATACTTCTGCCCCATATGACATCACTGTATCTACCATTGCGCATCTTATCCGTTTCTTTACTTCTTTTCATATGTGCTTGTCCCACCAGATCAAGTTTAGACAGCCAACCACTTTTTTTCCTTTTCATATCTTGTCCCTAACTTTCTCTTTTGCTATTTCATTTAAAGTAATTGTGCATGCCTCCAGATATATGTTAAAAAGGATTGGAGAAAGAAGACATCCTTGTCTTAAGCCTTTAGAAGGAACTATTCTCGCATTGTCAGCTCCTACCTTGATTACTAATTTATTGATTTTGTATAATTTTTTAATCAATTTAACCAATGGATCTTCTACCTTTATATCTTTAAGAGCTTTCCACATTTTATCTCATGGTACCGAATCGTTTGCCTTTTCTGTATGCCTTTTCTAGGTTTATAAAACCTAAATGTGTGTCTTCACTAGTGCTATTTCTTTTTGTTATAATTTGCTGTAGAGTAAAAAGATTATCGCTACATGATCTTCCAGCTGTGAATCCGGTTTGTTCTTCACTTATTCTCCCATCAGTACTTTCTCTCAATTTACCTTCTTGAACTTTTGCGTATAATCGGGAAATAGCGCTATTTATGCTCAATCCGCGGTAGTTTTTTGGGTTTTTCCTGCTTTCTTTTTCAAATATCAATATAATCTGGGACTCTTTAAATTGTTGTGGTGTTTTTTTTTTCTTAGCATAGGTGTTAAATAATGAAGTTATCCTTTGTTCTAATACCTCTCACCCATTCTTAATTAATTCTATTATAATTCCTCTCGAGAGATCAGATTTTCATAGTGTTTTTTCCAACCTTTTATAATTATAGTATTTTGTCTTTTATTTTTTGTATTAGTGGTTTTCATAGATTTTATTACTTTCCAGACTTCTGTTGATCTTGATCCCCCAATTTGAGATTCTTTATATGCACCTTCTTTTCTGGATTTCACTCTTTGATTTCCTCACTTCATTCTTATATATTTGTTTTGTCTTCGGTATTTAATTTTCTTTTCATCGGTGCGCTAGATAAACCAGTTTCTATATAAGCTATATTCTTTTCTATACTCATTCTTTCCAATTCGTCATTCCACCACGTTTGGTTTTGTTTTATTTTATTTTGAACTATTTTCAGTGTTTCCTTGGCTGCTGAATGCACGTTATTTGTGATTATTTTGTACTCCATTTCCACATCTGACTCTTCACTTGTCAATATCAGTTTTTTTTTTCGAGTCTCTTCTGGTAGAGATACCGAACACTCTCTTTTTGGAGTAAATAAATTTTATATTATTATATAATGTGTAAATTTTAAATGTGTTTGTTTGTTAATTTCTCAATAAATTTTTTTTCTAATTATTTAGGTAAAACATTTTTTTCTTAAATATTTAAAAACAAGGCTATTTAATAACTAGTTTTACTACTATTTATCTTAAAATTATAAACAACCCCCCCTTTGGCAAATTTAATTAACCTTCTATATTGGAGTTTTTCTAATTGTTCTATTTTGATTAATTTTCTTGTAAAACATAATTAAATTCAACCTGACACTTTCTGTATTGAATTATCCGAAAACATTTTCTAGCAAATCAATGTAAATAGATTGTATTTGTAATTTAAAATAAATTTGCATTAATAAAAGAAGAAACAAAGCAGGCAAACTATATTGCATGATTAATTTTCTATAAAAAAAAAATACTTAATGAACCATTAAAAACTTTAGTTATTTAGAATAAATCTGTTGGGATTTGTGATACCAATAAAATCGAAACGATAAACTATATTTATTTATTTATTTATTTATTCAATTGCCTTTTTTACCTTTCGGTGTCAGGCGTATACATTATTAGTTTGTGTAATATTTTCTCCATTTCTTCCTATCCTTGGCTATCTCTTTTATTTCTTCCCACGTGTTTCTTTTTCTTGTAGCTTCTTCCTTTATTGCGCTGTTCCATTCTTTTCTGGGTCTTCCTCTTTTTTGTTCTCCTGTTACTCTTGTCTCATAAATTTTCTTAGTATTTCTTTCTTCACTCATTCTTCCTCCTTTTGCTCTATTTTTATCTTCTGTCCCTGACCATATCAGCATGTAACCCTTGTGTATCGTATTTATCCCCCTTCCTTTCTTTTTTGTTTCCGTAATTCCTAGTATTGCTGTTTTATGTTTTATCATTTCTTCGACTATTTCTTCCTCTTTTCTTTTTACGCTTCTTACATTCCATGTTCCTATTCTAATTTTGTTTTCGTATTCAGTATCCTTTTTCGTTTCCTTTTCCATAGCATTTCCTCTGTTTCTTTTTTCTTTGGCCGATATTTTTCTTTTTTCTTCTAATAGTTTTTTGAATTTTTTGCACCCTGTTCCCCCCTTTCTATCAATCCTTTTTCTTTCTCGTCCCATGTGTATTGTATTCCATTCATTTCCATTTTTCTGTATCCTGCTTTTACTCTATTTCCCTTTTCTCTCTCTTCTTTGGCAGTATTTCTTATTTGTTTTTGAACATTTCTTTCTTCTATTGTTAGGTCGTTATCTATGTAGATTTTTTTCCCTCTTAAGTTGCTTTTTGCTTTCATGATTTCTTGTTTTTTTTCCCATGTTTCAATTTCAGCTACCACTACTTTTACCTTCCCTTCTTTATTTATCTTGTATGCCTTCTTAATTTTCACGTTCACTTTCAACTCTTCTTTTATGAACTTTTCAATGTCTTCAATCGTGTTTTCTGTCTGTTCTTCTCTTCCTGTTATTATTATATTATTCTTCCTCTCTCTTTTCTCTTTTTCGTTTTCTTTTGTTTCTAATAAATCAATTCTTCTCATCATTTCCATCTTCACCGTTTTCCATTCCTCTTCCTTCTCTTCATGTTCTTTTTTCATTTGTTTTAACTCGTTTTTCACGCTTTGTATCTCTTCTTTTAGTTCTTCTGTCCCTTTTTTGACTTCCTTTATCATTTCTTTCATCATTTCTTTCATCATTTCTTTAAGTTCATCCATTTCCTTATTTGTATATAAACTATATTACCAGTTTTAAAACGAGTAACTAGTTATAGAATTTATTTCATGTGTATGTAATCAAATTTAAAATAAAGATATAATTGGCTATAATTCATTAATTTTAGTAGTAATAGTTGATATAATTGTGTGTCAATACTGTATCAGTTCATTATAGTCGATATCTTATACTAGAGAAACTACTAAAACTAACAGTAAAGCTAAAGTGTGTTCGGTTAATTTAAAGGATGTGTAAACCAAACAATAAAATAGCCGTAAAAGAGCATACAATGTATTGGTAGAATTTACTCAATTAATTTGATCTACTTACTGTGTATAGGTAACAACGAAGTAATCTTCCAGTGATAGTTTAAAAATATTAATTATATTTTATCAGAAAAATGTTTATTAAACCCACATTTTTATTTGAGTTATGTAAATTGTTAGCTTTTATGTAAGCAATAGTAAAATAAAGAATAAATTTATAAATTGATAAAGTTTGAATAAAAGGAAACATATTAAGTGCTACAAATTAATAACATACAATGATGTAAAACTTTCAAACTACAAAAAGTCATAACAATGGAAAATATGGTCGAGTTAAAACAAACTTCTCACTGTTCTCAATTCACCCTCTTTTATTGTAGCAATAATAAGGCATTATTTCAATAGCACGAAATTCAAGCCATAAAAGTTTCCCACTTTAACGACAGGAAAAAATACAACTAAAAGTTCCCATTCTAATAAATTTTATGTCCAACCTGCATATTTTCAAGAAATAAAATAGTGTTTAGGTTAAATTGTCTAATGTATAATTTGGATTAAATAATACCTTGTGATATTTCCAGGGTTGAAATGTGTACCTATCTTGGCAAAAAGTTTGTATCTGCGTGCGAGAGAAAGTATCGTGGGCTCAAGGATTTATCAGTTGATTTATTGTTTCCTCGTATGGTGACATCCACGATTTAATCTGTCTCCTTCTGCCATATAAGTTTCTTATGCGGCATACAAGTAAATGCCTTTACAAAATCTCTTCTGCGCCATTTTTCGTATATCCGTATACATAAATATCTTGCTATTTTTATATTAGAAACTAGTATTTACTTATATTACAAATATCCTATGTACATAATATAGAAGATGATACAAAATTCTAATATTGAAATCAAATATGCATATTGCCTTGACAAGTCAATAGTATCAACTATTAAAACGCTCAACTGCTGCGATTGCATTCAACATTTGTAGACAAACTATTATTATTCTAAAATTACCAATTTTCAGTAATTTATTCAGTTTGTTTACATAAATAAATATAAAAGATTAAAGCAAAATATATAAACAGAAATTTTTAAATTAACTCTTTTGATGTTTTTGTAAATAAATGTAAAGGATGGAATTTACCGAGAACAAACAGATACTAAATTAGATCTCTTGTGTTTCGTGGAAACTGTTGTAAATAGCCCACTTTTTGTAAAAGACCTTTACTAGTATATTACAAATGTGAATCTTTGTTTCCTACGTTGAGTTTTAAATGCAGCTCTGTACTAATTGTCAATCAGCTTTTTGTCTTAACTTTATTACCAGTTGATTTCACTAAATGTAAATTTACTGCGTACTGTTAAGTAAATTCAATTTTATTCCTTATAAATTAACTATAAGCAAGTCAGATAAAAACTATAATAAGAAATTATTTTTTGCACCTTTTAATGAATATAAAATGCATTTTTATTTTAATTCTGTCAATTAGTAAGAATAATTATAATTCAATTCCAAAGTTTGTAGTAAGTTGTGCTAAGTAATCATACCGAAAAAGTAGGTTAATTATATTATGTTTACAGTGAACTTTGTAATAAATTAAGTTGAATATTACTTCACACATACCATATAAATTGTTTAATATTAAATTCTGTTAAGCTTACGAAGATGAATTGTTTAATAATTGCATTTAATACACAAAATGTAATAAATTACTCTTTGTCCGATTACTTAATAGCCAATCCATTTTACAAATAACAAATTATTGCGAGTTTTTTATTCTGACAGTGAAAAAAAAACATTTATTTTTATCATTTATTTTAATCTATTGAGTAATTAATATTTGTCATTATTTTCCGTATTTGTTGCAATTAGTGGATAAATAACTACAGCCGCATTGTATTTTATAAGCTCATATGTACAAATGATCAATTAGATTTATATTCATCCACTTTTTCAGGTATTCATTTATATTTTATTTGCCAATTATACGCATGCATTGATACAATTAATGTTTTTAATCATTAAAGCACAACTATAATTATTATTACATTTACAATTATTTACAAATTTGTTTTAAATGACAAATTTGCTATATTTTAATTAATTACATTTAATAGTATTTTAATTAGTATTCCCAACAACACCGTTTTGTAATTATAATATACAGAATGTTAATAAAGTATAAATAAACCAATATGAATTAAAAAAAAAACAAAACATAACCAAAGCAAGTAGTTTAACGAAAGTCGCCTAATAAACCGTTGGTCCCATCAACTCTCTTTAAATATTACATGAAATTGCATGGTTTTGTTTTGTTTTGTTTAATTTTGAAAATTGAATTAAAAAAACAAATTTTGTTTTGCAGAATAATTGTAATTTTTTTTTAAATATTCAGTAAATGTTATGTGGTATATAATGGGTGTAGTACACATGTTACATTTAAGTATGAAATTCAATCTTATTTATATGTCCACCGCAACCACGATGGCAGCGATCAATTCTTTGGAGCCAATTTTCCATCACTCTTTCACTCATATCGGCCAGAACATTGGCAATTTCTCGTTCAATAATGTTCCTGAGTTCTTCTAATGTTGTTGGCTTGTTGGCATAAACCATAAACCATTAAAACCCCATTAAAAGAAATGATACCACATATCACTGATGTCAAAATCCATTCAATTCTGGTCAAAAATAGTTTTGGGACGATAACAAACTTTATGGACCGTAACATGGCAATCATTTTTATCCACGAAAAAATACGATCCAATCACACTTCCGACATAAAATCTACACCACACGGTTAATTTTGGTGAATGCAATAGAGTTTCTTGAAACACATGTGGGTTTGTTGCTGTCTAATAACGCATATTTTGTATATTGAAAAAGCTTTTAAACCAAAAAATGAGCTTTATTACTGAAGATAATTTTTGGATAAAAAACGGGATTTTCTTCAAACTTTTGCAGAGCCCAGTCGAAGAAGTTAAAAATATTTTAAAGAGGCTTCAGTTCTTCAGTTAATTTGATCATGTAAGAGTGTAGGCAAACGTCTTTATGCAAAATTTGCCACAATATGGACTGAGAGATGTAAACGGCGTGGAATCGATTAATTTGACTCATTTTGAACTGAAGCACTTATGGCTGCAATGTTTTTGATACTTCGACCGGTGCGTTGTCTTACTTGCACATGAACATATCAATAGTGAATATGTTGACTCCAATTTATCCACTGTAGCACGCACAACCTGTCTGGTGGAACGATTATTAAGACCAAAAATTGCAGTAAGCGCTCTTAAAGATGCAACCACAGACTCAGAATTTTGGTAATAATTTTTAATAACTCCCAAACGTTGCTTCTTCATAAGCTCATGTTGACATAATACAAATGTAAGCTTTGACTAACGTTTTGACATTGACAGATCAGAAAAAAGTTAAAAAGTGGTATTTAAAAAACACTATATATAAAGTAATTTTTCTGATACTTATTTTCATCTGAAATTGGTATAACGTGTGTGTCTGCTAAATATCAATTTACAGAGAATGGCAAAATTATTAGTTACTTTTTATGGCGGTACTTAAAATAGAAAAGCGTACAGATATTCTTCCCGAAAACATTTCAGAAATTTCTGCATTATTGAACTATTTAAATCACGCTCAGCAAAAAATTGCTTCACATATACTTGATAAAAAAACAACCTGAACAACCAAACGTTGTCTTGTAGAAATTCGATTTAAATGCTGCAAAGAAACCAAATCTGAATTAAGCCATAAAATTCAAACGTTTTGCATGGGCTAAACTTTAGAAACGTGAATAATCTTTAAGTTTGAAATTGAATATCTTTAGTGTATTTATTTGGTTCAAGGTTTGTTTCTTCAAGTCTTACATTGAAATAATGCTGGATAAATTTTCATATATTCATAAGACAGAACAAGAAATATGACCCTGATTGTGCTGTAGAGATAGAAGATAACGGTGTTGTTAGTTATTGGTGGAAATGGCACAGGGCGCCAATACATAGTTGATTGCATGATGAGGCAGGATCAGTACATCAATGTGTTAGATAGAAGATTAATTTCTCAAATCAATAAATAGTTTTCTGATACTTTTGAATGCATTTCCAAGCATGACTTTGCTCCTTGATAAAACACTAAAACAATAACAGCTTTCTTAAAAGTAAAACAAATCAAAGTTCTGCTTTGGACAGGCAATTCGTCAGACTTGAATTCTATCGAGAATTCCTGAAACTTCTAAAACAAAAAAGAAACACCACAAACAAACAAAATCTTACAGATTGAAACTTGATTAAAGTTTGGCATCACGATAATAAATTTAAAATGTTAAAAAACGCATTCAGAGTATGCTAAAAAAATGCAAACTATAATTGACGCCAATAGAAGTTTTACTAAATATTAAGAGACTTTTAATACTGTGCATTTTCTCAAATATAATTTTTTTTTAAACAAAATAAAAAAAAAACATTTTTAATTCTATTAGAAATTTTAAGATGTATAATTATATGCAAAAGTAATTTACAACTATCTATTAGAAATACCTTATTTAACTAAAAAGCCAAACAGAAGTATAAATTCCTAGTATTTTAAACAGTTTGGCTTCAAACTGATTATAACAAAAAAAAATTACGTGCAACTACTATTTTGGCCGCTGTATGTAATGATAGATTTATGCAATAAGTTAAAACGCGCTGGTCGTTTAGTTGTTTTTCAGACAGCTGGTTTAGATTGCATTTGTTACTTCTCAGTGTTGATGCTTTTGCGTAGAACAAGTCTGGTAACCACTGAAAAACTCATTTGGAAGCATTTGTTTTTTAAGATGAGGGTACCGAAATCTGGCAAACGTTTGTGAGACGACCGCCTGAAAAGAAAACGAACAAACGATGGGAGGGGTTTTAGAGTAGACAGAAGTGGTCGCATCGGCATGATCCGATGTTACTTTTGGATGCGTGTTTTGTAGTGTTCGTTCCGTTTCTGTTACTACTACTTAACTTAACATTATTATTTACGTATGCAATAAAAATCATTATTAATTTTAATAAAGAATAGGCATGTATAATGCATATAATACATATATTTATAATCTGATAATTTAATTTATTAGATATTCTGTCCAATTCTCTATAGATAATAAACGGGCGTTGATTGAAAGAGTACATACTCTTTCAATCAACGGTACGGGGTTTGATCCCCGAATATGACTAAAATAATAACTTGCTTTTTATCCACTTTTGAAATATACTTTATAAAGAGGATCTCCTTAACGTTCCAGAAAACTCATCACTTTTTGCTCAAAAATTTGCGCCTACACCTTCTTAAGTAGTAGATAGCCTTGCAAAAACTCTTTCTGATATTCCAATTTCTCTAGCAAAAACTATTATTTTTACTCGGCGGTCAATCAACACCAAATCCTTATTTTTTTGCGATAACATTATTGCTTTCGTAGCTTGGTAAATAACATAAAAAACTCCTCTCTTATGAATTTGTTCATTAATTGTAAATTAATACAAAATAGTTACTAAAAAGAAAATGGATGACAGATAAAATGTTAGATGTAATAAAGGTAAGAAGGAAACACAAAAATATAAACAAAAGCAAATACAATCAAGTAAATAGGGATGTTAGAAAAGAAATAACAATTGCCAAAGCAAAATTGTTCACCCGAGAGTTCAATAAAATAGAAGTTAAAAAGCACCATATGTTCCAACTTCAGAAAATAAAAAAAGCTGCTGATATTAGATAACAAACAAGCCTAGGCAAACTAACTTCATTTTAAACTTGAACAATAACTGATAAAGATGGAAGAAATATAAAAAAACACAAAACCATGATGCACAAATGACTTCAACTGGTCAACTTATAAATACATCAGAGAACAAAAAACAATCTAGAAGACAATAAACCAAAAACCTATAAGGCCGGATAAAATTTTTAAAGATGCAATAAAAATACTACAAAAAAAGAACAAAACTTTTAAGCTAGTTTTTACATTTAATATATAAACAATTCCAATTCAAACGGACTGGAGCAGGGTGGGGGGGGGGGGGGGGGAAGCGGGTGCATCGAGAAATTTGCTTCAGTTTTTTTTTCGTTTCTATAACATCGAGAAATTTGCTTCAGTTTTTTATTTTCGTTTCTATAACTTATTAGTAGTCTTTTTATTGGTTCATAAAGGTATGAAAAAATTCTACACATTTTTTTTAGTTTTTTTTGTCGTTTTTTACCTTTCAATTTAAAAATCGCAATTTTGCTAAGCAATCTATCAGAAATTTTGCGTAGAATTCCATTCTGGCTGCATTTTGAGTCTACACCCTTTTTATACGCGGCAAAACCCCCCAATAAACCCATCATTTGGTCCCAGTAGTCTAGACAAAAAAAAACATTTTTTTTTTTAGTTGACTTGTTTTGATGTAAATTAGTTAGAAAATATAAATTTGTTTTGTGTATTTGGGTTTTAGGGGTCTAAAACTCAAAAATCTGCAAAAATAGCCTTATTTTTGACATAAACTCTTATAAATACACATTAAGCAGCGTACAAAAAAACTATACACCAAATTTTATTAAAAATTTCAGTTTTGCAAACAATTCTACATAGAAAATAGTCAGTGTCGTGCTTATAAAAAAAAAATTAAAAAAAAATTTATTGACTTATATTTTTAAGCTCATTTCAGAAGTTTACTAAAAACATCTTTTGTCGCTTGAAACAATTTTGGTCGATTTTACTTTTTGTCTGATAGTTTTTGCGCTTGCGGCACAAATTGAGACTCAATCTATCGGCGCAAAAATTTGAGAGTATTTTTATTTTTGACATTCAAAAATAAATCCATCCGGGGCTCATCAAAAAAATTTAAACCCCACCTTAGTGTGTTTATAATTTTTTTTGTGAATATAAAAAAAATAATTAATTTTTAACGCATTTTTTGCTGATAATTTTTTAGTAGTTTTCTACGGCTCGTGAACACGACAATGACTATTTTTATGTAGAATTGTCCGCTGATATCAAGTTTTTTTAATAATGTTTGATGTATTGTTCCTCTGAGCGCTGCTAAATGTGTATTTATTTTTGCGGTTTTAGACCCTAAAACCCAAATACACAGAACAAATTTATATTTTTTAACTACTTTACATCAAAATAAGTCAACTTTGGCGGTTTAAAAAAATTACAAAAATGCTTTTTTTTGTCTAGACGACTACGACCAAAATATTGTTTTTTGGATTTGCAGCTTATAAAAACGACGTGGACTCAAAATGACGCCGGAATTGGACTCTACGGAAAATTTCTGATCAATTTTACTAGCAAGTTTTATATTTTTATGAACAGATAAATAGACTACTAATAAGTTATAGAAACTTCACAAACTTATAAAGAAAGTTTCTCGACGCTCGGTTCTGATCCATTTGAAATGGAATTGCCCAAATAGTATATTCCCGGGGTTGTGCCATCAGACTATCAGACTAGCTGAAATCGATTTTTGACACGATTTCTGAAAAAACCAATGCAAAAGAATTTACTGAGCATTGTGTAATAAGCCTTATAAACCAAGTTTAAAAATATTTCTACGTATACTACACCAAAAAATCTATCACAAAATAGAAACAAAATATAGAAAATACGCACTTTTGTTTCCGTAGCGGTCTTGGAACGAGAGAAGCTCAATTTGGTCTTCAAGTCATAGTACAGCAACTCCGAAATGTAAACATACAAAGAAGTATAAAGTAGAGCTGTATACTGTCATCGCGTATAAATAAAGCGCTGCAAAAAATAAAAGAAGATATAAAATTAACGGTATCTCTTCCAATATTTTAAGATATGCAGATACTATTGTGCTCATAGCAGATAGTCTGGACGAACTACAAGTACTGATCGATTCTAAATCAAAGTTGAAGATGAATTGTGAAAAAAAACAATATGTATTGTATATATACTGGGAAGATCAAGTACCTAGATGGCACTACAGGTGTGGGACCACTTGTTAATAATTTGATGCTGTATAGAACAAACAATAACTGCTTTTATCTCAATAAAAAAATACTTACAAAACATGTCTTAAACAAGGATAAAAAAATTATCAAAACCAACAATATTAAAAAAGCTCGGATATCTCGCTCATATTATAAGACATCCAGAAACATTTAATATCTTGCAAAATGATTCAGAATTTTAAGGCTGATAAATTGCGGCAATGCTTTATCACTTCAGAGTTACTGTTAGAGCAGCATGTAATTTTGAGTTATGATTGCTAACATGACAACCAAGGTTTGCTGAGCGGATACTACACGCAAAGAAGAACCCAAGTCTTAAATAACTGTACTGCCTTTAATAGAATTTTAATGTTTCTTGTTATTTTTTTAAGATTGTTACGACAAACCTTTTTTAAATTTTTTTATGTACATTTTTATAATTTATACTTTTTTTGCAAAACAAATTAACAAGGTACTATCTAAAGAGCTGCACTTAAGCTACAACACACAGTGCCGCGTTCTTAAATTATAATTTATTTTTTTGAAATAAAATAACGTGAAATGCAATGACTCAGTGATAAATTGTAAGTTTAACAAGCTTCTTTAAATATAACTAAATAAACTTGCGTTTTATTTTTTTTAAGTTGCCTAATAAGCTGTTAGTTCCGCCAACATTCTTCAAACAAGTTGTAAAATTCTGAGTCAATATAAAATAGCTGCAAAATGTACAATTTATTAACCATAACATAACATTGTGTAAACTAACACACAAATTCAAAGAAGACAAAAAAGGATATTAGCAAAGTTTTTATTTATAATTGTTACATTAAGTATTTAGCCGACCACGTCAGGTGCTTTCAGCGCAAGACCTACCAAAGTACCAAAACCAAATAATGTGTAACTCAATTAGTTCTTAAATTTAAGACAACTCAAGCAGCAGGTCCGGCTTGGGATCCCTTAATTTGAACAAGTTTTAAAACTTCTTTGTCATTACCTGTAAATGTCACAAAAAAATTTCTTCTGTAATAATACGTAATCCAGGAGCTGTCCTTCTAGTTTAAATTCATAAACATAACCGTATACGTGGTTAATAGAATCCAACTACTACTTTTGTCAAACTATAACCAGATAAAAATACGTCATTCAACCATCTAGGTTAATGCAAAGCAGGCATAGTTTATGGCTGTGTAGTATAAACGTCTTTTAGTCAAACGCATAAAAAGAAATTAAAACTTTTTCCAATGCTATACCTTCAGCTTTCACAAAATGCTAAAAGTAGAGATAAACTATTTTGCACTAGGCTTTACAGTTTTACAATTGGAGTGCTGAAATTGCGCAATTCCTTTTGTCAAAGTACATGACGTAATTTACCTTATGTTTGCGTCAAATGTACAACAACCCGTTTCAATTCCAAATGCAACAAAACCACACATTGCACATTGCAATCTACAAAAATTGTCCTCAACCTGAGAGCTAAGCAAAACAACAAAGCCTAATCCACTGCATTTGCTTTTTTAAAACAGATTTGTGCTTTATCCCAGAGCATTCGAAACGCCAAAATGCTTATGCGCAAGTTACGGCAAAGACTTTTCTGTCAAAAATCAGTTATTGCTCCACTGAAGCAAGTTATAATAACTTTAAAAAAATGTGCTTATCTTGAACTTTTAGCCGGTTAGTTGGTTGGGACAGTTTAAAACTTAGACATAGTGGAACAAATGGAACAAATTTTCACAAACTTTAACGTTATATTTACTTACATCTTTCAAATTTTTGAGTTATATTTCACTGTTCAAGTCAGTTTTGAACTATTATAAGCTTGGAAACCAATAATCTTTTAAAAAAATTCACAAAACCCCAATTTGTTTTAAGTTGCTTTACCTACTATCTTGAAGCACCAACAACAATATTGGTATAACAATATGATACTACAGAACATTTCTGAATACTCCTTTTTGTTAAGCATTGGTGCTATTTTGAAAAAAACAATTTTTGATTTCGTACAAGTTCAATTTTTCTTATAAATTGTATCATTACAAGTTCACCATGGAGATTAGATTTATTAACAATCTAAAAGTTGGAACCTCATAAATGGTTAAAAAGAAATCATCAATAAAAAAAAAGTGAATAAAAAAAAAGTGAATAAATAGTATATTACTTACGTATTGTCAACATAATTCTATTAACCACACATAGACAAGTCCTCAGATACATAAACATAGAAGCTGCGATAAAAGAAACTTACGCAAATATAAATATTTATTATGCAGATTAAACATATTAAACCTAAAAATAGATGCATGCAATGCACTTGTCATATTGAAAACACACAAGAGTATAAATTATAAGCACATGGTGTGGGAGCATACATCATAAAGACTCGATTGCTCACTCACTCTTCCAAGCTTGTTCATATTATCGCGCCCACTGCACACCAAGGAGGAAATAAACAAGTACTTTGCTCAGAAAACTGTAAACAAATATTACAAAAGATGAAAAAAATATGTTTACAACCTTTACGCATTATCAAATCTGAAATGGAATAAGTTTTTATAGACGGAGTTGATATCAATTTATTAAGCACAAATGTAATTTTTATATTCAATTACATTTTTCAATTTTAAGTAAGCTGTTATTGTAATTGCCGTTAAATACATCTCTGTATTCAAATAAATGTACGAATAGATCAACAGTTCAAGTATCTAATTTAAATAGTAATGCACGCACGTTTAAGCAAGTTTTCATTAAAATGTGATGTGACGTATAAATAAATCCTGAACTTGAACAAAGAGCACTTAAAACGTATTCAGTGAAGGATGGCAAACAATCCACTATGGAATTGTTATTTAGATATGTTCATACTAAGCAACTCGATGAGCGTGGATTTTCACGCGAACGTAATGAAATGCTAGGAGGATTTGTTACAACTACAATGAGATTGCCTACTGACAAAATGAGCAGTTTAATATTTGAGTAACTCGATCTAATTAATTTAAAGCTACATATTCACATTGAAATCAAAAAAATTATTTGTTTTACATCAAACCTACTAAAAATAAAATATTTTTCATATTTATTTACAAATTAATTATTTTAATGTTATCAAAACTTTTAATATAAAAAAAATCCGTATTTATTTTTACCCAGCAAACATATTTTTAAACTCAATTATGAATCCTCTAAAATACAACATTGTTGGTTTATGAAATGAATGGGAAAAATCATTCATTCATTTCAAAACACAATTCTGCTTCAGGTGAAAATAAATACAGTTCTGAAAAGAGAATTATATACCTCCCACAATAAAGAAATAAGATTTAAGAAATAAAAATTTAAAAGTGAAAAACATAACACAAAATGATATTTAATTCTTTTTAGAAATTATAATATACAATGCCTAGTACATATGATTTCAGTAATTAGAATAGTTAATCTTTAACTAATTAATTAATATTATGTATTTATATACTAAATTTATGTCTAAACAAATATTATTTTTTTGTAGACAAAGATGTAAATAAAATCATAGTGGTACTAGTTTAAAACAAATTTTTTTTGTTAGACCTCATCTAACATAGTAGCAATTAATAATAATTTGGTTTAGGTTGTAACCGGGAGATCTTTTGGGATTATTAAAATATAAAATACAATGTAACTGTAGATATATAACTATCCCTATTAGACGTTAGGTGACCATTTAATGCCTGCATTCTGATATAAAATTGAGTTGAATGCAAGGTTGTTAACTTTACTTGCCTCATATCGCTAACAATTGAAAAGTCTACTTAGGCTTTAACAAAAATTGGAGCAAATTAATTGGATCTCAATAGAAAGACTAGAGAGCTCATCCAATCTTGAAATCAAGTCAGACATAAATGGCAAAAATCACATGACCCAACAGACCAAACCCAGTTAAACCAAATCATAAAATTAATGCTAGAAATTGGCTCTCAGGTCTTCTATCAAAGATGATAATTAGTAAAGGATAGCTAAAGCTATTCGAAGTAAGCATATGGCGTTTTTTTTTTAATTCATGACAAAGATTTAAACTTGGGTCATGTAAAACAAGTCCACAATAAAATAAAACCTACATTACATTGACACTGCTTCAGTTCTTGAATCGATGAGACCGTCCAGGGTAAGAGATAAGCGCACATTTTAAACCCAAATCGGTTCTAGATCCGGATTGCATTTAAAACAAGCTACAGGCGTCATATTCCTTGACCTTGAACATACTCCAAGATCGCAAGTTTAACCTGAAACTAATCAAACTTATTGCTTTCTTTCTGAAAGAAAGGACACTGTCCGTAAAGTTGTTTTTACCCTTTGCACAATTAAGGCAGACGTTCCTCAGGGTTTATTATGTATGCAGTTGTTTGTATCAGACATACCATGCATTACGGCTGGTGTCAAATTGCACAGTACGCCAACGATCCAGCACTGATGTAAAATTTCCATGACAATGTACACAAAAACATTTTTTTTAGTTATACTATACTATAATTTTGTAATTTTTATTTAAACAACTGAAAATATTAGACTTACCATAATAGTTCTATAATGCATTTTTCATTATTTTCATAAACTCAGAAATATTAGCTTACCTGAAAAAAGAGAAAACAATGTTAATTCATATTTAATAAATAAAATATAAATTTAAAACATTAACAAGGTAAAAATCTGTAGCTTTTCTGACAACTTTTGATATAATGGCTTATTTTTATGTCGTTATATAATTACAAACTAAAGTCTTACTTCACTGACTGTACCAATAGCACACAGTGACTTTCAAAGCTCTGCTGTAATTATTCCACGGAGTAAATGCAAAGCATCTTACATTGAATTTGAATCAACGTAGCGACGCGTAGCATGTTAGTCAAAGTAAGTAGCGTCCGGTATTAATGAAAAGAAAATTAAATTACTTAAATCAGTTTAAATGAAGTAGTGATTATCTAAAAAAGATCAATAAATAGCTTTAAATATTGGGAAATAAATTAAATGTATTAAAGTTTCCAAAAATGTTTATAATTTTATAATAATTTGTTAGCAAATCCGTATTAACTGTTCTTGCTACACGTAAACACACACACACACAAAACGTAATTGCTTATAGCATAACAAAGCCTAATTAAACTAGTAAACATTCATTGTAAACAATACGGCTTAGACATAAATATAAAAAAAACTAATTTTATGACCACCATAAAGAATATGAAACGCAAATCACAACAGACTACATGTATGTTTATTAACAATAAAATTAATGAAGCTGTATTCTCTTATAAATACCCAAACACAATAGTGACAAAAAATACAAAACACACAAAAAAACTAAATGCAGAAAAAAAAAACCCAAAGTGCTAAAAACTAAACTGCTACTAAAGTGTTACATTTGTTCCATCTAACAACATCAAGAACATAGAAGCATTTGATGGTCAGAACTTCAAAGACCAATAAAATTACCAACAAAGTACTTCACCAAATTGATAAAACCAGAGGAATCAGTAACATAATAAAAAGACAAAAGTGAAAACTATATACATATTCTGAAAGAAGACAGGTATAACTTGCTTAAATTTATAACCCAAGAAAAAATTGAAAAAACAAAACAGTTGGTAATCAAAAATTTATGTGGCTTCAATACCTAAGAGAATGGTTTTAGTGTACATCTACCAAACTATTTAGAGCATCAACAAAGTCTGCACAATGAAGATGATTTCCAATCTCTAATAGAAGCACTACTTAAAGAAAAAAAAGTCAATCAACGACAATACCCTGCTTCATATGTACTTAAATTCTCTTATTAAATCTCCGTTAATGCTTTCATTTAAAATGTTTTGTAGCCGTATTCTAAACATTTTTTTCAGCGATTTTAGGCAATATTTAAAAAACTTTCCGCATAATTAGCGGGATATTACTTTTAAAACACACATCTCTTGTAATTTATTAATAATTTTACTTAAGACAATTGATAACTTAAGAAAAATTATATCAAGTGTTTTCAAAATCTTATTGAATAGTTTACAGTTTTACTTTGTGAAAGTATTATATTACTGAATTGATGCAAACATATATGTTGCAAATCAGTTAATTTAATCAAAATTAAGTGAATGCAGGTACTGCAACAAAGCAAAGTAAACTCTGACATAACTCAAGAAAAAAACCTCTAATATGGCTAATATCCAGTTGTAAGAATTTTATTTTTCAAATCATGGACAAACTAACAATTAGCTTGCTATGACAAACATTCGTCAATTTCTAAAGACCAATGTCAAGACTGAGTTCATTTTTTGCATTAGACCCTAAGATTGCAAACGTTAGTGCTTCCAAATCAATTTTCTAGGTAGAAATTTTAAACCGTAAGCAGATTGTAACCCCTGCGCCACAAGTTTTATCATTGGTTTGTGGTAATATTTTCTGCGTTGAGTAAACTCCGTGATGTAATAGTCCTCCCTTTTGGTCATTTTTGGGACCCAATTAGTTCCGATATTGTTTGCCAGTTTTGATAATTTTTTTTTTCATTCGGTAATAATAAATATAAATATAATCTACAACTTTTTAATACTGTTAGAAGTTGTAACAAAACTCAAGGCTATTTTTGAGTGTTGATACCAATAATAATTATTACATATAAGAATCTACAATTTTGTTTATTGTAAGCATAAATGTACACTTATAATTATGCAGTAAATTATTACCTAAAATACCTAAAAGAATACATGTTATCATTATTCACCCACCAACATGTAGACCAGGTAAGAATAAATTTATTACATTTAATCTTAACCAGGTTATCACAAGGTAAAATTGATATTCTTCTCAAAAGAGAGTAGAATTTTCCAGTTTTTTTAAATAAGATAAATAAAATAAATATATTTTTTGTAACCAATAAAAATTATAAAGATTAATTAATTAGTTATTAATTTATGAAACTGACTTTTATACCTTATCTGCCTCCATTTCGGGAAAAGCAGCATCATCGACCTATGCAAAAAAATGAAAATATTTTAAGTAACAGGAGTGAAACGTGCCTTGCTCTATGCTATTTTTTAGATTTAACAAATTAAATTTTAGTTCCAACACATTTTTTAATCAAATATGGGCCCTCAAAAAGATGTAAAAACTTTCTTGTTTCTTATAAAATTAAAGTAGAGGTAAGATTTGCCTTAAACCATACTAGGTCTCCCACATAGAAACCAATAAACTTACCATTACCTCTACTGTCTATGCGCTTAAGCAACCGTTTTTTTTTTTAGTTTCTTGAGCCAACACCAAATCAACGGCTGAGTTAAGGTTTGTACGACCAGAAAAGAAATCTAGATCGAAGAACGGCAACAAAGAAAAACGGAAAAAGTTACTGCACCGGAGCATACCCCGTCGATTCATGAACAAAGTTCTTAAGAAAGTTAACAAACTGAGGTATTACTTTAGTTTATCTATTTTGCTTGTCTTCGCAGTAAGTACAAAAAAGTCGACCTAGTTTCCGCATAACTCTTTCGACAGGATTACCCTAGAGATGCCAAACTAACAAAAAAATTGGTTAAATTTTATTTTTACATAAAAACTCCCGCCAACGTTAGAAGGTAAATTGCGTTCCATAATCACACAATAATCGGGTTTTTCACCTTAGGTTAAGTTTTGTAAAGACATCAAGCACAACAAGAATGTAAGCCACCGGTTGACCGTGGCAATAGACCATAAAAGTCTACTGGAATAAAGTCATTGGGTCCATTTGGAAGGATGGCTTCAAAATTTGGCTTTGAAAGGGAAGAATGTTTGCATGCCTGAAATAGTTCACAAATCTTGAAAGTACGTTTTATCGAACAAAACAGACCACCACAAATTACGCCTTATCGTTTACCATGACTTATAAACGCCAAAATGGCCGTGAAAAAAGTAGTAACAGATAATAAAATCGGGGACTAAATTTGAGGGAATACATTGATAAGCTTCAAAATCAACTTCGCGCCGACAAAACAACATTTGATTATAAATAAAGCAATGATTTGAACCATTAGAAGTTTCAAGCAAAGATATAATTTTAAAGAGCTTAAGATCAGCTCTTTGAGCATTCGGTAATTTAACATGCACATGATTAATCCTAGGCACTATACTGGTTGCAAAAATTTAAAGTTGCGTTTCAAAGGAGTTGGTAAATGGTAGATTTTAAAATAAGGCGTTGACAATTAAATTTTCTTTGTTCGATATAAACTTGGTTTCAAACTCATACTCTTGTATGTATAGTACTGACCGAGTGATTGGGGGTGATAGCAGTCGGCTAGAGTTAAGATAAGTTAACACGCGGTAGTCCGTAAGTATGACAAATTTTCGACCTAGTAACAAAACTCTCCATTTTTGCAGAGCATATACTATACTTAGTAATTCTTTCTCAGAAGTTGAATATCTGGATTCACAATTCAACAACAGTCGGCTACAGTAGACTGCCCTGATACCAACCTTACTAGCGTCGCACTGCACCACAAAATCGTGTTTGTAACTAAAGTAAAAAAACACAGTATAAATACCTTCTCAATTCCCCTTTTCAAAAATCCAGATAAAGGCGCAGTCATGGTAGAAAAAAGCTTGACAAAAGTTCTGTCAAAGTTGGCCAGACCTAACAAAGCCTAAAGCTGACGTACATTACGTAGTATAAAAAAATTGATCACCGCTTAAATGCAATACGAATTGGGTCGGCATCCATTCAAATCCAAAATGTAACCCAAGAAAATTACTGAAAACAGAAAAACAACCACTTGCGCAGACAAAAGTTAATCCCGCATTGCCGAGTCGTGGTACTAACCAAATTCAAATGTTCTAGATACTACGCCAATGTCCGAGACGTGATAAGCAAATCGTCCACGTATACATAAACAAAACCATCTAATTCTACTCCAATAATTCATCAAACTAAATGGTAACACACAGAACTGGTATGATTGGGTACCCACACAAAATCCGGTATACCGGCAATAACCTTGCAAATTGGGACCTGCCAGTATAACGCAGTTAAACGTAACAAGAATATATAATTTACTTCTGACAAGTTGGTTGAGTTAAAGTCCTTGTTTTACGACAGCTAATAAAAGACTAGCAAACGGTATATCTAAGCGCTCTATAACGCCCCGAATCGGATTATGCTTTAATCTGACGCTTGTAAGTTAGTTAAGCCTGGTCGATCAGAAAAAACTTTAGCGTGTTTTGTTAAAAGATCACGAATAAATTGTTCCAGGTCTGGTGTTAAATTAATTTTTGGTTTAACTACGGACATGACAATGTAATACAAGTTACTAAATAGGCTTTTTGAACGCAAATTTAAACATTTAATTATACAATTTTTTAATACGCATAAGGCAGGTGGTAAACTGTCGTGTTTAAAGTCAACTTTGACACTCCAATGTTTTTCTGATTTCTATAAATTAGGAAGTCAACGCCTATTAACACAGTGTAACATAAGGTTGGTATAAGCTATAACTCAAATCTAAACTCCAACTTGCTTACACAAAGAAGACATGTGTATGTTTGGATGCATATTTAAAGTCCATTAAAAAAAAAGTTGTGGTCTGCATTAATTTTTTGTGGATACCCATTCAACTCGTGATCGCTCCGGCCGTTGCTTAACTTTCAGCGCTGTTAAACATACTTGTCTTCTTTTCCGTACTGCTGACTTTGCAAACAATATTTTCAGTAAAAAATAATCAAATCTATAAGTGATCAACACTTGTTTGAGTGAACACAGCATTTCATACAAAATTCTTTCTCTAAACTAATAAAATATGTGCTACCTACCTTTACCCACCCACTATGTGTTAATAAAAATTATTATATCTGTCACTTCTCTACTGATAAATAATATTAGCAAAATGAAAAAACATCAAGCCTCGGAATACCAACATTTGGAAGGATGGGCACGTCAGATAAAACTACTCGTCTACATCTACAAACAATGTACATACCCAACCCAGTGTTGGCTTTATCTGTTAACTTTTTTCCCAAGTTGTGAAAAAATTTAAAAAATCGGTTCTTGTAGTTATTTTCGGAAACGTCTGCTTTTCCAACCGATTAAGACTTGCAAGTAAGTATTGAAAAATATAGTAATAGTTACGTAACTATTCTATTTGTTTAAAAACGTATGGAGAAAATGTTTGATTTAATTGTAAAATGTCGATCAATTGTAAAATGTCGATCTACCTACCACCTTTGCTGCAAAGTGATTAAGGCTGATGTTGACATTATCACACATAATTGATTGCAAGCGCAATTGCTGAAATTAACCACACTATTTTTTACTTCATTGTGATTAACTTGTCATTTATTATATAAAAAATTATTATAAAAAATAAACGTGTACTTTTTAATAGCGTATTTATTTTTTTACTCACTATGATTTACGACAGTCTTGACAACTAATGCAAAACGTAAAGTTTAAAAATAATATTAATATTACTTTTCTCAATTTTACTTAATAAAGCAAACATTAAAAATGTCCCATGTATGTACCATGGTTAGTATCCGCTATTAACTAGTTACGCCTTTGATCACCTTCAATAAAAATACTAAGTACGGTATTTCATTATCCGTATTTAGGTAAAATTTGTATTCAATCGTAAAATAAATATAATTCCATGACGCCGTTTTATTTGAGATTGGAATTTGTAGGATTGTAAGACTTATTACAGATATCGAACATAAGAAAAGGGACGCATTCTTGCATTAATGATAAGAAGTAATTTGCTGCAAATTGCATTTAGATCTTCTAACAGCAGTGCCCGTTTCACTTTAGCGGGAAATTGTTTAAGGAATATCTCTCAAGTTGTTTCCAGCATTACTGCATTTTGGTTACAATGTCCGATAGATTCTTAGTATGAACTATGTTTCATTTATAATATAAACTACAATAATAATTTTATTTATTATAATAATTGAATTCTGATTGTAATATTATTTCATAAAATATGTAGCTTGCGTCTCTTATTACAATTTCTCCTTCTCTCAAAGAATTGGTTTGTTATATTTTATGACAGCAAGGATATTGAAAGACATTTCGTAGAACACACGTGGAGACTATAAATGCTGCGCAATACGTTTGTTCTTAATGAACATAAGTGTTACAATATTGCGGAAGTAATAAAACGTTGCGAAGTTATTACGTGCAATGCGCTTAAAACTATGAAATATAAATACAATTTTTGTTAGTACTTTGTATAAGCGAGCAACCTCAAAATTCAGTATGATGCTAATTAATTACCGTATAAATTAATTATATTATAAATTAATTGCCTATAATATAATAGACATTTTAGTAAGCACATTGAGTTATGAAACCAACTGACAATATATAATTAATAGTTTCATATATTAATTGAGCAATATTGCTGAAGCTGACAATTGGTGGGTAAGCAGCAAGCAGCATTTAGTTTGGGCTATGCAAATTAATGCGCCAATCGCAGATGTTTGATCGCTAATGGTGAGAATTCGTCAGCGACCACAATGCCAGGGGTTTAGGTTACCTCAGACCGCAACGTACAAGGACTATTGGCCTAATGCTCTAATCGATACAGATAATAATGACATGATATTAACAATGTTTACCACCTACGATTAATTGATGCATTAAACAGACCACACCAAAGACGAATATATATTACCGACACAACAGGTATCATACTATACGCACGCAATATATCATTCTTGCAGTTCCCATATATCATAACAAGACGTATCAATTGTGCTAGGATTAATTATTTAACATAAAAAGCAACTTGTGGCATCCGTGCAAATGGCATACAATTACAAATAGCATGACTCAATTTCCTAGAAAATTATTGCAGTAAATTTGATATTTTCCTGCAATTAAACCACATCCGTTTCGTGCCAGGCTCAATTCAATCCAACTAATAAATTACTAAATAAATTGAACCTTTCACTAACATATTTTAATTTAAACTTGTGGCAGGCTAGACAAACATCGATTTTTATTTTACGGTAGAATCCATTAAATCATTATATTAATTTGGGTAGCACAATGTGGAATTTTGTCATCTGTTATCAGTTGAAATTAATCTTTAGCTTACACTGTAAACCTCCCATCTCTTCCATATCGGCCTCAAACATTTCCTGCATTTATGTGCCAATTCCATGCACGATTCGCAACATAAGGCGCAACATTTAAACGTCTCGAAACTTCACTTGCGACAATGCACGAATTTCCCAAGTCGAACTTGTTCTAGAAGTGATTTAACTGCATCTTATTACGTCTGCCATTTGGGAATTGGTCAGCGGGAAAATTTTATTCTGCACGCAATTCACTCAAAAGGAACAAAAAATTGTGTGTTATGAAAGTTTTAAATTATTTAATTTGTCACAAGGGAGGTTTGAGGTAATGTTGAATACTCGCTTCTTATGAATATTACAATTAATCTTAATTTTATTAACAATGCTAAACTCATAATAAATAAAACTTTATTAAGCAGATTAACTTACTATCGTTGAGTGAATGAATATCAAGAAGAGGCGCAACGCTTGCTCGCTAGCGTTTGTGTAAGCAAGCAAGAGAAATTCATTTGCATCCACTAGCACACCTTTCGCCTCTTTCTAATATGCCTTCACTCAACGGTACTGTATACTTATAAATATAAATGTCAATCCGATATACCTACATATACTATATAATAATTAATATTTAAACTGAACCGAGAAATATAATATATTACAGATAGTAGCTATAAAACCTTATTAAAGTTATTCTATGATAAATTATAATTATAATTTCATACTTAGTTTAGCAAGAGTGTTTTTTTTTTTAATTTTAATTAAATAATTGTTTTTGATGTGACTATAAAACCATTTTTATTATACCTTTGCATTATGAGTTGTATCTAATTTAGTGATTTGATGTGTGCTAGAAATTTGCTTAGGCTGAAGACATTAGGTAAAAGTTGGTTGTTTTCAAATTTAAGGTAATGATTTCTTTTTTGCTTATATACAGGTCGGATTCTTTATTAGTTGTTACACACAATTATTTAAACATATTTTTCAACTAATCGACGCAAAAACTGCTTAATCACTCAACCATTACACCAAGCGTTCACGTGGTAAATTATTTAATTAAAGTATTTTTTTTCTATATTGGCCAACCAAACAACTAACCGGTGCCGTTAAGTTAATGTAACCGTCATCAGCTGCTATTTTATTCAAAAGCATCACTTCACTGCAAAAAAAATCTCTTTTTGTGTTGCTTCAACTTGCCTCACTGCTCTCCGATTAAGTCGGTTCAGTACATCTTCTTGCATTAGCGCGTTACTGCTATAGTCTGCCATTATTCTTGAGTGCTTTTTTTTTCAATTGAAACAACCAATAAATTGTAATGCCAGAATCCCCATCATAACATCAAACTATTTATAAGAACACCGTTTACAATCACTGATTTTATCCAATGCATTTCTCAGTGCATATATAACTGCTTATTATTATTGTACTGTATTTAGCATACAACCTCAAGACCTTACCGCCCTAATACAACCCTATCTTGAGCAGCGTACCTAGCATGCTAAAGCTGTAGTGTAAGTATTTCAATGACTTTAGTGCAAAACCGCAGTTGGTACAAACGGTATTTCAAACAAAGTTCTTAACAAATTTTCTAACATAACTAACGTGGTCCTTTGAAAACGGTGTAAGTCACCAACATATTATTTAAAAACAAAAAGTTTCTTCAAAACTACCGTCCTATCAGTGCAATTCCAACTACAAGGGTAGTCTATTTTGAAAGATCTTCTTCTTAAACTTTTTTTATTCAATTTTCCAACTTGTCTAGTAAAATTAATTGCATTTCATTAAAAAAATCAAACTTCAGTCATACTAAACAGACATATATCAACGCCGCACAGTAGAACTTGCTTCTGACATACTTTTCAAGGTTAACAAAATAAAAACAGCGCAGTAGAAGCTAACAACAAGGCATTAATCTACAGCTTAAAGTCTCCCAGAGTAATCACCTTGAAGATACAGCAAGCTACAAAAGCGTCAAAGAGGCCTACGGTATGGCAAAAGAGTGAACATGAATTCTAAGAAGTATTTATATTGTTTACTCATTTTTGTGTTGTTGGTATGAGGCACAATTGCGACCTTATACCTTGCAAAAATCAGTGTTTTCCAAAGTTTAACTTTGGGTTGATTCAGTAAAGCGCAGTAGTACGTCCGCTATACTGAAATTTAACAGGATTTTGGGATTACATCGATACACAATTATATTAAAGAAACGCTCTCAAGTACTTTAAAAACCTCGCAACGCACACTAACCACGACCTAGCCAGATTTGCTAAACCAGATAAAAACGACGTTGCTTGCAGCATACATTTTTGTGGATTAAATCCCCACACTCTTACCCCAATCTGTAGGGCAAATTCATAAAACTAAACTTCCAGGCTATCTCTAAATGGGCGAGGTTTACTCGGCAGGCGCTTCTATTGAGGGTGCAAATCCGACACTTGTGAGTCTTTTAAAGACTTACGCCACTGTTTTTTTTATAGAACTAGCAATGTTTATCAAGTTTTGCCACTACAAATTTTATGTTATGGTAGGAAAACCAAAAGATAATTATGAAAAAAACAAAAAAATGCAGCAATAGACAAAAGTAGGGTTATACCGACTAATAGTACAGATGTAAATGGTATTAAAAAACAAAAACTAGTACAAGATAAAAAGTAACCTAGTACACTAGACTGCCAGTAACTGCCCTTGTCGGAGCTAACATAAAATCAACCGCCAGCCAGCATAAGAAGCAGCAAAAACAAATGCATTTATAATTTCACACAAACAAACATTATAAAAAATACCCATTATGTGTTTTACCCAAACCATCGCCTTTGCATCACTACTTCTGCATCCAAAAAAATCATAAACTTGGCTAACTTCGAAAAAGAAGAAGAAGCCAAAGCAGCTTTATGTAGGTGCAAGCGACCAACAGCAAACTCCTTCTCAAAAGACAAAGCTAAATCTTTTGCCCACTTCCAGGTGCCCAAAAAATACACTACCGCTGCAGACATCCTGGACCTATTACCGTCCAAAAAAAGCAAAACCACAAAAAGACTGAGGGTCAGCTGCTTTCTTTTCCATTCATTAACGTCCATCAACCTACCCCATGCAGAAAATTATTTTAAAATTGTTCACTAAGGACAAACATCCAATGTTGAAAATCTCAAAAACCTCACGGAAAAGACAAGTTTTCAATCCATTTACCAAAGGCGAGAGTGGGATTCAATATACAATTAAGAAAAAAACCAAAGCATATGCTGACAGCTTCAAACTCTATGACTGAAGGCATGAATCTGGAGCACGTCAAAAGGACTCACCAAGTCAATAACTTTTTGGCAGACGCTGACGATAACACACAGCTAAAATGCGTCCAACCTTTTCGAAAAAAAAATATTAAAAAACTCAAAACTGGATCTGTTCTTGGCCAAGACAAAATCACCAACAAAATTTAATAATCATTCTCGCACAAAGCAATAATTGTCTCACTACCGTTGTTAATGCGAATCTACGCACCGGGCACATTCCTACAAAATGGAACAACTTGTTTGTTATAAGTATACCAAAACTTTAAGCAAGATCATAGAGAAGGTATTCTTAGACAAAATCTAAAATCACACAAAAATTGATAATGAGGTTTCGATGAGGTAATTCAGTTGTCCATCAACTAAACTGCGTGACAAACCAAATAGTAAATGGTTTCAGACAGGGAAAAATTACAAAGGTAGTTTTTTCAACGTCAAAAAACCCTTGTCAAAGGCACAGATAAAATTTCCATCCATCTTATAAAGCTCATAGCTTCATATCTAAAACAATGAACTCTAGCAGTTAAACTTTTAAACCTCATTTTTACCTTCCGGTAGATCACGGCAGTAGTTTCTCAAAACTCCATGCCATTGAAATAAATGCACAAAGTTAAAATGAGTCAACATGCTGACGACATAGTAATAATCTATACTACTACAAATTACTTCTTATGAGAATGTGGTATATAAATATCTAGGTATAACCTTTAGCAAAAAAATCACGTACAAATTAATCGTACAGTCCATTCTAGACAAAGTTACACTAGCAATACATCTATTAGTTTCAATCTATCATTAGACCACAGATCACATAAGCGTTGGAGAACAGCCTCAAATTGGCACTTCTCTTGTCTCAAGGTCTTCGTTTAAAACAAAGAAATTTGTAACAATCTCGGTATCCTCCCGTTGCGTCAGCACATCAAAACTGGCCAAGAAGTACTTCAACAATCCTGATCAGGCCAGACTTGCTAAATCAGGTAAAAAAGTATACTCTTATAAGAGACCTGTATAGTGGCTACACCACATCGCACCCACAACCTAGAGGACAACACAACCAACCATCTTTTTAAAACCTATCTCCAAACGGAAGGTTAATAAGATAAGTAATTCAACACAATGAAGAAAAGGAGAGTCTGAGTAGTCGGTGAGCACTTTCCATTTAAAAATAAATACGACACCTTAAGTTTTTTATAAGATTCTTCTTCTAAATGACAAACAGAAAGATAGAAAAAGGTATTATATTGCTATCTCAGCGGTCTAGCAACTTTATTAAATAGAAGTTTTGCGTTTGAAATGATTGCAACATACATTTTTATTGTTCTGCATGACTTCTCTGTGCTTTATTTTTATTTACCTTTTATTTTAATAAATTGAAAACAAATCCGATCATAGCCAATATGCTGTAGATGTTTACAATTTCTACAGTACAATGTTAGTTATGATATTAATAATACCATAAACTCTGACGATCATACACAATTTGTTCCTAAATGTACATATTATATTTAAAATAAAAAATCTAAACTTTTATTTTTTACCTTGCATACCCAAAAATATTATATTAAAATATATTGAATTAAAAAGACATTATTTCTGTAATGATAAAATAGTTATATTAGACTTAATAAATTTAAAAAAATTAACTTAAGTGTTTAAACATGCTTTTCAAAACAAACAAAAATTCTCAGGAAAAAAAAAATAATACACTTAAATAAATGAATTGATTATTATTATTGATTTAGCTATTCAAGAATAGTTTTCATTGAATTATTACTAAAACATAAAATTTTCTGCAACAAAAGCAGAAAAATTATACTTAAAATTTATTTTAACAATTGAAAATAAAAAAGTTATTGTAAAAAGAATGGAAAATTTAATTAACAATGTAAACATAAAAAAATAATCGATAGAAATTGAATTAATATGGAACAGAATAAATGGTGCACTTTAAAGCAGTTTCTTGTATAAAAATATGCATCTGCTTCGAGAGCTCTACAATGGCGCAACATCAAAGAGAATACATTTTTTACGTATTATGTAATCATGTTTATTGCAGAAAAATAAATTTGAAGCATTTATTTAATTTAAAATTTGCGGCAGTTTCCTGCTAGTCGGGATGTACGTGGTTGAGGAAGTTTCGCGAGTTCCATTTAATTATGTATGCCAAACAAACTGTTCCGTTTCACAAACACCGGCGTTTCTTAACAGCCACAGTTGTCCTATTTAAGTTAGCTCATAGTTCCTCAAAAATATGATTGATGAAAGAGACGATGTAAAACTAACCGATGAAAAGTCCATCGGTGTGTATGGCCGGTTATGAAAAAGGAGTGGCTTTGAAATGTTTGTGACAGCGAGAATTTATGGAGGACAAAAGAGCTGGTTATTATTTTAAGAGCGGAGATTTGTAGTTGTCAAAAAATATTTGGCCCTGCCAAACAAATCTCTAACGATTACTTGGCTATTATGCCGAGGGTACATCATTGATCTGTGATATCTGAGACGGATAGCATCGGGGCACTACTTCATTCTCTCTTTTATTTTTGTGTCAACAGCCGGAGCATTCCAGATTCCGTAATTAATCTTTCGTCGGCGGAGCGAATTCCTTATGTTGATTTACGACTTTCGCCAATTCTATATAAACGTGAAATTTGCGTACAAAATCCCATCTTTTCCGCTTCACCTACGTAAGATACAATTGTTTGGTAATGTCATGCAAAAAGGGACACAAACAGTGACATCTCAATATCCTCGGACCAGATGATTTTTGCGTATTTTCTCTCGTAGTGTAAAGTGCACTCAACCCGACACCCGGTCAGGATATAAAGATGCTCCAGACATATAGAGTTAAGTGTCGGGACGGCGGCCATTGCCCCACTTGTACATGAATATCTAACAATCTTTGCCCCGAGAGGGCAGATTGTATGTCTTACGTGACACTAGCTTTAATTGAAGATAATTTAATTTAATTATTAACCCCAGTATTGTTTTAAAAAGCTTAAAAATACATCAAGTTATATTTATTAGTTCCTTAGTCGATGCCTGTTTAATACAATTCGCAAGAAATCCAATGTCGTAAAGAAGTATCGGGCGGAGAAGGATGGGCTAGATAGATAAAGACGGTGGCGTACATCAACGTGTTTTATTAGGGCAACATTTGATTAATCTACGAACGGCGAAAGAGCTAACAGCCGAAATGTCTTAGAAGGATAGAATTAAAAGACAAACAGTTAGGAAACTGAAAGGATTATAAGTGAGAGTTGTGAGCGCCCTCCCAAAACGTTATTACTTTTACGGCGGCGTAAATTCCACCCCGGAACGAATGCTTCAGTTATTGATTTTCCTGTTAAATAAAAATTATTAATCTGTATAAATTTTTATATAATTAAATACAGTAACAATTTAAAAAAAGTTTCTTTTTAATCAAAAGAATGACTGGTTGAATAATAAAGGAAGCAAATTATATTTTTTTAGAATATTAATATTGTTTAAAATGAATACTTTGTTTTAATTTTTTTTATTTAACACATTTACTACGTTATGAAAAAATATGACTTTTTAACCCATCACTCCTTTCACGCCGTTCTGTTTTGTGTTGCGTCCGCTATTGTTAAAGTTAATTATTTTTAGGTATACCAATGGAAGGCATTGCAAATGATTTTTTTATTAAAATTATAAGTGTATTAATAATGCAATTAAGTTAAATAATTTGCAGCTATGTATGTTTTTTAATAATATATCATAATTTTTCACTTCAAACACGAAGAAATACTTTATCATAATAAAATTAGTTTTACAGTTTGTTGTACCTGGTAACCAAAAAAATATATACTTTTTTTTTTTTAAACAGATTTCCATCAATTTTAAAGAAGTTGTGCAAATTCCATCGCAACGTATCTTCAGCATATAAAAAAAACGTAAAAGTTAAGTAATTAGGTCCTACAAAAATTGTAGATTAGTAACAAAATAAAACAGTGTTACTATTTGTAAGCAGACTTATGATGAATGAAAATCAATATTTTATTGATTGTTTGTTAACTTGTACACAAAATGAATACTGCAGTAGAGTTTAACTGATTAATACCACACACTTCAAAAGTTTTCTGGCAGCTAAAATAGATTTTGTTGTGTTTTTGATAAACAGCTAAGTAAAAAAATCTTTTAGTAATTCTGCAAAATATAACTCAACAGCGTTTTTAAGTTGTCATGGAAAAAGATAATAGTCTAAACCGCATTATTTAATAGAGAAATAACTAAAATACACATTATTTATTGGAGAAATAACTAAAATACACATTATTTAATAGAGAAATAACAAAAAACACATTATTTAATAGAGAAATAACTAAAATACACATTATTTATTAGAGAAATAACAAAAAAACACATTATTTAATAGAGAAATAACTAAAATACACATTATTTATTAGAGAAATAACTAAAATACACATTATTTAATAGAGAAATAACTAAAATACACATTAGTTAATACAAAAATAACAAAAAAACACATTACTTAATGGAGAAATAACTAAAATGCACATTATTTAATAAAGAAATAACAAAAAAACACATTATTTAAAAAAGAAATAACTAAAATACACATTTTTTATTGGAGAAATAATTAAAATACACATTATTTAATAGGGAAATAACTAAAATACACATTATTTAAAAGAGAAATAACAAAAAATCACATTATTTAATAGAAAAATAACTAAAATACACATTATTTAATAAAGAAATAACGCATTGACTACTTCTTAAACATTTTGTGTTTTATATACTCTGCAGTAGTCGTGCAAAAACATAGTTTTCTGAGCATACATTGTTTTTTTATGTACAAACGCTTTTATGTTTTTAATTGTGACTTTGTAGATATTCCCCGTTAATGTAGTTTCTTTTAGCATTTACTGCTAGACACAAATAGTTTGGCCGGTATAATAGGCAACTTAATATACACAAAAATTATGTTGGAAAACCACTCATGCTTTTGCGCGTTTTAGCATTTTTCAATCTCAGAACAACGTCGCCAATAAAATGTATAAAAAGTAAGCGCAAATAAAAAATGCTAAAACGGTCAAAGGCATGAGTACAACCACAGTCAACATAATTTTTGTGTATATTAAGTTCCCTATTATAAAGGCCAAAATATTCGTGTCTAGCTGCACTCAATTAAAAAAATCTCCAAAGCGTCCCAGCATTTTTTTTTGTCTACACAGTTTTTGATTAGTATTGAGCAGCTTAAAAATCCATTGTGCCAACACTTTACTCTTTCTGTAGAATCTTAAAAACAATCGTTTCTTTTTCTCTAATTATCACTAAAACTTTTACTCAGCAATCAATTAACACCAAATCTTCAACTGCACAGAACAACCTGACAAAGTTAACAGATTTAGTTCATGCTTTCAAAGATCTTCTACACTTCAT
Source organism: Tachinus rufipes (assembly GCA_963932245.1). NCBI lineage: Eukaryota > Metazoa > Arthropoda > Insecta > Coleoptera > Staphylinidae > Tachinus > Tachinus rufipes. The sequence goes on along the minus strand of OZ010741.1, from coordinate 111,447,613 downwards.
TTTGACTGTTTGTATCAATATTTCACTTAAAAATAGGACGGGCCATTTTCTATATACACAGCTACCAATCAGTCATGGATATTCTTCGAAATACTGTTTTTTTTTATAAACGTTTCTAGACACTTCTGTGAGTAAATTGCAAATCACTCATTTTAAAAACTTGCCATACTAAAATTTCTACGCTACTTAAGTCGGTATGAATTCCTAATAGGTTAGGTTAGGTTAGGTTAGTCAGTGGTACCAGAAAACAAACAAATAATAAAAATACAGCTAAACCCCTTTTTAGTGTCTATTAACGCAATCTAATAGAATTAAACCAAAATTTCTGACCTACTTTAGTTAGTATAAGTTGTCAATAGATTAGATTAAGTTTGTCACTAATACTAGAAAGCGGACAAATAATAAAAATGATTTGCAGTTATAATATTGACAACTAACTTTGGATCCAAAGAGCAAACGCACAATAACTTTTGTTGAAAATTATGACCGTCATCATGCTTTGGAGTTGCACACCCACCCACCTAAGTGTTATCCATAGATTGTATACAAACACTTGGAAGGATAGATTGGCAACTCCAGTTAAAACTATTGACCATTATCATGCTCTACAGTTACCTGCCGGAGTGTTTGTAAACTAAACTTTTAATAACAAACACTCGGGCGGATGGTTGGGCAACTCCAGTTGAAACTATTGACATCAATCATGCTCTGAAGTTGGCTGCCAACTTGCCCAAGTGATGGTTATCAAAATAATGATTTACAAATACTTGAGTGAATAGGTAAGCAACTCCAGTAGAAACTATTGACCGTCATTATGTTCTGTAGTAACTACAGTTAATGCCGCACCAAAACGCAGCGTTTCAAGTTGCTGAATCTTATAACAAAAGTGGTTAAAAAAAATACAACAATAACTAAATTCATGTTAGTATTTGTTTCTGATTATTGCACAGTTTAAAATAATTGAGATTAAGGTATTTTAATAAAAAAAATTATATATTTTATTGTGCTGATTTTACTTTTTTATATTAAGACCGGTTTCGGCTGTTAGGCCATCATCAGTTCTAAAAATATTACATACATTATAAACATACATAGATGATTTTAACAAAACTTACTTTTCTTTTCACAGGTGTTGTTGTTTGTTGCGGGTGGTGTGAATTTGTTGTGGTTACTGTTTCATTAATTGGTTATTGTGTATTGTGGTTATTGTTGTCAAGTGATTAACTGTAGTGTGGTTATTGTTTTTTTAAAAATGTATAGATATGTTGGTATGGGTTATTGATTTGTTCGTTTAGGCATCTGTAGTTTTTATTGTTTTTTAATTTGTCTATTTCATATGATTCCAGTATATTAATTTTTATGCCTTTTTTACATTGGTGTAGGAGTTTTATATTATTTTTGTTTTTGATAGCTGAAAATGGCTGCAAAGTAGACGGTGTCAGGTAGAGGCCTATGCGGACATGGACCGGTGTAAGCGACACCTGTAGTCAAGAACTTGGACACATTGCAGCCAAGTGCTCCAAAGAAAGAGTAGACTCACGCTGCTTTAAATGTGGGCAATCAAGACACTTGGTCAAAGACTGCAAGGCTAAAGCCTATTGTTGCACCTGCAAAAAACAGGACACAGAACCAAGTTTATGGCGTGCCCTGTATACGAGAAAATGGTTAAAAAAATTAAAAATGGGAATAGGGTGGCTCTACACACCACCGGTCGGCCGCGGCTACTGACTTTGCAATGCAACTGGATCTAGAGATTGGGGCGGACATTGCTTTGATCTCCGAGTCCAACCTGCAAGCGGCAAGGGGTAGCGCCTTTTAACTCTAAATGCCCTTTAGGTGATAATTACAAAATGCTCTAGGAGAGAACTGGAGAAAACGGGAAACCGCGCTCTTGCCCTCATAGAGCTTAAAATCAACAAGCTGGGCCTTGAATTGGCCTCAGAAAAAAACGGAACTTGAGGTGCTCTCCTGTTCAAGATGAGTACCACAAGTGGAGATGACCGTTTCCGGGATTACCGTCAAGTCGCAACGCTAGTTAAGGTACCTGGGTGTGACGCTAGGTACTAACCTAGCGTAGGGAATGCATGTGAGAGAAGTGTATGAGAAAGCGGACAAGGCGGCTCGGTCTTTAACAGGACTAATGCCAAACCTGGGGGAAAAGAAATTTTCCACCAGGCGCCTAATGTGCTCGGTAGTCTCCTCCATAGTGTTCTATGGGGACAAAATATGGGGGATTGCAACAACGGAAAACACAAGGAATTAGTTCTGCGGACTCAGAGGAGGTGTTGCCAGAGAGTCTGCAGCTCACACAGGACAGCGCCAACAGCGGGTCTTCTGGTTGTGGCAACCACAAAGTCGTTTGGTCTTGTGGTGCAAGTAAAGACGGCGGTCTGGAAGGGTCGCCTTACTAAGTGTGAAGCGGAAGAATGGATGTGGGGGGAATAGCAGAATAGTTGGGAAGAATGCGTGTCAAGTGGAGGTGGTAGCAAACCGGCATGATTCAGACGGCTCATCGCAGACGTGAGGCGTTGGGTAGATCGGGGCCATGGTAAGGTAAAATACTACATCACTCAGGTACTAACGGGATATGGTTGTTTCCGGGCGTACTTGCATTGGATGAAATTGATTAAATGAATGTCTGTACTGTGGGCAAAGGGATACGGTTGAGCACACCGTGTTCCATTGCGAGAAATGGTTAGAGACGCGTAAAAGAGCAAGAGTGAAACTGATGGGAGAGAGCTTGAACCCGGATAACATGGTAGTAGTAATGCGACGTATGAAAGAAGAAGAAGAAAGAGAGCTGGCTTCATGGTGTGGTGTAAATGAAGTGAGGAGTGGGGTGAGGTCGTAACTGCTTATAAATGTTTTGTGAATTTATGTAAATTTTTGTCTTCTTATGTATGTTCTGTAAATAGTTTTTGTAAAAAAAAACTGAGTAAACAAACATAGTGTACCACAAAAAAAAATCAAAATATAAAGCATAGCCAAATTGATTCTCTTCAACAAATTAAAAACCCCAGTGTGCTGGTCAAGCAATTTGCTATTATTTGGAAAAAGAATTTGTAAATTTGTGATAGGAAACTGTTAGGTCTCTTCCAACATACAATTTGGACAGTTTGCAAACCGTCCAAACTGTGCACACAAACAAATATTTGTCATCCTTATGCAATCTTTTATACACAGTAATTGTTTGTGTGCATAGTTTAAACGGTTTGCAAACTGTCCAAATCGTATGTTGGAACAGACCTAATGAGTAAGTCATTTTCAATATTTGAAGTATAGAAATAATTACTTTTGCGTTAAATCTTTTTTTAGATACCAAGCCTTCATGCATGCATTTACTTAGCAGTGTTTGAAGTATTTCTTTTAATCATTTTGAGGATTTTTGATATTACACAGTTTTGTCCGAGAAATTTTAATTTTCATTTGTTTCAAAACTGTTTTTATTTTTCCTTGTAACAAACTATGTATCTTTCCGTTGTTCCTGGCTTTTTAGACTTTGATGTTATAGAGTACTGTAGAATTTTTTGATAAAATCTGCTACTCCGTTCTGGCCAGAGACTATAATTAGTCATTATTTAATTTACTTATTATTAACTTTCCTTTATCTTGGATATTAGGACTTTCACATTTGTGTTTGGTTTTGTAATATCTGGTTTTTTATTGTCATTTGGTTAATGTACATATTTAAAGTTTTAACCTATAAAACCTAGTCTGTTTGCAAAGTCTTTTTGGTATTCAACTTTGTTCAGTTTTTATTCGTAGCCCCATAAAAAACTTTTAGCCAATTTTTTTTTTCTGGTCTGCTTTTTTTACAAACTGTTCCTCGCTTTTGGTGTTGAATTGGTTTAGGACTGTAAAGTCTTTAAATATTTGTTTGATATTAAAGAAATTACATAGTCGGTTTCATTTAAAACACATTTATTAGTTCTGCGGAGAGAATTGTCAAAGACTCTATAGCTTCTTGCATTTATTGAGTTTCATTAAATATTCAGTTCCATTGAAACGTGGTTTTTCTTAACAGTTATGGAACGAGCCAAAACAGAATCCCAATATTTAAAAATTATAGCAAACTTTTATAAAAACATATTCTTTCATGTCAGAATAGATGAAAACCAAACCGCAATACAACGAAGCGGCATAGTAGCCTAAAAAGATGTTTTCGAGCAGCTTTCTTAAGAAAAAACAAACATCAAAAATGTGTATCTTAGCGGTGCATATGGCGTCAAAACACTGGCACTCAAAAAAAAAGAAACATAAAGCCGTTGCCATTTTGGAAGCTTTTATTTGAATTCTGTGTCTTTCTGTTCAGGCAAGTCGCTAAAGTAGCTTTAACAAACCGTAATAAATATGACCAATTTACGTTTTGTAGTAAATATGGTTCTGTTTAAACCGCTGCTTTTTTTGACTTTGGGTCAACTGAGTTTAAACCTTTCAGAAAATCTTGTTTAGATTATTATTACGTAACGTAACTCGTGCTGAATGTTGCCATACCAGGCAGTTGCGATAGACTACGCTATTTCATTTAGCTTCCAGCGACATACACCCATAAGATTTAGTGTCAGCATCGATCCAGCTTTTGTACCGACGGATCTCTGTGTCCCCCACAAACTCTCCTCGACCCAGAGCATGTTATACTTATTATCACTGCTTTTCTTGTGATACTTTTATTATTTTTCTTGTGCAGCAGTAAGCCTAATAACCAAAATTTTAACAACAGCTGCCAATAATTTAGAAAAATAAAGAGTTGCAAATGCTGGGAAAATTTGAATTGGTTACTACCACTTGTTCTTTTGTTTTTTAAACCCGACAAAATATCTTAGTTCAAGGTTCAAAAGTTAACAAAAAAACTTCATAAACTTTAATGTTTAATTTAGTCACCCATCATAAAGCTTGAAATAGAACGTTACACAATAAACAAATGTAGTCGTGAGAGCTAATCAAACAATATGGATTTCAAACGAAAAATTTTCGCAAACACTAATTCAATAGGGCCCTTGATGTTCAATTCAAAACTAAAAGGTAGGAAGTAAGGGAAGGGTTATAAATTAAAATATAAAAATAAAAAATAACAATTTTTTTTTCCAAAACCGTCTCTAGGTGTGTTCTTTTTAAAATTTTGCAGTAGGGCCTCGAATTATGTTATTATTGCTACTGTTTATACCACTATAGTCTTAACTTAACACTGATTGCAAAAATACTAAAATATAACACTTGAGAAAATTCAACGACTTGCAAGAATTATATTTGGGTCAAAAACAGGTAGCGCAAGTTGTTAGATACATAATGGCATTTTTAGCAACTTTAATTCAATTTTTAGGTTATAACAGTATGATTTAAAATCTTTTTTGAGTTTAACTGACATTTCTATAACAATTTTCCCGTTTATGATTTTAGAAAAATTATTTTATCTATTTGTCATAAACAGAACCGGAGTTAAGGCCCTGCTCAAAACAGCTTAGATACACTTGAAAACAGATTAAGTACAATTGAAAACACTGGAAAGCAACTCATACTGCAATACCAAAAATCAATATTAAATAGAAAAAACTAAATACAAGCTTGGAACAATTTGTAGAATTAGATACAGTTTTAGTACACATTACAATAAAACCCAGTATTTTGAAGAAAAAAAAAGTAATTAATTAAAATTAATTAAAAATATGAGATAGTTAGAAAATAACTTAAATTACACCCAAACAGAAGTCAATGTTTGGGAGTAATTTAAGTAAAAAATAGCTCAGTACATCAAGGAACCAGTTGAAACATTTTAGGTGCAGTTGGAAAAAGCACCGGTACATTTTCAAATACTTAAGAGCATTTTCTAATACATTAAAAGAGTTAAAAACAGTTTACTATAATTGAAACCATTTTAAATACACTTGAAATCAGTTCAAATGCAACTGAAAACACGTGAGTGTAATTAAGATTCTACATAAAACCAAATCAATGTTAATTGGAACATTTAAAAAAAATTTCAATTGCAACAGTTAATTAAACTAAAAGCCTTTAAAATGTGGTTATATTGGAGGCTACTGAAAATATCTTGGATGGAGAAGGTCCGGAATAAAACGTTCCTCCAGAAAATGAGTAAAAAAAGAAAGTTGTTCTTAACAATCAAAGGAAAACTGCGTACTTGGGACACATAATTCGCAACTAAAAATACAATATTTAAGTACAAATTTTTACTTGTAGAATTTTTTACAAAGCGGTAAAAATTTTTTTGGTTGCTTCAACGGAATTAGAACGAATTTTAAATGAAGAGCACAATTTGTAGAAATATGAATAAGGTTTCTGTATTATTCTAATAAGTATTTGTTCTGGAATTATTAACTTTCTATTTTCATGATTTCTATTTATACAAATTGTGAATTTTACTCAAAAGACGTTCTAATTCTGTTGACCCACAAAAGCTTTTCATCGCTGATGACAAATTTTCCCAGCCCAACAAAAAATGACAGAAAATATTGTAAAGAAGTATCTCAATCGATTTTTTTTGCTTGCCTGATGTTCTTTTTTGATTGTCAAATTTTCTATTTTTTAGAGAAATTTTCTCGTAAAATTTTCAACTTAACATTTTAATATGGTACATTCGAAGTATTACCATTTTTTCTCATCATTTTAAATTGTTTTAGAAGCGTTGCTAGGACAAAAGGATGAGGTATTTGGCACCGAAGAAGTCAAAAAAAGGGTTGCAGAAAATTTTATTTGGGACAACCTAAAATGTTTTATAACATTTTATAAAAATTACACAAAATTATCTCAACAAAATTTCTTTTTTTACCAAAAACTTTTTCAAATTTTTATATTTGAGAACACTAGTTCGAAAAATAAACATTTCACCATCAAATTGCATTGTTTTTTTAAATTTACTATTATGTTTCAATAAACAACTTCCTTGACAATGTTTGAAAAAAAACATCCCGAAAAGAGCAGACTTGAATGAACCGCTATTTGAAGTTGCTCAGAAAAATGTTTCTGAGATGCGCGCACGTCATACTTTCTCAGCGATTTTGCATTTGTGGCTAAAAAACACAATCGGTTTTTTGCGTTGAAAATGACACTTTAAACCACGATTTTTTAAATTTATTTTGAAATCTTATAGACAATAAAAAAATCATGGTTTAAGGCAAAATTTTCAAAGCAAAAAACCAATCGTGTTTTTTTAGCCACATATGCAGAAACGCTCTACTTTCCTGAACCGTTAATCGATAATCGTGTTAATCGATATTATATAATTTGTGGTGATTGATCTATAAGACCCAATGTTGTGCACACAGGCCTTCAAAATGGCGGATATGGAATTTTTCTAGTAATTTTGTAAACATTAGGCCAAAGGTTACTAGAAAAACCATATGTCCGCCATTTTGAAAGCTCAACACTGATAAAACCTCAACAGCTCAGTATTTAGATTATTACACTAGTAAAATGAAGGCATTTACTTTAAATTTTATTTAGAGATTTTTATCATAACATTTTTCTAAACTCCTTAGAACAACGTGGTTACCTAAAGTAGAGTTTTTCTTGAAATTCAAAGCATATTGGAATAATATAAATAGAAAAAATTCAAAATTGGTCTCAAAGATGAAGTTTTAGATAAATCGCTTAGATCAAAAATAAAAAAATTGACAACTTTACTAAAGAATTACTTAAAAGCAAACTTCCTCAAGATGATAACATGGAGCTTCGAAATCTTGCTCATTTTTGTTTAGGTTTAGTCCCAAGACATGAAGTAACCATTAAAGAACCCATTGGGTGCTCTCATGCACGGTGGATGTCGAAAGCATTATATAGCATTTTGAAGTACCTTTTTATGAATTCTTACTTTTTAATAGATGACGAAAAAAACAAGTTGTTAGACATTTGTTTATTTGTAATATTCGTTTATTTAAAACATTGGTTCACCGCTTCTTTGGCGCTGAATGCACCAAAAAATGAGATGGAATTTATAAAAAAATATTTGAATACCAAAAAATTGATCCGGAAGTTGCAAATGAATCTCTTTGAAAATTTAAAAATCACCTGTGGTATTTAAGCCCAGAAGCAGCGATTTTGGGCTGTTTGATAAGAGAGTTTCAAAAAACACAAAATCAAAAATTGTAGAAAAATTAAGCCAGAATGATGATATTGACAAAGATGGTTCAAACGATGCATTAAACAATTTTACGTAAAATATGTCTTCTACAGATAGAAAATTTAAAAGATGTCGATATTGATCTTGTCATACTACCTTCGTCCAACAAGCTATTTGATAGATATAAGATTAATAAAGATTTTCTTGCTCTTGATATTGATGAATAGAAGAATAATAATCATTACAAAAACGGTAGACAAAAAAAAAGAACTGCGTGTTGTCAATGACGTCGCAGAAAGAGGTGTAAAACTTACCCAGGACTCTATAAATGCATTAACAAAAAAAGAAAATCAAAGACAATACCTGATTCAATTTGTAGAAAAATATTAAAATATATATATACAAACGTAAACAAACAAACAATCCCTAAAAAAATTTAAAAATTAAGCAAAACAGTATTTTTTAAATATTCTATGTATTGAAGAAACGCCGACTCTAGCAATTTAAAGGAGCTTCTTGATCAATGAATTAAAAATTTAAGTATTGTACTAACCCTGTAAATACTTTGTTACTTACTTGAAATTATTTACTGTTAGAACCTATATTAAAACATATTAATTTTTTTTTCAAAAGAATGGATACGGTCAACCGCAAGAAAATTTAATTAATATACCTTTAACCATTTTTTAAATCTTATTCAAAAACATAAACAGTTTTATGGAAAGTTGGTTTCAACAAATGCGAAAGCACAACTTTTTTCAGTTTTCGCATCACTTTTGCAGTTTTATTATGTACAAAAAATTAGAAAAATAGATAAAGGTGCATAGCAAAATTATTGATCTGTTTCTTTTTTTGGTTTTTCAATTTTTTTAGTGTAACAGACCTAAAATTCGCTATCATGGTTAAATGGTTTGTTTGTTGCAAAATTAATTCCCTGTATTCAATACACGGTTTTTGAAGTTTTGCCACGGTATGTTGACTTATAAAGGGTTTTCCAATAAAAGATTCCATTTTGATATTAAAAAAAAAACGGGTATTTTTTAAGAGAAATCAATAAATGTTTATTTCATTGTAAAGAGGAAAGTATGACATTAACATTTAAAAACGATATCAGTTAAATGGCCGCCACGGTTACGGTTGCAGTACCTCATTATATTTATAAAATTTTCCATGACCAATTCGCACATTTGCGGCTGTATGTCCTCGATAACTTCAGGAATTCCATCTTTAAAGTCTTGAATCAATTGTGTAGCATTGGCATAGACCTTATCTTTTACGTGGCCCCAAAGAAAAAAGTCTATAAGTGTTAAATCTCAAAATTTTGGTGGCCAATTGTGATCACCTCTTTAAAAAAAAACACGATCAGGAAACTTTTCTTGCAAAATTGCGATTGTTTTGTTGTTTGAGTGGTACGTAGCGCCGTCTTGCTGAATATAAACGTCGTCCACATCAATATCTTTCTATTCCGGCCATAAAAAAATCATAAATCATAGCTCGGTAGCACCATCCGTTCACTGTAAGAGTTGCACCAGCCTCATTTTTAAAAAAGACCAATCACACCCCTAGCCTAGTAAAAATACGACGTTTACGATAATCAACCGGCTTGAGTTCTTGTGTTAACAGAACTTTAAAAGCGTTAAGACTTAAGTCTGTATGCAAAATACGGTGTAATGTCGTTTGTGAAATGTCTAATTCCAGAGATCGACGAGAAATCGACAAACCTGGGTTTTCTTCAACACTACGGGCTACATCAGCAATATTCTCATGTGTTCTTGAGCGATGCACACGGTTTTGATACTTCACATCACAAACTTGTCCCAACAGCTCAAATTTTTTCCCAAGTTTACTATTGCCGACCGAGAAGGTGATATACGACGACATAAAAGAGCTTTAGTTTTGCAAACTGGGACTGAAAAATTTTCACCATTTTTGTAGTGAATTTTGATGATTTCAATGCGTTGTTGAAGCGTGTATCGTTCCATTTTTACTTGTCAAATGTCAAAAAATAATAGCTTCAAAATTGACAGATGCCCAAATAGCCTGCTATTTAAAATAAAACTTCCTATTGGAAAACCCTTTATAAAGATTTACAATTTGTAAAAAAGTTTTGATCGTTTAATGACGATTTTCCCATGTCAATCAAATGGGAAATTTGATTTGCCTGAAGCCACGCAACACTACGGCTACTAATGAGTTTTTTTTATTTCAAAATAGTTATTTACCATGAAAAGAAGACATTTAACTAGTCCTTTAAAAAAAAAATTGCGATTTGGAAAGTAACAGACACTAATGAACATGTAGAGACCTTAACATTATTTAAACAATTAAATTATCTCAAATCATGCCTTGTTTTAGATAAACTATTTTGTATATGCAGTTAATGTATAATTGCCATCAAGCAAGTGTAACGACAAAGACTATTTGCTTCAATTAAATATTTTATTATCATATCATATTGTTTTCTCGCGTTGCAATTTTATAGTATCCAAACTGTACATATGCATTTTTTTTCTTTTTATTTATATTTGCATTTATAAATGAAATATGTTTATTCATTTCAAACTAGAAAAAGTAATTCCCATTGAGAATATTGTTTGCCTGTCCTGTAGTTTCCGCACTAAAATAACAGTTATTTTTCAGTTTTGAAGCTCTTCAAGTGACATGCATTGTTCACCAAACGTATACAGTTAATTACTCAATAGTAAACAGAATGTCAAAATATTATAAAGTATTAATATTAAAATGCGTTTCAAACATATAACGTTTAATATTTACTATAAAAAGGAAAAAGTATACGTTGTCATTACGGCTCTTTGCTACAAAATATAACCACTAAACGCGTCCTGAACAAGAGCTTACATTTTCAGTCTAACGATCTGGCAACGAGCCACATATTTACATGAACATTGAATATATTGTTACATATTATTCTTATTATTTACTATATTGTTTTCATTTAGTACCCTCGGTTTCGTTGAATTCTGCATTGATTTTATCTGCGACATTTTCAACAACCTAGATTTGAGGTCTGCTGCATTTTTATAAAATTGAGTTATTATTGCATAAAATATAATAAAAACTCCGCTGTAGCAAAAGAGGGATCATATAGATGTATTTAGATATCATATTAAATATTTGTATTGTACCATTAAGATGTATTCTTGAGTATTCTAGATATTATAATAAATCCATAAACAAGATAAAAAACATACATGATAAATCATCTCACTCCCAAAACCTCCTTTGTGTGTGCAGTTTATTTTCGGGCGCATATTTTTTTTTGTTTCTGAGGACATTGTCTCGGCGAGATTCCATGTAGATTCCTTCTCCGTTGGAAATCTCCATACAAATGGGCTTGTCGGAATTCGAGGTAGTGTTTAAGAAGGGAAAGCGGGGAAAACTCGATTTCTCCTATGTGAGGTCGCACACGTTCCCTAACTGGTGTGTGTATGTGTGTTTTTCTCTCGTGATATTTTAAGATTCGTTCGTGTTGAAAAAGATCCCTTTTCTGCTCGACTGGAAATTTGAACAATAGATTTGCTTCCATAATATATCTTCTATATACATTAACATTTTCATAAACGTGATGATGTGTGACGATTTATATTAACAATTTATATACCAACAATTTATATGAATATTAAGTTAATAGTTCCCATTGGTGGTTAAAATCTCGAGGCACTAATTATGCAACGCTGTCTAGACGCTCATGGTAATAAATTTGGCGTAAAATTAATATACAAATGGGAATGTTATTCAGCTAAACAACCGAGACCATTGTTCAAGTTTTAGTTCAGTATGCGGTCGTTATAATTATACTTTCATACACTTCATATTCTCGAAGACACATAAAAGTCTATCAAGGATTATTTTTGATCCTTGGAAATCCTTACAGCGACACCCTAGGCACGCATTTCAAATTATAAACAATCCAATATAAATGTATATCTTAAGATGCTCTCATGAATTTCTAATATAAAATAACATATAAGGATTTCAAAACGTGTGCTGCGCGCTTTATTTTCTACTCTTATGACATTTCAAGTAAAGGTTAAATATAAATATTATATTCCGCCAAATTACATTTCGCTATAGGTCAGTTGTAATGTGAGCACCTTTGCTTAATATCCTATGAAATATTGGTTTTCTTGGTATCGCGGAACATTAATTACACATCTATTTACAGGGACTATTTATTATCTCTAATGTATTTTATTATTTATTGGCGTTTGGGAGCAATAATTCTAGTTACAAACTATAGCTATGATATGGTATAGTATTTAGTATAAATTCATAAAATATAATTTAATTAAAATATTAGGAATATGCTAAATTTTAAAATTTTTACGGAAGTTTAAATAATTCAAATTTAATACGTAAAACACATCAAGTTTTGTGTAAAACAAATACAAATACAAAACATACATACTCGTACATTAATATGATTTGATTAAATTGTTTATAACTTTTTAATTAAAATGCTTAATTGTTGTTATTCCACAGAAAGCAAAAAATCTACAACGTTTCGTGTGTGCTAATCAAGTTAGGCAGACAAATTTTACGCGTTTTTTTTTAATTAATTTAATTTTTAATCCAAAATGCAAACAAATGCTATATAAAATTAAATATTGCTCGGTTCAATTTTAAATTGACTTCAGGGTTATTTACAGTTTTAGAGTAAAAGTTATAGAAACCGTTCCTGTACAAGCTTTAAAAAGTGTCGTTGCAAATTAAAATCCAATAGTATAGAATAGGACTTTTAAACGTAATAAAGCACCTATGTACACACAATTGTTAAATATTTTTTGTTCTAATTTGCGTTATGATTATATATGAATGTTGTTATTGTGTTAGTAAAAACATAATAAACTCATCTTTTATACAATGAAACTGTTATTTATTTGATTGTACTCAAAAGTATTTTACTTTTGCTTTGTAGTTGTTGCTTCATCAGCTATGTAGCGCTTTCCATTTTTCTATCCCGCATTTCTGTTACTCTATTTGGTTTGAACTTACTATCTTTTTGAGAATTGCCCTCAAGGTCTAAAATCTTACATTTTTAATAATCTATAAAAGATTAAAATTATTTCTTCTTAATCCACACCAAAACTTAACTTTAACTACAAAAAGTAATTTATTTAGTATCAGAAATATCAAGTAAAAATTAGTATTGCGCAACAATATTTTTGCTTTTTCAATCTTAAAACCTATGCAATTTGCTTGTGCTGATACTACTTACTAAAAGAATTAACAGGGAACGACTTACCAGAAATAAAGTAGACGACGCCTTGAAGATAAATTTCCTCTTTCTTTTATGATACCAATAAAAAGAAAATTTGGTCTAGATATCAAAGCGGCAAAATAAACTACAACAAAATTACGAATATGACATTTTATTATCAATAAATAGAGACAAGATTTGCATTCGGATTACTGATTTTAAGATTATTTTAAAAAAATGGTACAAGTCATTCACAAAGCTACATTAATTGACCGCAAGACCATTTGAACCATCTTTTACAAAAAAAAAAATTACTCTTTATCGGATTAATTCATAAATAATATTAAAATCGGATTTTTTCCTCAATCATTACAAAAGATAAACGTTATGCATAAAAAAAAACTGAAAAATAAAATCAGCTGAACGTCTTCGTTTGTTTCTCTTTCCACAACAAATAAGAGTCAAAAATTTTCTTCTATAAACAATTTGGTTCAACAATAATTATTTTCACACATTTCACGCTATAAGAAGAAAACATTGCGTAATTGCCAACGACTCTATCGAGCCTAAAACTGTAAATCTTTGTATTGCCAAAACTAATTTGGCCTCAGAAGCTGCTCAATTTAGCATGATTTTAACACTGTCTTACGGAAAACATAAATCCGCAAATTTACAGTCCATAAATTTTGCTAATGTAAAAGTTCTTTGTCAACTTTTACTCGACATTATTTCTACAATCCTCAATTTAGGTTTACGAAGAATGGAGTTGTACTGTCGGAATTCTAAGATGGTTTTATAAAGAAAATAACAGCCGATAAGCAATACCAACGCTCATTTCATTTATCAATGCTTGCCATCGGATTACAACTCTATTTTTGTCTTCATATTTTGTCACAAAAGTTTGATTTCTTTCTCGTTCAATATCTCAACAACGATTACAATTTTGTAAGAAAGTCGTATAACCTAGCGTAAAAAAAAACAACAAAATTCTATGGTCGCAATATGTTTTAAACTTTATTTTTGTCAAGATGACAAAAATTTTGTAAAAAAAAATAATCCAAAGTTAAATTTATATTAAAATAATTTGAAAGAAATGAGTTCAATAATACAACTTTTCCGGATTTTTTAATTTTATTGATACATTTTTTTTAATATATAAATCTTAATTTTGGTTATTTTATAACAAATAATAGCAAATATATTTTTACTTATCCATAGAAACACATACGCATATTATAAAAACGTAAAACCTGCCCAATTCTATTCAAAAATATTAGTTATACATTATTTTAGATGCTTTTCATTTAATTTGGGTATTTATGTATACATCTTTTACAACGCTGTAAGAATAACTATTGGCAAACATATTTTTACATGTCTATAGAAACACATACGCATAATATAAAAATGTAGTTTTGTTCAAAAACACTAGTTATAAAATTTTATAATAATTAGATAAATATAAACGTTTATGTTCTTTAGATGCATTTTTCTTTTAACAAATAATTTTATAGTTTCAAAGAAAAGACACATAATCTTAAAACTATTGTGAAAACTTACCAATTTCCTTTAAGTAATTGTTAAATGAGTCACTCACCTAAAACAAAGAAAACGTTATTAAAAATTTATTTTGTTTTGTCTAATTTATTGTCATAGACAAAATATTAAAAACGATTAGAATTTGTAAAAACAAGAAGTTCGTGAATAAAAACAATATAAGTGAAAGCAATATTATAAAAGAAGTAACAGCAGCTATAAAAGATAGGAAAATTGGAAAGGCTTCAGATGTGGATAGAATATTGTTAGAGCTATTAAATGATCAGCAAAAAAAAACTTAACAATATTGTCTAATAATATATATATGAAAGCAGAGACTAACCAAACAATTTCCTGAAGACAGAAATGATACCTAATAAAAATGAAACAAAAAGTGCAAGAAGTATAAAACAATCAGCTTAGTAAAGCTGCGTGCATTAATCTTGTTGAAAAAAATAAATAAAAAAATTGTAAAAATCATAGAGCAAAATATATATTAGACTAACAATTTGAATAAAAAAAAAGCAAGAAATGAGAAGTGACAATTGAATAAAAGTACTTAAAAATAAACTAAAGTTTAAGTGTTTATTTTATAAATTTAGTAAATAAGCTGATAGATAACTGATAGGTAATTTGTATATGAGAACAAGTAAAATTAGAAAAAAAGTGAGACCAAGCTGTTTTTTATCACCTACGTTATTCAATATTTTGCCAATAAGAGATAGCAGCAAAGTGCAAAATTAAGTACAAAGAAAAGACCATAGAAGGATAAATGATGATATGATTGTATGCAGAGAGCAAAAAGAAAACTGAGTATAAATAAAATCAAGACAAAAGTTAGGAGAATATAAGTAAATTGAAAGGCATAAATAATGTCAAGAACTGAAATTACAAAAAATTATAAAAGCAAAAAAGAAATAAAAGTAATAATAAGGTTTGGAGCCCAAACTGACGGAGCGTACTCTAAATGCGAACGCACCAACGCACAATATAAAAGTTTTAGTGTACTGGATGATAAACCCGCTGACATTCCATAAACAAACATTTTTATGGCACAATTGCACGTGATGTTAATATGTTCAACAAATGTAAGTTTATGATCAAAAATTATACCTAAATCTTTTATTTGTGTGACTTTGTCCAATACTTTAGTATCAATTACATAGTTATAAAAAATTTTACTCATAGTTTTATGAAAACTTATTGAAAAACGTTTATTAGCACTGAAGAACAATTTATTAATAAAAAACAAAATGATTATAGAATTTAAGTCCAGTTGTAAAAGATGGCAGTTATTAAGAGATGATATTCTTCTGTACATTTTTAAATCATCCGAATAAGTATAAGAAATGACGTTGAATTAATATACTACAAAAGAATTATTGATTAATTGAGCAAAATTAAAATTGGTCCAAAATGAGATCCTTAAGGAACACCTAATGAAACACGAATGGGTAGTGACAAAAAATTATAAATTTTTAAACACTGTGTGCAATTTTTCAAAAAGCTAGATAACCAGAAAATCACATAATAATAAAAACCTAGAGCTCTGAGCTTAGCAATCAAAATATTGGGCTCTCATGATCAAACGCCTTTGAAAAATCGGTATAGATAGAATCAACTTGTACCTTAGATTCAAATGCATTTAAAATATCACCACAAAATCGTGCTGCTCTTCCACCAAGATGTTATTACACATCCATTGCAACTGACCAGCTACAATTTTATCAAACAACTTAGGGATGCCAGATTTAATGCATATATCTCTACAGTTAGTGATATCCTATATGGCTCCAGATTTAAACAAAAGCGTAATATAGCTTTCCATAATTGAAAATAGTTAGTTTCATTCAAAGAAGCATTGAAAAGTAAATTTAATGGCTCAGCAATAGGCTAAATTAATTTTTTTAACAGCAAAGATTGAATGCTGTCGGGTCCAACGCTTAAATTACATTTAAAGTTCTCAAAAAAATTTCAAAAAAACTCATATTTAGAATAAGTTTTGTTGTCTTTAAACTCAAACACTAGAGTTAGATGGAATTCGTTGTCATAAACTGAAAACACTTGTAGTGTGTTTTTATGCAGATGTTAAACTTAGACAATAGAAAAAAAAATCAAACACACAAACACTCATACATTCAAAATGTAGCTCTAAAGGAGATTAATTATTAATTAATATTAAAGAAGTGTTGAGTAGAGTAAGAAAGGAAATAGTGCTAGTAGGTACAATCATAAAAAGAAAAAAATTAATCTTGAAAAACGAAATAATCGTTGGGCTTGTGCATACGCGTCTTACAAAGACGAAAACAAGTTACTTAGAAAATAAAAGTAACTTGCACATTACAGTTAGTATACTAATACTGCAACATTGAAAAAATAAAATTGAAAAATGTGGTTAAAATTAAAAAAAAAAAAAAAAAAAAAAAAAAAAAAAATAATAATAATAATAATAAAATTAAAATTAAACAAAAAAGAAGTATTTTGAAAATAAATTATAGATAAAAGGAAAAATGAATTGGAAATCAATTAATATCTAGACTATGCAACACTAGAACAGGTAAAACATGTTTGTATAAATGTACACACAGTGTCTCAAGTTTACTAAATGTAACCTGCAACAATGTCGAACAGTCATGAAATAACAAAATGTAAAAATTAAAATGGTCTAATGTTTAAAAGAAAAAAAGAAAGAATAAGGCATGCATTGAAAAGAGATTGTTTATTAAAAAACATGATCAAAAAAATAGTGATTGCAAATACAAAAAGAGGAAGAAAAAAATGCAAGATGACTGATGTTCTTAAAAAAATATAAAAATACAGTAAAATGAAGAAACAACAAAGTAACAAAAAAACACCAATAATAATAATATAGAATTTAATTCATATTGTACTGCCAGCTAATTTCTGACCACCTCCGCTTTGTTCCAGTAAAAAAAAATTTCAGACGTTATAAAAATCCGTTTTTATCAACAGAAACATATATAGAAACTTTGTTATTAATTTGGTTTCTTACGTGACTTCTTCCTCTGATTACATTTAAACGTTTCAACATTATTTGATTTTGAATACCAAAGAAAAAGTCCATTATTTTGCACTACTTTACAATAATGAAATACGAGTACAAAGGTTTAATATCAATTACCCAAACCCAAGCCAACTCCAAAGCGGTTAACAAAACACAGACAATTGTTTTGGTTTTCACAAATCCTCATCAGTGCATCTTAGTAGTACGGCAACTATATTTGATTGTCTACCTCTTTAGACATTGCTATTTAATTGCCAGTTGTGATACTAAAGTTTAATCGATGTTATTTGATTCTTTGGTTGAAGCAACATGATGAAGCTACAACTACTTATAGTACTTATACTCTACAATAAATTTACTTTAAATTGCGTTTTTAAAAATTCAACACCATTATTTCTAGCTAACCATGTACCTCAACAAATGTTCTGCACTTAATTGTAGGCCAACGGGTTTTCTTTTGGGGAATTGACAAAAAAAATAATTTTATTGCTTGTTCTTACAAGTAAATAGTTTAATCATTTTTATCAATTTTTGTGGCTATGCTTTATGTTTATAACTTTTCTCTAATAGACGTCCAGTTTTGAAATTTTTAAGTTCTATAAAAAAAAACTTTTTGAACTCATCTACGTATCATCAACTCCTGATTACGATTTATTAGTTTCAAATTCAATATTTTTTATAATTCTGACATTGAGTCAGATAAACGCAACCGCTCCTGCGGCTGGCTAGTACCTAATTAAAAATTTACTAGATAATAACTTAAATTCTTTGAATATTCATCTTATAAAAAATGTTGAGTTAAATTTTAAAACGTACTACTACGGATTTTTAGTACAAAAGATTTTAAGTGCAAGTCAAATAATAAGTATTGGCTTAAACTAATCTCTGAATTGCTTTTGTTCCACCCGGTTCTATATGTTCTGCAACATTTTCCAAAACAGGAAAGTCTGGATCATTTAATTTAAATCTTGACAACTAAATTTAATATCATACAATATAAATAACATTTTATTAGAAGTTTATTTGTTACTTTTTTGTGAATTTGACTAAAATTCTAAAATTAATTTACAAAAAATAGCAGACAATAGAAAATCAATTTGTGCAATTTATGAACATTGTCATATTTAAGAAACATTATAAAAAAAATTGACGTAACTAAATTGCATTTTTTATTCAAATTATTATAAACAATTTACTTTAGTTTTATCAAAAATAATTTTTTTAAACTATTTAGAAAATTATGAAAACACTATAAAAGACTATAATAACAATTACTAGACCTATACACCTTGGGTGTAGTAGTAGTAGTAGTAGTAGTAGTAGTAGTAGTAGTAGTAGTAGTAGTAGTAGTAGTAGTAGTAATTTATTAATGCTAAAGACTAAATAGTCATACACAAGTCATATTACAAAAAAAGTTAAAAAGGTTTACACATAAAGTACAAATTAAAAAGTATAAAAACTATAACACAGAAAAAAAAAAAAAAAAAAAAAAAATAATAATTACATTACAACATTAATTGTACTGGGTTTAGACAGATGTTATATTATATCATTTGTTTCTAAGAATTCTTCAATGTTATAAAATGCTTTCTTTATTAAGTAAATTTTAATTTTGATTTTAAACATATGTAAAGGTAGATCCCGAGTAGATTCCGATAGCTTGTTAAAAAATTTAATTGCATAGTATCTTGACCCTGTTTGAGTTCTTTGCAATCTGATTTGCCTTTGGTATATATCTTTCTTTTTTCTTGTGTCATATTTATGATGATCGTGCGTACAATACTGAGATCTGTGTTTTCTTAAATGCGTCAGACATTCCAAAATAAACATTGACGGTACAGTAAGAATGTTTAATCTGATAAAGTTTTCTTTGCAGTTTTCTTGATAATGCAAGCCTTCAATAATTCTTACAGATTTTCTTTGTAACGAAAACATTTTACTGGTACAGGAAGAATGACCCCAGACCAAAATACCATACTTCAAATGGCTATGTATGAGCGCAAAGTAAGCAGCTTTTAGAATAGTGCTAGAGACAGATAATCTAAGATTTCTTAAACAGTACATGTTCTGTGATAACTTTTTTGCCATTACTGTTCCGTGCTTTTCCCACCTCAAATTTGCATCAATATGCAAGCCTAAAAATTTAGTGCATTGATTGATTTGTGGTTCTGTCTTATGCAGTGTACAAAGCATTTCCACTGTTTTTGTTTCGTTTAGAAATAATTCATTTAAATTAAACCATTCAGAAGCTTGTATTAATGAAATCCTATTAGTGTTAATTATGTCTTCAAGGTTATTACCAGTACTAATTATGGTGGTATCATCAGCAAAAAGTATTGTCTCGGAGTTTATAAGACAGTTTGGAAAATCATTAATAAAAATTAAAAATAGTAAAGGACCTAGGATCGAGCCTTGAGGTACCCCATGTTTTACTTTTAAAAAACTTGAATGTATATCATTAAAGAAAACTTGCTGTTCACGATCATCTAAATATGATTTAAGTAAAGCTACACTATTATTATCTATATTGTACGCCGATAGTTTAGATAGCAGTATTGAGTGAGAGACACAATCGAAGGCTTTTGTTAGATCAACGAAAGTAGCCAAGGAATATTGCCTATTTTCAAAACAGTTTAGAATGTTTTCGACATATGCATTTATTGCATGCAGTGTGTTTATTTAGTTCAGTTTAATTTATATTTATAATTTTAATAAATAAACTTGAAACGTATCCATAATCCAAGACTTCCTAAGAACTCTAATTATTCACTGACATTTCAAGGAACCAAAAACCAAAAACTTTTTAAACCAAACCACCAACAAATAAAACTTGCACCTAAATTCATTATTTTTCAGGAATAAAAACGAATTAAAGTCAAAGTTTACAGATTGTTTAATCTTGTTTTTAATGTGATATTTTTATCAAGTATAGTTTCAATATATTAATAAGATTTATTTTAAAAGTTTAATCCAACAACAGTTTTTTTGAAGTTGTACATTGCAAAAGTCTAAAAAATATATATACATTCTTATAGTAGAATTATTTAAAACTTCTATTATATTAGGTAATGAGTTCTCAAAAAAAATAATTAGATTTAATAGTTATATAGGTGCAGGTAGGTTTGGGAACAAATCTAAGAAGAAATCTCTTTTTGGATCTAAGATTTTTGTAGTAAAATTAATAATAACATAAAGAAAACTTCATAAATTCTCACACACACATTTTTCAAAATATTATTGTTATAAAAGGAAGAAGAAAACATTTTTTTAATAATCCATAAAAATTGTATTGCTAAGAAACAAACCCATTTTACTTAATTTCAGGTGAGTAAATATATAATATTTATAGTATATCTTTACCCGGACACAATTTGCTGGCAATCAGAAAAAGATTGAATTCTTTTTCTTCTGTTGCCATACACCTATGTGCGGCGGAGACTTGTCTTTTACTGGATAATAGCTAAGGTTCTGTTTATTGTTGCTTGACGTAGTTTTCCAAAGTTTCTTATCGTCATTCAGTTTTTTATATTCCGGAGCCATGACAGTTATTTACGGACAGTGCCTCTTTTGCCTTCTAACTTCCTTTTAAAGATCAGCTGGAGTATTATGTATGTCGGCTTTTTTAATATTTAATCTAGGTAGCTAATTTTACAATGTTTTATGTGGTTGAAAAGAAATTTGCCTACCCCTGCCCGTATTAGCAACTCTTCATTGCTAATTTGGTCAAACCCACTAACTTTTGGAACATTCAAGGTTCACGTTTCAAGAGCTTCGATCTTGTTGATAGACGTTGCCTTTACCGTCTAAGTTTTGACCAAAGCACTTAAGTTAACTATTCTGAGGTTGATTTCTAAATTCAGGTTTTTGTCACTTAGTAGGAGTTGCTTCACAATAGTTTCTATCTCCTGTTAATGATCCCACTAGCTTCTGTTTCTTGTTTGTTTATGTTGTTTGTTAGCAGTCTTGCCGATTGCTGGCCATGATCACAGTGTTGTCTACTTATATGATTGTGGTTGCGTTTACTTGTATGCTAACTTACAAATTATAAATGGCTTGTTAAAATATTTGTTTGACCTAGAAGTTAAATAGCATTGGTGACAAAATGCACCCGTACCTTAACACTTTTCAAGTAACGGTGAGACGTACGTGCTGAACGCTTAAGGGAGTGTTGACTAATCAGTCTACTAAAAGTTGTCTGGTGTCGTAAATACAGTTAAATTGCTTAAAGATTAATTACGTCTATATTATTTTTTCCTGTATTTGTTTAAGATATTCCGGTTAAATGTCGTATGCTCTAGTATATTTTTGTTTTTTGAATCCTAGGTTGTATTTTAGTATGGTAAGCCCTGTGAGCTCAAATTGCAATGAGTTATTTTGTATTTTTGGTATGTCGTCGCCGAAAATAATTTTGATGTATCTTAGATAGATCCTTGTTGTATGTTACAGGTTCGTTTTTGTCATTTATGATGCGGGCCGTAGTTTCTCTTCTGCGAGCACCCGTTACTTCTTCAATTTCTTTGAGTAAATTAAAAGTCTCCTTTTCTGTTGTAGGTCTTCTACTTCTTTGCATTTTTGCTGCACACATGGTCCATACATTTTTTATATTTAGCATGTTTCTATTAGATTTTTTGATGCGTTGTTTTAGCATTTGCAGGATTTCATGCGTTATCTATTTTTGTTTTTTGGTTTTCTGAACATAACCCAAATGTTGTGCGCTTTCGATTAAGGTGTTTGTTACAATTTTGTCCGTTCTACGCCTTTTTAATTATTGTGTTCATGTGGCTGGAGTACAAAGCTTTTGGCTATTGGGTCTTTTGTTAATTTACGGATATCAATATCTTTTTAAGTTTGGGAGTTTTTTGTTTGACCAAGCGGAAGCGCGCTATTGCTATGATTGGGTTGTGATCTGACGTCGTATTATCAAATTAAAATGATAATAACACAATTATATATTACTTTAATACATAAAGTAAATTGATAAAATACAAAGTTTACCTTCACTGTAGGTCTCATCCTCAGTGGATTATGCAAAACAAGTATTCCACTTTTAAATAAATACAATACAATTTTGTTTGTTTTCTTTTGTAATTTGATTAATTAAAATAAACATGCAGAATGTTTGAACTTTGCAGGCTGTATAAGTCCAGTTGTCACCATTTTTGTTGTTATAAATTGTTCTTAAGTATTTTAACAAAAACAACATCGTCGTAATGTTATCCTCTTAACATTAGTGATGCAAAAAAATACAAAAAATTGTTTAATTTTTCTATATAAATATAAATATAAATAAGAAAACAGATCAAATAAGTTGACAAAGATTTAATTATATTAAAAATGTAAACTATAAATTAAATCACAGAAAATCAGTTAAACAAAAAAAAATTACAATTGTACTTTAAAAACAACATAGAAAAAATTCCTAAACACTCATTGTTTGTATTGGTTGTAAAGAGTTGTTTATATTGTCGCCAATAATTAACTTTTAAATGGAATCAGTTATTACAAATAATAATAAATCTAAACAATATTTGACAAAAAGCATATTGTCCCATAACCGTAAAGAGCAGATCATGCAGTATCTAGAGTAGTACCGACAAAAATTACCAGACAATATAGTTGCATAAAAAATAAAAATATTTATAGAATATTTTATAATAATTAAAGCAATAACGCTTAGACTTCTAAATATATTATGCAATCCCAAACAAATACCGAAAAGATGAAATTAAGAAACTCAAGTATTTAATTCTGGAAATTGCTTTTTACTTTATATTGAATTTAATAATTTTATATTATTTATAAATAAAATATAATGTTTGTAAAGTAATTGCTTTTTTACGTCGTTTTTGTGTAACCAAACAAATTTGTTTGCCTTTTAATAAATACATTAAATTGGTTGCTAATATATCATATAATAATAGCTAAAAAGTCATGTTTTCATATTATTTATAATTTCTAATTTAATTTTGTGTAGATTAAAAACTACAGCTAAAATTTTGAGATTAATAAATAAAGTAAGTTATAATACTGCTGACAAAAATTAATAAATTAGATTAATATAACAAACTAAAAAATAGCAATAAATACAAGCAATATTTAAATAATATGAAACAATAGCATTTAACCTCTATTAAAATATTATGGTTAATAAATCCTGTTATAAATCATGCCGTGCTGAAAATTTTAATGATGATGAATGCAATTGTCGTTTATTAAGTACGGAGTTAAATAATTCCAGCGCCCCATTAAATATATGCGTCGCAAGCGATGCGGATATTAATTCGAATTAAACGTATTTAATAAATAACGCACATATGTTTCAATGGCATAAATCGGATCATTTCCATCCACCGCCGAGTCAAATCGTTAAACTTATAGCGGTTTCAAACTTAACTGAAACACGAAGCGAAAGCAATTTACTTTTTTTCCTCACATTCATTCAATTTAGTAAAGTAATTATAACTAGTTTAAATCCTATTTTGGTAAACGATAGATTCTTTTAATTCTTATCAAATGAAATTCGATTTAATAATGTTTTTGTTGTAATTTATGATTTGTTAATGCTTGTAACAAATCGTGCAATCAATCCGAAGTGTAGTTAGTTCCGACTCTTGGCCCGCATCAACAAGACAAGTACTAATTTGGGTCGCACTTGTAAATTCAGTGCGGGTGTTTAGCGAGTGAATCCAAGAAATAATTACCGATGCTGTAGACAAGGTAACGAATTCTCTGGTGTCGTTTCTTGCATGTTGATTTACGTTAATGGTAGAAAATGTCGGAATAAAAAATATACGCCGTGTTTATTTTTTTTTCTCGTTTTGTGTTGCTTAATTGTAATTCTATAGACGATACACAATTGAATGTTTTATTGCCTGGAAATTTTACATATATTTATGGTTTAGTTACTGTTGAATAACAAAAGTTAGTTTTAGTTGGAAAAATATGAAAATGCACTTCAATTCTATCAAAGTTTTCTATGTAAATCGAAAAATGTTATTTTATTAAAGGGAATATATGTTCGAATGGCGCGTGCTCTTTATATATGGCAACTCAACATTCAATTTAATTAGAGAATACCAACAACAAAAATAATAAAAATATTAGTTTTTTGGGTCACCGAACTAAAAAAAATCTGATATTCAATTTTATTAATATTTTCTGTTAATCGACAAAATATTACACACCGTTATAATATAGTGTACTGCTATGATATTGTTAAGAAATCTACAAACATAAAGATGCGTGGCACGTTTTATTTACAAAATTTGATTTAAAATCTAATCAACTAATTTTATGATGTCATTTGTAGTAATAAACTAAATTATATTGATTGTAAACAAATACTCAATGCAATATTGAATATTAGAAATTAATTTGTGAACTAGATAGAACAAATTAGTTATACATTTTGAAACTAACTCAATATAATGCTCAAATATCAATAATAATTTCTAATTATGCAATGTAAATATATACTTGAAATAGGATTTTGCGAAATAATATACAACTTGTATCATTACAAAGCTGTTTACATTTTGAGTATATTAATAAAACCTACATAACATTGATTATTAAAATTATTAATAATATGTAGCTAGATTGAGGCAACCCTGCTTTTTGTTTCATTTTGAGAGATTACAATTATGAAATTATAGTTTCATTTAGATTAATTATAATTAATATTTACTTATTTCATTTATATAATATAATTAAAAACATCGGATTCATATTATTTTGAGTCAAATTATAACATTTTTATGATCATATTATTTTAATATTTGCTTTATGTCGGTCTTACCTCATTTTAGGTGCACCATTTATTTTATCTTGAGTGTTTATTCTACGATCATTATAATGATATAATAAAAGCAGCTTCGCAATAAACTGTTGCACACAATTGTGTTTACTGCTACTAATCCTAACTTATCTCTCTTGAAGCCTACTTGTTTGCATTTACTAGCATTCATCTAGATTCTTTCTTGATATTAATTTTCATTATATTGAAATTCTTTACGTAACTCTTATATGAAATTGAAATAGAATAAAACCACAGTTAAAGCTTTTACATTTTTTTAATTAAAAATCTTCACTAAACTTATTCCAAATTTTAAATTAAAATGTTTAATTTAATAATTTTGAAAGACGTCTATACTCTGGCTTAATTTCAGAATAATGATGTTTTTGTCCAAATTTTGATTATTTATTATATTTTTCGTTTCATAAGTACAGTTTCATTATCAGCAAAAATCGTGTTTTACGTATCATTACTTACCTAAATTTTATTTGAAATGTGTGTTAGTAAATCATTCACATATAAAAAAGTCCTAGTACTGGTTCATGGAAACGTCTAATATAAGATCATACTCAGACAAAAAAAAATGATTCAGATTTACAGTAAGTTTTTGCTTAGTCTTCTAATGTCAATTGAGTTTATTTTATTAATAAAAAATATATAATGTAATATTTCTTAACTATCTACAAGATGAATATAGAATATTATTATAATATTTTATAAAAAATAAATTATTCCAAAACTGATTAATTAAAAAGTTTTTGTGCAATATTGTAAAAATAAATCTATGAATTAGCCGTCGTTAGAAACTAAAACGTCTTCAGTTTTTAATTTGATGTCAATTATTTTCTTGCTATTACAAAGTTAATTTTTAATTAATTTTAGACTTAGTTGAAACTGAAGCAGTTTAAATTTATTCTTTAAGCAATTTACTTTACGCATATGATCTCGTTTCATATTTTTGTAGGTTTGTTTAAATTGTTTGTGTTGTTGTTTCTAGTGCTGGTCTTACAATTTTAATTATTATGTTTGGTTAAAATCTGTAAGTTTGACATAATAATAATAAATTTAAAGAAACATATATTTCCAAAAAAATTAAATGATTCTTTAATATTTATTGCTCACAGTCACTTAATTAACATAATATATATTACTACTATATTGTGTGTCATATTCAGCTTCAAGGTGTTACTATTTTTACCATTTTTTGCTATTTTGGTGCAATTCTAAGACCTCAAATGCTAGTGCACAGCATGCTCTTAACGGCTATAACATGCTTTTACGTACAAAGCCTAAAATAAAGTGTGACACAACCTTCAAGTCTCAAACGCCAGTTTTCTAATAATCTAACTCTGGCAGCGTACTTAGCATACTACACTTGTCAAGCACTTTGATGACCTCAATGCCAATGTAGTTGGTTTTACGTACCCTCTCGGTCTATGTGTGAATAACCTCAAATATCTGTGAAGTAACTCTATTAAGCAATTATAACTTAAGGCCATATTTCTGTAATGTCAAAATAATAATTTTTTTTTTTAAACAAGAATTAGAACTGGTAAACTCTAAGAAAGAAAATATACAAGCAAAAAAAGCATCTTGTTAAATTCGAGCAAATATTAAACAATAAAAGTAAAAAACGCAAGAGAGAAAGAGAAGTGACTCCACAGAAAATATCACAAAGGCTTGTGGATGAGAAAAACCAATAGTTTAGAAGGCAAATAAAAATTCAATAGAAAAATCACAAATTTAATCAAGATTCTTGAAAAAGAAAAGAAAAATCTGGTCTTACTATTAGACAAAATATAAAACTAGAAGACAAAGTAATAAGTAAAATTGCGGAAAGTAATCTGCAAGTGAGCAAAGTCGTTAAAAGCGGTTAGATAAAAAATGGAGGATTAACCTGTTAAGTAACCAAACACAAATCAGGTGCTCATCATTGATATAAATAAGATTGATCAAAAAATCAACACTGAAAAAAATCTATAAAAATATTGTTGAACTGAAAGGAAGTTTAGACAAAAAAAAAACAAAAATTAGGTTAGATTTTATCATGAAAGTTATATATGAAGACGAAAAATGTATTGCACTTAACTACGTGATAAAAAACAAAATTAAAATAAATATTAATAAACAAAGAGAAAATAAGGCCACAGATAAAGAGCTAGAGTGGCAGAATAAATCAGTAAGGTTTTTACAATCATTATTAAGCCAAAAGAAGATAGTTTAAAGTCTTATGCCAAGACAATAAAACATTTCAAAAATAAAAAAAAACATCACAAAAATGGAAATCATAAAAGGAGCATAAAGGTAAGTGTAGTTGAAAAGGTTGATACTGATAGGTTCTATAAAGGCAATTCCTTTTCAAACGGACTAGAGCAGGGAGGGGAGTAATTTTTTTTTTACTTTACTTAAAAAATTTTTGTTAAAAAGTTGCAATTTTATCTCAAATAAAATATTTTATTAGTGAAATCAATGCAATAAGCCGCAAAAACCATAAAACCAATTCTGTTTTCAGTGGGCTGGGCAAAAGGGCAATTTTTTTGTTTTTTTTTTATCCGCTGAAATGACGTATTTTGATATGTGTTAGTTTGAAAATATAAATTTGTTGTATGTATTTGGGTTTTAGAGGTCTAAAACTCAAAAAATCTGCAAAAGTAGGGCTATTCTTCAACATAAACTCTTACAAATACACGATTAGCCGCGTTCAGAGGAACAATAACACAAACATTATTAAAAATTTGAATTCTGGGGACAATTCTACCTGGAAAATAGACAGTGTAGTGCTCATAAAAAATACAAAATTTCAGGTAAAAAATTTATTATTTTTTTATATTTACAAAAAATATTATAAACACACTAAAAGACGGTTTAAAACTTTTTTATCAAATTTTGGTAAGTGACGGGCGGATTTATGTTTGAATGACAAAAATTATAACATTCTCAAATTTTTCGCCGGTAGATCTAGTCTAAATTTGTGGCGCAAGCGCAAAAACTATCAAACAAAGAGTAAAATCTCCCAAAATTAGTTCAAGCGACTTAAGATGTCTTTGTTATACTTCTGAAATAAGCTTAAAAAAATATAAACCATAAAATCTTAAAAAAAAGTAAAGAAATAATGTGCTTTTCTACGCCAGATAAGCACGAATCGCAAAACTCAAATTTTTAATAATACTTAGTGTATAGTTTCCTTGAACGTTGCTAAATGTGTATTTGTAAGAGTTTATGTTAAAAAATGGGCTTATTTTTTTGTTTTTCGAGTTTTAGACACCTAAAACCTAATTTCACAAAACAATTTATATTTTTTAACTAATATACATCAAAATAAGTAACCTTGGGAAATTAAAAAAAAATGCTTCTTTTTGCATAGCCCACTGAGAACAAAAATTGGTTTTATGGCTTTTGCGGCTTTTAGACACGGTATAGACTTCAAATGGCATCAGATTTCTACAAAAAAATTTTGATTAATTTTGGAATAAATGTTTAGCTTGCAGTAAGATGTAGTTTCAAGTTTAAATACGAGAAAAGAAGTTGTAAGCAGAATGAACAGGAAAGAATATGCTACAAATGTAGTGAGATAGGCCATAGTGTTAATAGTTGCAAAAAACTAAGTTAAGTTGCCCAGCATATAGAAAAGTGCTAAAAGATTTGCATGAATTTATTTCATAAAAATACAATTAAGAAAACACAAAAATCACAAGTAAATCAGATAAAATCGTAATTGGATAATGCTAAGCATCAACGGCCTACCCCAAATAAACGGAAACTAGAAATCGACCAAAAAGGAATATCACACAAAAATACATGAAATACAATTTAGAACAAATTAGTTAGAAAACGTCAAATAATCAGTATCCTCAAAAAAGAAGAAGAAAAAAGATTGATAAGATCTAAGGTGTGTAAAAAACATATTTGGGCGTACTTTTCTTGATGCAAAGCTTTTGCTAAATCCAGAATTGAGCACGAAACACCCTACTGAGGCTAGCAAAGTTTTACTAAAACCATGCTGCTTTCAACTCTGTTAAAAAAAGTGACACCGCTGAGATTGCTTGGGCCACTGGCAGTAAATTAAGGCTAGCTCTTCACGAGAATTGAACTTTTCTGCTTGGCTTTGTTGGCAAACTTTGATGTCTGGGTCCACTTCAGTTTATTATGTTTTGGTTTTTCAGGATCACTAAAAAAATCCGGCTTGGTACGGTTTATTATAAATAAGAAACGATTCTTAATTATAATTATTTAT
The DNA here is from genome assembly GCA_963932245.1 of Tachinus rufipes. Lineage (NCBI taxonomy): Eukaryota > Metazoa > Arthropoda > Insecta > Coleoptera > Staphylinidae > Tachinus > Tachinus rufipes. Next base: position 111,417,728 of record OZ010741.1, on the reverse strand, counting down.
TTACAAAATACACTTTTTTTCTACACAATTTATACACTACATATTATATTCTACACGTGGTAGTTGATCCGCTTTTGCGTTACTCTGTTTATTCTATGCTATGCAGCTTGCATCAGCGCTCAAGAGGTTCTCCCGCGGCCGCGAAGAATATATTTTCTCGACTCTTGAAAAAAAAATCTTGAAGAATCTCTAGACTTATTTAAAATGGACTGAACTTTTTTTTTGCTAAGCATTACCAGAACCACCAAATATTAGGTTGATGCATAAATAACCGCTGTTTTTGAGTTTTACTCGTTTCTCTGAAACAAATCGGTAAAATTTGGACTCGGATAGTTTTGTGGTTGTCTAAAATGTAATGAGGAACCATTATTCTAGTGGTATAACTTTTGTTATTTTCCACAACCGCTAGACAGGCCTAGTCATTAAAATCTAAAGATCAATTTTTTTCTGACTTTGTCTACGCTGGTATCATCATCTTTAAAACAAACCACTTTCGGCATTTTTACTTATTCACTCAGTGGTGCATTATAATGTGGCGTATGTGTATATGATTTTTAATGCACATTTTAACACATTCGCTGCGTATGAGCATACTCATCAAAATTCTGATATATTTATATAAAAAATTTACTTTAAATTGCAAAAAATAGTAACAATGATATGAGCATAAAAAAACATTTGCAATTACTCGCATCGGAGCCATGCGCACGATATAATAATCATTCTATCATATTAAAGGCGCGATGGTTTTTTTACGTGAGCAACTGCCGACGAGAAATGTCTTAAATACGTAATCAAACTTGTTCCCGAATTTCTCACTGAAGAAGACGTGGGACGGGCTCTGGAATCCACTGAATATAGCCCGTCAAACGTACATCGAATGGGAAACAAATTTATTCGTTATCATATGGTATCGGTACAACTTTCGAAGTGTGCGAATAGCGCTGAGATTATGGATCTCGACGCTGTTTTGTTAAGACGCCGGTGTATCGTATTTTTGCAAGATTCCACCAGTCGACGGCTTGCCCCTTTGGCTTCTTAGTCATGTACGCAAATTGCAACGGCCCGCATCCCGCAAATGACAAAAGTTGCAAAACATACATCAAAATGACTTCTTCTTCTTCTTCTTGATGTGCCGTATCCTCAGTGGACGTTGGCGATCAATCTGGCCTATCTAATTTTATCTACCGCGGTTCTAAATAATTCAATTCAAGTATTGCCGGTCCATTGACGCAAGTTCTTCAACCAGGAGGTTCGTCGTCTTCCTGGTGATCTTTTCCCTTCAATTTTGCCTTGTATAATTAACTGCAGGATTTTGTACCTTTCACTGTTGCGCATAATATGGCCAAAATATGACAGTTTTCTCTGCTTTATCGTTTTTAGAATTTCTCTGTCCTTTTGCATGCGCATAGTTTCATTAGTTACTCGGTATGTCCATGAGACCCTAAGCATGCGGCGATAGCACCACATCTCAAAACTTTCTAATCCCTTGCTGACCGTGTCAGACAGTGTCCATCCTTCTACTCCATATAAGAGGGTTGAGAAGACGCAACATCTTAGAACGCGTGTACGAAGTTGGAGGCAGAGATTCATGTTGCATAATATACTCCTCATTTGGTTGAAAGCTGATCGTGCTTTTTCAATCCTTATTTTTGCCTCTTGACTATGGTCCCATTTGTCGTTCAGGTTTGTTCCTAAGTACGTTATTGATGATACTGTCTGTAGGGGCATTCCGTTCACGTAGAATTGTGCGTTCTCGTTGTTTTTGCTTATAATCATAGTTTTTGTTTTGGATATATTCAGTCTCATATTAAATGACTGCTTGCAGCAAAACAACAAATTGTTTGCTTCTGCTGTCGCTCCTCCATCACAGCAAGCTATCGCAAATTAAGTTCCGCTTTCTTAAAGGCGCAAACAAGTCTAATGACTACTTTTTTATTGATTTTTGCTAAACAGTAATGGATAATACGCCCGATTTATTACTCCGTATTTGCTTCTGGAATGCTAACACCATTCAAGGAACAATGGGCAAAGTGGAAGAGCTTTTCTTTGACGAGAACATAGATATCATGTTGGTATCAGAGTCGGTCCGCAGACCCAATCAAGCGCTGAGAATACTTTTACGTACTTGGGAACGTCGGCGATACACTGATCCTGGCAAAAACATCAGTGAACAACTCCAAAGTGAATACTCGAGACACTCTTACGATAGAATTAAACGCAATAATGGTGATTGTGCCTGGGTTAAGCACACTCAAAATCGCGTCTGCCTACATCAGGCTGCAAAATCGCATTGAAATAGAGGATTTTGATGCAATTCTTGACAGTCGTCACCCCATTTCAACTCAAAGCACCCGGATGATTGCAAAAGTCAAAAGTTGTACGATTACGCACAGAAAAATAAATTGCAAGTGGTGGGCACAGCAGTGTCGGTCACCCATGGGACGTGTTGACATAGCAATATTTTAGAACGTCAACTTAACATACGGTTTACGCGTTGTCAATGTAATGAGCTCTGATTACCACCCAGTAATGCTGAAATTCTACGGAAGAGAGACAGGATAGGAAAGGGAAGAAGATTTGTAACTCGCACGGATTGGCTATTCTTTTGTCGTACCCTAGAAGAGAGCATAGACAGGCTTGCTTCAGAAAAAACATTTGATGACATCAAAAAAGCCTTCAAAAAGCTTACTAATCAAATTTGCAATTACACGGAAAAGGCCTCTAAAACAAAGACATTGATACAACGCAAAAATATCGGCAAACGTCAATGGCAGAGGCATCGCAATATTCTAATTAAAAAAAAGCTGAGGCGTTCTCCGACTGCTTCAAACTCCAATGTTCCGAAGTTTTTACAAGGGATACAGATTTGGATCATATCGATCGGGTCTACAGGGCAGTCAAAAACTTCCTAAACGCCAAAGACGACAACGAACCGCTGGAAAGCCTTCGACCGTCACAAATCAGAAATTTTTTCAAAAAATTTAAAGCTCGAACCGCCCCAGGTTCCAATAAGATAACAAACAGAGCTTTAAAATCGTTCTTGCACAAAGCAATAATGGCACTCACCATATTGCAAATGCGACATTTCGAACTGGGCACTTTCCTTCAGATCGGAAATGCTCACTGGTAATAACAATCCTCAAACCAGGAAAAGACCGGACATTTCCACAAAGCTACCGGTCCATCAGTCTACTATGCACCTTAAGTAAGGTCGAAAAAAGGGTGATCCGTTTTAAAAAAAAGTTTTAAAAGCTTATCAGAATTTGATCCAGTTTTAAATATGATTTCTGTGAAGTAATCCTTTTAGGTTTAATGTTATTTTTGTAATGTTGTGGAATTGTTGTTTTTAGCACTGAAGAAGGTGACAGGTCAGTTATCGAAACGTTTGCAAAGTATGTCAAAATAAATTAAATTAAAATTGTATATTAATGTCCTCATTGCCGCTAAATCCTTCAACATTAATATTTTAATAGTTTGTCATTATCTAGAATGAAAGACAAACGCCAAAACAAAAATAGAAAGAAAAGTAAAGAATAAGAAAGTTAAAATGAAAATTCCGTCAATAAATATTATCTTATTTCTTATATAAGCATAACAAATACTAATTAAGAAAATAGTACTTACGTTGAGATACGTTGGTAATACACTACAAATAACATAAGCAAAGTCCAATTATATTTTCTATATGCATAAACGATTCTGTCTATTAAGAATTATAATATCCTCCGGATATAATAAAGCTATGCTGAAATAATATTTTGACTTCAATATTAACTTCTATTTAAAATAAACTTTAATGGACAAATAAGGTATAAATTTATTGAAATTGCCTTTTAAAATGATTTTCCTCGACCAGCTTCCATTATCCCCGCTTATAATAATGTTATGTAATGCATATGACGTAAAGAATGTGCCCTCATTTCCCGCTTATATGTACACATGACGGTTTTAGTAATTTGCTGAAATCACTATCTACTCTAAGTTTACTCAGTTGCTAAATTGCATTTAAATTAGTTTGTTTAATTACGCTTTGATTTAAGCCAAATTAAATGAAGTATTTAGCTAAGACGCAAACTTAGAATCAATATTTAATGGTTTATTTCTTACGTTAATTTCAAAACAATTAATTTTTTCTAGTGGACACCATCAGACCAAAGGGCGATGTTCACTATATCAAACAGACTTCATCAAATTGTTCGTAATGTAAACTCGAGGCGGGCGTTTTCAAAATTGCATTTCCCAAGCATGTTTGCCAAAAGAATCGATCGTTTCTAGGGGAATATACAAGATAAACTCGTATAGCTTGAGTGAGAACGTTATAACAGAAAATATCGCATAAACACGACCTGCCCGATGAATACATAATAGAAGTCACTCAACTTTGTAGAAAATGCAAAAACAAGCAAATATTTATATTGTGAAAATAATCCAGTAATGGTATATTTCGTAAAAGAATGAAACTTTTTTGTTGATTCAAATTACTGAGATCAAACGAGTGAATTTTATAATCGATTTTAGCAAGTTTTATTTGAACCAGAAAATATACGATTTTGCGTATAAATTTATGTGACAGTGTGAACAGATTCGTATTTTTTATCATTCAGGCCTCTCCCTTGATATAACGAATGTCGCATAAAGCATTATGACTGCAATAAAACATATCAGCGGCGAGTGAGCCGTAATTATTTGTCCGTGTCCTGCAAAAAATTCAATTAGACCGCATAAAATGACAGTTTTAAGTGCGGAAATATATTGTGCCTTTATTACTTTAGTCCCTCGATGTCACAGAAGATTTCTGTAAGCATTGAATAATGTATAAAAGTTTTAATGCATTTACACTAAAAATAATTGTATTATAAAAATATATAAACGAAAAGGACTATTCCAACGCCGACTTTATACAGATTTTATGAAAGTAATTGAATAGGTGAACATTTATGTTTCGAGTAAGTCAATTAAAAATTAAATATAAAATATAGGAGTTTAAAAAATAGAATTGCTTCGATCAATCAATACTTTATTTAATAGAAAACTGTAAGAGTACAAATTCAAACTATAATTGTAAAAATTGAATTCATAGTAAATTTTACATTAGAGGCGACAGTAATAGAAGCATCTTCGTAAAACCGGCTCACCGATACGGTTCAGGAGAATACTTTTTGGCAAAAATCAAAATTATGAAATAAAGTGAAAACAGGAGTTTTCATACTCTTAGCCAAGTCATTCAAATCGCACATCTACAACTAACCACTCAGGATCTGCAATAAAGGTAATATCTACGTAAATACAAAAACAGATTTGAACAAAATTGCAAAAGCGGTTTTCAATTTTTTTTTTGTAACAAACAAACTCTCATACTTGTCATTCTACTAGAAATAAACTGCAATACAATTTTATTAATAACCACCATCAGACATGCTCTCCAACATGCACTGAATCTTAATAGCCTATATTTGAAAAAAAAGTATTTTAAATTGCTCACTGTTCACTTCAAACCAGACAAGGACAATATCTCGTCTAAACATTAGTCCAATAAATATGCTAGTTGCAAAATCGCGTAGCTTAACAAACACATACTGACTTCACAGCATATAAGGCAACTTCTCCACGCGCTATCCAACATCCAACTAGGCTAGAAGCTATAAAATTGTAGGTTTGTTCAACTAATATGAGGTAAATCTAAAACCTTTAGAAGAAAATAAATAGAAATAATAATAAAATTCTCATTAATAATATTATAATTGTTTGCATTTTAATAATTATACTACCTTTTCTCCAATTGAATCGATATTATTTTTACTCGATCTAGGAACTCTGTAGTTTAATTTGTAATTTAATTTAACATCTTATGATTTGAAAAAATATTAAACTGTCTTGTAACGTAATGCTTTATAAATTTTATTTAAAATTTAATGGTAATACTATGATATTTCAGCGGAATAAATTTACCTAAACATTAACACATTTTTAAATCTCGGATATTAATGATATAAATTATTAAACAGAATTTAATTTGGGGGTTGTGAAATATGAATATTTTTTAGCATAACTTGTAATATTAACATGTCAAACATAATATTTAAAAATGAAAATGTTAATATGTTACAAAATCAAATACAAATATTTTTAATTGCATCCTTTTGTAAACAGAACAAATGATTATTTTATATACCTAAGTGTACAATATAAATTCATGTTTCTTTCAGAAAATAATATTTATCAAAAGCAATTTCAAATTGAAAATAACTGCATAATAAAAGAATATTAAACTTTCAATACCCATTGTAGCAAGCATAACAAAGTTTTAGAAATCTATTTCCGTTAGTTTATTAATTTTTGTGTAATACAATTTCTAGGAAAGATGTTATTCATAAAGTTTGAAGTCGTAATATGTTTAGTAAAGTTAAAAATATATCCGTAGATTGTTTAGTTAATGGAATACGTCAACCATATGTGACAATTTTTCTCTTGAAATAAGTTTTCTTAATGCAAAAAATTATTATTGTTTAAAAAACAGAATAGTATATAGTTTAATATAAACACAAAAATAGAGAAAAGGTAATTTAATTGATTTTTTAATTAACAATTAGTCCAACAAAAATTGCTTAAAAATCTAGCTACAAACGCGTTGTATAAAAATCTCGACAAACCCGTTTGAGTTGTTAAAAATGTAATGAGTTAATGTATTTAATTTAGTAAAGTATTAGTCAACAGTAAACCCTCAAAAAAATAAATTTAAAAAATGATCAATGGGATCAAACATTATCTCAAAAGGTGGAATGTACAATAGAAATTAGAAAGACACGCGGCCGTTGAGAGGCAACACAAATAGTGAGTTCTGAAAGAGCTTACAAGTACAATTTGTTTAACGTTGCTTAATAAACTTTGTTAACATGATTTTTGTAATGCAGACTTTTTTTACTTTTTAAGACGTTAAATGAGTTTTTGATAACACATCACATTATATGGTAAAACCGTAGCAGCTAAAGTTGGTAGCAGATACTCACAGTGCGGTTTGTTATCAACTTTATTATGCCTTGTACCTTGGCTATTCCAATGATCTCAATATCTTGGTAAGCAAAAAGTTTAAATAAACTGTATCTAACATGATGCGGAATGCACTGAACACTGTCGAAAGGTGGTAAAAGAAGAAAAGACTATAAATAAACTCAAGCGTCTCTTTAACAAAACGACAAAAACAAAAAATAAAAAATCTATAAATTTATGAAACCACACTCAGCATGACAAAGAAAGTAAAGTACCTAAGACTTACGATAGCATCAAGCTAAGATATCATACTCATCTGTAAAATGTGACAACGAAAACCATTCGGATGCTTTTTGTAACCAAAGCGATAGTCGGATAAAACACTTAATATGACTAAATGGTTAATTACTTATACGAGATGCACTCTCAAAATTACGACAACTACACTAAAAAAAGGACAAAAGTTAGCATGTCTGCTGATAACGGGAGCAATGAGAACAACTCCTACAATTGATATTGAAACACCGCTCTCAAGAAAGGTGTATGATCAAAAAAACATCTGGTACATAGATGGAGCTAAAAACCACTACGACATCAAGCAGAAGCCAAGAAACGCTTGCCAGCGATATAACAAAACCTAACGATGAACTGCAAAGAATTAAAACGTTAAAGAAAAAAACAAAACGGACCAGCTTGCCAAAATCCAAACTACAAAAACATTTATTGGAGCAGAACCTGCATTCCCTTTTTATACAAAACCGGATAACAAATAATTTGTAGAAAACTTAAAATAGAACACAGCACCCTATGACAAAATTATCAAGAAAAAAACACATAAGGCTATTCCTAACAAGACGATCATGCACTACTTAACCTACGCAAATGCAAACTGCAAAAGCTTATAGGACTAGACATTGTGGCTTAAACAAACACATGCATAAAATAAAAGTTCAGACCGACTAACACTCTTACAACTGCAGACAAACTCAAGCAAGCTAAACATATTACAAATATATGCTTCAACTGCAAACAAACCTGAAGAAGAAATTGAGCTATTCTTCAAACAAATTGAACATTTAAGAGATATTACTATAAAACCTCAAGAATGAGAAGGTTGGCAAAAGGAGATGTGATAAGTACATAGCCAAATATGTGTTAGGGACAAGAAATGAAAGACGCAATAGATTAATACAATTTTACCAAGTGGAAGAAATAATAATAACGAATACATTCTACAAGATCCCAAATCAACGACTCTACACGTGGAAATTCCCACAAGACAGTGACCAAAAACCAATAAGAAATCAAATAAACTACGTCTTAGTAAATGCGAGATGCAAGAATTGCATCAAGTCAGTTAAAACCTACCCGGGTGCTGATGTATTCTCGGACCATAATCCCTTAATAGCCCAAATACATATCAATCTCAAAAAACAACAAATAAAAAAGAAAATCATATAAATGTAGAGCACCTAAAATAACAAGAGATACAAACTAAGTTACAAACAAAAATAAAACAAAATTTGAAAACGCTCAAAAACACAAAAGAATACCGGAACTGCATAAACGTAAACAAAAAAAGATCTAGCATCAAATCATCCTTATTGGAACTCTCAACAACCATCCTAAAGATACAAAAATCCACTTAAAAGCAGAAATGGATGACCAACAAACTCTCATGGATAAGCAAAAAAGCTTTAAAGGAAACCAACAATATAAAGAAACTCAACGAATACTCCGCACAAAGATAAGAAAGCAAAGGAAGAGTACTACAAACAAAAATGTGAGGAAATTGAGAAGTTACAAGAAAAAAACTAGTCAGCTTCAATATACAAAAAAAATGCCTAGCATTGCTCCGATTACCGCACCATCAGCTTAATGGCCCATACTTTAAAAATTTTGTTAAAGTTGATCCATAATAGAATATATAAAAAACTAGATGCAGACATCAGCAATACACAATTTAGATTCCGTAAAGATCTAGGAACAAGAAAAGCTTTGTTTGCATTTAATGTGTCTTGTCTCAAAGATGCCTAGATGTAAATCAAGACCTATATGCATGCTTTATAGACTATAACAAAGCATTCAATAAAGTTAGACATGACCAGCTCATAGAAACATTAATAAAAGAAAGATAGACATTAGAAATATAAAAATAATCTCTAATATAATCTTCTACTACTGCCAAAAAGCGACAATACGAATGGAAAACATAACATCCGAAGAAATAGAAATACAGAAAGGAGTACGTCAGGGCTGTATACTCTTATCAATCCTCTTTAATCTGTACTCAGAAGACATAATAAATAAAGCATTTGATAATCAAGTATTAAAATCAACGGCACTATAATAAATAATCTGAGATATGCCGACAACACGGTTATCTTAGCAGCAATACTCGAATAGCTACAGACACTAATTGATAGAATTACTACAATAAGTAAAGAATATGGACTATCACTAAACATAATCAAAACAAAATATATGATAATAACAAAAACAAATTAGGACAACCGTAGAGTATATGCAAATAATCAATCTATTGAAAATATAAGAGAATATAAATACCTAGGCACAACCGTTAATGAAGACAACAATAGCTCCGAAAAAATTTGAATCAGAATAAACATGCAAGAAACACATTTACAAAAATGAAGAGGCTTTTCTGCAATCGAGATCTAAACCTTGAATTTAAAACACGACTGGTAAGATGTTACGTACTATCAGTACCATACTACGGAATAGATGATCGACAGTAGAGAAAATAACCAATGAGAAAGTGATGAGACGAATGGGAAAAGAAAAAGAAGTAATTCTGACAATCAAACAAAAAAAAACTGTTTTATATGAGACATATCATGAGAGGAAAAAAATATAAAATTCTCTAAGTTATTATGCTGGGAAAAATCATAGGAAAGAGATCCTTAAGAAGAAGACAAAACTCATGGCTAAAGGGAGTGGTTTGGCTGTTCTAACAACCAACTATTTAGATCTGCGGTCTCAAAAGTAAATATTGCAGTAATGATTGCCAATCTTCAAAACAAAGGCGGCACCTAAAGAAGATAGCGCGGATGTCTGAAGAATAAAAAAACTCCACTTTTTTAACATCTGCCCCATACTACAACAATATGTTTTGCCGTAAGTTTTTGTTGCGCTGTGGTAAATTTAATCTGACAAAATTCTGCAACTTTTTCTTCCTTTTGTTAATAGTCAAACTATATAATTTTTCAATGTCTACCAGCCTTTTGCCTATAACTGAGTTAAATTTATCGATAGCATCTGGTTTCTGTGCTCAATTTTTTTGATAAAAATGTATTTTTTAAAAGCCTGTAGAAATGTTTTCACTTTTTATGTCTTCATTTTTTGCTGCGTTCATTTTTGTTGCAAATTGTTGTTTGTGTTGATGATCGCAGATGATTGAGTTTTACAGAGTCAATTGGTCAGTTCAAGATTTGAAAATACCCCACTTTATACACGTTTTTTTTTTAGTGTCGTAAGATGCTGGATGTTTTTTGTCTTGTTAGTAGCTTTATCTTTCTTTTTTTTCTTTGATCACAATCAACTTCAAAAGTCACAGTGGTATTTTTTATACAAATCGGTCAGAATGATCTACAAATCATCGTGTTTTTTGGATTTATAAAATAGTAGATATTGCGCTTCTTACAAGCTTTTGGTTTTTTTGGTAATAGATAGTTGTCAAAATTAGCTTCAAAAGTTGCTATAAGTTGTACTACCTTTTGTCATCCATGTGTTCTTTGGATTCAAAGATTTTTATTCATCTGGTTGGTCATGATCAACCTCAAAGGACGCAGCAACTGTGGTATTGAGTCAAATTAGTTCCAAGTCATTGAAGTATTTCTCTGTTTAGTGAAATTGTAGATGATAATATTCTTGCTGACTTTCTGTCACCATTAATCATTACAATCGACATAAAAAATAACGATACTATTAGTACTTTTTGTAATATTATGTTAGATCAATCTTATCTTCACGTCATCCAAGGGTTCTCTTGTTTTATGAGATAGCGGATAGTGTTTGTTTTCTAGCTGGCACTTTTTTTTAGTGTGGTTCTTCAAAGTAGTAAATGTCAGCAAAAAATCATAACCGTTTTCTAAGGTAACTAAATGACTCAAGTATTTTTTGTCGGCATAATTTTCTCAGCCTTCTTCTAGAAAGTAATCAGCTTTTAAGGAATAGATTTGATAGATAGTAATACGTTCCAGAACTCGTTTTATCAGAACAGAATCTGTTGTTTCTGTTCTGTGTGTTAGGTATAGTATTGCTCTTGTATTAAATTTTTATTTTTTTTAGCAAACTCCAAATTCTATTTCAGTAAAAAAAATATATTTTTTTTAATTTAACCAATTAAGTTGTGGATAACTTAACAACACTTGCACAACGGTACATTTTTTTTTTAAATCAGCTAATTTCAACAATCTTTTTACAAAAAAATGCAACAAGTTATAATGCTTGAGTAATCTAAAAAACAAATATTATAATATTTTTATAGGTAAATGATAAGTAAAGTTTAGAAAACCACTCAAGGTGTAAAAAAAATCATCAAAAACGGATAAATCCTTTGATATCAATGGTATAAAAATAACAAAAAGAAGGGAAAACTAAAACATTTCCCATTCAGATATTTGGGAAGGGAATATGAGAAATTAAAAAAAAATAATATTAAAAATTGGATCTTGAAACATCAAAACTTTACTAAAAGAAGAAAAGCTAGAAAATTTAAGGCGTACTAAAAAATAAACTGGACACGATTGAACTAGTTTTATTTTTGTAAATAAAAAAAGTTAAATGTGGTGGGATAGCTTGTAAATAAGAACCAAATAAATTTTTTAATGATTCAAGAAAGGTTTACTAATAGAAAAAAAAAGGGGCATATATACACAGTAATCATATAGTTGTAATGGCAGAGTTGGATATAGGGTTAAAAAAAGTAAAGAGAGCATCAATAATAAGAAAGTGGAACCTAGAAACTTAAAAGAAATAGACCAAAAGACACGCGGACAGCACAAAAGTACATTGGAAAATAATTAGGAATTCATGTAATAAGTGAAAGTGGCTCGAGACTTTCCACTTTCCCATAAACCAAGTCTGTGTTAGTATTGTTGCAAAGTCATACACGTGGATGGGGAAGAAGAGACGACGTTGAGGTTGTGAGGATTACAGTGGCGCTCCCAGTAGTAAAGTAGCACAAAATAGAGTAAGAATAGAAAGAAAGTAAAAAAACAACAATAAAAATTAACCAAAGAAATTATTGGGTACAAGAAAACAAAGAAAAAAATAAGCCATGGATGACACAAGATATGATAAAATGGGAAAAAGCATACAAGAGAATAAGCCTAAAAGGAAAAATAGAATCTATTTGAATTGCCGATAATATCATTTTGTATGCAGAAAACACAGAAAACTGAAGATGTTATTTAAAAAACTTGAAAAATGGAATCATTGTATAGACTGAGTATAAACAAACGTTATGAGCATTGAAGAAGCAAAAGGAATAGACGTCTCCGTAAACAGAAATAAATTGGAACAAGTGTAAACGTGAAGTACCTTGGTACTAAAGTTACAGAAAATTGGAAAATTCAGAGAAAAAGGGTCGCATAGGAATGGCAAAAGAAGCTATTAGAAATTTTAGATACAAAACTTTCAAAAAAAGATTGTAAAATGTTTTGTATGTAGTGTTTCTATACGGATACATTAAGTTGTCAGACTAGATCTGGAATAAAGATGTGTTGAGAAGAGCAGGCAAGAAAAGAAACTTAGCAATCATTAAAAAACAAGAATAGTTAAAAAAAGATAGCTTATTGAAGGTCGTGATTAAAGAAATGGTAATAATGTTTTAAGGAAGTACAGTCAAATAATAGAAACATTGTAGGACCGAGAAAACAGGAGAAAAAGAACATACGACAGAGTAAATAAAAAAATTATTAAAAAAATCATTTACGTTTTGTTAAGTATTTTTAATTAAATTTGTTAAGTATTTGATGACAATTCAGTTTATCATTAAGTTTTGTTATATATCAATTTTAATATTCAAGATTAATGAAACTTGGGTAAGTTAAACAAACATTTCTTTTAATTTATAAATTTAATAATATTTTATTAATGTTTTTTTGATGTTTAATAAATTGTTATTACAAAATAAATAGAATAGACTTAGACTCAAGTGGAGAACAAACTAATTTATTAAAATCAACAAAATATACCAATAAAAGTGAGAGTATAGAAAACAAAGAGAAAAAAGACAATATGAAGGAAATGAAAGAAATGATGAAAGAAATGATTGATTCCCAAAAAAAATGGCTGATGAAATACAACAACTGAGAAACGATCTGAAAGTAAAGGAAGAAGTATGGAATGAAGAGAGAAATGAATTAATTGGAAGATTGGAACGGCTGGAGATGGATATGGAAAGAAGAGAAAGATCAAAGAAAAAGACCAATCTAATAATTAAAGGACTAGAGAACAGCCAAAACAACAAACAAGGTATCGAAAATATGCTTCAGACAGACATAGAGGTAACTGTAAAAGTAATTAAAGCATTTGAATTAAAAAAGACTAACATGAACATGGCAGTAGTTGAACTCGACTCTATAGAATCAAAGATCGCAATAATGAGGAATAAGAACAAACTGAGAGAGAAGAACATTAACATCTACATAGATGATGACCTAACAATACAAGAACAGAGAATCCAAAAAGCAATAAAAGAGAAAGCAAAAGAGGAAAAAGGAAGAGGTAATAGAACCAAAGTAGGCTACCAAAAATTATGGATCAATGAAACGTTATGAAAATGGTCAGAAAAAGAAAATGGTTTATATCAAAAAAACTTATTAACATAATAGACCATAAACTAAAGAAGACAAAGGCAATGAATAAGGAACTGAATATTAAAGACCAAAGTAAAAACATAATTAACAAAAATTTAACAAAAACCCAAAATACAGAACCAAAGAAGGCAAAAAGTAGAATAGGAACTTAGAATGTGAGAGGTATAAAAGGAAAAGAAGACGAACTAGTAGACGAATTTGAAAAGGCAAACTTAAGATTGTTAGGAGTTACAGAAACAAAAATGAAAGGAAATGGAGCAAAAGAAATAAAAAACGGACATCTCTACATATGGAGCGGAGTGGAAGAGGAAGAAAGAGCGAGAGCAGGGGTCGCATGTATTGTACACAGAGAAGAAAAAGAACATGTAAAGAGATGGAAAACAGTAAATGAAAGAATAATGACAATTGAACTGAAAATGGCAAATCAGATGGCGACAGTGTTAATAACATACGGCCCAGATGAAGACGAACGAAAAGAGAAGAAAGACGAATACTGGGACCAAATGAATGAAAATATGGGAACCGTAAGGACGATGTACATATTAGGAGACATAAACGCTAGAGTAGGGAGGAGAGATGGAGTACACAGAGAAACAATTGGACAATATAGTGAAGATAAACGCAACAACAATGGAAAAAGACTATTGGATTTTTGCATGCTTCATGATCTAATAATAGCAAACACATTCCACAAACATAAAGACATTCATATGTATACGAGAGTACAACCAAGCAGAAAGGAAAAATCTGTAATAGATTATATAATTACAGTAAAGGAAAACAGAAACACAATAAAAAATGTAAGAGCCATGAGGAGTTACGAAATAGGAAGCGATCATTATCTGATAATTGGTGAACTGACAACACAGGGAAAAAACCAGAAAAAAGAAATAGGAAATAAGAAAAAGTACGACGAAACAATTAACACTTATAAACTAAAGGATGCAAAAATCGCAGAAAAATATGAAAAAGAAGTGACCAAATCAATTCAGACTCTGGGTAGGAAAAACGACAAGAATGTGGAAGCAATGTGGAGAGCATTTAAAACAATTATAAAGGAAGCGGCCAGAAGAGTATGTGGAGCAAGTAAACAAAACCAATACAAAAAACAAACTGCTTGGTGGAATGACGAAGTTAGAGAGCAGGTTAAAGAAAAGAAGCAAAAATGGAATAAATATCTAAACGAGAAGTCGGAAGAAAGCTATAACGACTATAAACAAGAAAGACAGAAAACGAAAAGCATAATTATAAGAGCAAAACAAAAATCATGGGAAGCATTTGGACAAAAAATGGAAGATAACTTTAAGGAGAACCAGAAAGTATTTTACCGAACACTAAAAAACCTACGAAGTAACCGGAAGGACGAAATTATAGCAATAAAAAACGATAAAGGAGAACTAATTATGAAAGAAGAGGAAGTTATGGAGAGATGGAGAAGCTACTTTACTGAATTACTAAATAGGGGCTATGTACCAGTTGAAGAGGAAAAAACAAGAGAACAAACAGCCGAGAAAGAACAGAAAGAAACCAAAATAGACACAGCGGAGATAAAAGAGGCAATTAGAGGATTGAAAAATGGGAAAGCCCCAGGAATCGACAAAATAACAACGGAAATGGTAAAATGTATGGGAAAAGAAGCGATAGACTACCTCACAAGACTATTCAATCAAATATGGATGCAAGAACTAATACCACAAGAATGGAAGATTGGACTAATTCTTCCAATTTACAAAGCAGGAGATAAGAAGGTATGTACCAACTATAGAGGGATAACACTGATAGGGACAGTAATGAAAATATTTGAAAAGGTAATAGAAAAAAGATTAAGGAAAGAAATTGAAAGCAAAATGGAAGAAGCACAAAGTGGGTTTCGACCGGGAAAAAGCACCCAAGACCATATCTTTACATTAAAAACGTTGATAAACAGAGCAAAAACAACGGGCAAAAAGCTATACATAGCATTCATAGACATGGAAAAGGCGTTTGATATGGTACCTAGGCAAAAAATATGGAAATGCTTAGTTAAGAAAGGTGTCGACCACAAACTAAGACAAATGTGTAAATGCATATATAAAAGAACAAAAAATATAGTAATCAGTAAAAACCAACAATCTGAAGAATTTGAAACCAAACAAGGAGCTAGACAAGGAGGGAGCCTCAGCCCATTACTATTCATTGCGTTCATTGATGAAATTATAAAAGAAGTGGAAAAGAAAACAAAAGGGCTACACATTGGATACAAGAACATGATGAGGGTATACATAAGTATGTGTGCTTTTGCAGATGACATCGCAGTAATTGCAGGATCGGAGAAGGAACTACAAGACAAACTGAAGATATGGCATGACGAACTAATGAAGAATGGAATGAAAATGAACACAGAAAAAACAAAAATTGTAGTGATATCAAAAGATCCAATACAAACCAAAATAAGCCTGAACCAAAAACAAATACAACAAGTTAAAGAATACAAATACCTGGGAGTGACAATAGACGAAAATGGAAGCCAAGAAGTAGACATCAACACACGAATAAGGAACACAAACAAGTCATATCAGGCACTAAATAAACTAATACTTTACAAGAAAAAAATCACGAGAACAACAAAAATGAAGATATACAAAGTAATATGTAGACCAACACTAACGTATGGATGCGAATCATGGGTTTTAACACAAAGAGAAGTAAGCAAAATAAGAGCCACTGAAATGAAGTACTTAAGGAAAGTATATGGAGTAAATATAATGGACAAAATAAGAAGTGAAGAGATAAGGAAAGAACTGGAAATTAAAGGAATAGAAGAGTTTATAGAAGAAAGACAATTAAGATGGTGGGGCCACCTACAAAGAATGGACGAAAAGGCGCAAGTGAAAAGAGTATGGGAAAGCAGAATGCCAAAAGAAAAGAGACGTGGGAGACCAAGGAAATCATGGGACGAAATAGTGCAAGGACTGATAGAAAAAAGAGGGTTACAAGTGAACAAAGCAAAGAAGATGGCGAAGGACCGGAAGAAATGGAAGGAACTAATTAAAAAAAATGTACAATAAATATAAAACAGCTTACACCCTAACGGGTAGAAAGTTAATTGAATATATATATATTACAAAATAATAATAATTATAAAATTAAATACATTACATTGATAGCAAAACTAATTTACGTATTGACAATTTATTACATTTAAAAAAAAAATTTATTGTCTACAAAGTTTAATCATGACATTAATGCTACATAAGTTATTCAAATTAGAACGGTCTGTAAATAAATTTAAAATAAACAAACAAAGATTTATATGTTTAGCAAAAACAAATTAAATATTAATTCACTAAAACTACTTTATAGAAATCAGACAGCTTATATCTTATCGCCAACAGTTTCGGTACTTAGCACAAACCAAATCTCCGATTTGAGATAATCCTGCTTGACATAATAAGGCACACAGTTCTTGTAAATATGATATTCAGGATCGGTTCATCCTTCGGCATCACGGGGATCAGATTTTGCAACAAATTCTCATAATATTTCCAAATTTCTTAAAAACCTCTTTGTGGAGTTACATTCAATATAAAGAATTGGCAGAAATATTTTGAAATAATTAAAAAGAAAATAATTATTCATTAATTGTAATTTTTTTATAATGTATAAATATTTTTAAAACATACATTGTTAATAAATTTAATATCTCTTCAATTAATATTCTATTATTAGTTTCTCAGAGCATAGACTCCTTTGACAGAAGGGAATAAACACGTCTTTCCCTTCACCCCTTATATAATTCAATGATGTCAATAGCGAATTCAAATTAGTTAAAATTACGCCTAAGATATTTGCAAAACTTAAGTCTTTTGTACGTCTTATGCAAGTTTAATTTAATACGGTTATAAATCCGTTTTCATTGAAATGAATTGAACATCGGGGATAGAACAATGGCTTAGGAAACACCAGCAAATCAACTGTTGGGGTAAAACAAACTCAGGACAAAGTAAACTGATCGACCACAGGAAGGACGTATACAAACGAACCCGTGGGCAGGGATTTATTTCAAAAGGAACGCGGCCGTTACATAGCACACACTAATATTCTTTGAATTGATTCAAGTCATTTGTGAAGTGTTTATTATACGTCCTAGCTAACAATTACTTTTAATTAATAGAATAATAGTAATTGTTAGTATGTAAACGCATAGTCAGTCAAATATTGCAAAAAAAACTACGTAATTATTTGGTTTGATGCACACATCATGTTTCCCACAAAGCGTGTTAATTCAATAGAGAGGTAATTCTTTAGTAATTATGGTATTACTGATTATCCAACGGATATTTGCTTTGTTATGGAGAAATGCAGAATGATGTTATTTGCTTATTAAGTATAATATGAATATAACTGGACTCTAATCAAAGGATTATATTAATTATCCTGAATTTATAACAGTCAGTAAATGTTTAACTCAAAGCTGATTGCTTTAATTAATTTTGTGTTTACGTAATATAAAATAAACAAATTAAACTTTAGTGGTAAATAATTGATATTATTTCAATAAGCTATATATAATTATTTATGTCAATAAGAAAATTTAATTGAACTTAATAATATTGACAAAATAGTTAAAAAAAAATAATTAATAAAATTATCTTTCTGAACAATTGTTTTTTATGCATTAAAAAATTTAATTTTTCTTCACTTTCATATGCGCTTTGTGCTTTTGTGTCAATAACAGACATAAAAAGTTTTTTATTGAGAATAATTATGTATATATTATGTTACTGATATATAATACGCAAATTTAATCAGGGATAGCATAGTAAAAAGTTTAGTTTAAAATATTTTTTAGTCATTTCTAAATCTAGGGTCTGCTTTCTTAGCTTTCCTTTTATCGTTGCCAAATTTAATATTTGCATCAATTGAGTTTGCGTATAATATATCATCTTTAATATCGAAGGGGAAACAAAACCAGTTTCTTTATGGAATTTTTTTTAAACACAATTAATTTACATTTTTGTTTAGTATATTTAAATTATTGACTTTTATATTCCACCATATAATATTATTTTATTAAAAAAATTGTAGATAAATTTACGTGTGAGTTGTTTTTATTTAAAAAAATTTATTAATCAAAAAGGTAAACGCATGAGTGTTGGGGTTAATAAGATTGCTTATATTACTACAAATAAAAAATGTTGATAGTAGCCAGCAGCTTGATGACATGTCAAAGAATGTATCTTTGTATTAACAAATGTAGTCTAGAAAAAAATAGTGTCACATAAAGCCAAATCAAGTAAATAAAAAGATTTTAGTTGGTATTTTGATCTATTGACTTTAACCAATGCAATAACATAGATGTGAAAAATGCATTTTATAAATTCTATGTTTTTTAATCAATTTCGTGTCCATCCGTTTTTTTTTTAACCTAACGAAAGCATCTGGTAATTTTACAATGAAAACATTTTATGCAACAATAGTTGTTCAAACACGCAGTAGAGACAAAAACCAAAATTTTGACCGTTGTTCAAAATCAGTTTTTATTTGATCCCTAATTGACTTGTAATAGCAATAAAAACTAGCCATCCAATTTTTGCAGCTGTATATTTAGTTCACATTACTTAGCATACATTTTTTTTAGAAACTTACAAGTAATAACTAACAAAGAATTTGACCATAAGCAATAAAACTCTTTCAATCGAACACACTTTATAATATTCGTCAAGTTACTATGATAATGATTACTATCATAATACAACAAAAATGAGGTTCTCATTGAAACAGCCCCTTTACCTTTAGTTTCCAAAGCATTGGTTCGTTATCCAAAAACCATAAAATGTGTTAAATACTCAAAAAAAAAAAATAACGGGATGTCTCAATGTTCTAAACATTAAACAAGTTACAATTCACAAATGATTAAGAAGAAATAGCTTCTACCCAATCATACTTTATAAAGTATAAACATTATATGACGGCGATATACCGCAACGAATCAATTTTTGCCGTTCGGTGTTGAACAGAGCAAACAATAATTCCCATTTTGTTGAAAATATTTTTTAGAGTGATGAATCCACTTTTAAAGAAGTGGGCTTTTTCAATACTCATAATCTGCATAAATGATTATCATCAACAAAAATGATAAATAAACATTTAGTGTGGTTTTTTTTGTGTAAGGGCCAATATGTTTAGGCTGGTATTAAATACAAATATAGATATTGACAAAGCCTATTATCTGGTTCACCCACACTTTTATATTAAATGTAATTATAGTTACATAGACACTAATTATGCATTAGACTACTGCCTTAAATTACAAAATGCCATCTTCTTAAAATGCTCTGCAAAGCTGCCGCTCAAACCTGTGACAAGTTATGCGCATGGCCTAGATCACTGAATCTGCATCCTCTAATACTTTTTAGACTGTTTGAAAGACAAAGAGAAAAAGGTTTGTACTTCAATGTAAAATCGTGCCAACGCTTGCCATTTAGAATGCAACCTATTTGAACACGGTTTGTTAAAAAATGAATATAGTATTTTTCTTGTTTTACTCATTTACAAGTGACAATTGGACTACTATTGGATTAACAACGCCCTGGTAAATAATGGATCAATAACTTTGAACAAAACAACCATTTAAAAATCCATAGAACAATACACAAATAGAATCAGATTTGTGTGACAGTAAGGTTGTATGATAACTTTATGCTAAGATAACATTTACAATAAGCAACCAACACTTCCATATACGGTGAACTTACGACATTGTAGTGGCAGATAATATTTAATTTTCTGACAATAGTGGCTTGCGCTGTCTATAACTTATATGTCTACAATACATTCACTTCCTCATATTTAGAATCAATCTAAGGTGTCTATTTCAGACAGTTTAATCTTCTATCTCTTCCCATTGTAGGTTATTATGATTACTTTTATTTTAGACCCTAAACTTGCTTTGTAAGCTGCCAATCTATTTTGATAAAAGATTCTTTAAGGGCCGGTATTATAAAGACAAAATAAATCACCGAATAACAAATCTCAAATTAAATATATTCGACGAATAAACGTATTTCGGTATTATAAATCTAATTTAACTATTCGTAAAATAAGAAATTGCAACGCCGCATTTATATGTTATTTTAATATTGTAGTTATTGATGTGTTATATTGTAGCCTTTGTTATATTACAATAATCCCCTACAACATATTGAAAGTCAGTTGCATAACATCGTAGAGCAATCAAAAGCTGATTTTCAACAGAAATTGCTCCACATTAAAAATAACCTAAGAAACATGACATATGTCAAGTTATTCATTGAATAAATTTTAATTCCTAGATTTTGGATGATTAATTTACTCCATAGATTTAGTTACCTACTTTTATTATTTGACGTTTATAATACCGAAACAGCCAATTAAAATAATTTACTTGGTTAGTAAATAAAATCTACAGATTTTAATAGTTTATAATACCGGCCTTAAAAGTATTTTCTTAAATACCAATAATAATTTCATTTTAGGCACTTTAATTTTGTGCTTCTAAAATTGAAACCCATAGATTAAACTTATAAATACTATCATCCTTTGTTCACATTTGACCTGCCTCACTTATGTTAAGCGTTTGTATAACTAAAACTGTAGTAGTCTACCTATCGTTTTCTGTAGGTAAGTTTTTTTCAACTTTTATTATTATTATTTGAAGCAGAAAAAGAAGTAAACAATTTATATATATTTTATAAAAACGATTTCTTTAATAGATTTGAAAATGTTCTTCTAAAAACACTTGCAAAACTTGTTTTTGCTTATTTGTGGTTTTTGTTATCTTTGAATACGTGTAAAGTTTTTTAAGCTATTTACTTAGCTATGAATACAAAAAAATACATGACAAACAAAATTTTATTTTTTATTTACATACTTATTCTAACGTTTTTCAAAACCTATTTTGTTTTTTATTAAATACGTCTCCATAACGTTTTTCATGTTTTAACGCAATCTCAAGTATTTTTTTAGTTTTGGAAAATCATTGTCTTAGGGAGCGACGTCGGAACTGTAAAATTGATGTTGTAGTTCTTCAAAACCGCATTCATTGACTAATTCTTAAACAAGTAGTGCTTTATGTACTCTGCAGTTGTCGTGCAAAAACAAAATTTTCAGAGTATAATTGTGTATTGTGTATGAATAATTTACGTTTTTTATTGTGTTTTTATAACCATTTGTTTTTGGTTGATGCTCAATTAAGAAAACTAAGGGGCGTTCCAGTAAACTGTTGCTTTTTCTTATTGGTGTACCGAAATATCATCCTTAGTTACATTTCTATAAAAGAAGTATTCATTTTGAGATAAAGCAATCAAATTTTCCTAGCAAATTTGTCGTCTACACAGCTGTTGTTCGGGACTAAACAGCTTGGGAATCCATCCTGCCAACACTTTGCTCATTCCAAAATCTTTAAGTTAAACTTTAAAAACAATTGTTTCTACTATTTTTATTTCTCTAGTAATGACTAAATTTGTTCAAAATTTCAATTTGTGTTTTTAAAGGTCTTTCACACTTTAAACCATCATGAATTCTCTGCCTTATTTCAACTGCTTGCACCAGTGTTTAACTTAAAAATAAGATAAGCTATTTTTTTCATACAATGCTCCCATTTTCTTATGAATATGTTTTGAGCTATTGCATTCTTAAATATTTCATGACGCGTTGCAAATCACTCAGTTTTGCCGAAGTAAAAGCCTTAATCAAAGAGCAGCAGATAAATGCAATTTTGATTGAAATCCAGGCAATTAATAAGGCAATCCTTTCATATTTCTACTAATAATTTATTTATTTAACTGTATACCTAATATACAATTAAATCAATCTTATTCTAGTTCAACATCGAACCTGCTGCAATAGCATCTGTGCCAGAACAGCAGCCTTTGTCCAACACCGACAAAAATGCCGCCGTCGAGAAGAACCTAGTGCCGGCTTTTTACCGCGGACCCCGTCCACGACGGCAAAGGCCAATACCCCCGCAAATACCGCTTCTTTTAAGGCTCGCCCGCCGGCATTTGTCTTGACAGATAAGAACAAATTTCCATCCGTTTCTAAGTATTTCAAGGGTAATCGTGTGGTCATCTTTTTTTTTCGTAACACCCAAAAAGGTATCCGTATGACTCCGGCTACTCCAGATGATCACAAGGAAGCTAAAGTTGGCAAGTGTGGCTTTCCGCACTTGGTCAACTGCCGAGAAGAGGTGTCTCAAAATTGTAATCCAACATGTTCCAGAATGTTTTACAGAGCAAAACGTGGGTTTTGCTCTTGTAGATCTGAGAGTTTGATCTCCAACGTATATTGTATGAAAAACAAGCACGAGCGTTTTAGTGTGTTGTTTGTTTAGCTGCCGAAAGGCACTTAATCTTTGGTAGTTATGGGGTTGACCAAACTTTTTGGGTTGAAGATTTTGGTTGAGCCTAAAAAACGTAGAGGCCAGCGTTTGGGCCACACGGCCCCCGAGATTTGCTCTATGTTTTAGTCCAAACCCCGCCGATTTCAGGGGTTGCAAATCCTACCAAAGGCCTTGCACGGCAAGGCCAATAAAGTAGCTTCACAGACTCCCGAGACCTCTCCTGCCCTAGCCCTGTCATCCTCGACGCCTGCAGGTCCCCTCAAACCTGCTGATGTTTGTCCGTAACAAATTGTTTGCAATTGCAGATGCCGGTACCTTTCCCGGCTATAATCACTGATGATAGAATATTCGGAAACAAACCACTCTTTCACCCAATCGTTTAGACTACCAAATACTTTTACGTATTTGGGGTAGTCACATGTTAAACTGATTGATTTTTGTAAAAAGATCATTGGACCACTCCGAAGTTGATAATCCCGAGCTAGTCTCTCTAGAATCTAATGCAATAGTGGTTAATGAGCCCGGTTTAAGGACATTTAAAATTGCATCTGGCTATCTCAGCCAGAATAACCTAATTGAAACGGCAAATTTCAATGAAGTTTTTGCAAACCATCTCCCTAAAATTATTGCTGGGAATTTTAAATGTTAACACTCGACGTGGAACAGTTTACAGACAAACGCCAAAGACATGTAGAGCAAAAAAGATTACAAGTGGTGGGTCCAGAGGAACCCACCTTCTATCATAATGACCAAAAAGAAGTTCTTGATGTGGTTGTTTTTGTGACAATCTTGCGCCCGGTTAATCAACGTCTCAATTCCTTCTTTTTGGACACTAGTTTTTGTTTTTTTATCTTTCCTACAAAAAGTCTATAAGCCTAACGGTCTCGAATTTCCGAGCAATTTACTAGGTGGAAGTTTCACAAAAGCGTGTAGAAAAAATAATAATAGCCTTACAATTTTTATATTAAGCTGGCTATACACGAGCTTGCAAAAGATGCAAAAAGACTTTGCACTGCAAGAAATTAGATTATGATGACTAACTGTAGTTACTGAATAACATAAACGTTTTTCCTTAAACTACGCCCATGATTTTAGTTTCCTGGCAATCGAGAAGTATGGAGTAACTGTATCCAATTTGATACAGTATGCACTAAACACCGTATAAAAGTAGAGCAAAAAAAAACTGTAAATAAACCCAAGCAAAACGGCAACCGCCTCTTTTTTAGGCAACAAAACACCGAGGACACAAAAAAATAAAGTACCTGGAACGTTTAATACCAAACTAATCATTACAGATGAAACGCTTGTTAGGGGTAAAAAAACTACTTTCAAAAGCATGACAACAAAACTAAAGGAAGCAATGAGAACAAATCCCACAGCAGCCATGGAAACACTGCTCTTGCCACCACTACTGAACTGAACTACAGATAAATAAAAACACTTTGGGGTTCATAGACTGGGAAAAACAAATGTCACAGCAAAATAAAACAGTGAAAATAAAATCAAGTTTTATGAAATATTATTGCGTACAAGTTATTTGATGTGATAATACCGGCACAAATTAAAAAAACCCGGCACAATTAAAGGAACCATAAAGTATACAGATAGGGTTAAAGAATACAAAGACATTAGAACCAATCTATACAAAGACAGGAACCGTGGAATGTCAATCAACATTGAATAGTGTGCTAAACACATGAACAAATCCGGACAACACTTTAATTAACAGACCAATAGCCATCGTGTTGGACAGTCAAGAGATACTACAGACAAAACACTCACCAGTAATAAGATATCTCTTTTTATAGTGCCATACTCACTACGAGCGTTCGGCGCCCCTCTCGTATGTTTGTCGTGCGCGATATTAGTTCCACATAAACATACGGGACCTACAGTTTAACGTGAAATCTACTAAGCAAATACTTTGCTGGTTTGCCATTGCCTTGCAAAGGAGACGACCGCATCGAAATATATTCGATAAATTAGATATTGCCGCTGCCGGGAATCAAACCCGGGCTGCCTGCACAACAGTCCTCGCACTAGACCATTGTGCTACGGTCGCCTAATAAGATATAGGAAGTAAAATTAAAGCAAATCGGATTGCCAAAAAAACCACAAAGACGTTTATTGGACCAAAACCTGTTTTCAAAATTCCATATAAGACCGGTACACAAATAAACCGTAGTAAATTTGATATGAAAAACAGCAACTTGTGAAAAAAATGTACACAAGGTTATTCTTAATAATTATTGTCATGATGTAATGCAGATAAGCAGAAAAAAACTAAACCTTGTAACCGAAACAAAATAATGCAGAGAATGGGAATCCAGACGAACCCCTATGCCGCAGATGTCTAGTCAACAAATAAACTCCCTTACATCTGCTAAGCAAGTGCGAGACTTACGCAACAATACGCAACTTTGTACCTTTTTTGGCAAGCACAAGCTAACCAAAGAAGTGCTCAAGACAGTCCCTTGGCAAACGTTTCTAGACTTCATTGAAAAACCCGAACTAAAGATGCATAATAAGACTAAGACCGCAATGCAGTAACACTAAAAACTTTTTGCCATATTTTTTCGGCGTGTATTGGTAATAATAAAATACGCTAATTATACTAGTATTAGTATCAAGCATACACTGATATTAGTAGAAACTAAGAAAAAATAGAAATAAAGTTTGCATTGAATGAAAATGCTAGAATCAAATTATCTAAAATTAAACACAAAAAATCTAAAATAATTTAACCGGGACCCCAAACAATCGTATGATACCAAATTGATGATTAAAATAATTTATAACATAACTGATATAAGCTTATTTTTCTTAAGTCATCAATCAAATGGATTGGTTGAAAATAGCAATTACCTCTTTATTTTTTTATTGTTATTTATTCCTATTAATGAATGAATGTAATACGCATAATATACAAAGAAAAACGTGTGATGCAAGTAAACAAAGTATTAGAAAAAAACACAAAACTCGTAAATTAAAATCAAAAAAACTTGTAAGAATAAAAACCAATATTTGTTGTGATTGACATTGTTGTGACGTACTAATTTTTCTCCAATAAATGAATATATAATTTTATTAAATATAAAAGCTAAAAATCGCAATTTGTTTAACAAATAAAAGCTTTGAATACATTAAAAATTAAAAATATAAATTTGTGTGCGTTCAACTAAATTATTTATTGTGTTTTAATTAACGTTTTAAGTTCAATCAACTTCTATTCATTTACTTATAATTTTTTAATCAAACTCTGCTTGTTTTTAATCGTTGATGGCAAACAAATTTTCATTATATTATACAGGAAGCAACAACTTTAGTTTATAAATGTTTAATGAAATGACAGTGCAGCGTTTGTAAACATGGCTTCCACTTAATTTCAATTTAAAAACAAACTCTTTAAACAGACAAACACGATTTTTCCATAATAAATTAAATTGAATTCATCAATTTATATTTATAAATATGCATGCTGATTTTATTTTGAGCAAAGTAAATAATTTGAATTTCAGTAAGATAATAAATTGTTGACAGTTGCAGTTAAGAAAAAGAGTGTCATATTCACACTTTATCATAAAACGCGATTTAAGTTGAGCCCGTATAGTTTTTCGCTGAAAATAAATATGTTTAAAACGTGTTTTCGGGTGATATGATATTCTCGCATAAGATGGAAAACAAAGGATCTAACAGAGACGCTATAAATCAGAAGTAGGATTGATCCTGTTAGTAAAGGGAATCCTTTAAAACCAGGATGGGATCGAGGACAATTTCGGTCGAAGTTCCAAGATATATTACTCCATGAGATAAGAATCCTAAATAAAAATACACAACGATACAAAATATAGCCTCAACGATATTAATGGCTCTTGGAAAGCGGATAAAAAATGTTTAATTATTAAACACATAAGTAGTGGGTGGTATGATTAACTTTAAATTTACGTTAATTAGCCAATTTTAAATAGTTATTTATGTTAGTTGCGTTGTAGTCGTAATTATGTAAAGAATTTTTATTTATGCCAGCAACATGCCTTAGGGATAT
Source organism: Tachinus rufipes (assembly GCA_963932245.1). Lineage (NCBI taxonomy): Eukaryota > Metazoa > Arthropoda > Insecta > Coleoptera > Staphylinidae > Tachinus > Tachinus rufipes. Next base: position 111,390,487 of record OZ010741.1, on the reverse strand, counting down.
GTATATTAAACATGTGTGGTACAAAATGAACACGATATATAAACTGGGAAAATTAATTTCAGTTAATATAAAGCATAAAGTTTTCGAAGTTAAAATAGTTTATACCCCTTTTTCAACATAGCGAGCAAAGGCTTGGACTTAAAAGCAAGCAAAACAGTAGTATATTATTTTGTTACATTTTATAAGCATGATGCATTATGTTCTTTTGGAAAAATAAAAAGCAAACCAGTGTCACTCATAATTGCGATCCATGTCATTACACTTTTTATATTATTATTATATTCAATTTTGTTTAAAACAATTATTATTTTAGTAATATTTGTATGTCATTTGAAATGGTTTTATTTATATAATTTTTATATATTGTCAATCTTCCTACGATTAGATGTAAACTTGAAACAATTTAATACCAAGATACCAAAATGATATTAAATGTAAATAAATAACACATTTATTTATTTTGTTACAGAACCTAACTTTTTTAGTAGTTATTGAAAAAAGTTAATGATTTTTGTTTTATAGATACTTCACAATTAAGACCTAAAAGTTTAGTTTCTATAATGATCCTAGATTTGTTGAGACTACTTAAATAGTACTACAATCATACACTAAATTTACTATTTTTAAAGCAACTAATTTTATTGAAAAAGTACGCAAGTACATTTTTATACTACATTAATCTTATATACAAAATTTATGTAAGAAATATAAATTAAGTGATTTCTCGAAGGTATTTAGCTAAACTTCATATTATGCTTAACATACATTTATTTTGTAGAAACTGTAAATAAGTAAGTTAAAAAATGGTTCTATTGTTAAACTATCAATTGTGTTTTTTTTCTTTTGTGAGCTGTTTCACTGGTTTTGTAAGCTTAACAACCATAACATTTTTCAATTGCTATTGTAGTTCTACTTCTATTTTTTTGTTATCATTGCCCAAATCACATCTCATTTTTTGTAGTATTTTGAAAGTTAATAAAAAAAACTGATTAAAATTAACTTAGATGAACTAAAATTTAAGTATTTATTAATATTGTTTTATATTTCTTCTAATTTTTTATCAATTGAAATTGCAACATATTATTTTTAACGGTTTACTGCGTATTTTCATTCCTAGACTGTGAAGACAACAGTTTTTTTTCTTCAGCAATTGCATCGTACCCTTGTTTATTATTTAGTATTCCAACTTTGAAACACTGTAAGTTTAGGCCTAACAAACGTTGGATAGATTTTAAAACTGATGAAACATATGAACACAAAGATCTGAACAATGAACAAAAGTGTCAAGTTAAGGTCTAAGCTTTACTGATCAATGGTCGGAAGAAAAAGGCAAGTACAATCTCTAATAATCAATAATGTGCAATCTATCTACCAATTATTACTTACAAAGTGTGATATAAACGCATTAGTTTAAAAATATAAATTTTTCTTTGCACTTGGTTTCTAGAAGTAATCAGTACTAAAATAGAATAATTGAAGACGCAAGTGGATAAAGGGTTTATGTAACAATTTTTTAAACAATGAGATTGTTCAATAGATAAAGGTTTTAAACCACTGGAATTTTTTTGAGCTATGTCTTGTTTGTCAATCGTATGAAGTATTGAAGTTGGTAGTTGGTAAAGGGTGCATAGACAACTAATTCTCTTAATGCATAAGATAAAATAATTGTTTTTTTAAATGCATAAGTTTGTTTCCTATTTTATGTATCTAGATACAATTCTACAATAAATGTTTATTTAACTCCACCAAACTTGGTTTAGTAAATCTAACCCTAAAACACTGCGGATAAAAAAACTTTAAACGGCAATATCTTCAAATGAAGTCTATGCGACATGAACCTTTTATCCATTTGCGTCTTCAATTGAAAAAAAAAACACACATTCACATTTAACTTAACTTAACTATAATAAAATTGTTTAAACAAATAAAGTTTTTTGTCAAGTATCAATAATAGAATTGCTTTAGAAATTGACATAAATTGTATACGAAGCAGAATTCTTCATTTTCAAATAAAATTAATTTGCTTTGTTTTCCGGTTAATCTATTAAATTATTTTTTTAACTGATTTTTATTTTTTATTTCAGTAACAACGTAATTGCTTTCAACGCTCCTCATAGCTTTTACAAACAAAATATTGCCCTGTACTATTTGGTCATGTTTTAATCTACTCTATGCTTAATGTTTGCTTTAATCACCTAAAACATTTTTAAGTAAATTCACTTACACAAAAGAAAACTATATTTTTCATAGATTTTTCAGACAGATATACTTCCAACAACTCTGATTATTAACAAGGCTGTTAACTGAAGTCTGATTAATTATAAAATAAAAATAAAAAAATTTAAACTATATGCATTACTACATACTATAAAGCTCAAAATTTGTTTAAATGCTCCCAAAAAACTCATAAAACTCAACAATATATACTATTCATAAATCACTTTTGGTTTTGGTGTAAATATTCATAGTCACTTATTAGGAAAACTTGGCCACATTATCGGGTTGCTAGTCTTCTATCGGCGGATAAAGGTATGCCTCTTAGATAACCTATATCTAAAGACATACCTTTATCCACAGAAAAATTAAATATCCGGGGTGGACCAAAAGTAGCATGGCGTAGGATAGCTGTTACTACATTAGTGGGATGAGACCCTATCATTGAATTACTTCTCTAAAAACTCCGGACAGTTTCTGGCAATGACCATATCTAGATTTAATCGGCTGTATTACTGTAATAAAGAAGGCAACGGAAACCAATCTCATTATAATTTTTTTCTGGTTTTCTGGCAAGGAATCCCAAGGCCGGACCTGAAAAACGCAACATGGAACGTAAGAAGTTTGTTTTTGCCAGAAAAACTTGACAATGTTACAACTGAAATAAACAGAATAAACATTATTATACTAGGTATTAGTGATATTAATATAGGACTAAGTAAATGTACATCTAGTAAACAAGGAATGTTCTACTATGCAGGGAAATAATAATATAACGCATCGGTATAAAGTAGACATTATTGTTTTAAGCAGTTAATCAATCTATCCTAAGTTATACACCTTACTCAAAACAAATTTTAATGTTACAACTGAAAAGTCATTCAGGTACAATTAATCTTACAACATAGAGACACCATATTACCGTCGTAATAGACGATTTCAATGCCAAGACTTATGAACTATGAACTGGGTAATAGAAACACACAAAAAAACTGCTTAATACAATTCTGTTAAAGCAAAGATTTCGTTGTAACCAAAATTTTTATTATACTCCTACAGATTCTACATTTGGATATCCCAATAACATACAAAAAAAAAACAAAATCAAATATATTACATCTTAATAATGGAAAGATATCAAAATGTTGTCTCCACCAACACAATCCCTTATGTTCAGTTATTCTAGCTAAACTAAAGAAATTAAAAAAACCAAATACAAAAACAGCAGAAAAAATCAATAAAAATCTAACAAAATGTACAGGAAAGTATCTCCAACACAGAATATGGATGACATATAAAATTTTAAATATAATTAAAGAGAGACTATAATACAAAACTAACTATCAGAAATACAGAACAATAGACAAAATGATTAAAATACAAATAAGAAAAGCGTAAAAAAACTGGCTAAAGAACATTGTGCAAAAGTAGAAAATAATGAGAAAATATATGATTTAATCAACGTGCACAAAAATATAAATAGCCAAATTAAAAAGCAAACAGGTGTGTTTAAAGTTGCACTTAGAAATATATTGTGAATAAAAAACAGATAGACTGAATACTGAATACAAACCAGACCATTTTGAGAGATGAAGTAAAAATCCTGGCAGAATTGATAAAACTAATAAATAAAATGTATATAACTATCCTATTAAACCTTTTCAATTGGATATGTAGCACTGGCATAATACCAGACCAGTGGCTTCTGTTCGCCTTTGCTATGTTTTCCAAAAATAACTAACGCAAAAAACTGTTCGGATCATCAAACAATATTCCTGATGAGTCACTTGCTCAAGATGTTTCTTAAAGTAATACATAACTGAATCTATCAAAGGCTGGAAACCCATATCAATGACACACACATGGGATTTAGGAAAGGATTAGTTACTAGAGAAACATTATTCGAGTACTAATACAAATATGCCTTAATATAATCCGAGAAATTCATGCCTGTTTTATAGATTTTATAGAAAAAGCTTTTGACATAGTACACTACAAAAAACTAAGAGAATTTTTAAAATCTAAAAAAACAATTATGATAGATTTCCTAACCTACATTAATGGGGGGTAAGGGGTAACGGCAACGAACAACAGATAAATCCGACCCAAATGTCAACCTTGTCTGCACGTTGGTGCCCCCCTGCTAAAGAACAAAAAAGGCTCTGACGACCGAGTCACGGCGGTATAACCGTTCCAACGGAGAGCATAGGAAATGAAGCTCTTGCACCCTACCAACTTGCACTGGCCAGCGTGGTAGGAGTAAGGTTAAAAACCCCATATCGTGAATACAGCAGAAGACAGCAAGCAGAGAGTGCAAAGAATTTCCGGGCTGGACCAGGCTACCATAAACTACGAAAACAACTATTAATAGCCACTTATAATACCAGAACCCTATCAACGGATGATAAAATCTGGGAACTCAAAAAAAAAAACTGATAACCACTGGGATATAATAGGACTAAGTGAAGTAAGAAGAAGAGCAGAGAACCAATTATCACTACAGTCAGGCCACCTGTTCTATCACAAAGGAAAAGAACAATCATCAAATGGTGGAGTTGGTTTTTTTTATCAGCAATAAACATGTAAAGAACATAATACAAGTAGAAAACGTTAGCGAAAGAGTATATCTGACAAGAAAATAGAATCTTGATGCAACATCAAAATTATCCAGGCATAGACCAATATAAAGCAATGCACCAAAAACCAGCCTACTACACACTAATTGCTGAAGATTTCAATGCAAAACTTGGTTACAGAGAATACGACACCGAAATAGCTATAGGTGACCATGGATACGGCCAAAAATATGAATTCTTTCTTCTAAAAGATGCCTCAACGGAAATGGACATAGACAAGCCCAGATTGCCGCACCAAAAACAAGATTGACTTTATTATAACTAACACCAAGCATATAGTACACGATATAACAGTACTTAACAATTCCTCGATTGGTAGCGACCATAGAATGGTCAGGGCAAAAATAATTATAAACGTGCATAGAGAAATATAAAAACTTGTAGCTACACCTAAAAACGCAGAATGGTCACCAATCGGAAATAAAAACGCATACATGAAACAAACTGAAAGAGACCTCAGACATATTCTAAATCTTGAAAACGATGTACTGGATATTGACACCCTGAACCAACAAATAACAACTACAGTAAAAGATGCAGAGAATAAATACAGGACTAAAACAAATAAAAACAAACAAAAAATGAGCAAAGATACAAAGAATCTCATTGAACAAAGAAGAAATCTACAAACCAAACACGGCTTAAGATCTGAAGAACTACGATAACTAAATAGAGCAATTTCCAAATCTATAAGGAAAGATAAGAAAGAAAATATAATACAAAACAGATAAGTAGAGTAATCAAAGAAAATAAAAACCTTAAAGTTCTACGAAGACGACTTACTATAGAAAAAAAGGATATCTGCAAACTAGAAACAAACAGGGCTTGATAACATCAAAGACAAAATTCTTAAAATAGTAAAAAACTTCTATAGAGAGCTGTACCAGAGAGAAACTGCAATTAGACACAACGAAGTCAGTTTATCGAAAATCCAGAACCAAGGTTCAGAAGACGTTCCGGATATACAGATAAAATTAAAAATGCTATAATGGAGATGAGAACAACAAATCTCCGGCTGAAGACGATATTGTCATCAAAGCGATCAATGAAGGTGGTTATATATTAATACAATCTATTAGAAAATTATGCAACATGTGTCTAGAAAAAGGCAAAATTCCATCTACTTGGAACAACGCTATTATTAAAATAATGCACAAGAAAGAGATATAACGAACCTTGGTAATTATAAACCATTTAGCCTGCTATCGCATACTTATAAACTTTTTATGAAAATCATCGCAAAACAACTTAAATTCGATTTTTACCAGCCCAGAAAACAAGCCGGATTTAGATCTAGATACGGAACAAATGACCACCTTCAAACAATTAAGTTACTTATCAAAAAGTCAATAGAATACAACAAACCAATTATTCTTGTATTTGTGGATTATGAAAAAACATTTGACACAATTAACCAATGGAAGATGCTTGAAGCTCTTGGCAAATGTAGAATCGATCACAGAACTAAACTAATTAAAAGTATATACGAAAATGCAACTGCGTGCGTAAGTTTTTACAAAAATACAGAGATGTTCTACACCGAAAAGAGTGTTTGGCAGAATGATACTATCTCTCCAAAGTTGTTCTCCGCCTTACTTGAATCAGTTTTCAAAAAAATTGATTGGGAGAAAATGGGTATTAAGATAGACGAAGAGTTCCTATACCTTTTACGTTTTGCCGACGACACTGTCCTGATTGCTGACTGCTTAAATGATGCTTGTAAGATGCTAGAACGAGTGCACCGTGCTTCACTAAACGTTAGACTTAAAATCAACTTCTCAAAAACGCAATTTATGACAAATATGGTACTAAACAATCATATCTCAGTGGGCGGAGTCCAAATAGAACAAATGACATCCTACAAATACCTAGGCCATAAAGTACGGTTAACCAAAGACAACCACTAGCGAACTTCTCAGGAGAATAAGCTTGACGTGGGTGGCCTTTGGGAACTTAAGGGACATCATTAAGTCTGAGATACACATTTGCCTGAAACGAAAGGTATATGATCAATGCGTGTTACCCGTTATGACATACGGAGCGGAGACCCTAACTTTAACAAAGAAATCTGCAAACAAGCTACGCGTTGCCCATTGTTCAATGGAAAGGTCTATGCTGGGTATATCGCTTAGAGACAAAATTTCAAACAAAACCATTTGCCGAAAAACTAGCATAACAGATGTTATTAAAAGGGTATCCGCTCTGAAGTGGAACTGGGCTGTACATCTAGCCAAAACTAGAGATAGTAGATAGACAAAGAAAGTATTGAAGTGAAGACATAGAAATGACGCATATAGGAATAGAGGACAATTCCCAACAAGGTGGACTGACGATATTAAGCGCATCCGAAGGAACTAGATGCAAGTCGCACAAGGCCGTGATAAATGGAGTGGATTACGGGAAGCCTATGTCCAACAGTGGACGCTTATGGCTGCATGATGATGATGATGAATAGTAGAAAATTAAAATTTGCCGGAGAACTTGTTACGAGTGCATACTGCCATTATTTTTGTTAAATATACATACCAAAACAATATGTTAAGAAATACTTTCAGTAAATACGGAAAACATAGTAGCAAAAGAAGAATCTATTAGCAACATCAGGGATAATGAGACCAAAACCAAGAAATAAAAAAACAAAATGAAATTGCCAATTCAACATTTAATAAATTGCAAAAAATACTATGCATCCGCAATAAAAACTTTTTTTTAGTAAACAAATGTTACAATGATATGTATTTAGTGGCTTGTTTTATGATGCAAAAGCATGAACAAAAACCAAGGGCGAGATCGTGTTTAACAAAAAATTTCCTATAAGATACACCTTTTTGAATATGATTTTTGACTATTTTTATTTACAGCACAAAAACTGAAGAGACAAAATATTCCTAAAAAATCTTTAATGGCCGCCATTTACACTGTGTTGCATCTATAGATCTAAAATATTAGGAATTGTCATATTTTGATACCCCAAACACAAAATTTGAACAAAATTGGAGATGTCGATGTGGGGACTATTGTCCGAACTAACGTGGAATTACCCTATAATGATATCCAATTTTCAATAGGTGTGGAACCTAAAGAAGAAGAAGGCCACATTACTGAATAAACAAATATAAAAATAAAAAAAAAAAAAACTCAAAAACTGTGCCCATTTCCATCATAACCTTATTTATAATTTAAAAAACCAACTATGTAAAGCAACGTGCAACTAAAAGCCTGGTTACACAGTGCAATCATCTGAGCTGGCCTAGTTAGTTACTGCAGTGCAGCTACTCGTATCGTGTGATAATACTGATACAATAATGGCTAAGGACAGTATCTTGTATAATGCAGTCACACGATGCGAGTAGCAGACAAGTAGTTAATAATGTTGTACTCTAACCTACACCCTATTGTTTGTGATCAGATAATTAAATATATTTCTCTTTTGCATAAATTGTACACGATAGAGTGAATGTTATTTATCAAAAACATGGGACAACAAAATTTAATTACGATCTCTAAGACAACAAACACTGGAGGGAGTAGGGACAAAAAGAGTAAATACATTTTTTTTTAACCACAAATAGTGGAGCAAATGGGTGAGCAACAAGTACATAGATTGCAGACTGTTAATTTAACCACTTAAGTGTTTGTAAACCATAAAAATAAAAATATAAAAAACAAAAAGGCAATTGTTATGAACAAAATAAAAAAAAAAACTTGTGTTGCTAAAAACTAAGAATAAAAAACGATATATTGTTTAACACTAAAACCAATTTTTGTTTTCCATAGCAAACCATATATCATCAAATAATTTTTTTGTACGCATTAACCGCTTTTCGACATTGAAAGTTATTGTTCAGGCAGTTTGTTCTTTACGTGTTAGAACCAAAACTCACTAAGTTCTAAATATAGACTTTATAGCAGATGATCTTTCATTTCAACGTTTTAAGCACTTAAAAGTCAGTTTTTGTACTGATGAGTGTGCATTTCAATTTTAATTAATTAATATTTAATAGTCACGTATACAACATCGCTGATTTTGTAATTGCTGGGATGTATCAATATGTCATCAAAACCATTGCCTAATAAAGAATTTTTGCACATGCTATATATTGCATTTGTCAGAAGTAAAAACTAGAATATTTTAGCAAGGTGTAATCTTCTTACTCTGCAACTCATTCCAACGCTTTAGATAAAGTTCAAATAAGCTATCTAAAGTAAATGTGTTACCAAAAGTCTCTAGCCAACATATAGATTATAATATTCTCTTAAACCGTTTTAATTTTGACCTGCTTCAAAATTATTGTACAAGCGTTTATATATTTGTGGCTACTAAACGAACACAACACTTTTTCAATAACAATACTAAGCAGTTTAAATTTCCATGTACTATGACTAGCATCCAAAAAACCTACAACATTTAGTTGTTCGTGTCAAGACAGAACTTTTTATCAGTTTTCTAACTATGTAAAAATTGTCTAAGAACCATCAACATCAATCAAGAATCAAATTTCTCAACAGTTTTGCCACTTATTCTGGTTCTAGACAAAACCAAAATTTTGGCTTACATCTAATACATCGCAGGCCATCAAGTTAAAACCGTTAACGTGATACATTTACAAATTTAGAATTTACCACCAGCAATTAGCCTTGCACTTTGTTAACTTAAAAGACAAACACTTGAGTTAAGCTTTGCACCTCTCAGACCCTATTTTCTAGGCACCCAAAAAACTTTATCTGTTGTAATTTTAAGTAAATTTACTTGCAAATCAATGTCAATTTTAAAAACAATGCTTCCAACAACTCCTTGGTAGACACATTTAAAAACTTACTTTCAACCGACGTTTAGAAGTTAAAGCCACATACTGCTAACATTTACCAACATTTTTCTCATCATCAACTTCTTAATTTTTGCCATTTGCCAATTTCACAGCTTCAAAAACACCACAACCTCTCAATGAAATTAATTATACAAAAACAAAATCTGAGAATGTCATACTTAACAGACTCCAAAACTATTAGCCATACACTAAATTGCAAAAAAATAACTACTGCGTGACCTTACCACCAACGTCAATTTTTCTATTGCTGCAAGGAAAACAAATACATTTTCCCTACAACCCCATTTTAAAAACCAGTACCATATTGGTAACAGCTAGTTACACTATGCAACAAGATAACTTGGCAACTTTAATGCAAACTATATAAACAACAAAAATCTTGCATCAACATACAAGATCATTTCAGTAACAACTTTTGGTCGCATAGCAACTTGTACTTATTTTAAAGGTTGTTAAACACGCAAGCCGGCCAAGTAATCATAATGCATTATTTTTATTGTAGCTTGCTTCTAAGTCCACCTTTGCCAAATGATGTCTATAAGATGTTTGTTTAAGTTGTAGCTTTATTAAATAAAGTTCAAAATTAGTAAACAAAATAAAATTCAATTTGCTACTGTAGTGGAAAAGTACCGAAGTTACTCAAGAATCAATTATTAATGTTTACACTCATAATGTTTCAATCTGCAATATTCGTTGTTTTATAAAACATTCGGTGACATTTCATTATAGTGTAAGTCTTCATTACATTATGGTTGATAATGAGGTACTCATTGCTTCATGATTTAATTTGCAAACATTTAAACAATCTTTTAAGTAGATTTAAGTTTATTATAATAAAACTCATTGAAGACATTATTAGAAAATTTCAAACAAATATTTTACTTTAATTAACAATAAAAGTTTTTGAAGGCTAACAACCCGTTTAAATAATATGTAAATGTAAACATTGTTCGGGGTAGGCTTTTTTTGCCTGTGAAAGATATGAAAAATATGCGGGTTTCTTTCCCCTTTGCGAAATATGGCAATTTGTGCGAGAGCGAGTCGACGACTGAATAATACGGTGTAATTTCGAGGGTGTGTAAGCCAGCATTCTGAACGGTGAGACATGCACCGTTTTAGTGATTTTGGGAAGTGGAACATAAGTAGTTCATATAAGTCAGCTCATGTTGATAAATTATAGCCGTCTAGTAACAATTCAGTAAATTTTATTAAAGATGCGACTGCATTTAATTGAAAACGAGACGAGACACGAAGTAAATTGAATTTAAATTATAAACTTAAATTTATTACATTACTTTTGAAAAATCAAAGGAATTGATTAGATTACCAACATCTGCCAATACAATATATCAGATAAACCTCCACACAACAAACACGTCATTTGTAGTTGTCTACCAGTGTTTGTTTTAAAGATATCGCATTCTGAAGAGTAGACATATTTCCTAACTTGTTGTGAGTTCGCTGCAGACGACCATATAGTTTTATTGATCCGGGGCATGCTCTTCCGATTTAATTTGTACACAATACGAAAAACAGAGTGAAGTTGTAATTGTAATTCTTTTCACTCTTACGTGGATTATGGACGTGATTTTAATTGTCATCTTGTTGACATTTAATTTGCTGTTGAAATTTTTACAAATGAGCGAAGCATGTCAATTGCAGCTTAACAAACAAGAAATTTATTATTTATCTGTTAAATATATTAAAATATAGTTTGGACAAATTATCCTTTACACTATATAATTTAAATTAAATTTTCAATTATACAGATAGTATACAAATAAAAATTATGTAATACTAAAATAAATCTATTGTAAACTAAGTTAACATAAACCACAAATATATCAGTACTACGAAGTGTTGTATTATATATATTCTTTTATTTTTTTGTTTAAGTTATCGAGTTAATCAACTTAATCTTTATGAGGGTTGGATGTATGTACCATTTACAGCCACAGTTCATCTTGTTCCGGCTATCCTTAGTTAGACGCCGGAGATACGAATTAACTTTTTAAGCCTTTACAAGTAATCATTAATTCTCAAACCAGTCACTTTAGTTATATTTTTAATATTCTTAAGAAATTTTACAAATCAGTATTCGGGTATATTTTTAAAAGCAAACTTATTATGTTAGTGGTTTAAGTATTATATTAGTAAATAATTTTTGAAAAAATTATCAAAAAGTCATCTTTGTGAAAAACTATTAGCATTTTTTTTACAAAAAATAATAATTTATGAAAAAAGTTTATTAATAATATTAATTTATCTAGCAAACTTTGCAAATACTTAAATATATTAAAATAATCTAATAAAGTAGGGCAGATTAATGGACCATGAGTGGCAACTTTTTTCCTCCAAGAGGAGAAGTTCAAAGGTATGGTACAGCTGAAGAGGCATTCGACTTTTCACTTTTACCCTCCTCTTATTCCTATTATTTTTATTGATAGATGGAACCACTCATTCAATAGTTTCACGTCAGTCGCTTTTCACGTCACATTGCCTCATTTTTCATACATCCCAAGTTTCGCTTTTATTATTATTTATGTAGGCATATATTTTTTTGAATAAAATAATATTTTCCTGCGGTTATAAATCAAATTAAATAGATGCACAATTTTTATTTGTGGTTTCTGAAGCGTGATGCTAACAGCGGAAGTAAACTTCGACTAATAATTTAACACGTGTATGTTTTCGCACTTATTAGGTATGCCGAAGTCTAAAGTAATTAGAACGTATATACATAATTCTCAAAACAATGGATTACAGTTTGGAGTTATTGTTCACGTACTTGCAACTTCCTGCTGGAGCTTAGCCTCACACTTAGCTATTATTTGAAGCCCCAGTTGTACGTTCAAGACAAAGGAATCTTCGGAATATACGGCCACCTATATACATTGTTATATTTTGTTGAAAGCTCGCTGGAGTTAGCGCTGTATTGCAATAAAAATTGAATCGATTATCGATGGTTTTAAATTTCACCATTATTGGTAGCATTAATGAGCAACAGATTTAATTGGTCCATTTATCTATAACGTACTCATACATTTAATGTGGCCATTAAAATGTATCATTCATAATTTATACCCGTAAAAATACAACAATGTAATCGGTTTCATTATATTTTATATTGAAAGCGTATATGTATTGTTCGCATTAAACGTTATCAATAATAAAATAACATTCATCACTGCTCACATTACATGATGATGTTAATGGTAGCAATATTAATTACAAATCAGTGTATTAATAACAATTAATGCGTATATAGCGTAAAAGTAAAAATAACATGTCACTATAAATGCTAATTAATTCAACAATCGGATACCTCAGTTAAATTGTAGTTAATAAATTATCTTATAGATTATAATTAAACATATTAAGTCACAACACAAACAAACCTTTTTGACCATGAAAATCAATTGCATCTGAACTCACCTAAAACAAAAAAAAACAATTGTTAAACAACAATAATATAAAGTAATAATAAGATACTTATTTAAATGATTGAAACAACTAATTTATTGCAAAGAGTTGCAAATGACTATAATAAAATAAATAAATTATTAAACAGCTTTATTTTTAGCTGCAACAGTAATTAATAATAATTTTTGTTTATTTCTCAGAAACGCTTAAGAAATCTGTAAAATCAGTTAGATTTTCACAATCGGCTATGTTTTACAGATTAATTATTTATCTGCAAACTAAACAATAAAAAAGTTAAAGTTCAGTTAGCGGGTTACACTTTCACCTGCTAATCTAACTGAACTTAGTTTAACCAGGTGGCGAATAAGGAAATTGCACACGCAATACCATTGTAACACTATAAACGTCTAAAGTGGTTTGCGACTATCCAGATAGTCAGAAAATGGATAAATATTCAAGAACAAGCAAAAAAAAGAAATAAAAGAGCTACGGATCGTAAACAACAATCTTAAAGCAGAAATTAAACGGAATAAGACCCAAGCAGAATAACCGACGGAAAACCTTTTCTCACTTGATATTTTTAATACTTTTAAATTTAAAAAAGCAGAAAACTTTACCTGAAGAAAACTACATTATAATATGGAATGACTCATCCATTCACCCAAGTGTCCGTTATCAAGAGGTTGGATAATTAACTTTTTTGCGGACGTCAAAAGCCATTTTATCACTAGAGAAAATCATGATCCAACCTTTTGATAACTAGCACTTTGCGATGGGTAGGCCACTCCATTCAAAATTACTGACTAGTTATCATAATATATAGCGGCCCACTCACCTACTTGCCCAAAAGTCCGGTTATCAAAAAATTAGATAAATGGAATTTTTGCGACCGTCAAAAATCATTTTATCACTAGAGAAAATTATGATTCAACCTTTTGATCACTAACACTTAGGCGGGTAGGTGGGTTACTCCAATTCAAACTACTAACTTATTATCATAATATGAAGTGACCCACCCAACTGCCCGACATCAAGAGATTGAATGTTTGAAACTTCTACGGTTGTCAGAAGTCATTTTATCATTAGAAAAGGTCGTGATTCAATCTTTTGACAACTAACATTTGGGCGGGTAGGTAAGCTATTCTAATCCAAACTATTGACTTGTTGTCATGGTATAGAGTGACCCACCCACCCATCCAAGCGTCCGTTCTCAAAAGATTGGATATTTGACTTCTTTGCGGACGTCAAAAGTCATTTTATTACTTAAAAAAATTGTAATCCAACCTTTTGATAACTAACACTTAAGCGGGTAGATGGGTTACTGCAATCCAAACTACTAGTTTATTATCATGATATGGAGTGACAGACCCAAATATCAATAATCAAAAAATTGAATGTTTGATCTCTCCACGTTCGTCAGAAGATATTTTATCTAAAAAAAATCGTGATCCAACCTTTTGATAACTAAAAAAATTGGGCGGGTGGGTGTGCCACTCCAGTCTAAAGTACGGACTTGTTATTATGGTATAGAGTGACCCACCTACCCGCCCAAGTGTCCGATATCAAGAGATTAGATATTTGACCTCTTTGCAAACGTCAAAAGTCATTTTATCACTGACGAAGATTGTAATCCAACTTTTTCATACCTAATACTTGGGCGGGTAAGTGGACCATTTCAATACAAACTACTGACTGGTTAACATAATATGGAATGGCCCACCCACCCATTTAAGTGTCCGTCATCAAGAGATTGAATGTTTGACTTTTTTGCAAACGTCAAAAATTATTTTATCATTAGAGAAGGTCGTGATTCAACCTTTTGATAACTAAAACATGAGCCGGTAGGTGGGCCACACTTGTTATCATAGTAGAGAGTAACTTGCCCACTCACCCATGCGTCCGTTATCAAATGATTAAATGTTTGATTTTTTTGCGGTTGTCAGAAGTCATTTTATTACTAAAAAAAGTCGTGACTAACTTTTTGATAAATAACATTTGGGCGGGTGGGTGGATAACTCCAATCCAAACTACTGATTTATTATCATCATATGGAGTCACCCACCCACCCACCAAAATGACCGTTATCAAGAGATTGAATGATTGACCTCTCTGCGGTCATCAAAATTTATTTTATCACTATGGTATAGAGTGGCCGACCTACCCGCCCAAGTGTTAGTTATCAAAAGGTTGCGATCCAACCTTTTGGTAACTAACACTTGGGCGGGTGGGTGGGCTAATCTATACCATAAAAACAAGTCAGTAGTTTAGACTGGAGTGGCAATCCAAATTTTGACTCGTTATCATAATATGGAGTGACCCACCCGCCCACCCAAGTGTCCGTTATCAAGAGATTGAATGTCTGACCTTTCTGCGGTCGTCAAAAGTCATTTTATTACTAGAGAAGGTTGAGATCCAACTTTTTGATAACTAACACTTGGGCGGGTGGGTAGGCCATTCCAATCTAAACTACTGACTTGTTATCATGGTATGGCAAAGTGTTTATTATCCAGAGATTAGCTAATCAACAATTGTTGATTGACAAAAGTTAAAAAATATCAGCACAGTTAAAAGAAGTAATATATTTTTTGATGTAAAGAAAATCACGCTTTATTGTTAAACTTTTTTTTAGCTAATCAATTGATTGACAAAAGTTAAAAAATATTAGCAAAGTTAAAGAAACTATGAATTTCTTGATGACAAACACTCGGACGGGTGGTGGGTGGGACACAAGTATATATTGAGCCATGCTTTATTGTTAAATTACTTTGGCCTGCCCACCCACCAGAGTGTTTGTAATCCCAAGATTAACTAATCCACAATTTTTGGTTAACATTTGTCAAAAATATTAAAGTTGAACAAATTAATAACAAAATCCCGCTTTATTGTTAAACTACTTTGGCCCGCCCACCCACCAGTGGTTACTAACCAGATATTGGGTAATTCACAAATGTTGATAGACATTTGGTAAAAATATGCCAAAAGTTGATAAAAATTTAATTTTCTTAATCATAAATACTTGGGCGGGTAGGCGGGGATATAAGTATAAACCAAATCCCGCGTCAGCAAAATAAAAACCAAACAGAAAACTTTATTAATTTGGTTTTATTATCTTTAAGTGCTTCAATGGTAAAGATTAAAAAAAAAAAACGTTTCTAAAACTTTTTAAAAGTTCTATTTTTTGCAATCTTAAAAAAATTAATTCTGTTGAATTTTTTGAAATTCCTTAATTTTTTAAGATGTAAATATAGAGTTCTTTAAGTTTCTGAAATCTCTATAAAGTTTTTTCAATTTCTTCCTAATGTTTCTAATATATTTTTTTAATGTTCCTTTTTTTTCTGAAATGTCTGCAATCTTTGTAATATTTTTTGAAGATTTTTTTGACGTTTTGAAGTTTCTACAATTGTTCTAAAATTGCCAAAAAAAAAATCGACAAAAATGTTTACAGTTTTTCTGAACTTTTGCAATTTTATCAAAATCTAAATTTTGCAAAAACATTGAGATGGAATACAACATCCAGAGAATGTGCCTGCTACCCAGTATTTGAAACATGTAATAGAAAACTGGAGGTAATAGAGCAAAAGATAAAAACTCGAGAAGAGACCGCTGAGGATAGACAAGTCGCTATATATAAAATTTTAGCTCAGCATAGCAACACTGAGAAACAAGACTGAATGTATCTACAAAGATACCAATACTAAGATTTTGATCTATACCAATAAAACTGCAAAAAAAACTTTAAAAAACAAAAAAATAATAGAATACATAATGTCTGATAGTAGAACAAGGTGGAAATGCTATGTTATAGACATAGACTATAGGTGACTGCTCAATTGGGTCAAAGATACCTTAAGAACAATCTTGCCAAGAAAACTCTTAATTATTAGAAATCTAGAGGAAAAAGAAAAAAAACAATGATCATAAAACACATTGACGCAACGGCCACCCGAGAAGACATTACTGAGGCCATTCAGAATATTGTGAATGACACTGATGATGTCTTTAAAATAATATCATTCAAAAAAATAATAATAATTGCACTCAAACAACTATGATGATCATGAGAAGAAAAAAAGACAGAATATTGCTAAAAGCTGGTACAATAATTCAAAATACACTTTAGAAAAAAAATATTCAAAAATGTTATAAATGCTGGCTATATGACCACCAAGCCACGGATTGCAAAAACATAAACAAATTCAACTTGTGCTACAAAAGGTAGGAAGATCACGCTTTAAACGAGAGCAAAAATAAAGATAAATGACTACTAATCCAGGAGTTTGGTCACAAAGCCTTCACAAACCGACAAAAACCGCAAGCCAAGAAACAAGATTTCTACAAAAAACCAGCTTGCTGACAACACCAAACACAAAAATCCTACATTGTAATATGAGTAAGAATATAGCAGTTATGAGTTTCTTTCCTAAGACAACTGCACAGTTTCGGAAGCTTTAAAAGCATGGTAGTCAATAGGCCTTGGCTTGCTGACAAAAACTTTGATCCAGCTTTAAGAGTATACAACAAAACTAGTGAGTTTAAAGTGAAATCAAGAACAAAAAAGGTTAGTCTGAGTAGAAGTAATATTGTCATATATTTATGTTATTGGTCCCCCAATTAAACTGAAACTAAAAACAAAGCATACTTGTACTACTTGTACGAGCTTACAAAAAATATTAAAGCACATCAAAAACCAATTTTAATTGCGAGCAATTTCAACTCAAAAGCAAGACTGCAGGGAGACTCAATAGATAAAAAAAGAAGGATTACTATTGCAAAAGTGGATGGTTGAGCTAAACCCAGCTAAAATTAACAATAGAAACAAACCGACTTTTATTACGTAAAGCCTCAAGATCATTTATCGATATAACCATTAGTTCGGATAAAACCATACATACAGAATTGGAAAGTAGAAGAGGAAAAAACCTCAGCTGGCAACAAAACAAATATTTTAATGTAAGCAAAATAAAAAAGGACAAAAAGGAAAAAACAGGTAGAAAATCAAGACTCAACTTATACCTTTTCTCAAAGAAATATTTGTTAAAGAAATCAACAAAGTTAACGACCCAACCAGTAGTGATCTAATGTGTATTATCTTTTCTTATCATATACATTAGGTTATAAATAAATAAAACCTTCCGCAAAACAGCACAAGCAAAAGTAACGGCAATTTATTGATGGATGTTAACGTAGCAAAACAAAAGTGCAGCTAAGCAAGAAGAGCGTCAATAAAAACTTATAACAAAAATAACACTAGTTGGGAAAAAAAAAAGAAATAAACCTTTTTTCAAAAAATATGTCGTGGAATAAAATGAAATCCTAAAAGCCAAAGAACACGCTTGTGAAAAAGTTTGCAATGAGATTGAAAATAACTCGTAGAAGAATCTTGTAGATTGTAGCAAAAAAATTAAACCTTATATAATAAACAACAAAAGGAAATTGCAATGGAGTTGTTTCTTATGTGCCCACCTACTAACATGGAGAGAATAGAGCAAGACGAGAAAGACGTAGATCCGTAGTTGTAAAAACTGCAAAAGTAACAAAGCCTTACCTGTTGCCAACAAGGGTTATCAAGAAACTAGTTAGTTAGCATAAAACGAGACAAGGTTGGTGTTTGCTGCACATTAGACACAATAGAGGAAGTAAAGACAAGATGGATAAAGACAGTAAAGATAGCGGCCATGACGGCAAAAGAATTTGCATATAAACATAGAAAATATTGCATACAAGTAAAAAAATGCGTTCAGTTCAGTCAAGTGGGCTGAAATAATAGAGACACTAAAAAAAATAAAGACCAGCAAATAAATTAAAAAAATAATAACCATGTATCTCCAGAACAGGAAAATATTATTAGATAAAGATGAAGTGATTGTTCTTAGTGCAAAGTTCTACAAAGATAAATCTTGGGCTCACTGCTGTGGAATATCCTGCATAACAAAGTACTGAAAATGCCTCCGGAAATTAAGGTGCTATGCTTTGCCGACAACACGGCTGTCATTGTTTTGGCCAAAAATAAAAATGAAATTACGGAGTTGGCAAATTGCACAATACAGCAAATAACAGATAAAATAGCCAAACTAAAGCTGGTAATTGAAGAAAGTAAAACCAAGGCGGAGGTAGAAAACTAAAAGAAGTCTAGCAGCAATAAAATGTACCTTTAAAACAAAAACGGCCAAAAAATATTTTAGAATTAAGTTTGACCATAACATGAGTATAAAGGGGCATGTCAAACAGTACTGCTACTAGTAGAAATTATGCCAAAAACACAAAAACCGTTATCAGCCAAAAGAAAAACTCTAGCTACGGTGGCTCATTCTATTATGCTGTATAGGGCCCAGATCGGAAAAGTAGCGTATACTGGCATTAAAAATGTAAACGAATACCTTACATTATCGACAAAAGCTATTCTGGCAATAGCAACTATCGCTCCGATAAAATTTATGGCAAAACAAAAAAAGAGGCAAAAAAAAGAAAACATACAGAAAAAAATGATTTTGAAATAGCAACTAATGTAAAAAAGGGACACCGGTAAAGCAAAATAGGCAAAAAAACTTATCAAAGACTTGGAAAATGGACAAACAGAAAACAAAAAAAACATAGACTACCATTTAACGCAGTTTCAAAGCTGTTTTAAAACCTACCTACAACAGTTCAAACTGATATACAAAGGTTGCTGCACATACTGAGACATTTAGGATACTACAAACCACGTAGTTTTCAACTGCGCTACGAGGCAACCAAAAAGAAATAGGCTGTGCTTGAATATAGAGGTAGAAAAACTGTAAACATCATCGAGACAATGCTAAGCAGCAAAACAAAATGGCACAGTATACAAAACTTTATTTGAGAGATACTGGAAACCAAGAAGGCTGACAAAAAAGTCAATTAAAAGTCAATAAATACCTAGGGTAAAAAACTTCATCCGGACAATCTACACTAATAATAATAATGATGAGGTAAAACTCAAATTGACAAGTAAATTAGGGGATTAGTAGATGATAGCTCTACACAAAAAAAAGAGTTAACAAGTAAACTTTAACAGGTAGAGAGCAGCCACGGACCTCCATACACAGAAGAAGCCAAATATTAAATAGATATTAAGTGAATGTGTTCTTTTGCACACAAAATCTACAAAAAAAAGTACAATGAAAGGACGTTAGTAAGTCAGAATACCTCAGTAACCACAAAAACATCCACATGCTTATTGACAAAACAGAAACAAAGAACCTAAGAACCAACACCACCACGAAGTGGAACTTCAAAGAGATATAAAAAAACCATACTCTTAAAACACTTAGAAAAGAGATTAGATGCCAAAGCAAAGTGTTAATGGATACCGTTAAAAAACTTGCGTCAAAACCTTTCAGAAAAAAAACCTTCAAATTGCAAGACCAGACTTTTGCTGAACATGACCACTCTATATCAAAGCTGCATCCTAGCCAGACAAAGTTCAAAATTTATTGACGCCAAATAAACAACTCACGACCAAGCTTAGCTCAATGTACAAAACAAAACAAAATCAAAATTAAAAAAAAAAACAGTTTTTCAAAACTTTGTAAAAAAGTGTGCCAAAACACTGGCCCTAAACTTGTTACGAGCTAATTAGAGGTCCGGAACCAGTTTAAACTTTTTCCTGGCCATGAAAAAAGCAAATATCAGTAAAAACTCACAAATACTAAAGATTTTTTAATCTGCACTGCTGAGGAAGTAAAAGCTGCTGGCAAACAAAAAATTGGATCGGGATAAGCCGCCAGCCCAAAACAGGACACAAAGATAGTGGTAGATGTATTCAACAATCTGCTTAAACCTATCCGTTCGTTTAGAAGACGGCTAAGCTACTATTGTTAAAAAAAAACAAACAAACAAGAAGTCTTCATACAGATCTCCTCAATACTATTGAAAAACTGTTTGAACACATTATATACTAAAAGTAACAAAATTAAATTGAAGCAAAAGGCAATACAGGTTCCTCAAACTGCGTTGCATTATAGATTCCCTAAGAAACTAGCCGAACAAAATTCAAAATCAAAAAACCGTAAAAAACCTCAAAATAAAGTACAAAGGAAGAAATATAAACATGTAGAACCATCTTCAACAAATCTCAAAAAAATATGAGAAAACAGCAGACGCACTAAACCAGTAAATATGCAACGTTCATCATGCAAGCCCTATAAAAAGTGTACGTCAGGACCTAAGCAAATTGTTTTATATTTAAACTATAAGTATTAAAAATTATGGCTAAAATGATAAACACAACCACAAATAGAACGTTTGTCGTGCGGGCGTATATTAATCCAGTACAGGTTTGTTAACAAACTAGTTGACTAATAAAAATAAACCTAAACAGAAATTAAACAAAAATGATAACAAACTGTACAATTGGACATAAGCTCAGTAGTGAGAAGTAACTGATATGACATTATCAACACAGTTGGCAACTTGGTCATTGTTATAAACGGCATAATAAACAAAAAAATAAAAATAAAATGGTAACTATTCTAAGAAATGATACAATTAGAAAAAATACAATTCAGTGTTTATTGCAATTTTAGTAATATGATTTGTAGTAAAGTAAAATTTACTCTTTATTTCAAAATTAACAGCATGAAGACGTGTAAAATAACGCAAACTTCTCTAAAATGTTTTTTTCTAACTTTCTCAACGTTTTTAGAGTTTTGTCTTAATCAATTAGTTGCTTTATTGTGCCTTGAATGTTTTGTTGAAAAAAGCATGTTTTTTACAATTTTAATATAGATTCTTACAGTTAAACAAAAAAAATGTGTCAACTCAGTTTAATTTTCTTTTTCACTTACGTTCTTTGTTATTTAGCAAAAGCTTTTTGAATTTTAATTTAAAAGAGTAGATGGAATTAACTTTGTACTGTT
The DNA here is from genome assembly GCA_963932245.1 of Tachinus rufipes. Taxonomy (NCBI): domain Eukaryota; kingdom Metazoa; phylum Arthropoda; class Insecta; order Coleoptera; family Staphylinidae; genus Tachinus; species Tachinus rufipes. The sequence goes on along the minus strand of OZ010741.1, from coordinate 111,368,506 downwards.
CAAATAAACATAAATTAAATGTAAATAATACACATTTTTTGTTTCATTTCAATAATGTGATTGCTTATTAATTATTCCTTGTTTCTTATATTCATTATTTTATGGAAATTATAAAAAAGATCTATAATTCCTTTTTTCATATTATAATGATGTAATAACAAAAATTAATTAAAATTGAGTTTCATTTGCTTGTATAAACATTTGTATAATTAATTTTCAATTTTTCGCACACAAAAAAGCAAAAAACAAATGTCATTATAATTTTAATTTAACCGAACTGATTCTTATTTGACTACTGCAATTCCCCAAGGCTTACCAATCACACAGAATATATTATGACACTATAAAATTTAATTCAAATTGGGAAAGTTGTAAATCAGTTAAGATAATATGCACTTCTCATGCACAAGTCTCTTCCATATGGAATACTATTCTTGCATATAAGACGTACTGTCTTATAAGTTTAAACCGTATTAACTTATACTTGACTGAACTAGCTTTAGACGCTACAGTAAGATAAATCTCTCTCTGCATTGTGATTAGCTGATTAATTGTAGTCTATTATCTCGATTAACCTAGTCGTTATTTGTGGATTTAATTTAGTTTTTTTTTTTTGGTGCTGGTTAAACCGCAACTAAACAAATCGGTTGTTCTTTCATTTATCAAAGCATCATTGATATTTGATATTGGTGTATTAAAATTTTAGTTGATTTACATTGAATGCGTATTGAAGAATTATGTATATCAATTGTATATCATTCTCATGCTATAAAAAAGTGTGAATTTTCTCACAAGCCCTTCATTTTAATTTTAAATTTGATCCTACAGACGTTCCCTTTGGTGTAGTAGCATTAAATTCTAATATGTAAATGAAAGAAAGTAATGGCTATAGGTGAAAGGATGTTTATTTTAGGTTGAATTTATCACGATACACAATACCGTTTTTTATATATAAATAATTGCACTGGCAATGTAACAAACAACAAACTAAAAAAATGATAAAAAAATGTTTGTTTTTGATCAACACATCACACGTGTCTTATTGAAAACATCTTCTACCAAACTTATAAAATTTACATTATTGATTCTCAGTTTCGTTTTTTTATTAATATTTGTATTTTTTTTTATAAAATTGTTTGTACAATATTATTGTATAATTATAATTAATAAGCAATTATAATAAAACATCAACAAAAAATTAAAATCAAACAAAAAAATATTTATTGGCGTTATAGAGCACGTATTTAAAAAGTTAAGATGAGAAACAATGGGCATAAACATCAATAGCAAAATGCTCAATTACCTTAGATTTGCAGACAACATCGTCCTTATACATACAATGAAAACCTAGAACCAGTGTATCCTACCAATAATAACGTATGGCGCAAAAATACAAACCCTAACAAACACAGTTGGTATAAACTCTAAATAACACAATGTAAGATAAAAGAAATGCTTGGACTCACACTACACGGCAAAGTAAAAATTAAAGATGTCTGTAAAAGTACAGACATGCAAAACTTCTTGACAAGCATTGCAAAAAAAAGATGAGATGAGCTGGACATGTTGCAAAGTTAAACAACAAAAAATGGACAACTAAGATAATAGAAAACTAGAACCGACAAAAAGAACTAAACAAGACCCCCAACAAAACAGCATGATGACACTAAACAAATAAAAAACAAACTGGATAGCAGCAGCTTAAGAGATCTATGTAAAGCAATAGACAACAGGAAAGAGCCAAATAAAGAAAAAAATAAACATAATGTATTATATCAACATTGTACAGAAAATGTGTATGTACAGAAAAATTAGATTAATTTTATTTACAATAAATAGATTCACAAACAATATCATCATTAGAATGTAATTATGAACATTAAAAAATCAATCACGACACAAGCTTATGTCATCTGACAAAAATTTATCCTAGCTGTAGTAAAATTTATACAAAAAAAATAAACACTAGTAAAGCTTATAAAAGTAACATTTTTAATTGTCTAGTAATTGGTTTTTATTTTTTGTACTAAAAATTTAAATTGACAGGTTTATTGTCAAGAAGTATTACAGTGGTTTGAATAATTTATATAAAAGTGATCTGTAAAAACGACAGTTAAATAAATATTATTAACCGTACTTGGAATACAAATATTATTATTATTATTATTGTTATTATTCTTTCTACAACTTCTATCAATTTTACTCCCATTCTAGCATTAAATTTATTATGTTCTCTATATCAGTTCCAACCAGTTTTATTGTTTTTTTTAAAGATTGCCTATTTGTTACAAAGGAACAACAACGACTGTACAGCTCTCTATAGAGATTGTTCTGTATCCCCTGCATATTCTGAAAGCCTATTCTTTGAATTTTTTCTAATAAGTTTTTGTGTTTTTAGATGTTTAAAGCATTTCTCCAGATTTTTGCTCTTAATAGAATCACTGATTCAACTACGCTACATAATTTTTGTTTTTGTTTTGCCCAGAACCTTGAGATAAACCTTAACAGTGAGATATAAACTGTTTTGGCTTTAGAAACAATTTGTTAAACATGCTGTTCAAAGTTGACATGCTTGTCAAAAGGTATGCCTAATTACTTAAACAATTTTTGAAATTTTATTTTAAGCCTTTCTAGTTTGAAACTTAATAATTGCTTCAGCTCATTCAATTTTAACCATTTGCCTTATGCAAAATTTGATTTATATATAATAGCCTGATCGTTTGCGTAGACTATCAGTTTTACTCTTACAACTTTTTTGATTATCACAGAAGTTGTTCCATTACACAGGAAAGAGTACCAATTCTTATAAAACTTAACAGGTTTCCTTCTCATTGTCCTTGTCGACCATGCTCGTATTGGAGAGATAACTGACCACTAATCTTCTTAGATATTGTGTTATTTTTCAAATATTTAGCTTCTTCATTATTAGCTCTCAGCTGATGAACGTATGTTTGACTTCTATTGTTATTAGAGCTGCAAGCTTCTTTCATTTGTAGCCTTACTTTTTTTTCGTTTATAGCAATTTCTTTTTTTTTTCAATTGCTTTTAAATAATCTTCCTTTTCTAAAGCCATATTGATTTGTTTTTTGTCTGTTTTGTCTTTAAGTTGCTTGACTGTAATTTGTTGCAGTAGCTTTCCTTGAAACATAATAACTTATATGCGCTAGGTTTGTTGTTTAGTTTGTTAAGTTTACCAGAAAATTTTGGCAACATTACGCCTGTGTTGTAAAGTATCTAAGTCATTAGGCAATTTTGGATCGACAATGATCCAAATAGCATGTTTTTGAATAGAGTTAAAAAAATAGAGTGTAGTTTTTGATGCTCCTGCCCATACTTAAGAACAATATTCAATACAAAGACGAATATATGTTTTATATATACGCAAATGTTAAACAGAAGTAAAAAACTTTTTACATCTATTAAGAAATACTAGTTTTCTAGATAATTTCAAAGTTATGTCAACGACAAGGTCGTTCCAGAGAAGATTATGCAAGATTGTAACCCCTAGAAATTCGTTTTCGTTGTTTAGTTTAATATTTGATACTGATGATATCTCACATTTTACTATGAAATAGTTAGAATTTGATTGAATTACCAAGAAAACTATTGATAAGATAGACTTATGATCTAGACTTATACAATGGAGCTTTTTATTAAGATTAGAATGCCATACCCTATCAAAAACTTTGAAAACGTTTAAAGATACTGCAAGATTTTTTCCAAGTTTGTCTAAAGTAAAATTACATTTGTGACTAACATAAGTCAAAAGATCTGTTATCAAACGTTTTGATCAAAATCCATGAAGTTATTTTGTTCTAAGAACTTGAAAATGTGGAAATTATTGTATTTTTCAAGAGTTTTTGACAGATTGGACAGTTAAGCAATTGGTCTATAATTTAAATAATCAGACTTGTTTTCTTTTTTAGGTATAGGTTAAACATTAGTTATTATTCTTCTCAGCTTATGTATTATGTATTAATTAACATCATCTAACAACAAAATATTGAACTATCAATCCCGGACTGACCTTGACAAGTGGGGCTTTGGGTTAACGAATTTTCAATCTATAAATTGGGCCAGATTTAAACCGAGCTTAGAACTGGGCCAAGCTAAACCTGGTTTTGGGCCAAACTATATTTTGTTAACAGCAATAATGTTAACATTTTATACTAATAAATATACAATATACGTTCCTATTTACGTAAAGTAAAGTGTTTTAGAGTTTGCATAACAAATTACATTAGATTAAAATCAATAAAGTATTTTATAGATCTTTCCACACAAAAACTAAAGAAGTCTTTGAAATGTGTATATCAAAGTACATTAGCATTGTGGTCATTGAAGTACTATTAGTTGTCTAAAGTTATTTATACATAGCTCAAAAAATGTCTGAAGGTGTGTATAACAAAATACATTGTCATTGAAATCATTGTGAGGTACTTCACAGGTGACTAAGTTTAACATAATTAAAGTTCATTAAAAATGTATTGCTAGCACGTAACCGCAAGGGGCGTAGTCTAATAGTTGACAAAACCCCGCCGCGCCAGCATTCGCCAACCAGTTCCACCGCCGTTTCGAAGTCACAAACTCTGCTACCACCAAAACAACCCAGGAAAATTGCTGAAATGTATTATTGGGCCTCAATGTGCTAGTCATCCGCACCAAGACCTGGAAAGATGACTTGACAACCTAGGCCAAAACCCAGTAGCGTTATCATCACAACTATCGGCCTAGACGGATCTGAGGTAATCTATTCCCGAAATAACCGGGAAGGTACTTTTATTGGCCTCCGCCAAGACATTGTGGCACTCTGGAGAGTTACGCATTTTTTTGGACAGGCAGCCCCAAAGCACCGTTCTACGCCCGGGAGCAATCCCAGGAAAAACAAGCCTTAAAACTGCACTAACCCCATTATTAAATAATTAACACCTAAATAGAGATAACACAAGCCCAGAACCACCGTCAACAACCACTTTCAACAAATACACGACATTAACAAATGACGTCATTGACGTATTTTATAGCTGAATTAAGTTTGTGAATAACATAATGAAATCTTAAGAGTCTCTTTTAGAACATGCATTGGCATTGAGGTAATTGAAGTACTTTATAACTGCTTAAAGTTAGTTGCAAATAGACAAAGAAAATGTTTGTGTATATAAAATAAGTACATTGGTGTTCAGAAGAATCGCAACAAAACTTCCGTATGTTTGCAGTTTTGACTCAGTTTACTGTGCGTTTGGTATTGCTTAAAATCTAAACATGTAAATTTTTTTAAGAGGCCGAGAAGGCCTTAGAGTTGTGTATAACTAATACAATTTAAATTAAATGTAAACAGAAATCTTTTGATTAAAAAAGTTTGTCGAGCAACACATAACACATTTTTTATTTTTATTTTGCAATTTTTGTTTAAATAAATTTATATAACACAAAAAAAATACTTTAGTTATAAACAAAATAATATCATTTTATTTATTTACATATAATATACTAGTGGCCTGAAGAATATATAATCAACCTAAATAGCAAAATATGCTACTTTAAATTTGTGTTCAGGTCACGATGGATAAATGTAAGAATCTAAAATATAGTTATTTGCCAAAAACTTTAATCTAGTTTACACGCAGCGAACATTTAGAATTAAAGCAGCAAAGACTTCCAACAGTTGCTTTTGAAATAAGTAATGAAAAAAATATCCGTAAAATACCGTAAACTTTGCTTTTTGATCAGAAAAGTACGAAGCTAACTAAGTTTTAATTGTTTGTTGAAGTACTTCTACAGAAAAGCTTTTAGTTTTAACCCTGTAAGAGCAAAACAAATTTTCTTATTTACTTTTCTATTGAATTTCTAGTAATTTTTATATAAACCGACAGTTCAAATTTTTAATTTGGTTTTTCGGTTTTTGTTACCCTAAAAACTTTTTTTATTATTTTTTGTTAAGTTGAATGTCAAATTCTATTCAATTCAAAAGTTTCAAAATTTTACTTTCTTATTTCTATTTTCATCCCTTAAAAAACACCACAATTTATTTTTTTTTTATTTTCATCTCCTATAATTTAACTTACATAATTTTTTTACTAATAAATATTTATTCTGTTCTATTCTGCTACGTATCTTATAAGTATATTGATTTTGTTAAATTATTTTTGAGCCATAGAATAATTTAAAATATTCTTGTAAATCTCATTTTTTTGAAAAGTTAACAATTTTTTTTTCAAATGTTATTGATGTGAAGTTGTTTAGAGTTTTGTTCTTCATGTATTATTCTTTAATTTTGCTGCTAGTCCAGGCAGTGTTAACTAATAATGTTATTGCCTTTATCTTCAATTTCAATATTTGTTGTTAATGATCTTGCATTTAATTTCAATGTCAATAATGCGGTGATTGTGGTAGACTGTTGTTGGTGTAGTGACTGGTGCAACTGTTGTTTGCATAACACTCTTGTTTGCTTCTTTGAGCTGCTTATCGGGTAACATTTATTTTTTTCTAAAATCTTCAGTACATTTTTAACCAATTTTGCTGTTTCTTAGAAGTTTGCATTGCAGATAAATCTCTCTTTTCTTGTTCATATTCTGCATATCTTTGTTTATTTTATTTTGTTTTTTCTTTTGTCTTTTTTAGTATCTTTTCCACATTATCTATCTTTTATTCTAATAAAGCAATCTTTAGAGCAGGCTTTTATTGTTGTTGTGTCAATTAAAAATAATGTTTCATTTGCAAAAGTTATGGAAAGACATTATATTGATAACAGTGGTTTGTATCATTTACGAAATCAACTGTAAAAAATAGTAATGATTTCTGTTCTATCGGTTTACATAAAATTATTTGTATCTTAAACTTCCATACTATCAGATCTGTCAAACATTTGCATTTTCATTAATTCTGTTTATTTATAGCACAATCGTCAACAACATGGTTATTGGCCATCTTAGTAACATCGGCTGTAACAATTTCTTTAACGTTACTTACAGTTAGAGATGTGTCTAGTCACTTTTTTCTGCGTAGCTTTCTCAAAGTTGTTTGTCAAACCTTTCAAAATAATTGTACTTGTAAACTTCTAACAAGTACTCTTATCTACATGACTAGTCAGCAGGTAAAAGGTTCAAAATGAGCTTAAAAATTCAATTTTTCTGCATTTTCTTTTATTTAAAGGTGCTTTCCTAAAAACTCTCATGTAAACGCATTGCAATTACCAACCATAATAAGCTACACTAAAATTTAATTAGTAAATTCTTTTTAAATATAGTAAAAATTTAACAAAAATTGTTGTAATTTTTAGTCTTCAAAAAAGATCTAATTGTTTGAAAATTAAGAAAAAATCAAATCATTAAGATCTTATCTGTTGGGAATCAATTTTTCAAGAAAAAATTATCTCCTTGTCATTATAAAATTAAATTAAAAACTTTACTATAACAACTTTGTATTAGAAAACCAAAGCATAGACGCTATTTTAGAAAAAATATCTGTAGCAATAAAACGTACTTTTATTAAATTAAATACGTTAGCGCACAACATAGTTGAATTTAACAATCAAAAAGTTCAAATAATGTTTAATGAGGAAGCAATATATCTACAACAAACACTGTTTGCTCCGGATTTTGGGCTGGAAGACTGGTTTGGCTTCACTATTTTAAAGAATGCAGCAGAATTTTTGTTGCTTGCATCAATTTTGAAGGATGGGACAACATGTCACATTGCACAAGAGACAATTCTGTTGCTGCATGACAAATTTCCTAGCCATATAATCTCACAAACTAGTGACCAGAATTGAACAGTAAGCTAAAGCGCAACTAACCAACAAATTTTCTTAAGCTTAAGAAGAAATTTGACATGTCATTAGCAAAACTGCAATTAATAAAAATATTTGTAGTATTGCATTAGGTGTTCTGCACTCGTCTACTTAATGAATGTGGTATGTCAGAGTCGTGACAACACCACAATTATCATTGTCCTACGTTAGAGGCTATTTATAAACAACACGGGTTATGCTAGTGACATACAAGGCGTTGGAACAGAGAAACATGCGCGTAGTAGACTTTTAATAGATTAAAAAAAAACAGTAGTGCAATCTATATGGTTTGATCCCCTAAATATTATGTATGGCGCATGAACAAATAGTTTCTTGTTGAACCATGTTGAATAGTTTAAAGTATGCCTAATGAACCATGATTTAAAATGTTGATGTGTTAGAATATATTTCTCAACATTTTAACACTTTTATTGTATTATATAATTTTTTATGTTATAATAACATTTAAAATTCAACAAAATGTACATGGGTTGATTAAGTTTTGTGAAAATCAGATTGTTTTTCATCTATATTTATTGTATGCACTTATAATTACAAATATAATTATAAAGAAAAATTAGAGAAATAATATTCATACATTCAAATCATACAATAAAAAGTAAAAGAATCAGTTGTGCAAGGAACTATTTTAATTTTATATAATAGAAACTACTATAAAAAGACAATCCGCAGGAGACAATCAAAGTAAGCAGTGTAAAGTGGAAAAGAGGGAAAAACTTTTAACTCGCATGTCCGCCGAGAATGAATTTTAAAACTTTCCGCCGTTTTCGTTGTAAGGAACAAAACGTCAGAATGTATAACTTAATATTCCGTTAGACACATTCCCTTCTTTATAAATTAAAAGAAAGCGCACCAAAAAGTTGATATTTCAATGAAAACCAAGAAAACTATTTTCATCTCTCAATAGTTTTAATATTAAATCTCCTAGTGTTACTAATATATCATCTAGATTAAAATAATCATGCTAAAAATATATTGGAAATAATATGTAAATATTACAACAGCTTCCACAATTTATAACTGTGTCATATATGATATTTGATTATAGCATCATTTATGTATATATATAGAATATTAGTTATAAAAAGATATGTTAGTCCTGATAGAAATAAGTTACACAATCAATATACATTTGCCTTATACCACTTTGAGCTATAATTTGTTATTTAACTGTGACAATATCTATTATTAATTATTTGCTTCTCTAAATACTCAAATTGTCAATTCGCATATAGCAATGGTTCTTATTAATATACACAGATATTAGATTTATTTTCCAATGACATTCAATTAATTTAACAATGGTAGCAGGAATCCCATGAATTTCAAACCCTCTGGTCAGTATAATAATATTCATATTGAGTAAACTATTAATGTTTAGTTAATTCTGCATATACACATACATAAATTAATTAATAATTGATTGCAGAATAATATTTTCAGCAATAATTGCTACATATATAACTTGCAAATTACTAATAATAACTACATAAAATTAGAATGTCTTTACAGCAGGCTGCTTTTATGCAAATTCAAAATAATTAAAACTTTGTGTATGTTGTTAAAAATTTAAAATTACTTTTATAAATACTGCAGTATAAACACAACTTTCTATCATTAAATTTATAAAAAAGTAAATAGAAAATTTAGTTACTAAAATAGTATTAATACTTGTGTTTAGGGAATTACAAGCTTGCTGTTGGTTATATTACAATTTCGTATAAAAATATATGATGAAAAGATCCTTAATTAAAGGGTGCTTTGCTGGAGTATTTTACAGTTGCAAGTTGCACTTTTATTACTTTTGATGTTTGAAACCCATTTATGCCGACAGGACGAATTTTTTGCCAATATGAGATTTTTCAGTTCATTAATTTCCGTTTGGAAATAGGATTTTTTATTCTTATTTTATTTATAACAAAAAATTACTGAAAAGATTATATTTTTACTGTAAATATGCTAATTGCTCATTTATAATATAAATTAAACTTGTGTAAATATTTAGATATTCAGTGAATAAGTACACATTGATAATATATTTGATGTTTGATGGTAACTCAGTACAACTGCTGAAATGTAATAAATACGTTTGTATAATTATAAACTACTTTGTTTCGTGAATGTAATTAATAACAGTCAAATAAATATTTTAACTAGCAATTATTAATAACTTCTTACAAAACATGACATATTTAACAAAAACAGTTTGCTTTTAAATTTAATTTTTATAAATGTCACATTTAAATAATATAAATAAGTTCTTAAAAAATTAAAAATCCAATCAGCATCCTAATAATGAAATTAACTATCTAATTCTTATGACAGAATTATGCAATAATAAAATATTAAATTCACCATTTTAATTATAAAACAAAAGAAAAAAGAGTTGTATTATTTAGTACTGATAGAAAGGCTTTTGTAGTGCTGGAACTATTACATTTGCAACAATTAGAGATAGAATACTAAACAAATTTGATAGTAGACCAACAATCTCTTAAAAACTATAGAGAGAAAGGATCAAATTGATCCACATGCCCAAGTTCCCAACTTCAGAAGAACTCAACCGAAAGAAAATGGAATACCAGATGAAAAAAAAAAAACAGACTAAAACTAATAGTAAATCTAAGAACATTGGACAACACAAATATAACAAAAAATATAGACACCGCAAAATATATGACAATGTCAAAAACAGAAAAGAATGTAAACTAAAACCTAATAAAATAAAACACCGAATTACAAAGAACTAAATAAGTAAATTAGTAAGGAAGTGAGGAAAAACATCGGAGCACACAATACTTACCTATCAAACAACGCAAACGTGAAATGCCTAAAAGTACAACTCTCAATAAGAATACCAAAAATAATAAAGATGATAAAAACCCAACAAGGAACCATTATTTTAAACTAAAAAAACATTGCTTGCAAACATCAAAAATTTACGCCCGTGTCCATGGCACCAGATCCGAGAGCACCAGATCCGAGAGCACCAGATCCGAGAGCACCAGATCCGAGAGCACCAGATCCGAGAGCACCAGATCCGAGAACATATAACACCCACGTATGCAATGCGAGCTCAGAGGATATACTTACCTGACATTACAATACGTAAAGCACTTAAACAAATAAAAAACATAAGAAGCACAGGCAAAGACAACATTGCGAGCAAAAAGCTAAAAACCTTACAGATACAATTTGATAAATGTCTAACAAAAAAACATCCAAAGGATTAAAAAAAGCACAAATCATCCAGATAGAAAACTGCCATTAATATCAATTTTTGACAAAAATTGTGACAAATCAACTAACTAACAAATTTGATACGTACCAACTCTTAAAAAGGGTACAGCACTACCAACCTTTAACAAGTACCAAATAAAACCAACAAGTCCAACGTATTTATCCATTTTGACTTCATAGATTACCATAAGGCTTTTGACTCCATCTAAACATGATTTATTACACTAGCAATGGACGGATCCCAGAATCAATTCTCGGTTCTCAAATCTCCTAACAAATATATGCAAAAACGCAACTTTACAAATAAAAATACACAGAACCTAACCTAACCTAATGGCAAATAACATCAAAATCAAAAGAAATGTACTCCAGAAAAATAATATATTTCCAAAACTCTTTACCATGGCGCTAGAAAACCTTTTTAAAACTCTAGACTGGGACAATAGCAATTATTCCTTATGAACATGAACGGCGTTTTCCTAAATCACCCGCAATTCACGGACAACATTGTCCTCATAAGCAGCAATATCCAGGAAATAAAATACAAGCTCAAACATTTAATCATAAAGTCAAACCAAGCGGGCATAAGACAAAAATAATAAGCAACTTGAATAAAAAAGTGAAAAATTTCAAAACTCAATAGGCAATGGACAGGACACGTGCCAAGACAATACCTAGACAGATGGACACCAATAAAAACCCAATAAAGTCTAAGGCAGACAAAGAAAACCATAGGAATAGGTGCATAACATAAAACAAGCAGGAAAAAGGTGGTACCAACTAACATAAGACAAAACCATATGAAAAAGCATATAATGTATAAGGTTATGTTCAGGCATGGTCAAACTAGAATTATGTGCTAAATATGTTTCTTGTGAAGAGTTAGTTTGGTTTTTCATATTTAGATTTTATTCTCATGAAAGTTATAAAAAGTATAATATTTCATTTGTTAACAATCGCCCTACCTACATTTGCAATTACATATTTAGTCATTAAAAACCGTTGTTTTTCAGTTTCTTTATTAAGTGACTTCTTTAACTAATACCGTTGAGTAAAGAATATTAGAAGTAAGCGCAAGGATAATACATTTGTTTGTACTTGTGTGCGCCGCTCTTTTAATTGTATCTGTGCTTCTCACATACTAGCTATCCGCCATCTTTGAGTCTCGATATTAATTTGGGGACTATCTCCAACATTTAAAATCTGCTGAAATAAGCTAAACCCTCTTACTAGCTTGTTAGCCAGTTAAAAAGCTGTTAAGAGTAACGTACTTGTCCTAAAAAAAAAAAATCAATCTTAAAAGCAAAAGAATCAAGATAAAAAAAACCACTGCATTAAAAACCCACAAAAGTAAAGATACAGTCATTATAGCAATGTTTAGAACTGAAAACAATTATTTTAGAATTCCTCAATCGGATCTCCAGAGGAAACTGTTAAACAACATGAAAATAAGATTATAAAATGAAAGAAACTTAAAATAACATTGTAAGAGTAGTAAACATCTTAGGAATAAGCAATACTAGATTGTCGAGATATGGAACATAAACAACAAACAATAAAACACTTTACTATTCTGCCTTAAACACTTATATAAAGTCAAAATGATTGCAGACGCAGAATCAGTTGTTAACTTTACTCCATACTCATACATAGTCACAATGTTCCAACTAGGAACACACACTAAAAACATGTATACTATACAAATATATGCACCAATAGTATATAAAAAAAATAAGAAATTACTAACTAATAATCAATAACTTCGACCAAAAAAACGGTAAGCAAAGACATGCAAACCACTAACATAGCAAAAGAAATAATTATAAATTATAAATAGACATGTATTCAAACAAAGCTGGAAACAATTACAAAAAAAAATCATTTAATAATAAATGAAGACCAAAACCAACTTTGAAAATATAAGAAAATACATATAATAATATCAGAACAATGCACAGAAGTAAAGTCAGTGAAGAGAAGATTTTAATAGTTCAAAATGCACAAGAAGATAAAAGAAATGACTGAATGCAAAAAAAAATAACAACACCTACGGAATTAAAATAAAAGTTTAAAAAAATTAAGTTTTGTTGATCGTAAAACGTGACGCCACGTGATATTTTCTCGTCGCCCAAACATAAAAATAAATTTAAATTTAAAAAAAAACTGCAATCTTTAAATATATAGTAAAAATATCAAAAAGACATCAGAAAAGTAAATCCAAATAAACCATGACACTTGTACCGCCGCGTCCATCTATCTAAATTAAAACCGGTTTTCTGTTTAAAAAAATTAAATACCCAAAACAATCCCTAAATTTTATGAAATTAATAATAGTGATATCCAAAAAAAAAAACTCTCGTAATCCCAAAAAAATCTACTATGGTCGGTAATAAAACTTCTTTTAATCAATTATTTATAATTAAAACTTTAAAGGCTACTAGAATCAAAAATAGTATCTCTGAAACATCATAGAGCATCTGAGAAACCTTAATAACAACGGTACCTGGCATTTTGCTATTTTGCATGTTTAAATAAATAAGACCAAGTCATGTGCAACTATTGTATTAAAAAAGAGCTACCAGATTTTACTGAAAAACTAATATCATTGACTTTAACTGTCCAGAAAAACTTAATTAATACAAAAATCATAACAAACTTTAAAAACTGGAATTAACAACTACAAACTTTTTAACTTATTTTTAATTTGTTTTGTCTTAAATCATATTGCAGTAATGGCAGAAATATTGAGAGTTATTAGAAACAACCAAAAAGTTTTATAAAGTGTTATTGTTTTTAAAAATTTTTAGTAACCCATAATTTAAAAAATTGAGCTTTAAAAGCACTAACTAAATTTTTAAAAATGTAAAAAAACAAAAAAAAACTTTAAAAGATTCTGGTATGTCTCAATCGCCAGCAACGTGCTAAACTTTTAAAACTATATGTTGTCTGATAAAAATAATATTTTAAAATAATAAAAACAAATAAAAAAATCTATAAGAATGTTTAAAAAAGTCTGCTGCATTATTTATAATTATAGAAGACCATGAGTGCTTCTAAAAGTCATCCAACTTTCAAAAGGTTTTTATGGTACAAAAAAACAATTTTAAAAACTATAAAAATTTCATATTTCATAACAAAATCTAAGAAAAAAAATTGTTTAGAACATTCTTCAAAAATTTTGCGTTAAACATAGTAGACTTTAAAAACTACTTCAGGCAACTGAATATACCTAAGAAGTCTTTAGTTTAAAAAAAAAACATAACCTTTACAGATCAAAGAAGTCTAATATAATACGTTCCGTGTTATCAAATCGACAATTTTATTGTTCAAAATTGCAAACTCGTTGTCGACCAAATATTAAACAAATTAGTTAGGATTAACAGTCAATTCCTATTACGATTATCACAAGAAAAATGGTACCAAACCATATTAATTAAAAAAAAAAAAAGGTATAACATACAGTTTCACATTATAATTTACTTAATTAGTTTGTGGATGTTCTTTTTACATTATAACTATATCTAATTTATCTTAAAATCAAAACACCTCTCCATTTCATCAACTATGAGCAAATTTTGAGATTACAACGGCCGGATTTTTGCAACCTTACTGGAATTTTTGTTTGTTAATATTTTCAGGATTGTACTATTTGTTTCCATTCTTAAAGCAAATCTTCTGTCTATTTGATACCTTTAATAAAATGTTGGAACCGGAGTCCAGGTTGTGAACAATTATAGCAATTAAACTAACTAGGCATAGATCATCGATTAGCCGTAATATTTAGTAGCATAAGTTAGCTATCGTGGTACTTGGCATTTGAATTGTATATACAACTTTATGTTAACCAGACCTGCTCACATATAAAAGCAATTTTTTTTTTTTTGTTATTTGTAACTTTACCTTTTTTGGAGGTACAGTGGTCAATCTTCCAAATAGATTCTACAATCCAATCCAATATCTTATTGTCATAAAAAAAAAGTAATAAGAGCTGTCACAATATGGGTTTAATTTTCTAAACCTTGTCCTCACACATCAATACGTTTTTTTTTTAAATAAGTTTATTGTCGATGGATGTAGACATTAAAACTTGGAGCAATTGCCATTCTAAACTTCTAAATAAGTTCCAAGAATTATAGTAATCAATCGGATCCTTTAATGTGAGTTAGTCCGCATTT